>CM042054.1:8174166-9525833 GCA_023525745.1 Arctium lappa | reverse complement strand
CAATAGTAGTTCTTACAAGACACTTCATTTTTTGCTTACAACAACCATGATGGAAATGGATTATTCTTACGTCAGGGCGGACAAATCCACACCATAGAAGGTGGGGTCTATTGTCGCCGGTCAACTCTATAATAAAAAGAAAATCAAATTAGTTTTTCTTTTACCCAACGACCTTTTAAGTTTAACACATCAATGAAATAATAAATTCTTTTTAAAAATGTTACATTAGTTTTTTAATAATATTTTACATTAATAAAATTATGTATATCTTTCAAAAGTCGTCCCTATTGTCATAACATCAACTAGTTTATAACTTATATTTACATATTTTAATAATTTATAATAACACAAAAAATATTAAATATAATTATTTATAATATAAATAATATAATAAATTATAATAGAAATAGTAAATTATAATATAATATAAAATTAATGTTCATACAAATTAATAAATGAATTAAACTTGATTAGAATGATAATAATTAATGTTTAAATAAGTTAATAAAAGAATTAGATTAAATAAATATTTATGTTATCTACTTGGCATTGCATATGAGCTTTCAAATTAAGAAAGTGTCATAGCTATTGCAATCTACATGACATGTCCATATAATTTTGTAAAACTTTTTACAAGATTGATGTAGATGCTCTTAGTGACTCTCTTAAAAAAACTTTAAAGCATCTTAACAGATTATCTAAAATAGAGAGTTAAAAATCAAAATCTTAAAAAAGTTTATGTTAATCTCCAAAAGTTTCTTATTCTTTTAGATTATAATATAAATTATAGAGTGAATTGTGGATTTGGTCTATGTGGTTTAGTGATTTCTTTGACCATGGTCCACATTCTATGTTTATTGTGGATTTGGTTCTTGTGGTATTCAATTTATTTTGGTCATGATCCTTCTGACTAACACTTCCATTAACTTTATTAAATCAAGGACCATTTTACCCATTTTTTGTCCTTTTTTTATAAGAAAAATATAAACAATATTTTTATACACACATGCACACACACGTGTATATAAATATAAATATATATATAGGGGTGGTATCAATTGGAAACCAAATTTCATTGGAAACTTTGAAAACCAAATTTCAGCCATTGATCTTTATAATCAATGGTTAAGATTCATTTGAATTATATATGGTAGTAAATTAATTAATTTATTAATAATAAATAAAAATAATAGATGAAAAGGGTAAATATGTCTTTTGATTTTGTGTCTCAAATATGTAAGAAAATATTTTTTTTTAATTTCATTTTATTATAAAATTTCCCACGTAATCTAATATTGTGATGAAACAGAATGAATTTGTGGATTACAGATTTCATTGGATTACAGATTTCATCAGGTTCATCGTGTTAGCATTATTGTTTCATAATGAAACATGATGAATTTGTGTCATTTTTGTTAACTTCCCATTTTTGTTTTATTCCCTGTTCAGTTGCATATCCGTATATGAAAATAGATTAATCAGGTTCATCGTGTTAGCATTATTGTTTTATAATGAAAATAGATTCATCAGGTTAATCGTATTAGCATTATTGTTTCATTATTACCATATATAATCTAAATTAAAATTAAATAATTTACCTAAATTAAATATCTTATTTTTAAATTAATCAATGATTATTATTACCATATATAAGCTAAATTAAAATTAAATAACTATTAATATAATAATAATAACAGTTACCATATATATTATGAAATAATGTAAAAGACAAAAATAACCTTTTCAATTAAAAAAAATTCACTGATTGGTTAATTTAGGTTTCCAAAGTTTTCAATGTAATATTGGTTTCCAATTGATCGCTCCCCTATATATATATATATATATATATATATATATATATATATATATATATATATAACGATATTAAAAAAAATAAGACATTATTTTATGATTTAATTGTTTAATTTTTTTAAATTAATTATATTAAATACGATTTAATTTTATTATTTTATTGTGATTGTGGAAAAATATATATAGTTTTATTGTTTTAATGTAATTAAAATTTCAATTTAAACAAATCAGATCATAAAACTATATCTTATTTTATTTAGAGTGAATAAAATAAAATATGATTTTATGATTTTATTTATTGAATTAAAGTTTTAATTAAGTTAAAGACGATTTAATTATATTGTTCTTTTATTATCATTGCAACAAACAAACTTATTGTTGATATTTTAACACAAAAAATCATTAAAACCCGTTGAGAAATGAACTTTAATTTTATCATACTAAAAACAATATAAAAATTGATTTTGAGTTTTTGACTGAAAAACAATATGAAAATTGGAGCTTCTAATTTTAAGATGATAAAGTTATAGTTCATTTCTCAACGGTTTTCAATTATTTTTGGTATTAAAATATCAACAATAAGTTTGTTTGTTGCAATGATAGTAAAAGAACAATATAATTAAATCGTCTCTAACTTAATTAAAATTTTAATTCAATAAATCAAATCATAAAACTATATTTTATTTTATTCGATCTAAATAAATAAGATATAGTTTTATGATCTGATTTGTTTAAATTGAAATTTTAATTACATTAAAACAATAAAACTATATCTTTTTTCACAATTACAATAAAATAATAAAATTAAATCGTATTTAATATAATTAATTTTAAAAAAATTAAACAATTAAATCATACAATAATGTCTTATTTTATTTATTTTAATATCGTTATATATGTATATATATATATATATATATATATATATATATATATTTATATTTATATACATGTGTGTTTGTGTGTGTAAAAATATTGTTTATATTTTTCTTATCAAAAAAAGATAAAAAATAGGCAAAATGACTAAAATGGTTCTTGATTTAACAAAATTAATGGAAGTATTAGTAAGAAGAACCATGACCAAAATAAATTGAATACCACAATAAACATAGAATAAGGATCATGGTCAAAGAAATCACTAAACCACAGGGACCAAATCCACAATTCACTCTAAATTATATTATTAAAATATTCAATACTCTTAATAAAATATTCTCTCTCTACACCTAAAGGATTTTTGTTGGTATGAAGAAATAAAAATAGTTTCTCTTTGATAGGTGACTATTTTTGAAGAGTTCTCCATGGAGAATTTCAGTCTCTCTCTCTTATTTTATCCATTTTGAAGAAAGTTTTGATGAATTTGTTGGAACATAAATCTTTAAAATATTCATTTTTTAGAATCTGTTAGATATGCTTTTACAGCCTCTACCTTACCTTACATACAAGGGGTGCTCTGTCGTTTTCCTATTTGTATAGATTAAGTTGTTGGTATGATTATGTTATCTATATTGCTTAGGCTAGTTTGGCAAAATAGCTGATAAAATAGCTGATGACTGATACAATAGTTGATGAACTAAATATGTTTGGCAAAAACTAGTTGATAAGCTAGTTGAAAATTGTAAAATGACCAAAAATGACATGTTTAAAAATTAATAAAAATTTAATATTTCAAGATATATTTCAAACAATTCACTAATGATATACTATGTTAATTAATACAAAACAACTTAAAAAAATTGAATATGTTAATTAATAGATTTCAATTTGACTTAGTATTATTTTATATATAATATTAACACTACATATAATATTAATAAAAATAAAGTTGGTCAACCTTACATATCTTAGTTAATTAATACTTTAAAAAAATATTAAAAAAATATTGTATTAAAATTATATATCAAATTTTTATTTTTTATGAAACAAAAGAAACATATAACTTTAATTTGTATGTAAACATTTTTAAATGGTTATTCATTAATACTAATGAATATAAATTAATCAACAATTTGAAATTAATATTAATTAATAATTAATTATAAATTAAAATTAATTAATAAACTGAAATTAATATTCATTAATAATTTATAATTAATATTTATTAATAATGAATAACAATTAATAGTAATCAAAGTTATAATTGAAAAAGTGACAATAAGTTTCTCATAAGTTACTCTCAATTAGCTTATCGATAAATTCGCTTATAAGTTAACTTATTTTCATTCAAACATGTACTTAAAAAATAAGTTAGCTTATGTTTGTCAAACAATACCTTAAACTAAATTGATATTAATATATAATGTTGAATAATATGTTTAAAAAAATAAAATAACTAATTTACCCTTTTGCTTTTTCATTAAATTTTCCATGTTATCCATTTGGTTCAACCCTATTGAAGATTCAACATCAAGAGGCTTGTTTATTCAACATCTATAGCAACCTTCTTGAAGTTTGATATTTTCCATTTCCTATTAGTAGACATCATCCTTCATTCCCAAATACATCAATTATAAGTTTTCTGTCATCCCTATAAAATGGACATCATTTTAATCAACAATATCAACATCTTCATATTTTCATCTAGGGACGGATCCACTATGGTGGCTACGGTGGCACGTGCCACCGTATTATTTCGTCGACGAAGGGTAAAATTTTTAGGTTCGTATAAGGTGCAACCGTATCGTATATGGTTTGTTCACCTAAACCCGCCCGATTAGTGATGGCCAAATGGGCCCGTCCCGATCGATTAACCGAACCCGACCCGACTAAAAACCCGGTCCGGTGTCAAATCGGTTTGCAGCCCGAAAACCTAGACCGGTTTGGGTTTTTGGAGTATTTGGCGGCCCGACCCAGCTCAGCCCGAAACCAGTTCACGGCCCGGTTTTTGGCCCAGCCCGGACCGATTTTCACATTTCAACAAAACTAGCCGTTTGTATGCATTTTTTGACCGTTTTTTTTTGTGTGTGTTTTTTACCCCTCCAAACCCATATAAATACTTGTGTTGGTTATGGATAGTGACACCAACTTACAAAACGCAAAAAACGCAAAAACGCATACAATTCTCATTTATCGGCTCTCGCTATATTCGTTTCTCGCAAGTTCTAGTCTAATATCTCTAGTTCTCTACTCTCTAGTCTCTACTCTCAAGTCTCAAATCTCTACTCTCAAAATGGCCGAACAAAATTACCAAGTTATTGTCGAGCATGGACGAAAAGCACCGATTTAGAACCATTACAACATGGTGATGCTCCCCGACGGTACAAAAAAAGCGCAATGCAAACGGTGTGGAGATATCTTTGCGGCGGCCGCAAATACCACGTTAAAGCGCCACCACGAGTCTTCGTGCAAGAAGTTGAAATCGGGTGACGATCTAAATCAACCCATACTTGACAATTTCGGTCAATTATGGTCGTATGATGCCGCGTTAGCCCGAGAAATGCAAATGAAATGTGTCATTCAAGTGGGGTTGTCGTTCGGACATTTGGACAATCCTCACATTACGAACATGATCAAACTCTCGCTCCAACCACGCTACGTGGGTTCGGTAAGTCGTCAAACTCTTAGACGTGATGCTATAAAACTTTGGAAAATAGCCAAAAAAAAGATACGCGACAAATGTTTTTATCATTATCCAACAACATTTCTTTAACGTGTGATATATGGAGCGCACCATTCGGATTGCCACAATCTTATATATGCATAACGGCACATTGGATTGTGCCGCAATTGTGACAATTATGCAAACGTGTAATCACGTTTGAGCACTTTGCTTCACCACATTCGGGTGAGCGTCAATTTAGTATAATTATGAGAAATATTGAATATTATAATTTAACTAATAAGGTTATTAGTATGTCGTTTGATAATGCTAGTAATAATACGTTATGTGTGGACAAATTAAAGTTGACTTTATCCCCTATTTTAAATGAAAAATTATTTCATACACGTTGTTGCGCACACATAATAAATCTAGCCATTCAAGACGGCTTAGTAGTATGTAAACATTCTTTAACTAAGTTTAGGCTTATGTTACGCCGGATTTTCACAAAAAGTAAAAACATGCAACAAGCATATATAAAATATTGCAAAGATGTCGGTTTTAAAGCTTTGGGACCGACACACGATATGCCGGTTCGATGGAATTCGACTTACAAAATGATGGATAATTTATTAAGACAAAAACTATATATTCAAGCATTTTATAACATTCAATACCTGGATAACACGATATCTGAATATGGTTGGCAAATGCTTGAAGACTTACATGATATTTTGGGCGATTTCAAAACTACAACAACTCTGTTATCCGGTATTTATTATCCAACAAGCCCTTTACTTTTAAATCAAATATATATTTTGGCAAGTAAAATTTCTCAATACGAAGAACATTTCAACTTTCAAAACGTGGTAGCACCAATGAAAGCAAAATTGTTAAAATATTTTAAAGAGATCCACTTCAGTTTTCTTTGGGCCGCGGCATTAAACCCGTATTTAAATGTTACGAGTGTCGAAGTTTTAATACAATCAATACGTGTAGCGTTTGGTTTGGATACGGCTACAAAGTATTCTTTTTCAAGGAACCGCATACTATAATTTAATAATGATTTTCATCAATTATTTGATATTTATAGAATTAATTATGGGGGAGGAAGCCAACAAACCCCTACAAGTCAAATGTTTTCACCGGGTTCTAGTTCTAGCTCTCGTGGGCGAAACCGGTCCGACTTAATGACAAATTTAATGAACTCGGTTTTAAATGAATCTAGTAAAAAATCTAGATTTGATGGGGATAATTTGAGTGAATTCAATATGTACATACATACTAATTTTATAGCGGCATCCTCCACAACTGTCAACGATGTTGAATCACTAGATTTATTAGAATGGTGAAAAGGTAAACAACCTCAATACCCGGTTTTGGCATCTATTGCCCTTGATATACTAACAATCCAAGCTAGTACCGTAGCTTCGGAGTCTGCTTTTTCTCTTAGTGGCAGGATCATATCGGAGCGTCGGTCAAGATTAACCCCGGAGTCGATAGAGTGTTGCATATGTTTGAAGGATTACTTGGATAGCCAACAAAGAATTCAACATGAAACAAGCTTGTAGGCGGATATAGACGATGTGGAATTAAACTTAGCCGAAAACGAAGTGGACGAAGGACTAAGTACGTTGGGAACCGTAACCGAGGACGATGCTAGTAGTGCCGGTGGCGTCTCACGTTACGACGATAAAGAAGAAGAACCAAACACCGACCCCCTTGATGATAATACGGCTGTTGATCGACTGGAAAAGTACGGAACTCTTGAAGACTACAATCCATAGTATAATCCATACAATCCATATAATTACAATCCATGGGGATGTGATGAGGGTGGGGGTTCGGGAGCGGGATCTTCGGGTTCTTAGAATTTATGTATTGTAAGTTTATAACTTAAAATTATAAATAAAATGTATTTTTAAAGTGTATTTTAGAGATTTATTAAAAATAAAACGTATTTTTAAAGTGTATTTATTTTTTAAAGTTTAGTAATTAATTATTATATAAAGAAATTATTAAAAAAAAATCGAAGGCCCGATCCAGCCCGGTTTAACCCAAGCCTAACCGGGCCACACGTTTTCATGTGAAACCCGGCCCGCCCCGCCCCGGCCCGTTGGTCCCGGTTTTTGCTTTCACTGTTGAGGCCCGAAGCTCGTTTTAGCCCGGCTTGGCTCCAGCCCGATTTTTTACCATCACTACGCCCGATGTACACCCCTATCCGGCTTCCCTGCCTGACGAACAATATACGTGTAAATTTTATATTAATTTTACAAAAAAGGCTATATATACAGGGTTTACCATATTGACACGTGGCAGAAAACCCTCTTGTGGATGTTTTTTTTTTAATCCTTTTCTTGTCCTGAAAGATGCCCTGTGAACGTGATCCCGTCTTTTTTGGTGGTGGCACACTTGTGTTTGTGCGCACTATTTGAAATATGCCCCCTCGTTAAATTAAAATATTGCTAAAAAGGCCAGATTAAAACTCAATATTTACAATTCAGTCCAAAATACTCGACCCATCACATACGCCATCCAACTGCCCATTTGGCTTTTTTTTCCTTCTTTCTTGTTCAGTCGTCATCACACGCCCAAAATCACGAGTGGACCATGTCCGAATAACTCCAATATTTTTAACCAAAAAAGTATATAATATTATATTTAAAAAAACTCAATAATTATAAATGTTCATATGCGTATCTGTATAGGCGGTTACACGAAGGCTGGGACACCAGTAAGTTTAAATATTTTGATTTTATAAACCATATGTAAGAAAAATCAAAGCATGGTTGAATATGCCCTCAACAATAGCGGAACACAAAAACAGTGATTATAGATCATTGAAGTTGGAACTAATATATTAGGTCCTAATTTGGTTTGTAGAATTGGATTGAATTTGATTGGATTTGGAATTGAATTTCATTCCAATCTATGTTTGGTTTGAAGGATTTCCAGACATTGAAATATCATAAACATAGAATTTTGAAATCCCACGAGGTAATTGGTATTTCACGGGATTTCGTATGATCTATACATAATAATATTTTAAAATTTGTTAAAAATTTTGATTTGTAATAAGTAATTAATATATAAAGAAGTAACTTAATCATGTTTATAATAATAATTTATAATTTATTTTTACAAATTATTTATAAAGATTGTAATTCAATTTCAATCTAAATCACACGAAAGATTATAAATTCTTCAAAATCCAAATATCTTCGATTCCAAATCCGTCCACAAAATACAAATCTCTCAAAACCATTCCATCAAACTGAACATCCCCTTAATATTATGTAATATCTATACTATATTATAAAGATGACATAAAAAACTCTTAATTACAACTCACTAAGCTTTATGTACTATTATTTAAAGTTGTCTACTTAAAATCTCTTAAAAATAACTACTAAAGCCTAATGTATTACCTGTAAAGCTTTTAACCCTAATTAATATATTTCATCCTTATCCCCCAAAATCCTTATCTCTAATCCCCAAACCCTAAAATTATGAAATTTGAATTCTGATAAATATAATCAAAACAGGATAAACATCTCAATTTAAATATAAAAAATTTAAAATATATAAGATAATTAATGAATTTTAACAAACTACTTAATTTTTTTTATATAAAAAACATTATATTGTTAAGCCTAAATTAAACAAATTTATATATAAAAAACCATTATCACTCAATAAAAGCCATCCAAAATCGTACTGTAAATCAATAAAAAAACAAAAAATAAAAATAAACATTAAAATTGTGATGTATTAAGCATTATGTACTATTATTTAATGTTAATCTACTTAAAATCTCTTAAAAACAATTAATGAAGCAATATGTACTACTTTTAAATGTTTTTAACTCTAATTAATAAATTTCATCATTATCCCCCAAAATCTTTATCTCTAATCCCCAAATCCTAAAATTATGAAATATGAATTCTGATAAACATAATCAAAACAGGAGAAACATCTCAATTTAAATATAAAATATATAAGATAATTAATGAATTTTAACAAACTACTTAAATTTTTTTATATAAAAAACATTATATTGTTAAGCCTAAATTAAACAAATTTATATATAAAAAAATCATTATCACTTAATAAAAACCATCCAAAATCGTACTGTAAATCAATAAAAAACAAAAAATAAAAATAAACATTAAAATCATAATGTATCTCGCTGCATTGCGCGAGTACGCTTCTAATATTCAATAAACTGTAATTAATTTCACATTTGTTAAGGTTGTACTTGGCCCATACCCTCTCAATTACGTACGTACCAACATAACGTAACTTATACTTGATTAAAAGGGAATCGCAATATCGATTCAGTTGACCAATTAACAATCGACACAATATGCAATACGTTAAGTCTAAAAAGTCATTTGTGTCCCCACTTAGTTTTTGGTTTCGCATTAGTTGGTGGTCCATCTCCTCATGGATGATTTATGCATAATAATGTCATACGTTTAGTGTTAAATATATCTTTCTTTTTTTAGACATTTCATTGATTTTTATTAAATTAAATATAATATTTATATTAAAATAAAAATTATCATCAATTCGTTTTCATGTACCCAAAAAATGGTTACCAAATCCAATGAACAAACAGAAAAATCAATTCAATACGCTAAGAAATCAACATCAAAGTCATCAAGTATCATTAATTCATTTTACAAAATTAAATTAATGTTACTTGCCGTAAATTTTAATCCAACAAAACAATTTTTTTTCCTTAGAAAACACACGAAATCTACAATAAATGTAAAATTGAAAAACAACAAGTTTAATTACCGAAGTTAAAATGTCGATGTTAGGAGCGAACATACAGTCCAGGTTTGATTTATACTAATGGAAAACAACATTGAAACCTATTAAAAGTTGATATATCCAATACCCTACAGACGAGAGAAGCAAGTTAGGGTTTCTATTTTTTAGGTAAATAAAATGACAGTAAATAAACTAATAAAACATGTGTTTACAATTTACTTCTTGTCTAATAAGTGAATGGTAAGATGTTTTAAGCTCTTATCAAGCACACAACAAACAAAAAAAAAAACATCTTATGAGTTTAACCTGTTATTCAATAAGACATAAAAATGATGCATAAAAAAAACATCATAATTTTTTTTTCATTCTAAAAGGTATTACATTCTTTTGGATTTAGTTTAATAAATATATTATATTATAACTTAAAAATATACTATTTCCATCGCAAAATAAATGTTTATAATAAAAAAGACACAGTTTTAGAAACGTGTAATTATTACACTTTTTAGTTAATTAAACAACAATTTTTACCCTTAGTATATTAGGGGAAGTTTTCTCAATCTCATAATTAAGAGTATACTGAAAAAATTCACATTTATTTTATAACAAACTAAAATAATGGAAACTTATTTTGGGATGTAGGAAGTATTTTTTTTTTTTTTGATTCATTAGAGCATCCACATTTATCTTCTAAATGGCCTTTAAAGATGACAGTAGATTGCAAGACCTCTTACTTTCCTAATTTAGCAAGACCATTTGCAATCCAAGTAGACAAAACAGTTACATTTTTCTTTAAATTAATTCATTTATTAGACTGTTTAAACATTATTTATTAATATTTTAATAATTTGTCTAAACATTAATTTTTATTAATTTGTCTAAACATTAATTTTCATTAAAATTTCTATCCATAATTTATATTAAATAAAATGATATTTTTTATGGAACGCTTTTTGTTTAAATTACTAATTTAATTACTAAAATAAACATACATTAATATAAATAAATTGAAAAAATATACAGATACAAAATACTAATAAGTAGTTGATGATGTAGAGTGAGAACGAGTTAATATATTACTTAGAAAAATAAGTGTGAGTTTGATGTAGATGCTCTTATTTCAAAAGTGAACAAATAAATAAAAATATTTTATTAAATTATATCATCAAAACTCAAAAGTATAATTTAACAAACGAGTAAATTACGTTTTTAGTCCCTGTGGTTTGTTAAAATTTTCTGTTTTCATCCTTGTGGTTTTGAAATTATGATTTTCATCCTTATAATTTATAATTCATTACTTTTTTCATCCTTGTGGTTCAACTTTATTGCTTTTTTCATCCCTATGGTTTACAATTCATTTATATTTTAATCCTTCATAATTAAAAGTATTGTTTTGGCCTCAAGGACTAAAATAGAAATGAATTGCAAACTATAGGGACGAAAATAGAAATTTCAAAATTACAGGGACAAAATTAACAATTTTTAACAAACCACAGGGACTAAAAACGTAATTTACTCTTTAACAAACCCATTCCCAAACCACTTTTTGTATTTATCTGATTGGATCCCATTAATTAATTTGGCGTTTTTTTTCTTTTCGGTGTTCTCCATAGTCCATATCTCTCTCTGAAAAGTACGGAGACGACACAGATATTAGTTCTCATGAAGGATCATCGCTTCCAAGGCAAGCACACAAAATATTGCACCTAAAAACCCTAATTGGTCATAGCCCCCACACTCACACATTTCTCACCAACCACCATCACTCTCAAATCATGTTGTTCTTCATCCACTTTTTGTATCTCAGATCCTAAATTTTGTTTTATAAATTTGAGTTGCTGAAAAGGACTAACGAAAAGTGTTCAGAAAGCGGATTATGTTTTGTTTTTGATCGTATTTGGGAGAAGTAGTTTGTATTCTGTAATGGCGTCGAAGCAAGGAGGATTGAAATCAAGGAAATCGAGTTCGAAGTATGTGAATTCGCTGTCTTCATCGACGACTACGTCGTCGAAACATATTCCAGAGGCTTCAGTTGAAAATCTGAGTTCTCCGGCTTCATCAGCTAGAAGTAAGCCACAGTATTTTTATTCAGAGAGTTTGCCGGTGAGTTCGGAGAGATCGAAAGAGAATGTCACGGTTACTGTTCGGTTTCGGCCTCTCAGGTGATCAAATTGAGTTGAATGTGATATTATTTGCTTTTGTTGTGGTTAAATTTGATTAGAAGCAAAATTTTATTTTCTATTGGTGTAGTCCGAGGGAAATACGACAAGGGGAGGAGATTGCGTGGTATGCCGACGGAGAAACAATTGTGCGGAACGAGCATACTCCGTCAATAGCTTATGCATATGGTATGGTACATTATGGTGAAGCATAATTACTTGTATTCAATGGTTGAACTTATTGGCGTACTGTTTGCGATCTTGAAGTCGCACTTCGCGAATTAGCTAAACAAAGCTGACTTAAGACAAATTCACATTCTAGAATTTGGATTCCATGCTGCCAAACACTACACTGGTGTAACTGGTTTCAGTGTATCAGAGAGTAGAGACAACGAATTAAACAACTAATGAAGAGTGGAACTGAGTGGTAAGAATATAAAAGTACTGCAAAGACAAGGTTTTACATGGAAGAAGTTATAACCAAACATGGGAGCTAAATTCTTTTCTTTGGCATCTCTCTGTTTTCACTTGTCAGAATACCTCAAGAACACCAATGCATCTTCCACGACTAGTTAGTATTACCTTTCTGTTCAAACATAAGAAAGTGAGCAGCTGAAACTGAACTTTTGACCTTTCCAGTTTAGCCAGATCATTTGTAAAATGGCATAATTAAGCCTCACTCACCATGCCACGCGATTTTCTGTTGCTATCACGGAATTCCCCTCATATATAAGCAGCAGCTGTGAATGATGGACGTAAACTGACTGCTTGCCTTCTTGAGTAACTTTAGGTAGGACTGTAAGGTGACCAGAGCTACTCAGGCCTCACTTGAGAATTTGGTAAATTCGAATTGGAAACAAATACAGGCACACATAGTCTTTGAGGGAGAAATGCAAGTGGGTTAATTTAACTGTTGAACTTAAGGCCTTTCATTGCAGAGCATGAGACATGCGCAACTTGTCATGATCATCCAAGCTTATTTCTAATGTCAAACGTTAATAACAAATTTATGTTACAAGGGTAACATGTAAAATATGGAATTTATTAATTAGAAGGTTTTCCTATCTCTGAAAAAAGAGGTCCACTCAAATTGAGGACCTGAACATGTTTGTGAAAAATTTCGAGTGCGTTCTCATGCCTTCTTTATGCATATCAAACTATTAATCTTCTAAAGCTTATTTGAGAATGTTGCCTCACACTGATGTGCAGTTTATCAGGTTAAGCATCATATGTTCATTTTACTTTTGAATAGCGGTGATTTTAATTTTTACCAGGTCAGTATCCTTGTAGTATCTAGGCGTGAAGTATCCAACCAATGATGTGCATATGTTAAGGCTTATTCTTGCGAAAAATTGTTAGATCACATCCGCTAATTAAACTCATCTAGAATATAATTCCTACAGATGACCTTTGGTTCATCTTTTAGTCCTATATAAGATCTATGGTATAAGGAGGATTCTTTTGCCAGCTTTGTGTTTTATCATTTTTGTTTTGTAGGTAGGTGAGTTTGATTTTTGTTTGTTGGATCCAAATTTAATGTCTTTTGATTATTTTCAATTTTTCATACAATCGTCCGTTTTTGTGTTACAAATCTTTCTTTTAGAGATAGTTCCTGTGCAAACTGCATATTTGATATTATAAAATACATTTGAAGTTTGTATATGTTGATTAATCTCACCCGTTTTAACATACAGATCGGGTGTTTGGGCCTACAACCACAACACGTCATGTATATGATATTGCAGCACATCATGTTGTTGGTGGTGCTATGGAAGGCGTTAATGGTATGTTATATTCTATGTGTAAGTAGCTTATTTTTTCTAATAACTCCTTCAAGGTATTACTACCTAGTGGGTTGGCTGTATACTATTCAAGCTAAATGCTTGGTGGTGTTAACATCATTAGATGGATTGTTTTTTTAGATTTCAGGAATAAGTGTGAAGTGAACTTTTGCAGAACCCATAGTATATTTTTTAGATGGAATAAACATGAATCTTTCAAGCTGTGTTATCTTCTTTTTGTTATGTTTGATGCTTGGGAAGTATTTCACCCTTGATCTCTTCCAAATTCAATCTATGTCACAAAGATGGCTATGGCATGTGAAGATAAAGCCATTGGAACTTTAAGTGTGCACAAGCTTACTTGAAAAGATCATGCATTACCATCTATGATGATTGTTCTAAAGTTTTAAGATATTTGGATCAAGGCAGTGGATTGTGAATCCACCATGCGCGGGTTCAATTCTTGTCGTTTGCCCAAATTTATTTATTTTAATAAATTATTCACTACAAAAGGATTTTTTCAGTGAATCTGGAGCTTCTGTGCAGAGAAAGTTTTGGTTATCTTATCAATTAAACCGGCACCCTTGAATCTATACAATAAGATGTTTGGTTGCCATGTATCTTTGACTATAGCATCCTAAGATCAGTAATAGTTATTGTATAAAGACTAGTGGTCTTTTCTTCTTAATTATTGTTAATTGTCTCTATATATGTCTAATTTACATATTTTCTTGGAAGCCATCATTACCACACATATATCTTATATGACCTATTTCAATATCAGGGACTATCTTTGCATATGGTGTTACAAGTAGTGGGAAGACCCACACTATGCATGTAAGTATATCATGCCTTTTTTTGTCATTTTGTAGCTTGCTAATATCAGCTTCAGATTTATAGTTTCTCTGAACTTCCTATAAGGCTATAAGCCACGTGAAAACATGAACCTTAAGCCTTTATGATCTCTCTCTCTCTCTCTCTCTCTCTCTCTCTCTATCTATCTATCTATCTATCTATCTATTGCATTCCATCGTAGTTGTTTTGATTATTTTGGTCATACACACAAGGCAGGGCGATCAGAGGTCCCCTGGAATTATCCCATTGGCGGTAAAGGATGCTTTCAGCATAATTCAAGAGGTATGTATGGCTAAAGTTTTGATACCATCTATGCAAGTTATTCTTGTTTAAATAGGAATATCTGATAATCTTTTTATGTTTTCAGACTCCAAGTCGTGAATTTCTCCTCCGTGTCTCATATTTGGAAATTTATAATGAGGTGGGCTTCTAAACGATCTCTTCAGTGGCCTTAGCTTGTTGGTGCTTCCTACACAATAAATAAATCTAATTTTTGCATTTTTCACTCAGAACTATGGGACAATCCTACCTTTGCCATTTATTTCATCTGCTTTGCATGCCATTTCCATCTCTGCCATAATTGATGCAGACTTTACCTATTAAATGACCGACTATATGTGTGTGTGTGTGTGTATATTAAATACTAAGCTTGTGAGGACATTCTCATAATTGAATGTATTCAGCTTGTTAGCTCTTCTTTTTGTCACTACCTTATATCAATCTGCATAAGTGCCACTTATAACCATACCAAATGAATGCACTGAATAAAATATATGGGTAACCTTTATTGACATCAACACCTGGTTTCTTTTATGTACTGTTGCAGTCCTAAGTTTCTTATTTTCTTCAGGTTGTTAACGACTTGTTGAATCCAGCAGGACAAAATTTAAGAATCAGGGAGGATAGTCAGGTAACTTTTTTGTATATCACTCTGATGCTTGCTTTCTCATGTCGTCTTCATACAATGTCAACGTCCAAATTAATTAGTGTTGGCTTATTCAACTGAAATCAAAGTTAACCTTGTGGCACATGAAGTCACATTTATATTGCATGTTTTAGATTTTTTGTTTTAGGGGGGGGGGGGGGGGGGGGTAAAGACCTAAATAATGAAAGAAGCAAGTCGTTGACATTTTTGGTTTAAATTTTTAGCTTATAATGATATTGCTAGCATTTATTTATAAACGTTCTTTCAATGCAAGAAGGTATATATATTGCCTATATGCTTAGCAAAGTTGGAGGATGTATTGGCAAAATAGAACTACAAATCATCTTAACTTGTCAAAGTTGGACATTGGATGGGTTTACCAAGCATGTCAATGTTATACTCACCATGCATTTCTATACGATAATGTACCAACCATTATTCAAGATCCCATAATAATGTATTCTAGCTCTATCGAACTCTTTTACCAATTCTAAAAGAACATATGCTATATTGTTGCTTGACGCTTGTAGGGAACCTTTGTTGAAGGTATAAAGGAGGAAGTTGTGTTATCTCCTGCCCATGCCCTTTCCCTTATTGCAGCAGGAGAAGGTTCGTCTTTTCTGTGCTTTACTCTTATGTATCTAATGTTTTCCATTACAGATGCTAGGTCACCTAGAAGGATATAGAGGTTTCGTTATTCTGGACTGAACTAGTGATCCATTCCATTTGTTGTCCATTGAATTTTTGTATGGTTTATTCCTAAGTCCATTCTTCTTGGATCATGCTGATGAATATCCGATTTTTAACTGGTAGAAAATGTCTACCTCCAAATGTCTTCTTTTTTTCTTTACCTTTTGGGCCCTGCTTTTGCCTATCCCCTATGCTTCTTATAGAAGGGCGTCATAGGGTAAATATTACCCTCATCAAGGTTGCTTTTAGATGAGGCTATTCGTTTTACTCTTAACGATATGATGCAGAAGTGTGTTCTAAGAATTTAGTCCTCAAGCGTCATTTTGTTTGTTTTAGCTGCTTATCTTTAAAATTAGACTCATCGACTTAGTACTTGCTTTCAAGTATTGCACACTTATTACGAGTCCACGATTCTTTTCCACGCTGATTGCATTTACACCTACACCGGTACTGGCAGTCCAATATTCTAGGGTGTAGCTTTTACCCGTGGTTAAATTACATCTTGTTATTTGATCTGTTCTTTTTGTGAAGGTAATTGATCTTCTATTCTTGTGCTCTTTGTTATCACAGAGCACAGACATGTTGGTTCGACAAATTTTAATTTGCTCAGCAGCAGAAGTCACACAATATTTACATTGGTAACTTTCTGAATTAGCTTAACTTCGTCATGATTTCGTTTGGGTTTTTTCCATGCAAATAGAAGGCTCTTTGCTTCTCTTGTGTTTGTTGTTTTCTCGGGTTAAATATTTTGTTAATATTTTATTTTTCTATTACCTTCTCACAGACAATAGAGAGTAGCCCTTGTGGTGAAAATGGTGACGGTGGGGCTGTTAACTTATCACAGTTGGTATGCATCTGAACCGCACCTTACATTTTAGCATCACCCTGTCTATCAGTTTTAGGCTTGTAATGGCTCATGTTTGCTTGTCTTGAATATTTTTTTAGATTATTTACTGATGTGAATCACATGCATGGATTTTTTTAAAATAACCCAGCTTCGTGCACTTATTGCTCTCAGAATGTTTGCTTGTTGATTTATATTAGTTTTAATCATTCTTCATTTCACCTCCATTTGCAGAACCTCATAGATCTGGCAGGTTCAGAGAGCTCTAAAGCTGAGACTACTGGTGTTCGTCGAAAAGAAGGATCCTATATTAATAAAAGTCTGCTGACCCTTGGAACTGTGAGGCCTCAATCATTGCCATTATTTTATCAGTGTAATAGTTTGCTCTACAAATGTCTACTTTTAGTCATGTAATTGTTTAGTACTAAATTCTTCTTGCTACAAAGCATTCTACTACTATTTGTATGTGGGGGAAAAAGAAATGGGCACCATTGTGAATAATTGTACTCCAAGGATATGTATCATAAAATCTGAAAGTCTTTGAGCAACCGATTCCATAATTTCTACTGGAATAAGCAAACATCTTATTCTTTGGCCTGTACCTTATGAGATCTAACAAGTATAGATGATGCCTCACCAAATTCTAACTCTCCCTTTACTAGTTTTACCTCCCAACAGTTCTATTCTTGCTTCTTTCTCTATAGGATGGGCCTAGGCTATAACATTGGTGGGTTTTGTGTTTGCACTTATATACTTTATATCTTGCTAATTAGATATCTTGTAGAAATTGCTAAACTTGAAAGCATCACAGGTTATATCGAAATTGACAGACGTGAGAGCAGCTCATATACCATATAGGGACTCAAAATTGACTAGGCTCCTTCAATCTTCATTAAGTGGACATGGACGAGTATCTGTAAGTCTTGTATACATCTTTCAAATCAACCACGTCTTATAAATACTTAATGACAAAGCATGGCACTGTCCTTTTGAACCATAGTATTATCTGCTCATGAAGTGCTTATTTGCTTCCTCTTTTAGCTTATTTGCACTGTTACTCCCTCATCAAGCAATTCAGAGGAGACGCATAATACATTAAAATTTGCCCACCGTGCAAAACACATTGAAATTCAGGCAGCACAAAATAAGGTATGGGCATTAAATCCTCTATGCTTCAGAGTAATCTTCTTCAACAATATTTTAAAGTAAGCCTATGATTTTGCAGATCATTGACGAGAAATCCCTTATCAAGAAATACCAAAATGAAATTCGATCATTAAAGTTGGAGCTAGAACACTTGAAGAGTGGCATTGTAGTAGTTCCTCAACTTAAGGATACTGGAGGAGATGATATCGTTCTTCTTAAACAAAAGGTATTCCTAACCATTAGAATATTCCATTAAACTGCATGCATTGTTCTTTTTATTATAACACGAGGTCATAGTGATCAGTGCCAATTCATTCTTGCTCAAGTGAAAGGTAACCTTCAAGTAATTTCATATTTAAAATAATGAAAACCATGAAATAATGAACAGAATTATATGATGGAACTTCTCAACATTTAAGTGGCTTGGGTTTAACATTGAACTAAAGCATATGAGAAGCTGTTTGCTACTGCAATAGGAAGTTCTTTTTCCTTCTTTCTTTTTTGTGACAGCCTGACAGGAAAACATCTCCTGTCTGAACAGAGACAGGAGTATCAACACATTGATATTCTCTATCCGTTTCTCTACAACGATATAACCAGATTCTTCATGAATTTGGTCACTGTGCTGTGACTTTGCAAGTATTTGCTTAGAGTTGAGCGTTTCCTTTAAGTTGGCTGGACTTGCCAAATTTCTAAAGAATCACACCCAACTACAACATTATATCACTTGTGTATTCCTTGAGAAAGTTGTATCCCCCTCTCCTTTTCTTGAAGTAGTGAATTCCTATTATTTATCCAGTTCCTTTTGGGTTTTTGTTATGTGTAAAGCTAGAAGACGGTCAAATGAAGTTGCAATCAAGATTGGAGCAAGAAGAAGAAGCTAAAGCTGCTTTGCTAAGCCGAATACAGAGGCTGACCAAATTAATCCTAGTCTCCACCAAGTCTTCGCCCTCATCTAGACTTCCTCATCGCACAAATCTAAGAAGAAGACACTCCTTTGGGGAAGAAGAGGTAGTCTGATTGAGTTAACCGATGTCTTCCTCAGTTTACCTGATTTCGAATAACTTGACTTTGTGATATAGCATTCTGTTTAACATGCCAAAATGTCATATACTAACTTTATGTTTTTCTAAAATGTAATTATATAATCTAAATAATCTCTTACAATGGCCAGCTTGCATATCTCCCGCATCGAAAGCGTGACTTAATTTTGGATGATGAAAACACCGAGTTGTATGTTTCTGTTGATGGAAGTGTGGAAAATAATGAGGATGCACTGAAAGAGGAGAAAAAAACCAAGAAGCCCGGATTACTTAACTGGTTGAAACCACGGGTAAGTCTCCTATGGGATTCTTGCTTTGTTTGTTAGGGTTCTTGTTTATCTGGTTGATTGTGTAACGACTCTCACTTCCTTTTTTGCCAAGCTAACTGTCTTCTTTCTGAAACCATGAATTACCTCCATCCCAAAGTGATTTTAGTGTTTGACTTCGTAACATGATCAAGGCTGCTCGCATAAAGAAATTCCTTTGTTGAATTTATTTTGTGATTACTTTACCAAGACATAAAAATTCAAACGGATTTTAGTTGAAGTGACTAGGGTCCAGGGTTCCCCAAACATGAGTGCCAAAAATCAAACGTCAATATTAACTAGGCATGAAGGGAGTATACATTTTCTTAATAATTCAATTACACTTGTGCTATGAATAGCAAGTTCTGGATTAATTACAATTAACTTTCAACTTTGATTAAATAGGTACTCATTGACGAACTTGGTATCCGCTTTTTTGCTACTTAACTTTTGCTCAAGCTGTAGTTTTTTTAACTTCAGTCGAGATCATGAGCATAATTATATACTCGTGTAAGAATTAGTACATTCTTTTGCATATTTAACCGATGACAAAGATTTAAGAATATTCAATTTTACTTCATTAACATTGTAGCATGACAAGAGTATGTGAATATTATTCAACCTGACTTCTTGGTCTGCTTGCATGGTCAATCAGATGACTGTCTGATGGAGGAAAAGGTTTTGGAACCACCAAACCTTAAGAAAGATAAATAATTAAGATGCAGAAGATCCATCAACTTATCAGGCTGAAGTTCTATTGGATTATAAACTAATCCATGTAACACTAAGGAGAAACCTGCTCTGCCTTGTTTTTCTTTATTACCTGCATGGATTAGTTGCAAAGTGACCTTATCATGGTTGTTAGCAAGTGTACTTTCTGCAATGGTAATTTTTTGCTATTTAGACTTAATAGATATGAAGAGGTGTTTGGCTGAATGTTACCCACCTCATCCAAGTAACTTAGGTTCAGGTTTAAGTCCCTGAATTGACTACTGTATGGGTGTTGTTTAGCCGACCACAATAGGAAAAAAAAAATCACTTTTCATGATCAATATATTATGCATGTCTCAAATATGTGAAACTAGGCATTTAACCTTTTTTTGGACAAAATGTAAGCTTAACGTAGGTCTATCTATTGCAAGTTATTTTTGCTTGGCAAATTGTTCTTATATTTGGTTCAGTTGACCTAAATGGGAAGAGTAGACATTAAGGGGCCGTTTACTAGACTGGGTAAGCGTTTACCAATTTCATTTACCTTATTGATTGAGCATGGAAAGGACGAGAATCTTACCCGGTAAGAGATAAGGCAAGGACCAAGAGTCTTGACCGGTAAGTGTGAGAAACAACTTCTACCCGGTAAGCGCTTACCGGGTTTAAAATGCTTACCAACAATCTATTTTCATAGCCAAGGATGTTACACGATAATGTAAATGAAGGTCAATCTCTTGCTAGTAAGCGCTTACCGGGTAAGAATTTGGTAAACGGCCCCCTAAATATGCTGTCAAGTCCAGTTAGTCAGATTGTGAAAAATCTTGATCAATATCATACATAATGTGCAAGTAATTACATGCATGCAAAATTAGATGCAGACTTTCTTGAAGTTCAATAATTTGTTGCCATGCTGCTGAAAACCTGCATTGAAATATTGGTTCCTACCCCTGTTACTGAAAATAAATTAGTAAATAGGGACATGCACCTCAATTATATGTATCATACTGAAAGGTTTCTTTTGTTTCAACAAACCTATTTTTTACAAATCCTGGGATTGCATGTCATATGTTAAAAGTTCTGCTGCTTCTGTTTTCATTATTAATACTTACCGAGTATGTGGGTGGCAATATTGATCAATTTCTTTAAACTATTAAGTCCTCAATGCCAGTGTTTATGTATTTTTATGTCTCTCATCCTCTCGCAAGTCTGCTTCCTACGGAGGTTAATTCTATTACTGCTTTTACTAGAGACGAGACAGTATCTCTGGGGCATTGACCAGTACTAGTGATAAATCAAGTGGCGCCAAGTCTCTCAGCACATCTTCAACTCCCCCAGCAGATAATCATAATCTTCCGACTGAACCCAGACATTCACACTCTTTGCTTACGGAATGCAGATCTGCTGAATTCTCATCAGGGGGCAGACAAGATCAAGAAATCAATGAGGATATCTTCTTGCAACAAGAGAGTCCTCTAGTAAGTAATTTCTCTTCAGTTTTATCCACACGTACATGAATAAATTAAACTGTACATTCGTCAGTGCACAAATATTCCGTAGATTTTTAAAACAACCATCTCTTAAAGATGGGAAGTCTATGTCTCGGGTTGGCGGTCAGATATTCTTTTAACAACTTTAAGCCAGTTTAAACTGCTTGTATACACAGGTATTTTGGCATTGTTAATTTATTGTTGCTCAATGATAGATCTCAGCATTAAGTCATAGTGATTTCAGCTTAAAAACACTTGAAAGAATCTTTGACCTAGGAGCCCTGTCAAAGTACAATTTTTCCCTTTGTATCGTGTTTCTGGGTTTGGACTAATGAAGTTCCTTTACATATCTTATGTTCAATTTTTGGTTCCTAAGCCAAGGATGTCTTCGTCATAGTTCAGACATCTAAACTTCCGCTTGGTTTGTGATTGACAGATTAGCATAAAGACAATTGACCAAATTGATCTCCTTAGAGAGCAGCAAAAGATTTTGTCGGAGGAGATGGCTATCCATTTAAGTGCTCTAAAGCGGTTGTCACCAGAGGCTACAAGAGACTCTGAGAGGGAATTTATAAATGTAATAACTCAAATCTTTCATCAACTGTAATTGGCGTTTATATACTGATGAAATGAGAATCACTTTACAACCTACAGGTTGAGATTACCCGATTGAATGAACAAATCAAGCTAAAGAATGATCAAATCGAACTCTTTGAAGACAAAATTGCTAATTCCGCTGTATCATCTCGTCACAAAATGGGTGAAGTTGAACAAGCACGAGTAAGTGCTACTATCTCTTACATGTAGCCGTGTAAATGATGCGAGTCGAGCTCGAGTATCATTATACTCGACTCGACTCGTTAGTATATCGAGTCGAGCTTATTCGAGTCGAGTGTTGACCGAGTCGATCTCGAGTAGCTCGCGAGTTGTCTCGTCTCATTTACACCCCTACATAGGCTTAAGCCTTTTAACAAAGACAAAAGATGTAAAACAAGGGAGGAGAAAGGTCTATATATAGTGGAATTCAAAGCATTGGGTTCTATAACCCGCCAATGTGGGATGGATTAGACACACCATCAAGAGTTTACCCATGTCTTTTACACCATCATTTTCCAAAAAAAAATCAAAAAACTTGAGTTTATTATTATTATTATCAATTAAATTAAAATAATATTACTAATTATTATTATTATTTTGCTTATCGAGTATCTCACGAGCTTATCGAGTCGAGTATCAGGTCGCTCGACTCGACTCGTTAGTATATCGAGTCGAGCTCGAATTCAAGTTGAGCCTATTCGAGTCGAGTGTTGACCGAGTCGATCTCGAGTAGCTCGCGAGTTGTCTCGTCTCATTTACACCCCTACTTACATGTATGCCCTTGCTCTTGGTGTAGTCTTTTCGTTTAAACTGAAATTTTTATCTTATGCAGTCTGTTTCTGAGCTAGAAGCACAATTAAGTGAGAAGTCCTTTGAGCTTGAGGTATGTGATCTTGGAACACACACATATATGTATCTCTATGTAATAAATTTGAAGACACATAATCATTTACAAACTTACAAACCAATTTTCATGTCTTGCTTCACATATGGAACAACACGTGTGAAAATGCAATGTCTATACAGAGTTGTTTCATATGTTTAACGTTCAAGACTGTTTTGTGTGTGGAAAAAACAATTCTGAATGTTTCGTATATGAAACAACACTGCATTTTCACACGTGTTGTTTCGTATATGAAACAACACATGAAAACTGGCTTGTAAGTTTGTATGAATTACCGGGTTTGTAAAACAAGGGACTCTAAATATGTAACCTGCTTTTAGAAGTTACAAATGGTATAAGCTACTTTTTGTTTTGAGTACTCTTTCTTATCAGTCACCAAATATACCATATCTCATCAATTAACTAATGAACATGAATAATTTTTTTACTGCAACTGTGATTACTGAAGGTTGGCGATCTTCAATCCAACCCAAATAATTCGAAAATCAAAGGCATATCATTTTGCAATACACATGAGTTCTAATTTTGAACAGCTTGATTAAAATCACATTAAATGACCCAGACCTTGTGAATCCCTGGCAAACACACCACTTGCTCTAAGTCACAAACAGATAGCAACTCCAAACTCTGGTCGGGTATTTTTAATAAGTTTGGATTTGTGAAAGAACGTTGAAGTGAATGTTTCTCAATGTTTTTTGTCTTTCAAGAAACAGTATACTGTACTCTGAGACATGTCCTGTATTTCTTTTCGGCAGGTCAAAGCCGGGGATAATCGAGTACTTCAAGAGCAGCTCAACCAAAAGGTAAAGACCAAGTGTCATTTTTTGAAGTATATATATATATATATATATATATAGAGAGAGAGAGAGAGAGGAGGAGGAGGTTTCAAATACAAACCATACAAACCAATCTTAACCGTCCATCTAGTCTAATAAACATCTGAACCACAAGGGTTGTGGCGTACTGGTTAAGCCCCGGGGGATGTGGTGGAATATCCCATTTGTCGAGGGTTCGAATCCAGGCGTAAACAACAATTGTGGCCACTGAGCTTTAATCAGGGCTGATGTTTTAAAGTCATAAATTGGGATTAGTCTAGGCATAGCCTAGGACACCCTTCCCGTCCTACCCAAAAAAAAACATCTGGTTCCATAAATATCTCGATTGTTTCCTAATATAAGTGTTGGTAATGGTTTGTATTTGAATCCATCACTTTTGGTAAGATTTGAACCCTTGACCTCCTAGGAGGTTGTGCTCTAACAGTAACCCAAGTTCGTTGAGCCAATGACCCTTTGGTTATGTTCTTTTTTCTCTAGAACATTGTGATTTTTTTTCTCTTGCTTTGGCTTTTACAAGATTTAACTTTTCCTTCAGATCAATGAATGCGAAGGACTGCAAGAAACAATCAATTCCTTGAAACAACAACTTTCCGATGCGATGAGTGAATTTAATGCAGAGAAAGATGCAAAAACAACGTTGCTTTGTCAAGCTCAGGTTTATTCCCATGTTACCACTTTCAATTTCATGTTTGATGTTGAACCAAGTAGCACAAATTTATGTTGAGAAACGGTTCATAAGAAACATATCCTCGGATTAAATCTTCTCGGCACACTTTTCAATATATATTTTAGTGAAGTTCGGAGATGGCATGCTTCCCTAGATCAGTTCCGTTCTTTACAGATTCCGCTTTTTATAATTCCATTCGTCAAATACACAAACTTTATCAATTTATTCTTGCACCAAATAAAGCAGCATTGTGATCTAATGCTATTGTATTAAACTAGGCACTCGAGATTGAAGAACTCAAACAGAAAGTAGCCGAGCTAACTGAATCTGAAGAGCAGTTAGAATCCCATAACAAAAAACTGGCGGAAGAGAGCTCATATGCCAAGGGACTGGCCTCAGCCGCTGCAGTCGAGCTTAAGGCCTTATCTGAAGAAGTTGCAAAGCTAATGAACCACAACGAGAAACTAACAGCTGAGTTGGCATCTCAGAAGAACTCCCCGACCCAACGTAGAACAATGGGGTTCAGTAAGAACGGGCGTAAAGATACCACCAGACAGAAAGAAGCAAGTCCTAAGGAGTCAGAGTTGAAGAGAGAACTTGCATTGAGCAGGGAGAGAGAAATGTCTTACGAAGCCGTGCTATGCGAAAAGGACGAACGAGAATCGGAACTACAACGAACGGTCGAGGAGTCGAAGCAGAGAGAGGCGTATCTCGAAAACGAGCTCGCAAACATGTGGGTTCTTGTGGCAAAGCTAAAGAAGGCACAAGGAGGAGGAGGCAAGACCGAAGAGGCATCGGAGTCGAGTCGGGAGAGCCAAGGAGGTGATGGTTTTGAGATGTGGACAAACAAAGGGTTTGTTGGGTGATTGTTGGGGAAGTGAAAGAAAAGAAATGATAGTAGAAGATGTTAGGAATTGGGATTGTGTGGTGTGTAAAAAGGTGTTTTTTTTTGTAAGTGTTGTACAAATCAGGGTGTTTGCCTTTTCCTTTTTCAGGTTCACAAGTTTGGTGACTATTTGGGCTAAGTGAATCTTGGATGGTTATCATCAAATTTATAAAATTTGGTACAAACAATAAATCTATTCTAATGATAGTATCAAATTTTACACCAAAATTTAAGATTCAGAGTATATAGAGAGAGAGGGGCTGAGTTCATACGAGAATATCTATTTAAGAAAATACTAGAGCAGCCGAGTACATACAAAATCATGTATGATTCACGTACAAAATCATATATGATTCATGCGATTTTGCGAGTGACTTTAGGTCGCGTCCAAAGTCGTCCGCGACTTCGCGTCCATTTTTTCAGGTTGATGTAAAATCACATATTTCCAAACTTTTTTTATGAAATTTGTGTAGCTTTTCTTTTACCGTGGATAACCAAATCTTGAAGAATCGAACACCATGGATAACCCCGTGGATGTTGATGCAGATGAGAACGAAACCCTAAAAGAATTGGTGAAGAAAGTGAAGGCTTGTGTTGGGCTATAATCGACTGATAACAGTGGAGGAATCGATGATGAAGGTTAGATTTTTAGAATTAGGTTTATTAATTTACCTTTTTTACTTTTCTACACGACGATCTTTTACTCTTCTACACGATGAGGTACTGCGCCTAACACACATAACACAGTTAAACTTGAAGTAGGGAATAGCAGAACCCGACCGACCCGATCCGAACTATGGCAAAAAAAACCGAAACCCGTATATCCGATATCCGAAATCATCCGATCCGAAAAAAATTACGGATAAAGTGGGATCGAGTTGGATACCCAAACCCAATCCACCCGAATATCCGAAATCTTTTTAAACTTTAAAAAAATCAGTTTTAATTTGTAAATTAATATTGTAATTTGTAAATACCTAAAATCTAAATTCCTAAATCAATACCTCATAACACTATCAGACTTAAGATTCTCCTCTCATCTCTCTCGATTTCTACCCTAATTCCATCGCCATCGGCGACTCTCGACCTAAAACCATCGACGACTCCGGCGACTCTCGACCTGGCTTCGACTCCGGCGACTCTCGACCTAAATCCATTGGCGACCACCTTCTGGCTTTGACGACCGAATCCCACTCCATTGGCGACCACCTTCGAGGCTTCGACTGTTACCATCGACGGCCAGCTTCCACTCTCTACAGACTACAGTAGTTGAGTTCAGTTCTTGACTCTTATCAGTTCTCTCATCTCTGTAAGTTACCATAAGCTCATAAACATCGATTTTTATTTTGGGGGTTTTTTTGGAATGAAATTTCTACTTCATTAGTTCATTTATGGATTGGTAATTTGTATTATAGATTGATATTATAAGATTGATATTATGGATTGAATTTGAATGGGTGTCTTGAATTTTTATGGATTGATTTTTGGATTTTGGTTTTTGGAGTTTGGACAGTAACCTATTGTTTGTTTCTCAATTTGGATTTTTATGGATTGATGTTTGTATGTTTCTCAATTTGGATCCAAAAATCATTAAGGTTGATGTTTGAATCAAAAGTTAAAACTTTTTACATAGATAATGTTGTTAGTTTGACAGTAATCTGTTTGAAACTTTGAATCCAAAAAATCTGTTTGTAGTTGCAGGCTTGTAAGTTGTAAATTGTAATTTAAAGTTGTATATTGAAAACTTGTAGTTTGAGAAAACAGGTCCAAAAAAAGGCCATTGAGGCCCACTACCCGAACAACCGACCCGAAGTGACCCGAACCCGAGAAACCCGAACTTTAATCGGCCGGGGATCGGGTCTTCCCCCACTACCCGAATATCCGATCGGGTTTGGGGTTTGGGTATCCGACCCGACCGATGCACACCCCTAACTTGAAGTGTGCATATGATCACTCAATTACGTTATGTGCATATATGTACTTGAATCAATTCTTAAATTTCAATCAATATGTGCAGAAGAATATGGTATGACCACAGATTTTGTTCGGTGTATATTTGCACATATGAAACTTGGGTATGAATGTGAAATTTCAAACAATAATGGAATGTCCACTTGGTTGCACATATGCACTTACACGCTTTGCTGGGCCTGGTGGCACATGATCTGCACATATGTGGATCAATCTACTTTTCTAAGTTGTGCATATTTGAATAAGTTGATTTATACATCAAATAGACTTGGCATATTAAATAATTATGTGAATAATAGCATATATGTACATATGCATAACTGTTATGTGTACATATGTGTATACAGTGCATATGTGCATGTATGTAGACTGACATATGTTCATAGAAAATGCACAATACATTTTTCATATCTAAGTACATGGTTAACTATTCAAAACAAAAGCTATGCAGATTTCATAAAAAAAGTTTGAAAATATTCAAACACAAGTTTGACAAAAATTGAGATAACTACAAATTTTAAATTTTAAAATATTATATTTAAAATAAAACGAGATAATTATCAATTTTAAGATTTAAGCAAAAAAATAAAACAAGATAATGAGATAAAAAATGAAACAAGATAATTATCATTAAATTGAAAATACCATTTATATCAATATTTAACTGTTTTAAACCAAAAAAAAAGGTGCAATTTGATTGGTCTAGATTAGTTAACACGGTCAATACCAATAGTTTGGTTAATAAAAGAAGGAGACCCCATATATATATATATATATAAATAAATAAATATATATATATATTAATCTTTTCCCTTGTGTGAAATTTGTTGTAACTAATTAATGTTACTGTAAGCTTTGGTATTCCTATAGTGATTTGATGTTAAATTTGATATTTGGTGTAAAGGTTGTTGTAAGATTTGGTATTCCTGTAGTGATTTAATGTTAAATTTGATATTTAAAATTCTCATTATGATGCTTTGTATAGAGCTTTACATATGAAGTTGTATTGTAATTTGTAAATGGACGTTTGATCGGTAAAATGTTTATATCAACGATTTTCTAATTTTTTTAAAAGAAGAAATCCATAAAACCATTACGCAAAAACTTGAGTCAAAATGTAAAAGACTTGTTGAACTTCACATGAAATTTCATATAAGAAGCTAAATTTGTTGATTAATAAATAATGATGTTTTTCACGTTACATATGGAGATATAAATACGAAGATTTATATTGATGAGAGAAAAAAAAAACCTTGAAAAATATGTCAAATAAATTTACTCTTTTTAATGACATTTATATTGTTATATTTTTTTCATTTACAGGAAGATTCATATATGAAATTCGCATAAAGTTCTAAGAGGGCGTTTGGTTCATTTTAAGGATTATGAACGAAAATAAAAGTAGGAATGTAGGAGAATGAGAATAAGATTGAGTTGTTTAGTTAAACCAATATAACAATGAAAAATTGTTTCATATAATATTTTTAATATAAATATATTACATCAAACTCGAAAATACAAAATTAGTTCTATTCATCATCAAGAGATAGAATGACGCATCAGAAAAGAGGATTGAGCTAGAATAAATTTTCATTCCCCTCGTTTGGTCAGTTACGAAAATTAATGGGGTTTGAGTAATCGGCTCATTATATTATATCAAAGTAAACCATATTTTTTCATCATCATTCTCATTTCTTACCCCTCAGTACCCCCACCAAATATCGCTCAAATTTTAAATACCATTTTCCTTGTAAATATATTGCATGAATTTTGATGGAATGATGCGATTGATTGTTAGTGAACTGTAAAACTTGAAAAATGATCAATAACAAAACCACAATTAGCATTAAACCAATTATCATTAGATAAAGAATACATCAAAAACAGTTGTATTTATTCAAATACTACACAATCAGCAACCTAAACCTTACTCCAAACTCATTTTTTGATAAATTAAACCCTGTTAAACAATGACAGAAGAATCAATGTTAGATTACACTCAACAAGAATCACACAATCAATGTGTGAAACTAGTGCAACAAGGCTCTTCATCGCAATACGAATTCTTTGGCCCGTAAACTTTCTTTCACATTACGTGGTTCAACGACTTAGAACTCGTGAAGAATATTAGTTAGCCGAGAGACGACTTTTTTGTTATCATTCCGACTCTTGAGGAGCTTGTTTTACGGTAGATGATTGTGCAAGACAATCGGGAAATTTGACAGGGAGTGTCAATGGTTTACTGGTGCACACCCCTTGGATTGCCTTGGCTAATGTATATCCCAAAGCTGTTGATACAGAAAATGAAACTGCATTTCCAATCTGCAAGTACCTGAAACCAAAATCCAAACAATAAGATTGCATAAAATGTAAAAAACCCGGTGTTTTTAAACCAAACGAAACTAAATGAACACAATAAATCTCACACGGAGATAGGATCTAGAGAGTAAAATGTACCCAAAAGGTAGAAGGATGTTTCAAAAAAAAAATCATCTCCAACAGCTATGCTATAATCTCTTCTTAAAATAGAGTATCAAAACTTAAAATCTCAAAAAGAATTACATCAAACTCCACCCACTACTCTATTTTAGCAATTCCATCATTACTTCATCATCCCAACACACTTTAAGAAAACTTCATAAAAGTTACAACATATTCAACCTCATTGGTGGAAACAATTAAAACAATACATCTCTCGCCTCAATATTAAGTTCTAGAGATTTCAACGGTCTATGTTTTCTTTAGGGGCAGTTTGTTTACCTTTTAATAGTTCCATTAAGAGGCAACATCTGAATCATAAGAGGTGAATCTTGTTTGGAAAGAAAAAAAAAGGATTGTCTCTTAATAGTTTCAAAACCCTCTAAATGATTTTGTATCTTAGCCACCGCTTAACCATTCAGCATCCTAATTTCATTATGAAGAATTAGCAAACAACCATATTTCATTTTACACTATATAATAAGAGCCTCTTAATCATTCTGACCATTTAATCATTTTGCACCAAACCATTCGGCAACTGCCAAAAAAACTGACTGTTGGAGCAAAAAAACAGCCCCTTAGTCTATTTTAGCATACACTTTAGCATGACAGTTGGAGCAAAAAAACTCTGAAATCTGTAAAACATTTATTTTAATATAGTAGTTGAAGACCTCTAATGAGTTTGATGAAGTACATAGCTTTTTACTGCAAGCAATGCCAATTCTTGAAAAAAATGCTAATAAGAAAGAAAAATACACACAGCATTTCGTCAGAGTAGGCAATTTTAGAAGTGCAAAACTGACATTTGTAAATTTAAGTACTTTGCCATTCTTGCAAGAATAGTATTTAGTCCATGTAGGGCTATTTTAGCTCATTCACCTTCTCTAGATGCATGTTTTACAAAATTACCCTCTAGTGTGTTTCCAAATTTTTACAGGTGCAAGTTGTTTAAAACCAAAACTAAAAAGTAGAATGTCATGTTCCTAATTGAAAACTCATTTGAAGTCATTTATCCAAAAACCAGTGGAGTGCAAGCAGAAAGTCAGAAAGTCACAATCATTCTAATAAATCATCAATCAGAAGTTCAATAGTTACTATTATTCACCCTATTAAAATGATATTACCTCTCCTTAACAGGCCCGCAAAGTTTATAGTGATCAGGAAACCCTTGTAAACGCGCATTTTCGCGAATAGTAAGCACTCTATCCTGGTTAGGATGAAGCAGCACCTATAAAAAGAAAGAAAGAAACATACAAAAACTTAACAATTTGTTTCTTGATTTAATTTGGTAGCCATGATGGAGGTAAAGATTAGGGACCTGATTGTGCGGCTCGGCTCTACCCACTACAGTTGTGACGATATCATCCATGCTCAATCGCCCAAACGGTCTGCATTTTAGTTAGGTTTGTAACTTTAGCAACCAAGATCACAAGCATAGTACCATATACATAAATGCGGGAAAAAAACATACTTCCTTGAAGTTCCTCGAACAAATGTCATAGCATAATTGGGAACCTGTATCATTGGTTAATGTCATTAAAGAGAAATAGATAGTACTGGAAATGGGAGATTTATTTTGGAATAAACACAAAGATTTGATGTTTAAATAGTACCAAAGGTTTTCCTGAAGGTAGCATAACTCTTTCAACTGAAGGGTCCCATTCTACTTTGTTGTTCTTACCAACCATCACCCCCGGTAAATTTCTAAAGTTTGCTCCCTGCATATGTTAGGCATATTGATGAATAATTACCCATGGTTATTATCAGTTGACGGGAAAGAAAAGGAAAAAAAACCACTATCATGACAGCAAGAGCAAACACGCACACACACATATATAGGTGGAGGACTGGAGGTTCAACAGAGTACACCTTCCTTTTACGAAAATGAGAGAATACCGTTATCATGTGACAATACACGTTAGGGACCTGGTGGTGGGCAGGCGACTTGGCCCACGACCTGCGTCGCACCAAAGGTCGCCCACGTTGTGATTCACTATAGTAAAAAGTGTTCTCGCATTTTCATAAAATGAAGGTGTTCTCGTTTCAACTCTTCCTTTTACATATATATATATATATATATATATATATATATATACACACACACACACATACATATACACACACATGTTACAAGAACAAGCTGCTTTAGACCCAAAAAAATATCAAATACAATTGTTTTCTGTAAATTACAAGTAGATCACTAGACTTTAAAAATCACTACTTAAACCATTCACTTTTCCAAAACTATTATTAGAAGGACAAATTTCAGCAACACAAAACCAATATTGTCTGTTCCACTTTGGGGAACCAATTTTCAAACCTTCGCATTGTGAGGAGCAAATTTTCCAAACTTCTCCATTTGGGGAATGGAACAAACTTCACTTTTGATCCTATTTTGATAAACATAATTTTGGTAATAAAAAACGTCCCTTAGACAACAAGTGTTGAAAGTTGGTTCCCAAAATAAGAATGAAATTAAGGTTAGTTCCATTTTAATGCAGTTTACCCCTATTAAAACTATTCAACTTTCAAAAACTGTTTAACTTTCAAAACCATTCAATATCTTGATCATGTAAAAGGTTTGTAACCAATTTTGAAAAATATAATGGTTTTAGTAACAATTTAAAATCCAATAATCAAATAAAAACTGAAATGGAAAGATGATGCTATGCATTACAATTTGACCATAATTTGTTCGAAATCATTCACTTTTTGTTGAAAAAGTGAATCACTGGTTAAATATAACCCCATTTGTCTGCTGCATGTTTGATTAGCCAGATGGGTTGGTTGTCAAACCTTTATTTTGGGAATTTGGCAAACCCGAGCATAATCATCCTCATTCAGTTCCAGTGGCCTATGATCATAAAGCATCTTTCTTTTTGATGCATCTTTCCCCACAGCTGTAGAAATAAAGCTTGGTTATGGTTTTTAGCAGAACAAATTATTAAATCCAGGAATAAACCAAACCAAACTCAGTATATGAGTGTATCCCACCCGAAAGCAAGGTCTAGGGAGAATGATATGTACAACCTCCACCAAAAAAGTAGAGTGGTTGTTTCCTTGAAACAAAAATCATTTGAAAGGAAAAAAGAGAGAGAGAGAGAGAGAGAGAGAGAGAGAGACAGATTAAATTTGCAGAAAAAGGGAAAAAAAATGTTGAAAGAAAAACGTTGAAAACAATAAAGACAGTTGATAAATTTTGGAAAAACAAGTTAAAAAGTAAGCAACCAAAAATCAAACAACAAACATACGAATAGAAGCAGGTGCTATTGCATCCAGAAATGTATTGCTAAATTCACCTTGTTTTCTCATTCTGATGTATTTCTGAAAACTTGTACGTGGGGCCCCTGCATACTCCATTTCATCCTTGCCATTGTTGTTTGTAACCTAAAGTGAAATTAAATAAATATCAAGGGTAATGTAATATGTCACAATCTTTTCAAGATTTGATCAATGGCATGGCCTAGAAGTAATTAGCATACCTCAGGCAAGTCTGAAATTGCATCCCCAAGTAATATGCTCTTCTCTAACTTGTATGACTTGTCGTTATCAGACCCAACAATACAATCCTGCCATCAAACAACGAACGCCTTAATACCAACAAATAAGCACATATTTACAAAGATTTATATAGATATATAGGGGCTAATCATGTGAGAACCACAAAAAGTTAGACATGATTTTTTTTTTCATCCAAGACTAGGATTTAAGATAGTGTTTTACATGTATTTGTTTCACAATCTCAATCTTTTGTGAAACAACTAATGATTCACTGGTTTTCAACCTTTTTGAGGTTTTCATTTGATTATGCCCTCTATGTATGTATGTATGTGTGTATATATGTAGTTACTATCACCTTGAATTCAAGCGGAACAACTCCTTTACCGACAACCTCATGTGTGGGCAAAGGGAACTGAGGCAAATTCTGTTGGTTCAAAAAACTGTTAGAAAAATAACGTGGAATAGTAATGGTATGCATATTCAAAGAAACTTGCCATTTTTGTATTAGCGCCCCAAAGAAAAACTCTCAATCGGCATTGAGGAACTCCATATGATCCTGCAGCCATTATCCCCATGCGTGTTTGATAATTCATAGAAACTAGACGCCCTACAGCATAAAATCCCAAAATACCATCTGCGAATTTGACAATATCACATACATTCTCCATCAAAACAAATTTTGGTTTTAGAAACTCGATGATATCCATGTAGACTACAAGCTGATGATTCTTCGGGTCTTTTAGAGGATCAGTGTAGTTTCTAAAGCGATTATGACCACTGATTCCTTGACACGGAGGACCTCCACAAATGAAGTCAACATCACCCTGGATAAATATAAACAATCCATTGAGCTTATAAAGGGAACAAAATATAAATGTAGTGAAAATGGAAAGAGAAGTCAGCTTACAGGAAGAGGTAATATCCTTGATTGGTATCCTCTGCTAACAAATTCCTTCATAGCGTCCGTGCAATTGCTATTATAAAAGAAGACATTCATGTAAGTACTTCTTTTCTAGAAATAGAGTTGTGTTCAACCAAAATGACATGAAGACCAAAGGGTTGAAGCTAGAGACCTCAAACCATCAAATGGCTCCCAAGTGTCATAGCTAGGACCATAGCCCTTCCATCGCACCTATATGGCACAAATGAAGAGAAAATGTAAAGCAATACCAATATTTTCAAAGATATAAGCTTAAAAAAATTGGTATGAATAGTCTCATCAAAAGATAAAACATACAAGAATTAAGAAACTGATGCATCTTTTAGAATAACATGATGAATATGAAGCGTTAGACAAAAGAATTGGCAGAATTCTGTAACGGTTACAACAGCAAAAAACTTCAGGTTCCTATTATTTTCCCTAAACCTAATAGGGCATGTAGGGTTAGCATCCACAAACCATGATTAAAAATAGATTAGTTTAGCTATATATTGTTTGGCAATACAGAAGCTATCATCTAATCATCTTGTATCTGAAAAAGATTGTATATTCTTGTGCATTACTTTATCAATGGACACCAACTGTACATTCTTTTGTCATACATACATATATTGTGTGTATAACTTTTTGTAGCATGAGAAGTTATTCATGTTCCATTATCCTCTTCTTTTTAAGGAGACATTGAACAACCTAATAGTCCATTAGGGGTATATTGCAAATCTATCTCAATGTTCGATAAATCTCTTAAGACCTAACAAGCTAGTTAGCACTCAACACTCACCAATCTTTACCCAAAATTTACATACAGTAGCTGATAAAAATCTGGCTTAGAACTGAAATTAATACATCCTTTTGTCATTTGGGGCTACAAGACTAATTCCAAGAGGAAATAATAAAGTACTTACCTAATGTCACTAACAAGGTCAATGTATTCTACCAAAGGGTATTTGGCCCAACAGTACCCTAGTTACCAGTAGAGCCCAGCCTCCAAAGAGGTCAAGGGTTCAAACCTCAGCAATAGTGAGAAGTGTGCATACATATTTGCAGTATTTAAACATTATATACTTCAAAAAGAAGTTCAACTTATTGCCATTGCTAATGTCAGCTGTATTTGTAGGCATGCTTTCACAAGGTCCTACAATGATATGTGGTTATACAACCATGAGTAGTTGATTTAGAACTATTACAACTACATATGAATGACTTGCTGAGGAAAAAAAATGATCAAATTTGATGGTGTAAGTGATTGGCTTTCTACATAGAATGCATACAGCCTTGACTAAGTTTGTCTCCACAACAATCTAAAAGTAGAATACCTTGAAATGCAGTTTTTTAGCGTTGACTTTGTTTGGATCACCATAACAAACAGCTAGCAATTTCCCTACTTCAAATTCACCATCAGAAGGATCAGGATTGCCTTCTTTCTCCTCAGAATCTGATTCTTCAGATTTTATACTTGTATCTTCATCATGTTGTGAACCCAACAAACAGAACTCTTTACAAAGGTTTTCCCACTCTTTCAGCAAAGATAAAAAGTCTTCAGCTGCTTCATTTCTCACCTATATAAATAAAATAGATATTTAACACCTTGGTTCGTTGACTAGTAACAAGGGAAGAATATAAATTAAATGTCAACCTCGGTTTCAATATGGTTCAACTTTAGACTTTCACATGCATGCTTATTGATGTCAACTGCCCATTTCTGTAGCATTCAAATGAACATATCAGAAAATTTATGTGGAATTTGGCATGAGCATGGAAAACAAAACTAAGTGAATCAGTTTCATATGCAGGTTGGCTACTCGACTCTTACTGTTACAAGTTTCACGCCAGACATATTTGTGCCATAACATAGCCCAGAAGACATAGCACCACAACCCGAATACAAGTCCAATAGAGTCATCTGAGACTCTTCACGTCCATGAATTTCAGTTGATTTTGCAATTTTATTGCTTTTCTCTACTACACCATCTGAGCTAGCATCACCTGAAATTACAGACGACTCATCGCTCTCTGTGATGCTCTTTTCTGCACTCAAAGCAAACTAAATTTAATCAGATACATGTAAACTTTTATGTAATCCTAACAGAAGATAACAATGTCCCACCTGTAAACTTGACTAGACAGCAATTTTCCCTATTATATAAATATTATGTGTACACTGTACTATATGTGATTTTATAGAGATGTGAAATAAAGTATTTGTTTGTCAAGGTATTGACCTGTGTGTAGTGTTGTGAATGTAACTGGCATCGAATATTTCATATCATAGTAAAGATCAAAGGATGAGAGTGCCTTCTCTTTTTCAGCCAAGTCAACCTGTTATAAGAACTCATTAGAATTGCACCATAGACAGCCAAAATGTTCATTATCTTCACGTAGAAGTTCATGAGTACAGACTTCTGTAGAAAAACCAATATGATAACAAGTAGGTAAGATACATACATTTGGAGAAAGTTGAACAATTTTGACTTTCGACACAATGCTATCTAGGGGATTGTCATCTTTTATGTCAGAACAAAACACTCGTCTCTTGTCAATAAGATGAGCTTGGCTTTTGATTACCTGAAAAAAACAATATATCCAACAGTTTGTCTGATTAACATACATTGAGTGTGGATCATGATTCATGAACAAAAAATATAGGATATATATCAAGCCCTTGGCAAGTATCTCACAGTATCTTCTGCTCTAAAAAACCACTGAGCTGAAAAATACAATTCTCTATCAACAGTTTCAAACATCTCCACAATCCTGGCAATAAAATCTGGCTTCCCTTCTTCAGCCTGATAGAATCATGCAAACACAAAATATAAGTGTCAAGAAACAAGCTAAAAAATCATAACTTGAAATTTAATCCATCAATCACCTGTCATAATACAATAAAATGAGCTTAGAACCTGATCATCAAAAGGATTTTTAAGATGATTAAGAATCCTGGCTCACAGACCAATGTGTTTTACCATATATTACATTTCCATTATAACATTATTGTTATTTGGTTTCTTCTGTAGTTGTTCCACAGCACAACTATCTTATTTTTATGCTCAATCCAAAAAAATGTTTGCAAAAATAAGAAGCACGGTTGTTCCTTGGTGTAATATATTCAAAGCAAAAAAGCTTTTCCAGTATTCATGTGTTTAGACTTTAGTGTGCCAAAAATTCTATGAAAATGCTTCTAATCTCTGACAGACATGGGATGTCTATTCAAACTCTACATTGATTTAATGGAATATCCAATAACCATTTTGCATAAACATTCAAGAAATGTGTGAATTTTTACGAACTTCTTTCTGCATTGGTGTCTTACACACTCACATAAAAATATATAATTGCAGAAAAGCTACAAATGGAATTGGAAATACAGAGAGACAAGAGGAGGCTCACTTTGACAAATGCATCATCATTAAGATCAAAAGCAACACCATCAACAACAGCTTTGGTATAATGACACTTAGCTTGAATGATCTCCTTGCCATCCAATTCACTGCCATGATATAGAAAAATAAATAAACAAACGCATAGCTAATGTTACTAGATTTCCAAGATTAGTGTCGAATTTGACTTTTAAGTATTAAGTGGATTCCTTTTTTACCTACATGATGATCGATAGGATATTATGTTACTTATGTAGAAATTTAATGAATGCGCTAACCATAAGGACTCTTGTGATAAAAAATCAACATTTGGTGATACAAAACTCATATTTTCTAATTTATGCTTATTGTGGAAATGAAGTGACATTATATGGAAATTAGAGGACATTTAGGTAACTGAATAACCATTATTGCCACCCGATGTAAATACACCTAGCAGAGTAAAAAATACACCATTAAAAGCACTTATGAATGTTGATAGAAACACTTTGTGAGAAGGTCAATATCTGTAGCATGGTTTGTACTTTCTACTTCATTTTTTCATAGTGAAATTTATTCTCATCCTTCATTGTGAAGGCAAAATATCAGAACCACATTGTTAGCTTTATGAGATAACACACATAATTAGTGTTGTCTTTTCTTGTTTAGGCTTACATTCTGATTTGTGGTGTATTTGCATTCATTTTTGTTTAACACTCATCTCATTCCGCATTTGTTGTTGAGTTTGGTATCACTTTCTGTGTGATTATCTGGTTGTGCGATTCAACTAAAGCTCAACACAGAAGTTTAATATACAGTCGAAGCTCATTACACTGTTTTTTAGTTATATACACTCAGATAGAGATAATAGCACAAAAACGATAAATAAATAAAAACCTCACCCGTTTGATGAAGCGACAACCTTCACTCTGTTCTGTAATTGTCAATAACACAACATTACATATAATCAGTACTTAAAAGTACACAAACGCAACCAAAAAATCTGATTCTAGAAAAATGCACCTTGGATTCGTAACGATGAGGCCATTTTGCTCTGGCTTGATCAGCCGGAACTGGTTTTCCGATGAATCGGACGTCCTCGTCAGCTGCGGCGGCGGCGGCAGGAGAGACCTTAGATTTCTTTGATGGAGGCGATGATTTTGAATCGGAATTAGGTACAGATGAATCGATGATTTCCTCAGACTGCTTCAGATCTCTCTTTGCTCGTTTCGCCATGTGCGCTTCTTCTCTCTAGATGATGATGATGATGATGGCAGGCAGCTAGAGATGCAATGAGATTGACGTTGGAATTGCAGGAGGTTAAAGTAGGAGCTTGAAATTTTGGCGAACTGTTTGAAAGTGTTTTGTGTTTTCAAACGAGCGGGAAAGTTGTTTTGGAAACAAGGGTAAGGGGAAATAATTGGAAACAAAAATGTAAATCTTTTTTATTTCTATAAATAAATAAAAATTATACTATCAAATTTAGAATGATTTTTTATTTTTGAGAACCGATTATAGATAAAATACTTTTTTATGTTTTTGAATCGTAAATAAACGAATAAAATGTCATTTTTATAAATATGTACATTACAAATACACTTTTTAAAATGAAAGACCTTGTAATTTCATATTACTAATATCTCTAGTGTACAACTCAGTTGGCAATAGATCCCCCATCTAGCCTCAGTCGTTGAGAGCATCTTTAATAGTGCGTTTGGTATGCAGACATAATAGAATAGAACAGTTGTCCAGCGTTTGACAAGATATGACTAGACTGGTTAAATGACAAATTTATTTCTGATGAAAAATCATATTTACTTCATATAAAACTTATTTACATCACTGATACATAATGCAAAAGTTATAAATAAATTCAATCATTTTTTAGGATTAATACAATTAATTGAAAATTTGATGAAATCGATAACACGTTTAAAATTTAGAAAATATTTCAACAGACTATAATTTACGATTTTCAAAAAATAATTATATATATATATATATATATAATTTTTAAAATATAGATTTATGTTATTTCGGGTTTTCGCACGGGTTTGGTGGTCAACGAACAAACCCAATCTGAACGCAAATATCCTGCCAAATGTCGGGTTTTGGATTATCGAATTTCGGGGTATTCGGGTTTTGCAAATATCATCTTATTTTCGGTTCGGATGCGGATGCGGATTCGGATTTCAGACTATTCGGGTTTTACACACCCCTGTATTTGAGGCGTGGATGATGAAAAGACATGTTCTATGTTTTTGTTTTTAACAAATGGTATATTAATCAAAATATTGTTGTTCTACTTAGTTATAGGGTGAAGTGGGACAAGTGTGTCTCATGCTTGTTCCACTTAGTTATAGCGTGTCCCACATATGGTCATGCCAAACATGGGACAAGTTTGTTCTGTTCTGTCATGTTTCACCATGTTCTGCGTACCAAACGCAGCATAAGAGTTATGCTATCTTTTTTTAAGATAGAATATCAAAGGTTAAAATCTCTAAAAAAATCACTTTCAACTCCAATAAATATTATATTTTATACATTGTAGCAGTAATTATATTATTAAGCTAATCAATACACTAAAAAAATATTATTTTTCTCTGCTACAAAATTTTACTTCAATGTATCTTATTGGTAGAAAAAAGTAATATATTATTTCTATCTCTTAAATAGTGGGTTTTAAATATTTCTCCAAATTTGAAATTTTTTATCTCCACCCTTCTCTTTTCTCTATTTTAGCAAACAAAATAACATAGTTGTTGTAGCATGGCTATTGGAGATGTTTTGAGTAAGCCAAAAAATATCCCCTCACATTGGTGTATTTAAAGGTGGGTTTTGTACGAGGTCAATTATGGTTGTCAGTAATCAACTTATTTTTCAAATTTCATTTACTAAATTGTTCAATAAGTTATCATTTATTTTCTATATTTTCTAAAACGGTTATTGTACAATCTTCTGTACAATAACATTTACCACCTTAACAATGTTAGAGCATCTCCAACAGCATTGCTAAATTTTTTCTAAAATAGCGAATGAAAAGTCAAAATCTCTAAAAACATTTTATTCTAACTCCAACAACTTTTCTATTTTAAAGAAATCAATGATTATTTATATTATTATAATATTCCATAATTTATTATCCCAATACACTTTAAAAAAAAACTTAAAATAAAATGTTAAAAATTGAATCTTATTGGTTGAATTGTTAAAATTCCTTTTTTTCCTATTTTAGCATGGCTATTGGATATGTTTTGAGTAAGCCAAAAAATATCCCCTTACATTGGTGTATTTAAAGGTGGGTTCTATACGAGTTCAATTATGGTTGTGAGTAATCAACTTCTTTTTCAAATTTCATTTACTAAATTGTTCAATAAGTTATCATTTATTTTCTATATTTTCTAAAACGGTTATCGTACAATCTTTTGTACAATAACATTTATCACCCTAACAATGTTAGAGCATCTCCAACAGTATTGCTAAGTTTTTTCTAAAATATGGAATGAAAAGTCAAAATCTCTAAAAACATTTTATTCTAACTCCAACAACTTTTTTATTTTAGAGAATCAATCATTATTTATATTATTATAATATTCCATAATTTATTATCCCAATACACTTTAAAAAAAACTTAAAATAAAATGTTAAAAATTGAATCTTATTGGTTGGATTGAATAAAATAACATTTTCTTTCTCCAATTTATAAATTATAGAAAATTCTTTATATTTATAGATTTTTTGATATTTATCTATTTTAGCAAATCATATATCAAAGCTGTTAGAGAGAAATAGGAAAGAAAAAACCAAAATTTTCTATTTTAGCAATGCTGTTGAAGATGCTCTTATATTTACCACTCTTACAATTACTTATTTAATTTACTTTATATCATTTACTTTTTCATTTGTAATTTTACACCATTATCATTTTAACACAAATTATCGTATATGAACAAAAATACAATGAAAAAATACATTCATTTTTTCTACAAATTATATCATTATAATCGTCTCGTCAATACCTTCAAAACGAGCCCAATATTAAATATTTTTTTAATTTAACCATACTATTAAATCTATACTATTATATAAAAATTCTAAAACGGTTATTGTACAAATTTTTGTACAATAATATTTATCACCCTTACAATTACTTATTTAATTTACTTTATATTCTTACTTTTTATTTTTTTTCATTTTACACCATTATCACAAATAATCGCATATTAACAAAAATGCAATGAAAAATACATTACTTTTTTATACAAATTATACCATTATAATCCTCTCGTCAATACATTCAAAACGAGACCAATACTGAATATTTTTTAATTTAACCATACTATTAAATATATCATGAATATCTACGAATTAAATTGTTTTATATTCATACGTTTTATTTTTTTCACCATTAACCCTTTAAAAATATATAATCGTAAAATATATTAAAAATACGTTTCATTCTTATTATAAATTACATCACTATAATCTCTACTATATTATAAAAAATTTAATACATTTTTTTACAAACTTTTGAAAGCCAAAATTTTATTCCCCATGTTCCACTTTCTAATTCAATTAAATGTTACGTTTATCACACTTAGTTATTTTATTTATTTTATATCCCTTGTTTTCTTATTTTTTATTTTATAATTTTATCATGTTAACATAAATAATCGTATACGAACAATAATGCAATAAAAAATACGTTTCTTCTTACAAATTATATCATTATAATCGTCTCGTCAATACTTTCAAAACGAGTCCAATATTGAATATGTTTTTATTTAACCATACTATTAAATATAATTAATATCTATAAATAAGATTGTTTTATATTATTACACTTTATTTTATTTTCACCTTTAGCATATTAAAAATACGTAAACCAACAAAAATATATTAAAAACACGTTTCATCAATTCATTTTATTTTGAAAAGGTTGCATTATAACACACATAACAAATTATTGAAATAATTCGCATAAATCACCAACTAGCGAATTATGTATAGCGAAGTGATATTTGTTATCTTTAATTTGATTATACTATAAGCATGGAATTATTGGAATTTACGCATATCTTCAACTGCCCTTTTTGCCCTTTATTTAAAAATTTAAATAAATTTGGAAGATAAAAATAAACTTTTACACCCGCCGCATTGCGCGGACATATCTCTATTATATGATAAAGATTCTAAAACAGTTATTTATACAAAGTGGTTTCTTATACAATGTTACATTTACAGCCCTTACACTTACTTATTTAATTTACTTTATATCTCTTGTTTTTTCATTTTTCATTTTACATAATTATCATATTAACATAAATAATCGTATATGAACAAAAATGCAATGAAAAAATACGTTTGTTTTTTTACAAGTTATACTACTGTAATCGTCTCGTCAATACCTTCAAAATGAGCCCAATATTGAATATTTTTTAATTTAACCGTACTATTAAATATCATGAATATCTACAAATTAATTTGTTTTCTATCCATACGTTTTATTTTTTTCCACCATTAGCACATTAAAAATACATAATCGTAAAATACGTTTCATTCTTATTATAAATTATATCATTATAATTTTTTTCGTCAATAATTGTAATGTAAAATAATTATTGAATATCTTTATGTGTTTAGGATTTTATAAGTTGTGATTATTAGGTCATTGTTGATTGTTGATGACATGTTTATAAGAAAATAACATTAATTATTTGTTCTTTACTTATATTTCGTTGCATCACACGAGTATATGCCTAGTATTGAAATAAAAAATTTCGAGAAAAAATATATGATATTTTCTCTTATGACTCGTTTCTTTTCCCCGCTAAATATTTTGGGAGAACACGTGATTGTTTCACTTTATCTCCCTTTTCATTATTATCATAATCATCTTCCATATGGGATGTAATCTAACAAACAAGTTTGAAAATGATGACATACGATGCGTTCATAAATTTTTGTGCAAAAATTAATATAACGACTAGTTAGGCTTTGTTTGGCAAAAAAAAAACTAACTTATAAGTTAGCTTTTTTCTTTGGTACATGTTTGGATGACCAAAAACTAGTTTATAAGCTAGTTTATTGAAAAACTACTCAAAATAGCGTTTTGAAAAGTTAGTTTATCAGCTACCAACTAGATTATAAACTAGTTTGCCAAACATAACTTTAATGTTAATTACAATATATCTACTATTTATTATACATTTGTACCATTGATGTTAAACTTAGGCATTGTTTGACAAACTAGCTTATAAGCTAGTTGGTAGCTGATAAACTAGCTTTTCAAAACGCTACTTAAGTTAGTTTATGGTCATCCAAACATGTATCAGGAAAAAAACTAGCTGATAAGCTAACTTTTTTTTGCCAAACATAGCCTCTAATACCAATAGTTGAAGCCTTAGACCAATTTGACGTTCCACTAGCATACTTAGAGCATCTCCAACAATTATGCTATAATTTTTTTAAAATAGAGTATAAAAAGTTTTAATCTCTAAAAAAAATTACAATCAATTATAACAGCTACTATATTTAAACAAATTTATCTCTCTCTTAAACATACAATATCAATGTCTCCTATTTGGTGGAAAAAAATTAAATATTATTTCTCTCTATTCAATATGGGGTTTTAGATATTTCTCTAAATTTGAAGATTTTTACCTTATTTCTTCTCTTTTTTCTATTTTAGCATATGATATAGCATAGTTGTTGGAGCAAAAAAATTGCTAAAATATCAATTTTTTTCTATTTTATCATAGCTGTTGGAGATGCTCTTACCTTTGTTCCTTTAATAGGACATGGAAAGAGGCATATGGGACGTATGTTGGAAATGAGTTTTATATTGACGTTGGATTTAGAGGGTGTTTGATATTGTTTACTTAAACTTCTTATTTACTTATTGTGTTTTATCACTGTTAATAAGTTATTTCTAGTGTTTAGATTGGGAAAAAAATGCTTACAACTTATTGGCACGTTAATAAGGAGTTTTTAAGAAATTGTTATCAACTTACTTCAAACAACTTATAACTTTTTTAGTTATTTTACATGTTTAAGCAATCTCAAACACCCATAAATAATAATTTATTAGCTTATTACGTTTTAGGAACAGAAATATGCTAATCCAAACATTTTTTATAAAACTTTTTTTGGTCACCACATAAGTTGATAATCACTTAAAAAAAACACACACAAGTTATTTTAAATAAGCAATCCCAAACACCCCCTTAGTGAGGGTATTTTGAAAGGCATGCATGTATAAACGTCAATTAAGAGACTATTGAGTGGTGGTGCCTAATGAAGTTTCATTTATTTGTTGTAATTGTTGGTACTCAATGGTCACTCAATACATCATTGCGTTCAACGCAAATAGACATTCGTTATTCATAAACAAAATACGAGCAATGGCTAACCAACTGCTACAAGAGTATAATTTAACGTCATAGAGCCGACTAGTTCTTAATTACAATCTTTCGTTGGCCTTCCATCATCTCGTCCCACCTATCAACATTGATTAGGGTATCAAACAATCTAAAATATGTCGACTCATGTTTTTCATGACTTATAACTTTTAAGAAATGGTCGTATAAATCGTACATAAACGGGGCATTGTCGTTGGATTCTTCTATCCTCTTGTTGAGAAGAGGGGGATTCTTTATTGGGTAGAAAAAAAGAAATATTAGTTTGTATACCTTACTTTCTTCTTTTTTCCTTATACGAACAACTCAATCAAAATGCAAATCATCTCACCGAACAATATTAATTATGCTTAATATCTTTAGCTTCACATGTCTTAATTGTTGTGTCTGTCAGTGGATTGATCTCACGTGATCCCAAATTTTATTAAGCATGTCAACGTGTTATCGAAGTGTCACGATAAATATAATTTATAATTTTATATAATATAATCATCGGTCTAAAAAACCAAATCAATGATAATGAATCTATTTTTCGTTAAAAGCAAGTAATAAAAAATAACATAATATTAAAAAATTGAGGAGTTCTGTTATTACTCTCGAATTTGGCAACAATGGCTCAACTAAAGATGCAAATCAATTGGTCTTCGATGCATCAGGAACCGGAAACAAACCGGCTCCGGCAGCTCCACGAGGCGGCGAAAACCCTAGAAATTTCTGCAAATTCGTTCTGATACTAATCGAACACAAAAAATACAAAAACGCCATCGAACAATCCGTCGGATCTTCTCCCTGCAAACCTCTATGGCTCATCTTCTGAACAATCCTCAACGGCACAAACGGCAGTTTCGCAACCGCTTTCCCTTCGTACAAGCTGTTCAGGAAACCGAACACAGCGAAGAGAATGAGTGCAACGACGGCGCCTGATTTGAATTTGAAGAGCGATAAATCTCGGCTGGATTCTTTCAATGAGGTTTCGACTCGATCGATTTTTTTGGTTTTGGACTTGCGTAGAGCGGTGGAATCGGTTTTCATTGTTTCGAGTTTTTTGGAGGCTTTATCGATGGCGGATTTGAGAGATTTGTAAGAGGTGCGGCGGTAGATCAGGAGCCATGAGATGGCTTCGCAGACAATGGCGGTGAAGAATGATATTCCGGCGATGGTTATGCTGTCGGAGTATTTGAAGGCGGAGAACGACGGTGTTGCCATTGTTGACGATGGAGAATGTAGGGGAGGTTGCAGAGGGAAAATATAGGGGGTGAAAAAGGGTAAGTGTTTTAATTGGACTGTGATGCTTTATTTATTGTTAACGACAAAGTCGAAGTTGTTATCAAATCTCCAAAGTTTTTTTCTTTTTTATAATTTTTGTTTAAACGGATTATTTTAAAAAAATCATGAACTTTTTTAAATTCAGATAACTCTAAAAAAATGACTATAAAAGAGAAATATAAGTATTTTTTATTTTATTTTTCCTATCAATTGTGTTCTTGACACTCATTTAACGAAGGAAAAGAAAGGAAACTGAGGAAAAAGGGAGGAAAGTAAAAAAAAAAACTCGTGTTCTCGAAACTTTTTTAGGAGATAAAGGAAAAGAAACGGAAGAAAATAATTGTTAACTTTCCTCCCAAATGCGGGAGGAAAAAGAAGGAAAGAAAAGGAAATAAATTAAAACCATTTAAAAAAATTACTGAAATTATTAAAATTACAAAACTACTAAATCTTTCATTATAAATAATATATTTTTATAAGAGTATATTTGTAAATTTGACATCTTTCTTTTCCTTTCTCTCATGTTCAAGAACATGAAAAACTATTTTATTTTCTTCGTTTTCCTTCTGTTTGACAATATTGACAATATTGTTGTCGAGGCAGGCGGGATGTTACAGATGGTATCAGAGCCACTCCTGTGCCGTTCGGGATATGGGGCAAACCTCATCGAGGACGATGAATCCCAAAGGGGGTGTTTGTAACACCTTAGGCATATCCCATATCGGCCGTGGACAGGAGTGATGTTGGGTGTTATAAGTAATATCTTGGCCTTCCTAACAACAACGCGTTTTGGGGCCACAAGCACGTCAGGTTCTGGGAACTCTGAGGTTAAGCGTGCTTGGGTGGGAGTACTCCCAGGATGGGTGACCCCCTGGGAAGTTTCTCACCAGGTCGTCAGAAACAAATCCGTGCGCTACACGTTGGTTAAATCCAGGGGCAAAGCGGACAATATTGTTGTCGAGGCAGGCGGGATGTTACACGGCCAGTTACGTACTCCCGAGTTGAAGGTGAGGGCGCTGGATGCTTGCGGCATTCCCAGCAAATGTTGGGATTTCTCCTCAACAATCCCCCCCAGCATTTGCACACTGGGAGACTCGAACCCGCGACCTTGCTCTGATACCAATTGTTAGGTCCCAAGGCTTGAGCTTCCCAGGAGGTCACCCATCCTAGGATTGCTCTCGCCCGAGCACGCTTAACTTGTTAGGATCAAGCGCTTACCACTACACCAAAATCAATTGCTGGTGGTGAAGGCACAACTTTATTTCCTTAAACCATGGTAGCGCAAAGCCCCGTACTAAGCGACAGACGGACATAAGGGGTTGCACCACTTTCGTGGAGCCAGCGGGTCGGGCTGTTAGTCCCGGCCAGTTACGTACTCCCGAGTCAAAGGTGAGGGCGCTGGATGCTTGCGGCATTCCCAGCAAATGTTGGGATTTCTCCTCAACACACATACTTAGAAGAAATCAATACCCGTGGGTGAAGCCGTGAAGGGTGAAACAAATGGAAATATGTGAAGTATTAACGTAATAGATTAGAAAACTGTGAAGGGTGAAATTGATACATGTTGTGTATATTGAACAATAAAACATAACAATCTAACATAACATATCAGAATCGTGAAGGGTGAGATCGATGGAACCCTACAAAATCAATGGAAACCTAGATAACAATATAACATAACATACCTGTTGTTGCTGTCCTCGTCCTCGAATCGACTGTGAAATCGAACAAAAAATACCTGCTACAAAAAAGAAATGAAATCGTGAAGGTGAAATCGAACAAGAACAAGAACAAGAACTGGAATCGACTATGAATGGTGGAATCGAAAAAGAAATACCTGTTGTTGCTGTCCTTGTCCTCGAATCGACGGTGTATACAATTTGTCAATCTGAAATCGACCAAGAAAAAGAAGGAATGCAAAATTGATCGGTGAAGACGATTGAAATCGATTGTGTCTGATTAGGTCGAGTGTGCGGCTATGAAGAAACAATGAAAAGCGTCTCCCATGTCTGATTAATGAAGAAATAAAAGAGAAACACGCGTGAATGTGAGAATGCCCTGTATGTGACCTGATGATTGAACGGGTTATCGGGTTGGGTCGGGTTCCATTGGGACTGGCCCAATACCGACCCAATATAGCCGGGTTCCTTAATTTTTTGATCGATCAAGCTTCGGGTTACCTCGGGTTGACATTTTTTGGATTTTTTCGGGTTGGGTTGATCGGGTTGGTCGGGTTTTTGAGCACCCCTAGTATTTTGATCAAAGATTTGAAAAGTTTTTGTTGTTTTTAGATAATTTAATTATGGTTTCCAGTTATTGCAACTCATTATTAACCAAAAAAACTCTACATTCACGTGTAAACAAAATGGAAATATAATTGTTTGTGATAATATAAACTATACCTACAGAATACGATAATGTATCACTTGAAACATCCATATGTAGACATGTCCTGTAAGAAAAATCTTATGATTATAATTGTAGATCCCAGTGCAGTGCAAAACAGAATAATCAGCAATCAAAGATGAACAGATTATAGGCCACAATAACTAGTCATATGATTGATATTACTTCAATGGGTTTTAGGTTTACAGAGAGAATTTCTGATAAGGGTTTGTAAACCTAATGACTAGAAAACTGAATAATGAAATTTTGAACTTCTAACCAAACAAATGAAATAGAAAACAACTTTAAATACTTAGGCACGCAGGCCTGACGGGCTTATGGGCTTGAGCCCATCTAATTAAAACAACTATTAGATAATTACATATTGAACCCTTATAAATACTTTATTCCACTTTCAACGCACAGGACTTTTAGTCCTAACAATCTCCCCCTAAAGTTGAATAAAGCATTTATCTTCTTGAAAAACTTCAGGCTTGAATCTTTGAAGAACTTTGGTGTTGCATGTCTTCATGTCTTTCCACGCTCCCCCTTGAATAAAGCTCTTGGTCTTCATAGTATCAACTTTGTAACCAGATTCAATGTACAGTAACATCGACTGAACGCACTATCAAGCAGCTTTCAGTTGTAAAAACTCAATCACATCGGATCAGCGCACAAGAAAAATAATGTGAGAGTTACTTGACATTCCACGGTGCTTCTTCAGTTTAAAACAAAGAATCTGTCTTTGAACCGCGAGTTGAATAGATTTGTTTTCTTCTCAATAACTTGTTTCAATCATCGTATAGGAGGAATGATAAACAAACTTGTAGCAGACACCACATGATACGTGATACGGGAAAGAATTAATACAAACTTTGAAAACTTCACTGTCTTCAGACAAACAAATTTAGCATTAAACTCATATCTTCATCTCTTTGATCTTTAGGCCGTCTTCAGAAAAACAAACTTTATTTCTTCAAAACTTTGAAATTGAACTTTGAAAAATTCTCCCCCTTTTTGATGATTGTGAGCATCATGATCATCAAAACTTCTTCAATTCCAACGCATTATTTGATCTCCCCTTTATGATAATATGATATTCTTCGTCCTTTGATCTGAGTATCCGTCAATTCATGAAATGTATATATCCGAATCTTTTCAAATTCAGACATAATGGACAATGTAACCCTGATTCAACAGATGAAACAGTTAGTATGCCTGTAAGTAGCACAGAGCCACTTTGTACAACAGATGTACATTGTAAAGGAGATTTTGTGATGTTCACTCCCTCAGGTCTTCCATTCAATCATCGAAAAGTCACAAAGGAATTTTCTATGAATGTTATGACAAGAAAACTCATTCCTTGTGTGCTCGTGCAAGTGTATGAATGATTGAAGCTACTTAGCTTGATCAGGCTCAAATTGTGTAAACTGTTGAGACAGCAACAGATATTACACGGACTCAATGTGCATGAAAGAGGTGCGAAGGTGGGGCAACTTTCCTTCTTTTTTCAATATCTAAATCTTCCAAATGAAGATTAGATAGCAGATATGTTGCGTCCCCAAAGAAAATTAAACATTTATTTGTTAAGAAAGAAACGAGTGGTTGGTGGGGTTATAGCAAGAGTTGGCATGGGCTAGGTGCCTTTTCAATGATGGTCACCAAAGAATGTGAACCAATCAGAATATGTGGTTGCCCGACTCAGAAAGTGGTTGGTGCAAAGTTCTGATATTCTTTTAACTCTGTTCTCACACCCTCTTTCTTTTTAACATTAAAGCTCACTTCTAACCAAAATCTCTTTTTCATTTTTCCGCTCAACATAATGAGAAAAACTCAACCCGATGAGTTATCTCCCCCACTATTTGATTTATGACCCCTCACCCCTCAAATCACTCTAGGATAACTTCCGAGGTAGGAAACATTGGTTTACGTGAATCCATGAAAGTTCTGTTTAAGCTCACTCACAAATCCCATGTAATTCCTATAAAGAATGTATGCTCAACAGTTTAACTTTACCAGTTAAGCACATATAAGATAACACTGTCAAAATGTATGCTCATTTAAAAATATGAATGAATTTTGAGCATTTGAACTTTGAAGATTTCTCAAAACAAGAATATCGAATGAATGAAATGAAATGACGAGATTTGTTTTGAGAATCTGACAATGTAACAATCAGATCAAATAAATTGGTTAGGATAACAAAGATTTGGATATTTTGTTTATATGAACGAATATAAACAATTTTGCAATGAAAGCACAAGATTAGAACTTATGATTGATGCTCAACAACATTGAATTTCAAACGGGGGTATTACCATCGAAAAAATTGGTTCGTTATGAGACATGGTAATAACAAGTACAAATGAAGTACTGAACCTGTGTGTGTAAATACGTTTCAGTATAAAGACAAGATAATACGCAAGTATTGACCTTTAGAAACTCACAGTCAGTTAAACATTAATCTAAAAAAATGAAAAACATTTAAAATCACACTTCTAAATTCATAAAATCATTTGAGAATCAGAAGTGGTTTGAACATTTCATAAACCGTTTTTCATGCTTGAAAGTTGTTCTTCTTTCAAACACTCAGAGATCTAGGATTAGAAGATATCTACCTTTAAGCTCCCCCTCAAATCATGATATAATGATTTAGGTCTTTTAAGCTCCCCTGGATAGTTGCAAAATATCCAGGTCTGAACGTTGAAGAACGGGTCATGATCTGTCATGTGATCAGAAGCCAAACTTCGTTTAAGTCCGGGTTCTAAGCTGATTTACTTAGAGCCATTATTCTTCTACTCCCCCTTGACAGTAGGTGCCTGCAACAAAGAATCAGTTTTCGGCTTTGGTACCCACTGGTATTTGGGTCCTCGAATGTTAGTTGCAGTTCTTGTGGGGGAAATAGAATAAGAACCATACCAGAAGTGATCACTGGTTTTGTGAATGTGATCATGTGTACGACAATAAGAACAATGGTATTTCTTACCTGATAACCTGATTAATTGATCTCTCATATAGATATGATCAGATTTCCCTTTACGCACATTGTTCCTTCTGGCATTAAACGCATGTACACATGATTCTTTTTCCTTCAGCTCATCTTCAACTGGTTTCTTCTTCCAGACCAGTTCCTCTTCTTTGTATCTCCGTCTTCGTTGATGTGTACCTGAACCATCTATATTTCTATCATAGAAAAGGTTAGTCTTACGAATCTGATCAAAAGATTTAACTGACCTTTGTGAAGAGACAAGTTTCTGATTTGAACTTGATACAGACTTTTCAAGCACTTTAATCGTTGAAGCGAAGTTATCTCTTTCTTGTACAAGCAGGTAAAACTTATTCGTGAACTCAGACTTCGTTTTCTGCTCTTTTAGTGCCTTCTCAGATAGTTCAGACAACTTGGCAGTAAGCCTTTTGATCTCTATCTCAAACATGCTTCGTTCTTCTTCAAATCCCTTCTCAGCATCATTTCGTTGGCCGAATATTTCTTTGAAGAATCCCACATTCTTTTGTTCAATAGCCTTCTTTTCTTTTGCAAACTTTTCTCTTTCAAGGATGATTACTTTCTGAAAATCAGAAACTTGCTGAGAAAGTTTTATGCATTTCAGCTCAACTTCCTTCTTCTCATCAACACATTTTCTCGAGAATTCTGAGAACTTCTTTGCGAAAGATTTCTCTTTAGTCTCAAAATCAGATTTGTGTTTAGCAAGCAGTTGCTCCAAATCAGATAAACGCTTTTGAAGTTCTGCATTTACATCTTTCAGATCAGAGATCTTTTCCTCATAGCTTTCAGCGGTGACTGGTTGCTGAGGTTTAGCTTCCAAAATATAAATCTTTCCTTTTAGCTCAGAGTTCTCAGCTTCCAATTTTCTTCCTTTTAAAATCTCATTTGGCCCTAACACCAACCATCCAGTACAATCCCACAACTCTTTTCCTGTCATTTTGTAGGTATTTATTTGATCAATAAGTTCACTAAAAATGTCACGAAAAAATTCACAAGTAATACTATCAGTCATATAATTTCGAGCTATATTGTTAGCCCTCTCTTTTTCCTTCTTTTCCACAGGTGAAGCTTCTGTAGGAATCTGGGATTGCATCTCCCCTTCAGTCAAAGATAATCTGATGTAGGGACCCACCTCATGTTCGTCCACACAGTTCAAAAAATGAACTTTCCACTCTTCATATTCTCTTTTGGACTGCAGCCTTGGTAGGTACACCATTTTGATCGTTTCGAATAGAATGTATTCGCTCCTGCTTTGAAGAGAGATGAAACTTGAAAGTGCAGGGACCAAAAGTGACAAATTGTGAAACTTGAAAGTTTCGGGTCACAAATGACACACTACTGAAACCTTGAAGTACGGGGGCTAAAAGAAATGCACTGCAAAATGATCGTGAGACAAAAAAATTGACCCTTTTGTACTCTTTTTTTTTTTTAAGAAAACCCGGTCGAGCAGGGTACCGGTCAAGCAAAGGACCGGTATAGACAAAGTACCGGTCGAACAAGAGGACCGATAAAACAACGTATCGGTCAAAGGGAGGTATCGGTCAAACCAATATTCCGGTCGAACTAAGTATCGGTCAAGCAAAAGACCGATATAGACAACGTACCGGTCGAGCAAAGGACCGGTATTGACAACGTATCGGTCGAACCAAAGGACCGGTATAAACAACGTATTGGTCAAGCAAAGGACCGGTATAAGCAAAATACCTGTCAAACCAAAGGACCGGAAAAGACAGACTATCGGTCGAACTCAAATGACCGATAAACACAAAGTACCGGTCAAAAGACAATACTTATATCGGTCAAACAGAAAGGACCGGTAAAACAGGGTACCGGTCGAACACAATGACCGGGAATTACAACTCCCCGGTCGAAGTATGTCTATCGGTAAAATAACAGATTAGTAGATTAGACCGATAAAATCGACCCGATAGACCCAACGAAAAATACGAAGAACACCGAAAAACACGATGAATTCTGGGATTTGATCGTAATCAAACCCATAAATCAAATTCGATGAGCAACAGATTCAATCAATTATGCATATAAACCAAAACAGATCGATAATCAACAAAATCGATTTTCAAAGACTTATAAAGACCGATACATAATCCAAATAACAAATATTCAATCGACCGATAAAAACTTTACTGAATTTCCCAAAAAAAAATCGATCGAATAAATCAGATGAACAGTAAAAGATTAAAGCAGATTAAACAGATAATCGATTAGGGATTTTAGACAAACCTTTTTCTGGATCAAACCTTTTGTCTCTTTGCTTTGATACCAATTGTAGATCCCAGTGCAGTGCAAAACAGAATAATCAGCAATCAAAGATGAACAGATTATAGGCCACAACAACTAGTCATATGATTGATATTACTTCAATGGGTTTTAGGTTTACAGAGAGAATTTATGATAAGGGTTTGTAAACCTAATGACTAGAAAACTGAATAATGAAATTATGAACTTCTAACCAAACAAATGAAATAGAAAACAACTTTAAATACTTAGGCACGCAGGCCTGACGGGCTTATGGGTTTGGGCCCATCTAATTAAAACAACTATTAGATAATTACATATTGAACCCTTATAAATACTTTATTCCACTTTCAACGCACAAGACTTTTAGTCCTAACAATAATACATACATACCACATGTGTTGTAAAAAAAGTGTAATAATAAGTAGTCGTTTGTACCTTATTAACCGCGTAAGACTTCTTGATACATACCACATGTGTTGTAAAAAATGTGTAATAATGTGTAGACTCCAACACGATTGAATTGTTTTCACAGGCTTTACTAATAATACCTTTGTATTTTCGCGATATGTCCCTCTAGACAACGCCACATAAAGTTGGCCATGCAAGAATACTGATTTTGGTAGAAATACACCTAGTTGTATGCCCGCACAATGCGACGGGATGTCAAATTTTATTGTGATATGAGAAACCGACAACATACTTGGGTATATCTAACGTGTTGTTTGGCAGATATTAAAGGATTTGTTACATAATGATTAAACGGCAATGTATGATTTAGTGCAAAATAAAATACGAGTATTTGGTAAAAAAAACTACCATTTTACACTTCTATATTATGGATGTTGAACGAAATATAACTATTCGATAAATGTTTAGGGTATAGGGTTTAGGTTCTAATTTAATAAATTACCTTGATAAATGCTAACCAGAAAACTCTTCACAAAATCCTTCTTAACCGAAAAATTCTCACAAAAGTTGTCAATGTTATGATCTATATCAAAACCGAATACAAGCTCATGACAACATCACAAATAAATTAATCAACAATTTTAAACGTACAAAACAAAAAAGAGTTGAGAGAAAAAAGCCACCATTACTGACACAACCTGCAAAAACAATTTTAGACCTTTATCCTGATTATGAAGACATGACCAATATAAGATAGTAAAAAACATATACTTGTTTGACAGTAGAGAAAATTCCATCACCCCATTGTTTTACCTACACAATTAATTTTGACCAACCAGATGTAAGGTCTTAAAAGTTGGTATCTCGTAAAATTTTCAGGCTAAATCAACAACCATCCACCAAAATGAAGCTTTAAGTACAATTAAATCAAGAAAATGTTTCGTATGCTTTGTCTCTCTTAACACAACCATTGCAACCACAACGATTATATTTGCACCATACAATATTTACAAAACATTTAATCCATTTAATTTTGTGACTCCATTGAAGTAATTCTCAACCCGTGACACCGAAATGTTCAACTCTCTCATGCGAGGATCACCTTTAATGTACTTAACAGCAACATTTTTACAAACTTTAGGTAAAAAAATATCCTTCAAAACTATTAATGTCTTTCACATCTCTTTGATCCAATTCACCGGCAAAAGATAAACAAAAATGTTACATCAAAATCAACAGAAAACCAACATCTAGGCAAATACTGCAAAAACGAATTAATCACACAAAATGCAGCAAAACCAACAAAGATGAATTAAAAAAAGAGTAATCTAGGAAAAAACCAAATTTATACAAACATTTTAATCCATATATGGCTTGATGAAAAGAGAAAAAACAAACTAATGCACCTGTAACACCCTGAAAATAGGGGTAACAAAAATCCGAAAAAGGGGCATGCGGTATATAAAATTGCCAAAGCAAGAGCCTCCAAAAAATGGGGAAATATACAACATGTTCAATCACAAATGTAATTTAACGGATAATCAATTAACAACCAGCTAATCTAATTTCTACAACCAGAAAAAAGATTACAAAAAGGTTGTTATCTATAGATCCGAAAGTTTTTCTATCCAATGTATGCTAATTTGCAAGCGTTCCCCAAGCTCTCACCCAAACAACTATGCCAGCTTAAAACCGACGCCGCTAGAACCTGAGATACACACCGACACCAAACAAGTGTTAGACCAAAAATCCTAGTGAGTTGAACAATAATAAGCATGCATGAATAATTACAATTCTTATCAACAGTTAACCATAGTTCAACAAATGTGGAGTCAATAGGGGAGACCCATAGCACCAATCAAGTTCCACCCAAAGAGTCGAAAGGCCCTCTAACAAGAGACACCCGAAAGGCCCTGCATATCCGAGGACTACAACCATGGCATTACCCCGAATGGCGGAGGTCTAGGCACGTACCATCACGGTGGCGCCCAAGACTACATCCTCCTAGTGTCTACTGACTTGGTTCATCCAACATATTATACAGGAGGTCTTGAGGTATATTTCAACCAATACATTTCGATACCAACCATGGGTACTATGTTACCATCCTATCACATAAGTCCATCATGAGACCCAAATGACAATCATGCTCATCTTGCATATTATATATTACCAAAAAGGTATTCCAACTAGAAACCATCGTCATATCGAGACATGTATACATTTATCACACCAACATGTACATATTATGAATCCAAGAGAAAAAAAAGCCCCAATACTTGCACATTTAGAGTAGACCATGGTATTTCACATATAGCCATATTTCCAACATTCCTTCATAAGAAAATCCCAAGTATTTGAACATATAGAGATAAATAACCATAAATAGAAGCATATGATGTGTATCTAGTTTTGACAAAGATTTAGTAAACTCACAATCTAGGTTTTTGACCAAAACCTAGAAAAGATGAAACCCTAGGTGAAGATGAGACTTGAAGATGAAGATGGAACTTAGAGAACCCTAATAATTGTTCCCTTGAGAAGAGTAAATGCAAGACCCCAAAGATCCAACCACCAAAAGAGTTTGTATTTAATGAGGTTAGGGTTTGGTGAGGGAAAGACTGATTTCTTGAGAGAAAAATCGCCAAGAGAGAGAGAGAGCAAGACAAGGGTATGTGACAAACCCTTGACAGTCTCTTAAAAGGTCAGTCGCATCAGTCTACGAATGAGGATTTGTTTTCCAATCTCACAAGAATGGGGTATGAAGGCCAATAGGGTGTTTTCAAATTTTACAAAGCTAACTTTTCTCCCCAATGTCGGTTCTTTGTTCATACTCTTATGCACTGTATTCCTCGAAAAACTACTGGATGGAGTCAGTTCAGTAGTACCATTGCTTATGTTTTGGTCTGCTTGTCCACTGCCAGAAAGTATAATTTCTCAGAAATGATTTTCATTGACCTTGTGTCACACTTGGACAATAAAAAGTGTTTTTTTATGTATCCAAGATTTGTCCAGGCAATTATCACCTCTGAATTGACGGACATGCCTCAGTTTAATGAGGTATATGTACCTAAAATCCCTAAGGGCAAGGTCTTTTCAAACATGAAAAGATCTGCCAGGGACTCGGAAGGAGTTGACACCCCATTGTTCTCTACAATGATGGTGGTGTCCTCACTAGACCATCCCTCTGATAGCCAAACCCAACCTTCAACCACTATATCACACCCTCAGTCCCTTGTTCTTAAGCCAACCCCAGTTATATCCAAAACTTATGCTAAGAGAAAGGTACACAAGGCTCCTTCCCTTGTTGTACCTCCTACAAACCCAGAACCTCAAAGCCCTCTAATGGAGCATTCTCCATTAGAGAATATACATAGGGAAACCACTGGGGTGTCTCCCAACCCCAAGGAGGTGCTCACTAAGGAGATGCATGAGCATGTGGGTGAGAAGGCTGCCACTACTCCTGCTAGCACAGAGGAGGCCAGTGGTAACATCACTAAGACCTTCCCCATGGCAACTTTGGGTAAGCAATCATCCAAAGGTCCCAGGTACCAAGAAACCAAGGGGGTGGAGGGTGCTTCTGCTAGGCAGAAGACCTCTACTACTAAAAGATCCAAGGATCCTCCAAGGTGGTAAACACACCCAAAGGAGGTGAGGACAAATATAACTACAATGAATTGATGGAAACTATGGGAAACATTAATGTAGATGTCATCAAGCAAGGCTCAGATATAGAGGAGATGAAATTGGTAATTCTGTCTCAACAAGTGCAGATTACCAAATTAAAGAAGCTGGTGATGAAGTTGGTGCAGAAAAAGAAAAGAAAGCAGTTTGTTTTGAAGAAAAGGGAAGATGCTTTCAACAAGGGGGAGAATAAAGATGAAGGGGAGAAACACAGTCCCATTGGCATGGAAAATGAGTTTGAGGGGGAGCTGAATACAGAAAAAGAAAGTACAGAAGCAAAAAGTTCAAAAGCAGCCGAAACAGTTAAACTAGCAGTATAAAAGGCACAAGCAGCAGTAACAGAGTCAGCAGCAGTAACAGGGCTATCTGTTGAAGAGATAGAAATTGCAGAAACCTTGGTCAAAGCAAAGAATGATACTCCCAAAGCCACTCAAAAGTCTAAGGGAGTAATAATCAAAGAAGGAGGTTCAGAAAAGAAAGAAAAAGAGGTCAGCATGGAGGATGCAAAGAAGAAGGGAAAGGAGAAGATGGTTGAATCTGAGCAACCTTTAAAGAAAAAGAATCAGATAGAGTTAGATGAAGAAGTGGCCAAACAACTTCAAGCAGAGTTGGCAAAGGAAGAAGAAATACAATCTACCAAAGACAGAGAGCTTGCACTGGATTTGGCTAAAAGGTTGAATGAAGAGTATCAAAAGAGTTTGAAGGATGCAGTTGCTGCCAAGATAGTTACAAAGAAGGCTTCAAGGCAAAGGCTGGCATTAAAGCAAAGACAAAGACAACCCTCAAAGACCTTCCTGGCTAATCAAGAAAGGAGGAAGATGATAAACTTTTCTGAAAGGAGCTCTTGGAGTTCCTGAAGGAATGTTTACTAACATGGCCTATGGTAGGATAGAGGAGTTGTATTCAAAGGAGATGGCAAAACTTCAAGGGTATTCCACTCAAAGGGAAGAAGCTGAAAGAAGGATGAAAGAGAGGCATGATCTCAATATCCAACAACCCTTCCCTGAGAGTGAGGAAACCACTCCTTCAAAAGAAAAGGTTGAAGAAAAGAAGAAAGAACCTGTTGCTGTGGAAGTCAAATTTGCGAAGAGAGTGAAAACTCTAGCTTCCAAGAAACAGTCCAAAAAGCCAAGGGTTGAAGAAGCAGAAATCAAGGCAGAACCATCTGTTGCAGGTCAAAGTGCACAACAATCAAGTCAGTCTAATGTGCATTTTGAACTTTACATGACTGTAACAGATAGTGAGCCAGTGAAGGCAGATCCCATTTCAGTCCAAGCCCCTGAAATCATCCACTGGGATATTCTTGAAGATCAAGGCAAATAATATTTCAGAATCAAAAGAATGGGTGATCACTTTGAAGTCTACTCTACTTGGGGGAAGATAGTCAGATGTTGTTCCAGGTCAGACTTGGAAGAAATGTTTAAAGTGAGAATGAATCTGTATGGGGATGTGCTGAAGACTCCAGGGATGAACATCAAGAAACTAGCAATGGAGTATTTATGCATGATGTTCAGTCCAGATCTTGTCAAGCATGTCATCAAAGATGTATTCAAGTATGTGGACAACTGGATGCTAATAGAAAGGTGTCGGGTGTTGCTATTCTTCCAAAAGGTATGTTCCCTATTCAAAAACGTCGGTCTATACATCTCCCAAAAAGACCGCTCTTGACCCCAAAGCTATCCGCTCAGTCCCCACGTACCCCACCGGAAACCTGACCTGTTATACATGTCATTTTAAGAAAAAGTGTTAGGATAAAGCCTAATGAGATCAAACATTTGCAGTTTAAGAAATGAATATATAAATGAGTAAAAGGTTTCTTTCTGTACAACAACAATAACGATAATAATAAAAATGATGCTCTTTGAAATATCACAAATACCTCTGGGATTAAAGGGGGAGACCCGCCTACTAACCCGAATGACGAAACACAAAAGTAAGCCATTCAATGGGTCAGTAAAGCCAATAAACACATAAAGCATACGCAAGGGATGTCAGGCTCAGTGGCTTTAAACGTACACCCACGGATACTCGAGTTCAACCCCGCTGGGTTCCTATGTCGAGCTCCTCATCCAATATCGTAATACTTGAGCACGAAGGACTTATACCGCACCCGGTACCTAACGTGCCTCGACGTGGAAAACTAGTCGTCCCAACGCCGGAACAATAATAACCAAGTACGGGGTCATGACTCCCAAATGCATCACTTAAATCAAATAATGCTCACATTGTCCAACGAATACTTCAACAAGTGTTAATATGCATAAAGAACATAAATAACTATTTTTCCCAATTATAGTTCCCATGCTCTACCAAATGATCGTTGGTTGAAAACATAAACATCTTCTACAATTACCACTTTTAAAACATTGTAATTTCTCGTATACAAACTTATCAGTAGTTAACCGCAATAGTACCATTGTGAAATCCATGAGTGATACATACACAAAGCCATTCTTTAAAATACATTTCCCAAGCAAGGTAGATTACTAGTAGCATCAACAAGTTCATAAAAACCATATTTCATGAAAATTACCATAAACCCTAAAATCTCCAAAAATTGGTTTTGGTACAAGACCCATACTTTAAGTATACGAAAAAGGAGATACTTAGGCATTTAAAACTCACATTTCACATGTATAAGGTTTAGTAAAAGTGGATGAACTCACCTTGGTAGTTTCCTTAAAAAAGAAACCAACTCTAGAAATTGAGGAAATGCAATATCACTTGAGAGCTCACCAACAACACGTCCTAAATGTGTTAAGGATCACCATTAATGACTATTGTTTGGGTAAAAAATTCCACCAAGCTCTAGTCGTACGATCGGCGGTAGCCGACGCCCTTCCTCTGGGTGACCTCGACTAAACGATCAAATATCTGTCCAACAAATACTGTCGCACGACTTAAATTCCGTTACTCAATCACAACATGCGTTATATTATGTTTACATGCAGAATTCAAAGGCATTCATAGCCAAAGGATGTAATGGAAGTCGTCATCAATAACAATAAGCGTAACGGACGCTGTCATCAATATCAGAAACGAACATATGCATTCAAGACTTGAAAAATGGAAAGATGGAGTATAAATATGGGGTTGGAACTGCACATTGGGGGGAGGCTAATTCTCATACCTTAGAAGCTCACAAATTACGATCTCAAGCTTGTTCAATCTCTCTTGAAGTTCATAAAGCCTTCCGCTGTTTGTCTTACGGCGCACGACCGAAGTCTAATTATACACGACGCACGACCGACTTTACTTTATTGTATTGTTTTACATTATATTACACTTGTAACACTTGTTCTCAAGGACGACGTCCCTGATTGACGTCCATTCGTCCGCGGTTTTTACCCATTTTAGGGGTTTTCCGCGTCACCAAATCTCTCGTCTCATTTTCCTTATTTTTATTATTGTCGTACGATTATTAAAGCTACTTTCTTTGGTTGGATTAAGCTCCACATTTACCTTAAATTTTCATTGGGAGATTTTTGGCATAAACAACTATGAATCACCATAAGTGAGGAGAGGAGTCTAGAGGCAGAATGCTTACTGAGGTCAGAAGAGAGAATCGTCCCCCAAACCCTAGATAGCAGATAAAATGACTGAAATCGCGACTTATGCTCTTTATACCCAAACAGCCCGTCGGCGACTATGACACAACGACTATGTGTTGGGAACTGAAGATTTGTCTAAGTGATTACTACTGCCAGGCTATCAAGATTACTACTGCTAGTAGAATTAATACTGCTTAAAGAGTTAGTGTTGTTACTTGAATAGTTAGTACTGCTTGGAGAGTTAGTACTGCTAGTAGTTAGTACTGCTGAAGATTAATGCTGCTGAAGATGGTTAATACTTCTGAAGATTATTAGTGCTGCTTTTAAAGATAAAGATGCCTTGGAGATAAAGACAAGCTGAAAATAATTATGGGATTGATATTGAAGATCAAGTTTGTTTTGATAATTATCTTGTAATCTACTTTGTAAATATAGTCTGGATGTTATAGATTATATAGTACATTCTGAATTAATTGATAGATAAGTTTTTTTTAGAGAATTAACCTCAAGGTTTACAACCCTAGTTCTAGAGAAGTAGAATTCGTCTTGGTGAGCCTTTTCATCAAGATTGAGGTTTTGTCTGAAAGCTTGTAACTTTAATCATTCAATAAAGTTTACAAGTTGTGATTTCTACTTTACTGTTACATTGATATTTGAATATTAAAGTGTTTTTCCGCAACTTCTTTAATATTGTTTCTGAGTTTCATTATTCTTGTTAAGAATTAGATCCTGACACAATGCCCATGTCATAGTCGTTGGGCAATGTCATTCGCGTTCAGGTCCTCGCGGTACGCCCCTCGCGACTATGCCCTGCGACCTTGACATGTGTCATAGTCACCGGGCAATGTCGCCAAACCTGTACCGAGAGTCTCTTCCTCTCCGCGACTATGCCCTGCGACCTTGACACATGTCATAGTCGTCGGGCAATGTCGCCTGGTGTGTGAGCTGTTCGGAAAAAACTCTTTTTCCAATACCAACTGATCAGATAACGACGCAAGAAGTTGTCCATTAGTCCATAACTCAATAACATACACATGCACTATGTTCCTCCGTTAATTTATGTAACAATACATGAAAGGGATATTCCACACCAAAATTTGGGGTGTTACATTTGGGGTGTTACATATGAATCATAAATGTTCATATATGAATCAGTTAAAAAAGTCCAGATGTGAATTACATTGATTCACATATAAACATATAGTTCATATATGAACTATACAGGTTCATATATGAATACAACTCGTGTATTTTGTAAAAATTACAAAAGTGTCATTTCTATTTTTGGAATAGCCCCAACTTTTGACTAGTCAAAGACGTAACTTTTAACTAGTCAAAACCGATCTTGACCGTACGAATGACTAGGATTACTTCTCTATTTCTCATGTATTTACCATTCTCAAATGAACCTAAGGCTATATATATATATAGGCCCATTCATTTGCTAACCACGACATTGATGCTAACCGTGCTAACCAATCTCAACCATAGATTAATGAGATCAATGGTCCACAATAAATTGATTTTCTATTAAAATAAAATATAAAAAACAGTTCATAAAAATAAAATGCATGTATGCACAAGGGTATTTTGGTCAAAAAACAATTTATTTTAATTTGGAAACATTTGACTGCCAAATCAAACCCCCAAATAATTAGGGATTTGATCCCCCAAATTCATTTGAAAACGATTCCAATTGTGAGAGTTATCGTGAGATTTGATCTGGGTTTTTGATGAATTTGAAAACGCAGTAAGGAATTGATCTTCTTTTGATTATTTCAGCTTTTAATTCACCTCCCATCTGCTCCTCACTCCCTTTCTCTCTCTAGTCTCAACAATTGAATTTAGGGTATATTCATGGGATTCGAAATGGGTTTTTGATGATTTGAAAACATTATACTAAACTTGTGTTGTTTGGATTGCTTGGCAAGGTGTTCTCCACAAAAATTGTCCCTGGTACTTCTCCTTTCTCTGCTTTTTTTCTTCAAGTTACTTGTTGATTTTGAATCACCAAAATCCTATCTGCTCATCACATTTTACTTAGATTGGTACAATTCAAATACAATCAAATCTGATTTCACTTGTTCTTAGAGTTTGAATTATAGTTTGAGATATTAAACAATCCCCAATTTTTGAAAAGAAAAAAAAAATTTGGTGATCGAATCGAATCCTCAAGCCATGTCCTGGGATTTACAAGGCTTTAAATTCCACTAAGATTTTGTTTGCTTCGGAAAACATTTTGGTTCGGAAGATGTTCTTCAGTACTTTCCGTACTTGAAAATAACATTTGTGATTGCTAATCAAGTGATAATCAAAGCGATGGAAGGGGAGAAGATTGTTCACGTGGTCGATCTAAATGTTGACGAGCCTACTCAGTGGCGTGCACTCTTTCATGATTTTAGTGCACGTCCCGAAGGCCCTCCACATTTGAGGATTACGGGTGTTCATCAACAGAAAGAGGTCTTGGACCAAATGGCACACGTATTGATTGAAGAGGCCGAGAAGTTGGATATCCCGTTTCAGTTCAATCCCATTGTGAGTAAAATAGAGAATCTTGGTGTCGAGAATGAGACGGTGGTGGCGGCGACAAGGCATTTCCAGTGACTCTCGATAGCTAGTATTAGTTGTAGTTTTTTATTCGTTCAATTTTTTGTGTGAAAAAATTACTTGTTTTTTATTAGTTTTTGGTGCATAAAGAGGGGTTTTGTATGTAAATGACATCTTTTTTATGATTGATGATATGCTAATAATGTTAATTTCACCATAGTTTTTGATGATTCAATAAATCTGTTGTTTTCGATCTGAGGAAATTGATTTGGAGAAAACGATTTCAAGAAATTGTTTTACTCACCTAATGCATATGTGCACACTTGCATACAGTGCATATATGCATATGTTTGCTGAAATATTATATGCATATGTGCATACTGATATCTAATATGCATATGTGCATATTGAGTATATGCATATGTGCACATTGAGCATATGCATATATGCACACTAGTATCTAATATGCATATATACACATTGAGTATTGTGAATATGTACATGTTGTATATGTGCATATGTGCATATCAGCTGATCTATTCTGCATTGGTTGAGATATACACTGTCATCTAGATATGCATGTATGCACACTCGAAATATGGAAATACATTAAATATTAAATATTATATTTAAAATTTAGATAACTACCATATTAATAACTCATTAAAAATATGGAAATATATTAAATATGAAAATATATTAAATATTAAATATTATATTTAATATTTAGATAACTACCATATTAAAACTATTTGAAATATGGAAATACATTAAATAGGCGTGATTATGAAATACCCATATTACCCTTTGAGGACATAAACTTTAGAATGATTCTGATTGGTTGAAAATCGGTTAGCACGGTTAGCACAAATGTCGTGGTTAGCAAATATATATATACATATATATATATATATAGGGGTGGGTTCAAATGAAAACTCATATTTCATTGTGCACATGAGGACATATCTTAACCATTGATCAAAACTTAGAAAACTAATCAATGGTTAATACATAATAGGTTAATTGGGAAGTGATTAAGGACAAAATTGCAATTTTGAATCAACGTCTACCTTCTTTGACTTTTTTTTTTATTTTTAATTACAAAAATTTTACCCCCTTAAACTTTAAAATAATTTATCTTAAAAATTACTAATATTTTAATCAAACAAATTACATAAAAAAACGAGAATTTCGTGTTTTCGATATGACATCCATCTCGATATAGTTTTATTTTTTTCGTTTTAACCGTTTTTTACGTGAAATTTTATATACGTGTTATATTCATTATGAATATGCATGCACGTCTTCGGGTGTCCACATTCAATACGAATAACAAAGGTGAGCGTTCATTCACTATTCATGATGAATAATACCATATGCAGGATGAATAATACAATATTCAGAAATTTTCCGTTTTAACCGTTTTTACGTGAAATTCTATATATGTATTATATTCATTATGAATATGCATGCACGTCCTCGGGTGTCCACATTCAGTATGAATAACAAAGGTGAACGTTCATTCACTATTCATGATGAATAATACAGTATTCAGGATGAATAATACACGAATCCATGATTCATGTATTATTTATCATGAATCGTGTATTATTCACTCTGAATGTTATATTATTCATCCTGAATGATACATTATTCATGATGAATAATATATGAATGACCCGTGAAGGTGTAGACACATGGCGTACTCTTTTTTGTTTCCTAATTCACAACCGAAATTTGGTTTAATTCACTATGAATATGTATGCACATCCCCGGATGTCACACATTCAGTATGAATAACAAATGTGAACATCTATTCATTATTCATGATGAATAATACAGTATTCAAAATGAATTACACAACATTCATGACGAATAATACACAAATTCATGAATCGTGAATTATCCACCCTGAATGTTGTATTATTTATCCTGAATGATACATTATTCATGATAAATATCACATGAATGACCTGTGAATATGTGAAGACGTGACGCTCTCTCTTTTGTTTCCCGATTCACAATAGAATTACTCGATAGGTTCTCGATTCGTCTTGATGGGTGTTGGGTTACAATGCTGAATATATGTGATGCCTTACGACGTTGAAGAAAGTGTTGAAGAAGGTGATGTCGAGTTACATACTTACGATGTCGAGGCGTTGTACAAACTTGAACGTACATAAATATTCATAATGAATATAACACGTATATAGCATTTCAGGTAAAAAAACGGTTAAAACGACAAAAAAAACTATATCGAGATGGATGTCATATCGAAGAGCACGAAATTCTCGTTGGGTTACGGTGCTGAATAAATGTGATGCCTTACGACGTTAAAGAAAGTGTTGAAGAAGGTGATGTCGAGTTACATACTTACGGTGTCGAGGCGTTGTACAAACTTGAACGTACATAAATATTCATAATGAATATAACACGTATATAGCATTTCAGGTAAAAAACGGTTAAAACGACAAAAAAAACTATATCGAGATGGATGTCATATCGAAGAGCACGAAATTCTCGTTTTTTTATTAATTTGTTTGATTAAAATATTAGTAATTTTTAAGATAATTTATTTTAAACTTTAATTGGGTAAAAAGTTTTTAATTAAAAAATAAAATAAAAAGTCAAATATGGTAGACGTGTGTTTAAATTTTCTTCCATTTTACCCCTAAGCATTTTAAAACTAAAAATCTATTTAATATGAGTTGTTGAATCAAAATAGATCGAGTGACTGACATTTGTCCTCACGTGCACAATGAAAAATGAGTTTTCATTTGAATTTTTTTCTCTCTCTATCTCTATATATATGGAGGATCATACGAGAATGACAATTGTTTAAAAGAATAAAAGAATAGTTCTCAACCAATTATTGTTAATAACCACTGTTCTAAAAAACTCGCCGCACAGCCGCCATGGCGCGCCATGGCACCAAGGCTTGTGTCTCACGCCACGTTAAGCCCGTAGCACGCCATGGCCTAATGCACAATTTCGTAATGTAATATTTGATTTTTCTTTACGTTTTCCATGTCATATATGCAAGTTTTTTAATATATATCATAATTTAACTTGCTTATTATTATTGACTAATTGAGTAACACCACAAAACATATGTTTTTATATATAATATTATATGTGAATTAGAAAAATGACACCATAAGTCACGCCTTGAAAACGCCATGGCTCATAAGGCTTGAGGCTTGGCCTCGCCGCCACACCGTGCCTCACGCCATTTAGAACCTTGTTAATAACTAGAAGCGTACTCGCGCAATGCAGCGAGATATATCACGATTTTAATGTTTCATTTTATTTTTTGTTTCTTTGTCGATTTACAGTACGATTTTGGATGGTTTTGAGAAAGTGATAATGTTTTTTTTTTATAAATTTATTTAATTTAGGCTTAATGATATAATGTTTTTTATATAAAAAATTAAGTATTTTGTTATAATTCAATGATTATCTTATATGTTTTAATGACATCTACAAAAAAATAACCAAACACATTTATAGTAATATAATATATTAATTAATAGTGATACATGAAAATGTCTGCATAAAAGAAAGACCTTGCACATACCAAATTGGTGGGTGTTAGAAGTCTGCAGTAGTAATATATATCTTGTGCTTTGATACTTGTAAATTAAGAGATTTTTAAAATCTTGCATAAAATAAAGGTACCTTGTACCTAATAAATTGTATTTAAGAGTTTTTTTATCCCTGCTTTATAATATAGTATAGATAATTAAAATAATAATAATATCAAAAAATAAGGTAACAATGGGAAATATGTCAAAATATGTTATTGATTATTTTTAGAATATCACCAAATTTTCTTTAATTCTCATTCAATCTCAATCAAATAAATTAGACAATCCCCAATTTTTTAAAACCCACTCCTGGTTTTTTTGAAACCCTAATACAAATTTTGGTGTTAATTCATAAAATCACATATGATTTTGGCGTTAAGTATAATAGATAAGCATTTTGTTTAATTCATTTGTATTCCAATCACTTGTGATTTAGGGTTGCAAACTAATAACATCATTTTATCCAAACTACTTATCATAAAATCACATATGATTTTGTGAAATATATCAAATATAAGAATCTATTTAATTAGTATTAAGTATAATCACATGTGATTTAGTGATGTATATTACATCTAAACAACATGTCCAATTTATTTACAATATAATCATATGTGATTTTGTGTTGCATATTATATCTAAACAAGTTGTCCAACATATTTATCATATAATCATCTTTGATTTTGGGTTGCACATTCAGGATTTGCTTAAAGAAACAAACAAAATCAGATCAATTACCGAAATGGATTAACCGATTTGCTTGAATAAAGAAAAATGATAAATACGATTGTGATTTAAATGATTTATTGTTATCCCTTATTTTTTAGGAAGTTAATATTATCCTAAATTAATTCATATCATATATGATATGACCTTAATACCCTTTTAATCTAAATTATGGAAAATATTATTTTCGATATTATCATAAAAAATGATTGATTGAGTTATTTTTTTAAATAACCTTCATTCTCGTTTGAACCCACATCTCTCTCTATATATAGTTTATAGAATTATTATATTTATCTGTGATATCTAAATATATTGAATAATAATTAAAAAATAATTAATAACGCTAATAATATTTATAAATAATTAATAATAATTATTAGCATCTATTGTATAATTAAAATTAGTTAATAATTTTTAGCTACTACAAATTATTTTTATGAATAATTAATAGGTAATATTTATTAATAATAATAATTAATATTAATCAGAGTTATAATTAGAAAAAAAAATGTCAAAAAATTCATTATAAGTTACTCAAAATAGTTTATCAATAAGTTAACTTATGTGTATCCAAATGATTACAAACAATAAGAGGTATGATCGAAATAATTATTGACTGAAATATGTTGTTTACCAATTATTTTATATTAAACGTTAATTAAGTTAAAAATACCATTATACCCTTATAACTTAATAAGTACGGAATAATTTTTATATTACGGTAAGGTGTTTTTTTCTTTTTCTCATTTACTTATGAAATTGTATTCATACTCGTTTATCTCTACTGAATTATAAAATATTTATAAAAAACTTTTAAAAACAATTGCTAAAACTTAATGTACTGTTATGTAATGATAATTACTTAAGATATTTTAAAAAACAACCATTAAAGCTTCATGTACTACACTTAGGTCCTGTTCGGTAGCAGCTTAATGGGCTGGATAAGGGATATGGCTTATTCGGTCAACCATATCTCATTGTTCGGTAGCAGCTTAATCGGTCAGCTGATGGCTGACCGAATCAGCTAGAAAAATAGAGTCTTCCACATTCAACCATTAAATATATTTTACTTTCCTCATTTACCCTCCCAACTCCTCCCCTTTATTAAACCTAACCTATTATTAAAAAAGACAGCCAACCAAAATCCAAAACCTCCATCGCCATTGAAGACACTGGTACATTTCTTCTCCATCGCCATTGAAGACACAGGTATCTTTCTTCTCCATCGTTCTCTCTCACGAATGTTGGCACCTGTGTTTTGGGTTTAAACCCATCGATTTTGTGGGATCGATTCCTTTTCCTTTACATCGATCTAAAATCACAAGTGTATACATCGATTATTTGGGTTTAAACCCATCGATTTTGTGGTTTAAACCCATCGATCTCTCCATCGCCATCCAAAATTTGAAGACTCTGTCCTGGAACGAAGAAGCACGTGAACCTTTCTTTTACATCGATCTCTCTTTTCCTCTCCATCGATCTGAAATCATGACTGTAGACATCGATTTTTTGGGTTTAAACCCATCGATTTTGTGGTCACAGTGATTTATGACTTGTTTTTCCTCTCCATCGATCTGAAATCATGACTCTGTGTGTGTGTGTTTTTTTTTGAAGCAACAAACAAAATATATTACCACCAGAACAAAAACAAGAGATAAACCACAGAAGAAACCAACCATGATTTTTGGATTTCTTGGATGAGGGAGGTTGCTTGGGGAGTTGTTGAAGTGAGGAGAAAGTCATAGTGGAAGAATAGAGATAGAGAGAGGACGGTGGAACCATGGAAGGATAGAGAGAGAAATGAAAAGTGTTTTATATTTAATTCAATTTTTTTATAAATATGGTGTATAAATCAATTTGTTTTATTTAAAAACATTTAAATTGATTTTTTTAATAATTAAATGTCATTTATTCAACATTTTTATCAAACAATTGTTTATTAAGATAAAAACAAAGATTGAGGGTAAAATGGTCATTTTTAACATTCAGACTGTTTATTCAGTCCAACAACCGAACAACAACTTATCTGTTAACATACAGACAACTATATCTATACAGACAACTATATCCATTCAGGTCTTAACAGAAAATGAACCGAACAACACCTTAATGTTATTTATTAACTTTTAATCTTTATCTCAAACCACTTTAACTCCCCTAAAATGTAACATCCTAAAATGTAGGGTCAATTTAAATTCAAAAATTCGGTAATATGACGTTTATAACTAGAGTAAACTTGTACACCTTATCATAGGGTCAATTAAAACCTGAATAATACTGTAATGACATTTAAAACTAAAGTGTATCCCCCTAAAATGAGGAATTAGAGTGTGACGTATACAAGCCCAATGGAATGAAGAATAATAATCAACAACCTAATAATCTAAGTTTATCAGAATAGATTATAGTCGGGTTTCACTATTCTTCCAAAATGGTAAGTCCTTAAAATCATATGTGTCGGTCAACAAATCTTCAAAAGGACCGCTCTCGACCACTTGGTCGCCCACTCAATCCCGACGAGCCCCACCGCTATAATGACCTGTCATACATGACAACCAAAAAAACAAGGGTGGAATTCCTTAAAACATCACGAACGACTACTTGTCCACCATTCACTATTTCTACCACTATAGCATATTCTAAACTACTAATATGCATGACAAGCTTTTGACAAAACGCATCGGATATGAAAGAGAATCTGACACCCGAGTTAAATAATACATGCGTGGGCACAGAGTTTAGGAGAAACGTACTCGATATCACATCGGAGGATGCCTTGGCCTCTTCTGCTATTCCAGTCGCCATTGGATGATCTACTTTCTTCCCACCGGCTCCCCCAGTTTTCAACTTCGGACATTCCGTCCTAACGTGTCCCGACTCTTTACACTCAAAACACATTTGTCCCTTAACCGGACAATCTCTAAAAGTATGGCTGTAACACCTCAAAAATCAGAGTAAATTAAAACCTGGAAACCTGACAATATAACGAAAGTAAATCTATTAACTTTCCATAAACGGAACCAGTCATTAAGACTATACAATCCTATACAAGGATTTCATCAAAAGAATGGGACTTAACAATGCCCAACAACAATACTAAACAACTTCAAAGCCCCGAGACTCAAAACTCGTCTCTCCAAAAACCCCGGCACCCACCGCTAATGGAAACCTGTTATACACATCATTTGAGAAAAAATGTTAGGCTTAAAGCCTAGTGAGAACATACAGTTTATTCAAAGTCAGAGATATAAACATCAGTATCATAAAGAAATCTTTTCATAAAGGTTTAGTTTATAAAAGATAACATTTCGCCACAACCGGGCCTCTTCGGTCCAAAACTCGTTAAACGATGACAAACGAACCATCTTACCAAGGATTGTGGTGTAACACAAAGTAGACCACCAAATCCTAGTTATGAGCTAAATACATGGAACCATGGCCACGAACTCTTCAGTCCGTACTACGATGTGAGGGAGGGCCCCCAAGGAACCATGTCATACTCGTTCATTAGACTACATCTGAACCATGGCTAGGATCGGGTCTCACATAACCGTACCTAAGTTGCCCCCGAGGATCAAATGTAGCTAACTACAACGAAAGGGGCATATCCTTCCCAGACATAACAACGGAAGGGGCATATCCTTCCCAGCCAAAACAACGGAAGGGGCATATCCTTCCCAACCATAAGTCGACTCGATACCTAGGGATCCACTAGTATAGTCAAGACTTGTCACAATATTTCATGTGACCAACAAAGCTAGATAAACAACTTTCAACACATTTATATTTCAAAATGTCATTTTCCATACCAGCTGCTGGTAAGAAAGAAAATCATAAAACCAGTTTATATACATTCTTTCAATAAGCCACAAATATGGGCAAGTAAACATCATTTTACTTCTAATAAGGCGGAACCCGTCATTTTAGTCAAAACTGATCGGGAACCCCGAAAATCACCAAAACCTAATTTATATCAAAATGTAGAGAACATGAAACCATACCGTAGAAATACTTCAGATTTCGCAAATAAGAGTTTTGACATGTATAAAGTTTGTAAAATGATAGTAGGAACTCACCGGTAGGTTTTCAGAATAAAACCCGGAAAACCAGATAACGATCACGACGTAGAGGTGTAGCTTAAAACACCGACCCCTTGCTAGAAACACCGAAAACTAGCAACCAAACAAGACCTTGAAGATCGAAAGAGAAAAGAGAGGAAAAGGAGAGAGAGAGAGAACTGAGATTTGAGATATATGAAATATCTCTCAAATCTAGATATTTAAGACATCCTCCAAAAAGCAACCTGACAGGGCGCACGACCCGTGCGCCCTCAAAGAAGGAAATGCGCACGACCCGTGCGCATGCACTGTACCTCGGCCCTGGATCCTACGCACGACCCGTGCGTCCTGTAGACAACCCCAAAATCTTCCTTTTTCCTCAATACAACTTCACTAAACGGCTAAACGAAAATTCGGGGTGTTACAATGGCAAGGCTTCCCGCACTTATAGCAAGTTTCGGGAACAAAGTTGCATGGGCCGAAGTGCTTGCTTGGCACTTGGAACACCACCTAGCATCACGCCTAAGATCGGCTCCACGGTGGTTGTTGTTGTTGTAAGATCTTGGTTTCTTGGAGGACATCAAATTTCCCTCCCATTTTCTCTTCTCAACTTGACGGCTACCTTCCTCATTGCCATGGTTGCAGGAATTTTCTATTAATTGGGCCTCTTCAATCGCCTCCCAGATAGTGGAGGCCTTTGACACTCGGACCATGAACATCATGTCTGAGGGCAGGCCCTTGATGTAAGCCTTAATTTTGTCTTTCTCTGTTGGGACTAGATGTCCCACCAACCCCAGTTTATCCATGAATTGTCGGTTGTACTCTTTCACCGACAAGTTGCTCTTCATCAAATTCCAGAATTCTCATTCGATCCGGTCCATCGACCTCTCGTTGCAATCCCCTTCCAATAAATTTTCTTTGAATGTCGACCAAGTCAACTGGTCCAAAAAAGTGGTATCAACAGAAGTGGAATAAACATTCCACCAAGCGAGGGCCGCTCTTCTCAGCATTTGGGATCCAAACTTGGCTTTTTGATTCTCGCCGCATTCATTGGTCCGAAAGTCTTGCTACATTTCCCTGATCCAATTCATGCACAAAATCAGACCATCTGCACATTTGAATTCGAGCGGTCGACAATTTAGAAAAGTCTTGAAGGAACAAGTCTTCCCTTCTGATCTTGTATCCAAGGTCACAGGACATTCGGTGGGGATTTCATTTCCAGTACCCCCGGATCCCGTCATGTTAGGACTGAAAGTCCTAGTGCGTTGAAAGTTGTATAACGCATTTATAGGGTTCGAATTGTAATTGTTTTAAAGTTGTTTTTTTAATGGGCCTCAAGCCCATTAGGCCTAATACGCCTCATATATATATGGTTTCTTAACCTAGTTTTAGCATAAGAAGAGAATAATTCATTGTTATTATTCTAGTCGTAAGGTTTACATTCCCGTATCAGAAATTCTCTCTGTAAACCTAAACCTTTATTGAGTATTAATCATATGACTAGAAGTTGTGGCCCATTCATTGTTCTTCATTGATTATTATTGATTGTTGATTGCACTGTATCTGGGATCTACAATTGGTATCAGGATATGATCAAATTAATTTTCGTTCGATACGATCAAAAAGGTTTGTCTAAAACCCTTTAATCGCATATTTGAGTTAATCGATAATTTTTAATTGGTCGTATGGGTTTGTGTTCTTATTTTTAAGTTTGAGTTATGTTTTATTGTGTTGATTGAATTTGTGGTGGTTGTGTGTCCATATTAATTTTTTCTGGAAGCTTAGATTTGAGTTAAGTCCGCTATATCTGTTTATCTATCGCTTTTTTGGGTTATTTGAGTTAAGTCTGCATAATCGATTTCCTTGATTTTCTGGGTTTAGTTCTTATTTGCTACAATTTTTTTCTGGATAAACAAGTGTTTGATTTCGATCGATTTTCTAGGTTCTTTTTGCATATCGATTTTTGTAACACCCTGAATTCTGGAAATAGCAACTAATTTAAAATTTTCTAAATACACCAATAAAATGATCATCTATAACCACGTTTTAAGATTTAACCTCAATACAACATTCATTCCATACAAAAGTCTAAGATAAGTGTGTGTCCCAATATGCAATCACTCAATCAAGTAAATAAATAATTAGCACAATAATGCAAACCTGGTATTGATTAATCAAAGAATCAAAGTATTACAAGCTTGAATCAATATCTCTGTTTCTTTCTACTGTTCACAGCGCACCACCACAGGTTTCTCTCAATATTGAGTTTCTCTCTAATTAGCTCTAATAATCACCTCTAACCTAATTAACCACAAAACTAAAACAATTTATATTTAGGCTAATTAAGCCTAATGGGCTTGGCTTGCTAGGGCCCAACAACCTAAAACAAACTTATTTAACTAAAATAAAACTAACTAATAAATAAATAAAATACGTAAACAGACTTTGATTATTTATTACAAAATGACCCTAGACTATTTGTTGAGACGACTTTATCAGCTTTAACTTCAGATTTCCATCTTCAGATAATTATGATCTTGAATCCAATAAATATATGCTTTAACAATCTCCCCTTTGGATCAAGATCATTCTTTAAGCTTAGAAAATGTAATCTTCCTCTTTGTCTTCAGAATGTAGCAATCTCCCCAATCGATGAGAATATCTCTTGGAAATAAATTATCTCCAGTAAAGCATCTTCAAGAAAAATTCTTCATTTCAGCATATCTTCAGAATATCTTCCATTTCTTATATCTTTCAGTTCTTGATTGACGCTTCTCCCCCTTTTTGATGAAAAGAGCAAAGAGTTCATCAAAACGTGTCTTCAAGAAATTTCTTCCACCATTGATCTTGCAAACAGAACCATTGATTATCCGTCAATTCATTAAGATGTTCATCCAGATCTTTACAAGTCTAGACAAATTAGAAAAAGAAGTGTAACACCTGAATCAACAAATGAATCAGTTAAAATTGCATGTAAGTAACACATAGTCACTGTGTGTAACGAATACACAATATAAAGGAGTTGTTATGATGTTCATTCCCCCAGGGCTTCCATTCAATCATCGAAACACCACAAAGGCAATTTCTATGAACGTTATTACAAAGAAACAAATTCTTTGTGTGTTCGTGCAAGTGATAGAATAGATTAAGCATATGATGATTGTTTATAAGGCTCAAAATGTGTAAACCACTGAGACAACAGTTAGTTAAACACAGACTCAATGTGCATGAATGAAATTTGAAGGTGGGGCAGACTTCCTTCTTTTCAATATCCAGATTTTCCGAATGAAAATCAGATAGCATATGTGTTGCGTCCCCTTTGAAAATGAAACATTCTCTTGTTGAGAAGAAAAATGAGTAGCTGGTGGGTAATGTCAAGAGTTGTCATGGACTAGTTGCCTGTTTCAATAATGTTCACCAAAGAATTGTGAAGCATTAGAAATGTGGCTGCCCGACTTAGAAAGTAGTTGGTTCAGAGTTTATAAAATTCTTTTACTCTGATCGCACACCCTCTTTCTTTTAATCGATAAGCTCACAGCTAACCAAACTCTCTTTTAATATTTTCCCTCATCACACATCCCACACTCATTTCTTGTTGGACTCCTCACATTCATTCACTATAGGATTAACTTCTTGGGTAGAAAACACTGGTTAACGTGAATCCATAGAAGTTCAAAGAAGTCCTAGCACACTGATCCCATGTTTTCCTATGAAGCATAAGATGCTCAGATGATTTAAGTTTATCAGTTAAAGCTCAATGATGAAGCAGAAAACATTTAAAAGCACACTTCCAAATCAAGAAATCTTTTTGAGAATTGGGAAGTGGTTTGAACAATTAAAACATGTTTTCTTCTGATTGAAAGTTGTTCTTCTTTCAACCATGAATGAGATGAAGATTAAGAATTATACCTTTTGAGTACAGTCTTACATCTCACGAAGTCAAGCTTAAAGTCATAAAGATATGATCTTTGAAGCATCTCTCAGCCTACAAAAGTCTAAAAGTCTAGTCAAAGTAACTTTATTTATTGAAATTTAAATGACATAAAGCAGTAAAACACTTAGTGTACGAGTTCTGATCAGAAGTAATCAGAAGTCATAGCCATACTCTTTACTTGTATGCTCCCCCTAGAATAATTATCAGTAAGCACAATGCATTTAAATATGCTCCCCCTCAAACTAACATTGACCATCAATGAAATACTTCTCACACTCCCCCTGAGATCATGAACAAACTGTTAAAGAGCAGGTATCATGCGGAAATAATAATAAAGAAATGAGAAAGAGATACAATAAGAAACTTTAATAGGTAACTACCGATTAGGTCTTAAGATTTAGCATACCAAGTCTTGAGACAAGAAAATTAAATCTCTTTTCATCTAAAGGTTTGGTAAACAAATCTGCAAGCTGATAATCGGTTTTTACAAAGTAAAGTTCAATTGTCCCCTTTTCTACATTATCTTTTATAAAATGATACCGGACATCCATGTGTTTGGTCTTAGTATGCTGAACAGGGTTAGCGGTAATCGCAATAGCGCTCTTCGAATCACAATAGATCGAGATTCTATTGAAATGAAATCCATAGTCTCGCAGTTGTGTTCTCATCCACAAGACCTGAGAACAGCAACTAGCAGCAGCTACATATTCCGCTTCGGCCGTTGATGTGGAGACACATAATTGCTTCTTTGAAGCCCAACTAACGAGTTTATCTCCGAGAAATTGGATATGACCCGAGGTGCTCTTCCTGTCTAACATGCAACCAGCATGATCTGCGTCTGAATAAGATGTTAGTTCAAAGCTTGTATCCTTAGGATACCACAGACCAAGATCCGCAGTCCCCTTCAGATACCTGAAAATCCGCTTTACAGCAGACAAATGGGATTATTTAGGATTGGCCTGATATCTAGCACATAAGCATGTAGAAAACATTATATCCGGCCTACTTGAAGTGAGATACATTAAGGAACCTATCATCCCTCTATAAGTCCTAACATCAACAGCCTTTCCCGAAAGATCGGTGCCAATCTTAGTACCAGGTGTCATTGGGGTACCAATCGGTTTACAATTTTCCATTTTGAACTTCAAAAGAATATCCAGAATGTATTTAGATTGATTGATAAAAATCCCCGTTGAAAATTGTTTGACTTGCAATCCGAGAAAGAAATTCATCTATCCCATCATGCTCATTTGAAAACGAGACACCATGAGGTTTGCAAAGTTCTTACAGTACTTAGGATTTGTAGAATCAAAAATAATATCATCCACATATATTTGAATAAGAATGATATCGCCTTTATCCTTTTTAATGAAAAGAGTGGTATCAACCGTACCTTTTGTGAAACCCGACTTAACCAAGAATTGAGATAGAATATCATACCAGGCGCGAGGAGCTTGTTTTAGTCCATAAAGAGCTTTATCCAAGATGTAGACGTGGTTTGGCTTATCTGGATTTACAAACCCTTCTGGCTGTGAGACGTAGACTTCTTCCTTGAGTACTCCATTCAGAAAAGCTGTCTTCACGTCCATTTGATAGACGGTGAAGTTCTTGTGGGTTGCGTAGGCTAAGAACATCCGAATTTCCTTTATACGTGCCACTGGATCATAAGTCTCATCGTAGTCTATCCCTTCCTCTTGCCTATATCCCTTGGCAACAAGTCGTGCTTTGTTTCGGATAATGGTGCCATCCTTATCTTTCTTGTTTTTGAACACCCATTTCGTACCAATTATGGTTTTACCTTGCGGTTTGGGTACGAGTCTCCAGACTTTCAGTGCTTCAAACTGATTCAGCTCATCTTGCATCGCAGTTACCCAATATGAATCTGCAAGGGCCTCAGATACGCGTGTAGGCTCAATCTTGCTCATAAAGGATTCATACATACATAGATTTGATGTTGCAGACCTAGTTTGCACCGGTGCAGAAGGATCTCCAATAATTTGATGTACCGAGTGCTCTTTGGTCCACTTATATTCATGAGGGAGTGGATTAGATGTAGATTGATCATTGTCCGCATCTAGGAATCCACTGGTATCTCCTTCAGATGGTTCAGAATTAACGGGGGATTCAGTTGAAGTAGTCGTTGCAGAAGTTGCAGTAGGTACAACTTGGTCAATCTGTTGATCAGTCCTTATAGTACATCCTACGGAGTCAGCTACTTCTGTCTCGACATTGTTGGTCACAACTTCAACTGTCGGAGTAGGCTTTTGAACTGGAACTTCTGGCTGAATAGGGGAACCAAATTCAGTAGAGATATCGGAAGTGGTCGGATGAGTAGTCATCGAGTCTTCTATCCTGTCAACCACAACAGAGTTAGGCAATTTAGAACCAAGAAATTCATCATAGAACAGTTCAAATAATAAATCCAAATCAGATAAATTAGAAGTAGACGACGATGCTCCATCTGATTTGTTCTCTTGAGGTGCAGGTCCTGGACTGGTTGGTCCAGAAGCTAATACTCCGGTAATGACGGGTTCTGAACTGATGTGTTCAGAAGCCATTTCCTCATCGAATGTAACATTGACGCTTTCGATCACTGTCTTCGACTTCTTCAAATAAACACGATATGCAGACGATGTAGAGGAGTAACCAACAAAGATGCCTTCATCCGCCTTAGCACTTAACTTGTTCAGATTCTCTCGGTCGTTTAGAACATAACACGTACAACCAAAAACATGAAAATATTTAATGGTTGGTGTGCGGTTGTTGATCAACGCATACGGAGTCTTTTGAAATCGGCGGTGTATTATGGAGCGATTCTGAGTGTGACACGCAGTCGATACATCTTCAGCCCACAAAAATAAAGGTAATGCAGATTGGCTGAGCATTGTCCGAGCGGCCTCGACGAGTGTACGATTGCGTCTTTCGACGACTCCGTTCTGTTGAGGCGTGCGAGCAGCAGAGTATTGATGTGATATCCCGACCGATTCGAGGTATTCTTCAACTGTTTTGTTCTTGAACTCTGTGCCGTTGTCAGTTCTGAGAATCTTGACTTGTTTTTTCAGATTGACTTGGGTCGTCTTCAGAAATGTAATGAGAACATCGGGAGTCTCATCTTTAGACCGTAGAAACTTAACCCAAGTGTATCGCGTATAGTTTTCCACGATAACCAACACATACTTCTTTCCTCCTAAGCTTTGCGTTCGCATAGGACCGCATAGATCCATATGCAACAACTCTAATGGAGAGCTGGTACTCGGTTCAGGCTTTGGTTTGTGTGGGGCTCTCTTCATCTTTCCCTTTTCGCACGTTGCACATAGATGTTCTTTCTCATACTTCAGCTCTGGAAGGACTTTCACTAGCTTACCACTGACTAGCTTGTTGATGTACCGAAAGTTGAGGTGAGAAAGCGTCGATGCCATAACCAACTTTGTTGCATCGAGGCCTTTGATAGTAGACAAACCTGATTGTCAGCTTGGACGTTTAACAAGTTGATGGTGTAGAGGTTTGACTTGAGATTGTCGACCAAGAGTTCTTTTCCTTCTTCAGTGCGTACTGAACATGTCTTGGCCTTGAAATTAACCTCTAAGTCTTTGTCGCAGAACTGGCCAATGCTGAACAGGTTGTGCCCTAAGCCTTCAACGTAGCTCACCTTCTTGATCGTAAGATTTTCATGTACAACATCACCATATCCCAGAATAGGTGAAAACTGATCATTCCCAAAACGAACTGTGCCGCAATATTTGTCCGTATAATTAGACAACATACTCTTCTGCCCGGTCATATGTTTGGAACACCCACTATCCAAATACCACATATGACGGGTCTGCACAACACAAATCAAGAAAGAAGAGGTTTAGGAACCCATTTAAAAATGGGACCTCCACTGTTAGTACTTGATTTTGGCACCCATTTAAATTTGGGTCCCCTTTTTCTTTGAAAATCATAATCATGATAGGATGAATGATAACGATAAGATGAAACATTATATGAACCATACCAAACATCAGAATATTTACGAGAAGCATAATCACATTCACCATAATTTAAAAACTTTTTAGTACTAGATGGAGCTAACTGAAATAATTGCTTTATAGAGTATTTCTTGCGAGAATCAACAAGATTATTTTTTAAAGTAGCAACATTCACACTCAAATCATCTTTACTATAAGTCTTTTTATTCAAAATAAAACTAGAACTAGATTTAGCTTTCTCGTCTATCTTCTGTTTCGGTATCCATGCAGTCTTAACTTCAACCCTTTGCTTTCTCAAATCTGAAACATTTGAAACTTTAGAGTTAGAATGATGAGAATTAAGAGAATGCTTCTTCTTTGGCTTACCAGTGAGGATCAGTTTCTGTGAAAGCTGAGCTTTTTGTTTCTTACCTTTTGCTTTCTTAGATTTCACAGAAAGTGATTTATCAACTTTCGTTGATGTTTCACCTTTTTCATACACACTGGGTAATTCAAAGGAATTTACAACACAAGATGAATGATCAGGAAGTTTAGAAGAAAAATCAAACTGAGAAACACACTTATTTAAAACACTTTCAGAGTTTAAGAAATTAAGCTCATTATCAAGTGAACCAGATTTGTCATCCGAATTTAAAGCTTTAGAGAGTTTAGGAAAATTAGAATTTTTGAACACTGTTGAAAATACAGTTTGTTCTAAGTCCATCAAAATTCTTTCATCTGTAAGAGTATTCTCAAGTTCATAAATTTTACTTTCCAAAACGAGGGGAGGGATGTAAAGCTTACCTTCAATGGGTTTAGCCTCCAACTCTTTAACAGAATAACTCTCAAAATAATCATTTGAAAGAAATTTTGATTTATTAGAACGATAATTGTTATTCAACTTCTCATAGCGAAATGGAAGTTGAACTTTAGTTGTGTTCTTTCTTTTATCATATTCCTTGGCTTTATCTTTTTCCGACAGACTAGTCCAAAAATGTTTGAGTTCTTGATGTTGAGGAGCCAATAACATAAACCCAAAGTCATAAAGTGCAGGCACTTCAGATATCACCTTTTTGAGATGATGTGGGTTTTTGTAACCAAGTCCCCAAGTATCAGGTTTCTCTTTAGGTTTGTTCAAATGAATAGTGTGTTCAGTTTGACCTACAGTATGTAATTTTTCTTCCAAATCATTCACCTTTTCTATTAGAGATTTATTCTCTTTTGAAGTAGAAAAATACCTTTTAGCAATCTCTCTAGATTTAAACTCACATTCTTTAAACTTTGAAACAGTTTCAGATAACTCTTTATGAATAATAGTCTTTTCTTTAGCGTTGGTGTCTATATTTTTGTGCAAAGTTTCAATTAATACATTTTTCTCAGCAATATCATTACTAAGTGTATGTATAGATTGATTTTTCTCATTTATGACACCTCTTTCACGCTTCAGTTTTGACTCTAATTCTTGGAGTTTAGACATCATGGCATTCATTTGGTTCAATAAATCGAATTCAGTTAAGGTACATACCTCATCATTATCTCCATCATCCGAATCAGCTTCAGCTTCTGACTGGTTCTTCCCCATCAAGCACATATGTGCTGTCTCGTCCTTCTCTCCTTCTTCAGATTCGTCATCCGAATGGTCGAGCCAGTATTCATCCTCGGACATTAATGCTTTTCTAGCCTCTTGTTGCTTGGCTAGAAGCATTTTATTCTTGTAATAGTCTGAGTTTCGGACTTTTGATTTGCGGCAGTCCTTGGCAAAATGACCGAGTCTCCCACAATTGTAGCACTTAATCGGTTCTTCTTTCTTGGTCTCTTCAGCTCCATCCTTCTTCTTGTCTTCTGATCTCCTTTTTTTCAACTTTCTCTTTATGCTTGTAGTTGTTCGGACCAGACGAGTATATCTGACTATTGGAGTTTGCCTTTTTATAGAACTTCTTTTGGAAAGCCTTGGTTAACATTAGCATGGTTTCCATCAGTTGTTCACAATCGTCAGATTCAGACTTTGCCTCGCAATCAGCTTCTTCAGAATCAGATGCTATCACCTTCTTCTTCTTAGACTTCTTCACCATAAGAGCAACTGGATCAGCAACTGCTTTGTCAGCCTTTCTCATCTCAGCCTTGATCTCTTCTACCTCTTCCTCGTTCTGTTTAAGGATTTCATAAACTTCATGAAGAGGGATGTCGTTCAGATCTTTCAACTGCCTCATCTGTCGGGTGAACCTCTTCCACTCAGGCTGAAGATTGCTGAGAAATTTCACATTCAGCTCCACGTGAGATTTGCTGATCTTGTTCTTGCTGAGCTCATTCAGCAATGTGACAAATCTATCATAAGTGGCTTCAAGTGACTCTCCAGCTTTGGCTTTGAACTCTTCATAATTATTCAAGCAGGTGGACACTTTGAGCTGGTTGCCGACTTTAGATCCGATCATCATCTTCTCCAACTGATCCCACATTTGCTTACCGGTAGCGTTGTAGCTGTCAATCTTGACATATATTTCATTCGGTATGCCTTGGAGAATAAATGATCTTGCCAGCTTGTCACCTTTGTGTCTGTTCAACTGATCTTCCGAATATTCACCAATCGGTAATTTATACAATGTCTCTTCTTCTTGACCAGTTTCTCCAGCTATAGTGAGAACCTTGGTCGGAGGTGTCATGATCCCTTCTTTCAGATATTTTCTGATTTCATCTCCCAAATCATGTCGATCTATGAAGTCCAAAAATATGTCCTTCCATTGCTCGTACCCCCCCTTGAAGAGTACTGGTGGCTTCACATCTGTTCCAATAGCAAGAGCTTCCCGAGACATCTTTACTTATACGATTAGTATCAAACTTATCTGATATTGAGACAATCAACTGGATGAGATCGTTAGAAATCAAGATAAAATCACACAATACTGAAAGTCTTAGAATGAAATTCAGGAAAAAAAAATTGATCACGAACAGAATTTTGTCCCCCTTCGCAGACTTAGCACGGGGGTCTCGCTACCCCGTTAGCGGGTGGGGTCAAGGGGCAACGTCCTTACGGGGGTATGGGGCAGCGCCCCCTAGAGAAATTTTTTGACATTTAGAAGCCCTATTACAGTTTGCAAAAATCAACCGGGGATGTGCTTCGACCGGTATTGAGTCGACCGGGGACTTGTAAAGACCGGTAGAGAGTTCGACCGGGGAAGTGCAAAGACTAGTAGAATGCTTAGACCGATAGTGCTTAGACCGATAGTGCTAAGACCGGATGGTTGTTCGACCAATAATATGTAAGACCGGTAGAGAGCTAAGACCGATATACTGCAATGGACCGATAGTATGCTTAGACCGAGATGTGCTTTGACCGGATGGGCTGTGTGTGTATCGGTCGATTGATAAGAAGTGGTCGACCGATAGTGAAAGGACCGATAGTGGTCTTCGACCGGAAAAACACAAGGACCGATACTAACAAAGACCGATATGCTCTTAGACCGGGGTGGACTGTGTGTGTACCGGTCAAATGCTATGAACCGATAAAAGGTATTCGACCGGAAGTTGAAGACTGATATGTTCTTGATGCTTATCGACCCAGAAACACAGAAATCAACCCAGAAACAAATCAATACTCAAAATTGAACAACCAAACTTTGCCAAAACGATCTCCTAATCAACGAAAACCGATTGCAACCAATTAATTTCAGTAAAAATCACTCCACAAGGGATTCGATTGATGACACAGTGGCTTCTCGAGAATGACCCCAGAATTTCGAATTCAACAAATTGATAACCAAAATCGATGCAATAATCAAATCAAACAATACCCAATCATGATAATATGCTAAACAAACACAATCCAATCAAAAACAACTTGAATGAACAATCACACAATAAAATTATGAATCTTTGACAGAAAACAGAACCGAACAAAAATATTCAATTCAATCTGTAACTTGCTCTGATACCAATTGTGTGTCCCAATATGCAATAACTCAATCAAGTAAATCAATAATTAACACAATAATGCAAACCTGATATTGATTAATCAAATAATCAAAGGATTACAAGCTTGAATCGATCTCTCTGTTTCTTTCTACTGTTCACGGCGCACCACCACAGGTTTCTCTCAATATTGAGTTTCTCTCTAATTAGCTCTAATAATCACCTCTAACCTAATTAACCACAAAACTAAAACAATTTATATTTAGGATAATTAAGCCTAATGGGCTTGGCTTGCTAGGGCCCAACAACCTAAAACAAACTTATTTAACTAAAATAAAACTAACTAATAAATAAAATACTTAAACAGACTTTGACTATTTATTACAAAATGACCCTAGACTATTTGTTGAGACGACTTTATCAGCTTTAACTTCAGATTGCCATCTTCAGATAATTATGATCTTGAATCCAATAAATACATGCTTTAACAATAAGTATTGGTGCTACTAATCCCCATACATAGCCACTATCTCCATAAAGCGGAAGACTTTGTCGAATACTCACTTTCGGATCTAGCTAAGGCTCTATTCTTCATAGGACTGCTAGAACCAACTCCCAACCTTGAAACCTGATGCACATGCCGACAAATAAAATGGTTAGGCTTAACGCCTAATGAGCTCAAGAGTTTTTCAACATATATAAAATAAACGTTTAAAAAGAAAGGATGTTGATAAAGTTATAGTCCTTCAATATGATACGCCTTACATGTGAAAACGACTCATTTTCCAATAATATTCATTTTAGACAAAGAATACCAATTTGGACATTTTCCCAACCAAACTACTACAAAGATGATAATACCAATGTAAGCCGTCCATTCATACATTAGCTTTAACCCAAAACTCACTCAAAGCGTAAATATAAATCGGACTCTCCATTTATGAAGATACGGTTAAACCTTATATCTCAAAACACCCCAAAACACGGGTGGGGCATAATACTCAACCCACAAAATCAAGGGTAAAACCCAATAATACTAAACGTCATCGAAAACTTGGGTAATAAAACTCAATACTAAAAAACAACACCTTTCGGTGATGGGGAATTTCCGATTCCATAAAATGTGACGGTCCACAAAGTAAGCCCATTTTATGTTGTTATGACTAGTCATATAAACAAAAGTACACGCAAGGGATGTCATACTCAGTAGCTTTAAACGTACACCCACGAAAATTCAACTTCAACCGCGAAAGGTTCGACCGTGAAAGGTTTAACCGCGAAAGGTCATTTTGTTGAAATCCTTATCCAAAATTGCAACCAAGGCTCCAAGTCGAGCTACCAAAACTGGACAATTGTCCAAAGACCCCAAATCAAATAAAAATACCAAGCCGCAGGCTTAGCAACCCATTGACCCATTGGTAATTGAAATAAAAATACAATAAAATGCACTCGACCAACGGATATGCAAACACAACGACTAAAATTAAGATTAGTTCAAAACTCAACATTAGTTGAGGTACCCATTTTCCAAGTGAACTTATACTCTCATATTTTCCAAATGCCTCATAACACAGAATATGCATTTTCCAAAATTAACTGCTGATAAGAATGAAAATCATGAAATGAGACTATAAACATTCTTTCAAGTACCTTACATAAAAGTGCAAGTAATACTTTATAAAACATTCCATTCCATGAATGGTGCATAAGACTCGACAAACATTTAAAAGTGTATTTCTTTGACTAAAGATCTATTTATGCAATAAGACCTCAAAACACATTCGTTTGTAACACATTTATCAAAATGCCCAAAAATCCCAAATGTGGGTATTATACAAAGTTTGTAAAGTTAAATGCTTCAAATAATCAAAGATTAGCAAACAACCCAACATTTGATAATTTCATGTAGAACACATAAACACTTTAAAATAGACATTTTGGCATGTACAACGTTTTTACAAATCAACTTGAACTCACCTTGCTAGATTTAGGCTAAATCTAGATTTTCCCCCAACTAGAGCTCCTTTGAAGAGCACTTGGATTCTCAAGACAAAACTTCCAAAACCTAAATCCATACATATTCAACCACAAATAAACATAATCAACCACAAAGAATTGTTTCCCAAACCATATACATGAATACCTCAACTAATACCAAAACCCTAACTTCCATAACCGAAGAGAATAGAAGATTACCTTAACCCAAACTTGAATCCACCAACCAAAACACTTCTAGTTCACCAAAATGATTACAAACCTTCAATCTATGAAAGGGAGAACAAATGGTGGATGAAACCCTAGAAAACTTGGTGAAGAAGATGAATTGAGAGGGATGAGAAGCTTACCACCACAAAATACTCTAGTATACTCCAATAGACTTCCAATATCTTGCTAGATTCTTGAAAAGCTCTCAAAAACGAAACCGTAGCAACTTGAATCACCCAAATCGGAGCTAGGATGAAGGAGATATGAAAGAATGAAGTTTGGGGCTGAAAATCGCGATTTTAATCGTCCAGACGCTGTTGGCGAGAGTGACAGCGAAAGTGACAAGTGTCACTCTTGCGGGGCACTTTCGTCGAGATTGTACCGCGAGCTGTAAACTTCCCCGATCACTGTTTTGGCCATAACTTCTTCGTTATAGCTCCGTTTTCACTCCGGAAAGAACCGTTGGACTCGTAATTGAATCCTTCATCCATCTAGACTATAAAATCAAGGATTCAAGCCCAAAATAAAATATCTTATTTTTCCTTAATATATCGGTTTCGGTATTAACTTGAAATGATACCTTTCGAAGAATCGGGGTGTTACAATCCTCCCAACCTTAAAAGAGATTTCGTCCTCGAAATCTGGAACTACCCAGCACCCAGCATCGCACTTGGAAAGATCGATTGATTTCCTATCCAAAAGGAATGTCTTCATGAAACCTCACCTCATATACGGACCCGATTACGTTCCGGTTGAGGTTGTCGCTGAGTTTCTCATAACGTGTCGTTACAAAACTCAATCTCAATGTTCGATGTATTTCACCAACGTCAGGATGAACGTTGAGTCATTGCTTAATTATTTTCTTAATCATTAAATCTCGGTTGTCTCCCAACCTTATGTTGCTCATATTACCTCAAGAATAACTTGTGACTTTAATCCATCGCTTCCACCAATAATACCCCACTAATCCATACTGTAAAAGAGTTATCGTCCCTTCCTTGGCGACAATTCCTAGCACTAGCTTGGTCTGACCCAGCACAAACGTAGATCCGACCCTCAAGTTGCCATAAGCACGATACCCACAGATAGTGGGTTACTTCAACCCCACGGTTACACAGTTCCCATAGTGCATTCTAGCGTCGATTGATAGATCGACGAAGCCTCGTAGATTGGAGGATTACCACTGATCGATCTCTAAGTATCAATATCTACTTCTCTTAATGTTACTACTTCACCTGCGAACACTCCAAATTCAACGGACGTGCACTGAGCACACTAACGTTTATTGTCCTCAAGAAAAGAGTCGACGCCTAATACCAAAATGGTGACATCAAAACGTGGACGTCCCGCCTAATACTTCATTCCAGAAGTATTGTCGCATTAAGGTTGATACTTAACAGAGGCTAATGTTCCCAAATTTTACATCCCTAACAGACGGACCACAAAATTCCTTGATCACGGAAGTCCATTAAGACGGTACACCGCCAACACATAACTTGATGTCAACCAGACAAGCAGCTCATCAATACGAACCCAACAGACGTAGGTAGTCAGACAAAACCTCATCCCGAAGGTTTACTAAAGCATAGAGACCATCTCTTAATTAACTGGGGAACATAATCTATTACTCCCATGATTCACGCATGACCCGATTCAAAAACTGAAACTCAAATTCAAGGTTGACTACAAGTCGGATCATCCGACGCTTCAAATCCTAAGGACTTCTCTAGTCCCTTAATTGCAACTCCCTTCACGATAGGGGTTTCAAGTCAATAGTCCTAATGAGTTCAAGGTTTTTCAACAAGTATGCCAAGTTGAAATCTATAAAACTTTCAAATACATGAGTTTTATAACAATTAATCGTGTGGTAAAAATACACTACCGTTCGTTCGATAGGTTTCAAAATTGATCACCAACACTACGCATATAAAACCATTTCCAAAACTCATTTATTAGTTATTACGTTAATATGGATAATAATAAAAGATGCGCAACAAAATTTTAAATGGAATACCATGGTCATAACATGCATCAAGTTATACCATAAATGGGGAAATAATTTCGCGTACCAAAACAGTTTATAGTGAGGCGATTGAACAAAACTCCCAAGAGACAAGTTACGTAATCGAGTTCCCAAAATTTATCATTCGACTATATAAAAGTATGGAATAAAATTCCCAACAAGACCCGCATGCCAAGTTCGCTTCTCAAAACTTAGCAACACAAGAACATGCATACGATTGGTCAACATACAATAAATTTAAACCAATTTTCAAATTTTAGGCCGTACAATGAAATGATGTTGTCCGAAAATAGTGGCTACAATGACATGTATACGGTAACTCACTTAATGCATTGCGGAATTTATAACCTTGAGATCGACAACTGAAATACGTTCAAAGTGAAAGTCCAATACGAAACGACATAACTTTTCATATGCTTACTCACAACAATTAAAAACAACTCGAAAACCATGTAGCATACAACGAGTAACACTTGTATAAAACCCAAAAGAGAAATCACATAATATTGAAACTTCCCAAAATAACATATGGGATAATATCTATTGACAAAACTCTCAAACGTCTCTTACGGTTGCGAAAATGTCGATGCAAAACTCGCACAAGACAAAATATTAAATGAAAATTTATAAGTTAACACACATAATAATACAAGTATACATCTCTCAAATTCAAGAGCACGACACAAAATGTCGTAAAATATAATTTCATAAGACCCAATAAAACCTTCCACAAAACCCAATGAAACACAACGATGCTCAACATCATATGGTGCCAAAACTGTCATTCCGGAAATCAAATAGATGAAACAAAGTCATGACTAAAATGTCAAAATCCCAAAATTTTATCTTTTATCGCACCTGATAAATATAAACGACACTTTCACCAAAATCCGCATGAGACTCAATGCTTCAATAAACTCATAAACTTACACGCAAATAAAATTAAAACCCACGCAATTCAAAATACACTTGTGAGTAGTAAAGCGTCATAAAATAACGTTTCATGAATTCGACATGTCTCGTACCGACTAAAATTCCAAGGAATGTTTCGACTCAAGAACATAGGGACAACTCGACCTTTAAAACCTTAACATACGTGGAGGAAATCCAATATCAAAGTCAAAAATTCCATAGTTAGTTCCCCAACAACCCAAATAACATTAAAATACGAATATTACAATATCCAGAAAAATAGTGTTCGACACGAAACAAGGATAAAGAAATTTTCAATATAAATCACAACCATGTGCAACAAAACAATTTTATGCATGCTTAAGCTCACGGTTTAAAATCTGATGAGTAATAAATGTTTTACCAAAACTTCAAAGTATACACACTTTATGCTTCGAATACATGAGGAACAATTGATGCAAATTTATTTTAGAGATAAATTTTGTGTATGAACTTGGTCGGCACTCAGCATCTCAAGACTACACTCATCCATCATCTCGACATACTATTGCCATCCGTATACATCAAACATTTTAGAGCCACGAACTCACTAATTGGGTTAACTTACCATTTCCCCTGAAATAAAATTGGTCTAACGAACTTATAGTTATAATCTAACCAATAATTATTACTCAAGATGATCGACTTAATGCAGTCAACACATTTAACTATCACTTCAACATGACATTGCTATGGACATCAACGTTTCCTTAAATTACTCGCTTAGAAACTTTCTCACTACCCTAACGGTCATCATACTAAGGTAGTTCAAATATACACATGTGATATGTAGGTTCACCATGACACTGGCCAGGTGCCATTATGAACGTACCATACATGATTATCCTTGCGACCCTTGACAAATTCCCGTCTCTAGCGACTCGATCAATCCTCAAAATATCTTATCTTAAGGCATCTAATATGCAACTTCACTCTCAATCACTTATAAGAACTCTAGTTTGAGTCTAGGCATCCAAAGATCAATACCTAATTCTCTCAAACTTAAGCTCTGATACCAACTTGTAACACCTTGAATTCTGGAAATAGCAACTAATTTAAAATTTTCTAAATACACCAATAAAATGATCATCTGTAACCACGTTTTAAGATTTAACCTCAATACAACATTCATTCCATACAAAAGTCTAAGATAAGTACTGGTGCTACTAATCCCCATACATAGCCACTATCTCCATAAAGCGGAAGACTTTGTCGAATACTCACTTTCGGATCTAGCTAAGGCTCTATTCTTCATAGGACTGCTAGAACCAACTCCCAACCTTGAAACCTGATGCACATGCCGACAAATAAAAAGGTTAGGCTTAACGCCTAGTGAGCTCAAGAGTTTTTCAACATATATAAAATAAACGTTTAAAAAGAAAGGATGTTGATAAAGTTATAGTCCTTCAATATGATACGCCTTACATGTGAAAACGACTCATTTTCCAATAATATGCATTTTAGACAAATAATACCAATTTGGACATTTTCCCAACCAAACTACTACAAAGATGATAATACCAATGTAAGCCGTCCATTCATACATTAGCTTTAACCCAAAACTCACTCAAAGCGTAAATATAAATGTGACTCTCCATTTATGAAGATACGGTTAAACCTTATATCTCAAAACACCCCAAAACACGGGTGGGGCATAATACTCAACCCACAAAATCAAGGGTAAAACCCAATAATACTAAACGTCACCGAAAACTTGGGTAATAAAACTCAATACTAAAAAACAACACCTTTCGGTGATGGGGAATTTCCGATTCCATAAAATGTGACGGTCCACAAAGTAAGCCCATTTTATGTTGTTATGACTAGTCATATAAACAAAAGTACACGCAAGGGATGTCATACTCAGTAACTTTAAACGTACACCCACGAAAATTCAACTTCAACCGCGAAAGGTTCGACCGCGAAAGGTTTAACCGCGAAAGGTCATTTTGTTGAAATCCTCATCCAAAATTGCAACCAAGGCTCTAAGTCGAGCTACCAAAACTGGACAATTGTCCAAAGACCCCAAATCAAATAAAAATACCAAGCCGCAGGCTTAGCAACCCATTGACCCATTGGTAATTGAAATAAAAATACAATAAAACGCACTCGACCAACGGATATGCAAACACAACGACTAAAATTAAGATTAGTTCAAAACTCAACATTAGTTGAGGTACCCATTTTCCAAGTGAACTTATACTCTCATATTTTCCAAATGCCTCATAACACAGAATATGCATTTTCCAAATTTAACTGCTGATAAGAATGAAAATCATGAAATGAGACTATAAACATTCTTTCAAGTACCTTACATAAAAGTGCAAGTAATACTTTATAAAACATTCTGTTTGGGTAAAAATTTCAATAGTACATTGTCGTACGATTAACGCTGGACAACAGGTAAGGAATTCCAACAGTCAGAATTTACTGTGTCGCACGACCAAATAGATAATAGACGCCCTTTCTTCAAGTGACCTCAATTAAATTATCAGAACCTATCCGCAGTCTCTGTCGTACGACATAATTTCAGTTACTAATCTACAATATACATTATGCCATGTTTTAATGCAGGATTCAAGGATATTTATGACTAAAGATCATAACGGAAGCCTTCATCAATAGCAACGGACATAACGGACGCTATCATCAATGTAAAAACGGTCATCCCATTAATGTGTAAGATACACATTAAAGGCGTCCTAACGGAAAAATGCACTATAAATACGAAGAGGAAATCTCACTCGAGGACATCTGACTCTCAGACCTTAGAAGCTCACAAATGATACTCTCAAGCTTGCTCAATCTCTCTTGAAGTTCATAAAGCCTTCCGCTGTTTGTCGTACAACGCACGACTGAAGTCTAAATACACACGACGCACGACCGACTTTACTTTATCGTATTGTTCTACATTCTATTACACTTGTAACACTTGTTCTAAAGGACGACGTCCCTGATTGACGTCCATAGTGCACGACGACTCACACTCGTCCGCGGTTTTTACCCATTTTAGGGGTTTTCCGCGTCACCAATTCTCTTGTCTCATTTACTTTATTTTTATTATAGTCGTACGATTATTGTTGTTACTTTCTTTGGTTGGATCAAGCTCCACATTTACCTTAAATTTTCCTTGTGAGATTTTTGGCATAAACAGTTTGGCGCCCACCGTGGGGCCCCATCCAAAGAAAATCTTCGATAATCTTACGACGTACTAACATTTTCCTTCGAGTGTTCTCTTTTTTCAGGATAATGGCATTCCAAGAAACTCAAAATTTGAGATCACTAATCGAATCATTGAAGCCAATAGTATCCACAACTCCCCTGTGAAAGCAATGGGAATCGACAAATCCGAGATTACACGACGTTCGACTACACACGTTGGATTTAATGGTGGAATTACAAGTACCATGGGGGAAATCACACTACCAGTATATGCTAAAGGAATCAACAAGACAGACGAAGTTCAACGTCGCCGACTGTTCATCAGCTTATAACGTCATCCTTGGGCGACCATGGATCCAAGAAATGAAAATTGTACCTTCGACGTACCATCAAACCTTGAAATTCCCCATGCAATGTGGAGTACAGGAAATCAAAGGCGAAAGAAAGGTTGCTAGGGAATGTTACAAAGTTTCCTTGAAGCCCCCGAAGCAGACAATATAGCAATTATAGAACCAGGACGTTCCTGGGACTAACGACGATTATCGCTTAGAAGCTGTCGTCTTAAACCAGGATAAGCCTGACCAGATGGTTTACATAGGTTCTACGCTCGACCCTTCCTTTAAAAAGCAACTAATTTCTTTTTTGCAGGACCACTATGATTGTTTTGCTTGGACGCACGAAGATATGGAAAAATACGAGAAGTCAAGTATCCAGATTGGCTCGCTAATGTTGTAGTTGTACAAAAGAAAAATGGCAAGTGGTTCGACATATCAACGATTGGTGAATATGATGTTCAAAGAACATTTGGGTGATACTATGGAAGTATACATCGATGATATGCTTGTTAAATCAAAACTTGTGGACGATCATATCAGACATTTGAAGCAGTCGTTTGACATATTGCGTGAATACAAGATAAAGTTGAATCCGACGAAATGTTCCTTTGGAGTTCGAGCTGGAAAATTTCTCGGTTATATGGTCACACGACGAGGAATCGAAGCTAATCCAGAACAGATTAAAGCAATTGTCGAGCTAAAATCGCCCAGAAATTTTAAAGAAGTCCAACGTCTTACAGGACGTGTAGCAGCGATTAACCGGTTCATTTCTCGGTCGTCTGACAGGTGTCATTTATTCTATAATGTCCTACGAAAGAATAAAGGGTTCGAATGGACGGACAAACATGAAGAAGCGTTGCAGCAACTCAAAAAATACATGATGTCGCCTCCTTTTCTCTCTAAACCTGAACAAGGTGAAGTCCTTCAACTTTACCTAGCCGTCAGCAATAATTCGGTAAGTGCAGTTCTTATACGAGAAACCGACGTACGACAATTACCAATTTATTATGTAAGTAAAACTCTATTAGACGCTGAAACCAGGTATGCGTCTATAGAAGAGCTTTTACTTTCGTTAGTCATGGCTGCTAAAAAGCTACGACATTATTTTGAATCACATCCTATAATTGTGGTAACTAACTTTCCATTAAAGTTGGTGTTAAGGAAACCTGAACTAACAGGACGACTAGCTAAATGGAATTTTTACCTCATCAATTTTGATATGGATTTTAAGCCCAAAACGGCGATCAAGTCACAGGTCCTGGCATATTTCGTCTCTGATTTTAGTCCAGAAATGGAAAACACAATGACATCCGACCAGTTAATTGTGGCGACTTTGCACGACACCACTTGAACACTAGACGTTGATGATTCATCGAACATTTGCGGAACAGGCCTGGGTGTCGTCCTACAGTCCCCACAAGGGGGCAAAATAGTATACTCCATACGGTGAACGGTGCGATTTCAAAGCTACAAATAATGAGGCAGAATATGAAGCACTAATTGCAGGAATCAAAATTGCTCACGACTTGGGGGCAACGCATTTGCACGTCCGGAGCGACTCGTCCTTAGTTGTTAACCAAGTTAATGGAGAATTTGCAGCAGAAGATGCAAGAATGATTGCTTATTATAAAATAGTGAAGGAGAAAGCAAAGAAGTTTGGTCGCTTTGTAATCGAGAAAATACCAGCAAATACCAAGAGATCAGAATACCCAAGCTGATGCACTAGCCAATTTGGGGTCAACACTTAATCAAACAACGTTCGACAATGTCCCAATAGTTCACCTTACATTAAAGACGATGGTAATATTTTGGTTGCACCAATCGAAGAAAAAACTCTTGGTCGGACGACATTAGAAATTATCTGGTGAACGATCAACTGCCTGATGATAGAATGGAAGCAAGAAAGTCAAGCTAACCGAGTATCACGACAAGGTTATTATTGGCCGTCATTAAGGCAAGATGCTGTCAGGTATGTACAATCGTGCGACGCATGACAAAAACACGCAGGTATGTCTCATAAACCTTATGAACCTTTGCACTCGACGTTGATCCCATGTCCCTTTATGAAGTGGGGAATGGATATTGTTGGGAAATTACCACCTGCCCCCGGGCAAAAGGTATTTCCTTTAATTTTAACAGATTATTTCTCTAAATGGGTCGAAGCAGTGGCTTTCTCCCAGGTTAGAATTCCATCTGAAATAACGTACGACAACGAGACACAATTCATCAATGATCGAACGCGAAGATTTTGTGAAGAAAGGAACATCAAGTTGGTAACATCGACGCCTCGAATATCCATAGTCGAATGGTTTAGCCGAGTCGAATAAAAAAAAAAAAAAAACTATCATCAATTCAATCAAGAAAAGACTCAAAGTTGCCAAGGGGAAGTGGGTGAAAAAATTGTCTTCCGTTCTATGGGCTAATCATACGACACCTCGTACGTCCACAAGACAAACCCCCTTTTTCTTATGTGAAGTTGTGTTACCTATTGAGGCACGACTACCGACTTTAAGACATACGTCCGTTGAGCATAACTTGGTCGACCTAAGTTATGACCTTGACGCTTTAGAAGAGCTTAGAGAAGCTGCACACATTCACATGGCGGCACAGAAACAAGTGGTCGAGCGACATTTCAACAAAAATGTCCAGATCAAAGTTTTTCAAAAAGGTGATTAAGTTCTACGTCGAGTATTTCAAAATACTCAAGAGGTCAATGCAAGTAAGCTTTCCATTAAATGGGAAGGTCCTTATCAAATATCTAGCATCATGAGTAAGGGAGCTTATAAAATCCAAAATGGTCGAGATATCCCACGAAGCTGGAATACAGTTCATTTAAAGAGGTATTTCTCTTAAATTTCATATTTATTTCCTTCGATTATTCCTTAAGAAAGATTATTGACTTAAGCATCGGAGGGTCGTTGGTCAAACCAACGACCACTTTATTAATGTTGTTTTTCGCAGGGACGCACGACTTATTTAAAACTCATATGATCACACGTATATGATCGATCGTAATGATAAAGGTTAATTTCTGCATTTGATGTTCAATACCTAGAATCGAAAATCATTATTACAAACTGCCTTTGGTTGATCTAGGACTTCAGTGGATTACTTTATAAATGGTGATGTGATTGGATGTCTGATGGTCGTTGGTCAAACTAACGACCACCCCACTAATGTTGTTTTTCGCAGAGACGCACGACTTAGTTAAAACCTTTATGTCGAGTAATACTCACACTATCGCAAGTTTACGGTCAGGAGTCAATCTTTTGCATTTGACGTTCGATATTTAGATTGCCTTTGGTTGGTGATAAACCTCAATCAAAGTCATTACAATGGATGATAGTATGGTTAAATGTATGATATGCTATGACTATTTATCTTCTTCAATTACTCGACGTACAATAAAGTATAAACTTAAAGCAAAACAATAAGCTTCAGTGGCCTAATAAAAGATTCAAAAGACAAAACTATTTCGAAGATCGAGAACAGCGACACCATCGACAATAACAAGGCCAAGATTCAGAACAAGGAAGGAGTAACGTCAGATCGTTACTGCACGACCGCCGTCCCTGCTGCCGCCACCTCTCCTCCGCCGTCGCTTCCCTCCAGATCGTCATCCTCGTCGAGGTCCCTTTCAGTTCCCACAGTGTCAAGATAGGTCTTGAGCTCCTCGGCGGCCGACACCATAGGATTCTTCCCACTCAGATGGCGTCTCATCAAAGCAGCTCGGGCTGTGAGACGAGAGAAAGCTTTAATCTGCCTATTCTCTTCCTCCAAATCCCTGACATCACCCTCCAGCTCCTCGACCTTCTTCTTGAGGGACGTAACTTCATCAGCAGAGGCAGTAGCAGCAGTAGTGGCCTTTATCTTTTCCACCTCCAGCTTGGACGTTAAGGCCTCAAGTTTAAGGACATGGTCCCTGAACTTTATCGTCTCACTTTGAGCTTCGACAAGTTTGGTCTTGAGACTCTCAACCTTCTTCTTCTCAGCTTCGACCGCCTCTAAGGCGACCTTCTCCCTCTCAAGAGCCTCGTCAGCCCTTTTCTTGATGTCGGGGAAGGACGCCCTAAGACCTTCTGTCTAAGACAGGCTTGAAAAGCCTGCACGACAACAAAGAAAAGGTTAAAAAATCATAACAAATAAGTAACAAAGGAAACAAAAAGTAATACAGGCTTACCATGAAGGAAAGACCAGCGGCATGTGCTCCCGTATCTTCGACCCGAGAATCCTTATAGCGATCGTAAAAGGTTGGGAGGAGGAACTTCGCCAAGTGTGGAAAAACAACGTCTCTTTCGAGAACGTCATTTACCATGAAATCAGCTGGGAGAGTGGCTTTGAAAGTCATTTCTCCCACCTTTTCTTTATTCTTTCCCTCACCTTTAGAGGAGGAAGAAGGCTTCTCAACGCCCGATATCCCCGACAAGAGAGCATCCTTCGTCGCCTTGGTCGAGCCTTCAAGCTCGACCTCAGCAACGGTGTCCTTCGCTAATGTCGCCCCTGAAAGGGACGACATAGTGGTATCACCCGTCTTCTTTGGCGAATACCGAGGCTGCTTGCCTCGGACACGTCTCGGATCTACCCCCATGGAGGGGGCAGATCTTTTCCTCGCTTTCTCCCTCCCTTGACGAGCGAGCTCCAGTTGCTCGGCTCGCTTAGTGGCGGCCGACTTTACAGCTGCGTCTTCTGAAAAAAGAGAGCAAGTTAAAAATACAAAGACATACGAGATACTCGAAAAAGGTATGGTCAAGCGACTTACTAGTCATGTTTTCTTCTCTCTCTCTTCTTCCCTCTCCTTCTCTGCCTCTTTAGGAGAACCCTCGACAGACGTCACCTCAGTTACAAAAACAGCCTCGTCTCCTTCGTCGTTTGATCGAGAGGAAAACGAACGATCAGTAATACTTCTATCTAAGATTCTCTGAATCTTATCAAGAGAATCTTTCCTTGGCTTCACTCTGCTGGAGTCGATCACTGTCAAACAAAGAAAAACGTCAGAATAAACGCACGACAAAAACGCAGAAAGACGTTAAAACAAAAACGCACGACAAACGCACGACAAAACAAGAAAACCTACCCGACTCATTCCATCCGGACGATAGCCATTGGCTGTCCTCGTCGCTCACAGATGCTACCTGGATGAAAACGTACTGGCGTTTCCAACCACGGTCGTTCACCGCAGTATTGTGCACCAGTACGGTATCCCCTTTCGTTCGAGGGAATAAACTATATCTGTGATAGTTAACCGCTCGAACGCTATAAGCAGTTAAGAGGTCGTTCAAGTTAAATGGAGCCCCCCAGTCGGCTGTAAGACGATCGACCACCTGGACAATCCGCCAGAATTGAGGCATCAATTGTCCAGGCGTTAAATCAAACGCATCCAAAAATTCCCTGACTAAAGGACTAAATGGCCAGGAAAAACCTATCTTAAAAGGATACTCGTATAAAACACTGTATCCCATCGGAACTTCATCTGGCTTTAAATCCTCCGGCGTCACCAGATTGACCCCGTCAGGAATCTTAGCTAATTTTTTGAAGTAATCTAAATGTTCATCTTCCTTAAACATGCTCACAGGTTCACTCGACATTTGGAAATCAGGAATATTCACCGTCGCTCGCCAATAACTAAAAAAATCCCAACCTTTCCTAGGCTTTTTCGCTATGGATTTCTTATGCATAAATCGACACAGAGGGAAAAAACGAGAAATCGTACCTTAAATAATGTTCTAAAACCTCGAATTTAGAATGAAAATGATTCTCGTCTCTCGGAAATCTCGTCGTAGATACGTATTCTCTAGTAGAACAAAACGCAAAAAAGGAATGGATTGTGGGCAATCCTTATTTATACTGAAAATCGGAAATCGAATCGCCATAAAATCGACGGTCAATGATATTGACACGTGTTGTTCGTATTTGACAGCCACTCGAGTATACTCAACGAGGACATGACACCTGTCCTTTATTAGCTGTAAAATTGCTAACTTTGCAGGAGATGACGTCATTATCTGGTCGAAGATGAAACGATTCGGTTCTATGCAAATTTTCCGATTTCTCTTTTGTGACACGTGTTTTAATTTAAAATTCAAAAAGTTGCCGCTTGAACTTTAAATTTGGGGGCAAACTGTTTGGGTAAAAATTTCAATAGTACATTGTCGTACGATTAACGCTGGACAACAGGTAAGGAATTCCAGCAGTCAGAATTTACTGTGTCGCACGACCAAATAGATAATAGACGCCCTTTCTTCAAGTGACCTCAATTAAATTATCAGAACCTATCCGCAGTCTCTGTCGTACGACATAATTTCAGTTACTAATCTACAATAATCATTATGCCATGTTTTAATGCAGGATTCAAGGATATTTATGACTAAAGATCATAACGGAAGCCTTCATCAATAGCAACGGACATAACGGACATAACGAACGCTATCATCAATGTAAAAACGGTCATCCCATTAATGTGTAAGATACACATTAAAGGCGTCCTAACGGAAAAATGCACTATAAATACGAAGAGGAAATCTCACTCGAGGACATCTGACTCTCAGACCTTAGAAGCTCACAAATGATACTCTCAAGCTTGCTCAATCTCTCTTGAAGTTCATAAAGCCTTCCGCTGTTTGTCGTACAACGCACGACTGAAGTCTAAATACACACGACGCACGACCGACTTTACTTTATCGTATTGTTCTACATTCTATTACACTTGTAACACTTGTTCTAAAGGACGACGTCCCTGATTGACGTCCATAGTGCACGACAACTCACACTCGTCCGCGGTTTTTACCCATTTTAGGGGTTTTCCGCGTCACCAATTCTCTTGTCTCATTTACTTTATTTTTATTATAGTCGTACGATTATTGTTGTTACTTTCTTTGGTTGGATCAAGCTCCACATTTACCTTAAATTTTCCTTGTGAGATTTTTGGCATAAACACATTCCATTCCATGAATGGTGCATAAGACTCGACAAACATTTGAAAGTGAAAGAAATATTGTTGAAATTGAGATTCATAAGTTTTCAAATAAATTATCTGAATTAACAACAGAGATTTTGAAAGAACGGAAGGTAAAATCCGAATTACAAAAACAATTTGACTTGATTCTAGAAGGAAAAAATATTTTATCTGCAAAAGACAAGAAACTTGAAGAAATAAATCTTAAAGTTGATTTATCTGAACAAGCCAGTCCCGATACAGTTGTTCAGTCTCCTTATTCTTCAAGTTCACCTTCTACATCTAATTCTTCGAAGAAGTTTGTCAAATCAAATGAATTTTCAAAAGATCGGATTCGTCCTTCAAATCTTTTCTATTAGTCTCTTGTTGATGATTCAAATAATCATGTGTTTCGAAAAGTCAACGTGGTTTGGAGAAAGAAACCAACTACAGGCAGGAGCTTCGGCAAACGATCTGTTGCACTCACTGTGGAAATAGTGATTTTGTGGATTCAAGGTATGTTAATAATTGGTACGGTACTTATAGCATCCCCAATCTTCAGTTTAATAACTCTAGATCTAAGGCAATTAACCATCAAGGATCCATTACAACATGGATACCAAAACCAAAATCTTCTTAATCTGTTTTGCAGGACTGTCATGTGTGATTTAATTCAGATTATTCATGTCACATGACTACAATCAAGGTTTATGCCACTTTTGAGGGGGGTACCACGTTGTTTATTTTTCATATCGACTTCTGAACACTTCAGTTGAGGATTCATTCTTAAATGCTTTTGACTTATGATTATCTCAAATCAGAAATTTTACTTCAATGTTCTATCTTGGTGAGTTAAAAGAGTGTTAGGGCTTTTAATGTTTCTATGGTCAATCCAGAACCGAAAGGATCTACCCCAAAAACACATCCAATTCATATATATCAGTGAGGGGTCTAGATTGATAGATGAGTTCGGAGTGAAAAAAAATGGTGAGGATGTGACAAGACTTAAAAGAATTATTGGTCCTTACCAAACCAAGTCAGTTATCCGGGTTACCACATAATCTATTCATTCTCATTCTTTGGAGATGGATATTGAAACAAACATGGACCTAGTGTCGATAACTCGTGTCACCCCACCCAACCACTCAAGTTTCTCTCAAAAGATACTTGTTTCATATATGCACGGAGATTTAGCACATAATCTATCTATTTCTCACTCGGAGGTCTTAAATCTTGAAAAAGGAAAACATCAGCTCCAGTCTCCGAACTTCATATTCATCTCACTGCGCCTATTGATTTCTAACCTGCGTCCCAGGTTGAATCAATCTTTGATCCTAATCGATATGATTTATACTTCTTTCACACACGCACGAATCTTTGTGATTCCCCTTGCATATCTTTGTGATATTGCCGGAACAGTTTGAGAAGTAATTTTTTTAATATCTTACTTCAGTGATAACTGGAAGTCCTATTAGAGATACATCGATGCCAACTCTGAAAATAAGCCATGCAATTATTTTAATTGTTGTGCTAACAGATACTATTGTGTTTCTGTGTTAGCTGTTACCCTTGGTTACTAATCGTTTTATCTAATATTTTGCTACTCATCCGGTTAGTCTTTGAAGTTACATGATGCTCAGGATTCTCCTAATCATCATGAGGGGGAGAATGACACACATTTCAAAGACACATTTTATCATGTTGAGAGGGAGTTAGCAAAATTTGAGGGGGAGTAACAAAATTTTATTATCTGAGGTTGAAAAGCCTTTGGATTCAAAGATTGCAGCTGAGCAGAGAATATTTTATTGGTTCTTCTATCCCGTATCATGTGGTGTCTACTACAAGTTTGTTCCTCCTTCGAGCTGATTGAAACAAGTTCTTAAGCCGAAAGCATATTCAACTTGCAGTTCAAAGACAAATTTTTTATTTTTAAACTGAAGTTGCACTGTGGAATGTCACGTAACTCACACATTATCTTTCTTGTGTGTTGATCCGATGTGTTGAGTTTCTACAGTTGAAAGCTGCTTGATATTGCATTCAGTCGAGGTTATTGTACATTGAATCTGGTTACAAAGTTGAAACTACGAAGACCAAGAGCTTTATTCAAGGGGGAGCTGGGAAAGACATGAAGATAAGCAACACCAAAGTTCTTCAAAAATTTAAGAGGGAAAGAAGATCAAAGCTTGAAGATTTCAAGATGATAAATGCCTTATTCAACTTTAGGGGGATATTGTTAGGACTGAAAGTTCTAGTGCGTTGAAAGTTGTATAACGTATTTATAGGGTTCGAATTTTAATTGTTTGAAAGTTGTTTTGTTAATGGGCCTCAAGCCTATTAGGCCTAATACGCCTCATATATATATATGGTTTCTTAACCTAGTTTTAGGTTAACATAAGAAGAGAATAATTCATTGTTATTATTCTAGTCGTAAGGTTTACATTTCCGTATCAGAAATTCTCTCTGTAAACCTAAACCTTTATTGAGTATTATTCATATGACTAGAAGTTGTGGCTCATTCATTGTTTTTCATTGATTGCTATTGATTGCTGATTGCACTGTATCTGGGATCTACACGTCACCACAACATTTTCGCCAACCGTCTCATGCATGCGGTTGTTGGTGTATCTGTCATTTAGAAGCTTCAAGAATAACTCTTGTTTTTGTGCCATGGCCTTGTTCATGTCCAACATCATTCGATCCATTATTCGAGTTTTCGTCGTCACCTCTTCCAATATAGGTTCCGACGTCTCTAAATTGCGTCGAGGAGTGTGCTCGGTTCTTCCACCCAACACCTCATTTAGACGGGGAGGTTCTTCCGCCCCAGTCACCCACGGTTGGTCGGCTGTGGATGTCGTTGCTTCGGGGCCCTCCGGTCTATTCCGGTTATTAATCATTTCAGTCTGCCATACACATACGAGAATATGGGTGAGAAATAAGCTATAAGAATGTTAACATAAGGAAACGTACTACTATATTCATCAATTGTTATAGAAACAGTAGAACAATCGTACTCACATAAAAATCTTCATAATAACGTTAGCTAAATGAAATTATGAACATATGATATGTAAGAATCCTCGTTACCATTACCACAACTATTAATTAGCGTAAATTCCGTCGACTCTAAGATCATCCTATCTTAAGAGTTCTACCCCATCTCACAAGTCATAGTTTAAAATCTCAGCTTAAGTGTAGGCATATTACATTCATACCTAAGCTAATAAGTTGTTATTTAGGGGTGCTTGGGATTGCTTATACATATAAAATAAGCAATTTTTTTCTTCAAATAAGTTGATAAGTTATAACCAAATGACTTATGAAAAAATGCTTATATTCTCCGGTTTGATACCGCTATAAGCAATTTTATTTTTTCTCCATCTAAACACTAAAAAGTGCTTATCTTCGATACCACATCACAATAAGCTAAAAAGCCATTTAAATAAGCAATCCCAAACACCCCTTAAACCTAAAATCCCCGTTTTCTCCATGGTGTTATTCTTGATTTTTTTGGTGTAATAATATCCCCTTAGCCCATGGACCATGGCCCAAAGTACAACATTCTCTTAAAAATGCGTCAATTAAAAGGGTTTTTTAATTACGACTTTTTAACGACCATTTTCTATGTTTCATTAATTCCCTCTAAACCCCCTCACCTTTTTACTTCAGTCCATTTCTAGTCTTTCTACTTCGCCGGAAAATCCAACATCGCCGGTGGATTGGCCTCACTCACTTACCGGCGGGAGGAGGAAACAGTCGCAAGGTCAAAATTGCATATATTGAATCTGCCATTTTTTACTCAAATCACGGCGGCCGGTCACTTTTCTTCGTCGTTGGTGGATCAATCTAAGGTATTTGTTATTTGATTTTTTTAGATCCAACTTTGGATTTTCAACAAATATATAATGTTCAAAGCTTCAAATGACGGCATATATCACACGCATACAATTTTATACACACACTCTTGCGATGCCGATAGAGAAGATTGAGTTGTTGAATCGCAAATTAGTTATGTGCTACCTGAGAGTATGATAACATGAGATCGAAGCTCAATACAAGTATTAAGTCGATATACAAACGCACTTTAGATCACGCATCAGTAATTACTTGTATTTGTTCACTTCTCATGGCACCCTGTGACGTTAGTTATTTATACATTCTTTGCTTATTATATTGCTAGAAACAGAATAATATAAGAGTGGATATTCAATAGACGGTTGGTGTAGGAAAATTATACTGAGGTGGATAACAAGACTCTTCACGATACTATAAATCTAGAACAAGTGCTTATCTTGCATAGACGTGGGTATAATAAACTTTTGTAATTAATGAATACGAGAAACAAATTTATGTTGGTCATCTTAAACATGATTTTCTCTAAATTTTGTTTGGTTATCCTTGAAGGATGCAAGTTTGAGGGAATATTTATCTAGTTATAGATCAAAAGATGGAAGGGTTCAAGGCCAGATTTCGATTGGCAGCGATTGTTGTTCTTTCCATTGGGATTGTTCTTGTTGCTATATATGATATATTGAAGCCAATTTCAAACGGTTGTGCCATGACATACATGTACCCAACCTACATTCCGATATCAGCAACAGAAAGTTTGTCTTCTTCAAAGTATGGATTGTATTTGTATCATGAAGGGTGGAAAAAAATTGATTTTAACGAGCATCTTAAACAACTTAGTGGGGTTCCTATTCTTTTCATCCCTGGCAATGGAGGTAGCTACAAGCAGGTGAGTTTACATTTTCTAATATGTAATTTAGCTTGTTTCTTTTTCTTTTTTGCCTTGCCACACTTATAATGGTGGACTCTGATAAAGGTATTTTAAGGCAAACTTTTTAATATTTTTACACCATATTCACAAGAGATGTTGCTTGTTATGGAGCACTTTGTGAATTGGAGCTCTTTTTAATTGCAAAAACAAAGTCTAAAGTTCCTCCTTGCTGGTCATATGAACATGTACCAAATGAACACAGGAAACAACGAGCAACTAAAATTCTAAAAGTACTTGTTCTTTCTTTCCTACCTGCCATGGATATTTGAGTTGTTCTCATGTACATCTTTTCAGACGTGAATATAGCATCTGTCACATTCCGTTTCTTTTGCCCATAGATACACAGTTATTATTATTTTTCCAAATTACTTTTCACAGGTCAGGTCCTTAGCAGCAGAATCTGATAGGGCTTATCAAGGTGGCCCACCCGAGCGTATGTTGTACCAAGAAGCTTCCTTAATGTTTGAGGAGGGAGTGGAGATGGATGAAACTGATATTCCAATAATCAGTCAGTATACTCGCAGGCTTGACTGGTTTGCGGTAGACCTTGAAGGTGAACATTCTGCAATGGATGGTCAGATACTTGAAGAACACACAGAATATGTAGTATATGCCATTCACAGGGTATCAACCTTATTTATCTTTGTATAAAGCACCTATAATAGCACTTGAAGATTGAATATAGTGTCATAATTGAAACAACGGCATGTTAGACAGATTGAAAAATACGCAGTAATATTCTTTTGCAAATAAGTTTCAAGCATCTGCCCCCTGCTTGTAGATCCTGGATCAATATAAAGAATCTCGAAATGCTCGAGTGAAAGAAGGTGCCGTTGAATCTGGTAGCCTGCCTAATAGTGTCATATTGGTTGGCCACTCTATGGGTGGTTTTGTTGCTAGAGCTGCAGTTGTGCACCCTAATTTGAGAAAGTCAGCCATTGAAACTGTTCTTACATTATCAACTCCGCATCAGTGAGTTTTCTTGGACTTTCTAATTATTAATCTGCGTCTAAAACCTTACCCCATAATTGTAACATTTTGTCCATGATTTTGTTTCAGGTCACCTCCTGTGGCACTGCAGCCATCATTGGGTCATTATTACGAGTACATAAATAAGGAATGGAGAAAGGGTTATGAGGTTCAAACCTCTAGAACAGGAGCTCACTCGTCCAGTCATCAACTGTCTCGAGTGATTGTTGTCTCCATATCTGGTGGTGGTAATGATTACCAGGTGATGGTTTTTTGACATCTTTTGTTGAGTTCGATATAGGTGATAGTAATTTTTCAAGCTGCATCGTAAACATATCACAATGTCTTATATTTAATGTTGGATGGCTATGAGATGGACTGTGGTGTAATTCTTTCAAACTCGTATTTAGTAAGTTGCAGTTCAATCACTTAGCTAACGTGAACTTGTCATAGTATTGAAAAGTAGTGTCTAAGGTACCGTTTAGCATGTTGTTAAGCGGTTCTGCCCAGAAATTTGCTATCACAAGCACCATTTTTTTTTATCTTGATTTAATTAGGACATTTCCTTATTCATATGTCTGAGATTATCATTTCTCCTTGTCCAGAGGTTCCGTTAATATGAAAATTCTTTTGAATATATATTAAGATTACTGCTCTATGGAATCGTAGTGTATCATCTACTTGACAAGTTGCTTTTTACATGCTACTTCTGGTACTTTTAGTGTGCGACATGATGATAAAAGAGTTAGTTTATCAATTTTTTTTCTTTAGTATTAGCATCATTCTTTTTGGTTTCTTTGTCTATGGTGTGGTTACTTAAAACTTTTTGGGTTTATGCATATAAAAGCTATATCGACCAATGACCACCAGACTTGCAGCATGATTGACTCCTTTGGTTTTTCATTTTAGGTGAGGTCAAAGTTAGAATCAGTTGATGGCATTGTCCCATCTACCCATGGTTTTATGATTAGTAGCATGGGAATGAAGAATGTATGGCTATCAATGGAGCACCAGGTTATCTTATGGTGTAATCAACTCGTGGTGCAAGTGAGTCTTCTCCTTTGTAACCTTCCAAGTTTTTATATCTTAAATGGGTCTGATCTGCTAACTGATTTTCAGGTTTCACATACTCTTCTTAGTTTGATAGACCCTGAAACTGGTCACCCAATTTCTGGCACAAGGAAAAGACTAGCAGTTCTTACAAAAATGCTTCATAGTGGAATGCCAGGAAGTTTTTCAAGGCAATCGGATTTACTTCAGCAGTCACCACATCTTCGTTTGCAGAAACAGAGAAGATTTGCTGGTACATTGATTTAGGATCTCTTATTTATTTATTTATATTCCAAAAAAACTAGAATAAAAGTACTAGTTATTGATGAGCTGGAGAGTTGATAGTCTTTAGGTGAAAATTTGTTTATATGGACTTGAAAGTCATGAGTCAGGGATGTTCTTTGGACTCCATAAATTTGATGACCATCCCATTATGTGCAAGCATTTTATGAGAAACCAAAAATCAAAAGGCTCCTTTAATCTGGGAAAAGCTAAAGGCTAATCTAATGTGGACCAAACCAAAAAAAGGCTCATTTTATCTGTGAAGGAGGGAGTACTTTTCTTATGTGTCCAATTGAGGTGGTACTTGCACACTGACATTATAGAAGTCTGAAAAGATCACTTGTTTGGCGCTCCAGGGTCTCAGAAGAAAACAATTACTGCATGTCCTAGTCAACTTCATTGGAGTGACGAAGGACTTGAAAGGGATCTTTACATCAAGACGCCAACAGTAACTATTTTAGCAATGGATGGCAGAAGACGATGGTTGGACATAAAAGAACTGGTTAGTCATGAATTTTTTCGGTTGTCTAACATATCATACAACGTGTTGGTATTGTTTGATTTTAACCCCTTCCAAGGCTCAGGTAGCAGGCGTGATTCTTCTACAGTATGTTTCTTTATTCAGGACACCAAAACAATTAATGCCCCAAGCTTCTATTATGTTGCTATTTGTAAATTTCTATTTCAGTTTTGAGTTCCAGCAAAAATAACTTCTGAACAACTCAATCCCTGGAAACTCTCATGTGTACAGGCCTTCTTGCCTTATTTATCCGTAGGTCCTAAGATCAGAACCTGGTTATGCTTCTGTGCTTCAAGATCCTTCAAGAAAGCGTAATTTGTACTACTGAGAAAGAATGTATAAACTATGAAGGACCAAGACAAATACCAACACCCATAAGCTATAATCTTCAATGCTTAGAAAATCTAATCCATCTTGTTGCAGCTCCTAGTCCTGATTGATTGCTGCCAGGTATTCCCTCAAACTAATAAGAAAAAGATGGAATATAGAATCCACACAGTGACTAAGATGCATATCTACTCTACCTGTAGTTGCTTTGCCTATTTCAATGATTGTTAAGAACTTTTTGTAGGATGTTTTGTTAGGGAAAAAGTTTCTATTTTTACAGATATTATACTGGGATGAATTTGATAGTTGGAAATGACAAATTTTTCTTTCATATCTGATGGTGGCTAAAAATCTCAAGTTACGTTGAATATTTGCTCTAATGGCATTTTTTTGTTGGTTTACCATGTAGTCTGTTTTCTTCCTTTCTCCTTTCTTATCACATTGAATGCTAAGGTAAGAAAATATAAAATTTTCGATTATCAGGGGTCAAATGGGAGAAACAACTTTGTTCTTGTGACAAATCTTCTTCCCTGTTATGGGGTTAGACTTCATCTTTGGCCTGAAAAAGGAACTTCCGCATCAGATTTGCCTCTTAGCAAAAGGGTTATAGAAGTGACTTCAAAGATTGCACAGATTTCTTCGGGACCAGCACCAAGGCAGGTAAAATCGCATACCTAATACGTTATTAATTTTTCTGCTTTTGTTATTTTTGTTGCGTTTTATATACATCAAATATGACTCATTTTCACTTTCATTTAGAGAGCATATTATATTAATCTGATTTAGGCAATAGTTATGTGGTTCTGAAGGAAAATCTAAAGATTTTAGGTTGTCCATGGTGGCAGTATCATATGTGATGAGCTGTTTAAATTGATCATAAATGTATGTACTGTCATGCCTGTAGATTGAACCAGGAAGCCAGACAGAACAACCACCACCATCTGCTGTATTTTGGTTGGATGCGAAGGATATGCATGGTTTCAGATTCCTGACGATCTCAGTTGCACCAAGCCCGGTAGTGTTCCCTTACCATCCAAATTTATCTTGTACACTATGTCAAGTAGCTTCCCTATGTGAACTTTGTTGAGGCCTGAATTGAGATCATAATAGGCGCGGACCCACTATGGTGCATACGGTGGCATGAGCCACCGCTTTGTTCCTACGTCTTAGTGTAAATTTCTTTAGGGTCGTGAAAGGTGCCATCGTATTATTTTGTTGGGTGCAACCATATATTTCTTGAAACTACAATAAACATATGAGTTTCTCTTGGCAGAGTTGGTTTGCACGGTCTTTTCACCCCTTCCAGGCGTGGGTTCGAATCCCATTTGTATCATTTTTTTAGTTTTTAGCTTTTAATTTCAGGTTTATTATGTTTCTGAAACTTTTTTGGATAAAAGACTCGAACACAGGACCTCACATACAAAAAGCAAAGAACTAACCAACAGACCGATGATAATTTTGTGGAAAATATCCATAGCTTCTTTTCTTATAGTCAAATGATGCTGAAAAAATTCCTAGGTTTCGCTTATGGATCATAATGAAATGATTCTTGAAGTGATAGGGTTTTTCAGTGCTCAATATCTTATTGTGTCCAATAAACCACAAAAAGAAGATGGCTTCAAGTTGATGCTGTCATTTTATTTGGTTGCAGATCATACTTCCTTCTGCATGTCATTGAATTTAGCATCAATTATATAGTCATTTGTCCTTCATTCAAATCCTTTCAACTTTTAATTAGAGATGGAAGCTTAACTTTGAGATTTTTTGCATGCACGGTTTGAATTTTGATTGGTCAGCGTGCTTGATTTGTGTATCAAAAATAGAAGTTAAAATTCACTTGACATTTTTAACTTCAAATGAAGAGTCCTCTGTACTTTCTGTCATCATTGTTTCACTTGTTCTATTGTAGAATGATTGACTTGTATTGTTTCTGGCACTTGAAACATGCACTTCAAATCTTCAATCATGTGGATAAGTAGTGGTCTTGTGGAAATTAATTCCTGTTTGCATTGTAATATTACTGTGAAGATTATTGTATTTGTATTTGTTTATAATGATAAACGGACAAGTTCATTAATCTTGACACAGTAGGGTACCAGTGAGGGCTATACGGTTGGCTCTTGAGAAGAAGAAAGTCTCTAGAAAGTATGTCAATGTGATTAAGGATGTGTATTATGATGTCATAACTATGTGGTAACTATGCGAGGAGAGATGCTCGTGTTTTTCTTATTAGAATAGAACTGCACACAGGTCAGATTTAAACCCTTTCTTTTTTGCTTTAGTATGAGCTGATGGAGGACATATAAGGTGAAATCATGTGGTGTATGCCTTTTGCTACTAATTGATGAGACTGGGTCACATGTAGAAACAAACCTAGAGCTGTGGAGAAGTGACTCATGTATCAGTTATATGAAGTACACTTTTAGGGGTCTCAATATTTGAGGGTGAGGACATAGTGGGCATGGATGGCAAGAGGTGACTAAGAAAGGATATCTCTAGTACATAGGATGAAATCATGGTGTATGAAGAGTTTCATGATCCTGTAAACTCCACTGAAGTAGAAACATATCCTCTAGCATATAAAAGTATGTAAGTTGACTAGGATGTTAGTTATAGGATAAAAGCATGGTGTATGAAGTCACAACAAGCATCAACAGTCTTAACCACAAGGGTTGTGGCGTACTGGTTAAGGCCCTGGGGGATGTGGTGGAATATCCCATCAGGGCGGTCTCTAGGGGAGGGCGGCACGGGCGCATGCCCAGAGCCCAAAAATATTAGGGGCTCAAATTTTTTCGCAAGTATATACTATATAGTAGTAGCCTAAAAAAATTAATATATTAAAGACACCTAAAAAATTGTAGCATATAATAAGAGGCAAAAGAATTTAGTGAATAATAAGGGCCCAAAAACATATTAACTAATTACACTGAAAAACTAAATAAAAAATAATAGTTGGTCATTCGTTATATCCTATTCCTTTTGCCTTTTTAATTGTTCAAGGTCCAATACTATTGCTATCTCTATTTGCTTGACTGTTTTCATGCTTCAACAATTCAACATATAACAACTTTAAGCTCATGTGCTTGTTGTTGCTATATGTTTTTGTTGGATATTTTTTTTATCTATTTGTGCTTATAATGACTATTGTTATTTGTTTATGTAGTTCACGACTTTGCGTAATTGCTTTTGTTGGTTATTGCTATATATTTTTTGCTTTTCCAAATGATTTTGTACTGTTGTTTGACGACCAATATATTGTTCTTATGAGTTACGACGTGTTACATGGTTTTGTGATTAATAAATAAATTTTCCCTACTAAATATATTTAGTAATGTCTCTTATCTATGTCATGATTTTTTTGAAAGGATATATATGTCATGTTCTATAAACTTTTAATTCTAACATCTTATTTAGTGGAGCAAGAAAAGAATGAAAAAAAATCAAATATTTTCATCAATTGTTTGACTTCTTCATCTTTCATTGGGATTCTGCTACACATCACAACATTATATTTAAGTGTTCAAGCAAGAGTTCATTGAGCATGCAGATTATATGTTTCTTTCATTATTTATTCTTATTGGATCTTAATTAATCAACTTTTCTTCCATATTCCTACTGATCCTCATTTGTCTATATGTGTAGAAAACCTTGATAATCTTCTATATCATTGATCTCTCATTGACTCCCTCTATTACTTCTCTACATAAGTTATCTTTTTGTATCAGAACAACGCATATTTCTTGTTATGAACTAAGAAAAATCTTACCTTTTAAAAAACTTATCAACCATAGTAGATGGTCAAACTCATATCGATATATTAGGACTTCAAAATTATCCTTGTTTTTAGTACATTATACTCTTGGTTGCTAATTACCTAATAACGAGTACATAAATCTTAAGTACTATCTTATCTATACTAAAAAAGAATAAGATTTCTTTTTTAAATCCATGAACTATTAACATTTCGTGTATTCAGCTTTTGTTACTAATGAAAAATGTCTTTTGAATTTTTTTGGAGGGCCCTGATTTCACATACGCCCAGGGCCCATAAAATGTCAGGAACGAACCTGTATCCCATCTGCCCAAGGTTCGAATCTAGGCATACACAACAATTGTGGCCACTGAGGTTTAATCAGGGCTGATGTCTTACAGTCATAATTTGCCAAGGGATTAGTCTAGGCATAACCTAGGACACCCTTCCCCAAAAAAAAAGCATCAAGAGTCTTATGTTACCACCTAATCCACTGGAGTTGAAGGCTGAGTCCATGCAACATGTAGTAGAAGGCTGAGGTGACTCCGCTTGAAGAGAAACCGTCTCAACAACCACTTGAGAGGATTTAATCATCTCCAACTCCAACTTCTTCGGTGTGCTGAAAGCATAAGAGGCTTGTTTCTAGAGGAGGGTTTTAGGAGAGGCAGGAAAGTCAAGTCTGACATGGGGGAATTGTCAAGATTTTTTTGGGAAATGTAACACCCTCAAAATTAGAAATAGCAACTAATATTTTTTTTTTCTAAATACATCAATAATTGATTCATCTGCAATCACAATCTAAGATTTGACCTCATTACACACATGCATTCTATACATAAAGTCTACAATACGGACGGGTGCTACTAAAACCCAAAAGAAGTCACTATCTCTAAACTGCGGAAGACTTCACCAAAACTTACACTCGCGAAAGACTAAGCACATCTCTTCATAGAACTGCTAGGACCAACCCCCACCTGGAACCTGATGCACATGCCGACAAATAAAAGGTTAGGCTAACGCCTAGTGAGTTCAAGAGTTTTAACATGAATGGGTATATCTTTAAAAGAAAGGAAAACAGTTCAAATCAAGATCTTTCAAACTAATTTACTTTAGAAATAGAGACGACCCGTTTTCCACAGTTTACACCATTAAAGATAACGTTCCAAAACAACCATTCTTTATAAAACGATGTGATCCAAAACTCACTCAAACCGTGAATATAAATCGACTCCCAATTACGATACCGTGAATAACACTTCACATCCCAAAACACCCACATCACGAGTGGGGCATAACACTCAACCCATAAATCATGGTTAATAAATCTCATATGCAATATGTCACCGAAAACATGGACACAAGACTCAGTACCCAAAACAACACCTTCCGGTGACGGGGAAGACCCGATTCCATTGAATGTGGCAGGTACACAAGTTAAACCACAGATGTATATTATAAGTGTATCTTCAAGGATAAACAACCATTGACATCAACCCTATCTAGGTCTTTAGTCACGGTAGACATCAACCCTATCCAGGTCTTTAGTCATAATAGACATCAACCCTATCTAGGTCTTTAGTCAGGATAGACATCAACCCTCTCCAGGTCTTTAGTCATAATAGACATCAACCCTCTCTGGGTCTTTAGTCATAATAGACCTCAACCCTCTCCAGGTCTTTAGTCATAATAGACATCAACCCTCTCTGGGTCTTTAGTCATAATAGACATCAACCCTCTCCAGGTCTTTAGTCATAATAATCACCAAGTTCAATCCTATCCAAATCTTTACCTTGGGATCTCTCCATCCTTGACACACTTGATTATGTAGGACTTACATCGTATTATCAACGCCTATTTCCAGATTAAAACACAGGAATCTTATCCCATTTACACGATAAAAACCAACCTCTATGCCTATGGATCCATTGCATTACAACCTAACACGTTACATGACTCCAACGGATGAGCTAACGCCTCCAATACACGTAACTCACGAATGAGATGCAACTAGGTACACCATACGACAAGGCTCCTTAACAGGCTACCAAAACTGAACAATTGTTCCGAAGACTCATTTGAGTGCAAACCAAGCCCCCAAAAGGCATAATGTACGGATGACTAAAATACGAGAGCCAAAGTGGTTACATAAACCAAAATACATCTTTCCCAAAACTTTGTTTCTCAAGTCACATTTGGCCTTCGGCCCAAAACCCAAAAAGGATTATCATTTTCTAAAGCGTTCCCAAGGTTGGGATCGACCCAAAACCAAAGGACTCACACCTTCGTACTTTTCAAAGTATCTCATTTCATGAATGATGCATAAAACCCGACAAACACTTAAAAGTGCATTTTTGACCAAATACCCATTTATGCAATAAATCACCAAGTCACATTCCTTTGTAACACATTTATCAAAATATCCCAAATGTGGTGTTTTACAAGGTTTAATAAGATAAACACTTCAAATAATCAAAAGTTACCAAACAACTCAACAGTTGATAATTTCATGTAAAACACATAGATGCTTTAAAATAAACATTTTGGCATGTACAACGTTTTCACAAATCAACTTGAACTCACCTTGCTAGATTTAGGCTAAATCTATATTTTACCCAACGAGCTCTTTTGAAGGCCGCTTGAATCCTCAAGCCGGAAACTTTCAAAACCTAGATCCAAACATTTCAAACCATAAATATCCATACTCAATAATTTAGAAGCATTTCCCCCAAACAATATACCAAAACCCCAAACGAGATCAAAACCCTAGTTTTCTCCAAAACTTACCAAATCCGAGATTTGAGAAACCAAATCACTAAGAAACCACCAATGGAGCATTTTATAACTTATTACAAGAAAACTTACCCTTGAAGACAAAGAGACTTCCGAGAACACCCAATCCAACATTTCAACCCTAGCTCCCAACCGAAGAACTTGATGAGGAAGATGAAGGTGGAGCTTCTAATCTTTGTTAGGTGGAGGAGAACACTTGGAACATCATGGATTTGGTGACTTGAAGGTATAAAACCGATTTTTAGGGTTTGGGTTCGGTTTCTAGAGAGAAAAGGGTGAAATGGGTTGAGAAATAATGAGGTGGGCTGCTCAGAAATCGATTTTAAAACAACCAGAGGCCGCAGGCGATTGTGCCCAGCGATTGTGCCCAAGGCACTCTCGCCAGGGCACTATCACCCAAACTGTACCGCGGGCAACACTCTGTTGGCGATTGTGCCCAGGGCACTATCGCCCCGAGTGTCCCGAGCCCCGATTTCTTCTATTTTCATCCGGAGCACCCACGATGCGATAAGGTTTAAAAGGTAAGGCGTAAGGGATGAAATTCCATGATCAGAATCAAGGATTTCTCAAAGGATTGGCTTTCACAGACAGGAATTTACGGGTGTTACAGGAAAGATTTAAGAACTGGCATAGATGGCAGAGCATGGAAGGATATAATTTGTGCTATTTTTCATCTGCTTTATTGATTTATGATGAGTTTCGTTTTAGCATGTCCAACTAGTTTGGGGGTAAAAGCTCCACTGTAGTATATGTTTATACTGATGTCAGCATGCCAATTTTTTATATTAACGGAGATTATAAGCACTTGTGTATTTTCTCTGAAGTGAGCAACTTACAGTGATTGTATATACCCAGACTGTTTCAGGGAGACCTCCGCCAGCAGCTTCGATGGCAGTTGGGCAGTTCTTCAATCCAGAGGAAGGGCGTAAAGAGTTTTCTCCTCAGTCTTTGCTTCTGTCTATGTATTCTCAGAAGGTTAGTACATTCTTGAATATCTACACTGCTCAAATACAGTGGTGATTTCACATTTGGCTTTAATTACATACTCCTTATGAGACTTGATTCCCCCTCCCTCTCTCAAGCTCTTGGATGGGGTTACCATATGACCAAAGGCTTATTGTCTGCTCACTTCTCCATGATTCATCAAAGTGATCCACTCGGATTAAAATATTGGCAGGATATTTTCATCAAGGAGGATCATCCTATTGCAATGAATATTACATTCAGTATCAGCTTGGGGCTTCTGCCTGCTACAGTGTCTCTGCAAACTACAGGATGCGGGATAAAGAAGTCTGGACTTCCTGTTGAAGAGGCTGGAGACATGGATAATGGCAGTAAGCACTTTTTCTTGCTTCATCGTTGATGATATGTCTGGCAACCTTCCAGGATTACTATTTGTTGCTATAGATTTATAAGCAGAACTGACTTCAAACCGAGCTCTGTGTGATTAAATCTAGCATAGAGTTCTCTCCCTCCTTTGCTTTGTACTTAATTAGATTGCAGGTATACTGTCTGAATTTTTATGATGCTTAGGGTTTAGATCAAAATGTTAGCTGTTGAGCTATATTAAAAAGGGTTAGTTGTAACATCTTCATCTATACTATATTATAAAGCACGGATAAATAAAGCACGGATAAAAAACTCTTAAATACAAATTATCAGGCACAAGGTACCATCATTTTATGCAAGATTTTAAAAATCTCTTACTTTACAAGTATCAAAGCACAAGATACATATTACTACTGCAGGCTTCTAACACCCACCAATTTGGTATGTGCAGGACCTTCCTTTTATGCAGACATTTCCATGTATCACTATTAATTAATATATTATATTACTATAATTTTGTTTTAATTATATTATTAAATATGTAATTGGTTATTTTTTCTAGATGTCATTAAAATATGTATGATAATCATTGAATTCTAACAAAATACTTAATTTTTTTATATTAAAAACATTATATTATTAAGCCTAAATTAAACAAATTTATAAAAAAAACATTATCACTTTCTCAAAACCATCCAAAATCGTACTGTAAATCGACAAAAAAATAAAATGAAACATTAAAATCGTGATGTATCTCGCTGCATTGCGCGAGTACGCTTCTAGTTCATAGAAAAAGACAGATTTTTGAAGCATACTGGGCACTCTAGAAACTTAATTTCCAAGGTTTTAAATGGATCTAATTTAAGTGCTCGACTTCTCCCCAGCTGAAATCAAAGCATAAGTCACCAATGGGCCCGCAATTAGTCACTTGCTCACATCATAAGTAAAGTGGTGATTAAGTTAGAAGGAAGGGGCCATACTACTGACATTAAAGAGGTAGACCATTTTAGGAATTCATTTTGACTTGATCTTTGTTCTTTCATGGACTGTGTGCCCAAAGGGTTTTATTGGTCACAAATAGGCTATTGTGTGCATAACTTTCTATATTATGATTTACATTATTGTGTGCTGATGGTTGTTCTTTCTTATCTTGGAGGACTTTGCAAGCTCCGATGCTTTCCTCCTGTAGCCCTTGCATGGGACGCTACATCCGGTGTTCACATATATCCTAATTTGTATTCTCATACAATTGAGGTGGATTCGTCACCTGCACTTTGGAGCTCAGCTCAGGGATCTGAGCAGACCAACGTTCTATTACTGGTAGAGCTAACATGTATATAGTGTCCATCATCAGTTTATTGAATTCACACAATTTTCCTGTTGTAATGTAAAGGGGATCCGTATGCAGGTAGATCCACATTGTTCCTATAAAACTAGTGCTGCTGTTTCTCTAACTGCTGCTGGCCGTAGATTTATTCTTTTATACGCCTCCCAGGTGATTTTTTATAAGTCCTATTTAAATATTATTTGTATGATAGATTTAGTTTGTGATTGCCGCAAATTTTCTCTTCAAATGTATGAAGTCAGAAATACCTGGTTTCTGAACTTCTGGTGCATACCTTCTACTTGCGTTGAGCTTCACCGTAGAAATTGCATGACGAATTAGGAACTTCACAATTTGTAGTTCGGCAAAATAATTTCGCTTTTGAAGTTAGTATGTTGGTGGGTTGAGGCTCTATAGGGTTGGGTTAGATCCTCGGCATGCTTCTACGCCTTTATGATTGGAAGTGATAACGAAGTTGGGATATACTTTTTTTCTTTCTAATTTGATTTGCGATGTCCCTAAGGGAAGACAATACTAAATATGCTAAAAAGACGTGCTATAAGATAAATATTTTCTTAAAGTTTTCAAAAGCTTCCATTTATGCTTGATAATATTATGTGAAGTAGATTATTTTCCAGTCTGAATGTTCATGTTCTACTACATTGAAAATCCTCATGACGGAAGAATAGGGCCTTGGCTGCAGTTTGCAGCATGGAGGAAGATCCCCAGGTAGTTTATAGTGCATGTGAAGACACTTTAAATTGTCAAGCATTAGGGCCATTAGAACTGTATTGTGCTTGAAGTATGTAGCCACTCTATCCCGCCTCTTTTTATCCACCAGTAGTTTGGGGCTCTAGTTTCATTGGAGTCACGATATACTGTGGTTTCATGAATTACTGTTACATGCAGCAAACCCAAAAAATCAAATTGCTTTTTGTTCATGCATGGTTTTGGGATTATTTTGGAATTGGAAATCATGAAATGTACTTTTTGGTGGAAAGCTTGCAGCATGACACTGCTTCTAGGGCACTATTGCTGCTTATTGATGCATAAAGGTAACTGTACAGTGGCATTAAACTGAAGTGTTACAATATACTTATAATCAGGAAAACAATTGATGTAGTTGAGGTGGCCGTTTGAAGTCACTAAAGTTTTGTCTGCTTTGAAGTGCCTGTGCGCTGCAGAATGCCTTACTTTTGCCTTGTTTCCATGATATATACTAATAAACAATAAACTCATGGCAACATAAAGACATAGTGCAATATGATGTTTTTTTCTCTTTGCATGCAAACAAAAGAAAGGAAATTAAAAGTTCCTGCTTTGTGTTAATCTAGACATTCTGTTTTTACTCGTGTTGCCTTCAACTGTATGCTCAGAGATGACCTTTTGTTTTCTGCATAATCGTTACTTGGTGGCACTGGGATTTATGTATTAGCTTATTACTTCAGTTGGATTTTCATGATGCAGATTATTGGTTTCTCCTTTGCTGTAGTCTTTTTTGCTCTAATGCGGCAAGCAAATGCATGGGAGCTTGATCTGCCTGTTCCTTCACTGCTGTCTGCAGTAGAATCCAATCTGAGAATGCCTCTGCCATTTCTTCTCCTGGCTATTTCACCCCTTCTGATTGCTTTGTTTTATTCCTGTCTAAGTCCAAAGCCCTTTCCTTCAGTCACTAGCTTCTTTGTTGTCTCAATAATTTGCTACCTAATAGGAAATGGGACCATAATCATATTGACACTGACCACCCAAATTATCTCCCATGTGGTTGCCAGAGTACATGTTTTCTTTAAAACAAGGTCAGATCCATCTCTCTTTTCTCTCTCTATCTATCTATGTAAATTCTTTTGTGTGTGCATCCATTAACACACGTTTTGTGCTTACATATTCATATGGATGTCCATGCATGTTCCAGTTCCAGTTCCAGTTCATTCAGAAATGAGAGAAGTTGAATTTTGCACTTAAATGATCCCCTTAAATGAGTTAAATGTTTGAAAATGGTGGACTTCTTTGCCCTTAAACTATTTGTCATTGATGGGAACTTGATAATTAACTTCTTGTAAAAGATACACACCAAAAGATTAAGTAAACTTAATATACTAAATAAAACTCATGACTGAATTATGTAGAGTAAACATGTCTATGCACATTATCTCTATGTAATTACACACACACTCTCTCTCCAAAAGAAAAAGTAAAGTAGTAAACTTAATATACTAAAGATACACTCCCTCGTTCTACTAACTGGATATTTTCAGTTGACCTCTTTGCTCTTATGATTTTCCTGTTCTCCTTTTTAAATGCATTGGAATAACTTTTGGTAATGTCTCATGGATCATACATCTTGTGTTGGTTTCATATGTTTTTTACATAAGAAGACATCCTCGTTATCAACTAAATAAGTACAATTTTGCAGGTGGCGATGGTGGATACTTGATCTCTCCACTAGTTTCTTCTCATTTAAGGTAATTATTGCTTCTAACTTCTAGAACTTCAGGGGTGGCACCTTTTTGCCTAGGCTTTTTCCTTTTTCTTTTTCAGTTCCCTTTTATTTGTCCCACATCCGGAGATCCTTCAAAAGTATCTATCTTCATACTGTATGACAGGTGATGAGGGTCATAAATGCCAATCCATCATTGGCTATGTCACTGCTTGCTATTGCTTTGGTCTGCTTCGTCCATCCAGCTTTAGGTCTCCTTATTCTGCTGTTGTCTCATGTGCTATGCTGTCACAATGCATTGTGCAGGTACTATTCCAAACTTCTCCCCCTCACTGTGTGGTTCAACGGATCCATAATAAACTGCATTCAACCCAGAACTGTTTGTTTCTGTGATAATATTGTCGATAACAATGACAAACACTCAATTTCTAGTTGGGATAGGCTAAACTGGGACCGAAAGAAACTATAAAATGTATTGGTCTAATACTGTCTAGAAACAAAGTTGTGTTTTTTTTGCATTAATGAACACAAAAGCAAAGAATGGCCTTGCCCCGTTTTGCTTCTGCATAATAGAAATACATTTTGGATGTTTTCTGATCAAAGTTATTTCTTCCCCGCCTCCAATTGTCAAGAGTAAATTTGTAGCAACCACCAATGGTACCATAAAAACACCAACTCTTGGTGGTCACTACTTGCCCTTGGCTAAATTGAAAGCACCGTAAAATTCCAAAGGTATACATTGAATTAGTACATGCATCCTTCATTTAAAGAGCATACTTATAGTAACCATCTTATGTAACTTCAGCTAGTTTGACATATGTACTCATCTTGATTCTCCAATAAATATTTCTAATAGAATCTTCATTGATGTTTTTGTCTGGGAATACACATAAGCAACTTGGCACCTGAATGTTTCTTTAGTCAATTTTGAAATAAAGATTTTGTCAAATTGGCTATCAGTATTGTGCACTTCGCACAAGCCAGGGACTTCACGGAAATAGTTGCTCTACTCTTTGAGGGTTGAGGTCAGTTGGTCAGGTCTACATGCATCTCACACCTCCAACCCCCGGGTGGGATATACCGGGCTCGTTTGGTTTGGTTAACTATCAGTGTTGTTGGTCAAATTGGCAAATGACTGATGGTACTTCTATATTTTTGGTAATTTACCCTATGGCTCGGGTCCTTCGTCGTTTCTACCAGAAAAAAATCTCCCCTTTCTGACAAGGAGCAGATGATATTTTGATTCCCTCGTAGCATGAGACAAAAATCTATCACCTTTATACTCTGATGGATATGAGTTCTAATCCTTACGTAACAAAATATGCATCTGGTTGGTCAATTGTGTTCGGTCTTGGTCTGACAGGGAACCCCATATCGACACATCTTCAATATTTTTTGAAATATAATATTTTATATATGGCAAATGAAACTCACATACACCTCTTCACCTTTGGTGAGGTTGGAACCCTTGATCTCTAGGAAGATTGGGCTACCGGATACCGCTAGGCTAAAGTCCCTTGGTTCAATATTAATTCTTTCCCCGACTTAAAACTGCTATATCTAATTCAATTTGTATCAGCTTGTTGAACTCTTTTCTCTTTGTTGCAGCTTTTTTACAGCTTCCAGCAAGGCTCGAAGTGAAGATTTATTTGGGTTTGGAAATGGTGTGAAGTCATCCAAGTCCAACAATGATGAAAACGAGGAGGGTTTACCTGTGGATGAGAACAGTTCCGGCACCCCAGACTCTGCAAGAAGCTATGGAGAGACACAGCTAGAGATATTCCACCACCGACATGGCTTGCTAATCTTGCATCTTCTTTCTTTGCTGATGTTTCTTCCTTCATTTGTCGCATGGTTGGAGGTACAATCGATAATTCCCTCATTGCATTAGCTTACATCCTCATCAACTAAGATTTAAACCCAACCAAACGAACCCAGTAAATCTCACACCTTATCAACTAAGATTTCTGTTGATGAAATCACACTCTGTTCAGATGATTACTACTCCCTCTCCTAAAATAGAAGTCGACAACGGAAAGGCCCATAATTGTAGAAATTTGTTATTATTCACTTTTTCATTAACTCAGTGACAAATTTTACCCTTAATAATAGATGGAGTAGTGAATTTCTCCCTCATAATTATGGGTAGAATTGGAAAGTCACTTATTTTGGGATAAACTAAAATAGAAAACGTGGACACTTATTTTGGGACGGAGAGAGTAATAAAAACCTGCAAAAAAGAGGAGTTTCAAGATCCTAACTAGCTACATAAACAAATCATGCTAGCTGTTTACACATGCTTTCTCACATTCATGAGAATTATATATCTTAAAACAGAAGAAATGGCTGAAAAACCAAAGAGTGATCAACTTCTTGAACCATACTATTTTTGGCTCTTTGTTGCAAAAGAATCGCTGTTGTTCAAAAATGGAAAAATAACATTACATTTTGCAAGTATGAGTGAATGATATTCTACAAAGAGGCCAAGCATCCGTTTCCATGTTTCCATTTCTTGTAGTTAATTATAAATATTAATCAGTTTTCCTGTGGCCCCTTCTCTCGATCTTAAAAGGTGGAACAAGAATAAGAGAGATAGGACAATATTGGTAAATTACTATGCTACCCATGTCAAATTAAAACCTTAAAACCTTGCCCAATTCTTATACTCACCTACCTCACTCTCAAGTCTCGCCCATCCTATCTCATCCAATTCTGTCTACTCCAGTTTGCATACCATTACACACCTTCATGGATGTTGGCCCGTTTTACTCAACAAAACGGAGAACAAACTTAAATGGTGTAAACGGAAGTCTTCATTTCATGTCTATAATAAAAAACATCAAATATAGACCAGTTTCAAATTCGACGTGCCTTACAAAATCTTTACTTTTGTTTGCAGAGGCTAAGTATGGGCCACAACTTCCCATGGTTATTGGATTCCGTGTTGTGCATGGGTGTCATTCTTCACGGTATTTGTGACTCAAAACCCGAGTTTAACGTCTTCTTTCAGATCCCGGGAATGAGAGGGTATGAAATAAGACAAGGGTTGGTGTACCTCCTTGCTGGCTATTGTTGCTATCTTTCAGGTTTAGATTTGGCTCCTTATAAAGCCTTCTATGCCATGGCTGCCGTTGGAATCGTTTCATTTGTTTTCAGAATCATCGAAAGAAGAAACCAACCATATTATAGCAGTAGAAAGCATTCTCATCGACACTAAAGAAATGCTACCATTGATCATCGTGTTGTTCGTTGTACAATTTATATGTAATATGTTGACGATAGTGAGTTGGACTACGGATTTGAATGGCTTCAATCCCAGAATTTTGACGATTTTGATGGATATTCTTTGATTTCTTTTCAGAAAAGAAAAAAAAAGACTGTAATTTGTTGTGCTTGTTTCAGTGAACTGCTTTTGCTCAGTGTTGATAGTCCAGGTTTTGGTGTCTTATGGGATGGGCAATTACCAAAGGCTGAAATGGCCAATCGTATAAGACTCGGGGGATGTATGGAATTATCATCTTATTAGGGTTTGAATCGAGGTCGTTAAAGCTCGTGTGCCATGGAGGTTTACCGACGATGAATCTGGTTCATTCGGGGTCGTTCGGGGTTGGTCGTTACATGTAAGTTGGTCCGGATACCACGATTACTAAAAAAAACCGGTACAACTTTTATTGCATTATTTTATAGACCAAATGAAGTTTGAGTCTTGCATTTTTGCAAATCTTTAAATATAAGCTTCAGTTTGGTTGATTTAGGGGTCGTTTACCAAAATGCTTACCGGGTAAGCGCTTACCGGCAAGAACAATATCCCCACTTACCTTGTCGTATAACATTTCCAACCATCAAAATTGATTGTTGGTAAGCGTTTTAAACCCGATAAGTGCTTACGGGGTAAGAGTCATTTCTTTCACTTATCGGATAAGACTCTAGGTCCTTTTTATGGCTCTTACCCGGTAAGTTTCTAGGTAGTTTTCATGCTCAATAGACAAGGACTGTAAGGTAAATGCTTAACCGGGTAAGTACTTGGTAAACGGCCCTTAGCTAAACTATGTGTATTTACATATTCTTTTAAGTTTTAATACACATGCACACACATAACTATATAACAGTAACTGGTTTTTTCATGTGAGGTGTGACGTGACGGTGAGGCTAAGCCTTAAGAGTCACGGATTTTTTCAAGGCGTGGCAACAAATCTCTGTATCATATATAAAAAGATATGTTTTGTACTGTTTAACAATGAGTCAATGATAATAAATAATTTAAATTAGGTTATATATTAAAAAACTATCAAATAAGGCATTAAAAACGTAAGAAAAATCAAATATCGCGTTTCAAAAACCGCTCATTAGGCAACGGTGTGTCAAAGACTTAACGTGACGTGAGACACAAGTCTTGAACCACGGCGCACCATGACGGTTGTCGCGATACCTTTTACAACAATGGTTTTTCACTTATATGTCACTTGGGTTTATTATATTTTTATTATTACTCGTAATAATAGCCGCCGTAAAGCTATTGAAAAGAGGGGGGAAATACATACATATTATATGTTAAGAACAAATAACATGTACAAATTAAGATAAAAATTCAATGGTTTAATACACTAGAAAAATGTTAAGAATTCATTTCACATATGAGACCTAGAATCTTGTTTATTTCACAATGGGAAAATTGCATCAAAATGGAACCAACTTTCATCTGATTCCTATTTTGGGGAACCAACTTTCAAAATCGTCATTTAAGAGTCTAGACCAAACTTTTTTTTTTATTTAAGGGATTGGTTAACTTGTTTAACAGGTAACCGGTAATTAACCATGAGTTGGCATATAATTATTAAAAAAAAATATTAGGTGGAATTAAGTATTATGCCAAATCATCATTATTATTAAAAAAAGAAATTAAGAAATTAAAATGGAAACTCAATCGTCCCGCCTCTCTCTTCCCCATCGTCCTCCTACAGTTCTCCTTCCTCCATCGCAACCCTATCCCCATCTCCTACCGTTCTCCTTCTGCCATCTGCGCTCAAGCATTCTATCGTCGCTCCTCTCCGATCGGCGCTGCGTCTCCCGTCGGCGCTCCATCTCCGGCAGGCGCTCCATCTCCGGCAACCACTCCATCTCCGGAGATACACTCTTCTTTCTTTCCAAAGATTTTCAAACTATCTTCGCGAGGATTACTTTGGAGTTTTTGATACTCTGAAGAACAACTTAGGAGAATTTCTATTCATCCTATATACCATTTCAGCTTCAGGGCTCTCAATCAATGATCTGTTCTTCAAGCTATTAATATCCTTCAAAAATGTCAAGGGAGAAGTTAGATTCACTTTTTCCTTCTTCAATTCATATGCAATCTGAAAAGTCTGTAATACTTCCCCATCTAGTAGCTCTGCTCATTCCTTGTTTCACTGAGACAAGAGCTTTTTTGAATCTTAAGTGTCTATCTTTCTCTTGGAATCAAACTGATGCAGTTCCCATAGATCATGTAGATGCAGATTTTTGTAGCCAGCTTCAGATAAAACATAAACCTTTCCATCTTCTCTTATAACATTAAACTCTACCAACTCCATTCGTTTAAAATACTTTCTGTACATCTCTGAGGTTAATGATCTTCAAATCTGAATAGAATGTTCTTCTTAGCTTTCCAACTTTATCCAAAAATAATATGTACATGACCTTGAAAGCTTGAAGTCTTATTTACAAGTTTGAACATATTTTCATATCTGCACTCTAAGAACCATTCATTAACATCCACCTGAGTAGAAATCTATGGTTCAACAGGTTGGACATCTTCAACTTCTCTAACTTGAGCAACTTTAACAACAGGTTGGACCTCTTGAACAATATTAGATTGATCCGGAACTTTCTCTTCAACTTGAGATCTGAGTTTTCTTGTCTTTGTATAATCTCTGTCTTATCTATAGTAACAAAGAATTCAGCAGGGCTATAGGTGTGTAAAGACCGAAAAGAAAGACCCGCTGTTCTATTTTCGTGTTACCTTTTCTTCATCGTCAATGCGGCTCGTCCCTTCCTTGGTGAAAAGGGGGACCCCCTCCGCCGATGGTTTTCGAGCGTCTATCGATGCTGGCCCTTCCCTTTCCATTCTATCAGCGGGACACAGGGCTCTTTTGAGGATAGACCTTTTTGGAATTCACATCTTTCAAACAAAATCTTTATACAGTCTTTTGACTAATCCTTTGAGATTTAACCTTTCATCAATTCTCTACTGAATCACCATAAGATACTTTGATCTGATTGTATAATCAAATTAATGTAGCTGAAGAAAACTTTGGGATCTCAGAACATAGAAAGAATCTGAGTCATCGCTACATTTGGATATGATAAAGTATACCTAAAATCTGGAACGCACACAATTCTACGAATTGAGACGGAAGGATCATCAAGATATGTTCTTGGATGATTGATATGGATTTGTTGGTTTAATTTGATATTTGTCAAAGTTTTTTTTTTTTTTTTTGCATTGACAAGAAACATATTTTAATTTAATTTGTGAAAAAAATTTGAAAAAAAATATTTACGAGATATGTGGAATCAAAAACAATTTTTGTTAGATTTTTCTTATTAAATTAATTTTAATTGAAATAAAAAACGAGATATTAAAATAAAAAATAGATGTGGAATAATTATTTTTCAAATAAAAAAATTAGGTGTCATGTCAGCATTTTAGATTTATTTTTATAATTTAAAATAATGATGTGGAATTTTGCTTTGGCAAAAAAATGGGGTGATGTCATCATTAGTAGGTCAACAAGTTAACCAATCCTTTAAATAAACAAAAAGTTTGGTCTAGACCTTTAAATGACGATTTTGAAAGTTGGTTCCCCAAAATAGGAATCAGATGAAAGTTGGTTCCATTTTGATGTAATTTTCCCTTTCACAATTCACATACTTCATGTAAACAAAACATATTCATAAGTCTTTCATTTTGTAGCCCATTGGTTTGGTAACATCCTGGGGGTCAGTGGATGGTATCCCTGACTACCCAGGTTCGAACCCCGTGGTGAGCATCCATAATCATGGGTCTGCCACTTAGTGATACCCTTAATTGGGCTGGGTCGTGATCGACGGGGATTAGTCGGGTGACACCCTTAAGTGGGAGCCCGGATACCCCGGAAACGTGTGAGTATGTTAGTCTGCCGTTAAAAAAAAACATATTCATAATTTCATATAAGGAATTTTATACACATGATTCATAATATATATTTTGATTTATTGCTTTTTCATTATCTTTTTCCCTGTTATATACATTAACTTTGTATTCTCTAATCTGGAGAGAAAAGAAAAGAAGAGAAAGGAGGGAAAAGAAATGAAAAAAAAATAATTTTTTCATTTATGTTCTCTGGAAGAAAAGGAAATGAAAAAAAAAATAGTTTTTTTTTATGTTCTTGAACATGCGAGAAAGTAAACGAAAGATGTCATTTTTTACAAATATACCCTTATAAAAATATATATTCTTGATAATGAAAGATTGAGTAGTTTTATAATTTTAGCGAAATTTCAGTAATTTTTTTTAAATAGTTTTAGGGTGTGTTTGGTACAGAGATTTGAAGACAGAGAAATGGAAATGGACCCTAATTCCCTTGTTTGGTAAGTCAGAGAAAATAAACCTGAGAAATAAATGATTTTAATTTCTCTACTTTTATTCCCCCCCAAAATGAAAAGAAAAGGTGAGAATTGAGAAATTGGATTCTCTGAGAATTGATAAAAAGACACGAAGGGTTCCACGGTAACCCAACCAAACGGGGTCGGTTTTGAACGAAATTTTGTGTGATGCCTCGTGAACATAAAAAAATGATCCGAATTTTTTTTTTCTCTTTTTGGGGTTGGGATTTTCCCGGGCCCCGGCTCGGGCTCGGGTTTTGACGGGTTCCGGTCCAAACGGGGTCGGTTTTGGACGAAACTTTGTGTGATGCCTCGTGAACATAAAAAAACATGTCCCCAAAAAAAATCTCGTTTTTGGGTCGGGATTTTCCTGGGGCCCGGGCTCGGGTTTTGACGGGTTCCGGCTCAAACGGGGTCGGTTTTGGACGAAATTTTGTGTGATGCCTCGTGATCATAAAAAAACATGATCCGAAAAAAAAAATCTCGTTTTGGGGTCGGGATTTTCCCGGGGCCCGGCCCGGGCTCGGGTTTTGACGGGTTCCGGCCCAAACAGGGTCAGTTTTGTACGAAACTTTGTGTGATGCCTCGTGATCATAAAAAAACATGATCCGAAAAAAAAATCTCGTTTTGGGGTCGGGATTTTCCCGGGGCCCGACCCGGGCTCGGGTTTTGACGGGTTCCAGGTCAAACGGGGTCGGTTTTGGACGAAATTTTGCGTGATGCCTCGTGAACATAAAAAAACATGATCCCAAAAAAAACTCTCGTTTTGAGGTCGGGATTTTCTCGGGGCCTGACCCAGACTCGGGTTTTGACGGGAACCCGGGCAAACGGGGTCGGTTTGGGACGAAACTTTGTGTGATGCCTCGTGATCGTGTTTTTTTATGTTCACGAGGCATCACATAAAATTTCGTCCAAAACCGACCCCGTTTGTTTCAGGGCTAGTTGATTCAGCATGGTAGAATCGTATACCGATTGTTCCATGAGATGGAATCTGATTTCCTAGCGACTATGTTCCCCTTTTTTCCTGCAGTCTTTCCAGCTATGGATCCTACAATTCCCTATGAAACTCCCTGACAACCCCTTCAATCCATCTTCATCTTGAACTACTTTTTTTTTTGGTTTCACTATGTTGAAGTAATTATGTTTTGGTATGACTTTGGTTGGAATGATGTTGAACTACTTTTTGATTTAATTAATGCATTTTAATTATTAATTTATGGATGCAAATGATAGGTTGGTATAATTCTCTATTGAAATCTCTGTGCTCCCAAACAAGAGAAATGATTATCTGTTACATTTCTCTGCTGAATTCTCTGTGCTACTGTTTATGTCAAAAATCTCCCAAAGAAAATTTAAGGTAAATGTGGAGTTTGATCCAACCAAATAAAGTAACAACGATAATCGTACGACTATAGTAAAAATAAAGTAAATGAAACAAGAGAATTGGTGACGCGGAAAACACCGAAAATGGGTAAAAACCGCGGACGAGTGTGAGTCGTCGTGCACTATGGACGTCAATCAGGGACGCCGTCCTTTATAACAAGTGTTACAAGTGTAATACAATGTAAAACAATACGATAAAGTAAAGTCGGTCGTGCGTTGTGTGTAATTAGACTTCGGTCGTGCGTCGCGTGACAAACGGTAATAAGCTTTATCAATTTCGAAAAAGACTAAGCGAGCTTGAGAGCGTAATTTATGAGCTTGTAAAGTCTGAGAATCAGATGTCCCAAACGTGAGGTTCCATCTTCATATTTATACTTTATTTTTTCGTTTAGCAAGTCTTGAATGCGTATGACCGTTTTGATATTGATGATAGCGTCCGTTATGCCTGTTGTTATTGATGATGACTTCCGTTACAATCTTTAGTCATGAATGTCTTTGAATTCTGCATAAAAACATGATATAACGTATGTAGCAGGTTAGTAACTGAAATCAGGTCGCACGACAGAATTTGTCAAACGGGTTACTGGTTGTTTAGTCGAGGTCACCCAAAGGAAGGGCGTCGGTTATCGTTGGTCGTGCGACAATGTACTATTGGAATTTCTACCCAAACAGTTTGCCCCCAAATTTAAAATTCAAGGTGCAACTTTCTGAAATTTAAATTTTAAAATCATGACACGTGTCATAAAGGAAACGCGGGTAGTTCGAATAAAACCGAATTGGTTTGTTTCCAACTGAACCATGACGTCACCCCTGCAGAGTAAACGGTTAGACAGCTAACATCGGACAAGTGTCATGCATTCGACGGATGCACTTGAGTGATTTTCCTGACATGGACGACACGTGTCAATTGGCGATTGGCGATATAATTTTCTAGCGATTTGTGTTTTCGATTTTTCAGTATAAATAGGGATTGCCTTCAATCCTTTCCTTCTTTACGCTTACCTTTTTGAATACCTTATACCTCCAGCGAGATTTACTTTCCGAGCAATCAGAATCCTTTCCATTCTAAATTCGAGGTTTAGAAGTCTATTTAAGGTACAATTTCTCGTTCTACTTCTGTGTCGGTTATATGCATAGGAAGTCCATAGCTAGAAAGCCTAGGAAAGCTTGGGATATTCTTAGTTATTGGCGTGCGGCTCTAAATATCCCTGTTTTCCAGATGTCGAGCGAGCCTGTGAGTATATATAGGGAATAAGAAAACCTAGATTTTTTTCAAAAATTGGCCATGATTCCAGATGGAATCAATCTGATGACTCCGGAAGATTTAAAGTCGGATGAGGTTCCGAAGGGGTACTCTGTTTTATACGAGTATCCCTTCAAGATAGGTTTTACTTGGCCATTTAGCCCTTTGGTCAGGGCGTTTTTGGATGCGTTCGACTTGACGCCTGGACAGTTAATGCCTCAATTCTGGCGGATTGTCCAGGTTGTCGAGCGTCTTACGGCCGATTGGGAGGTTCCGTTCAATGTGAACGACCTCCTGACTGCTTATAGCATTCGACCGGATAATTATCACCGGTACAGCCTATTCCCTCGATCAAAGGGAGATAACGTACTGGTACATAATACCGCGGTGAACGACCGTGGTTGGAAACGTCCGTACGTTTTCCTCCAAGTGGCGTCTGTGAGCGACGAAGACAGCCAATGGTTGTCGTCCGGATGGAACGAATCGGGTAGGCTTACTGCTTTATCATGCGTTTATAATATATACTAATGATGTCTTTCTTTGTTTGGCAGCAATCGACTTCACTAAAGTGAAGCCAAATAGAGATTCTCTCAACAAGATTCAGAGGATCTTGGAAAGGAGTATTGTCGAACATTCGTTTTCTGTTCGGTCGAACGACGAGGAGGACGAGGTCGTTTTCGTAGCCGAAGCAACATCCGTTGAGGATTCTCATCAAGAAGAAGAGAGAGTAGAAGAGGAAGAAAAGGAAGAAGAGAGAGAAGAAGAAATGAATGGTAAGTCACTCGACAATACTTTTCACTTTTTATATCGTACGTCATTTCTTTTTTAACTTGCTCTCTTTATTCAGAGGACGCAGCTGTAAAGTCGTCTGCCCTTAAGCAAGCCGAGCAACTGGAGCTTACTCGTCAAGGCAGGGAAAAGTCAAGGAAGAGATATGCCCCTTCTACGGGGGTGGACCCCAGACGTGTCCGAGGCAAACCTCGGTCTTTACCCAAGAAGACGAGTAACGATGCTCTATCGTCCCTTGCAGGGACGATACCATCGAAAGGAACCGTTGCTGGGGTCGAGCTCGGAGGCTCGACTCAGGTGACGAAGGACACTCCAACGTCGGGGGTGTTGGGCGTTAATAAGCCTTTCCTTGCACCTTCTTCCTCCTCCAAGGGTGAGGAAAGGAACAAGGAGAAAGTGGGAGAGACGACTTTTAAAGTCACTCTTCCATCTGATTTTATGGCAAATGACGTCCTCGAGAGGGATGTCATTTTTCTACACTTAGGAAAATTCCTTCTCCCGACCTTCTACGACCGATACAAGGAGTCTCGGGTCGAGGACATGGGGGCGCATGTTGCTGGTCTTTCTTTCATGGTACGTCTTACTTATTCCTTATTCCCTTCATTACTTTTCTTATTATTAACTCTTTCTTTGCTGTCGTGCAGGCTTTCCAAGCCTGTCTGAGCTTCTTCGCTCAGATGGAAGATCTCAGGACGTCATTCCCAGACGTCAAGAAAAGGGCCGACGAAACTCTCGAGAGGGAGAAGGTCGCCCTGGAGGCGGTCGAGGCTGAGAAGGCGAAGGTCGAGAACCTCAAGACTGAGCTCATCGATGCCCGGAGTCTACTAGAGATTTCGGATCGTGAGAAGGTTAAGCTTAGGGATCGTCTCCTTGAGCTTGAGGCGTCATCGACCAAATTGGAGGTCGAGAAGATTAAAGTCGTCACTGCTGCTTCTGCTGATGAAGTCGCGTCCCTCAAAAAGAGGGTCGAGGAGCTGGAGGGCGACTTCAAGGACCTGGAGACTGAGAATAGGCAAATCGAAGCCTTTTCTCGCTTCACGGTCCGGTCTGCCTTGATGAGGCGTCATCTGACTGGGAAAAATCCTATGGCGTAGGTCGTTGAGGAGCTCAAGACCTACCTTGACACCGTGGGGGCTGAAAGGGACCTTGACGAAGACAATGAATTAGAGGGAAGTGACGGTGGAGAAGAGGTGGCAGCAGCAGAGACTGATGTCGTACAGGAACAGTCTGACGTTCCTCCTTCTTAGCTTTTTGGATCTATTATCTAGGGGTCGACCGTCTGTGGTCGTCCCTTAACTTTGTAATTTTCTCTTCTAATGACAAAGTCTCTTTTGTACATCGATGTTTGTTATTTGCTTTTATTTGTCAAACCTATCTTTTATCACACGTCGAGTAATTTTAAAATATAAGCACAGTATATCATACGTTCGACCAAACCATTATTCATTAACATGCTATAATGAAATCAACCGAGATTTACGATCGAACAAGTGCAATTGTAATAATGGTTTTCAAATATAAGTATCGGAAGTCAATTGTAAAAAATTAACCTTTATCAACAATTACGACCAACCATATATATGCGATCGTATGAGTATTACTCGACATGAAAATCTTAACTAAGTCGTGCGTCCCTGCAAAGATCAACGTTAGCGGGGTGGTCGTTGGTTTGACCAACGACCCTCCGATGCTTAAGTTAGTAATCTTTTTAAGAAATAATCCAAGGAAACGAATTCGGAATTTAAAAGAAATACCTCTTTAAATGAACTGCATTCCAACTTCGTGGGATATCTCGACCATCAAGGGTTTGGATTTTATAAGCTCCTTTACCCACGACGCCAGAGATTTGATAAGGGTCTTCCCACTTAGTGGAAAGTTTACCTGCGTTGAGTTCTTGAGTGTTTTGGAACACTCGACGTAAGACATAGTCACCTTCTTGGAAAACTTTGATTTGGACATTTTTGTTGAAATGTCGCTCGACCGCTTGTTTCTGCGATGCCATGCGGATGTGTGTTGTTTCTCTAAGTTCTTCTAAAGCGTCGAGGTCATAGCTCAGGTCGACCAAGTTATGTTCGACGGATGTATGTCTCGAAGTTGGTAGTCGTACCTCAATTGGTAACACAACTTCGCATCCGTAGACTAATGAAAAGGGGGTTTGTCCTGTGGACATACGTGGTGTCGTACGATTGGCCCATAGAACGGAGGGTAATTCATCTACCCACTTTCCTTTGGCAGTTTTAAGTCTTTTCTTGATCGAATTGATGATAGTTTTATTACTTGACTCGACAAGGCCATTCAACTGTGGGTATCGAGGTGCCGACGTTACCAACTTAATGTTCCTTTCTTCACAGAATTTTCGCGTCCGATCACTGATGAATTGTGTCCCATTGTCGCACGTTATTTCGGACGGAACTCCAAACCTGCAAATGATGTTAGTTTGGATAAAAGAAACGACTTATTTGTCCCGAACTTGGGAAAAAGCCGCTGTTTCTATCCATTTAGAGAAATAATCTGTTAAAACTAGAAGAAATACCTTTTGCCCGGGGGCAGGTGGTAGTTTTCCGACGATATCCATTCCCCATTTCATAAAGGGCCATGAGACTAAAGTCGAATGTAAGGGTTCAGATGGTTTATGAGACATACTTGCATGTCGCTGACATGCATCGCACAACTGTACATACCTGATTGCATCTTGCCTTAGTGTTGGCCAATAATAACCTTGTCGTGATATCCTGTTGGCTAGACTGCGACTTCCTGAATGATTTCCGCATTCACCGTCGTGCATGTCTTGTAAGATTTTCTGGACTTGCGTCTTGTTGGTAATACATCGTAGATTCAAACCAGTTGAAGATCTTCGATATAATTGTCCTCTGATCACGACGTACCTTATGCTTTAAACCTGACCTTTCTTGTTTCCATTCTGTCATCAGGCAATTGACCGTTCTCTAGATAATTTTTAATGTTGTCCGACCAAGAGTTTTCTTCCTCAATTGGTGCGATCAAAGTATTACCATTGTCTTCGATGGACGATGTTGCGAGGTGGACTATTGGAATACTGTCGAATGTCGTTTAATTAAGTGCTGACCCCAAATTGGCTAGCGCGTCAGCTTGAGTGTTCTGATCTCTTGGTATCTGCTCAATTATTAAGTGACTGAACTTTTTTGCTTCTTCCTTTACTATTTTATAATAGGCAATCATCCTCGAATCTTTTGCTGCGAACTCTCCATTAATTTGATTAACGACTAAAGACGAGTCGCTTCGGACATGCAGATGTGTTGCCCCCAAGTCATGAGCAATTTTAATTCCTGCAATCAGTGCTTCGTATTCTGTCTCATTATTTGTTGCCTTGAAGTCGCACCGTATAGAGTATACTATTTTCCCCCATTGTGGGGACTGTAGGACGACGCCCAGACATGTTCCTCGTATGTTCGACGAACCGTCAATGTCGAGTGTCCAAGTGGTGTCGTGCAAAGTCGCCACAATTAACTCATTGGACGTCGTTGCTTCTTCTAGTTCTGGACTGAAATCTGTAACAAAATCTGCCAAGACTTGTGATTTGATCGCCGTTTTGGGCTTGAAATACAGATCATAATTACTGAGGTAGATGCTCCATTTAGCTAATCGTCCTGTTAGCCCGGGTTTTCTTAACACAGATTTCAATGGAAAGTTAGTTACAACAGTTATAGGATGCGATTCAAAATAATGTCGTAACTTCTTAGCAGCCATAACTAACGAAAGCAAAAGTTTTTCTATAGACGAGTACCTGGTTTCAGCGTCTAATAGAGTTTTACTTACATAGTAGATTGGCAATTGTCGTCTGTCGGTTTCTCGTATAAGGACTGCACTCACCGAATTAGTACTAACGGCTAGATAAAGTTGAAGAACTTCACCTTTCTCAGGTTTGGAGAGGAAGGGAGGTGATGTCATGTATTCCTTGAGTTGTTGCAACGCCTCCTCGTGCTTATCAGTCCACTCGAATCATTTGTTTTTTCGCAGGACATTGTAGAAGAGGTGACATCTGTCGGACGACCGAGAGATGAATCTGTTTAAGGCTGCTATACGTCCTGTTAGGCGTTCGACTTCTTTAAAATTTCTGGGCGATTTTAGCTCGATAATCGCTTTAATTTGATCTGGGTTAGCTTCAATTCCTCGTCGTGTGACCATATAACCGAGAAATTTGCCAGCTCGAACTCCAAAAGAGCATTTTGTCGGATTCAACTTCATTTTGTATTTACGCAAAATGTCGAACGACTGCTTCAAATGTCCTATATGATCGTCCGTATGTTTCGATTTGACGAGCATGTCGTCGATGTATACCTCCGTAGTGTCGCCCAAATGTTCTTTGAACATCATATTCACTAACCGTTGATACGTCGAACCTGCATTCTTAAGACCAAAAGGCATTACTTTATAACAATAAATACCTTTATCTGTCATGAAGGTCGTTTTTTCCTGATCATCGGAATGCATAAATATCTGGTTATATCCAGAATATGCATCCATGAAGGTGAGCAATTCGTGTCCAGCTGTAGCGTCGACCATAGAATCGATGCGTGGTAACGGAAATGGATCTTTTGGACAAGCCTTGTTAAGGTCTGTGAAATCAATGCATACTCTCCATTTGCCATTTTTCTTTTGGACGACAACAACGTTGGCGAGCCAATCTGGATATTTGACTTCTCGTATCTTTTATGTTTTAAGCAAATTATCAACTTCGTCTTTTCTGTTGAACGGGTTTGAATGATGGATCGATGTTGAGTTTTTGAGAAATAATACTCGGATCGATGCCCACCATGTCTTCGTGCGTCCATGCGAAGCAATCATAATGGTCCTGTAAAAAAGAAATTAATCTATTTTTGAATGATGGATCAAGTGTCGAACCTATGTAGACCATATGATCAGGCTTATCCTGGTTTAGGACGACAACTTCCAAGCGATAATCGTCGTCAGTTCCAGGAATGTCCTGGTTCTGTAATTGCTATACTGTCTGCTTCGGGGGCTTCAAAGAGACTTTGTAACATTCCCTAGAGACTTTTCTTTTGCTTTTGATCTCCTGTACTCCCCATTGCGTAGAGAATTTCAAGGTTTGGTGGTACGTCGAGGGTACGACTTTCATATCGTGGATCCATGGTCGCCCAAGGATAACGTTATAAGCTGATGAACAGTCGACGACGTTGAACTTCGTCTGCCTATTGATTCCTTTAGCATATACTGGTAGTGTGATTTCTCCCATGGTATTTGTCGCTCATCCGTTAAATCCAACGAGTGTAGTCGAGCGTCGGGTAATCTCGGACTTGTCGATCCCCATAGCTTTCACTGCATCAAAAAAGATAATGTTAGCGGAACTACCTCCATCAACGAGTATCCTCTTTGTCAGGCAATTTCCAATGCTCAATTGGATAATTAGTCCGTCATGATGTTTCTGGTGTACGTCGTTAAGATCTGCGTGGTCGAACGTCAAGGGCATAGCTTCTAATTTGCGTCTTCCTTGGGTCTTGCCTCCTTTGGAATTGGTCGGTCGTCGGGACCGCGACTAGCATGTCTCTTAGCAGCTGAATATGTGGTCCCATAGACATCAGAACCTCCGGTGATACAATTAATCACCTTGGCATGCTCTGGGGATGTGGGACGCACGTCCTTCTTTTCCGTCAATTCTTGCAAATAGCCTTTCGAGTTAAGCCAGGACAGTTCTTTCTTCAGGGCGATGCAATCATCCGTTACGTGACCGAAGTCATTATGGAAATCGCACCATTTTGTTTTGTCTTTCTTATCACTGTCCTTATCGTTTTTCTTTGGCCATCGAATGTTTTGCTGGAGTTGTTTCAGGGACGTGACGACGTCTTTGGCTGATTCAGGGAAACCATAAGATGACACCTTAGGATACTGGACGGATTTAGAAGTCGTCGGTCCTTTCTTTTCGAATCTGACGTTTGAAATCTGTCTGGTAGGCTCTGATTGACCGATCAACTTCGGTTTGAAGTCTAACTTTTTAACACCTAGGCTTTTCCGGTCGCTCGAGTGTTTATTTCTGAAAGCGAGGTCATCTTCGACCCTCATATGAGCGAGTGTCCTTGCTCGTACGTCTTCAAAGGTTTCTGGCGAATACTTCGTAAGGTCGAGATACAACCCTGAACTATCATCCAGACCCCGTTTGTAAGCTTTAACTGTTGTTTTCACGTCGCAATTTCGGATACTAATCATCTCCGCGTTGAATCGGTTAAAGTAGTCCCGGATGGACTTTCCATTCTTTTGTACGACATAGTAAAGGTCGCTCGTCTGTTTTTCCATTTTCGGCTGCTGGCGAATTGTTGAGAAAATTGGTTCACCAATTCTGCAAAAGACCCGATGGTTTTGGGTTTGAGATTGATCAACCATTGTAACGCTGCTCCCGTCAAGGTTGCTCCAAAACTCTTGCACATGTAGACTTCTTGAAACTGATGCGGTATCAAGATAGTCCACATAAGCTGTTTGTATTGGGCGACGTGTTCTGTCGGATAAGTGACGCCTGAATATTTTGGTGTGAAGGTCGGGATGCTATACTTTTTTGGGACGTCCACCAACGCAATCTCATCGACGAACGGCGACACCTGAAATCCTGTGCGTGGCTCGACATCAACTGGGACTGCCGCCCCCGACAATTTGGCCAACATCGACAAGACACGCTCATTCTGCTCTTCCAGAAGCTTCAATCGTTGCGCAACGGGATCTATCGGGATACCCCTTGGGACACCCAATGAAACATAACCTGATCCATTGAGGCTAGTCTGTTGTGAGGAATCAGGGGCATATCCATTGAATGGCATAGAGGCCATAGGCATAGTTGGGATTACGAAGGTCGTAGGATTGACTGCTGGTGGACGAGGATAATTAGGCAATGGAGGGGGTACGTTCCAAGCACTGGCATAAGCATTTGTAGTCCCTGTCACATTGTTTCCGTTCTGGTTTCTTAGATGCTCGATGGTTTCAGCTGTTTGTCGAGCCTGAGCTGCTAGGGCGTCAATACGAGCACGAGCAGCAGTCAGCTCCATGTTCATCTGGGCCACAACATGATCTTGGGTTCCTTGGAATGCCATTGTCCTGAATGGATGCAAAAAGAGAACACTCGAAGGAAAATGTTAGTACGTCGTAAGATTATCGAAGATTTTTTTTTGATGGGGCCCCACGGTGGGCGCCAAACTGTTTATGCCAAAAATCTCCCAAGGAAAATTTAAGGTAAATGTGGAGTTTGATCCAACCAAAGAAAGTAACAACGATAATCGTACGATTATAGTAAAAATAAAGTAAATGAGACAAGAGAATTGGTGACGCGGAAAACCCCAAAAATGGGTAAAAATCGCGGATGAGTGTGAGTCGTCGTGCACTATGGACGTCAATCAGGGACGTCGTCCTTTATAACAAGTGTTACAAGTGTAATACAATGTAAAACAATACGATAAAGTAAAGTCGGTCGTGCGTCGTGTGTAATTAGACTTTGGTCGTGCGTCGCGCGACAAACGGTAATAGGCTTTATCAATTTCGAAAAAGACTGAGCGAGCTTGAGAGCGTAATTTATGAGCTTGTAAAGTCTGAGAATCAGATGTCCCAAACGTGAGGTTCCATCTTCATATTTATACTTTATTTTTCCGTTTAGCAAGTCTTGAATGCGTATGACCGTTTTGATATTGATGATAGCGTCCGTTATGCCTGTTGTTATTGATGATGACTTCCGTTACAATCTTTAGCCATGAATGTCTTTGAATTCTGCATAAAACATGATATAACGTATGTAGCAGGTTAGTAACTGAAATCAGGTCGCACGACAGAATTTGTCAGACGGGTTACTGGTTGTTTAGTCGAGGTCGCCCAAAGGAAGGGCGTCGGTTATCGCTGGTCGTGCGACGATGTACTATTGGAATTTCTACCCAAACAACTACCAAACAGGAGAGTCAATTCCTATTCTCCATACCAATTCTCTTTCTCTGCAATTACATTCTCTGTACCAAACACACCCTAATTTCTTTCATTTCCTTCTATTTTCTCCCACATTTTGAAGGAAAGTTTTGGGAGGAAACTTATAATTATTTTTTTCCGTTTTCCATTTTTTCTCTCCTAGAAAAATTTCGAGAACACATAGTTTTTTTTACTTTCCTCCCTTTCCCTCCCTTAATTTTCGTTCATAAAAAGAGTTTCGAGAAAAAAAGCGTTGATAATTGATTTATATTTGTATTTTGAAGCTTCATCTAATTTAAAATAAAAATACATAAAAGGAAAAATAAATTTGATATCTATACTATATTATAAAGATGATATAAAAAACTTTTAAAAACAAGTTTTAAAACTTAATATACAGCTATTTAATGCTAATTATTTAAAAAACAACCATTAAAGCTGTATGTATCACACTTAATGCTATTTATTAATTTTCAATCATTATCTCTAACAATTTTAACTCTTCTAAAATCATTTCCCATTTTAACTCCCCTAAAATAACTTTCAGCATAATTAAATATATAATAAAAATCAAATTTTAAATATAAAAATATAAAATATAATTAAAAAAATCTAACAGAATATTTTATAAAATAAATTACATTATATTATTAAGTCTAAATTAAACAAATTTATATAAAAAAATCATTATCAATCTATCACAATCAACCAAAATCGTAATGTAAATCGACAAAAAATAGAAAATAAAACGAAACATTAAAATCGTAATGTATCTAACGGCATTGCACGAGTACACTTCTAGTAAAACTTTAATATAACTAGAAAGTTGAAAATTTATATACATACCTAGCCAAAAAAAGAAAACCCTCCAGTATCTGAATCGTTTTTCCCGGCATCATTCATTCAGCCACCTCCACATTCCACTATTGGTCTGCTCATCGATTTAGGTTGGTGGTATCTCGATTCACATTGTTTTGCATTCCCTTTTATGTTGATCTCTGGTATCCCAATTGAATTTGTTTTTGCATTCCTTTTTGGTGACCTAAATTTATTTTTATCTTCTGTACACGATACACTCTTTAGACACCTAAAATTCTTTATTCACCTATTGTTCTTTGTTGATCTCTGCCATTTGACTTGGATTAAAGTTTTAATGTTTTCCAGTGGATTTAATTTGTTTATCTTTTGTACTTGCTTACAAGGTGTTTGAGGAAATGCCTCAACGATAGCAAGTTTGATAATTGTATTCCATTTTACTTGAAAATTATATGTCAACAGGTCCATATTATTGTTGTCTCACATGTGTTGCAAACAGGAAGTTTTAGTGTTGCCACTTGGTTTTTAGGGAAGAAAAGAGCATGATGTAGGGGGTGTTTGTCTTAAAAGATAACAGGCAAAGGCTGTAACTTATGCTTATTTTAAAAAGTGTTTATCAACTTATGCGGTGTCAAACCGGAGTTTTTAAAAAAATGTTTGGATTAGCTTATTGTGGTACCAAAACGTAATAAGCTAATAAGTTGTTATTTTTAAATGTGTTTGGGATTGCTTATAAATATAAAATAACCAAAAAAATCATAAGCACTTTTCAAATAAGTTGATAAGTTAAAACCAAATGACTTATCAAAAAGTGTTTTTCAGCGGTTTGGCACCGCTATAAGCCATTTTAATTTTGCCTCATCCAAACACTCAAAAGTGCTTATCTCCGGTGCCAAATCGCAATAAGCTAAAAAGCACCTAAAATAAGCAATCCCAAACACCCCTAGATATTGACCATTTTCCAGCATGAGTGGAATACATAATTGTGAATTTGGTACATTTTGTTTCACTTGTATGCCTATTTGTGGGATGGAACTTGATTGAAAATCAATGCCAAAATGGTTTACTGTTAAAGTCTTCACATTTATGATCATGTCGTCATCATTCTTTTAAATAGTTTTAAGTAGGTTTCATAGTACTAGTTAAAGAAGAAATAGGCAGCCATGTTAACAACAGCGGCAAGTTGTTCCAACAGCAGCCAACACTTTTATCTTGGTGATTGTTTTCATTTTATGCAGATCTTGATTTAATGTATAATATGTAGAAGACTGCACTAGTGGTTAATTTTAACTTGAGTTTTGTGAGTTTTATTAATGTATGGTCGTTTGAATTAATATGATTTGTTTTGATTAACGTTGTGTTTATTTCGATATGGTATGTTGTGTTTTTCCAATATTAATGTTATTTTGATTGAGGTTGTTACTTTGCAATTTAATAGTAATTTATATTTGCAAAGTGATATATTTTCAAGGTAACTTAATTCAGAACATATATCAAACAACATATTTTATTAAATACTAAATCATATAATAGGTTAAAATGGTAATTTTAGACCGTTTATTCAGAACATTTGTCAAACAATCATTTTTGATTATGCACTAAGGGGCTGTTTGGTTTGTTTTCCATTAAATCCTGTATGGATAAAGTTGTTTGTATGGATTAATCTATCTGGATAAATTGGGAAGGTTTTTTCATAAATAGAATGAGCGTGTTTTTATAATTGGGAGGGACAGGTTAGGAAAAAACTTGGCTTTCTACAAAAAGCTCCCCTGGGAAGCTTACTAAATAAGCCACTTTCTATATCATTAAGCCACTACCAAACAGTCATGTATAGTTGACCGAATAAGTTATGAGTTATATTAAGCTCATTAAGTTGCTAATAGACAGGCCCTAAATCATACATAACCTCTTAATCATTCTGCACCAATCATTCAGTTTTGGCCAAACAGCCCCTAAGATGCTAGTAAAACGAAACCAAAGTATATCCTATGCTGAGTGAAAAAAGATTTTTGATTGGATTTACATTTAGGTGCCGTTTGTTTTTTAAGAGGTCTAAAGTCTGAAGTCTTATTTTAGTTATGATTAATAAGAGGTGGTATGTAAAAATGTCTGAACGATTCAAACTTAAGAGTCATTAAGAGATTTTTTTAAAAAAACAAACAACCCCTTAGTGTTTTTTTATGTATATAGGCTATTGCCTGCTATCTAAAGTTCTAAATCTATTTGTGTTTTATGCTTCCACTGGATTGTGTGTTGAGATTTGAGAGATGAGCTTTATACAAATTTGTGTTTAACTATTTATCGGCTATATCCCTCCTATTTTTGATACTTGATTGGTATAGATAGTTATTTCAAGCTAGAGTTCATATGATGATTTGCTAAGGAGCCCAACTTGCAATACAGGTTCATCAAAAGAGAAAACCAACCGAAGCAGATGGTCATGTAGAGGTCTTCAAAAAAATTGTAGGTCTCGTTAGCTTAAAAATCGACGCGGGGGCATTTTTTATCCTTTCCACCCTGAGCATAAAAAATCTCAGGACCGGCCCTCGTCTGTTGGTCATCTTCTCAACTCCGCATTTGCAATTTCAGGTACGAATTTCATGTATCTGGTTCAATGATTTCGGTTTAGGTGCTATTCGATAGATAAGGATTTTATATTGTTTGATGCAATTTTATTTATTTAGGGTTTCTTTTTACCAGAGATTGATTTTGTTATGTTGAAACCATTTTCTACACCCTCATTTATTTGGTTGTTGTGCATTGCCTTTGGAACACAAAAATTCAGTTGATTTTTTTTTGGGGGGGTAACTGTAGGTAATCCAGGCCGGCTTACATGCACCGACTAATCTCCCGGGCAACCATGAATGACTTGGAGTAATCGCAGGTGAACCTCCATTGCCAAAATTCAATTGACTTGATCAAAACATATGAGGATTTGTTGGTAAACAGCCGTTAAGGATTTGCACACAAGTCACTTAGGTTGGTTCACTTGAGTTCTGTCTGCTGCAGAGGTTAGCATTCACAGAGAAGCATGAAGTCCATTAAGGATTTGCTCTCGACGATCTTCAACACCCATCTCTCTCACCACCAACAATGTCGAACAATCACAAAAGTCCGATTAAAATGGGTCAAAAATCGTTCCCTAGATAACATCATCGACATCCACACTGATCTCAAGGCCGCCTGTTTACTCAAAGACGCCATCATCCACCGCCCCTCCACCACCCAGTTCCTCACCGCCAAATCCATCTCCGACACCCAAAAACTCCTTGGAATCACCGTCCCCACTCTCCGTTTCATCCGCCGTTACCCTACTCTCTTCGAAGAATTCCCACACCCTAAATACCCTAGCCTCCCCTGTTTTCGCCTCACTAACATTGCCCTAAATTTGCACAATATAGAACGCAAAATCTACGAAACCCACGAATCAGACATCGTTGAAAGACTATGTAGGGTGTTGATGATGAGCAAGGATAAACAAATCCCTCTTCAATCGCTTCATCCATTAAGATGGGACTTGGGTTTTCCGTATGATTATGATAAAACCCTAGTCGAGAAGCATCCAGATAAATTTCGAATTGTTAAGGGATCCAACGGATTATCAAGCTTGAAACTTGAGAAATGGGTTGATGAATTTGCTGTTTCCGAGCTTCAAAAGAGCAATGAGATCAAGGAAGCAATCAACGATGGTGGTGATCAGTATAGGCGATTCATAAGAGGGAAGACTGCATTAGCATTCCCATTGAGTTTTCCCCGAGGTTACGGAGCACAAAAAAAGGTGAAATCTTGGATGGATGAGTTTCAAAAGCTTCCATACATATCTCCATATGAGGATTCAAGCAGCATTGATCCGGAAAGCGAGTTAATGGAGAAGAGGGTTGTTGGAGTGTTACATGAGTTCTTGAGCTTGACTGTTTACAAGAAAACCAAAAGGAATTACTTGAGGAATTTGACAGAGGAATTGAGGATTCCATTCCGGTTTACAAGAATCTTTACTCGATACCCCGGGATTTTCTATCTGTCATTGAAGTGTAAGACTACATCTGTGGCACTGAAGGAAGGTTACAGAAGAGGAAAGCTGGTTTACGCGTGCCCGATTGCAAAGTATAGAGGGAAGTTTCATCATGTGATGAGGACTGGATTGATTTATAGGAAAAAAGGGTTGGAGATGTTAGGTGAGTTGAGTGCAGATAATGTGATTGGGATCAAAGAAAAAGAGTCGGAGGAGGAAGAGATTGAATCGAGTGGCGAATGGGTCGAAGAAGAAGATGATGATGATGATGATGATGAAGATGAAGAGTTTGATGATATTTCTGATCAAGATTAGCAAGTCAATTGTTGTTGGAGACATTGAGAGGTAATTTTCTAATCTGAAACCTTTATTCTATCAAAAACAAGAGTTAGAAATGGTATATATATATATATATATATGGAGTTTCAAATATCTCTACATATAGAGATACCTGTCATCTTTGATTGTAGCCATGAAGAGGTTAGGCTGTATTATCACATACAAGGCTTAGGGTATAGATAGAATTGCTTGGATTTGAGTCTTGAGGCCATGTGCTTAATCTTAATAGAAGTGAACAGACATTACATTTTTAATGTGGAAGCTGGTTGTTGCTGAACAACTAGTGGAGAAATTTGTTAATTTTGGTAAAACTAGTTGATAAGTTATATCAAACGACCTCTTGAAAAATTAGCTGGAAAAAAATATATTATGGGTATAATTGGAAAAGAAAAGGGGAAAAACTGCTGAAAGTTGATGGTTTAAAAAGTTGGCTTATACGCTAATTTATAGCTTATCAAAATACTTTTTTAATAAGTTTAAAAAATGTTAGTTTGTGGTTGTGAAACATGGCCTATGAACTAGTAGTTTTGTAGAAGTAGCACTTAGGGGTTGTTTGTTTACCTCTTAATGGTTCTATTAAGAGACAACCTCTGAATCGTTAAGAGGTAAATCTTGTTTGGCAAAAAAAATGTCTACCTCTTAATGGTTTCAAAACCCTCTGAATGATTTTGTGTCTTGACCCTGCCTTAACCATTCAGAGTCTGATTATTTCATCCTGAACAATTAGCAAACAACCATATTTCATTTTGCATTATATCCTAAGAGTCTCTTAATCATTCTGACCACTTAATCATTCTGCACCTAATCATTCAACAACTGCCAAACAGCTCCTTAGTTTCTTGTTTTTACAGCAACCGTCATTTTACTCTTTGAGATAAATGTCGGATATATTAATATCTCACCCTTTCTAGAACTTACCTAAAGTTCCTACATTGGTTTGTTGTAATGCTCAAGATGCGAGAAAAAAGATGTTGCTAGTGCTTTTATGGAAAGGTTAATTCATTTATGTAACAATGGTTATAGTGATTGTAATTATATTTTTTTAATTTATCTTTTATTAAAATATGTTAGATTTAAGTGTCATTTATCAATATCATTTAACAAGGACCAAAAATCTTATCCGGTAAGAGGCATAATAAGGACCGATAATCTTACTCGGTAAGTGAGTAAAAAGACTCTTATCTAGTAAGCGTTTGTTGGGTTTAAGACTCTTCCCAACATTCCATTATGATGGTCGAGAATGTTAAAGTAAGTGAGGGTAATTTCTTTTGCGGTAAACGCTTACCCGATAAGCATTTGATAAACAATCCTTTACTGTCGAAAACTTGTAATAAAATGCGTGTAAACAAACTTAGACATTTTTCTGTAAAGAATGAACATTTCCCACTCCTTTAAAAGAAAGAACAAGACAAAAGGAAATTAAAATTCCAAGTCTCTTTCCATTTAATCAGCAAATTTGTTGTTTTGTTTACTACACAATTGTCGAAGAATGAAGATTTTCGAAACAAAATTTTGATGAAAATTCACATACTAAAACAATTTTAAACACGGTATAATTCTTAATTTCTGCCAAAAATAATAATAATATACATTCATTCCAATTGACTAAGGGGTTGTTTGTTTACCTCTTAATAGTTCAATTAAGAGGCAATATTTGAATCGTTAAGAGGTAAATCTTGTTTGACAAACAAAAGGTTTGTCTCTTAATGGTTCCAAAACCCTCTGAATGATTTTGTATCCTGACTCTCTCTTAACCATCCAGAGCCTTAATTTCATGCTGAACAATTAAAAAACAACCGTATTTCATTTTGCACTATATCATAAGAGTCTCTTAATCATTTTGACCACTTAATCATTCTGTATCAAACCATTCAACAACTGTCAAACAACCTCTAATTCCAAACACTATGTTCATCACCACCATCATAGTCCATCGTATCCACCTCCACTGTTACCACCATAGCCACCGTATCCACCTCCACTTTTACCGCCATAGCCGTCGTCGGAGGCAGAACTAGAAATTTTATCAAGTGGTGACACCATTTGATTATAAGAAACAAATATAAGGATATTTTTCACAAAATCATTATTGGTCTATTCATTTGTTCATTGTTTTACATTATTGAGAACCTATGTTAAAGTTTTTTATTGCAAAACATTTCAGAAACTTAAAAAATTTGAAATTAAAAGGTAAAAGCTAAGAAAATGACACTAACAAGATTTAGACAAACTTAGGACTCGGATGGAAGAAAAGTCTTGCTATCAAAGGAAAATTGTGTCTTTATTGTAGTTTCAAAATATATATAGTAATACAAAATAAATTGATACGGTGGCACACAACAAATTTACACTGAGACAGAGGAAACAAAACGGTGGCACGTGCCACCACTGGCACCGCTTAGGTCCGTCGCTTGTAACACCCGTAATTTTCGGTGAGTAAAGGTCACCCAGACGTTTTTGTAACTTGTATATGGTGGGATTTATGTTGGGAAAACATTACTTTAAGTCCCTAAGAGTTTCGGGAGCGTTGGCATAGAAAAAGTCAAGTTTTGGGGCTTGGTACGGGTCCGACTACAATGTCCGGCGACTATGACCATGGCAAAGTAGCAGCCAAGGGAGAGCCTTCTGGACCATTTGAGCAACTTTGACATGTCACATGTCAAAGTCGCATGTCATTGTAGCACACTGGTACCAGACTTGTTAAAAGTCGGATTTTCAGCCTCATTCTTAATTTCTTCATAACTCTCTCATTTCAACTCCGTTTTTGGCGATTCAAGTTGCTATGGTTTCGTTTTTGAGAGCTTTTCAAGGTTAGATTGTTAGTTTTGGGTATGTCCAAGAATATTTGGTGGTGGATTGGAAGCAAAGGTCAAGAGCTCATCATTATCACCTCCATCTTCAAGAAATTTGGGGTTTTCTAAGTTTTCACCAAAACCTAAGTGGTAAGTTTATTCCTTCATTTTCTAAACCTTAATAGGTGATGTAAAAGCTTCATTGATGATTTTCTAGTGTTTGATTCCTCCAGTTTCGGTTTGTAAGATTTTGGAAGGTTTGGGGTCAAAATTAGGGTTTTGACCAAAATGGAGATTTTGATGTCATGTCTTTGGGGATTGATTCTAAATGGTTGAATGTGATCATTTATGGGTGAAATTTGTGTATCTAGGTTTATGGAGGTTTCGACCTTGAAGATTCAAGTTTCTTCAAAGGAGCTCAAAGTGGGGTAAAATCTAGATTTAGCCTAAATCTAGCGAGGTGAGTTCAAGTTGATTTGTGAAAACGGTGTACATGCCAAAATGTTCATTTTAAAGTGTTTTGTGTTTTACATGAAATTGTTAATTGTTGATCACCTGATAAGTTTTGTTTATTTTGAAATGTTTAGTGTTATAAACATGGTGAAACACCCATTTTGGGATCTTTGAGAATTTTGGTAAATAAATGATGTTGAAATGTTTCTTTGATAATTGTACATATATAATCGGAGTTCATTTGACGTAAGTGTCATTTTGTGTATTTGATCTTATAAACCTTTTCGAAAAATGCATATTATCGTGTTATGAGGCATTTTGGAAATATAAGGGTATGGGTTTATTTGGAAAATGGTTTGCCTCAACCAACGATGAGATTTGAGTTAATCATACTTTTGGTAGTTGTGTTTGCATGATAATTGGTCAAACGTGTTTCAATGTTTATTACTGGCTTTCATTTGGGGTTTACGTAAATTGTTGGGTCTTTGGTTCATTTTTGACTAAATTGAGTCTTGAGGACATTTGTCCGGATTAATAACCGTTGTGGGGTTTTGAGTATGATGGCGCATTTTTCGTGTCATTTGAGAGTTACATGTTTTGGGAGCTTTGGTCTTTCATTTGGAGTCATGTAATGTTAGACAATGTTATAATGGATCCATAGGCACGTAAGTTTGTATGTTTTGGGAAAGCGAGTAAGGTTGGTTATTGACCGTTGACCGCTTGGGTTCGCTAGCGAGTAGGCAATAGGTGGCTCGAGCCTCCGAGTTGAAACTCGTCTAGATTGGATAGACATCCATGTCTGTAAGTCCTTGAGGTGGAACTCAACGGAGTATGGCCATAGGCATAAAAATAGATTTTTTTTTTGCTTTTTTTTTCTCTTTTGCTGATAGTTTTTATCAATATATATATATATATTTGTTTTTCATTTCCTTTTTCTTGCAGCTATGCAAATTCAAAAAATTTAAAATCTATATTTTTTTTGTTTTTTTACCTAACTACCTACCCCACACCCACCTAGACACCCACCATCACTCTCAATCTTTCGACTCTCACACCCCAACCGAAAATCCCATCAACTCCCCTCCCCCTTGTCACCAAAAACCCATCACACCCACTTTCACCCCTCTTTAATATTTTTTTCTTTTGATTGCACACCCTTCCACCGACCCCCCTCCTTATCCCTCACCGATTTATATAAACCAAACCCCCCTTCCCCCAAAAAAAATTTCGGTCCCCTTTTCCTCCTTGGCCGAAATCCTCTTCTCCCTTTTCCATTTTCTTTGGCTCAATAATCCCCCCGAAACTCACTCTTCGGCCCCTCACACCCCAAGCCGAAGACCCTCTCTCACTCCCTCTTTCGGCTCTCTCTCTCTCTCTCCTCCTTCCCCTCCCTCTTTCGGTTCTCTCTCTCTTCCATCCCCTCTCCTATTTCGGCTCTCTCTCTCCTCCCCTTTACCTTTCCACCGAAATCCCAACCCCTTACTTCTCCTCTTCGGCCTCCAACGAAACCCAAAGCCGAAGACCCCACTCTCCCAACACCCCCTTATACCTCCCCACCGAAACCCCCTTATTTTTCACCTTGCCACCGAAAACCTTCTCACCCAACCCATCCACCTTCAACCCTCACCCCACCTAGGCCGATGCCTCGCCTCCCGAAAATCCAAACACCCCTTCGGCCTCCATCTCAAACCACCTAACACACCCCCTTAACCTTTTTTCGGCCGACCCTCTCCCCCATCCCCTTCCTTCGGTCTCTCTCTCTCTCTAACCCCCTCTTTTCGGTAGCTCTCTCTCTCTCTCTCTCTCTCTCTCTCTCTCTTCACATCCTCTCTCCTCTCCCTTTTGAAGACTTCACACCCACCGAGACCCCCCTCCCCTCCCCCCCCCATTCCCTTCTCTTCGGCCGACCACCTATCCCCCCAATCCACCGAACCATACACCCTCTCCCTCCCTCTCTTCTTTCTTTCGGTCGCTCCAACCCCCCACACCTTTATTTTTTGATAAGCCGAATCCCTCCCCCCTCAAGCATTTCGGCCTCACCCTCACACCCCTTCATATTTCTTTTTCTTTTCGGTCCTTCTCCAAACCGAAATCCCCCACCCCCCACACCCCCCATTCGGCCGATCCCACCCCTATCCATCCCCAAATTGTTTTTCTCACTTTTCCCTTTCCTAAGATTTACCTACCCATCCAATCCCTCCTTTTTCTTACATCCCTACTTCTCTTCCCAATTATTTTTTCCCGTTTTTTTTTCTTTCCTAAAAAAAAGAAAAAGAAAAAGAAAGACAAGATCCCCTTAAAAAAAACTCAAAAAAATGGGCCACTGAATTTATGAGTTCTTCGTGTCTTGTAATTTTTCTGAGTGTCAGTACCATTTTTTTCTCTGTGTTGGTGTCATCATCAAATAGGGGGAGAAAATTTGTTGTGTCACAAATTGATTTGGTGATGACTCTCTTAACAACACTTAGAAACTCAATAAGATCTCTCTCAACAAAAGCTCTCTATCCACCAATCGAGCTCTTAACCCAGGTATGTTTTCTTTCATAACCTCTCCCGATCTACAATGGGGTGATGCTCGCGACACTCCGGTGTCCAAGGCTCCCTCAACTGGCCCCATCTTCCCTATTCCCAAGTGAAGCCGACTAGCAAGAAAGAATATTCAAAGGCTTTCGGCACCTCTGCACTAACTAAGATGACCATACGACTGAAAGAACCTTCGGTTGTTGCCCCGGTCACACATCCCTCTTCAAAGCGAAGGCACTCACCTTCTTCCCCTCCCTCTCCTCTCAAGAGGCTGAGGAAGGTTTCAAGGGCCAAGCCACAAACTCCACCCACCGATTCTCCACAATCGACAGGTGTTGAAATTTTCCCATCCGGGCCCGGGGACTCTGCTAAACCCAAAGCCACCTCCTTTGTATCCTTACAAAAGGATACAATTGTAAAATCAGGAACCCCTATTATTCCCTCATCAACATTTTCCTTGTTTGATAAGGATGATTTGGATACCTCCCCAATTCAAGGTGTTTCTTCTCCACCTCACAGCCTATCACCCGGGATTCTCAGTCCCGATGCTTCTGCACGATCCAAGGATGAATCTTCTCTTCCAGGAGCAGGTTTAGAGGATCCCGAAAATCTTCTGACTTCTTACTTTCCGACACCGTGAATTAGTTGAAGGGGAGTATGAGTTGAGGGGGAACAACTTACCACTTAAGCTTAAACTCTGTTGAAACTAATTTTGTGATGGATTGTGTGATCAAAACCACCTTACATTAGTTGAGGGGGAGTATGAATTGAGCGGGAATATCCAACCACTCAAGTTCAAACATTTCCGGCTACTGTCTTCTATATCTTTGTATATATTTATTTGCTTTGTCATTCTTTATTCGTTTGTATAGTTATACTTTTTCATTCATTTGTAAATGTCAGATATACAAAAAAATGGTCTATGTGAAAAGAACCCAAAAAGAGTAAAAATGGGTCAAATTGAATTATTCAGTATACTCTTAATTTTATTCTTTAGTATGAATGTCATCCTCAAATAGGGGGAGATTGTTGGGTCATCTGAAGATTTGAAGATGACCTCTCGATCTTCCATTTTATATCATCATACTTAGAATATTTTGAGGTTCTTTTAGCAGCTTGGTTTCTATACAAATGTTCGGTGAAATCGAAGATCAGCCAAAGAAGACAAAGAAGGATAATATCTTTCAAAACGGATTGAAGATAGACTCCTCAGCTTAAAGCCAAGTATGCCTACTTGATCAACACCATTGGCCAGGATGGTGCCGATCTCAAGTCTTCAGGAGCCGAAGACCTCTCAGTCTTCAGGAGCCGAAGACCTCTCAATCTTCAGGAGCCGAATAACTCTTCGGCAACCGAAGACTTCTTAATCTTCAAGGCCTGAAGATTTCTCCAACACATTGTACTTTTCTGACAAAGTATATTTGTGATATCTTGCATTGACGTGGACCTCATCTGAAGATCAGATAAAGTAAGCTTTGTCTCCTACACCATTTTAAAGAAAGGTCTACACCATCCTGCAGGTCAACACTTCAAGCCAAAACACCTTAAGATAAAAGGTACATCATGTACCTTGCTGAAGACCTGTGTCCATCCTTTGTTTAACAGGTGTCCCATGCATTTAATGCATGAGGCACTATAAATAGGGAGGATGGTTCAACATGCAAGATAACCAGTTCTACAACCTTCAAGCTCTCTTAGTGCACTGGCATCTCCTCTCTACAAAGTTCTTATTGTTTCCTAAGTGTTTTACAATAGTTCTTCAATTCTCTTAGTGTTAGATTGTTTGAGCAGATTCATTTGTTCTCTTCCGCAACAATCAAAAGTTTTCTATGTGTAATTCTTGATTTCAAATCAATAAGAATTAAATTAAGTGAAAAATTGTGTGTATTGTATTCAACCCCCCCTTCTACAATACTTTTCTTATTTACTTACTGCTATTTGGGACCAACAGTCACTTTGGAGTGATAGTTAAGCCCGACGAATGCATTAAGTTGACCATTTTGGTATCGGAGTTATTTGGTTGAATTAGAACCATAGGCTTGATAAAGAGACTATTTCAAGAAGAGATTGTAAGTTAATCAGATTGGTGTGATTAATGCTTAGGGATGTTTGATGCATCCGATTGTCGATAGTGTGGCTAGGAAATTGGGAAGGGTGGACCTAGGATGCCGAGAGTCGACCAAAATTCATGCACGAAATTTATTTCTAGAAAAGTTTGCATAAATTGTTTCTCATGTTTTCAAAGTATAAAGTGAGTTATGTTACGAAGTCTTGGTAAAACATTTAGCACTCATCAAATTTTAAACCGTCAGCTTAAACATGCATGATTGTTGCACGCGGTTGCAAATTTATATTGAAAATCTCTTCGTCGACGTTTTGTGTTTAACGCTATTTTTGGATATTATAAGATCCGTGTTTAATGTCATTTGGGGTATTGGGCAAGTAACTGTGGAATTTTTGACCTTGACATTGGATCTCCTTCATGTATGTTAAGGTCTTAAAGGAAGAGTTGTTCCCAAGTTCTTGAGTCGGAATTTTCTTGAGAATTTTGGTCTGTACGAGTCGTGTTGAATTTTATGGAGTAGAGTTTTGCGACGTTTTGGGGACATGAGTGTACTTGTAGATGCGTGGGTTTTAATTTTATTGCGTGTAAATTTACGAGCTTATTGGGCGTCGTGTCTCATGAAAGTTTTGTTGAAAAGGGTCACTTATTCGTACGTTGTGGTTTTAAAATTTTAACATTTTTAGACTTATTGTCGTCTTATGCTTTTTATGTTGGAAAATGGAAATTTTGACACCGCTTGATTTTAGCGTTAATGGGTTTTATTAAAATTCAGTTGGGTTTTATGGTGTCTTATCGTACGACTTTTTGCGTCGCGGAGATAAATTTTGGAACATGTGTACATGCATTATCGTGTGCGTTAATTTATGGGTTTTGTTAATAGATGTCATCCCATATGTTATTTTGGGGAAGTTTCAATATCATGTGATTTATCTTTGGACTTTATACAATTGTTAATCGTTATATACTATTCGTATTTTGATTAAATTATGTTGTTGGTGTGAGCAAGTTTTGGGTTAAATCTAAGTTTATAAAGAACGTTTTATATTGGGATCTTAGCCCTTAAAACAGTTTGGTTTGGTCAACGATTATATTGGTGTCTCTTTCGTTTAAAATGCATAATTATTAGTAAACGAGTCGTTTTCATGATTGAAGCATATCATTTTGTAAGATTATGATTTTAATTGCATTCTTCCTCTTTAACGATTCATTTATAAATGTTGAAAACTCTTGAACTCACTAGACGTTAAGTCTAACCCTTTTTATTTGTCGGCATGTGCATCAGGTTCCAGTTAGGGGTTTTGGTTCTAGCAGTACTATGAAGAGTTGAGTCTTAGCCTTACACAAGTGTAAGTAGTTGGTGAAGTCTTCCGCAATTTGAAGATAGTGATTGTTATTGAGTTTTAGTAGCACTCGTCCTTATTATAGTTTGTATGTATGGAATGGAATGTGTGTATTGAGGTTCAATCTTAAATTGTGATTGTAGATGAATCAATTATCAATGTATTTAGAAAATTTTAAATTAGTTGTTATTTTCAGAATTGAGGGTGTTACAAGTTGGTATCAAAGCTTAAGTTTGAGAGAATTATGTATTGATTTTTGGATGCCTAAACTCAAACTAGCGTTCTTATAAGTGATTGTAAGTGAAATTGCACATTAGGTACCTTAAGATCTGATATTTTGGGATCGATTGAGTCGTTAGAAACAAGAAACTTGTCGAGGATAGCAATGATGATCATGTAAACGTATAAAAGATTTATGTTGTTTCAGATAGAACTTTTGCTCAGAACATGTTTCAGTTGCTGATTTTACTGTTAGAAATTTTCCGCAATGCATTAAATGAATTATCGGTATTCGTGGCGTTGTAGTTACTATTTTGGTCAAGTGTGTTTTATCTGTGCGGCTCAAAGTTTTAAACTCGATTAAAAATTTATTTACGTTCCTATCGTGTTGCTAAATTTGGGGAAATAAACGGACGTAAATGGGTCTTGTTGGGGATTTTATCCTCCGACGTTTTGTATTTTTAAAGGAGAAGATTTTAAAATTGAAATTGTGAATAAGAAGTGGTGACCTTGTAACGCCCGTAATTTTCGGTAAGTAAATGTCACCTGGACGTTTCTGTGACTTGTAAACCTTAGGGTTTTGTTGGAAAAATGCATTGTTGAAAGTTCCTAAGAGTTTCGAGAGTGTTGGCATGGAAGAAGTAAAGTTTTGGGACTCGAAGAGGTTTGGGCGACAATGCCCGCGACAGTGACAAGTGTCACTGTCGCGGGAGAGATACCGCGGGCACCAAGGAGCAGGCGACTATGCCCCGCGATTATGCCAAGGGCATAGTCGCCGTGTCAATGTCGCGGGCGGGGGCTGAGAGACTATTAAGTCCGAATTTCCACCCATTTCCCTCATTTCTTATTTCTATCTTCTCCACTTTTCTCTCCCAAACCCCAAAACCGAACCCTAACCTATTTTGGGGGGGTTTCCTCCCCAAACCACATGATTACTCACCATCTAGCTAGTTGGGAGCTCGAGTCACAAAACCTCCATCTTCATCTTCCTCATCAAGTTCAACGGTTGGGAGCTTGGGTTGAAGTGTTGGATTGGGTGTTCTCGGAAAGTCTCGTCATCTTTAATGGTAAGCTTCTTTGATTTAAGGTTGTATATGTTCTTTGGGTGTTTCCCTAGTGTTTGGTTTATCAAATCTCGGATTTGTTAGTTTTGGAGAAACTAGGGTTTTGATCTCGTTTAGGGATTTTGGTATATAATGTTGGGGAATGTTTCTATGTGGTTGTTTATGGATATTTATGGTTCGGTATGCATGGATCTAGGTTTTGGAAGTTCTCGGCTTGAGGATTCAAGCGGCATTCAAAAGAGCTCGTTGGGTGGGATCTAGATTTAGTCTAAATCTAGCAAAGTGAGTTCAAGTTGATTTGTGAAAACGGTGTACATGCCAAAATGTTTATTTTAATGTGTTTTATGTTTTACATGAAATTGTTAACTGCTGATAAGTTTGGTTATTTTGAAAGTGTTTAACTTTATAAACTTATATAGCACACATCTTTGGGATTTTGGGCGTTTTGGATGAATAAATCATATATTTTGGTATCTTAATGATTTATTTTATGGAAGTAGATTTTGAGTATAAATGTATTTCATTTTGTGTTTTGGAGAAATGCATGGTTTTGTGTTATGGGACGTTTTGAAATGATAAATGTTATAAACTTACGTGGAAAACGATTTGTCCCAATCTACACTACGTTGGAGTCATTCATACAAATTGGAGTATGGGTTTACATACATGCGGGTTGTTTACATTTGGTTTCACTTTATGATTTTTAACGTTGGGTCTTTGGGTTTGTTGAGCTTACGACTCGGTTTGGATTTTGTTGGGTTTTGAGGACACTTGTCCGTTTTAATAGCTCATGGTAGAGCGTTTGGTTATGATTTGCACTATTTCATCTTATTTGAGAATTACATGTGTTGAATGCATTAGTTCATTCGTTTTGAGTCATGTAATGGTTTAGTTAGTGCAATGGATCCATAGGCACGGTGTTCCTATGTCCCCGCTTTGGACATTAAGTTCGCCACTTGGCACGGAATAGGCATCGGGTCACCATAATAAGTAAGGTGTGGACCTATACGGTCGGGCAGCGTCTCATGGGCAGTAAGGTGTAATTCCCTTGTGCTAGAGTTCCCCGTTTTGTGTAACACCCTAGAAATAGGGATAACAAAAATCCGAAAAAAAACGGACATGCGGTATTTAAAATTGCCAAAGCAAGAGCCTCCAAAAAATGGGGAAAATACACAAACCTGTTTAAATACAAACGTAATTAAACGGATAATAAATAACAACCAACTAATCTAATTTCTATAACCAGAAAAGAGATTACAATCAAGAGTGTCATTTATAGACCCAAAGGATTCTCTACCAATAAGTCCAAAAGCGATATTCTCAAATCTTTCACCCAAGCAATATGCCCGCTTAGAACCGGTGTCGCTAAAACCTGAGATACACATCGACACCAAACAAGTGTTAGGCCAGAAAGCCTAGTGAGTTGAACAATAATAAGCATGCATGATCAGTTACAATTCTTATCAGCAGTTAACCACAGTTCAACAAATGTGGAGTCAATAGGGGAGACCTATAGCACCAATCAAGTTCCACCCAAAGAGTCGATATACCTTGATGCCCTATAACAAGGGACACCCGAAAGGCCCGACACATCCGAGGACTACAACCATGGCATTACCCCGAATGGCGGAGGTCTAGGCACATACCATCACGGTGGCGCCCAAGACTACATCCTCCTAGTGTCTACTGACTTGGTTCGTCCGACATATTATATAGGAGGTCTTGTGGTATACTCCAACCAAAACATTTCGATACCAACCATGGGTACAATGTTACCATCCTAACGCATAAGTCCAATATGAGACCCAAATTCTAACATAATCAATGTTTAGATATTAAATCACCAAAATGCATTCCAAGTAGAATTTACCATCTACTATACCACATATAACTCAAATCATGCCAAAATACCCAATATGTACATAGTCAATCCCAAACATCCAACCAATAAAGTAAATCATGGCATTTCCCACATAATCATCTTCCCCACATTTCTTCATAACCAAAACCCAAATACTTGAACATATAGAGATAAATAACAACAATGGAAGAATATGATGTGTATCTAGTTTTATCAAAGGTTAGTAAACTCACCTTGCTAGATTTAGACTAAATCTAGATTTTACCCACTTAGAACTTTCCTTGAAGAACTTGATTCTTCAAACCAAATCTTCCAAAATCTAGATCCACAAGGTTCCAACCATAAATATACATATTCTACCATAAATAATTGATCCCCAAACACTTAATCAACAAAATCCCTATTTTGGGCAAAACCCTAATTTTAACCCAAAACTTCCAACGAAGATCTAAACCGAAATCTAGAGAAATCAAATACTAGAAAACCATCAATGAAGCTTTTATAACTTATTCCATGGTTTAGAAATGGTTAGAATGACTTACAAGTAGGTTTATTGGAAAACCTCCAAATTTGGTCAACAATGGTGAAGAACACTTGGAGAAGATGAAGATGAGGTTGGTGATGAAGCTTCTAAACCGAAGCCTTGGGTGAAGATCCTCACTCTTAGCAACAAATTGTGATGATTTGGTGTTTGGTAGGAGTTTAGATGAGGTAGGTTGAGAGGAAGGGTTGGGAGAGAATGAGAGAAATGAGAAAGATGAGAAATGAGGATATTTGGGGTTAAAGTCATTTAAAACCCGAATAAGGACTCTGCACCATGCGCACGGCTCGTGCGCTATTTGTGAAGGGAGGACGCACGGGTCGTGCGCCACACCCAGTGGCACACTCAGCCCCTTCACAAATGTTCAAATCTCGTTTTGTTCATAATTCCTTCGTTATAGCTCCGTTTTTGCTCCGGAAAGAACCGTTGGACTCGTAATTGAATCCTTCATCCGTCTAGACTATAAAAATCAAGGATTCAAGTCCAAAATCAAAAATCTTATTTTTCCTTAATATCTCCGTTTCTGTATTAACTTGGATTGATACCTTTCGAAAGTCGGGGTGTTACATTTTGGAACTCTCAAGAATAGACCTAGAGGGGTTGACTTGATGTTTTCGAGTGATAGACTCAGAGGAGTTGAGCTCGGTGGGTGTTTTATGTGTAACCCACATGTTTTGATTTCTTACATAATTATGTGACATACTTTATGTCCGTCACGTACCATGTAACCGGGTTTTCCCCGTCACCATTAGGTCTGGTTTAGGATATGGAGTTTTATAATCCATGTTTTCGGAGACGTTTGAGTATGGGTATTTATCTATGTTTTAAGGTTTCGGTTATTGAAACTCATTCGAGTTATTGGGATGTCTTGGAAGTTTGAGTTATCTATGTTTTCAACGTTTGGTCATTATAATATCATTTATGTTTTACGTGCGCTTTGGGTTTTGGCTTTATTTAAAGAGGCGTGTGTTTTATGATTTTAATCGAAAGGGGGTGAATGATGAACGGAGATTGTTTTATGATTTAATGTATTTCACATTTAGTTGTTTTCAAACTAGTTGTATTGCATTTTGGGAAATCATGATTTTAAATAACATTCCTAAAGTTATCGCTTTATTTATCTTTGACGAAAACTATTGAGCTCACTAGGCGTTAAACCTAACCTTTTATTTGTTGGCATGTGCATCAAGTTCCAGTTGGGGTTTGGTTCTAGCAGTGCTTTGAGGAGTTGAGCTATAGACTTACACGAGAGTAAGTAGATTGATGAAGTCTTCCGCAGTTGGAGATAGTGACTATTATTGGGTTTTAGTAGCACATGTCCTTATTATAGACTGTATGTAGAGAATAAATGTGTTTATTGAGGTTAAATCCTATATTGTGTTTGTAGACAAATTATTTATCGATGTATATTAGAAAATTTTAAATTAGTTGTTATTTCCGAGTTTGAGGGTGTTACAGACCTAACTTCTTAAAATCTCTTATCGCCGCCTCATTTCATATCTCTCATTTCTCTTAAGACGTTACAAAAAACAAACAGTCTTATTGATTCAGATTTCAGAATTCAACACCATCTCTTATTAATCAGAAGTGAAAATAAGACTTTAGACTTCAGACCTCTTAAAAAACAAACGCCACCTAAACGTTCACGAAAAAGGCACACCTTTTTTTGTGAAGGAAAATAGTCACACAATTTAAAAATGTGTAATTATTACACTTTAATTTTACCTTTAATGATTGTTGGAGTAATAAAATTATCCATCTCATACTTAATGGTGAAACTGGAAAACAGGCACTTAGGTGTCGTTTATCAAACACTTACTGGATGAATGTTTATTGGATGTCACTTACTTTACTGGATGAGCATGGTAAGGACTGAAAATCTTATCTGGTAAGGGGCATAACATAAACGAAGGGGATGTTTGGTTGGGGTATTGAGGGGTAACGAATGAGAATAATAATTAATAATATGGTTTACTTTGATATAATATAATGAGTCAATTACCTTAAACCCATTAATTTCCATACCTAACCAAATTAGGGATAAATTTTTTTCCTATTTGTATTCTCCTACATTCCCATTTTCCATTTTCCATTTTCATTCCCTTTCCTAGGAATGGATCAATATGAGGTTTCAAAAAATATCAAATATTTTGTTATTTGTTTAGTTAATTGATCTCTAAAAACTCTATTATTAACATTTAAACAAGAGCAAAAACAATAATATTTTAAAAATTAAAAGATTTCATATGCATCAATAGTTTATACTTAACTTTTTTTAGTTGCATTATTGAAAAAGGGAAAATTGCATTAAATTGGAACCAACTTTTACCTAATTCCTATTTTGGGGAACTAACTTTAAAAATCATCATTTTGGGGTCTAAATCAAACTTTTCATTTATTTAAAGGTCCCAATTACCTATTCAGTAGGTAACTGGTTACTAAAATATGACATGGCAATGATGTGGCATTACTTTTTTTAATTATTTATGTTCTTATTTTTTGCATCCATCACGTTTTTTTGTCCTTCATGAATCTTCATCTTCTTAGTAACCAAACAAATCCTACTACTTAAATCCCTAAATCAATAACAAAGGATTTCAAATACAAAAAACCCATTTGAGCTCCACCAATATAAAATTGAAGCAGGTAGAAGAAGAACCCGTAAAAGAAACAACTAGAGGTGGAAGAGAACAATATCAAATGGGAAGAGAGAAGAAGACCATGCTGGGGAGTTCCAATGCATACTTGAATCTCAAGTTCTAGATTTCATCAGGATAATTGTTTTTGGGAAAGTTCTTTATTTGAATCCTAAAGTTATGATCTCGTCTTGGACATTTAATCTCGAGTTCTAGACGAATCTTGAAAATTTCATCGGGCATTGGTTTCATCTTGATCAGTTCAAGATTTTTTTGCAACAAGATTTTATTTTTGGGTTTATTCTCAAGGGTTAAGGTAGAAAATATAAGTTTAGTAATTATAAAAATAAATTTAAATAGAGAAAACTGATAAATATTTGATGTTGCTGTGTTCTTGATTTAATTAGGGTTTTTTCTCTGGATTGATGAAAAAGGACGTAGTGAAAGAAGGGACGATAGAGGTTAGATGAAGGGGCGGCGTATTTGCTTTGGAGGGTGGGTGTTGATTGGATTGTAGATAGTTAGGGTTTTTTCTGTTTTTATCTTTTTTAAAAACAAAACTTTTAGTGTAAAAATACTTTTGTTTTATTAAAAATATGTGAGAAAGAATAAATAACTAATAAATAAATATTTTTTTTTATTTTATAAAGTAAAAAAAAATTATGTTATCTTATAATTATTAGTGCCACGTCATTATTTTAAATTTTAAATATATATATATATATATATATATATATATATATATATATATATATATATAACATGGCATATTAGTTGGCGATTACCTGAACCACGTCATCATTAGCAGATTATTAGGTAAACCAGACCCTTAAATAAATGTAAACTTTGATTCAGGCATTAAAATGATAAGTTTAAAAGTTGGTTCCCTAAAATAAGAATTAGATGAAAGTTGGTTCCATTTTAATGCAATTTTTCCATTGAAAAATTAAAAGTTTTTTTAAAACAAAAAACTTTAATCATCTATATCTATACTACATATATAAGCATTTAGGATAAAACTCTTAAAGACAAGTCTTTAAGCATATGGTACAATTTGTTAAAGCATAAAATCTGAAAATTTCTTAAATACAAGTAAAGAAGCATAGGGTATAAGTATTATATGCATCTTTTGTGTTCCCCAAAACATTTGAGTATTTGTCTTCCCAAGTCACTATACATATCCTATTTTCAATAGTTGTTTCAACTAGGGGTGTTCAAAAAAACCGTTGGACCGCTCAAACCGGTCGAACCAAGTCAAACCGGACCGTTTTTGGCGGTTTGAGCGGTCTGGCGGTCCGGTCTGGTCTGAAAAATTGCCAAACCGGGCGGTCCGGTCCGGTCTGCGGTTTGGTGGTTTTTTTGGGCGGTTTGGACCAAACCGACCGTCAAATATATAAAATATATTTTTTATTTTTTTATATATATCTTTATTACAAAGAATAGATGATATAAAGCCTAAATGTCCAAATATATACAAAAAGGCCCAAGGTATTTTAAAAGATTGAAATCTTTATGGATTGTGGAATACAAATAATGGAAAAATGAAGAAGTAAAGCCGTTGATTTTATTTGCACTTTGCATATTCCTTTTTTTTTAGTGTTTTGTCTTCGGATATTTAGTTAACTTTTGTGGACTTTGTTCTTTATTTCAAATGGACTCAAGACAACGAGCCTTTAAAATTCAAAGTTTTATATGTTTTTATGTTTAAACTTAAAAGTCCACTAAAAGGCCCAAACCGCCTAAACCGGTCGACCAAACCGCCTAAACCGCGGTCTGACTTGACCGGTCTGGGCACTTGATGTCAAACCGCTCGGTTTGAAAAATCAATAAACCGCCACTTACGGTTTGGTTTGTGGTCTGAGGGGTTAAACTGCCCAAACCGGACCGCGAACACCCCTAGTTTCAGCTTTTTGTTCAAATAGTCAATATCACTCAATGATCTTTTTTTCTTTTGTTTGAATTTAAAATTCAAATTCAAATTCTAAAAACCTCAACACCATCTCTCACTATAAATTCGTTCTTGGTTTAATGCTCCTCATCAGCTCCCTACAAAAAGAAGAGGAAATAAATGTATTCAAAATTACTCCTCTTCCTTCGCTTCAAACACCTGATTCAACCTTTTCGCTTTTGACCTTTTTTTTTTACTATATGATAGATTGTTGATCGTTCACCATGGGATATGATTTGCCACTTCGAGACTACAATGGAAGAGATAACATATGGAGTTTACAAGAAATTCGAGTTCAAGTCTACAACACCAAAAAGCCACTATTATTCTACGCCAATCTTGCCATGTAATTCTAATCTAAAATCCTCCATTATTCTTCCTTTTCATTCAGTTTTTACTTCGGATTAGGGTTCTTGTACGGTTTAACTTGCAAACTCATCAAGTGTTTTCTGGTTTGATTTTGTTGGAAATTGAGTGTAAGGTTGGAATTTTCCATTCCACATTGGTAGACACAAAAAAGATTTTTGTTTATAAGCCTATCATCTCAAGTGGGTCTTGAGTAAAATGGTGGACTTATGGTGGGGGTCTCAAAGAAGTGCAACACACCGAATATGTGCTCTTTCAGTAGTCTTGGTAAATATCCTTTCTCCCTTCTTAACCTAACCTTCTGTTTCCCGCGGGCGCGGTTCTAGCGAAGAGACGCGCACTTTGCACTTCGCTCCGAGTTTCTTTTTATGGATTGATTTATAGAGATAATTGATTAAGTGATGTTAATTAATTAATTTCGAGCAGATAATTAATTGAGCAGAGAAAGTATCGTTTAATTAATTTAAACAGATAAGGTTTTTTTTTTGCTTATTAAAAAACGTGGTTTTTTGAGCTGTAAATCAGTTGGAGACTTAGGTGTCGATTGTTTTTTAAGATGTCTAAAGTCTGAAGTCTTATTTTAGTTATGATTAATAAGAGGTGGTGTGTAAAAAGGTCCGAACAATTCAGACTTAAGAGTCATTAAGAGGTTTTAAAAAAAAAAAACAACCCCTTAGTCTCCAACTCCATCTCTAAGCCCGAAACTTGGGGAGAAAATTTGGTAAATAATCAGATTTTTATCTGATTTTCAAACTATAAATTAAGGCATCCTCTCATTGGTTAAACACACTGGAAAAAAACGATCTCTCTATATATGCTCTCTCTCGATCTCTCTGCATCTGTTCTGTCTCTCGGTCTCAACTGTTTTCTGTCTCAGCTTTGTGTCGAGTTTAAATACTATCGTTGTTAGTGTTTAAACGATTCTGCATCAAATCATGGGGTTAAGCGAGTGCTAATCTCACAACGTTCTAAGAGATTCGCCAAAACCTTTAAGGACAGGTTTGGAAATTATTAAACTTTATAAATAAAGTTTGAGACTTTATAAATTAAAATTGCCATTATTTATCTATAAATCTTGTTGCTTTCTTGAAATTGAATTTTTACTAATCTAAAAATCAACAGATTCTACATGCAGAGGTGGAACTTTCGGAAGCCACATCCGATTAGGGAGAGATGTATACATAGAAGTTGAAGATGGCCTTAAAAATGAACAGAATGAGGGAGACTCTTGAAAACTCAGCTATCTCAAGTGGTGCATGAACATAAGATGGAGATGGTGCACGCATCCGAGATGGAAGATGGAGGTAGACCAGGTGGTGGAGTCCGACGCAAGTAGAGTCCAGCAATGGTGTGAGGGTTGTCGATTGAATAGGAGGGTTGTCGATTGAGTTGAACGCACAACCGATTTCCTCACTGTTAGCACTCAAGAGCCCACTACCTAGAGTCCTAATCTTTATTTATTCAATATATACATGTGTCCTATTGGGAGACTAACTCCTGTTGTAATCTTACTATATAAATAAGATATCTCCCTCTCCCACAAATTGTGTGGTGAGAAATAAATCTCAATATGGTATCAGACGACCCAATAGTCAATAACCGCCCCACTTTTCATCAATAGCCACTCCTGACTCCACCTCTTATCAAGAAAATCTAATCAAACATGGCTCCCTCCACCGTCGACTCTGGCAGCACCTCCATCGGCGACATTGATTCTTCATCTTCTCTCCCTTTCGCTACTCTCATTCATATGATGACAATCAAACTAAATTCTTCCAACTATCTTCTTTGGAAAAGCCAAATCGTTCCAATTCTTGAATCCCAAGATCTGATGAAATTTCTTGAAGAATCTGCACCTTCCCCTTCACCGCAGATTGATCGACAACTTCGAATGCTGTTACATTCCTCCTTATCTGAAGAAGCAATGGGAATAGTTGTTGGTTGCACCACTGCCCGATCCGTTTGGACTGCCCTAGAAACAACGTTTAGCCACTCGTCGGAGAGTCGTGAACTTAGTCTCCGATCTGATATGCAAAATCTTGCCAAAGGCACTTCTTCGGTTCAAGAATATGCTCAGAACTTCAAACGTATTTGTGATCAACTTGCCTCCATTGGAAAACCGGTAAATGATTCTTTTCAATCCCAATGGTTTCTTCGTGGTTTGGGTAGTGATTTTGCAACGTTTTCCACGGCTCAAATGGCCCTAACGCCACTTCCCCGCTTCACAGATCTTATCCACCGAGCCGAAACCCATGAAAATTTTCAAAAATCCTTATTACCTGCAACTCTGAATCATGCTGCGTTTGCTACCACCACTTCTTAAGGTCGCAACCATTATCGGGGATCTTTCTCTAGGCCAGGAGGCCCAAACAGTTACGGTCGTCGTTCACGCGGAGGTCGCCGTTCGTATGTCCCTCGCTGCCAACTTTGTGAACGACCCGGTCACAAAGCAAATCAATGTCGAGAATATACTCTTCAGCGCCGTAATAATCCCAACGCTGCCAATCTTGCAGAAGCTTTCAACGCATCATGTTCTGTCGCTAATCCGAACATATCTGATTGGTATCTTGACTCCGGCGCATCGGCCCACATGACTCCAAATCCGTCCAACGTTGATGCACCAACACCATATCACGGTAATAAGCATGTTATTATTGGCAATGGAAGTTCACTACCTATTTCACATGTTGGCAACCACAATATCACACCACATATTATTTTACGTGATATTCTCGTGGTTCCTCGATTAACTCGCAATCTTTTATCCATAAGTCGACTTACTCAAGATTTACCTGTTAATGTCACATTTTCTGAGCATTCCTTTGTCATTTAGAATCGCGTGGACGGCACCCCTCTGGAAACCAGGAGCCGTGATGGAGGACTTTATCGACTAAACACAATCGACAAAGCTCTATTGTCCGATCTCAATACCAATCTTACAAAAGGCTCTTTCCACTTATGGCATACACGCCTTGGGCATGTTAACAATCGTGTAATATCAACTCTTAATTCACAACGACGATTACTTGTGTCATCTATTTTACCGGACCCAATCTTATGTGAATCATGCCAACTTGCAAAAAGTCATAAGCTTCCTTTTGCTTCCGATAGCAAACGATCTCAAATTGCTCTTGCTACCGTTCATTGTGACATATGGGGTCCTGCTCCAGTAACCTCCACCGAAGGATACCGATATTATATTCTTTTCATAGACGATTTTTCAAGATTCTCTTGGTTATACCCGATGAGATTAAAATCAGAAGCTTACGATATTTTCATCAATTTTTAGAAACTTATTGAAAACCAACTCGGACAAAAGATAAAAGTTTTTCACAGTGATGGTGGTGCCGAATTTACAAGCCACAAATTTCAGTCATGGCTCTCAAAGCATGGCATTCTCCATCATCTTTCGTGTCCACACACACCTCCCCAAAATGGTAGGGTAGAACGAAAACACCGACATATTACTGAAACCGGCTTAGCCATGCTTTTTCACGCAAAGGTACCGATGCACCATTGGTTCACTGCCTTTAGCTCTGCCGTATATATTATCAATCGTTTACCTACACCACTTCTCCAAAACTTATCTCCTCACGAAATATTATCGGGAACACCGCCAAACTACTTTGTTTTTCATCCGTATGGCTGTCGCGTATATCCTTGCCTTCGTGATTATACACAAAATAAATTTTTACCCCGTAGCCGACCGTGTATCTTTCTTGGATATAGTTCTCGGTACAAAGGATATCTTTGCCTAGATCAGTCAACCTCCAGACTTTATTTATCACGTCATGCAAAATTTGATGAAACCTATTTTCCGTTCGTCAACACCTCGCATGCAACACCTCTTTCCCAACTTGACTATAGCACCTTTCTTGAGCCACATATTGTTACTGAAAAATTGACTCCTTCACCAACTTCCCCTCCTACACAACCCACTTCCCCTCCTTGTTCTATGTGTCTTCCTGGCACATTAAGAGACTGCGTTAGCCACACCCCACCAGCTGCAATTATGATCTCTCCAACCATCTCCAACAACACCCAACCAAATTCTGATCACACGCCACCCATTTCCCCTACCCACTCTGTTCATCCAATGCAAACAAGAGCAAAATCAGACATCCATAAACCAAAAATTACAACGTTTATTGCCGAAAAACCAACCGGTCTCATCGCCACCATTCTCCATACAAAGGAACCCAAAGGCTATAAATCAGCCGCCAAAAATCCCGAATGGGCACGTGCCATGGATGAAGAAATTAGTGTCTTCACACCAACAACACTTGGGATCTCGTACCTCGACCGCTTGACAAAAATGTTGTCGGCTCAAAATGGGTTTTTCGGACGAAGTATAAATCTGATGGTACCATTGACCGGCTAAAAGCCAGATTAGTTGCACAAGGTTTTACTCAAGTTCCAGGCCTTGATTTTACAACCACCTTCAGTCCAGTCGTAAAGGCTGCCACAATTCGAGTCATTCTTACCATCGCCGTCATGAAAAAGTGGCAACTTCGGCAACTCGACGTCAAAAACGCTTTTTTAAATGGGTTCCTTACTGAAACAGTCTTCATGGAGCAACCTCCAGGCTATGTTGATCCTCATCATCCAATGCATGTATGTAAACTCAACAAAGCCATCTACGGCCTCAAACAAGCCCCTCGGGCTTGGTACCAACGATTCAACAACTTCCTAACCGGCATCGGGTTTGTTAATAGTCGTGCCGACACCTCCCTATTTATATACGCTAAAGGGTCATCTCTCCTTTACTTGCTGGTTTACGTAGATGATATCATCATAACCGGAAATGATGACACACTCCTTCAAACACTTATCACTTACGTCCACAAAACGTTTGCGATCAAAGACCTTGGACGCCTAAGCTACTTTCTGGGATTAGAAGTCACCTATACTAAAAACGGTATATTTTTAAGCCAACAAAAATACGCTAACGAAATTTTGTTGCGAGCTCAACTTCATGAAAGCAAACCAATAGCAACCCCCATGATTGTTGGGCAACATCTAAGTCAAACCGGTGATCCCTTTAATGACCCAACTCTCTATCGATCCTTGGTTGGGGCGCTTCAATACCTCACTATTACCCGGCCAGATATCTCTCATGTTGTTAATAATGTTAGCCAATACATGCACAATCCCATGGAATCCCACTTTCAAGCAGTTAAACGACTCCTACGATATGTCAAAGGTACTGTTAATCATGGACTCGCGATCTCTCACTCTTCGATTCATGACATTGTTGCTTACTCCGATGCAGACTGGGGTGGTTGCCCGGACACATGGCGATCCACATCTGGATATGCTATCTTCCTAGGGCCAAATCTGGTTACATGGAGTTCTAAAAAGCAGCGCACCGTCTCTCGATCTAGCTGCGAATCGGAATACCGGGCTCTCGCAAACACCGCTGCTGATGTGACTTGGCTCACGAATTTACTCCATGAACTTCGGTTACCTGTTTTCTCGTGCTCCTACACTTCTTAGTGACAATAAAAGTGCCCTCTTCATAACCAACAACCCGGTCTCTCACAAACGAGCCTGACATATCGCTCTTGATTATCACTTCGTTCGTGAATTGGTACAAAGTGGACTTCTTGCAACAAAATTCATTCCAAGCAAGCTCAACGTTGTTGATCTCTTTACAAAAAGTTTACCACGTCCACTCTTTCTACTCTTCCGCTCCAAGCTTTGTCTTGGGCCAAACACCACGACATGCTTGAGGGGGGTGTTAGCACTCAAGAGCCCACTACCTAGAGTCCTAATCTTTATTTATTCAATATATACATGTGTTCTATTGGGAGACTAACTCCTGTTGTAATCTTACTATATAAATAAGATATCTCCCTCTCCCACAAATTGTGTGGTGAGAAATAAATCTCAATACTCACAATGGAGAACAATTCTTCAATGGCAACAACGGGCTTGGGAAGAGGAAGATAGGGCGGCAGTTTACGAAGCAAGAAGTTAATATCTTGTTTTCGTAGAAAAATTATTATTTATGAATTCTTTAAATTAAGGGAATTTAATTAAAATACCCGTACTACAATCGTACCTTACCAAAAATGCCCAAAATCTCTCCATGTTTGCCAAAATACCCATTAAGGCCGGGATTGTGAGCCAGGATTTGAGATATCCCGGAGTTGTCAATTTTTTTGAGAAATAGTGGGGTTACCCCGGGATTTAAGCCAATATCCCGGGGTTGGGGTAAAAAAATTTAATTGAATTTACAAAGAGGTCGGGATGGGCCAAGTGGGTAACCCTGGATATCGATTAATAGGATTTTATATGATTTTAATATATATATATATATATATATATATATATATATATATTTACATTTTATACCCCTAAAATTATTTAGTTATTTTACTTTATACTTTTTATTTTTATATTATTAACACATATAATCATATATTAACTAAAATACGTTTTAATTTTAACAAGTTACACCATTATAACCGTTTCGTCGATATCTTCGAAATGGGTCCAATATTGAATATTTTTAGATTTAATTATTTTATTATATATCATATATAGTACATAATTAACATTTTTGAATATCATTAAACCACTACCAAAAATCATGTAAAACTAACAAATAAGGCGAGACTCCCATTAAGCATATATATTAAGGTGTTGTTCGGTTCGTTTTTTGTTAAGACCTGTATGGATATAGCTTTCTGTATGGATATAGTTGTCTGGATGTTAACAAATAAGTTGTTGTTCGGTTGTTGTGCTGAATATATATTATAAATGTCATAAAAGACCATTTTACCCCAATCTTATAATTATAAAAATATTTTTAAATAACTTATAATTATAAAAAAATCAATTTAAACATTTTTAAATAAGAAATTACAAAAATTATTGAGGAAACTGTAGAAATGGAAATTGCAAAAGTTAATGAGGAAACTTCCAAAAACACCAAGCTTTTGAAAACTTACCCAGAAAAGAACCACAAAAGAAAAAGGAAAAACAGATAGGGTTTTTAAGTAGTTTCTTTGAAGTTTGCATACTTCTTCTTACTGTACCCAATCTTTAGCGACCTATAACGAAGCTTATCAATCTTTTATCTGCCATCATCGATTCCTCTGATGGAGCCATAGTTGAAGATGGCTCTGCACAAGGAAGAAGAGAAGAACCCAAATCATAAACCCTATATGATAAAACATACAGGACTCGGTGAAATCCACCACAAATCAGAGAAGGGTTTTCACATCTGAGATCGAACTAGGGAGATCAAGAGAGGTAATCGACTGTATCTTCATGGTGATTGAAGCAAATCAGGGTGGGGGTCGTAGTTTTTGTTTAGAGGTTGTTTTTGTAAAGAGTGGGAATGGTGATAATTCTTAAAAGTTTTTACAATAATAATTATATTAAAACTAAAACAGATATAATATATAATAAAAATAAAATTCAAATATCCTCATTTAAAAAATAAATGTATTGAAATTGTCATCTCTGTATAATCGGTAATTCTTAAAAAATTACAATAATAATGATATTAAAACAAAGGTTCTAAAAAATGTGCCTTGGCGCCGCCATGGCGTCGAGGCGTGGCCTTGCCGCCACATTTTACCCCTTGGCGTCGAGATAAGGCGTCGAGCTCATTATGGCCCGCCATGGCGCGTTATGGCGTTACGCCTTGGCATTGAGATAAGGCGTCGAGCTCGTTATGGCATGCCATGGCCCGCCATGGCGCGTTATGGCGTTACGCCTTGGCATTGAGATAAGGCGTCGAGCTCGTTATGGCGCGCCACGGCCCGCCATGGCCCACCATGGCGCGTTATGGCGTTACAACTTCAAATTTGTGTATTTCGAAATTCGATTGGAATTTACCCATTAGTATCAATTATAGCTTATATTTTTTTTTCTTTATCGTTTTATATGAATTTAAATTGTTGATAACTCATTAATTATTGTTCAAGACACCTATAAAAACACACACATACACATATATACATATAAATTATATACAAATTTGTCGCCTTAAGCTACGCTTTGGAAAACGCCATGGCCTCGCCATAACTCGTAAGGCTTGAGGCTTGACCTCGCCGCCACGCCACGCCTCACGCCATTTAGAACCTTGATTAAAACTAAACCAAATATAATATATAATAAATAATTAAATAAAAAAATATTCAATATTTGACTCATTTCGAAGGTATCGAAGAGACGGTTATAATGGTGTAACTTGTTCAAATTAAAATGTATATTTTTAACGCATTTCAGTTAATATACGATTATATGTGTTAATATAATGAAAATGAAAAATGAAAAATAGAAAAGTATAAAGTAACTAACTACATAATTATAAGGGTATAAAATGTAAATATATATATTAAAATCATATATAATCGATCTTTTACCCTAACCCCGGGATATGCCTAAATTCAATTAAAATTTTCATCCCCAACCCCGGGATATCGCCCTAAATCCCGGGGTAACCCCTCTATTTCTCAAAAAAGTTGACAACCCCGGGATGGGTCGAATCCCGACCATGGATCCCGGCCTAAGAGGGTATTTCGGCAAAACGGTAGAGATTTTGGGCAATACGGTAATAGATGTTTTAAATATGGACATTTTTATTAAATTCCCTTAAATTAATGTTTTAAACTTCAATAGAAAGGTATAATTGTCATTATTATTTGGTCAGTACTTGATACAAAATATTAGGTAAACATTAATTTTTAGTCGTCATTTACTAGAATCAGATCTCTTATCTTATGGGCCGTTTACCCAAACCTTTAACCGGTAAGTGCTTACCGGTAAAAATCGACACTCTAACTTACTTTATCGGGTAAGATTGTAGTCCATCCAAAAGCTATCGCATGCTATAATTTACTTGGTAAGCGCTTACCGGGTAAGAGTCGTCATCTCCACTTACTGGGTAAGATTCTCCGTCCTTATGTTGCTCTTACCGGGTAAGATTCTTGGCCCTTACAATGTTCATCCGGTAAGATAAATGAACCAGTAAACACTTTTCAGGGTAAGCATTTAGTCAGATCTCTTACTTTAGTCAATACTTATCCAAAATTTTTGATAAACAGTACCTTACCTTAGTTTTTTTTATCTTTTGTGAGATTGAGAAGTTTTTACATTTCCATGTCATTTTTTAATTTCCACATAATTTTCAAAAAAATGCATGTCATTTTTAGTTGACCGACTATCTACCTATCTAATGTATAGGTAACTTAGTATTTAAAAGTCTGAATTATTACGTGTGAGGTACCAAAACAAAGTTTTGTAAAATATCATATTCAAAATAAGAATAAAACAAGTACGTTGTATTTTCGTATAATTTACCTTATTTAATTCTAACCTTTTGTTATAAGTTTGGGGGTTTCCCATCGTATAGTAATTTGAGAAACAAATTGCATTTCCTTGGTTGTGTTTTCTTATTCTATAAGATACTTTAGGTTTGTGGACGAAGCCTAGGATATGTTTGTGGCCAATAGGATATCTACTTCATGTTTCTAGGTAAAGTCTACAATCACATTTGTCAAGGGATCAGTTTGGACGAAGCCTAGGATGGCATATTTCCAAAAAAAATTATTATGTGTTTATAGAACGTAATTCTTGAATTTTTCTTCCAAATCTTTGGTTAATCAACCATTTTCACTTTTGAATTTTTATATTTGTTGATTATCATTTTAAAATCACTATAATTCCTAAAAAATAAAATTGAATGAGAGAAAATAAACAAAACAAAAGGCAAGATTGATAATTTGAGTTATCAAGTTCAACATTATAACACATTCCGCTATATTGCACGAGTATATAACTGTTGCGTATTTGGGCAACTGAGCTACACGCCGGAGGTTTTTTAATTTTCCATGTAAAATAAAGTTTTACGTACACTCTGCTCGTCCCGTACATTGCACGGACACACTGCTAGTATATATATATATATAAATTATATATATATATATATATATATATATATAGTGGAAGGATATTTTGCAACCCTTAAAAATGTTGCAACCCTTGCAACCCACATCTTAACCGTCGAATTCATGATCGGCGGTTATTTTATTTTTATTTTTCTGTTTTTTTTAATTAAAAATATTGGGCCCCATATCTATTGTAACCGCCGATCATGAATCCGACGGTTAAGATGTGGGTTGCAAGAGTTGCAACCTTTTTAAGGGTTGCAAATTAAACAACCTCTCTCTCTCTCTCTCTCTCTATATATATATATATATATATATAGGGTGCGTTTCTTTTGCAAAGCAAACAATTTGTACAAACTATGCAATCCACTATATTAGAAAACAATAGATATATTTATGGATAACGATTATGATTCATTAATAATGATTGTGATATATATGAAAAATGTTAAGTTTATTCATTATAATCATGATTTTAAATTAAGAAATGTTAAGTTTATTCATTATAGTCATGATTTTAAATTAGGAAACATAATAAAATCTTATATTCATTAGACTTGATGAACGAATAAGATTGGTTTGCATAGTTTGTACAAAATGCTTGGTTTGCAAAAGAAACGCACCTTTTATATATATATATATATATATATATATATATATATATAATTTTTATATCGTTTAAATGAACTTAAGAACAAATTTAATGAAAATGACATTTATTTTGCATTTGTTTCTATTTTGATGAATTAATTTAAAAAAAGTTATGTTGGAAAGAAATAACTTATAGAATGTTTTTTTTTGAGAATAAGACAAAATGACAAATCTTTATCCTTATTATGGACTAACACTATATAGTGGGGTGTGGAGGATTTTGATCATTTTGTTTCGTAAGGAATAGCTTCTCATCACATCACACTGACGAATTGGGCATATTAGTAGGTAGGTCTATTCCATTTTAGCGACCCCCCCTCCCCAACGCATATACAAAGGATTGTGTATGGACAATATTGAAACTGTCTTTTCCAGCAACATTGTTGTTGTCTTTTTTGCAGCTTTTATTGTCGTGAACTATATGGTATGGAGTATGGACCATCCCATCAGAATATTTTGGCCTACTCATTATCAATGGGATCAGAGGCACTTCCAACAAAAAAATATATAGAAGAGTTAGGGGTTGTTTGTTTACCTCTTAATGGTTCCATTAAGAGACAACCTCTAAATCGTTAATAGGTAAATTTTGTTTGTCAAAAAAAAATTGTCTCTTAATGGTTCCAAAACCCTCTGAATGATTTTGTATTTTGACCCTGCCTTAACCATCAAGAGTCCTGATTTCATTACGAACAATTAGAAAACAACCATATTTCATTTCGTACTATATCATAAGAGACTCTTAATCATACTGTATCAAATCATTCAGCAACTGTCAAACAACCCCTTAGTGTTAGGTTAGGTTCATGTTAGAAAATGAAAATAAGAATAAAAATAAAAATGAGAATGAAGTTTTATTCCCTTTAATATAGAATGAACATGTAGGGTTATGAAAAAAATGGACTTTTTATATTTTATAAAACAAAATAATTTATTTTATTTTCATTCCAATTAATAACCGCCTAATTTTATCATAAAAACCCTTAAATTAAAATTCGAAAGTTAATTTACTGAAAAAAAAACTTGATTTCATTCCCTCGTATTAAAAATCATAAATCCAATTATTAGGGGGTGTTTGGGATTGCTTATTTGAAGGACTTTTTAGCTTATTGCGATTTGGCACCGCATATAAATTACTTTAAGTGTTTGGATGGAACAAAAAGAAAACAATTTATAGCGGTGCCAAACCGCTGAAAAACCATTTTTGATAAGTCATTTTGTTGTAACTTATGACTTATTTCAAAAGTGCTTATGATTTTTTTGGTTCTTTTATATGTATAATTAATCCCAAACACCTTTAAATAACAACTTATTAGCTTATTACATTTTGATATTACAATAAATTAATCCAAACACTTCTTAAAAAACTTCAATTTAACACCACATAAGCTGATAACAACCCCTTAAAAGAAAGATGTTTATTTCGTTTTTCTCTCTTTAATCCAGTTTTCTGTTTTCGTCGTCGTCTTCACTGAAGAAAGAAAACCCTACTAGAAACACCCAAGATCGGAACCTTAATCCGGCACAACAATCACTTCTACATTAGTTAACCGCTAGGGTTTTGGATGATCGGTTTTGATAATTCAATTAGATTGCCACATTTCATAGCTTTTCTCAATGGGAGCGAGTAGAAAACTTCAAGGTGAGATCGATCGGGTTTTGAAGAAAGTCCAGGAAGGTGTTGATGTTTTTGATAGTATTTGGAACAAGGTAATGTTTCTTATATTTCTTATAGTTTTCTTCAATTTCTTGATTTTATTTGTAGAATGCATATACTGATGTGTACGGTCGGTTGTCGAAATTTCGTTGTTTAGGTTTACGATACTGACAATGCAAACCAGAAGGAGAAGTTTGAGGCTGATTTGAAGAAGGAGATCAAGAAACTTCAGAGGTACAGAGACCAGATTAAGACATGGATACAGTCCAGCGAGATCAAGGATAAGAAGGTTGGCTCTGTCCCCATTTTTACTTAGTAGTAGTGGTATTTGGTTGTCTTAGGGGCCGTTTACCCAAATGCTTACCCGGTAAGCACTCACCGGTAGAATTCGACACTCTAACTTACTTTACCGGTAAGATTATAGTCCATGAAAATGGTATTGTATGCAACAATTCACCTGGTAAGCGCTTATTGGGTAAGAGCCGTCACCCTCACTTACCGGGTAAGACTCTCCATCCTTGTCATCGTTCTTACCGGGTAAGACTCTCCATCCTTGTCATCGCTCTTACCGGGTAAGATTCTTGGCCTTTGCCATGTTCATCCGGTAAGGTAAATGGCCCGGTAAATGCTTACCGGGTTAGCGCTTAGTAAACGGCCCCTGTTTTGCAATGGAGGCATCTGATCGTCTGTTGCATTTGCTGCTTATCCACTCTTAATTGCTTATCATGAATGCTGCTTCCCTAAGTTATAACCATGTAATTGTGTACAGATCACTGAAGTAATCGGCAAAGGATGAATTCAAACCACACATGTTGGATATGTGCCCCTGAATTTTGGTTGTACCATTTTAGAGGGAATACTGTATGTTATATGCCATGAAATTTGCAAATATGTTGTTTTCTCTGCTATCGTGTGCTAGTTAGATCTAGGAAGCACTTGAGTAAAGGCTTAGAACTCCAAAAAGTTTGTCTGAAGTTTATAGTCCCTTACTACTCCAGAATTGAGAATCAGACCAGGTAGAAAGTTGTCTAAGGTCAATGCCAGAAGCAAGCACACATTTTATTGTCAAAGACTGTTAGCGTATAATGTACATCCATTGATAAGATATAAGTCCAAGAAACATGTGAGAAGGTATTAAAAAATGCCTTACCTTGTACAGACCTTGTAAGCAAAGGATAGAAGACATTGATCATAAGAATGGATATATACATATATATATATACATATATATATATATATATATATATTGGTTGGGGGGGGGGGGGGGGGAGACAAGGGGGAAAAGATACATGATGAGCAAATGTATATGGTTTTGCATGCCTAGCAATTGTTGATTATAGTTCCAAAAGAAGTTTTGTAGTTGGAAGTTTCTTGTTTCAAGTTGGTCTATAGACGCTAGGTCATATAGGTGCAGTGCTATGGGCTATATTCAACACTGTGCATGAAGGTTCATTTACTTGCAGGATTAATTGCTTTATTCTTTTTTGAGAATAATTGTAAAATCTACAGCTTTAGCTAAGTGCTTTGCTCACAAAGGTTTTTTTTTAGTATGACATTGTAAACAGTAAACCTTGTGGTGCCTACCTTTTATTGTCATTCTGGTGTAGCAGTTTTATATTTCAAATTGTCTCTCAATTTTATCTGTATTATGTGGGTTACTTGAAAAACATTTGAAGTTGTTTATTTTATGTTTCAAATATGTCCTTCCTATTGACAACAGAATTTTCTTTTTGACGCATGTTGACATAGGTTAGTGCCTCTTATGAGCAGGCTCTGATGGATGCTCGCAAGCTTATTGAAAAAGAAATGGAAAGATTTAAGATATGTGAAAAGGAAACAAAGACAAAAGCGTTCTCTAAGGAAGGTCTGGGACAGCAGCCTAAAACGGTAGGTATTACTATATCTCATCATTTTTTTTCCTGCATGAATCTGAAATTGTGCAGCCATGACATCAACTATTTTAATTCTAAAGGAAGTACCTTTTCTCCACATACTTTATTGAGTTTTTATTTATTTATCAAGAGTTCATAGTTTTTCAAGTTGATGTCAACTTATAGGTATGAGCTTTGTAATTTCAGTGGGTGCTTGGTTGGAGGTATTACTTAAAAGTGGGTAATCATTCCCACTCCTTATCATACTTCATACCCAATTCCTATTTCCATTCCCTCGAAATGAACCAAGCACCCCCTCAGATTGCACTAGTCCCTTTACCTTTTTTTGGTTGGCCATGCTAATTATTGATCCTATTTTTATCGAAATGCTAGTCTATGGAGTGCATATACCAAAACGTGTTTTCAAAATCTCACTATTTTTGATTTTCAACCACGAGGGATGAACCATATGACGTGATTATCACAATTTGCTAACAAACTGTAAGATTAAAATCGGCTTTAAATCTCTTTAATGAGGCATCCTTGTTGATTCTCTGTTGTAGGATCCGAAGGAGAAAGCCAAGTCGGAGACTAGAGATTGGTTGAACAATACGGTATGGAACTGTACTTTTGCTTTGAAATCTTGCTTTGTTACCTGAGAGCTGTTTTACTCATTTTTTTGGGGAGTAAACTGATCATATTGTTAGCAGAACAAGATTTACCAGCATATAAGTTTGTCTGTGTAGGTAGCTGCTATCCACCCTCCTACCCCTACCCAATTTATATTTTACTTCAGTTAATCTTTTAAATCTGTTCATTTTAATTGTTTTGTTGCTCTGCTCAGCCACTTCCTCTTGATTTCAGTAGACCTTTCCTGTACACAATGTTCCCGTGCCTTGACTAGTGTTCATGAAGCATTCTTGGACAGTTATTCTATTAGGAGTGATCACTTTATAGAGTCAGAATGCATGTTGGCACCCTCATTTGGACATTGTATTTAAATATATACTTTTTCTTTGATTAGGTGTCTGAGCTGGAATCTCAAATTGATAGTTTTGAAGCTGAGATGGAGGGGCTATCTGTTAAAAAAGGGAAAGCAAGGCCACCAAGATTGGTAATATGGCGAATGAGGGGTTCAACTTCTATTCATCATCTGTTACAATTTCATAGTTTAACGAGCACTTTGTTTCACAGACTCATTTAGAGTCATCAATCAACCGGCACAAGGCTCATATAATGAAGTTAGAGTTGATATTGAGATTGCTGGATAATGATGAGCTGAGTCCTGAGCAAGTCAATGATGTTAAGGATTTCTTGGATGACTATGTGGAACGGAATCAGGTTTTTATTTTATTTTTCCTTTCAAGTTTTTTTCTAAATTTTCGAGGTCTTGATTTCCCTGCAACACCAAGGACTGTCTTCAGATCTATTTCTCCATCTGGAAATGGCTTACGCTTGCCACTTGAAGAGATATCTTCTTTGCATGGGGTTGTGCACTTATATCTGCTCCGAAGGCAGCAAGTACTAGCAGAAATCCTGGAGAATCGTGCTCTTTATACTTGTTCTTTAGATTTCTATGGGTGATGTTATGGATAGGAGAATATGGAGTGATGCTAATATCGTTATTGAGCTCATTCATGCTTTTAGAGCACCCTGTTAGATTTTCTGATGGGAGTCTTTCTGTACCTTAGCCAAACAAGTATTGGATAAAATGGATTGCTTATGTTCTGAGGTATTAAACTTAAGTCATTTCTTCTGCAGGAGGATTTTGATGAATTTGATGATGTTGACATGCTATACAACACCTTACCTTTGGACAAGGTAGAGTCATTGGAAGATCTAGTTACCATTGGTCCACCTGGTCTTGCTAAGGTAAATTGAAAACCTTACTTGCTGAATGTAGATTATATATTATTGTTTGGGAATATTTGTATTTTTCATAAGTTCCTCTCCTGCTCTCATATTTATATGATTATATGATCTTCCTCGACTTCAATTGGTGTATAAGAAAACACAATAGCCACATGCTAATTTATTTTTTGATTTCATTTTTATGTTTATGCTATCAACTATAAGTGAACTTATTCAGGTGCTTCCAGATATTATGAAGAGTATGTCAAAGAGCAGAGTAGGAAATTAGAGAGCATAAACTAGGAGAGTGTGGTATATGGATAATTATCTTCATGGTTTCTTGAGGTTGATACATGTCACTTATCAGCAGCCAATTTATATTTTAAACAGTCAAAATTGTATAAAATAACTCTCTGCCCTGCAATCACACACTCATATTATTGTTTGTTATTGGTACCTTATTTAACACCACATTTCTTACGAGTTAACCTCATCTTGGAGTGGCTGTATGGTTTTTTGAAGTTGTTAAGCTTTCTAAAATAGTTATTGGTGCTTAAACCAATGGAACTTGATGTTTGACCTTTTTTAATCCCCATTTGTGCACTATTTTGTCTAAATTGATTGACCTTTTTTTGGATAGCCCTCCGTTATTGCGATGCCATATTTCCTTTTCAGTGGAGAAGCTTCATATTAGAAGTTTGAGTTTGCATGTGGATAATCTTGGATTCAAGCTCATTATTGTAATGAGGTCATGTAATAGAATCTATTATATTATTAATGCAGGTAACTGTTATGATGCAAATGATTTTAAGCACTAAAGCAATCGAGTGTATTGCATCATGACATAAATGAAAAAATGGATTGCTCTTTGTATTGAGGTGGTCTATCTTTCTCAACGGTGTCTTTTAAATTTCACACTTAACAGTTATACAGCAGTCCTGCTCAATAGCGGGCCCAATTTGTGTGGATGTGTGTGAGAGGGAATCAAATGAGGTTTCCTATTTAAATGGGCTTCCTATACAAATAGTTCTATGTAGACACTGACCCATGTAACCTTCTTGCCATTGAAGTCTTTCTAATTGGCTCATTGATAATTTCTTCTAAATCAATTTTTGGTTGTAATTGCCTTATCAGCTCTAAAGTTCTATTTCATATTTACATCACTTTGACATTTGTATCACGACATGCCAGCCTCAATTCTTTGTCAATCTCTCTTTTTTTTGAAGTATATAATATTTATATACGGCAAATGCAACAAATAAGCTCACACACCCTCCTCACCTTTGGTGAGGTTTGAACCCCTGACCTCCTAGGAGGCCAAAGGCTCCGATACCTTTTCCTATATCATAAAAAACTATATTTTATATTTCCTGTGTTTCCTGGTCTGTTGGTTTCTTTAATGCAGGCAGATACTGTTTCTCAGTTGCTTTTCTGAGTCTGTAAATGTGGACTAGCCTCTGCCTATGCTCATTTTTTTCATGGGCTACAACATAGTGTTACCCATTTTCTTGATCTCCTTGACTCCAATGTGATCCAAGAGCTTGGTCGTTCACTTCTCCATTCTAGACCCTGGCAACCTTGCACCTTTTTAAATTTGAATTTTGAGGCAGGTGACTAGACTATTCATTTAGGCTAGATAGCACCGGCCTTTGTTATAATAATGGCTGGTTTTGTTGTCCTGTATGGAAAAGCTGCAACGAATTCATGTCAACAAGAGTTATCATGAATAGGGTGGTCATATTAGTCTGATTTATTTTTTTTACAGGCTGTTGGTGCTAGTGGCGCTGTTCTAAGCATAAAATCTTCCTTGTCTACATCTTCAGCACAGTTACCGGTATGTTCTGAGAAACTAGCTCTCCAACAATATGACATATGTCTATTGCTGTCATGCGTTAATGTCTTGACCACCAGACACATTTATGTAGCTGGAATACAATCCTATAGGGTGCGTTTGGTATGCAGAACAAAGTGGAACATGACATAACAGAACAGGCTTGTCCCATGTTTGGCATGACCATATGTGGGACACGCTAAAACTAAGTGGAACAAGCATAGGACACACTTGTCCCACTCCAACCCCCTGGAACTAAGTAGAACAACAATATTTTGACTAATATACCATTTGTTAAAAACATAAAACATGTCTTCTCATCATCCACGCCTCCAAGCTAGGGGTGTGCAAACCCGAATAGTCTGAAATTTGAATCCGCATCCGAACAATCTGAAACCCGACATTTGGGAGGATATCGGGGTTCGGATTGGGTTTGATCGTTGGCCACCTAACCCGTCCGAAAACCCGAAATAACATAAATCTATATTTTAAATATTATATATATATATATATATATATATATATATATATTTTTTTTTTTATCTAATTATTTTTTGAAAATCGTAAATTATAGTCTGTTGAAATACTTTCTAAATTTTAAATTTGCTATCGATTTCATTAATCTTTCAATCGATTGTATTCATCATAAAAGCGAGTGAATTTATATATAACTTTTGCATTATATAATACTCGAACCCGACCGACATCAATCCGAAGCCCGACCAACCCAAACCCGAAACAACCTAAAATCCGAAACTTAAAATTTGGGTTTTGATTTCCATATCCAAAATCCAATCGTGATAAATTAGTTTTATGTTTTTGATAATCCATTGCACTATGTGTTAGTGATGTAAATTAGTTTTATGTGATGTAATCTATGATTTTTCATCAGGGGTAAATTCGTCATTTAACAAGTCTAGTCATGTTCTGTCCAGATCTGTCATGTCTTGCCAAACGCTGGACAACTGTCCTGTTCCGTCCTGTCCTGTTCCATCTTGTCCTGTCCTGTCTGCGTACCAAACGCACCCATATTGATTTTCCTGGGCCTTGCAGGCGTGTTCCTAGTAATCCTATAGGCATGGTTTTTTAATATGCATCACATGTCTCCTTTTGCATTTTTTTGATGAGGATAACAACCACCAAAAGAGAACATTTGAGTTGCAGCCCATGTATGCAAGTTTATATCTAGCGTAGGGATCTACACAACCTTGAATGTAACAGCTTTACTCAGAACAGGAATAAACTGAAATTAGGTGATTTTATGATAAGTGACTGGGTTGCACACTATGCTTTTTTCCCTCTTCTTCTGTATATAGTTTCTGAATTTCAATTTGTAATTAGTAAGATGAAAAATAAAAGGTTACTCTTAGCTTTCCATGGACTTGTAGCAACAGTGTAATCATTTGGCAGGTTTTCCGTTATCTTTTATGCTTGAGGTCCTTCCATCCTAGCACCTGTTGGGTATTTACATACCATGTGGCTTGCTTGGTTTTGTTTGACCTAAAAATGGCACCTGTCATAGTTCAAACACATCCTTCAGTCAGTGGTGTATTGATTAGCAAGTTTGCTGATATTTTAATCCCATGTAAAACGAGTTTTATCCTTCTCTTATTTTACAAGGCACTTGGTTGTGGAAGGCAGAGATTGGCTATCCTGGCTAATCATTGTTCATCTTGAGGTGCTTCATACTGTTATCACAGCTCATCTTCTGAACTCTGAAGTCTCTAAGTAGGGTTACAACCAATACATGGAACATCCTTAGGAATATGCTTAGGGATCACAAATGGATCTAATGAGGCTTGAATCTCATGTCTTCTTCTACTTGACCTAGAACTAGAATAGATATATTTACATAATTTTTTACATTCTTTTCTTACTTCCATATAATCCTGTTGGAAAGAAGGAATCCGCCGAAGTTGGGGATTGTCCTGTCCTCCTCACTGACCTCAAGAAGGTGGCTCTGCTTCTAAGCTGAGCAAAGGGATTCTTCAACTGGATCCAGAACGAATAGGAGATATATCAGTATGCCACCCATGGGACACCTTTCTATAGTAGAGAAGTCCTCGTTTTTAACCTGGTATTTTCGTATATTTTACAATTAGAGTACTGTCCATAAGGCCATAAGGTTCCTTTACTAAAAAATTAAGATTGTAAGGTAAAATTGTTAATTACATATCATGTCATCGTATATGTTGTTTCTGCTTTCTGGTCAGTCGGATTTCTTGATCTGGATATGTGAATCTGTTAATTAATATACAACTAGAAGTTTTGTCTTGTATGTGAAGCGAACCAGCTTATGCTATGAGTCCCATACTTTCTTGAACTGTTAGACTTCTATTGTTCATCAGAGAGGAACATATATGGGCCTCTGATTATTTGGAAGCATATTGGTTTGACCTTTTCGTCTATTGCTTATCTCTTGCTTATTCTGACAAAGTTGTTAGTTGAGTTCGTAAATTTCAACGTTATATTTGCATGTTACATTGATATGACTTATGTGGTGTCTGGTAATATTTTTAATTGTGATGCTCGTTCATGAATATTATGTTGGAGATATACGCCTAAATCATGCCACCATAACCTGCCTTCTAAAAAGTGTAAATAAAGAAATCTCCGTGTCAGCAGGCCTCATGATAGATCACGCATTCCTCTGAGGAGGTCAATGATCATTATGACTTTTTCCCTCAAATAGTGTTACATTGCTCAATTAGATACCCAACTAGATTTGATGCATTATGCGGTGGTATTTACATCATTTTGATATTCAGACCAAATATCATGTTTCTGTATATCAATTCATGTTATATCGTATGATAAGCAATTGACATTTGTGCTATTCTTTTTTCATTTTGCTTGTTGCATTTGTGCTATTCTGGCTTGCTGCATTCCTTCTTAGGCCCCAGTTTTATCTAATATTAAACAGGGAGATTCAGTCCAGGAGCAAGTTGATGAGGCAGCTTCCCAGGACAGTATTTCAGAGTTTGGAGCAAGGACTCCACCTCCGAAAAGCAGTGCAATTTCGTCTGCTCCTCCAACATCAGCAGGAACCCATGCAACCCCTGCTGCTATTGGTGCTTCTTCAGTTCTTTCAGGTCCAAGTTCTGTTAAGGGAGTTTTGGACAATACTGGCTCTTCTGTTCCTTTGTCACCAATAAGCAGTGCTGCCAAGGAAGAAGAGATTTCCAACTTTCCTGGTCGTAAACCATCTCCAGTGCTTATCGAAGCAGGATTAAGGAATATCGGTAGAGGTGGTGTGACCAACCAATCCCCGATCAGCATTCCGGTTAGCTCTGGCAGTACTGTTTCTACCAATGGATCCCTTGGTGTTGCTCCTTCTGTGTCAGACACATCTAGGAGAGCTATTTTAGGTGCTGATGAGAGACTTGGCAGTAGTGGAATAGTGCAGCCTCTGGTTTCTTCTTTAAGTAGTAGAATGGTATTGCCACAAGGTACCAAGATCAGTGATGCTGTTGGTGCTGGTGACAGTGGCAATAATGGTGAGGCTGGAGGTATGACAGGCAGGGTGTTTCCACCATCTGGAGTTCCTGGCATACAATGGAGGCCTGGAAATCCCTTTCAAAATCAACATGAAGGGGTATGTTGCTATTTGCTCTTCTATTTCCTTCCAAACTTGTAAAAGTTAACTTGCTGCTATATACCTAATTGTCGTTTTTGCTAATTGCTATTTCTTACTAAGATTAGGGGAAAAACAAGACTTGGAAACAATAATAAATTGACTGCTGATTTCACCATAAGAAATAGGATTTATCTAAATTCTACCATGAAATATAAGCTGAATCGCAGTTATTTTTTGCTTTCTTGTTTATCTTTCCTGTTTATGATTTAGAAAAAGATAACTTGGTAGAAAACGATATTTGGGAAGTGTTTAAGTTATATATGATCAAAATTGGTTTGCAGCTTTTGTAAATGATAGTCATAAATTTGTGTAGTTATGTTTTCATGGTTTACAAAAAGCACCTGATTCAATGATGATAAGCTTTCAAACCTAATAAAATATAATTTTCATCTTTTGTTGTTAAGTTGTTTCTACCTATTGCCCCTGCACCCACCCCTTTCTTCCCTCTTCTACCCCTCACCCTGTCTGCCATGCTGCCATCCCCTGTCACCTTCTCACCGCTGTAGCCTCTCGCCTTCATTTTATGCTTAATACCCTTTTCTGCTTTTAAGTTAGTTTTTTGCTATTTCTATTTTTTGATCATCATCTTGTATGTGTTGCAAAAGAGTAATAATAGCTGTTTGATTTAGGCTAGTTTTTCTTCTTGTCATTGGGAGTTGATGATGTTTCGTTAACCAGCAAATAGGGTGCCAAGCTGGCTGCACGTTACAGTGGCCGGGTGAGCATCGGGGAAAACTTGTAACGAAAATTTTAAATAAAAAAGACAAATAGATTGACAATTTGACGTATGCATTTTTAACCATCGTCTTTTTATATTTGGAAAATGAAAGTCTTATCAAATACGTTTTGATTTTATTACCAACTAGAAATACAAAACTGTTACTTTCAGAAGGCCTTAATTTTAAATTTTGATATACAAAATTTGGTATTCTTGATCAAACTTGTTACTTTCAGGCTTCTTCCTATTGTGATCCTTTTGGAGCTTTAGGATTTGTTCATTTGCACCATTTCCATTTTTCATCTGTCGTTACTTTTTTTGCGAAGTAGGTGGGGTATACAGATCAAACAAAATCAAACCAAATAAACCCAGTATATACCACCTGAAGGTGGGGTCTGGGGGTGGAATGAGATGTATGCAAACCTCTTCTCTACTTGCAGTAGAGTGACATTCTATGAAGACTCCTGGCTTGTGGGGTATACAGATCAATTACATGGAATTATTCTCGTTGCCCGTGTACTTCATACAAAAAGCGGAAAACAACAGCAAAATAAAATTGAAAAGATGTACCTGTAATTTATATGGCCTGTTTTTTGGATCCGTCTGCCTTGAGGAAGCTTATCCCAACTAGTTGAGGGTAAAAGGCTTCTTGTTCTATCAGATTATAACTTCTACGAGCAACTTTTAACAAATGAGGTTTTGTGGCCTAATAGCCAAGTTTTTTTTTTGCTAAGTTGTGCTATAAAGATGGCAACCTTTTTCTTGGTCAGTGCACTTGTGGCCTCCATTCATTGGTTGCAACTCATCTAATGACTTCTCCATGAAGGAACCAAAATACAGGACTATAAATTTGGTATCCAAGCTGTAATTGCAATCTCTGGTGTTACAATACAAGCTATTTTGTCAATATTGTTTTCCTTTGAAGCATACAGTAGTTGTTTTGCATCTTGGTAGGTTGAGAAAAAAAAATAGTTTGATGATTATAAGTACTTGTTGACTAGTAACTTCAATGGCACAGTGAACCTTGGATATCTTTATGCTGTTTTCAGCTTTCTGCAACTTTTATTCATATTTAGTTAAGTCTTCTGTTTGCCTTTTTGGTACAGTTTCGTGGAAGAACTGAAATAGCACCAGACCAAAGGGAGAAATTTTTGCAGCGATTCCAACAGGTGCAGCAACAGGGTCAGGGTACCCTCCTTGGCATGCCTTCCCTTTCTGGGGGAAATCATAAGCAGTTCACACCACATCAGAACCCCCTTCTTCAGCAGGTGTGTCTTGATCGTCATTACTTTTGGGTTGACAATTTGTCTACACCCAATATTTTTCCTAGTAATGTATGCAAATGATTCCCTTATAAGCTCTAGATATGAGCTGACTGGACATTTTGAAGTTTATAAGTTTTGGGCATAATAGTGACAGTTCAAATATGAGGCTCACCATCTTCAATGTTGGGGTGACAAACAAGCACATAGCACAGATGCTACTTATTTAATCTCTATCAACATTTGTGTTTGAATATCACACTTTCTGTAAATATGTGATTAAAGGTGTTAAGGTGCAATTTGTTCATAAATACAGTTCAACTCTCAAAGTTCAGCAGTATCACCTCAAGGTGGCCTGATTGGATCACCGGCTGCAGGTCTTATCACTGCCACATCTGCACAGCAACAACCAAGTTCAATCCATTCACAGTCTGGTCAACACACACTGATTTCAACTGGTTCGAAAGATACTGGTATGTTTGATGATAAACCATTGTCTGTATTACCACATCAGCCGTGGACTTCTTTTTGTGTTTTAAACATTATTGTAAAAGTTGCATAGGTTATCCAATCAGTATCGACCAATTTGGATTTTTGAAATTTTCTGTGTTCATACATGTGTCTTGAAAGAATATGATCATCCTTTTACTAACAATATATAATTTAAGTAGAAGCTGGGCATGTGAAAGCTGATGAGCTACAGCAACATCAAAGTCTATCTGATGATCCTGCCGCTGATTCTGCCACAAGTTCTGCACTTGACAAGAATACTGCCAACGAGGATGATTCAAAAGTGTTATATGCATCAGATACACAGGTATTTTTATTACAGTATTCCGTCGATAACAGTAGTTTGTGCTTGCTACATCCATATCTCTTTTGTTATTCTTTCACTTGTCCATGGGAAGTTGTAGTCTTGTACACATCATTTCGAACTATGAACCCACATTTGGAAGCCAAAAAACCACTTTCAGGAAATGCTTGTTTTTAAAAGGGAAATTGTCCAAAATAGCCATTTTTGCTTTTCTACATAATTGACTGAAATGGCCATGTTCGCAAGTAGCACTTTAGCAACTTGCGAAATCCACTTTTTATAAATATAATATTCATGAAGTAGCAATTTCGCAAGTTGCTAACGTGCTACTTGCGAAATGCTGACGTGTAAGTGCCACTTACGCAACTAGCTAAGGTGCCTACTTGCTAAAGTTGTTAAAGTGCTACTTACCCAACTTGTTAAAGTGCTACATGCCATGTCAGCATTTCGCAAGTAGCACTTTAGCAACTTGCTAAAAGGTTAGTTTATGAATATTAAATTCATAAAAAAGTAGATTTTGCAAGTTGCTAAAGTGCTACTTGCGAAATCTTGGCTATTTTGGTCGATTGAGTAGAAAAGCGGCTATGAAATGAGTTGGGGAGTCCGGAATGGCTATTTTGGACAATTTCCCTTTTTAAAATCTCAGAGATGCATACATCATGACCTCATTCCGACTCCTGGGTAGCCACTTTGCTCAGCATTGTAACAATTTTTTCTGCATTGTGCTTTTGTAGACCGGAGTATCTGTCCCAGTGACTGAGCCTGCACAAGTTACACGAGATATTGATCTCTCTCCTGGACAACCTTTACAGCCCAATCAATCTGCTAGCCTCGGGGTTATAGGTCGAAGAAGTGTTTCTGACCTTGGTGCAATTGGAGACAGCCTCAGTGGGTCAACTTTGAGCTTGGGAGTCTCTCATGATCAGCAACACACTCTGCAGATGCTTGAGGCTGCCTTTTACAAACTTCCACAACCCAAAGATTCCGAACGTGCAAAAAGTTACATTGCAGTATGAAATTTTCCCTTTCTTTTTTAAGCTATTCCTTTTAGTTGTGAATTTTTAATTTTTATATTTTCTGGATTTCAGAGACACCCTGCTGTGACCCCGCAAAGCTATCCTCAAGTGCAGGCTCCAATTGTTAGCAACCCAGCCTTTTGGGAACGCCTTGGATCTGATAACATTGGAACCGATACTCTGTTTTTTGCGTTTTACTATCAACAGGTACTTCGTTTCTTTATGCTTTACATGTATTTTTCCCTTTCTGTCTAAAATTTCCGGTCGGCTTCTTCACAACAATCACTTGAATTACTGCAAAGGAACTGAAAAGTGCGCCATTTTATACAGAACACGTATCAACAGTATTTAGCCGCAAAAGAACTAAAAAAGCAATCATGGAGATACCATAAAAAGTACAACACGTGGTTTCAGCGTCATGAAGAGCCGAAGGTTGCGACTGATGATTACGAACAGGGAACTTATGTGTACTTTGATTTTCATATGGGCAATGATGAGATGCAACATGGCTGGTATGATTACTAAAAACTTGCTTTTCATCATCTTTTGTTACTGTACTGATCTTAGATGCCATCCATATATTTTCCAACTAGTTCCAATTGTTGATTACTACTCCCTACGTCCCGAAATAAATGTCCACAATGAAAAAGGCACACGGTTTTAAAAATGTGTAATCAGTACACTTTTTAATTAACAAAATTACAGTTTTACCCTTAATTATAGAGAGAGATTTTCTCCATCTCATAATTAAGGGTAGAATGGGAAAATAGACATTTACTTTTGAATGAACATTTATTCGGAACAAACTAAAATAGTAATGTAGACACTTATTTTGGGGTGGAGGGAGTATAATAATACCTTTTGGATTTCCCAAATTAAAAATTGCAACTTTTTCCATGCTGTGTTCTCGAATTTGGGAAGAAAAGAAAAGAAAAGAACGGGAAGGAAAGGAAATTTTTATTTGTGTTCTTGAGAGGGAAGGGAAGGAAAGGAAAGGAAATAAAATAAATTTTCATGCTTTTTTAACGAAAGGGAAGGAAAGGAAAGATGCCATTTTTACAAATATACCCTTATTTCTTTTATAGTTGGTTGTAATTGATAGGTAGCTGTATATTTTTTGTAAATATTTTTTATTCTTATCATTTCTTTCCTCCCACACTTGGGATGAAAGTTTTGGGTGGAATTTTCCTTGAGAACACAAGATTTTTTGTTTCCCCCTACTTTCCTTTCTTTCATAAGAAAAGGACTTGACAACACAAATTTAGAAAAAATTCAGCTCATGCTATCTGTTTACCCGTTAGCAATCCGACGAAGGATCGTGTGAGAAGAAGAGTTAAGGTAAGAAGGGATCTGTACCCTTGATCACTTTTAATCTTAAACCTACCATCGAATCGTGCTTGATACGGTGCATCTCGGTGCATCTCATCTTAATATGCATCGAAGGGTGTGGAGATCCTTTCTTACCCTTCTCATCATAACTTTCATTCTCACCAGAACCCAACCCGTAGCAATCCTCTGAGAATGTTTGTGGTAATTTTATTTGCAGGTGCCAAAGAATCAAGTCAGATTTCAAATTTGAGTACAATTTTCTTGAAGATGAACTGGTTGTGTAAATAACAAACAGCAAGAAGAGATTGAGAGTAGCTTTTGATCCCATTCATTCATATTGAAGTTTTGCATAGTTGCATTGTTTCTTTTCTTTCTTGGCTCATTTGTCTTCAGATGATATCTTTCAAGAGATAAATAAATATACATACTGTAGTTTCAGCAACTATAACTTTCTGCTCTGAATCTTTTCTTTGGAAGGGTATCCTAGTTTTGTTCAGACTAATCCTGACAAATTACGACAGTGAGATATCAGCCTTGAGTTTTTGATAAACTCAGTGGCAAATATTGTTGTAGACGCATGGAATTGAACCCAAAGTAGATGGGATATTCTACCACATTCCCTTGGGCTTCAATCAATATGTCACAACCTTTGGTTTTCTACAATGAGTCATGCACGAGATTTCAATTGCAATTACATGTAAACAGAAAAACTTAAATGTTAGGGGTGTTTGGTTAGCAGGATTCCGATGGAATCTGAAGGAATTGGAACGATCAATTCCATTGACTAAGTTCCATTAAGGCGTTTGGTTTACCTATGGAATGGAATTAAATTCCACGCATTCCATTATTCATGGATTTGGTCATTCCATCACAATTGAGAAGGAATTCAATTTCATTCCATCCAACTTTTTCAAAAAGACAAAACTATCCTTTATCTACCCTACTTGATTTATTAGACCTATATGAACCTATGTCGACCACTGCCGACCACCACCGATCTGAACTGCCGCCGATCACAACCGTTCTGCACCGCTGCTGACCACCACCGATTTGAACTATTACCAACCACCGCCGACCGCCACCGATCTGAACCGTCGTCGACCGCCACTGTTCTAGACCGCCGCCGACCACCACCGTTCTGGACCGCCGCCGCCCGCCACCGATCTGGACCGTCGCCAACCCCCACCGATCTGGACCGCCGTCGACCACCACCGTTCTGCATCGCCGCCGACCACCATTGTTCTGAACCGCCGCCGACCACCACCGATCTGAACCACAGTAGTTGGATTTCGATTTTAAAAGTTTCAAAAAGGGTATTTTGGTCATTTACTAATATTTCATTCCAATTTCAAAGCTACATTATGTGAACCAAACAGACAGATTCCAAATCCTTTAGCAGATTTTATTCCAATGTCTGTCAACCAAACATGTGGTCAAACCTGATAACATTTCATTCCAATTTCTTCAAAGTCAAATTCCTTTGACAGATTCCATTCGATCCAAAACATTCTGCGAACCAAACGCCCCCTTAGGGTTTTATTATATTATTGGGATGCTCAAATAAGAAAGTTAAATATCATGAGAAGATAAGAAAAGAGTGCTAAGAGAACTTTTATATGTGAATCATTGAAAAAAAAAATCTATTTGAAAATGTTTATGTGAATCCATATTAATAATCTGTAATTTTGTTTTACAATACATCTTTAGGTAGATTTTTTCGGATTTTTGTTAGTAACTCGCATATGAATCTTCACTTAATTTCTTTCTCTTACATTTTTGAAATTTAACTTTCTTATTTGAACAAGCTCCTATTATATTATTATTATTATTATTATTATTATTATTATTATTGTAGGAAAAGATTCTAAGTGTCAAATGATGTAATCCAATTAATTGAAGGGTGGTGTTATTGATTTTTTTTGTTAAATCAGAGCTTTAAAGATGTGGAAATGATGATGTATTTGATTAAATAGCATATAGAGGAGATTCTTTTATATCACCCTTAATGTATCTTTGTTTCTATCTCCTATTAAAGAGATATATAAAATCTTTGTAACACCTTAAAGTCTAAAGCAACAAACTAGTCTAATATCTTCGAATTCAACTTAAAATTATAGTGAAAATTATTAGTAGCCTACAACTTGAGGCTTATGAGAAGCTCATAAATTCCATTTTTTAATCAGTATGATACGAACTTTTACAATTCTTATTTTTGTATATTAAATAGGAATGTGGGATATGAAGATCAAATTTTCATCATTTAGATTGTGGAGTGTGATGGATAATTTGTCTCTTTTTACTTTGATTATAGTTTAGTAATTATGTGGGGAGTGAGATTGTGCCAGAAATAATTGAGACACATAGTTGGAGCAATATCATGACGATTATAATCAGGGGCAGAAACATGATTTTTGTTGAGCGGATGCATCTTTAGGTGGATCAAGTCATCATATGTGTTTCAAACTTGATATCATAAAACCACAAGGGCTGTGGTGTGGTGGTAAAGGCTTGGGGAGTTCAGCGTTCAACCCGGGTTCGAGCCCCACTTGCAACACTTGTGGCCACTGAGGGTAAAGTCAGGGCTGCACGCTTTAACAGCTGGGCCAAAGACCCTAATTGTCGGTGATTAGTCTGGGCTATAGGCCCAAGATACCCTTTCCAAAAAAAAAAAATTGATACCATAAAAGAGCTACTTTGGTTGTGTTTCAAACTTTCAAGCTTGAAACTTTGCAGGTTTTTGGCCACAAGTAGCAGTACATCTTTAACAGATTTTTTTAAATATAGAAAATAAACTTTTTGGAGATTTTGGTCTAATTTTTTTTTTTGTTACAAGATGTTTTTCAAAATACAAAAAATATGAGCCACGATAAAATTCTTCAAATTTAAAGAACTTCCTAAAATTGATTGTTTACGAGAAATAAATGATTTTTTTTTTATTACTCCCACCAATAACAATCTCTGAAATTTAATGTTTAGGATAGAGAAATACTAATATTTTATTAAATGTATTCAGTTTTTCTCCAAAATGGAGAAGTGTTAGAAGTTAAATATGTTTTTTTTTTAAATTCTGATTTTTGAATCTATATTTTCAAGAAACTTTGAAAAATCAGTTTAAGATATCTAAGATTTTGATGATCAAAGCAGTTGTACTGCCTGCTTACTCAGTTGTACAATATGCAGTAAGTGTTGTACATTATGGTGGCTAAAAATCTTGCAGATGGATCTTGTTTTTATTAATAATGTTATGCAACCCATGAATAATTGAAAACGAGTCTATTGTTGTTTCTTTTATTTACTTCGGATAATATATTTTTCAAAGTTTATTGATTATTTTATATGGTTATAATATATTCAACTAAAAAGAATTATACATTATATGTTTATATTATTAACTAGGTATATAATCATACGATGTAGTGGGATATAAAACTTTATTATAAACCGAGAATAAAAGATTAATACAATTTTTTATCAATAAAGAAAATCTGAAATTTATATTTAAATAAATAAAAATTTATAAATAATGGTTAAACATGTATTGATAGGATCTATTAGAAAATATTCAAAAAAATGTATCTAAACTTTCTTGTTAGTCACCAAAATAAAACTTTGTAGATAGATTTTTTAAATAAAAACTAAAATAAAATACAATACAATTTGTCATATATTTATAAAGTTGTCTTTAGTTTTTGGGACAATTTTGTCAAAAAGACAAAAACGAAAGGAACATTTCACTTATTTATGGATTTCTTTAAAAATCATTTCTTACCTTTTTTGTCAAAAAGAATAAATGTAAAAAGAAGGATAAAAAACTAGGAGTCGACTTGGTATAATACCAAGTTCTTGTTCTTTAATATCGTATATGTATCAACCAATTATAATTGGTATGTAAAATCATATACTGTATACCAATAAACTTAATTGGTATCTACGTTTTTCGGTTAGTACATGTTAGCACTGGTTTTGTAACAAGTTTGATTTACATTTATGAAAACTTGTTATTTTATTCAAATTTTGAGTGACATTTGGGTTTTCAGGTAACACGTGTGATATTTAAGTGTTTTTAATTGCAGTGAATAAAATTTACAAACATTCAAATGTTCTAACAGATTAGTTAAAGTTACAATGTTTAATATTCAATAATACATAAGAAATATAAAAACTAATAAATAATTAAATAGGTACTACCATGGTATACGACTTCCAATACTCTGTACCAACTAAATTTGCATATTTGGTAAGGTACTACCAACTAACTACAATTGGTATCAATTAAGCTGGTCCGGTTGATAGACATGTTGGTTGGTTTAGGGTTGTTTGGTTGGGTTTCCATTAAAACTTGTATGGATAAAGTTGTTTGTGTGGATTAATATGTCTATATAGATTGAGAAGATTTTTGTTTGTAGAGTTTTTTTATAGATGAAAGCAGGGGCGGAACACGACCGTTGTTATCCCAGGGGCCGAAATATAAAATGACAAAAACTTAGAGATCCAAATGATATGTGTGTACATTGTTTTTTATTCTCTTTTTTTAATGATCTATTATTAAATTTTAGAGAGAACTTGTTAATATAAGACTAAGGGGTCGTTTACCAAACATTTACCCGGTAATCGCTTACCAAGTTATATTATCTTATCGGATTAACATAGCAAGTATCGAGAATTTTACCGGGTGAAATATTTAGATTAGTAATATAACACCATATATCAACTTAAATACCATTTCTTTAAATTAACTAAAATTTATATATAATTGATATTAAGAGCATTTTAAGTTCCTCTAAAATGGAGAAAATGAGAATTTTGGACATCTTTTTGCTCCAACTAATTCTCCAAAATGTAGAAAAGGTGATAGAGATAATTTTTAATTATATTCCACCTATGAGAAAATCTTGAAATAAAATATTTAGGGAAAAGAAATAATATTTTATTAGGTATATGTAATATTTTAATAATATACGTAATGATATAATATCTAAAATAATATTAGGAAAGAAAAATGACAAAAATTGAAATGCTAGGGATTCGATACCAGGACCACTAAGACACGAGTAAAAAACCATAACCATCTAAGCTACCCACCTTCATGTGTTTCTAATAGGACATATATAGTATTTGTGTAAAAAAGTGGGGGGGCCATGGCCCCCCATAGCCCCTATGGGGTTCCGCCCCTGGATGAAAGGAGTGTGTTTTTTAATTGGGATGGATGGGCTTGAAAAAACTTTGGCTTTCTACATAAAACTTTCCTTAGAAGTTTACTGAATAAGTTATTTTCTATATCATCAAGTCACTACCAAACAAACATGCATAACTGAACGAATAAGGTGTGATTTGTGAATCTCATTATCTCATTAAACTATTAACAAACAAACTCTCAGTTTGGTTTGATATAAAATTGTCACCCTTAACAAAAACAATTTCAAGCTGATAACAGAATTGAAATGAAAAATAAACCATGATATCATAAGTAAAATATAAAAATAAGCCGTTTTTTAGCAATGCGATATGTGTCATTTTAAAAAAAATTATAAACATAAATATAAATATAATAGATAATTGTTAACAAAATAAATGGAGGGAAAACAACTTTGATTATATAGAGAGATAGAGATGAAAGTTTAAATGAAAACTCAATTTTCATTGTACACGTGAGAATAAATCTCAGTCACTTCATCTTTATTGATCCAGCAACTCATATTAAATAGAGCTTTTAATTTTAAAATGCTTAAGAAGGAAAATGAAAGATAATTTAAACTCATACCTACCATATTTGACCTTTTATTTTCTTTTTTAATTAAAATTTTTACCCAATTAAAGTTTAAAATAAATTATCTTAAAAATTACTAATATTTTAATCAAACAAATTAATCAAAAAAACGAGAATTTCGTGCTATTCGATATTAGATCTATCTCGATATAGTTTTCATTGTTGTTTTAGCCATTTTTTTACGTGAAATGCTATATATATTTGTTATATTTATTATGAATATTTATGTACGTTCAAGTCTGTACAACACCTCGACACCGTAAGTATGTAACTCGGCATCACCTTCTTCAACACTTTCTTCAACGTCGTAAGACATCACGTTTCTTCAACACTGTAACCCAACACCCATAAAGACGAATCGAGAACCTATCGAATAATTCTGTTGTGAACCGGGGAACAAAAGAGAACGCGTCACGTCTCCACATCTTCATGGGTCATTCATGTATTATTCATCATGAATAATTTATTATTCAGGATGAATAATACATCATTCAGGGTGAATAATTCACAATTCTTGAATTCGTGTATTATTCATCATGAATGTTGTGTAATTCATCTTGAATACTGTATTATTCATCATGAATAATGAATGAACGTTCACATTTGTTATTCATACTGAATGTGGGACATCCGGGGATGCGCATACATATTCATAATAAATTAAACCAAATTTCGGTTGTGAATTGAGAAACAAAAGAGAGTGCGCCATGTGTCTACACCTTCACGGGTCATTCATATATTATTCATCATGAATAATGTATCATCCAGGATGAATAATACAACATTCAGGGTGAATAATACACGATTCATGATAAATAATACATGAATCATGGATTCGTGTATTATTCATCATGGATTCGTGTATTATTCATCATGAATAGTGAATGAACGTTCACCTTTGTTATTCATACTGAATGTGGACGCCCGATGACGTGCATGCATATTCATAATGAATATAACACATATATAGAATTTCACGTAAAAAACGGTTAAAACGAGAAAAAAAACTATATCGAGATGGATGTCATATCGAATAGCACGAAAATTCTCGTTTTTTTTGGTGTAATTTGTTTGATTAAAATATTATTAATTTTTAAGATAATTTATTTTAAAGTTTAAGGGGTTAAAAAAATTTAATTAAAAAATAAAATAAAAAGTCAAATAAGGTAGACGTTGTTTCAAATTTTATCCTTAATCACTTCTCAATTAACATTATTATGTATTAATATTGATTAGTTTTCTAAGTTTTGATCAATGATTAAGATTTGTCTTCGTGTGCATAATGAAAGATAAATTTTCATTTGAACCCACCTATATATATATATATATATATATATATATATATATATATAGGGGTTGTTTAATTTGCAACCCTTAAAAAGGTTGCAACCCTTGCAACCCACATCTTAACCGTCGGATTCATGATCGGCGGTTATTTTTAATTAAAAATATTGGGCCCCATATCTATTGTAACCGCCGATCATGAATCCGACGGTTAAGATGTGGGTTGCAAGGGTTGCAACCTTTTTAAGGGTTGCAAAATATCCTTCTACTATATAGAGTCACCTTCAAATACAAACTTTTTAATGGTGCAAACCATGCAACCCACTTATCTACCACATATTTTGTTTTTACCTTTTTAATAAAAAAATGAGAAAATAAAATATGTGGTAAATAAGTGGGTTGCATGGGTTTGCACCATTAAAAAGTTTGCATTTGAACACCCTCTCTCTCTCTCTCTCTCTCTCTCTCTCTCTCTCTCTCTCTCTATATATATATATATATATATATATATATATATATATATATATATTTGCTAGTACGTCATTAATAAAAATAAAGCTTCTAAATAAATAATCCATCTCCATTGATTTTTACATGATGGGTTAGGATAGGAAAATTACTACAAAGCCCTCATTCCCACTAGAACGAAGAAGAAGAATTGCCCGACGAGGAGGGCAAAATAGACATTCTCATCTCCAACACCTTCTTATGAGAATTAGAATGTTTATGTGTAACAAAAGTCGGGCTCTTTGCCGGCCGATATTCGGGCAGCAACCTGCCCGACTTGTACCTCACCCCACACGCATTACACAATGTTTTCGGTCCTTGTGGACCCCCCCTCCATTGTGGGGTCCTCTGTGAGAGACAATGTGTGCATTTCCTTCCTTGCCCCTGCTCGCCGCCACCTTCCTCCTGCCCGGAGGAGCTGCTGCTGTTAGGGGTTGTACATTTTTTCGATACAAGGTACTGTTGAGACCAGCATCTTCGGCTTCTCTTTCTTTTGCTTCTTGCCTTGGAAGGTACAACCAGTTTAAGCATGGAATGGGTTTGTTTCATAAGAGGCTGAGGCTCTGCTGATGTGTTTGTACCTTGTGCATTAAAAGTTGTACTCTGGGGTTTCTCTACTAGAGGCATACAATTGCCACTGCTTGATAAACAATCCTCCACAAAAATGGAAAGCCATTCCATATTAACATCTTCCTGCAATTAAAACATTATGAGAACATCTACAACAGCTTTTTTAAAATGGAGAAAATTGAGATTTTGAACAACTTTTGTTCCAATAGTTTCTCCAAAACTTTCTTTAAAATGGAGTAAATAGGAGAGATACTGTAATTTTCTCCAATTTAGAGACATCCCAAAAAATGATTATCAAGAGAAATAAATGATTTTTTTATTATATCCCACCAATGAAAAAACTTTGAAATGAAATGTTTATGTGAGAGAAATAATATTTTATTAAATATATAAACTAATTTAATAATATAATCAATAATTTATTTTCAAAATGGGGAATCTCTCATAAAATGATGTATTTTTTTTTAAATTTTGGCTATTGTTTTTCCATTTTGGAGAAATTTTGGAAAATCTGTTGGAGATGCTCTTAGAAACCACAAGTTAAACAGTTGGCTTGTGGATTAACCAGTGCGCATAAGCTCGTCCAGAAACTCACAATTACCCCAAAAAATTAAAAAATGAAGATTAAAGAGTTGTTTTGTTGATGTACAATATTGATTGCATGGTGTACAAGTGAGTAGTGGTGGTACCATGGAATGGCCGGAAAGGAGGTCATCGAGGCTGCAGAGAAGGTGTTGTTCCGGTGGTTGATAGTTGGTCGGAAGTTCACCGGAGGTGGAGATATTCCGGCAGATGTCCATAAGGGGTTTGAAAGCAAAAGAGTTGAGAGAGAATGTGTAATGATTAAGAGCAAGCAAAAAATGGAGTAAGAATATTATTTATTTATGGACCAAAGAAAAAGGTTTTCTTTTTTGTGTCGGCAGATCAAATATGTGCAAATTCAAATTTCATCAATCAAACACAACCCCACATCATGTCTCTCTCCTATACATATGCATATTAAGGTAGTAAATATATAAAGAGAGAGGTTTCGAAGAAAACCTCAAAAAAATGGAAAACTAAGAAACATCCTGGTAGTCTTTCATCTGTACAGTATGTACTTGTGCATACAAGTAAATCAAGTTGTTTTTTTGTTTTTATGCACGTATGCATTATGCACATGTGCTTATGCACGTCTGCATGTTACAAATTGCTTAAATGCACAAATGAATATCGTTCAAATGAAGGACTCCCAGGGTGTTACTCAATTTTCCATTTTAGGTTTCCCCTAAACCTGACCCGATAAATATAATCATTTTATATTGTGATAATTGATAAGTGTAACAACTTGTACTTTAAGGTATTATTACACATGTTTTTCCCCATTTAACACTAGAACTTAAAAGGCGAATAATTGAGTGAGAAGTTGAGTTGATGTGAGAAATGTGAGAAGTGGATCTAAACCCTTGATTACTTGTAATCTCAAACCCACTCATGAAACGCGTTTCATAAGGGAATTGATCTTATGCATCTCGATGCATCTCATCCTAATGTGCATCCAACGATTGATAACCACTTCTCACACTTCTCACGTTAACCCAACTTCTCACTGGAACCTAACCAATAACTTAAAATTATATATATATAGGGGTAGGTTCAAACGAGAAGCTAAACATTTTGCGAGAAGGCGAGAAGTTTTTAATCATATATGATACACAAGCTTAATCATATATGATTAAACACATGTTATATTGGCAATACATAGACGTTTAATCATACATGATTAAACACACTTACAAGCCGTGTAATCATATATGATTAAACACTTCTCGTCTTCTCGCAAAATGTTTAACTCCTCGCATGATCCTCCCTCCCTCTCTCTCTCTCTCTCTCTATATATATATATATATATATATATATATATATAGGGTTGAGTTTCAGTGAGAAGTTGAGTTAACGGTGAGAAGGGTGAGAAATGGTTATCAACCGTTGGATGAGAAATTGACGCACATTAGGATGAGATGCACCGAGATAAGATGAACCAGATCAATTCCCTTCTAAGCCGCTCGGTTCAGATCCACTTCTCACGTTTCTGACCGTTAACTCAACTTCTCACATGATCCTTCGCCTATATATAGTGTGTATATATATATATATATATATATATAGTGGAAGGATATTTTGCACAATGTGTTGTTTTACATATATTTGTTTCACAATGTAAAACTTTTTCTATGTATATTTGTGAACCCAAACTCGTAAAAAGACTTTACATTGTGAAATAAATACTTTTGAATCAATACTTTAAATTTTATTCTTAGATGAACTTTTTATATGTAAAGTAACTAATGATGCCGAGGTTTTTACAATATTTAAAGTTCTTATTTGATTAGCCCCCTGTATGTTTATAAACACAATAAATAATACAAATTTACTAACTAATTTTCATGTGTTGTTTCACACTTTCACATATGAAACAACACATGTGACAAAGTATTGTTTTATATTCAAAGAAGACTGTTTTGTGTATAGTAGGAGAAAAAACAGCTTTGAAAAATTCACATATTAAACAATATTGTCTAAATACTCATTTACACTTACACATGTTTGTTTCATATAGTTATTCGTATAGTTATATAAAAAATTAACACGTACAAAGTTATAGAACTTGTCTTTTGGCTGTTATATTTGTTTTTTTTTATTGTATTATGGATATACAAATGTTTAAAATTTTATTTTTGATATGCAATAATAATACTTTTAATAAAACTTAGAATTTAAATATATATTTTTGTGTTTTTGATATTTTATTTTGTGTTTCCAATATCATCATGTATAATATAAAAATAAAGGTATATTATATGTATCTTTTTTTATATTAAAATCAGGTCAAATCATATATCTATACTATATTATAAAAGAGAGATAAAAAACTCTTAATTACAAAATTTTAAGCACAAAATACAATTAACTAAAGTCAATTACTTAATTTACAACTTCATAATGCTTTGGTACAACTTATCCAAGCACAATATCTCACAACAAATTTAGTTAGAGATAACGATTATTTATACTAGATATTTCTATAATTTTAATCACATAACTTATCCAATCACATTATCTCACAACAAATTTAGTTAGAGATAACGATTATTTATACTAGATATTTCTATAATTTTAATCACATATAATAATATATTATATAAGTTTATTTATTATGATATTAGAAATAATACTTAAATTATAACATAAATATTTTAAAATAATATAATAAGATCATACATATCACAATTTTAATATTTCATTTTATTTATTCATTAGGTACCACTTATTAATGCATATTACTTAAAATCCAAAAGTCCACATTGATTAAACATAAATACAACTTATAAAAGCTCAATGTTTGAATTCGTGTAACTAACTACAGATAAGCACGTATTTTTATTTTCTAAAATATCTAAAAATTTTAACTATTGATATAACTAACCGATAAATATAAGAAAATTCACTTATAAAAATTCAATGTTTGAATTCGTGTAACTAACTACAGATAAACACTTATTTTTATTTTCTAAAATATCTAAAATTTGTAACTATTGATATAACTAATCGATAAATATAAGAAAATTCGAGATAAAACACCTTATTTTTATTTTTTATTGAAGTATGTTATCTTTTTAATTTTAAGTATAAATTATCTTAAATATAATTATCATTTAAATTAAACATTTTTTGACCCGTAACAAAATTTATTATTATTATTTTTTATAAAAAACCATAATTAAACTAAAATAAAATATAATTTTGTTTTAAATCTAAGTTTCTCAAAATCGTAAAATAAAATAAAAAAAGATTAACAAAAAGTATGAATAATGATCGAGAGTTCGAGTTATAGATTTCAGAAACCTGCTGCATTGCGATGGTACATTTCTAGTTAAAATATAAAAGACAGATATGAGAAGAAAATTATTTTATAAAAATGCATTTATCAATATATATAGAAATGACACCCAAAAATAATAGTATTACCAACCATGTGTGCAAACCCAATGATTAAGGCTATGTTTGGCAAAAAAAAAAAACTAACTTATAAGCTAGTTTTTTTTCCTGATACATGTTTGGATGACCATAAACTAGCTTATTGAAAAACTACTTATAGTAGCGTTTTGAAAAGCTATCAGTTAGCTTATAAGCTAGTTTGCTAAACAATGCCTAAGTTATATAAAACTAGAAATGTACCCTCGCAATGCAACGAGTTTCTGAAATCTAGAACTCGAACCCTCGAACCCTCGATCATTATTCATATTTTTTGTTAGTCTTTTTTGATTTTATTTTACGATTTTGAGAAACCTAGATTTAAAACAAAAATATATTTTAGTTTAGTTTAATTATGTTTTTTTATAAAAAATAATAATAAAGTATTTTGTTACGGGTCAAAAAATGTTTAATTTAAATGATAACTATATTTAAGATATTTTATATTTAAAATTAAAAAGATAACATACTTCAATAAAAAATAAAAATAAGGTGTTTTATCTCGAATTTTCTTATATTTATCGGTTAGTTATATCAATAGTTAAAAAATTTAGATATTTTAGAAAATAAAAATAAGTGCTTATCTGCAGTTAGTTATACGAATTCAAACATTAAGCTTTTATAATATATTTATTATAAACTACCTGTTTTATTTTTTATCAAAATATATTTATTAGATCAATGCATGTTTTTATAATATAGTATAGATATATTAGTTATGAGATTATAACTAATATAGATATAAATATATTAAGAGCAAATCATAAAATAAAAAATAAATATTGATAATAGTAATATTGATCAAATCGTCCAATAAATATTGATAATAGTACATAATATTGATCAAATCGTCCATTAAATATAAAAAACAAATATTTATATTAATTAATAAGTATTCATTCCATAAATAGATGATGATGTGAGATATTGAGCTTGGATAAGTTGTACCAAGACATTATGAAGTTGTAAATTAAGTAATTGACTTTAATTACTTGTATTTTGTGCTTAAAATATTATAATTAAGAGCTTTTATATCTCTTTTATAATATAATATATAGATAGATAGAGAGTAATAGATATTACTCGTAAAAAAAAAAGGAAATAATTCTAGAAAGTAGCAAATTGCACGGATACCTGCAAAAATTCAAACGTACGATGCACAGATTGTCTTGGGTTCAGGACGAATTCAAACTATTTTGAAATTTAAAACCACGAAAAACTTTTGTTTTAAATTCAGATTAATTTTTTTTTTGAGCACCTTCTATATTAGAATAGAGATTGCGAGGGTTTAGTAAATTTTTTTGCTTCAATAGGTATGTTAAAAGGTGTGCTAAAAATAGAGAAAAGAAGATATAGAAAACAAAAATCTCCAAATTTAAAGAAATATCTAAAACTAGGGTTGTAAATGAACCGTTCGGCGGAAAGTTTGTTTATGTTCGTTTATTTAATAAATGAAGAACATGAACAATTTTTTTTGTTCATTTAGTTAAATGAACGAATATGAACAATGATCTCGTTCGTTCATTTACGTTCATGAGCGTTCGTTCATTTACGTTTGTTTACGTTCGTTTATGTTTGTTTATACATATAAATATATTTATATATTATATGACATTAATATGTAAAATCATTAATTAAATTCATTTTTATATCTTAAGTTTACCCGGTTTTTCATTTTATTATGTTATTTTTTACGAACGAAATGATGGGTAACGGTAGTTGTTTTTTGTTCATTTATGTCCGTTCGTTTACGTTCGTTTAGCTCTTAATGAACGAGCATAAACGAACACGAACAAACATATTTTCTTAACGAACGAACATGAACACAAAAAAACTCATTCGTTTACCATTCGTTTATTCGGTTAAGTTAAACGAACGAACATGAACAAACCTCCGTTCGGTTCGTTTACAGCCCTGTCTAAAACTCTATATCAAAGAGAGTAATATTAATTTAAATATTTTTCAACCAATAAAATATATTGAAAATAAATGTCTAGTAAAGAAAATAATATTTTATTAAATGCATTGAAAGTAACAGTTGAAAGGTGCGTCCCATTGCCATAACTTTTAATGGAGGTACACCCTTATGTGTTATTGGAGGTGTTGTAAATAATTAAGAGTTGTTTGGTTGGTTTTTTATTTAGAGTCTAGTTGTTAGCAGTTTAAAGAATTTATTGTGATTTAGTTTATTCGGTCAGCTATAATGACAGTTTGGTAGTGGTTTAATGATATAGAAACTGGCTTATTCAGTAAGCTTTTAGCAGAGAGATTTATGCAGAAATCCAAATTTTTTTTTCTAAACTTGTCTCTCCCAATTAAAAAACATGTTCCTTGCATCTATGAAAACCCCTCTCAAACAAAAAATTTCTCAACCTATACAGACAGATTAATCCACACAAACAGTTTTATCCATACACGACTCAAGGGTTGTTTGGTTGGTTTTCCATTAAGTCATGTATGGATAAAGTTGTCTGTGTTGATTAATCTGTCTGTATAGATTGAGAAGATTTTGTTTGGGAGGATTTTTTTTCATAGATGGAAGGAGCATGTTTTTTAAATTGGAATGACAGGTTTAGAAAAAACTTGACTTTCTACATAAAGCTCTCTCCTAGAAGCTTACTGAATAAGTCGCTTTCTATATCATTAAGCCACTACCAAACTGTTATTATAGCTGACCAAATAAGCTATGAGTCACATTAAGCTTATTAAACTGATAACAAACAAACTTTTAATAGAAAACCAACCAAACATCTTCTCCTAAATGTTTACAACACCTCCAATAACACATAAGGGTGTACCTCCATTAAAAGTTATGGCAATGGGACACACCCTTCAACTGTTACTTCCACCAATAATTGGTGTTTCATGGAGAAAACAAGAAACCAAATCAACATTGAATTCACATCAAATTTGTTCTTTCAGATATTTCTAGTATTGAAAAGCATAATCATGTAATAATAACTCGTACGTGATGGATTAGAAGTTACAAGTCATATTAGACTGAAGTAATTTACGTTGGATTTAATCTGACTCACTTAAATATATCACAAAATAAAGATTGATCATGCACCAATCTTTCTTTCTTTTTTTTTTTTTTTTTTGGAAAGGGTGTCCTGGGCCCAGACTAATCCCTTGGCAATGAAACCGACTGCTAAAGCATGCAATCCTGAGGTTAAACCCAGTGGCTACAAAGTTGCGAATGCATCATGCACCAATCTTGTAAGTCAAAACAAAATAGATTTTGGATCGACCCATACCCTATTGAATTTTGTTTTTCCGACGTAACATATGGATCATATGCAAATGGCATTGTGTTTTTTACCATGTACACTACAAATTTCCGACGCGTAAGAATTAAGAACATCTCTAACGGATTTTTTATAATTTCTTCAAAATAGAGATTCAAAAATCAAAATCTCCAAAAAAAAATTACATTCAACTCCAACAGATCCATTTTAAAAATTACAATATTAATTATATTAATAAAATATTATTATTTCTCCTAGACATTTAATTTCAAAGACTCTTATTGTTGAGATTACTAAAATATTATTTTTAACTTCTAACTAATCATATTCAGAGAGTTCTTCAAATTTGCAAAATTTTGTTTTTTTTCTCCTACATTCTCCATTTTGAAGAAAGCTTTGAAGGATCAATTAGAGAAAAAAAAATCCTCAAAATCTTAATTTTAAAAAATCTACTGAAGATGCTCTAATGCCTCTAATTTGTAGTGTAAAACAAAATATTATTTTTTGAAAAGGTAAAGTTGTTAGAAGAGATTTGCAATTTTCCATGGTACAAATGAATGTGTGTTTTCTAAGCAAGTGCTGAACAAACTTTTTACTGTGCATCTTCCCTTTCAAATCTATTTTTACGTGAAATTTGTTGGGTTCGTTTGACTTGATTTGGCTAAGTGAAAGTATGTAAATAATAATATGATAGAAATCATTTGTAAAATGTGTTATATAATAAAAGTTTGGCTGTTATGCTTCAAAAACTTCACTTAACCAAACTATGTTCTGCTTTCTAAAGGATATCACCCATAGACTTACAAGCCTAATCAACCAATTACTCTATGAAGTTTATGTTTTACTCTAAACACGCTCAAATATGACAACAAATTCATCCCTATATCTTTTAACAAGCTCAATGTAACATTTCAAGCCAAAAGTCCGATCGAAATTAAGGTAATCATAATAAAGAAGCCTATTTACATACATTTATTTACGTGTGGCTTTGAGTTTATACATATGTCCATAGAATTGTAGAATCAAGTCCAGGATAAATATACATAGAATGCTATATTACGTATATATACAATAGACTTATCTATTAGAGGCCACGGCTGGTGGCGAAGGAGGGGGGGGTAGGTCATTGGAGTATATATAGAAGCTTACGCTATGCTCAAATCATGAACATGTACAAATTGCGACCCAAATGATGTCAAGGAGATGGGCCTCCCAAGTACTGAAGCCACTCTTCTGGAGTCCCCTTTCTCATTCTCAACAGCTTTATCGCGGTGTTTGTTAAGGGTATGGCAATTACATCATAGTCTTTAGGGGCCTGCTCCAAATTTATATCTTTCATTACTAGTGGGTGAAGGATAAAGAGATGTAGCAAAGGAGGCCAATGAATCATACTACAATACCCCACTTTAAATAGGTTGGTTTTTTAAGTTAACATCAATTGTTAAAGTGAGAACTAGGATGCTAGAGCAAAGTTTGTCGGTTTTCATTGGTATTATGTCAAGAATAAATGGTTGGATGATCTTACGCTTTTCTTTAGCATAGTATTTGTGAGAATATGTGAAACCCCCCTCGAGGAGAGAAGTAAGGTTTCAACTTTCAACATATACCAGGGAGAAATGGTCCAAGTGTCTAGCCACGTGGGACTCTAACACCCCCCTCCAACGGTGGTTAAGGCGGGCACAAATTGTCCCAGAGTGTCAAGTGGGGGTCAGATACTACCCCAGAGTATCAAGTCCCTACGGTGGTAGACTTTCCTCCCATACCATGTGAGAATATGTGAAACCTCCATATTAGTCTCCAAAAGAGCCCTCGAGGAAAGAGGGAGGTTTCAACTTTTAACATAGTTTGAGGATAAATGGTCCAAGTTTAGCCGACGTGGGACTCTAAAAATATTTGGTTCTATGCATACCAACTATTAGGAGTCTTTGAGGTTCTAGCAGCTTTAAGCTGTTACTAGATAAGTCCAAGCACATTAAGCAGGATTGGATGGTGATTATAGGTGAGGGTTTGGTCCATGGATGGTCTGTTGCAAGCCATTTTAGGTCGGTTTGAGTCGTTTATTTGGGCCATGGATGATCTGCCATGACCTGTGGAAAGCTATATGCTTATACAGTTCATGCAATGCATCACAATTTGCTAGAGAATGGTTCTGGATAGTGATCAGCAATTTAATAGGTCGTTTAAATGGGCTAATAGACCATCGGATAACTTTTCATCTCTAAATCACAATAAAGCTATTCAAAAGCTAGAACAAGTTGCATGATACCAAACTCATGGTGAAACCCTATGGATACCTTTACTTATGATCAGCTTTAGAAAGTATTTCAAGACAGATCCTTAATATGAAAATTAGAGAAATACCTTTGGGGTCTTATGTAGCTTCATGTTTGCTTCCTCAGGAGTTTTATGACCTTTCTTCGAATTGCAACTTAAGCAAGCAGTAACCTGTCATGGGAAACAATTGCATTAGCACTACTCAGGAAAATTCTATCAGGTAAAGGAAGTTAACATTGAAGTTATAGACAATATGAATGTTGTGTAAAGCTTTTACACAGGAGGACATGATTGTATTTGATTGTTTCAGGAATTACATGTAATATTAATACTCCAACCTAATAAATATGAGCTTCCTCTCTTCATGTCAGAAAACTAGAAAAGTGACATCTGCATAATCAGTCTTCAAAGACCTATACATCAAGAAGAAGACTATCGTAGAACCAAAAGTGATATGGATATATTCACACACCCAGAGGTCAATCTGGACCTCATCCAGTTGTATACATCCTACAACTTAGCTTTCAAGGCTTCCCAAGAGGACCTTAGCAGCTTAGTGGATGGCATGTCCAATCACCCGACAGGCTGGGAAAGAGCACATGGGACCTCTTGATACATGCATCCCGTAAAAAACGAGAACCAAAGACCCAGGACTCTTCCAAGCCTTATCCAAGTAGAGGAATGGGAATAGGAATCCCATATCTATCCGAAGTCCAAACTCCTTCACAACTTCATAGAAACCAACCTAGATAAGGTTTTGCTTGTTTAGTTTTCTGCAAACACACATTCTGTAAGAGATAAAGAAAATATTGTATAGCTGCAACAGCTTTTCTGCCCAGAATACCAATTCAATAATTTACTTTTGGTGAGGTTCAACTTGATGCATCAACAACTATTTTGTGACTTTAACTTGAGCAGCAATGGAGATGCATTTCTGTTTGCATAGGTAATCAGTAAAAGCATCGGATCACATTCACAATGTATCCAGCAATCATGTCAGATTTACTATAGTTAATTATCTACAAATAGGGTGCAAAAGTACTTATCAAGATAGCTTAAGAAGGTCCTGCAGACAAATCTTATGTCTTACCAGATTTTCCCATTTCCATTCCCCACCTCGCGATATAGGTATGACATGGTCAATAGTTAAGTTCACGGTAGAAGAACAATACCTGTAGATATTGCAAATAACATTTTAGAATACTAATTGCAATTATCACTCCTTAAAGGCAATAGGTGCTTTTATTTGTATCTGCCTAATTTATGACTTCAAAGTTAATTTGGTTAAACAAACCACAGAAATGACAAACACAACAAAGTTTACAGATTACTGCTCCGTGCAAGACACTTGTGAAGTGAAGAAATGTTACTTTGTCACAAGGGAGGTTGATCAATAAGAAGGTTAATAGTTAAACCAGTTTAAACGTTTGATACAAATTGTAATACCGAAGAATTAAGCAAGCCCACAAAGGAGATCTCTTGCTCTTGTACAATTGTATGTCTAAATAACAACAATTCATGTTTACCCTTTCACCTTTGTTCATACTGTCAGATCGGCAAATAGAATATATGAACTTATTCATAAGATCTATTAGTGAACCATGTCAATTGAATCATCTAATCTCATATTTTTACTTGTCTTTACAACTTTGACCATTCTTAGCAGCAATTTACTAAATATTTCAGCATCTATGGTTAACGGAGTACTTACTGGCAAGAAAAATCGTCACGAGCCAAAATGTTTTTTCGACTAAGCGTACTCATAATTTTTCTTCTCTTGACAACTTGAAGCAAATGTGGAACCTGGGAAACAGATAAATGATGCATTCAGACATTCCTCGAGCCAGATAGCTGAAGGTGTTCAGCAGAATAATCAAATAAACTGCTAATATGGTAGTACATAACATATTACCCTTAAAACAGCAGGTATAAAGAAGGATCCATTGGGAGAGTTCACAGTTTGATCATAATACTCCAGAACATCAGCCTGTATAACATACATTCACAGACTTCAGACACTACTAAAATCCATGAACTGCAGATGAAATCCCCAACTGGAGTAGATATACCAGCACATAGTGAACTGCATAAATAATTGAGATCAATAAATTTCTCAATCTTAAACAATTACAAGTAAACATGTCTAACCTTTTCCATGAACTCCAAACAAATGGCACGTTTCCAGCAGACAACATTTATAGGCCTAGATCAACAATCACAATCAGATCCAGTGACTGCGATCACTATAAGTTACGAAGAAGCTAATTATTTCCCCCAAATTAACACCTTAACCTTCAATCAGAGGTGGCAATTCTAACAAATATATAGCTAACTGGAACAGTCTCAAAGAAAGAAGAACCAAGGATACATGTAAACAATCACAGTGATCCACATAAGAACTTAAACAACAACAATGCACCAGACAATATATAATACTATAATATATATGAACAGTTAATTAATAACAGCGTTCACCTCACCAAATTTAAACTACGGCACTCTATACACCATGGCGTATGTAATTTCGACGCAAAAAGCAAGGTGAAAAGCACAAACCTGTACGAAATGTCCAACACTAAACCTCTAAACCAAGAGAGATCGTCACTATCATAATCAGGATCACCCAATAGTTCATCATAAATAGCTTCCTGATCAACAACCGCGTTCCTTTCCGTGCCTTTCGTATCCTTCGACTTGCTCCCAGACGCCGACGCGAAAACTCTAGTACTTCTAGTGGTTATGCGATTGTAGTTATGATTGCTTAACCTCGTGATCCTCCGTTTCTCTGATATTCTCAATCCACCGCAGCTTCTGCCACCGTATATGGCGGTGCCGGTGACATCTTTTGGCTCAAACCCTACCAACATTTCGTCAACAATGAAGATCGGCTTCAGGCGACGGAGGACAGTGAATTCTGCCATTAACAAACGTGTTGTTTGATCGATTTTGATCACCGTTCAACTAATTTATATGCAAAAGTTTCAGATTTTGATGAATTTGAAGACGATTTGTTGGAATTTGTGAGTGATTGAGTTGTGGAAGTTTCCTTTAAATCATTTTTCAAGGAAAATCTGTTACCACATATTCCCTCTTCCCGACCTCGAATATCTTCAGCCTAAACGTTATTTGAAAATTACTATTATGTCCTTGGATTGTACCAAACGAAATATTTGAAAACCGGACTTTGATCATGTCAGACCAGCCTCTTTTCGTAAGATTCGTGAGATTACATTTTCACATGTGAAACTTCACAATAAAACACGGTGAAGGTAAAACCCTTCACAGCAAAACATTGTGAATGTTCGATTTTTTTTACCTTCAGACTGTTTTGCTGTGAATTTCAAGTGTAAAATCATAATCTCACGTGAACCCAACCCTTGAAAACCACACAATAAAATCAGAAAAAATAAAATAAAATCAGGTTTGTAGGATGCATAAAGTGCCTAAAAGTGTTAATAGAATCTCTTATAGAACTAAAAAATAAATTGTTCTAATTAAAAGTGTTACAATAAGTTTATAGAATATTTTTAAGTGACGTAACAAGTTTTTTAAGACCTTTTTGAAAAAAAAAATGTGATACAAAACAAAATCAAGAAAAATCATTCTGAATAGAATCTATTGATTGAATAGCTAATGCAATATGGGAACAATATTTGGTAAACCAAGTAGATAATAAAGATCTAATATCACAAATAGAAGATTGTTAGAACATTCAAATGTTAGACTTTTTCATCAAGGTTTTTCATAATTTTTTTCTTATACATTATTGTCACAACTCACATCAACAACTGTAAAATCTCTACATACCTTCACTACGTGAAAAACCTCACCCAAATTTTTTCATAGTTTTTTCAAACTTTTCAAGGTCTCATCATTTTAACTTTATATCATTTATATTTTTATTTATAAAAATAAATAAATTAAAATTTGAGTAAATTACATTTTTGGTCCTTGTGGTTACCACCCATTATCAAGTTTGGTTCATCTTTCAAACTAATTACAGTTTTAGTCACTGTGATTGATATTTTATTTCACTATTAGTCCCTCTGACCAACTTTAGTTAAAAAACTTATTTTAATTAAGGGTATTTTGGTAGTTTACTTTTTCTTTATTTTTTTCATTTTTTGTTTTATTAGATTATAGAGTAAACTACAAATTTGGTCCCTGTGGTTTACCAAAAAATACGAAAGTGGTCCCTGAACTTCAATAAGTGCAGATTTCATCCATGAGGTTTCGATTTTGCTATGAAAGTGGTCCCTCTGGCGTTAGTTCCGTTAAATCGTCCGTTAAGTCAAGGGTAAATCCGTCTTTTAAGGTTTTTTTCCAGTTTTTATTAAATTCTTTTTTAGAGTACACATGTTTTAAGCATGTATACAACGCATTAATGCATCACTCATCTTCTTCCCCAACCCATCTTCTTCCCCAACCTTTAACTTCTTCCCAAAATTAATCACACACACATATATATATATAATCATACACACACACACACATATATATATATACACACACACACAATATTTAATGTAGATATGATATTTATTAATTTGTATATTCTCTTTCGATAAAGAAAGATTTTTGCAGATCTGAGAGAGATCTGAGAGAAGAGAGAGAGAGAGAGAAAGGGAAAGAGATATGAGAGAAGAGAGATAGATCTGAGAAGAGAGAGAGAACATGTAGTCTAACAAGGTCTCGTTGCATTTCAAGACGCAGACCACGGCAGACCACAGAGAGAGAGAGAGAGAGAGATCGAGACGCAGACGACCTCGTCGGAGAAGACGAGGTCGCCGGCGTTTCTCTCTCTCTCTCTCTCACTCTCTATCTTCTCTCGATGTCTCTCTCTTCTCTTGGATCTGTTTTCTCGATCTCTCTCTCTTCTCTCAAATCTATGTCTCGATCTCTCTCTCTCTTATCTCAGATCTCAGATCTCTCTCTCTTCTCTCTCAGATCTCTCTCTCGATCTCTCTCAGATTTAATATTGTTTCTGAGTATTTATAATTCTTGTTAAGAATTCGATCCTGACAAGTGGTATCAGAGTCTGTTCTCTCAGAAACAGTCATTCATTCATCATGGAAAACTTTGCAGAATCAAACAGTACTCTTGTCTCTAAGGTTCCAATGCTCAAACCCAATGAGTTTGACATGTGGAAGATCAGAATCAGGCAATACATTCTCCTCACTGACTACTCAATGTGGGATGTCATTGAGAATGGCCCCTCTACTGAAGGCCAGATTGGACCAGATGGGAAAATATCTCCACCAAAGACAGATGGTGAGAGGAAGATTAGACAGACAGAGATGAAGGCCTTGAGCACTCTGCTCTTGGCCATCCCCAATGAATATCAGCATCAATTCTGTAACTGTACTGATGCTCAGATTCTATGGAATGCTCTAGAGAAAAGATTTGCTGGAACTAAGAGCACCAAAAGAAATCAAAGGGATGTTCTGAAGCAGCAGTATGAGAACTTCACTTCTTCAAAGAATGAGTCTATGACTCAAACTTTTGACAGGTTCAACAAAGCTTATTGGTGAACTGGCTACTGTTGGAGTGAAGATGGAGCAAGATGATATCAACAGGAAGTTCCTCAGATCTCTTGGGGATGAATGGACTATGTACACTGTCTCATATAGACAGAGTGACAATCTGGAAGATAAGGAACTAGATGATCTGTATAATGATCTAAGAGTTTTCGAATCTGAGGTAGAAGCTAAGAAGAAACCCACTAGGTATATTCATAATGCAGCACTTCTATCAGCATCTGCTGATACTACTGCCAACCCTGAAGCAGTTAGTGCTACTAATGGAGTGAATTCAGAAAAAGGTACTGAAACTGTCTTTGAAGCCTTTTTGTCCAGTCACAGCAACAACTCCTTGATTAATGATGATCTGGAACAACTTCACCCTGATGATCTGGAGGAGATGGACATTAAATGGCAGATGGCCATGTTATCTATGAGGGTGAAGAAGTTTATTAAAAGAACTGGGAGGAACAACTTCTCTCAAAGAAGAGAAGATGGAGCTGGTTTTGACAAGACAAAGGTGGAATGCTATAAGTGCCACATGAAGGGACACTTTGCTAGAGAGTGCAGAAGTGGTGTGCCAAATATCAACCACCAACAAGCTCAGAATGGAGGCTACAATCAAAACAAGAACTCTGCTCAAGCCCTTGTTTCTCAACAAGGAATGGGGTTTGACTGGAGTGACCAAGCTGAGGAAGCCATTCAGAATCAAGCCCTTATGGCAGAGGTGTCAGATCTCCCCTCTAAGGTAATCTCTAATCTTTGTACTCAATCTTGCATAGACACTGTCAAAAGGTACAGGGATCACAACCAAAACATGTGTGATGACCTCAAAAGATTAGAAAAGGACAGAAGAGATTATGTGTTGATAGTTGAGAGGTTTGAAGAACAAATCAAAGGCTTCCAAGCCAATGAACTTCAACACTCTTATGACACAAACTACTGGAAGTGGGAAAAGAATGAGTTAGAGACCAAACTGTCTAAGTCAAAAGAAGAGAATGATAAGTTGAAAGAAGAACTAGCTAAGGTTAAGCTTGATATAGAAAAGTTTTCATATGCTTCAAAAGCAATGGATTCTCTTCTAAAGGCTCGGATTCATGATAAGATGAAGCCTGGTGTTGGATACAATAACACACCCCCTCCTTACAACAACAACTATATCCCTCCTACATCAGACTTGTTAGAGACCAAGGAGAAAAAGGACTTGTCTGAGAAAGCATTTAAGATAGATCCTTTGGATGAGGTGGTTGTTGAGGATATGACTGAGAAAGAAGCCAGTGAGAATAGGAACAATGTTGTGAGTAAAGAGATACCCTTAGAAAACAACATTATCACCAATGAGGGGTGTGGAAAAACCTGGGTCAAGTCTAAAGAGATAGAGAAGACCAAAGGAAAGGCTAACAAGGTCCACTACAAAAAGACCACTGTTGTGAATCCTGGCCCTTGTAAACAGTGTGCTTGCAATAAAACTGAGAGCCTAAATTCTGGTACAAAGAGAGGTAATCAAAGAAACTGGAATAATCAATGGGCTCAGAAACAAGGAGTTGATCTGAGTAAAATAATCAGACCAAAACCTTGTTTCATATGTGGCAAGTTGAATCATTTGGCTAAGTACTGTTTCTTTAATCCTATTAACCAAAGGATGAACTTTCAAAGATTTGTGCAAAAACCTGTTGGTTATAGGAAGGCTGGAAAGAAACATGTGGCTAAGAAATCTGTTGAAACCAAAGGCCAAATGAAGAAAAATGTTTTGAAAGTGAGTATTCAAATGTGGGTGCCTAGAAGCACTAAAACTGTTAGTACTGCTACATCAAATAGTACTGCTGACAGAGATAGTGCTGCCAGAAGCAATATTGTTGCTACCAGTGTTAGTACTGCTGAGAATTTTAATGCTTCTAACACTGTTAGTACTTCTTCAAAGGTAAATACTGCTAACACAGTTACTGCTGCTGACACAGTTACTACTTCTAACAAGGTTAGTACTGCTAAGCATGCAAGTGCTGCTAATGCAGTCAGTTCTTCTAAAAACAGTACTGCTTCTAGCAAATGTGCAACCAAACCCATTATTGTGACAAAGTACTCCAGCAATGAGGAGTCAAAGTTTAAAAATCTTGTCAAGAAGGAATGTAAATATTTTGATGAGAAAGGGGTACCCAAGACCACTTTGGCTTGGGTTCTTAATCAATACTAACTGATTTACCTTATGTGCAGGGCAACCAACAGCTCAAGGGGAAGAGCATCTGGCATGTTGATAGTGGTTGCTCTAGGCACATGACAGGCAACATGTCATGCCTTCAGAATTTCAAGCATATCAATTAAGGACATGTTCCATTTGGAGACAATCTTGCAGGTGGAAAAATAAGTGGAAAAGGTAATGTCACAAAAGGTAAGATGACATTTGAGGATGTCTACTATGTTGATCAGTTAAAGTACAACCTGTTAAGTGTATCACAGGTTTGTGACAAACAACATAGTATATTATTTACCAATACAGAATGTATGATCCTTGCTCCAGGATTCAAAGTAGTTGATGAAAGCATGATACTACTTAGAACTCCAAGAAAGGACAATGTTTATTGTCTAGATATGGACAATGTTTCAAGTGATTCATCCCTGAACTGTCTTGTTTCAAAAGCTTCTGTGGATGAATCCTCTCTTTGGCACAGAAGGATGTGTCACATGAACTTCAAGACAATGAACAAACTTGTTAAAAACAACCTTGTAAGAGGTTTACCATCAAAAGTCTTTTCATGTGATGATCATTGTGTTGCCTGTCTTAAAGGCAAACAACACAAAACTTCTCATAAGACCAAAGAGTTAAATACAATTTCTTCTTGTCTCCAGTTATTACATATGGATCTGTTTGGCCTTACAAATGTGATGAGCATAGGGAAGAAATCATATTGCCTAGTTATTGTTGATGATTACTCTAGATTCACTTGGGTATATTTTCTAAGAACTAAGGATGAGACAAGTGGACTGATCAAATCCTTTATCCTAAGAATTGAAAACCAAACAAATCAAAAAGTAAAAGTCATTAGATCAGACAATGGAACTGAATTTAAAAATCTTGATCAAAACACCTTTTGTGAAGAAAAAGGCATTGAGAGACAATATAGTGCTCCTAGGACTCCACAACAAAATGGAGTTGCTGAGAGAAGGAATAGGACACTAATTGAGGCTGCTAGATCTCTGTTAGCAGATTCAAAACTGCCAATTACTTTCTGGGCTGAAGCAGTTAATACTGCCTGTTATGTCCAAAACAGAGTTCTAGTGGTCAAACCAAAGAACAAGACACCTTATGAGCTCTTAAATAAAAGAAAACCCTTTATTAGATTTTTTAAACCATTTGGGTGTCCTTGTACAATTCTCAATACCAAATCTCACTTAGGAAAGTTTGATAGCAAGGCAGATGATGGATTTCTTGTGGGTTACTCATCTCAAAGTAAGGCCTACAGAGTTTTTAATACTTCTTCTAGAATAATTGAGAAAAGTGACAATGTCAAATGCAATGAGAGCACACCAAATCCTATTGGGTCTGGTCCTCAGTGGCTGTTTGACATTGATCCACTAACTAACTCTTTTGGTTTCAGTAGTAATGATTATGCAGGTTCAGGCAGTGGAGGATCAGGGACTACACAAGCTCAAGAGAGTATACCTCAGTCTGTGATTTTTCCCACACCTACAGTGGATCCTGTTGAAGAATGTGAAAAGGAGCCAACTACTGAACCAAATCAGAGTGAAGAAGAAATAAGAGATGAGGAGAGTCAAGAAAATAGAGAACCAGAAGTAGCTGCTGAAATCACTTCAGTTGAGTTGAATGACACCAATCTAGAGGTGAGACTCAATGAAGAATCTAGTCATCAGACAAGAACACAAAAGAATCATCCTCCTCAGCTGGTAATAGGAGATATCTCTTCTCCTATGATGACTAGAAATCAAAGCAGGCTGCAAGATATGCAAGACCAACAACATACAGTGCTTTCTTGCTTTCTATCCCAGCTTGAGCCTAAGAAGGCTTATGATGCTATGAAAGATTCCAGTTGGATAGAATCCATGCAAGAAGAACTGCTACAATTCAAGCTGCAAGATGTTTGGGATCTGGTAGATCTTCCAAAAGGTCAAAGAGCAATAGGCACAAAATGGGTCTTCAGGAATAAGAGAGATGAAAGAGGAATAGTAATAAAGAACAAAGCAAGGTTGGTGGCACAAGGGTATACACAAGAATAAGGAATAGATTATGAAGAAGTATTTGCACCAGTGGCTAGGATAGAAGCAATCAGATTGTTCCTGGCCTATGCTTCTTATATGAAGTTTAAAGTCTATCAAATGGATGTAAAAAGTGCATTTCTATATGGCTCAATTGAAGAAGAAGTATATGTCTGTCAACCACCAGGGTTTGAAAACCCAAGCTATCCAGACAGAGTATACAAACTGAAGAAAGCACTTTATGGACTGCATCAAGCACCAAGAGCATGGTATGACACTCTATCATCCTATCTCTTGGAAAATGGATTTGAAAGAGGAGTCATTGATAAAACTCTGTTCATCAAGAGAAAGAAGAAGGACATCTTGCTGGTCCAAATCTATGTGGATGATATCATCTTTGGATCCACAAGAGACAATATGTGCAAGGAGTTTGAGGACCTAATGCATCAAAGGTTCAAAATGAGTTACATGGGGGAACTTACTTTCTTCCTTGGACTCCAAGTCCAACAGAAGTCAGATGGTATTTTTATTTGTCAGTCCAAGTATGTGCAGGACATTCTAACCAAGTTTGTTTCTTAGACTCAAAGCCTGCTAGCACACCTATGGAGACACATAAGCAGATAACAGCAGATCTTGAGGGGGAGGATATGGATGTTCATCACTATAGATCCATGATTGGCTCTCTCATGTACCTTACATCCTCTAGGCCAGATATAATGTTTCCAGTCTGTGTGTGTGCAAGATTTCAAGTTAGGCCAAAACAATCACACTATCAAGCTGTTAAGAAGATATTCAGATATCTCAAAGGGAAACCTAGATTGGGACTTTGGTATCCTCGTGACTCATCATTTGACCTACTTTCATACTCAGACAGTGACCTAAGTGGAGCAAACTTGGACAGAAAATCTACTTCTGGAGGATGCCAGTTTTTGGGTGCAAGACTAGTATCATGGCAGTGCAAGAAACAAACCACAGTGTCCACATCTACAACAGAAGCAGAGTACATAGCAGCTGCAAGTTGCTGTTCTCAAGTCTTATGGATTCAGAATCAAATGTTGGACTATGGGGTAACCTTTCTACACACTCCAATCTTTATTGATAATAGCAGTGCTATTAGCATTGTTAATAATCCTGTCAAACACTCAAAGACAAAGCACACTGAGATCAGGTATCACTTTATAAGAGACTGCAATGAAAAGAAACTTATTCAAGTTGTAAAAGTTCATACTGATAACCAGTTTGCTGATCTATTCACCAAAGCCTTTGATGTGGGTAGATTCACTTTCTTGGTAACAAGTGTGGGAATGATCAACTATGAATAAGCTCCTACTTAAAAAGTGATTCAATACCTGTATATAGTTTATGCTTGGTGTTACTAATTTTCTTTCTCAGGAAATGTATAGCAATACTCAGTTCATTACAAGCTTAAAAGTGTAAGTATGGTTATTACTGCCAGTACAGTTTTAGTACTGCCAGTACAATTTTACTACTGCCAGTGCTCAGTTAATACTGCTAGTTCGTTAATACTGCTAGTGGTTAATACTTCTCTCAGTTAATACTGCTCTCAGTTAATACTGCTAGTTCGTTAATACTGCTAGTGGTTAATAATGCTCTCAGTTAATATTGCTCTCAGTTAATACTGCTCACTGTTAATACTGCTTTCACTATTTTTTTAAGGTTAATACTGCTTATAATCCAAAAGCTATAAATACCCTTTCCCCGCCTAAAAGATCATAACGACTCTTTGTCTACTATTCATCTTCTCTCTCACTCTTTTCTCTCAAGTATCCAGTGCTCGATAGTCAAGAATCATTGCATACAGATGGCTTCAATGGTGTTTGTTGGTGAGCACAACGAGATAGCCATGCTCCAAAAGCCAAAACAAGCCGAAGGTTTTCACCAGATAGTCGACTTTTTGAGGTCAAGTCACATCGCTCATGCTCTCACTGTGTCTCCTACCATCTACATAGAGCATCAAAAGCAATTCTGGGCCAATGCCACTACTAGCACTGAAAACGGAGTGTCATGCATCAAAACAAGGGTCTGTAACAAACCCTTGACAGTTACTGAGGAGACCATTCGCATCTGTCTACGTCTAGACGATGCTTCAGGTATATCTTCTATTCCAAATGAGGATTTGTTTTCAAACCTCACCAGAATGGGGTATGAAGGCCAATTGGGGATTTTCAAGTTTTTTAAAGCACAATTGTCACCCCAATGGAGGTTCTTTGTTCATACCCTGATGCACTGTATTTCAAAGAAAACTACTGGCTGGAGCCAATTTAGCAGTCCCATTGCCTATGCTTTGGTTTGTTTATCTACTGCTCGAAAATATAATTTTTCTCTGATGATCTTCAATGATCTTGTCTCAAACCTGGACAACAAGAAGAGTTTCTTCATGTATCCCAGGTTTGTACAGACAGTTATAACCAACGAATTGACGGATATACCTCACTTTGATGAGGTATATGTACCTAAACCCCCTAAAGGCAAGGTCTTCTCAAATATGAGAAGATCTGCTAGGGACTCGGAAGGAGTTGACACCCCATTGTTCTCAACAATGATGGTGGTGTTCCAACCACAAGAAGGTATGGCCTCAGGGTCAAGGCCCTCATTAGACCAACCCACTGAGAGCCAATCCCAACCTTCCCTCTCTCAAATTTTTCCTCAGTCCTTTGCTGCTAAACCCACTCCTATAACATCCAAGACTTATATCAAGAGAAAGGTACACAAGGCTCCTTCCCTTGTTGTACCTACTATTAACCAAGAGCCTCAAAGCCCTCTATTGGAGCATTCTCCAATAGAGAATATCCAAAGGGAATCCAATAGGGTGTCTCCCAACCCTGAGGAGGTGCTCTCTAAGGAGATGGATGAGCATATGGGTGAGAAGGCTGCCACTACTTCTGCTAGCACAGAGAAGGACAGTGGTAACATTTCTAAGAACTTCCCCATGGCAACTTTGGGTGAGAAATCACTCAAAGGACCCCGGTGCCAAGAAACCAAGGGGGTAGTTGGTGCTTCTACTAGGCAGAAGGCCACTACTACAAGATCCAAGGATCCCTCAAGGATGGGCAAAACATCCAAAAAGGGTGAGGACAGATCTAAAACTGATGAATTGATGGCAAACTGTTCCAAGGATCCTTCAATGGTGGGTGAAACACCTATAGAAGGTGAGGATAGCTATACTTACTTGGAATTGATTGACACAATAGCCAACATCAATGTTGATGTGGTTAATCAAGGAAAAGAAATCAAAGCATTGCAGCAAGTAGTCATCTCTCAACAAGAGCAAATTTCAAAACTCAAGCATCTGGTGAGAAAGCTCATTGCCAAGAAAAGAAGAAAACAGTTTGTTCTAAGGAGGAGAGTGGTGACAAACAAAAAGGAGGAGGTAAATGATTCCAAAAAGGGGGAGAGTTCAAGTTCAGACAAGTTGGATCAACAGATTGAAGGGGAGTTTGTTGAAGCAAAGGGAGTGGTCATAAATGAAGGGGGAGCAAAGATAACAGAAAAGAAAGAAATGGCTGCAGATGCAAAGAGAAAAGGAAAAGAAAAGATGATAGAATCTGATCAACCAACCAAAAAGCAAAAGATGGTTGAGTCAGATGAAGCATTAGCCAAGAAACTGGAAGAAGAGTTAGATCAAGCTGAGAAAGAGCAGGTTGAGAAAGACAGAGAAATAGCCAGAGCACTAGCCAATGAATTAAATGAAGCATTTCAGAAAGGCTTGGAAACAGAGAAAGCAAAGCAAAGAGCAATGAGCTTGAGAAAGGCTATGATGGCCAGATCAAGTGCAAAGAAGAGAAGGCATTCACAAACTTACCTTGCAACTCAGGAAAGAAACAAGATGATAACTTTCTTAAGGAGTGCAATTGGTGTAAAGAAAGAAATGTTTGTGAAGATGACTTTTGATCAAATCAAGGACTTATATGAGAAAGAAATGGGAAAACTGAAGGGTAATGAGAAGGACATAGTGGAGTTTGAAAAGAAAGCCAAGGAGAGACATGATGTGAATATTAATCAACCATTCCCTGAAAGTGAAGAGGGAACTCCTACAAAAGAAAAGGTAGAGATAAAGGAAGAAAAGAAGAAGGAAGCTACTATAGGGCAAAGTCAAAGGATTCTGAAGAGAACTAAGATGATGGCTAGAAGAAAGAAAACTGAAAAGAAGCCTAGAGTAGAAGAAGAGAAAAAGGTTGCTGAAGAAGAAGAGGCATCAAAGAATGAAGAAAAGAGAACTGAATCTCAGGAAGTACCACAGAGTTCAGATGTAAATTTGTACATGGTGGTAATGGATAAAATTCCAAAGCCTATTACAGTTGAACCTGTTAGAGTCAAACCTCCTGAAGTCATCCACTGGGATATTATGATGGTGGATGGTAAGGAGTATATCAGATTGAAAAGAAAGGATGAGAAGTACTATGTGTTTGCAACATGGAACAAAATTGTCAGAGAATGTTCAAGATCTGATTTGGAAGAAATGTTTGAAGTTGGTATGAAGTTACATGCAGATCAGTTGAAAGCTCCAGGGTTACCAATTGTGAAGCTGGTTATGGAGTATTTGTGCATGTTATTCAATCCAGAAGCAGTGAAGCATTTAATCAGAGATGTGTTTAAAACTGTTAGAGGATGGACTCTATATGAAAGGAGTGGAGTCTATGAATTAGCCTTGGATACTTTTCACATGGAGTATTACTTGGTGGATAGGGTCTACAATCACACACGTCTAAAGCTTCATGCCATGTTAAAGAAGAAGCTGGGTTGTGCACCAAATTCGGAAATGACAAAGTATTTAATTCAGAGAACTATCAACCAGAGCATGGGACTGGATCCTAACATTGGACTGAATCAATGAAAGTTTTGGAAGCATTTGAAGAACTTGACTTCTCTTTCTAAAAGTCAAGTTAGGGGGAGATTGTTGGGAACTGAAGATGTGATCAAGTCATTAATGCTGCTAGTTCAGAGTTAGTACTACCAGAGGATCTCAAAGATTAATACTGCTAGGTATTACTACTTCTAGTAGAATTAATACTGCTAGTCAAAGTTAGTACTGCTTAGCTAGTTAGTACTGCTAGTAGTTAGTGTTGCTTAGTAGTTAATGCTGCCAAGACTCAGTTAATGCTTCCAAGGTGATCAAGATGATTAATGTTGCTTCTGAGATAATGTGAAGATAATATTGAAGAGATCGGGTCTGAAGATAAACATGGAAAGTGTGGAGATAATTATGAAGATTATTTTGAAGATCTTTTTATGTTTAGTAATTATCTTTTATTCTTTAGTATATGTATAGAATTGTTTAGAATAGCATAATTAATTAATTATGAGTTTTTGTTCTAGAGAGAAAATCAACCTCAAGGCTTCGTTCCTAATTCTAGAGAAGTAGAATTCGTCTTGAAAGAGCCTGTTCTTCAAGATTGAGGTTGTGAGTGAAAAGCTTGTAATTTGAATCATTAAATAAAGTTTACAAGTTCTGATTCATACTATTTCTTTCTGTTTACTGAATATTAAAGTGTTTTTCCGCAACTTCTTTAATATTGTTTTTGAGTATTTATAATTCTTGTTAAGAATTCGATCCTGACAAATACGTATTTTTAATGTATTATTAGTTAACAGTATCATTAATTAATTAATATAATAAGAATATGTAATGAAAAATGAAAAAATTTAGGAAAGAAAAGATAAGAGAAAAAGACAAAACACAAGGACTATAATTGTAATTTATAAAATATTATAATAAAATAAAAATTGAAAAAGACAAAGAAAATGTGAAAGTACCAAAAGTGAAATAAAATGGCAACCACAATGACAAATTGTAATTAGTTTAAAAGAGAGACCAAACTTGATAATGAATGTCAATCATAAGAACCAAAAATGTAATTTACTCTTAAAATTTTGACAAATACAGATTAATTTATATCAAGAAAATGTTATTAATTTAATTATCTATTTATTTTACAATAAGATTAAAAAAAGTTAATATAAAAGTATGTATAATAAAAAAAATGGGTTATCAAGAAAATTTGTAAATACTGTATAAAGGTATGCACAATAAAAAATTACTTTAATTATGTTTATGTATTTATATTATATTATTTATTTACTAATTTTATTTAATGTGATTACTTTAAATATATTTAATAAACAAAGCTGGTTAGTAAATAAAAATGATTTAATATGAAACTTTAGGACACACCATCTATACTATATTATAAAAGAGACATAAAATACTCTTAAAAACAACATATTAAGCATTATATACTATTATTTAATAATAATCTACTTAAAATCTCTTAAATCCTTATCCCCAAAATCCTTATCTCTATAATCCCCAAACCCTAAAATTATGAAATTTGAATCCTGATAAACATAATCAAAACAGGATAAACATCTCAATTTAAATATTAAAAATTTTAAATATATAAGATAATTAATGAATTTTAACAAACTACATATTTTTTTTTATATAAAAAAATTATATTATTAAGCCTAAAATTATGAAATTTGAATTCTGATAAACATAATCAAAACAGGATAAACATATCAATTTAAATATAAATTTTTTAAATATATAAGATAATTAATGAATTTTAACAAACTACTTAATTTTTTTATATAAAAAACATTATATTATTAAGCCTAAATTACTCATTAAGCATTATGTACTATTATTTAATGTTAATCTACTTAAAATCTCTTAAAAAACAAATAATGAAGCAATATGTACTACTTTTAAATGCTTTTAACCCTAATTAATAAATTCCATCCTTATCCCCCAAAATCCTTATCTCTAATCCCCAAACCCTTTGAATTCTGATAAACATAATCAAAACATGATAAATATCTCAATTTAAATATAAAAAATTTAAAATATATAAGATAATTAATTAATTTTAACAAACTACTTAATTTTTTTTTATATAAAAAACATTATATTATTAAGCCTAAATTAAACAAATTTATAAAAAAAAACATTATCACTCTCTAAAAACCATCCAAAATCGTACTCTAAATCGATAAAAAAACAAAAATAAAAGAAATATTAAAATCGTGATGTATCTCGCTGCATTGCGCGAGTACGCTTCTAGTTATTTAATTATATAAATTTAAGTCATATAAAATAGTTTATTAGAACATTTAAACATATTTAACGTATCTTAAAACTGATTTTACCATAACAAGTCCTTCAAAATTTAATAAAAAAATAAGTTGAATACTCTTAATAGACGATGCTAGTAGGATCATGAAAGATTAACTTTAAGGAAAAAGACGTAACCACTGTTGACAAGAACGATCTGGCTGATGGCAAAAACGCACACGTGTAAAATGTGGCACAATAATGGCGCAAGTATACACCACGTATTGTGTTCGCTTCTCAAGTAATATAATGGTAAGGACCAAATATCGTATCCACAGGGATTGAACTTAACTAAGAATCATAGATTTCCACGAACTTCCGGTGCAAAGTTAGATTTATAAAATCGATGGGTTGATTTTTAGCGAAATATTAAATGAACGAGATAATAAAAAGCGGGTACGGGTGTAAGTTTCCCTCGAGAGTATTTTAATAACTTAAATGGTTAACAAAACCGGTCGCAATGAACCCCACACGATTTCCTCTTCTCGAAGCGACATCGTGTCGATTGTGATAACGGTTTTATTATAAAATTATCACATTTGCTAACTTTCGGTTTACCAATCTCACTAAGTAGATCTCGGAAGATCTTAGCCCTGCCAGTATGGAGAGATGCGCATATCTCTATGACACACCCACTCGACAGACATCAGGACCTTAGTTTGATTATGCAAAAATCCATATCACTATGCGATTATTGAAGATTTTCTCAAACTTCCATGCATCACCCATGTAACACCCTTAATTCTGAAGATAGCAACTTATTAAAATTTTTCTAAATACATCAATAATTGATTCGTCTACAAACATAATTTAAGAATTAACCTCAATACATACATTCATTCTATACATACAATCTATGACAAGGACGGGTGCTACTAAACCCAACAAACAGTTACTAACTCCAACCTGCGGAAGACTTCACCAACTACTTACTCTTGTGTAAGGCTAGGGCTCAACTCTTCATGAGGCTACTAGAATCCGAACCCCAAACTGGAACCTGATGCACATGCCGACAAATAAAAAAGGTTAGGCTTAACGCCTAGTGAGCTCAAGAGTTTTAACATGAATGAATAAATCTTTAGAAGACAGGAAATCGGTTTTAAAGCAAGATCCTTCGAATATATTATACTTCAAACTGGAAATGACACATTTCCCCATAATATACATTTTTAAAGACAATGCTTCCTAAACATGCATTTCTTATAAAACGATGCAACTCGCAACTCACCCAAAACGGGGTCATAGTTCGATACTCAAAAGTACTAAAATGTAAACAATACGCCATATCCCAAAACACCCAAAACGGGGGTGAGACATAATAATCGACCCTTAAATAACGGAGGACAATTCATAAAGATATGGTGCGTCATGGAAAACCCGCAACTCGAAATAATACCCACACGACCATAAAATAGAATAAACTCGAAATATTAAAAACGTGGACAATTAAATATCCAAATACGACGGGCCGACGACGGGGGCTTCCCGTATCCGTTGAGAGTGGAGGAACACAAAAGTATGCCACTCATACAACGTTAATCGTATGACACTTCACGACACACAAGCCCAAGTGTCCCTACGACTCCCTCCAAGCTACACCAAAGAGTCAACTGACCTTAGCGATACATTGACGAAAATACCGCTCCAAGGCCCGACCTAAGGGGAATACAACCAAGGCATTGCCCCACCCGGCGGAGGTCCAAAACGCCCATCCAGTGGCTACTCCACGCCATGATAGCACCACCCAGACTCAGTCCTCTTAGTGTACTCCTTGAACGGACAAGATCATAAAACATGTGTCCCGGAGTCCAACCCCGTACCACCCAAATGACCATCAAACAAGACTGACTCATGTGCCTATGGATCCAATGCAACACAGTCTAAAATTACCCGACTATACCTGAGTGACAACAACACTCGAGCCTGTAATTATAAATATGCAATAACATGCATTAAGACGTAAACCATGAAATGGGACTCTACATCGAGCCATTAAACCCGGACAAATATTCTAAAACCCCTTTTTAAGCCAATACCGAGCTAGGATGCTCAAAATCCATTTGACCAACAATTACCGGTTCCCCAAATAATGAAATGTCTTTAAACAACGTTTATGAGGACACATATCTCAAAGACGAGATTAACCCAAAACTCCACACGAGATGGGACTAATGATTTTCCAAAGGGTTTATGAATGCAAATACACCAAAAATGCATATAACATGAAATAGACTCCATTTGTACAAAATCATCAAATATGCATGAATCATGAAATAGATCTTACTTGTACAAAGTCACCAAGAATACGTAAATCATGCTATTTAGTTGCTAAAATGTTTAAACCCAAAATAAAAATTTTAAGAGGTTAACACAACCCAAGTTTACCAAATATGAAAACTTATCCAAATACTCATACTTTGACGAATAACCAAGTAAATCATATTTTACTTCGAAATACCCAAAACTTATCAGCAGTTAACCATTTCATGTAAAACACTTTAAAATAAACATTTTGGCATGTACACCATTTTCACAAATCAACTTGAACTCACCTTGCTAGATTTAGGCTAAATCTAGGTTTCACCCAACGAGCTCTTTTGAAGACCAGTTAAATCCTCAAGCCGAAAACTTCCAAAACCTAGATCCAAACATTTCAAACCATAAATGCCCATACTCAACCATTTAGAAGTATTTCCCCCAAACGAGATCAAAACCCCAAACGAGACCAAAACCCTAGTTTTCTTCAAAACTTACCAAATCCGAGATTTGAGAGACCAAACACTAAGAAACCATCAATGGAGTATTTATAACCTTAATACAAGAAAACTTACCCTTGAAAATGATGAGACTTCTGAGAACACCCAATCCAACACTTCAACCCGAGCTCCCAACCGTTGCACTTGACGAGGGAGATGAAGATGGAGGTTTTGTAGTTCAAGGTTCCAACTAGTTAGATGGTGAAGAAACATGTGGTTTGAGGAGGAAAAACCCCCCAAAATAGGTTTGGGTTCGGTTTTAGGGTTTGGGAGAGAAAGGGAGAAGATGAAGATGGAGATGGTGAAGAAACTTCCAATACCGAAACCTTGGATGAAACTCTTGATTTTAGCAATGTTGAGGGTTTGGTGGTTGAAGGAACCCTAGAATAGTTAAGGAAGAAAGGGAGAGTTGGGAGAGAAAGACTTGGGAGAAAGAGAAGTGAGAAATGAAATAATTGGGGAGAACTCATGTAATCCCGCAACTGTACATCCTGATGCGACGCACGACCCGTACGGTTCTACTGAAGGGAAACGCATGACCCGTGCGAAGACCCGTGCCACACTTCTGTCTTCTACGCACGACCCGTGCGGAAAAACTGAAGGAGGACGCACGACCCGTGCGCCCTGCAGACCTGCGCATGCAGCCCCCCTTTTCTTCTTCTAAAACAGCCAAACGGAAATCGGGGTGTTACAACCCAAGCCGTATTCGGATTCGTCCCTCTCGAGGTCTAAGATCTAATATTAACACACACAAGTGATCGGCTTGTCCGCGTTGAGATGAAGCTTCAACTTGGATGACCAAACCGAGAAGTTAGCCGAATGCGGTAACACCCAAGTGTTACATTTTAACCTTTCGGGTTGACTTACACCCGCACCCAAAAGGGGGTTTAGCTACTCATAATGTTAAAAGACATAATAAAGAAAAAGAAGAAGTGCATAAACTGAAATTTCATAAAACGTAAACGCACCACTGTGGCCACAAGCTCACCACAGTGATGGACAGAAAAAAAGTAAAACTAAAGAAAATTACTACAAGAACTAAAAATACAATGCAAAGCTCTATAACTCCTGATTCCAAGTGTTGTGATATGAGAGATGATCTTCCAAAGTCAAACACCCTTGATATTTATAGGGAAGAAAAGAAAGAGGTGAATAGTAACATGAGAGTGACCTCTCATGTTGCTTTGTTTCTATGTTTTTGTCTTCATCTTGCCTCTTCTTTTGCACAAGGTCATGTTTGATTCCAACAAGCATGCCTTAAACTTTCACCAAAATGGCCTTAAAAAATCTGCAGAAAATCGCGTGACCAGTACTTGCCACAGTGGTGACACTGTGGCTACAGCGGCACACGAAAATTTCACGAAAATTCGACCTTTTGATCTCATTAGTTATTTAGAAAATCTTGGAACATTTTAGACCAAATAAATGATAAAAACTCAAATGGGTATGAAAAAAGGTTATAAATGGGTTAAAAAGAGTGACAAATAACTCTAAAAATTGAGGGATATCACTGGCCATTAATAATTATTAGGGAATTTAATTAAAATGCCCTTTATTGAAAAATCAGTACCCAATATACCCCAAATCTTGTTATTTTTGCCAAAATACCCCTTATGTCTGCGTTTTTGGTCCACGTTTTTGAAAAAACGCGGACATAGTGCATTTGGTCCGCGTATGGCTTGAAACGAGGGCTTGGTCCGCGTTTTTCACTGTTACACGCGGACTTGGTCCTCGTTTTTCACTGTTACACGCGGACTTGGTCCTCGTTTCAAGCCATACGCGGACCAAATGCACTATGTCCGCGTTTTTTCAAAAACGCGGACCAAAAACGAGGACATAGGGGGTATTTTGGCAAAAATAACAAGATATGGGGCATATTGGGTACTGATTTTTCAATAAAGGGCATTTTAATTAAATTCCCTAATTATTAATCACCTATTTTTGTTAATTTATTTCTTTTATCATTCTCCAAAAACAAAATATATTAAACTAAACAAAAAGGTACAAACATGTACGTATATGGAGAGAAGAAGTTGGTTCTTATAATCTTATTTGAGATCAAATTTCTTGCAAATTACTTACGAAAAAACATTAAAATGTCAAGAAAAAAAATTGTTTTATTTTATATAATATAATTGGTCCATTTTCTTGAAAGCCCAAATTATCATTCTACATTAAACGGATAGAAATGAAAATTCCATTCATTTTCAATTTCATTCATCTGCTTGTATCAAACGAATAAAATCTCCTGGCCCAAAATTCCATGTCTCATTCCTGTCCGACCAATGAAATTAAGACATATCAGATTTTATATATTTTTTATTTTATTTTATTCAAGTTTATATTATCTCTCCGATGACGTGTATTCATGTGATTGGTGAACATGATGAGACATGATAATGAGACATAACTCCGGGATATTGGTTATAGGCTATAGCCTATTTGTCTTTTGTCTCTTGTATCAAAATAATGTTTCATATTTTATTTTTATTTTGTTTCAATATAAATGTATATTTTCAAATTTTCTAATTTTACTATTCGTTACGGCATAAAAAAAGTTCGTTATAAGAATCCAGTTTAGTGAGTCATTTGGCAAAAGATTATAGGAATCTTGTTGTTTTTGGATCTTGTTCCTTTGGCTTTATATTAATATATGTGGCATTTCAAAAAAAAAATAGAGAATAAAAATGTATCATTTCATTAACTAAAAATATAATAATAAGCATACTTTATAGTTTTATGCTTTTCTTTATCATGAATATCAATTTCAGGACAAAATGAGTCCAAATATGGCAGCCGGGTATATACAACCTTATTTCTAGATACAAACTATTAGATGATGATGATGATGATGAAAGAGACGATGAATATGCTGAAGGCTTGAGACTTCGATATATTGATTGAGAGAATAAACTTACAATATGACAAAGTAATAATGAGAAAAGTTAACCTAGACTAGAAGATACAAGGGCTTAAATACAGAGAGTATATGGGCCCATGGGCCTGGGCCTTATACACATATATACACTAACATCCCCCCTCAAACTCAAGCGGGAGAAGAATGAGCCAGATGGAGTTTGGAAACTAGATCACGAAACCGTCCTGGTAGATGAGCTTTAGTGAAAATGTCGGTCGGTTGATCAATAATTGAAATAGGAAGAAGCTGGATAGTCTGACGAGTCACGTGTTGACGAACAAAGTGACAGTCAATTTCAATATGCTTCGTTCGCTCGTGAAAGACATCATTGTGAGCGATTGTAACACCCGTGTTTTCGGTACGTCTCTAATGTGGCATCTTACCCCAAATTTTAGTGTAGCGTCGAAGGTGGGAACGTTCGGGTTGAAAACGGCCACTTTTGGGCTTCGGTACGGGTCACGCGAGAGTGCCCTCGCGATTGTGACAGTGTCACTCTCGCGGGGCACAATCACCCAAATGGTACCGAGAGTGGGGGTCAGGGTGCGAGAGTGCCCTCGCGATTGTGACAGTGTCACTCTCGCGGGGCACAATCGCCGAGAGTGTATCGCGAGTCACTTTTCTCGGGCGAGAGTGACACGCGAGAGTGACATTGTCACTCTCGCGAGGCAAGGTCGCGGTCGGGGGCTGAGACCTTAAAACTTGGAAATTAAACCTCATTTGTCATTTTTCTCATTTCCTCTTGCTTGAAGCCGATTTTGGGAAGAAAATGGTAAGTTTCCTCCCTCCTCATTCAATGTTCTTCAAGAATGGAGGAGTGATAGTTATTGTGTTTAGTGTAAAAAATCTTGGGCATTTATTGAGGGATTCTAAAGGTTCAAGTGATCAAGATTCATCCTCTACCACTTTCTTTAGTTTCACACATCATCTAGGGTTTTATATAACCCTTGCAAGGTGAGCTCATTTCTCTTCTCCTAACTTTAATATATGTGTATATCTCTTGTACTTTGGTCTTTCTTGATTTTTAGACCTAAATATGGATTTTGGGAAATACTAGGGTTTGGTGACCTAAGTGAAAATGTGAAGAGAATATCTCAAGTATAAAAGAGGTGATGCTTTAACCTCCACCCCTTTGACAAAACATTTTGATTTCTTGGGTTGTGGTGCCTTAAATGGAAGTGTTGGGTTCTATTTGGGAAAAGCAAGTATTTGGTGAAATAGTCATAATGTTGGTTTATATGTAGAACGAGTATAATGTTTTAAAGGTGGATTGTTATTATGGAAAGTTCACCCACTTGGGTGTTAAGCTTCGTATGTTGGTAACCCTTGTATGTGATTTATCTATACCTATGTTTTATATGAGCACTGTGTATGCTATTTATTGGTATGTAGTATTAGTGCAATGGATCCATAGGCACGGTGTCCCTATGTCCTCGCTTTGGGCATTGGGATTTACAACTTAGCACGGAATAGGCATCGGGTCACCATAATAAGTAAGGTGTGGACCTATACGGTCGGGCAGCGTCTCATGGGCAGTAAGGTGTAATTCCCTTGTGCTAGAGTTCCCCGCTTTGGAACTCTCAAGAATAGACCTAGAGGGGTTGACTTGATGTTTTCGAGCAATAGACTTAGAGGAGTTGAGCTCAATATGTGATTGGTGTTATTTGTATCGTATCTAATCACTAATGGTTTATTTGGTTTGTTGGTTTTAGCTCATGGCTACATACTCCGCGAGACTTCGAATGGGTTTAGTTATTTAATCCTTGTTTGATTTAACCTCACTAGGCCTTAGCCTAACACTTGTTCTTATTGTCGTGTTGGACAGACTATCTTAGCGGTGGGGCACATCGGGATTGAGGGAACGACCTTGGTGTCGTGAGTGGTCTTTTTGGGAAGATATGTAGTGACCAACATGCATATTATTTTGAAGATACACATTTTGGAAGTATAGCGACACCCGACCATAATCTAGTTAGTCCTTGTAGACTAGTAGGTTGTCGTCTTATGCTTCATTTATTGGGTTGTAATTACCATACATTATACCCCGTTTGGGATGATACTCTTGGGTTCTGAAATGGTTTACCCTTTATTCACAGGCATTGTTCGAAAAAACTCGCCGCACAGCTGTCATGGCACGCCATGGCACCAAGGCTTGTATGTCACGCCACGTTAAGCCCATGGCACGCCATGGCCTAATGCCCAGTTATCGTAATGAGATATTTGATTTTTCTTTATGTTTTTAATGTATTATTTGCAAGTTTTTAACATATAACCTAATTTAACTTGCTTATTACTATTGACCCATTGAGTAACACTACAAAACATACGTTTTTATATATAATATTATATATGAATTATAAAATTTGACGCCATAAGTCACGCCATGAAGACGCCATGGCTTCGCCATGGCTCCTAAGGCTTGAGGCTTGGCCTCGCCGCCACGTCACGCCTCACGCCATTTAGAACCTTGTTCACAGGTTTAAATTATCCCCTACTTTAGGGTGATGGAATTATCCTATTTTCAAACGTTATATTGTCGAATTTTCAAATTTTATTTTCCGCATATTTTGAGAGTGTTACAGCGATCTGAATCGCACTTTGTTGTCGCACCACAATGGAGTTGAAGAATGTTGAGGAGCCCCCATGTCAGAGTGTAGCCAGCGTAACCACACAAGTTCTTGAGTCGTGTCAGCTAGTGCTCGATACTCAGCTTCAGTACTGGATCGAGCTGTAAGAGATTGTTTCTTGCTCCTCCAAGATATGAGTGAGTCTCCAAGAAAGAAACAGTAGCCGGTAGTGGAGCGACGATCAGTCATGTCACTGTCCCAATCAGCATCAGAAAATCCTCGCAAGGTCAATGATGATGTGGATGTAAAGTGAAGACCGTGAAACATGGTCCCTTTTAAATATCGAAGGATGCGCATGACAGCAGCATAGTGATCGGAACAGGGTGCAAACATGAACTAACTGACGGTATGAACAGCATAGGCAATGCCAGGGCGAGTCATTGTCAGGTAAACAAGTGACTCCACTAACCGTCGATACAAAGTAGGATCACGCAGAGGAGGTCTAACATTCGGAGTTAAATGGAGGTTGTGCTCAAGAGGAGTGGATGCAGTTTTGTTGTCAGTAAACCCAACTTTTGACAAGAGATCTGAGGTGTATTTGGCTTGACAAAGATAAATTTCCGATGGATCTGAGAGCACCTCAAGACCAAGAAAATAGTGTAAAGAGCCAAGGTCCTTCATCTCAAAACAGGAGCTGAGAGATGACTTGAGATGAACTATGCCTGTAGAGTCACTGCCAGTAATAATCATATCATCCACATACAAAAGAAGTAAGATTGTGTCAGCCTCAGTGGTCCGAGTAAACAGTTCGGAATCATAGTGACTGGGTGAGAAACCCAGAGAGGTGACTGTGGAACTGAACTTCTCAAACGAAGCTCGCGGAGCTTGCTTGAGTCCATAAAGAGCCTTCCGAAGACGAAAAACGTGACCTTGTGGAAGTCGAACGCCTGGAGGAGGTGTCATGTAGACTTCCTCAGATAAGTCACCGTTCAATAAGGCATTCTTAACATCCATCTGAAATAGAGGTCATTGTTTGGTAGCTACGATGGCTAGGAGACTGCGAACAGAAGTGACTTGAGCAACAGGTGAAAATGTATCCTCATAATCAATGTCGTACTCTTGATTGAAGCCCTTGGCTACAAGGCGAGCTTTGTTCCGATCAATAGAGCCATCAGATTTTTGTCTTGATTTTGAACACCCATTTGGAACCAATGGGTGACTTGCCCGGTGGAAGAGGGACAGATTCCCATGTCTGAGCTTTGTCAAGAGCCTGAAGTTCCTCAGCCAAAGCTTTTTGCCAATCATGATTAGAGGAGGCTTCCTTGTAGGAAGTAGGTTCGTGATTGGACAACAGATTAGCATAAACATGATAATCACGAAGATGAGAGGGAACTTGTCTTACCCGATCTGATCGTCTAACATTCTGAGATTGAGACGTTCCAGGAGCCAAAGACTCAGCAGGCAGCTCAGATGTTGGTTGTGTGGATGGAGCAGATGATTGATGTGGATCAGGAAAACTAGGAGAAGGAGGTTGTGTAGAGGCAGGAGACTCTGAAGGAGAGGCGAATTCGGAAGGTGTTTGAACAACAGGCGGAGATGAAGTGATGTCAGATTGGAGCGAGTCCAATGATACGGAAGCATCGGTAAAGAACGGAGCGGTGAAGGTAGGTGACTCACGAAACTTGGATATAGAAGAAAAAGAAACATTTTCCCAGAAGGTAACATGACGAGATATACGAAGACGCTGGGAGATAGGATCCTAGCAGCGATAACCCTTGTGCTCAATACCATATCCAAGGAAGCAGCAAAGTCTGGAGCGAGGTTCAAGTTTGGTATGTTCATGAGGTTGTAACTGAACAAAACAATCACTACCCCAAACTTTTAGAAGTTCATAGGCAGAAGTAATCTCATGAAGAGCCTCATAAGGAGACTTATTATTAAGGATGGGAGTAGGATGACGATTGATAGTATAAACTGCAGTGAAAGCGGTTTCACCCCAAAAACGTTCTGGACATTTTGCAGAATTGAGAAGAGTGCGAACCGTATCAAGAATATGACGGTGTTTGCGTTCGGCACGACCATTTTGAGGAGATGTGCCGGGACAGGAGTACTGAGAGAGAGTCCCCTGAGATTGAAGAAAGAAGAGAAGAGAGGACTCTTTGTATTCCATAGCATTGTCAGCCCTAAGAATCTTTATAGATTTTGAGAATTGAGTGTGAATCATCCGAGCAAACATAATATAAATTTTAGGTAGCTCCGAACGATGTTTCATGAGATATATCCATGTGAAACGTGTATGATCATCAATAAAAATAACAAAATATCGAGCACCCCCCATGGATGGATGTGGTGTTGGTCCCCATACATCAGAATGAATAAGATCAAAAGGAGAAGTAGAATTAAACTCATTTGTTTCAAAAGATAAAGCATGATGTTTGCCAAGTTTGCATGATAAACAAGAAAATTTGTCAGTTGACATACAATTTCCTAACACCCCTAAATTAGCTAATGATTTTATTCTGGCTAGAGATAAGTGACCTAGCCGGGCATGCCACAAGTCAAAGGAAGAAGTGCTAGAAACTGAGGCAACAAGAATTGAAGAGGGTAATGGAAGACGAAGGTAGACAACTTCAATCATCCGTCCAACTTTACGGACGAGTCCAAGGATCTACTTGGTCATTGGATCCTGTACAACACAACCAGAAGAATGAAATAAAATGATCAAATTAGATTCTAGAAGTTGCGCAATCGAAACTAAGCTCATAGATAGTTTCAGAACATTTAGAACATCCGGTAATTGTATATGAGGAGTGGAGACATTTCCACTAAAAGATACCGGTAGGCCAGTGTTGTTAGCAGTTCGTACTGACGTAAAATGCTGAGGTGGTTTCTTAGAAACAAAACCATCAGTGCAGGGAGTCATATGATTGCAACACCCAGAGTCAAAAAGCCATGAGTTACCTGATGCAGTTGAGTGTTGAGAATTCATACCCATAGCACCAGACATGATCTGCTCCATGAGCTCCTGATTGTGACGCATCAGTTACATGAGGTAAGGTGAGGAGACTGGAGAGACCTCGTTATCAGCGAGAGTAGACCTAACAACAGCGTAAGTCCGGTTCTGAGGGTCAGTGTTCTTTGAGTTCTTAGGGCAGTCAGACTCATAATGTCATTATTTTAGATTAAATCTATATTATTAGGGGTCATTTATCAAACATTTACATGGATAAGTATTTAGTAATTCATATACGTTACCAAATGAATATGACAATGACCAAAAATCTTACCCGATAAAAACTAAGGGGTTGTTTGTTTTTTTAAAACCTCTTAATGACTCTTAAGTCTGAATCGTTCAGACCTTTTTACACACCACCTCTTATTAATCATAACTAAAATAAGACTTCAGACTCCAGACCTTTTATAAAACAAACGGCACCTAAGACAATAATCGAAAGTTTTACCCGGTAAGCAGTGGTGGAGCCATAACTTAGGTAGTGATGTCTCTTAACCCATTGAAGACTAAAAATTAAAGGAATTGTCCTTATAGTTTTATTTTACTCAATTAATTTAACCTTAATGACCCCATTAAAAAACTTTACAACTTACTATTTAACCCTCTTGACCCCCACATTTTTACTCTTTCTCTGGTTGTAATGGTCAACACTTTTCAAAGTCGGTAAGCAGTCCAGAATCATTCCAGGCTTTCGATCTAATCCAATCGTCTAAGTAAAAAAATTTAGTCCATTGAAACAATACCCGGTAAGCACTAATCGTGACAAGAGTTGTCACTATCACTTATCTGTTAAGACTTTTGGTCATTGTCATCGCTCTTCTTTGTCTAAAAGTTGACCCCAGTCACTAAAATTTCTTGATCCGCCACTGCCGGTAAGTGATAGCGAAAACTCTTACCATGGTTAGCTCTTACCGGAAAAATTGTTGCATATGATACAATTTTGGTGGACTAAATCTTACTTGGTAAGTAAGTGATACACTAATAGTGTTAAATTTTATCGATAAACACTTATTTGGGTATGCGTTAAGTAACGGTCCCTAACGTCTAAAATGTTTTTTAATAATAAAATAAAATAACTTACAAAGTAAAAATTAAAGGGGTCGTTTACCAAACTTTTATCTTGACAAGTGTTTAGCAAGTCACATTACCTTACTAGATGAATATGACAAGGGTCAAGAATTTTGTCTCCTAAGAGCTAAGGCAATGAACGAAAGTCTTACTCGGTAAGTGATGATGAAGACTCTTACTACGATTAGTGCTTATTAGGAAAATTGTTGCATACAATATCATTTCGGTGGACAAAAATCTTGGATCAAGTTTAGGGAAAAACCTCAAAAAAAACGAAAAATTAAGATACACTCTGGTAGCCTTTCATCTGGACGGTAAACACTTGTGCATACAATTAATTTATAACATTCACACGTGCATATGCACAAATGCATAATGCACACGTGCATAAAAATCAAAAAACAACTTATTTTACTTGTGTACACAAATGTATACCGTCCAGATGAAAGGTTACCAAGATGTTGTTTAGTTTTCCATTTTTTTAAAGTTTTTTCCCTAAACCTTCCCCCTAAAATCTTATCCGATAAATAAGTGATATTGTTACATTTTGGTAAACGGCCGACTGAAAGTTCTCGTAAAAGTTTACCATTAAGGGGATGTTTGGGATTGCTTATTTAAAATGTTTTTTTAGCTTATCCCGGTGTAGTACCGGAAATAAACACTTTTTAGCTAAAAGTGCTTATAGCAGTGTCAAATCGGAGATAATCACTTTTTCATAAGTCATTTGGTTCTAACTTATCAACTTATTTGAAAAGCGTTTATGACTTTTTTGGTTGTTTTATATGTATAAGCAATCTCAAACATCTTTAAATAACAACGTTTTGATACCACAATAAGCTAATCTAAACATTTTTTTTATAAAACTCTTTTTTTCTTACCACATGAGTCGTTTTAAATAAGCAATCCCAAACACCCAAAAGATATCTGAAAGCAAAAGTTCTTCACACATATCCACCATTGACGCGAACAATCTGGCCGTTAATCCACTCGCCGGCGTCGCTGGCCAAAAACCCGACCAACGGAGCCACATCCTCCGGCTGCCCCAATCTATCCAACGGACTCTGCTCCACCGCCCTATTCACCATCGCCTCACTTTTTCCTTCGAAGAACATCTCCGTCGCAATAGGCCCCGGAGCTATACAGTTCGCCGTGATCCTCTTCCCTTTCAGTTCCTTCGCCAGAATCTTCACCATAGCTTCAACCGCCGCTTTAGAACCAGCATACGCACCGAACCCCGGCGTCAGAGCCACCACCATTGATGACGTCAGACAAATAATCCTCCCTCCGCCGCCTCGTTTCAGCCGGTTCGCCGCCTCCTTACAGCATAAATACGGTCCTCTAGTGTTCACCGCTAACATCCGATCGAACACGTCGGTTGACGAACTGGAGATCGGAGAGTAGGTGGAGTCGAGGATGCCGGCGGCGTTGACGAGGATGTATAGCGGGGAATCGAAGGCGGATTCAGCTGCATCGAAGAGTGATTTCACTTGCGTTGGATCAGATACATCGGCTTTGAATGAAATTGCTCGTGGAGATTGAGATCTGGAATTGGAATTGATTTCTGAAACGACGAGATCTGCTTGTGTCGAATTGGAATTGTAATTGATGACGAGCTTTGCACCAAGGGATGCAAGGTGGAGGGCGATGGCTTTGCCGATGCCGCGGGAACCGCCGGTGACGATTGCAACCCTATCCTGGAGTTGTAGGGCGGTTTGCGACGGTGAGACGGTGGTGATATCGGCAGCCATAAGTATTGTAATTGGTGTTTTGGTGTATAGTGAGGGTATCTGTATTAATAGATTGCATCACATGAGAAATCTTCGTCAGTGCTTAAGTCATCTTTTTGCTTTTTTTGAATTTCATTCACTAAAATAAGGGGTGTGCATCGGTCGGGTCGGGTCGGATATCCAAAACCCAAACCCGATCGGATATTCGGGTGGTGGGGGAAGACCCGACATCCGGCCGATTAAAATTCCGGTTGTTCGGGTTCGGGGGAGTTCGGGTTGTTCGGGTCGGATATTCGGGTAGTGGGCCTCAATGGGGTATTTTTTTTTTTGACCTAATTTCTCAAACTACAAATTATAAATTGTCAATATATAACTTTAAAGTTTAAACTAAAAGTCTACAACTACAAATAACAACTCTAAAGTTTAAACTACAAACTAAAACATTAAACTACAAATACAAATTACAATTAGAATTATATAAATATAAAATAAAAATGATTTTTTTTAATTTTAAAAAAAGTTCAGATATTTCAGACGGGTCGGGTGGGGGCTATGGATACCCAACCCGATCCGTTATACCCGTACTATTTTTCGGGTTCGGGTGGTCGGGTGATCGGGTAACGAGTTTTCGGGTAGTTCGGGTGGTCGGGTCGGTCGGGTTATGCACACCCCTAACTAAAATGGCAAAATTATGAGAATTAGAATTCGTAAACTAAAAGATTGGATTCCGGTAATAAGTTGAGGTTAATATGAGAAGCGTGAGAATTAGTTATCATGTTGTATAAGAAATGGACCAATGACGGACCCAATTTTTTTTTCATACAGTGGCATCATAACAGACAAAAAATAATTACAAAAAGTACGGTTTTTATGGATGTGTCTTCATCTTTTTATCGACCTTCAATATTGTCGGAGTGTTTTTAGCCTAATTCCACAATTTCGAGGGATTTTTAAAGCTGTTTGCTTGATTTCGAGAGATTTTTAAGTTTTTTTTTTTATCGATTTCGATGAATTTTTTCGTTATTTTTTGTTAATTTCGATAGTTTCTTTTGTTTTTTTGGTTGATTATGAGGTACGGTTGCATCTTTCACGAACCTATTTTTTTTACCCTTCGATGGAGAAATAATACTGCCACCGTATTCAACATACCAGGTCCGTTACCCGGCCTGTCCCTGAAATGGACGTACATTTTTTGAGGTGATGCACTGAAATAAGATGTACCATATTAATTTCCTTTTATGACTCAATTCATGAGAGAAAATGAAATTAAAAGTGATAATGGTTCAGATTTACTTTTCACGCTTCTCACATTAACTTCAATTTCTTACACAATCATTTGTCTAAAACGTTAATTATATTCTCCAAAATGACAACATTAATTATATTAAAATATTATTTAATTTCAAAGTTTATTATTGATAAAAATAAAATAAGTTACTTGTATCTCATTATAGTTATTTTTTGAGTTTTTCAAATTTGAAAAAAAGTTTACTTCATTTTTTATTATTTTTCATTTCCAATAATCTTGTGAAATAGTTTTTGTCAATTTTCACTCTTTTAAAGAATACTAGTGTTGGACCCGTGTATTGTACGGGAGGATAAATTTTTTGTTGAAATATTAAACCAAGTTAAAATGAAACGTAATTTCTCTGTTAACAGTTAATGAAATACAATGTGAAAAACGAATGTATTTTCATAAGTGGTTAACTTGCATATATTCTTAATCGTTTGTTGTTATGAGTTTGTGCAATAATATTGGTAATACTTCTGTATTATATTATTTAAAACTCAAACGGCATGTCTCACAATATATCACTATTATTCAAATAATTATAAATATGAACATACGTTTTTACAGATTTTGCAATTTTTCTGAAACCTCCTCGACAACACTTGACAATCACTTTGAACGTATAAATCTGTAGATTAATTAACAAAATTCAACCCACATCAAATATGACAAAGAAAATAAATGATATATATCTTTTGTAACCGGCAACTCAACTGGTATAGTTCAAATTCACTCCGTACCACTTGAAAATTTATCTGACTATTGACTTCAAGACCTCATAGTATTAGCCGATAAAAATAAAGATATGTATGTATATATATATATATATATATATATCTTATTCCCCTACTTCAAAAAATATGATTGTTGGTTTTGAAAAATATAAACAAATCCTCAGTAAATAAAATAAAATAAAAAAGTAGTTTTTCAAAGAAACAAAAATATAGTGGAATACCTTTTGTTCAGTTGTAGGTTTCGCCATTGACACCCGACCGTTCGTCTTCTTCTTGTACACGGATGATACATAGAGAAGCTATATATATATTTATAGTGAATGTAGAGAATATTTTAAAATCTTTTATTTTCATTTTCGATTTTACATTTAAATATAAATATATTAAAATATGGAAGAATATTTTTATATCTACATCGTTTCTATTTTATTTATTTTTTTGCACTTGGTTAATTTGAAAAGTATTGCGGAATATATTTTTTTAAATAATACGATAATTTATTAGTGTATCTCGTTATTTTTTATTTTTAATTCATATCAACCTTCTTTTTTCTTCTTTTAATGCTCGTGAAAAAAATACGTGTAGATTTTATATTAGCAAACAAAATACGTGTAGATTTTATAAAATAAAATAGATTTTATATTAGCAAAAAAAATACGGAAGAAAAAAGAGTTTATATTACATCTCATTATGTAAAAAAAATTTATAAAATAAAATATGGAAAAATCATTATGAGATGTAATATAAAAAAATACGGAAGAAAAAAGATTTTATATTACATCTCATTAATATAGATTTAAATGTAAAATTTACATTTAAAATAGATTATGCTAATATAAAATTTATTTTATAAAATCTCCCACAAAAAAAACAAATATTTATATTAATAAATGAGTATCCATTCCACAAATAGATGATTAGTGAGATACTGTGCTTGGAAAGGTTGTACCAAAGCATTAAGAAATTGTAAATTAAATAATTGGCTTTAATTAGTTGTAACTTGTGCTTAAAATGTTGTAATTAAGAGTTTTTATGTCGTTTTTATAATATAGTATAGATGTTGGAAGTTCTATGATATTAGAGCATCCACACAGTGTACGTGTTTTTCATCGAGTTTTTTCATAACTTTTTTCTTACAAATTATTGTCACATCAGCAATTTAAAAACCTCCACTATGTGAAAAACTTCATCCAAGATTTTTCATTTTCTTAACTTTATATCATTTTTATTTTTATTTATTAAAATAAATACATTAAAACTCATACAAATACATATTTATTTAAATCAAGAAAATATTATTAATTTAATTATGTATTTATTTTACATAATATTTTTAAATATTTTAATACAATATATATTATATATAAATTTCTTATTGTAAAACAATTAACCAATTAAATAAAACTAAATTAAACAAAACTTTATATTACAAACAAAAAGTTATTTTAAAAGCATGTACAATAAAATTACTAAAAATTAGGTTATTAAGAAATATATAAAAGTTGTATAAAAAGTATGTAAATAAAAATTAAAAAATGTTAAATTTAAAAGTATGTATAACCGAAAATAAAAATTGGGTCATTAAGAAATCTGTTAAAATTGTATAAATATGTCAAATTTGAGATATTATTTTAAAAATATAAAATATAATTACTTTAATTATGTATTTATTTATATTATTTATTTAATAATTATATTTAAATAAGATTACTTTAAATATATTAATAAATAAAACTGGTTAAAAAATAAAACTGATTAAATACGAAACTTTTATAAAATTCTATAAAGTTAAAACTGATTAAATACGAAAAAACAGGTCGTGCAGTTACGAGCTATGACGAAAAACCTCATGAAAAACCTCTCTACTATGTAAAAAACCTCAAAAGAAGGTTTTTACTTTTTAAAAAACCTCCCAAAAACCTCATGAAAAACCTCCCAACGAGCACATTGTGGATGCTCTTAGTCTTGTAAAAGCAAAATAAAACTTGACAACAACTTAAAATATTGATTGATGAAATTGGAATAGTTAAGTCATGGATGATGTCACTTTTTTAAAAGGGGTTCTGATATTTTTCTGATTATGTAACAGTTGAGGACTTGAGGCTGTGAGAGCATTTCAGTAGTTTCCTCAAAATTTCTCTAAAATAAATAATCAAAAGTCAAAATCTCTAAAAAAATTTACGACCATCTTCAACATCTTTCCCATTTTAAAGATAAATCATTAATTAAATTATTAGAATATTCTATATATTTAATAAAATATTATTTCTCTCACCTAAACTATTCATTTCCAAGTTTTTCTCATTGGCGGAATGTAATAAAAAATAATTTCTCTCTCTTGGTAATCATTTTTGGGGATATCTCCAAATTTGAAGAAAAATGTATTCTCTCTCCTATTTTCTCCATTTTGGAGAAAGTTTTGAGGAGGCTGTTGGAGTTCATTTTACACCCAAAATCTTCATTTTCTCCAAAATGGAGAAGCTGTTGGAGATGCTTTGATGTTTTCCTTAAATTGATTATACTTTAAAAAATAAATCGAATGTTTTTGTATGTTTTTTTTAGTGTGCATGGCCTAGAAGAAATTCAATATAGGAATGGCAACGGGTCGGTTTTTAGGGTCCTCGTAACCGTATCGATTCTCATCGGGAATCTTATCGGGGATCCCCATCGGGTCCCTGCGGTTTCCCCGATCCCCGTTGGGGAACCCGTTAAAAAATTTTCACCGTTACCCGTTGGTTTTCTTTGAACCAGACACGAAACAAAAAAAACACAAGTTTTTCAAACATAATTTAAATGAGTATCCTACTTCGATATAAATCATGACAAAAAGATGGCTAAAATAGTTAATTCGACCAAATACGTATAATCCAACAAACATCACGATCAAAATGTCATAAATTGCAATGTAAAAGATAACAAAAGTTTAGACATAATCCATAATATCACGATTCATGATAAACAAATAAAGTAGATTATTGACTCAAAAGTCGAAACTCCCCAAAAGGACAAACTCGTCAACCCAAGCTTGAATTTTCCTTAGCTTGTTACAAAATAAAAGTTCGAGACTTCAGACTCGTGTTGCATTTGATTAGAATTGGGTTTGGGATTTTAAAATAAACTAGTGTTGGGCCCGTGCATTGCACGAGAGGATAATTTTTTTGTTGAAATATTGAACCAGGTTAAAATGAAACGTAATTTCTCTGTTAACAGTTAATGAAATACAATGTAAAAAACGAATGTATTTTCATAAGTGGTTAACTTGCATATATTCTTAATCGTTTGTTGTTATGAGTTTATGCAATAATATTGGTAATAGTTTTGTATTATATTATTTAAAACTCAAACGACATGTCTCACAGTATATCACTATTATTGAAATAATTATAAATATGAACATACGTTTTTACATATTTTGCAATTTTTCTGAAACCTCCTCGACAACACTTGACAATCACTTTGAACGTATAAATCTGTAGATTAATTAACAACATTCAACCCACATCAAATATGACAAAGAAAATAAATTATTTCTATCTTTTGTAACCGGCAACTCAACTGGTATAGTTCAAATTCACTCAGTACCACTTGAAAATTCATCTGACTATTGACTTCAATACCTCATAGTATTAGTCGATAAAAATAAAGATATGTATATATATCTTATTCCCCTACTTCGAAAAATATGATTTTGAGTTTTGAAAAATATAAACAAATCATCAGTAAATAAAATAAAAAGTAGTTTTTCAAAGAAACAAAAATATAGTGGAATATCTTTTGTTCAGTTGCAGGTTCCGCCATTTACACCCGACCGTTCGTCTTCTTCTTGTACTCGGATGATACATAGAGAAGCTATATATATTTATAGTGAATGTAGATAATATTTTAAAATCTTTTATTTTCATTTTCGATTTTACATTTAAATGTAAATATATTAAAAATATGGAAAAATATTTTTATATCTACATCGTTTCTATTTTATTTTCTTTGCACTTGGTTAATTTGGAAAGTATTGCGGAATATTTTTATTTTAAAGAATACGATAATTTATTAGTGTATCTCGTTATTTTTTATTTTTAATTCATATCAACCTTCTTTTTTCTTCTTTTAATGCTGGTGAAAAAAAATACGTGTAGATTTTATATTAGCAAAAAAAAAATACGTGTAGATTTTATAAAACAAAATAGATTTTATATTAGCAAAAAAAATACGGAAGAAAAAAGAGTTTATATTACATCTCATTATTTAAAAAGATTTTATAAAATAAAATATGGAAAAAGATTTTATAAAATAAAATATGGAAAAATCATTATGAGATGTAATATAAAAAAATACGGAAGAAAAAATATTTTATATTACATCTCATTAATATAGATTTAAATGTAAAATCTACATTTAAAATAGATTATGTTAATATAAAATCTATTTTATAAAATCCTCCACCAAAATTTATATTAATAAATGAGTATCCATTCCACAAATAGATGATTATGTGAGATACTTTGCTTGAAAAGGTTGTACCAAAGCATTAAGAAATTGTAAATTAAGTAATTGGCTTTAATTAGTTGTAACTTATGTTTAAAATGTTGTAATTAAGAGTTTTTTATGTCGTTTTTATAATATAGTATAGATATATATTTAAGTTGTAGGCTTGTAGCCTAAAATTTTTGAAGTTTAATATATATATATATATATATGTATATATATTTATATATATATATGTATGTATATATATTTATATATATATATATATGTATGTATATATATGTATATATATAGAGAGAGGAGGGATCAATTGGAAACCAATATTACATTAGAAACTTTGGAAACCAATTTCGACCAATCAATGAATTTCCCTTTTTTTTAATTGATAAGGGTAATCTAGTCTTTTACCTAATTTCGTAATATATATGGTAAGTATTATTATTATAATATTAAACCTATTCAATTTTAATGTATTTTATATATGGTATTATTGATCATATATTAATTGAAAGTATTTACTTTTATATCCAAACTTCAACTCCTTTTAGTCTTTTTTACTTAAACTTTAACTACTTTTTTATTCACATTAATTTAAAAATGACACATAGAATCCGAATTCAGTTTCATTTTGTTTGTGGTTTGGAGTATTTAAGGTAAAAGAAAAAATTGTTTGATTTCAACCGAAAGATGCATATCTTTAATTGAAAAAATTTTATTTGTATTTTAATTGAAACAAATCGAGATTCCCACCATATTACATTGGAAACCATATATCAACCATTGATCTTATTAACATAAATCTTTATTCACAATGAAACCATAATGCCAATATGATGAAACATATTTGATATAGGTAAACACAAATTGATTCATACGCAAGCTACAAATCAAATTATTTTTTCTGATTCTTATGAATCAGTGATTGATTGTAACACCCTAAAAATTTGGGTAAAATAAAACTTAAAATTTCTGCAATATAACGCCTAAAAGAAGGCGAATCCAAAACCTGTAAACATGATGACTAAAACCCAAAAGAGTCGGGGTAGTTCTATAATGAAGTAGCAGAATAATTAAGACATATACATGACAACTTATTCAATCTAGAACAATTAACAACTAGATTAAAGTGGGTGTCACTATGACTTCAAAACGCTCTTTCTCGATTTCCCAAAATGCCCGGTCCACAAAGGAATCCTAAGTGCGATCCCGGCGAATCAAGGGGCCCTACTCGCACCACTAGCGGAACCTGTGAACCATTTAAACATGAACACCAGTGTTAGAGCGAAGTCTAACGGCTATTGCGCCGGTACTAGTTATAATCTTTATATATATAAAAGAAAAACCCAAAAGTGATGAGGTGGCACCATGAGAGGTCTTCGATTCTATTTATCTAAATTCTCATAATTTTGAATTTTTTTTACTTAAAAAGGTTGGTCTTGGTGAAAAGATGAAACATTATGTTGTTAAGGTTGTCCCACATTGGTTGAAAGATAGAAAATTGAAAGATGAAGATGTGTATATAAGGGGTAGATTAATGTTGAAATAGTGTGAAATGGTGCTTAGCTAAATATAGCTAAACCCAAGTTTAATGATCGAGTTAAGTTCATATATATTGTGTATATATATACACATGTATACACACAATTGACGTGACCTTTTACCCATATATAGGGATCGAAACAAAGTTTGGCCGATTGAAGTGATTCTCATCGTGACCCACCATCTTCGGTCCATTTTCGGTCGTTAACGGTTAACGCACCAACACCGTTACTCCGACAACCCTTTAACCCATCATCACCATGACCCACCATCTTTTCCGTTGTTTCATCCTCTATTGTTTGGCCCCGCTGGTTTTGATGATCCTAACGATATGTGACCCGACACCCCTTTAATGCATCACCATCGTGACTGACCATCTTCCTTATGGCATCGTCCCTGTCATATCGTCCACATGGTTTTGATGATACATCCTTGTGACGATTCATTAGATGGGTTGGGGTTGTTTGTGACAAAGAGATCGACATTCAACACCACCCTTCGTCTCCAGTGGTGGATTACTATGGTTACGAGATTCTCCGATGGTGGGTTATGATGGAGGAGGGGGGAAGGGTGTTGCCGGAGATGAGTTGTGGAGGTGTGGAGGGGACGATGGTCATGGCTGGAGATTGAAGTGTGGATGGGACGATGGTCGACCGAAGATTGAAGTGTGAAGGGGACGGTGGTCATGGTCCCTGTGATATGTATATACATTTATATGTATGTATGTATATATATATATATATATATAATATTACATGTTAGCCTCTATAATTTTATGTTTTGTACAAACAAAAATAATTACAAAATTAGATAAAAACTCGATTGGACGAAATTGCGCCTGACTCTAACTGAGTTTTTTAACGAAGTTAGTAGTTAGGTCCCATTTTCAGAGCAAAATTCGAACCTTAGGGACTACTATTTGAGATATTGAAGTACACGTCTAACTTTAAAAGAATTCACTATGTTTCTAATATTGTAATCTAACATATTTCATGACTAAAAAAATATCGTTACCGCGCAACGCGCGGTCCATAGACTAGTGTAAATAAGAACGATAATTAAATGATACCGGCGTCCATGCATTGAAGTCAATGCCAAAACCTCTCAATCGGGACATTTAAATTTCCTGTACATGTATAACATAGATATTTTTCCAAATAAAACGGGATAACCCGCGATGTAGATTAGATTTCATCGTCCAACCCCGGTTCTAGTTCCCATGCCACGCCGGACATCACAATCCTCAAATCGTCTCTGCCTCTAGCGCTTACCCCGTCGGATTACACCTCAAGGTCTTACATGCAAGGGTGTTTATCCAATCTAGCTGAGCTGCAACTAAGGGACTTGCGTCTCCTATTGTCTACTCGCAATGCCCAATGCAATAAACATGCAATATACTATGCATACCATCTAAATCCTCGTGCACAAGGAAATAAATATAAGACTCCCAACAAGAGTTATGAACAATTATAGATGACAATCTTCATGTAAACATATTATTGGCCCAAATAGTGTGATCATGCTTGATACATAATCACAATAAGAACTACAACTCATTTAGCCACATATAAATCCCCAAATAGTATAGCAACTCCAACCGCTGATAAAAATTTAGGCATTTGACACTTCAATATGTAGAGATGTAGACCTACACCATGATTTGCCCTTTTCTATAAGACTTGTAAATAACACTCTACAATATGTTTAAACACTTCCACCAACCCCAAAAATCTCATTTATTGAAGATAAGCAAAACCCTAGTTTTTAGGTCAATATCATGCATTTCATAAATTTCATATAAACAAGTAATGGTGTAAGTATGGATGTACATAAGTTAAAGAAACTTACCTAGAGGTTAAATGAACAAACCCTATAAATGAGGAATGAATGGGATTGAGACTTCCACCCTTTGATCTTGAAAGAGTAAACTCCTATGAACTCAAAATCATAAGAATCACCAACCATTAATGATTTACCCACCTATCAATCAATGAAGAGAGAAAGGGAAGAGTGTGTGAAAATCGCACCTTTAGTGTGTGAAAACGTCTTCAAGGAGTTGCAACTTCATTTAATGATCTAAACCCCAAAAATATAACACCCTAAAAATCAGAGTAAATTAAAACCTACAAAACTTGGCAACATGACATTCGTATTGATAATAAACTCCCAAGAAGGGGATCAGTCCTCAAGACTTTATAAAAACCTGTATCGATAAAGTTTGTCAACAAACTAATCTAGACACCTATATCAAGATTACATCAGTTGACGATCCATAAATGTACCAAAAGAATGGGACTTAACAAATGCCCTGAAACAATACTAATCATCTCAAAATGCCTCGAGACCAAACCCGTCTCTCAAAACCCCGGCAACCCACCGCTAAGGGAAACCTGTTATACACATCATTTGAGAAAAAGTGTCAGACTTAAAGCCTGGTGAGAACATACAGTTTATAAAGCTCGAAAGATATAAACATCAGTGTCATAAAGAAATCTTTTCATAAAGGTTTAGTTCGTAAAGATAACATTTCGCCACAGCCGGGCCACTTCGGTCCAAAACTCTTAAACGGTGATAAAAGGACCATTTTACCAAGGATTGTGGTGTAACACAAAGTAGACCACCAAATCCGAGTTATGAGCTAAATACATGGAACCATGGCCATGAACTCTTCAGTCCGTACTACGATGTGAGGGAGGGCCCCCAAGGAACCATGTCATACTCGTTCATTAGACTACATCTGAACCATGTCTAGGATCGGGTCTCATATAATCGTACCTAAGTTGCCCCTGAGGATCAAATGTAGCTAACTACAACGGAAGGGGCATATCCTTCCCAGCCATAACAACGGAAGGGGCATATCTTTCCCAGCCATAAGTCGACTCGATACCTAGGGATCCACTAGTACAGTCAGGACTTGTCACAATATTTCATGTGACCAACAAAGCTAGATAAATAGCTATCAACACATTTATATTTCAAAATGCCATTTTCCAGACCAACTGCTGGTAAGAAAGATAATCATAAAATCAGTTTATATACGTTTTTCAATAAACCACCAACATGGGCAAGTAAAACATTATTTTACTTTTGATAAGGCGGAACCCGTCATTTTAGTCAAAACTAATCGGGAACCCCGATAATCACCAAAAACTTCATTTATATCAAAATGTAGAGAACATGAAATCATACCGTAGAAATACTTCAGATTTCGCAAATAAGAGTTTTGACATGTATAAAGTTTGTAAAATGGTAGTAGGAACTCACTGGTAGGTTTTCAGAATAAAACCCGGAAAACCAGATAACGACCACGACGTAGTGGTGAAGCTTAAAGCACCGAGACCTCGGATCGAACACCGACTATAATCTTCCAAACTCTAGAGAGAGAGACTTTAGAGAGAGAAGATAGTTTAGAGAGAGAGAAGATATTTGAGATTTTCAGATAATGAGATCTTTGGAAACTGAACCCTTAAGACGGTCCAAGCAACTTCGCGGGTTATGCCGCGACTTCAACTCGCGGCATAACTCGCCCGTGTTCCAAAAACCCTAATCATCCAGTGGGTTTCGCGGGTTGTGCCGCGACCTCTAGTCGCGGTGCAACTCGCGTAGTTCCAAAATCCCATATCCAACAGAGGGTTACGCGGGTTGTGTCGCGACCTCTAGTCGCGGTGTAACTCGCGTAGTTCACTGTTTCTCCCTAAACTTCAGAAAATCCAAAACGACAACCAACCAAACACGGTGCTAACGACAAAAGCTTAACACAAGAATAACGAGGTTACACGACGGAAATCCGGGGTGTTACAAAAAATGGCATCAAATGAAGATTTGTTCGTCTGGACACCGCGTACGATAGTGCCCTTGGCACAATCGCGGGCACAGTCGCGGGAATTGTATCGTTACCTCCCCCACCCTCGCGACCTTGCCATCGCGATTGTGACCATGGCACTATCGCCGGTCACAATCGCGCCATAAGTATCATAGCATCGAACCTTCTCGCGACATTGCCCATGCGATAGTGACATTGTCACTATCGCGGGCACAGTCGCCGAAACCCCATCCAGCTGCTGAAACCCGACGATTCAACCTGTTTTCGCCCATATTCAAAACCATGAAGAAGAACTCTTAAACATAAACTTTAAGCAAATATTTTACAATGAGGTCTAAAATTCGGGTTGTTACAATCCTCTACCCCTTAGATTGGATTTCGTTCTAGAAATCCTAACTAGCCAAACAAATGAGGGTATCGCCTCTTCATATCTTCTTCTGCTTCCCACGTTACATTGGTACCGCGATGATGCTTCCATTGGACTTTCACCATAACCACTTCTTTGTGCCGTAGCTTATTCGTCTTTTTTTCGAGAATAGATTCGGGTTCCTCTACACAACGATTGTTGTCCACTCTGATTTCCGACAATGGGATGACACTCTCTTATTCGGCTAGGCATTTCAGCAAGTAGCACACATGAAAGGTGGGGTGAATTCCGTCCATCTCCGGTGGAAGATCCAACTTGTAGGCTTGTAGACCAATACGTTCAAGGATAGTGAAAGGCCCAAGGAAACGGGGACTGATCTTCCCCCGCTTTCCAAACCTTATCAGTCCTTTCCATGGTGATACTTTCAGCATCACTCGTTCCCCCACTTGGAATTCGACCGACCTCTTCTTTTTGTCCGCGTAGCTCTTTTGCCGATCTTGTGCTGCTTTCAAACGCTCTCTAATGACCTTCAATTTGTCGGTCGTCTCTTGAACGATCTCTGGTCCGGCAAACTGTTTCTCACTCGCTTCCAACTAACACACGGGTGTCCTACACTTCCTTCCATACAATGCCTCGAATGGCGTCGTACCAATACTCAAGTGATAACTGTTGTTGTAGGCGAATTCCACTAGTGGAAGGTGTGCATCCCAATTTCCCCCGAAATCGATGACACACGACCTCAACATGTCTTCGAGGGTCTGGATGGTCCTCTCGCTCTGTCCGTCTGTCTGCGGGTGATAGGCGGTATTCTACTTAACTCTTGTGCCTAACTCCTTCTGTAAACCATCCCAAAAGTGTGATGTAAAACGGCTATCTCGGTCGGACACAATAGAAAGTGGCACTCCATGCCTCGAGACTACTTCATCTATGTATAGTTTGGCCAACTTGTCCATCGGTAGGGTCTCTTGCATAGACAAGAAATGCGCGCTCTTGGTCAAACGATCCACTATTACCCAAATGGTGTCGTGGTTCTTTAAAGTCCTCGGTAGCTTGGTTACAAAGTCCATGGTGATGTGCTCTTACTTCCACTCCGGTATTTCCAAGGATTGGAGACTACTGTATGGTCGTTGGTGCTCCGCCTTCACTTGTAGGCAAGTTATGCGTCGCTCCACATAACTAGCCACATCTAGTTTCATCACTGGCCACCAATAGTTGAGCTTCAAATCCCGATACATCTTAGTGCTTCCTGGATGTATCGAGTACTTGGACTTGTGTGCGTCCTCCAATAGTAGATTCCGACATCCTCCAATCTTTGGCACCCAAATTCGACCTTGATACAATTTCAAACCCCTTCCATCCTCGGTCAATTGGAGATGTTGCTTCACCATGATTTCACTTTTGAGGTTGACTTCAAGAAGTGCTTCCGACTGTGATGCTTTGATTTTATCAATCAAACTTGAGACTACATCCACCCTTGCAAAGGTGGCTTGAACCCCATAGCTATACTCCTTCCGGCTCAAGGCGTCCGCGACCACATTTGCTTTTCCGGGGTGGTATTGAAGTTCACAGTCATAATCCTTGAGTAGCTCAAGCCATCTCATTTGCCGCATATTCAATTCTTTCTGATCGAAGACATACTTCAGGCTTTTATGATCGGTAAAGAGGGTACACTTCGTCCCGTATAGGTAGTGTCGCCATAACTTCAAGGCGAACACAGCCGCTGCTAGCTCGAGATCGTGAGTTGGGTAATTCTTTTCATGCTTCTTTAATTTCCTTGATGCATAAGCTATGACCTTGCCCCTTTGTATCAAGACACACCACAAACCCATTTTAGACGCATCGCTGTAGACTACAAAGTCCTCTGTCCCCTCGGGTAGGGATAAGATTGGTGCTTCACATAATTTCCTTTGGAGGGTTCGAAAGGCTTGCTCTTGCTTCTCGGTCCAAAGGAACTTCATATTCTTCCTTGTTAGAGACGTCAATGGTGAGGCTATCTTGGAAAAGTCTTGGATGAATCTTCTATAGTAACCGGCTAGACCCAAGAAACTCCGAATTTCCATGGGATTCTTCAGCGGTTCCCAATTCATCATAGCCTCAATCTTTGACGGATCCACCTTCACTCCTTCACTTGACACCACATGACCCAAAAATTGAACCTCGCTTAGCCAAAATTCACACTTGGAGAATTTGGCATAGAGCTTCTCATCCCTCAATACTTCCAACACTTCTCGAAGGTGTTTCTCGTGCTCTTCGTCACTCTTCGAGTACACCAAGATATCATCGATGAACATTATGACCGACTTGTCTAGGAAAGGTCGGCAAACTCGGTTCATCAAATCCATGAATACCGCTAGAGCGTTAGTTAGCCCAAAAGGCATAACCAGGAACTCGTAGTGACCATAACGAGTTCTAAACGCGGTATTGGAAATGTCTTCTTCTCTAACCTTCACTTGATGATAACCCGATCGAAGATCGATCCTGGAGAAACATCTGGCTCCTTGCAGTTGGTCGAAGAGATCATCAATTCGAGGTAACGGATACTTGTTCTTTACGGTTACCTTGTTCAACTCTCGATAGTCGATGCACATCCGCATCGACCCGTCCTTCTTCTTGATAAAGAGTACCGGAGCTCCCCAAGGCGAGGAACTCGGCCTCACGAATCCCTTCTCCAACAACTCTTGGAGTTGAGACATCATTTCTTGCATTTCGGTCGGAGCAAGACGATACGATGCACGGGCAATCGACGCTGCTCCCGGGATTAAATAGATTCGGAACTCCACCTGGCGGGCGGGTGGCAAACCCGGAAGGTCGTCAGGAAAGACGTCTGGATACTCGCTAATGACTCGAACATCTTCAATCTTTTTCTTCTCTGCCTTGGCATCCAACACGTAGGCAAGGAATGAAGGGCAATTCTTCGCAAGACATTTACTTGCCTTGATGGAAGAAATAAGAGCCACTTCACCTTTACGCTTCTCCCCGTAGACAAAGACAAACCCCCCGCTCGCGGTCGGTAATCGGATCAGCTTCTCTGAGCATAAGATTTTTGCCTTGTGACGCGACAACCAGTCCATCCCAATCACCACGTCGAAGCTCCCAATTGCCATAGGAAATAGGTCCACTTCGAAGAGTTCCCCACTAATATCTAGATGACACCTTTCCAACACTTCATGTACGATCACTCGTTCCCTATTCGCTATTTCTACTTCCAATGCATCGTTAAGAGTACTAGTGGGCATATTTAAATCTTTGCAAAAATCAAACGACACGAAAGAGAAGTTTGCACCGGAATCAAATAGCACCTTAGCAGCAAGGGAGTTGAGTAAGAACATACCCGACACCACGTCAGCGGTCTCCTTCGCTTCCTCTCTCGACATTTGAAAGGCCCTCCTTTGAGCCTTAGGGTCTGTTTCCTTCTTTGGTTGAGTTGGTGGATTTCCTCCTCTCGCTCAACCCCTTAGCTTGGGAAAGTCCCTCTTTATGTGACCAGGCTCCTTGCATTCATAACATAGGGTCCCCGACATGGGACAGTTTAGACTTGTGTTTCCCGGTTTGCCACACTTGTAACACGAGACTTGGTTGGAGTTGGAGTTGCAAGGACCAAAGTGCTTGTTTTTGCACTTAGAACACCATTTCGCCTCCCGACGATTATCAAAGCTTCTAGCGTTAGGTTGAAACCTCGGTCTCTTGAACGAACTTGGCGGCGTCTCTCCTTTCCTCTTTTTCGCAGTCTTTGCCTTCTCTTCTTGGTCCTTGGCGTAGACCCTTTCCATTATCTTGGCTTCCTCTATATATTCCCGAATATTTGTGGCTTTAAGTTGCAGATTCTATTCCCCATATCTGCAGGTAGGCCCTTCAGGTAGGCCTTTATCTTATCTTTCTCGGTCGGGGCCACGTGCCCCACTAGATTTAGCTTCTTCATGAAGAGACGGGTATACTCTTTCACCATTCGTTACCCTTTTGTTAGAGCTCGGAACTCTTCTTCGATCAAATCCATTTCCTGTTCGTTACAGTACTCCTCCATAACTTTCTCTTTAAACGTAGCCCAAGACATCTTTGCTAAAACGGTTTCCCATATGGTAGCGGTGTGAACATCCCACCAAATCAAGGCCACACCTCGAAGCATTTGCGAGCCAAAATTTACCTTTTGACTCTCATCACATCCGCAAGCCCTGAAGGCCTGCTCAATTTCCCTCAACCATTTCATGCAAGCCACACGATCATCGGCCCCGACGAACTCTGGCGGCTAACACCCCATGAACGACTTATACGAGCAACCCTTTTCTGTTTGTCTTGTCACTAAGACCACCACTCCATCAGTACGGTTCTCGCCCCCGGTACCACCCGAGTCGGCTACCGCGTTCTCTGCCACCACCTCTGGCCTCCGAAGACTGACATCTCTATCTTCCAACAATTTTAGGAATGCTTCTTGTTGCTTTTCCATGGCCGATGTTACCATCTGCATAACACTGACCATCATATCGGCTTGCGGGTTTGCATCCTGAATAACCGGATTTGTGGATGCCAACTTCACTCTAGGTATATGTTCCACGGGTCCGGTAAATATTGGCGACATTCCGGGAGGAACCACAGTTGCCACCCGGGCTACAGGATTCGGGTTAGACAAAATATCCTCAAACATTTCTCCCTCGTTTAGTGGTCGACTCCGAGTATTTACCATTTCGGATATGCCACACAAGAAGTAAGGAAATGGAAATAAACAACACTAGATTACACAAGAAACATACTCATATGGTCCATTGATCATCATAATCATAGTAATTCAAGTACGTTCACGTAATCATATGTAACACCCCGATTTTCGAAAGGTATTGTTTCAAGTTTATACCGAAACCGATATATTAAGGGAAAATAAGATATTTTATTTTGGGCTTGAATCCTTGATTTTATAGTCTTAAGAGATGAAGGATTCAATTACGAGTCCAATGGTTCTTTCCGGAGCGAAAACGGAGCTATAACGAATAAGTTATGGCCAAAACAGTTTCGGTACGTGCTAGGCTATAATGCCCGGCGATTGTGACAGTGTCACAATCGCCTGTCATGGTCGACGGAGCCCAAAAACTCTCGGTACAATCTCAGTGATTGTGCCCGACGATTATGACATTGTCACTATATCCTGGAGGTTTCAGGGTGTTAAAGTCGCGATTTTCAGCCTCAAACTTCATTTCTTCATATCTTTCTCATCGTAGCTCCGATTTGGGTGATGCAAGTTGCTACGGTTTCGTTGTTGAGAGATTTTCAAGGATATGGAAAGATATTGGAAGTCTATTGAAGTATACTAGAGTATTTGGTGGTGGTAAGCTTCTCATCTCTCCCGATTCATCTTCTTCCCCAAAGTTTTCTAGGGTTTCATCCACCCTTTGTTCTCCCTTTCATAGATTGAAGGTTTGTAATCATTTTGGTTAAGTAGAAGTGTTTTGGTTGGTAAATTCAAGCTTGGATTAAGGTAATCTCCTATTCTCTTCATTTATGGAAGTTAGGATTTCGGTATCAATAGAGGTATTCATGTAGAAGGTTGGGGAAACGATTCTTTGTGCTTGATTATGTATATTTATGGTTGGAACCTTGTGAATCTAGGTTTTGGAAGATTTGGTTTGAAGAATCAAGTTCCTCAAGTTCTAAGTGGGTAAAATCTAGATTTAGTCTAAATCTAGCAAGGTGAGTTTACTAAACTTTTGTTAAAACTAGATACACATCATATTTGCTTATTTGTTGATATTATCACATAACTGCTCAAAATGGTCATATTTACGGGTTTATGTATTTGATGGTATTTTCATGAGATTATGTGGAATATGGGTATATGGGGTATCATTCCATGATTTACTTGATGTTGGGTAATTAATTGGGGATTGTAATTATGTGTGCCCACAATGGGTATTTGACATGGATATGGAATATATGTTGGTATATCATGGTGATTTTTCATTTGAAATATAATTGTGGTGATATTGTATCTACAACGTGGTTATGTAGATAATGTAAGTCTTATGATGGACTTTTTCTATTAGAAAGGTGATATTGTACCCATGGTTGGTATTAGATTATAATTGGTTGAAATATACCTAAGGGCCTCCTATTTGCATAATGTGGACGAACCAAGTCTGTGATTCACTATAGGAATGTAGGTGGGTGACATATGGGCAATTCCCTTGAGCGGTAGTCTCCATATGTACCTAGACCTCCGCCGTCGGGGAAGTTCCTGAGTGGTAATCCTCGATGCGTGTCGGGCCTTTGGGTTGCCACGGTGTTCGGCTTCAAGGTGCTTTGCCTCTTAGGGTGAACCGGATTGGAGATATGGGTCGCTCTCGTTGACTCCACATCTACGTGATTAAATGGTTAACTGCGGATAAGAGTCAAATATGTTATATCATGCTATTTTATTGTTCAACTCACTAGGCTTTTTGGCCTAACACTTGTTTGGTGTTGATGTGTATCTCAGGTTTTAGCGGCACCGGTTATAAGCGGGCATAGTGCTTGGGTGAGAGATTTGGGAATATTGCTATCGGCAGTACTTTTGGTAGGAGAACCTTTGGGTCTATAAATGACACCCTTGATTGTAATCTCTTTTCTGGTTATAGAATTAGATTATTTGGTTGTTATTTATTATCCGTTTAATTACGATTGTATTTAAACAGGTTTGTGTATTTTCCCCATTCTTGGGAGGTTCTTGCTTTGGCAATTTTAAATACCGCATGTCCATTTTTCGGATTTTTGTTATCCCTATTTTTAGGGTGTTACATCATATATTCATAACAACAGTAGCTAATTGAAATTATGAACATACACTACATAAAAATTCTCGCTACCACTTTTACAATTCTCAACGATGTAGTTTATGTTGACTCTAGGGTCGTCCCATCTTAGAAATTCTACCCAAAGCTCGCAGTTCATAACTTAATAGTCTCAGCTTAAGTCTAGGCATCGAGTCTACATACATAGTTCACTTAAACTAGAGCTCTGATACCAACTTGTAACACCCTAAAAATTTGGGTAAAACAAAACTTAAAATTTCTGCAATATAACGCCTAAAAGAAGGCGAATCCAAAACCTATAAACATGATGACTAAAACCCAAAAGATTTGGGGTAGTTCTATAATGAAGTAGCGGAATAATTAAGACATATACATGACAACCTATTCAATCTAGAACAATTAACAACTAGATTAAAGTGGGTGTCACTATGACTTCAAAACGCTTTTTCTCGATTTCCTAAAATGCCCGGTCCACAAAGGAATCCTAAGTGCGATCCCGGCGAATCAAGGGGCCCTACTCGCACCACTAGCGGAACCTGTGAACCATTTAAACATGAACACCAGTGTTAGAGCGAAGTCTAACGGTTATTGCGCCGGTACTAGTTATAATGTAAATAAGAACGATAATTAAATGATACCGGCGCCCATGCATTGAAGTCAATGCCAAAACCTCTTAATCGGGACATTTAAATTTTCTGTACATGTATAACATAGATATTTTTCCAAATAAAACGGGATAACCCGTGATGTAGATTGGATTTCACCGTCCAGCCCCGATTCTAGTTCCCATGCCACGCCGGGCATCACAATCCTCAAACCGTCTCTGCCTCTAGCGCTTACCCCGTCGGGTTACACCTCAAGGTCTTACAGGCAAGGGTGTCTATCCAATCTAGCCGAGTTGCAACTAAGGGACTTGCGTCCCCTATTGTCTACTCGCAATGCCCAAGGCAATAAACATGCAATACACTATGCATATCATCTAAATCCTCGTGCACAAGGAAATAGATATAAGACTCCCAACAAGAGTTATGAACAATTATAGATGACAATCTTCATGTAAACATATTATTGGCCCAAATAGTGTGATCATGCTTGATACATAATCACAATAAGAAACTATAACTCATTTAGCCACATATAAATCCCCAAATAGTATAGCAACTCCAACCGCTGATAAAAATTTAGGCATTTGACACTTCAATATGTAGAGATGTAGACCTACACCATGATTTGCCCTTTTCTATAAGACTTGTAAATAGCACTCTACAATATGTTTAAACACTTCCACCAACCCCAAAAATCTCATTTATTGAAGATAAGCAAACCCCTAGTTTTTAGGTCAATATCATGCATTTCATAAATTTCATACAAACAAGTAATGGTGTAAGTATGGATGTACATAAGTACAAAGAAACTTACCTAGAGGTTAAATGAACAAACCCTAGAAATGAGGAATGAATGGGATTGAGACTTCCACCCTTTGATCTTGAAAGAGTAAACTCCTATGAACTTAAAACCCTAAGAATCACCAACCATTAATGATTTACCCACCTATCAATCAATGAAGAGAGAAAGGGAAGAGTGTGTGAAAATCGCACCTTTAGTGTGTGAAAACGTCTTCAAGGAGCTGCAACTTCATTTAATGATCTAAACCCCAAAAATGGCATTAAATGAAGATTTGGTCGCCTAAACACCGCGCGCGATAGTGTCCTTGGCACAATCGCGGGCACAATCGCGGGAATTGTACCGTGACCTCCCCCACCCTCACGACCTTGCCATCGCGATTGTGACCATGGCACTATCGCCGGTCACAATCGCGCCATAAGTACCGTAGCATCGAACCTTCTCGCGACATTGCCCATGCGATAGTGACATTATCACTATCGCGGGCACAGTCGCCGAAACCCCTTCTAGCTGCTGAAACCCGACGATTCGACCCGTTTTCGCCCACATTCAAAACCATGAAGAAGAACTCTTAAACATAAACTGTAAGCAAATATTTTACAATGAGGTCTAAAATTCGGGGTGTTACATTGATTCATCCAATGAATGAAAATTTATATTCATATGAAATCTTCAATATTACCTTCAGGCACAAAATATTAATATAGTGAAACATAATGAATTTGATATAGTGAAACAAGATATTAATATAGTGAAACCTGATGAAACATAAAATATTAATATAGTGAAACCTGATGAAACAAATTTGATATAGTGAAACATACTGGAAAGGTAATGAAACAAAATATTAATATAGTGAGATCTGATATAGTGAAACTAAATATTAATATAGTGAAACCTGATGAAACATATTTGATATAGTGAAACATAATGGAAAGGTAATGAAACTTAATTGGGTTTTTACATACTGCATATTGATGAACATGTAATAAAAAGGTAGTCTTAATATATTATTGTTATCTTTTATTAATAAATTAATTAATTTATTACCATATATAATTATTATCTTTTATTAATAAATTAATTAATTTATTACCATATTTCATCTTTGTTGCCAAATTTGAAACACAAAAGAAAAGGTCACATTTACCCTTTTGACATATTATTATTATCTTTTATTAATAAATTAATTAATTTATTATCATATATAATTCAAATAAATATTGACCATTGATTAAAAAGATCAGTGGTTGAAATTTGGTTTTCAAAGTTTCCAATGAAATTTGGTTTTCAATTGAAATCACCCCTATCAAGTTCAAACGAGATGACAGTCAATTTGTGAGAAGACGAGAAGGAATATGGCCACATAATCCATTAATTAAAAAATATATCATAAATAAAAAATAAAAATAATTTTAGGATAATTATTCTTTTGAATTGAATAAATTCTTAAAAATCTCATTATATCTTTTAAATCTATTTATTTTTTAATTTTAATAAATTCATAATTTTTTTATCAAGTTTTATATTTTTTTTATCTAGATACATCTTTGATAAAAAAAAATCATAATTTTCATCAAATATCACATTTGATATCCACAATCAATTTGTTATATTTTTCACCATTTTTCTATTTTTTGGATCCACATTTTGAATCATATGTGATTAACTTCGTTTAACATATGATCCATTATGTGAATTTTTGTACATATCATATATGATAATATAGGTATGAATATAAATGACACATTATCACATGTGATAATATTTACATCATAGAAATATATTTATAAATATAAATACAGATAATCACATATGGATTAACTAAAATATCTACAATTATCACACGTGATAATATAATATGTGATTATCTAAAATATAATATGTAAAATATTTACAATTACCACATATGGATTAACTAAAATATCTACAAATTACGGTAATTATCCAAATTTTTAAAATTATTTTTCGTTTTTTATTTATGGTATTTTTTAATTAATGGATTATGTCACCCATATTTTTTCTTCCCTTCTCGCAAATTAGTTTGTTTCTCCCATGATCCCTCTGCGTGTTCAAGGGAAAACCTCAAATAAATGAAAAACTAAAAAACACCTTATCAACCGTTAGATTAGATGATCTGATGGATGTGATTAAATTGGCGGTTACAACAATATTTTTTGAATTAAAAAACTCTAGCCCCCTATTTTTTTATTCGAAAAAAGAGAAAAAATAAACAAAATTCGAGCGAAATAAATTACACCAAAAAAACAATCATGTTTTTCTCGTTAATTTGACATCCATATTGATATACCTTTTCATCCATTTTTTCGTGGTTTTTCGGTTTTCTATTTATTTAGGGTTTTCCTCTGAACCTGACCCTATATATATATATATAGGGAGAGGTTCATTTGCAACCCTTAAAAAGGTTGCAAACCTTGCAACCCACATCTTAACCGTCGGATTCATGATCGACGGTTATAAAAGATATGGGGCCCAATATTTTTAATTAAAAAAAGAGAAAAATAAAAATAAAATAACCGTTTTTCATAAATCGAACGGTTAAGATGTGGGTTGCAACCCACATCTTAACCGTTCGATTTATGAAAAACGGTTATTTTGTTTTTATTTTTTTTGTGTTTTTAATTGAAAATATTGGACCCACATGTATTGTAACCGTTGATCATTAATCCAACGGTTAAGAAGTGGGTTGCATGGGTTGTCAGATTTTCATGGGTTGCAAATTAAACTACCCCTATATATATATATATATATATATATATATATATATATATATATATATATATATATATATATATATATATATATATATATATATATATATATATATATATATATCGGGCCGGTGAGGATGGTCGTCGTCCCCGATCCCCGCACCGTCCTCGTTAAGAGTATCTAAACCCGACCTGAAATGTTCGGTTTTCAGTTTTCACCGTCGGTTTCGCTTTTTTTTTTGCCATCCCTAATTCAATCTACGGGTAAGAACTTCTTTTTGGCTTGTATCGTGTTTTGTATTTGCATACATGATCATAGAAACTGTAGCTTAAATGTTCTTACGTCTGAAGCAAAGTTGAAGGTATAAATAAACGTGCTCGAGCGTTTCCACAACACAAGCTCTCTAACTTTATCTATACTATATTATAAAAGAGACATAAAAAACTCTTAATTACAATATCTTAAGCACAAAATACAATTAATTAAAGTCAATTACTTAATTTACAACTTCATAATGCTTTGGTACAACTTATTCAAGCACAGTATCTCACAACAAATTTAGTTAGAGATAACGATTATTTATACTAGATATTTCTATAATTTTAATTACGTATAATAATATATTATATAAGTTTATTTATTACGATAACGAAAAGTAAATAAGTTATTTTAAATTGTTAACTTTAGAAATAATATTATTTTCAAAATGTTGGGATGTTGATATATTAGAAATAATACTTAAATTATAACATATTCCATAAATATTTTAAAATAATATAACATGATCATACATATATCTATACTATATTACTAGAATCGTACTTACGCAATGCAGCGGGATACATCACGATTTTAATGTTTCATTTTATTTATGCATTAGGTACCACTTATTAATGCATATTACTTAAAATCCAAAAGTACAAATTGATTAAACATAAGTACATATTATAAAAGTTTAATGTTTGAATTCGTGTAACTAACTGCAGATAAGCACTTATTTTTATTTTATAAAATATCTAAAATTTTTAACTATTGATATAACTAACCGATAAATATAAGAAAATTCGAAATAAATCACCTTATTTTTATTTTTTATTGAAATATGTTATCTTTTTAATTTTAAATATAAAATATCTTAAATATAGTTATCATTTAAATTAAACATTTTTTGACCTGTGACAAAATTTATTATTATTATTTTTTATAAAAAAACATAATTAAACTAAACTAAAATATATTTTTGTTTTAAATCTAAGTTTCTCAAAATTAATGAATAACAAATAATGGTTGGAAATGATTTTAGGAGAGTTAAAATGGTTAAGAATAGGATATGAGTGTGCACAAATAATGTATTTTGTTAATAATAATATTTTATATCTATACTATATTATAAAGCACGGATAAAAAACTCTTAAATACAAATTATTAAGCATAAGGTACCATCATTTTATGCATGATTTTAAAAATCTCTTAATTTACAATTATCAAAGCATAAGATACATATTACTACTACAGGCTTCTAACACCCACCAATTTAGTATGTACAGACTACAATGCGTTCCTTTTATGTAGACTTTCCATGTATCGCTATTATCTATATCTATACTATATTATAAATATGACATAAAAAACTCTTAAAAACAAGTCTTAAAGTTTAATGTACCGCTATTTAATGTTAATTACTTAAAAAACAACCATAAAAGCTGTATGTACTACATTTAATGCTATTCATTAATTTTCAATCATTATCTCTAACCATTTTAACTCTCCTAAAATCATTTCCTACTTTAACTCCCCTAAAATAACTCTCAGCATATTTTAGATATAAATCTATACTATATTATAAAGATGACATAAAAAACTCTTAAAAACAAGTTTTAAAGCTTAATGTACCGCTATTTAATGTTAATTACTTAAAAAAACAACCATAAAAGTTGTATGTACTACATTTAATGTTATTCATTAATTTTCAATCATTATCTCTAACCATTTTAACTCTCCTAAAATCATTTCCTACTTTAACTCCCCTAAAATAACTCTCAGCATATTTTAGATATAAAAAATCTAAAATATAATTAAAAAATCTTACAGAATATTTTATAAAAAAAATTATATTATTAAACCAAAATAACTTACATTATATTATTAAGTCTAAATTAAACAAATTTATATAAAAAAATCATTATCACTCTCTCACAACCATCCAAAATCGTAAAGTAAATCGACAAAACACAAAAAAAAATGAAACATTAAAATCGTGATGTATCTAACTGCATTGCGCGAGTACACTTCTAGTATTTAATAAATGAATTATTATTGAATGAAAGTGTAAAATAAAAAATGTAAACCTATGATTGTTGAGGGATCAAATATAAAAGCATCTCCAACAGTATTGCTAAAATAAAAAAAAATTGGTTTTTTCTTTGTTATTCATCTCCAACAGCTTTGCTATAAGGTTTGCTAAAATAGAGAAATATCAAAAAATCTCTAAATATAGAGATTTCTCTATAATCTATAAATTGGAGAGAGAGAATATTATTTTATTCAATCCAACCAATAAGATTCAATTTTTAACATTTTTTTAAAGTTTTTTTAAAAAGTGTATTAGGATGATAAACTATAAAATATTATAATAATACTATAAATAATGATAGATTCTCTAAAATAGAAAAGTTGTTGAAGTTAGAAGAAAATGTTTTTAGAAATTTTGACTTTTCATTCTATAAATCCTCAAACGTTTGACATCCACCAAGTCATTTTGATGTCAAGCTATTCATTCAAGTTTTTGCTCCAAAAGTGAAATTTGACATCAAGTCTTTCATCAAACTATTAAATTTACCATTGGAGTTACTCTAACATATAATATTTTTGTAACCAAACGTTAACTTCTCCAAGCAAATTAAAGAATAATTCCAATTTAATTATATTCCAAAATAAAAGTTACAACACTATAAAAACCGGAAAAATTAAAAACACCGAACAGAATATTTAAAAACTTTCAAAGGCTCTACCGGTTAGAAAACCGCTAGAAGCCATAACGTAATGTTACAAACAAACAAACATCTTAGGGTGTTTGGTTGGAGGTATTAAACAGTAATTAATGGGTATATGAAATGAGGAGGCGATACGAGATTTTAATTCAGAAGCCCAAATTTTCATTCCTGGTTAAACTCGTGGGAATGAAAATCCATTCTCATTTCCCATTACCTGTCATTTTCATTTTCATTTTCATTTCCACTGTTTGAACCAAATGCCCCCTTATTCTTTCACGGAAATTTAAAACCAGCTCCTCCGGCAGCGGCGTCCTCCGTGCCGGAGTTAGGGTTAATAATAGCAACCCACAACAGCGAGAGCGTGATCGCGATGAGCCCCGACCAGACAAACACAATCGTTGGCGTTTTCCCTCGCCTCCCCATCAATCCTTTGAAAAACGGATATAAATGAGCCAACACCCAAAAACTGAAGAATGCACCGCCGATGAACTTCCCCCATTCCGGCGCTACGCTGTAGATCGTCCTCGTGAAGGCGACAACCATGGCGAGCAAGTTAACCATGGCGATCACAATCGGCGGGATCATGAGCGACGTCCATTTCACTAGATACAACTCTGCGTAACTGTCACCGGTATCTTCAACCGCTTTCGACGTCAACGTGAACGAGATCTCGATTCCAGCGATCACCTTCAAAAGTCCTTGAATCACGGCCGCCAAATGGGCGCTCGTACCGGAGATTAGCCAAAACTGCTCGTTCCGCCACCAATCTTCTAGAGACACACCGGACCACCTCACTTCCAACACGGCGAGTCCGATCAAACACAGGGTTATTAGTAAGAGGTAGACTAAGAAGGTGGTGTTGAGATTTTTGACGATGAAGTGGCCGGAAAACAGGGAAAGTGCGGGAAGGAAGCAATAGACGAGGAGGAAGAGGGATGTGAAGGGGTAAACGCCGACGTTTAGGTAGGCTAGACGTTGTAGAAACATGAGTCGATTGGATGCTAGGAAAGCATTGTTTCGAGAGAAGAAGATCTCGACGGAGCCGGTGGCCCATCGGAGCACCTGATGGAGTCGATCGGTGAGATTAATGGGTGCAGACCCACGGAAAGCATCTCGTTTCGTGAGGCAATAGATCGATCGCCACCCACGGTTGTGCATCCGATATCCGGTCACCACATCTTCCGTCACCGATCCGTAAATCCAGCCCACTCGATCACCCCACTCGGTTTTGTCCTCGAACCTGTGTTTATCGCAACAAGAAACTGTTAATTCGTTGAATAAATCCTTCTCAACTCCAAAATATGTTTAAAAACTCATCAAATTGGATAAAATTTGAGAAAAAAACAGAATTTTATTCTATGAAAGTATGGTTACCAGCAAGAAATAACTGAAACAGCTTCAGCAACAGTACTGGCATCAAGCGGTTCACGGGCATTGCAAAGGACACCGGGTGGACGACCGTACTTGACAACCGGGTGATCAGCGATCGGACGACCTTGAAACTCGGCTACAGGTATTGACGCAGCCAAAAGTGTCGAGTTTCCGAACCGTCTTGGTAGTTCATCGACATCAAGGTCCGGGTCGAAATCAGTTGCCTTCAATGCTTGTGTTTCGGCAGCTGATACGTTGCCATCGGATCCCATCTTTTCAAGGGGTAGCATCTCGAGCTTTGGCGGATCAAACCCATACAACGCGAAACGTCTAAACATGCATCCAGTGCCCACGTAAAATGGGCCTTGTAGCCCGTCGAGTGCACGCATGTTTCCGTCAAAGAAGACGGTGTTGTGATTGGCATAACGGTCCGAGGGATCGATTCCTTCGAACCGTTGCGGGAATTGAATGTAGCAAATGTCTTCGCCGCCACGGTCCATCATGAAGCATATCCCTTCTCGAACCGCCATACAATTGTATATATAATGATCACAGTCTAAGTTCAAGATGAACGGTCCGTTAGACAGGACCGCGGAGGAACGCACCAGCGCGTTCATGGCTCCGGCTTTCTTGTTATGGTCGTAGCCGGGTCGTTTCTCTCGTGACATATACACGAACATCGGCAATCTTATATCGACATCTGAAAAGTCGATAAGATTGTCATCCCCTGACCCGTGTAACGGGTCAGGGGACGGAGGCTTTAACATTACTTGTAGGATACCAGCATGGTCACCTTTGGCATGATCCGATCTAGGGTTAGCCCAAGTACCGGGCCAGTGTGTGCCATCAACCATCCATGTTGCCCGTTTGACCTTTATCGGCTCCAGTGGGTCTGCACCGCTCTCCCGAATGTTTTTTATCATCTTCATCTCCTCCCTAGCGTTAAACGCATCTGATCTTCTCCTTATAGAATCCGGCAAGTTATTGATCCTGACCTTGAACTCGTCATACTCTCGTTTCACCCTCCTCCGATCCTTGACGAAATCCGCCCGTATCTTGTTCTTGGTCGGATCGCCCTTTAATGAGAAATACGTGTCGGGATTTCGTGGTTCGATGTCGTGTTTCCGGCAAAACGGCACCCATAAATCAGCAAAGCTGCAAGCCTCCGCCATTGCCTCGAAGGTGAGAAGTGCACCACCGTCATCGGATATGTAGCAAGCAAGCTTCTCGACTGGGTACTCAACCGCCAGGATCGAGAGGATGGTGTTGGCGGTTACGAGTGGCGGCTCTTTCTCCGGATCAGCGGTTGAAACAAAGAAGTCGAGACCGGGGAGGTCAGAACGGCCGGTCGGATTCTTGGTCCTGTCCGGCATCTCGAACTTGTCGTGAAGAAGCTGGAGGTCAACAGACCGATTGACCGGAGAAACTTTCGGGATCTGATCGAGGATCCAAGAAAACCCGAACCAGAGCTCGCAGACAATCGACATGAACCACAACCATATTGCATCATTATTCGGGTGCCTAATTCTCCATGCCAAAAAGAAACACAAAACAACAAAACGAATCGCTATCAAAAATCTGTAAGGACTAATGATATTTGCATCAATAGGCATTGTCCGGGTGAGTGGCCGCCACGGTTTATCGACCGAATCAATCGCATTGTCCATGAGACGAGCTCGTGTGACACTATTAAAACAACCGTGAAGAGAGAATTAAAAACATATTGTTGTTCTTCGGCTTTTGTAGCAACTGATGTCCCTGTTGGTTGATTGTCGGCTGTTGAGGGGATATGAACCGTGTAATTCGTGTAATCACCTGATGTCTCCTGGGATTCGTCAATGTCATCATTCGATAAGCTGACATAACACCCACTAGCTCAACGTGTAAATTTGACGTTTTGGCCGGAGGATGCACCACCACCACCTCCACCGGTGCACTTATTTGTCTTCTTAGATGGTTGGGAACTTGCCAAACGAATCCCAAATCTATTTGGTTTTCTCGAGTATTCTTTGTTTTGGTGAATTAATCGGGTAGTTGGTACTCGAACAAGAATGGGAGGGATCGATCTAGCGGGCGGGCGAAATAGTAGGAAGAAACAATAGATTATTGTTGCTTTCTATAAATAGTAACTTTCATGATGAAAGTTTTACTCATTCAAATCTAAATAGAAACTTTTTAAGAGGTATAACTAGAGATTGAAAACATAAGTCACCTAAAATACAAAGCTACATGCCTAACATCTAGGAAGGAGAGCCACAAGGGTTATGACGTAATGGTTACGACCCTGGAGGATGTGGTGAAATATCTCATCTGTCCAGGGTTCGAATCCAGACGTGCACAACAATTGTAGCCACTGAGGTTTAATCAGGGTTGATGACTTATAGCTATAATTTGTCAAGGGATTAGTCTAGACATAGCCTAGGACACCCTTCCAAAAAAAACCCATCTAGGAAGGAGCTATGTTGTGTAGCGTCTAACAATGCTATATTTGGCAATAAGCTAACTGCTAGTTAACTGTTACTTAAAAAACTAGTTGTTGGATAATAAGCTGACAATTAAATGATAAACTAGTTACGTTTAATTGATTAACTAGATGACAATATAAAATGAACTAAAAGAAAATTATAATGGGCATTTATATTTGAAAAACTATCTAAATTAGCTTTTCAAAAAGCTATTTTATGGCATACGAAACAGGGTTTTCAATACGCTCAAAAAATAAGCTAGTTTATGGTTACCAAACATGGCCCAAATAATCATGAAACGGTAACCTTTTTCGATTACTATGATGGTCATAGAATTTCCGAATGAGTAGTCTCTATGTAACATGAAAATTGATGTACATACTATTAAAGATTCGGGTTGTGTAAGTGTTGCACCCCTCTCCATTCGGATTTGGGAGCTATGGTTACCGGTTTGAGCAATGCCGCCTGACCGATGCATATATACGAGTACTTGCCGTATGCTTTATGGCTCGATCCGGGACTGAAAAGGTACAACTCATTAAAGCCTTCTCTACCCAATACAACCGAGTTTCGTTTACCCTGTAAAACACAGTGAACATTATATAAGAATGTTGGTTGTTTCAAAATGAAGAAGCATATTATACATTAAAGATGCACAAATTGGTTGGATCCCCAAGCATAGTCCGATTAATGTTATAGTTAGACTTAAAAAATTTGTCATAGTTAGATTACAAGTTGTAAAATAATTTTCTTACTTAAATTGTAACATTTTTAATAAGAAAAAAACAGGCAAGGTCCAGCAGGGACGGACCTAGAATTTTTTCAAGCGGTGACACCATTTGACTATAAGAAACAAAAATAGGAATATTTTTCACAAAATCGTCGTTGGTTTGTTGGTTACTTCATTGTTTTTCACATGTGAGGTCATGTGTTCAAGTCTTTTAGTGCAAAAAATTTCAGAAACATAATAAATCTGAATTAAAAGCTAAAACTAAGAAAATGACACTGATTTGAACTCGGGTATGGGGTGGAAGAAAAACCTTCCAAACCAACTTTACCAAGGAAAACTTTTCAAAATATATACGATGGCAGACAGAGGAACAAACCGGTGCCCGGTGATATGTCCCACCACAAAACCCCCCATGGGTTCCTCCTTAAGCCCAGAATATCCCGGCATGGCCCGCCAGGCCTGAATCGGGTCCATTTCAACCCCAAAAGTCAGACCCAACCCGAGTTTTTTTTTCTTTTTGCATCATTGAAATCGGGTTTTCCAAGCTCAGGCCCTGTACATCTATGTATTGTACGAGTGGAGTTTTAGAGCATTTCCAACAACTTTTTTAAAATAGGGATTTTAGGATTTTCTGTTCCAACATATTTCCTAAAACCTTCTCTAAAATGAAGAAAGTATGAGAAAAATAATGAAAATCTCCAAATTTGGAGATATCTCTAAAAATATTACATACAAGAGAAAAAATATTTTTTTATTCATTCTACCAATTAAATTGTTTTAAATTAAATGTTGAATATTTTAATAATATAATTAATTATGTAATCCCAGAATAAAGAATTGTTGGAGATGAAAATGATTTTTTTTAAGTTACTTCTTTGTTTTGGAGAAGTTGTTCTCTTGTTTTGTGAGTTGTATTTAAAATCTGTTGTGTTGGTCATTTGGGATCAGTACAACTGTTTATGCAAAAAGTACAACTCACAAAGCACGGTTGATATATCAAATTTTAGGTATGATTCAAGAGAAGTACCCTGTCCATGATGGTGAAACTCCTAGGAGCACTGGTGTAGATCAAGCTCAGTTTATCCGTTAAATGCTTGTAGTTACCATCCTCTTCACCCTCCATCTCTTCATCCTTTTGTCCCTTATTTTCGCAGCCATCGCTAGGATTTCCCGCCCCCCACCCCGACAGCAGTTGCTTAAACGCCGTTGGACCCCACGAGTTTCTCGAATCTGAATCATTCTTACTGAAATCAGGAGGAATTATACTGAAATTTGAGAAAATCGGTGGCTTAACGAAGTAATTGGAACTCTCGAGCCCAACGGCGTAAGTTGCTTCCGGTGTGCTTACGGCCAAGTGACCGATGATCGATCCCATTAGTCGAAGTGACGATGATCTCAAGTTGATAATCACAATCTCTGAGCTTAAGGCATCATGTTGCAGAGTCACAATGTGTTTGATTTGAATTTTGTGATCTGAATTGCTACCAATCAGTTCAACCTGTAATATAATCGACGATATACATATCAAACAACGGTTATCGAACATTAGGGATCGATAAATCGGAAAAACGAATCGGTAGAACGAAAACTATAGATTATGGAGTTGTACGGTACAAACATTTAATGCATTCACCTGAATGGACTCTTGAGGACTTCCTCCAACGTTTCGAAGACTCCAAATATTCGGAGACCATGAGATCTCTCCATTTTCTTCATCATCTCCTTCACATCTGAAAGCTAAGGAAACGCCGCCACGAATCACCGCACCACCGCCGTCGTCGTCGTCTCCCTCGGACACCGACGTATGGAGCAATTCGAGTAATCCTCCATGCCACATCGGCGCCTTGTAGGATGTAATCAGTCCACTTGGCAGCATGAGAGTGGCTACACTCCCGTTGTCCAACGACATCCTGACAACGCAGCTTTCTCCGAGGCTTGTGAAGGAGGCGCCATGGCCGCTGAATTCCGTTTCTAGGTAATCGACGTTGATCGGTGGGTGTGGAATCGAAGCAACTCTAGGCAATCGGAAGTTTCTTCTGTGAGCATTCAAATTACTGTGAGATTTGATTGGAAAATTTGGGAAATATGAGTCGATTTTGGTTATAGAGTTTGTTGAAGGTTGAAGATGGATGAAGATGGATGAGATGATGGAACTGTGAACCATAGCCATTGTTTTTTCTTTCTTTTTTCTTTTCTTTTCTTTTCTGCTATCGTGTATATGCGGAGGAAATAACCGGTAATATGGATGATCCAACGGCCCAAATCGTGTGTCCTAAAAAAAATTAGGAGAAAAATGAGACGAACCAGAAGGAAAATAATGATAAGTTTTATTTTAAAAAAAAATCTCTTACATAGGAGTGGTTAAAAAAATTGTTGGATCGTTTATACATGTCAAAAAAGTTAAACTGGACTGTTTTTGGTGCTTTAAGTGTTCTGGTGGTCTGACGTTATCTGAAAAGTAGTCAAACCGCTCGTTCCGGTTTGGTCTATAGTTGACCCTTTTTTAGGGGTTTGGACCGAACTGAGAACCAAAAATACGTGTGAATTGATCATATTTAATTTTCATGTTATAGACTCAACTTTATCGACAAACTTCCGAAATTTGTCAAAAATCAAATCTTAAATCCAAATCGTCCTTCGACTTCCTCAATATTTATTCAAAATTCAAATATTGTTGGTAGACCTATTTAACTTGTTCAATGTTTCTTAGTTATACGTATATGTTCATTTTATAAGTAGGTATATTATTTTTTAATAATGTTATATTGGTAGAAACTTTATTTTGGATATAGATTTTATATTTTTTTATGTAGCACCTGTTTATGCCAAAAATCTCCCAAGGAAAATTTAAGGTAATCGTGAAGCTTAATCCAACCAAAGAAAGTAACGACAATAATCGTACGACTATAATAGAAATAAAGTAAATAAGACAAGAGAATTGGTGACGCGGAAAACCCCTAAAATGGGTAAAAAAACCGCGGACGAGTGTGAGTCGTCGTGCACTATGGACGTCAATCAGGGACGTCGTCCTTTAGAACAAGTGTTACAAGTGTAATACAATGTAAAACAATACGATAAAGTAAAGTCGGTCGTGCGTTGTGTGTAGTTTAGACTTCGGTCGTGCGTCGTACGACAAACAGCGGAAGGCTTTATGAACTTCAAGAGAGATTGAGCAAGCTTGAGATATAATTTGTGAGCTTCTAAAGTCTGAGAATCAGATGTCCCCGAGTGAGATTTCCTCTTCGTATTTATAGTGCATTTTTCCGTTAGGACGCCTTTAATGTGTATCTTACACATTAATGGGATGACCGTTTTGACATTGATGATAGCGTCCGTTATGTCCGTTGCTATTGATGAAGGCTTCCGTTATGATCTTTAGTCATAAATATCCTTGAATCCTGCGTTAAAACATGGTATAATGTATATTGTAGATTAGTAACTGAAATTATGTCGTACGACAGAGGCTGCGGATAGGTTCTGATAATTAAAACATGCGTCTATTATCTATTTGGTCGTGCGACATAGTAGGTTCTGACTGTTGGAATTCCTTACCTGTTGTCCAGCGTTAATCGTACGACAATGTACTATTGAAATTTTGACCCAAACAGTTTGCCCCCAAATTTAAAGTTCAAGCGGCAACTTTTTGAATTTTAAATTAAGACACGTGTCACAAAAGAGAAATCGAGAAATTTGCATAGAACTGAATCGGTTCATCTTCGACCAGATAATGACGTCATCTCCTGCAAAGTTAGCAATTTTACAGCTAATAAAGGACAGGTGTCATGCCCTTGTTGAGTATACTCGAGTGGCTACCAAATACGAACGACACGTGTCAATATCATTGACCGTCGATTTTCTAGCGATTCGATTTCCTGACGATTTGTTTTCAGTATAAATAAGGATTGCCCATAATCCATTCCTTTTTTACGTTTTGTCCTACTAAAGAATACGTATCTACGACGAGATTTCCGAGTGACGAGAATCATTTTCATTCTAAATTCGAGGTTTTAGAACATTATTTAAGGTACGACTTTCAATTCTCCTTTCTGTGTCGATTTATGCATAAGAAATCCATAGCGAAAAAGCCTAGGAAAGCTTGGGATTTTCTTAGTTATTGGCGAGCGACGGTGAATATTCCTGATTTCCAAATGTCGAGTGAACCTGTGAGCATGTTTAAGGAAGAAGAACATTTAGATTACTTCAAAAAATTAGCTAAGATTCCTGATGGGGTCAATCTGGTGACGCCGGAGGATTTAAAGCCGGATGAAGTTCCGATGGGATACAGTGTTTTATACGTGTATCCTTTTAAGATAGGTTTTTCTTGGCCATTTAGTCCTTTAGTCAGGGAGTTTTTGGATGCGTTTGACTTGACGCCTGGACAATTGATGCCTCAATTCTCGCGGATTGTCCAGGTGGCCGATCGTCTTACAGCCGACTGGGGGGCTCCGTTTAACTTGAACGACCTCCTAACTGCTTATAGCGTTCGAGCGGATAACTATCACAGATATAGTTTATTCCCTCGAACGAAAGGGGATACCGTACTGGTGCACAATACTGCGGTGAACGACCGTGGTTGGAAACGCCAGTACGTTTTCATCCAGGTAGCATCTGTGAGCGACGAGGACATCCAATGGCTATCGTCCGGATGGAATGAGTCGGGTAGGTTTTCTTGTTTTGTCGTGCGTTTGTCGTGCGTTTATTCTAACGTCTTTTTGCGTTTTTTTCGTGCGTTTATTCTAACGTCTTTCTTTGTTTGACAGTGATCGACTTCAACAGAGTGAAACCAAGGAAAGATTCTCTCGATAAGATTCAGAGAATCTTAGATAGAAGTATTACCGATCGCTCGTTTTCCCCTCGATCGAACGACGAAGGAGACGAGGCTGTTTTTGTAACTGAGGTGACGTCTGTCGAGGGTTCTCCTAGAGAGGCAGAGAAGGAGAGAGAAGAAAACATGACTGGTAAGTCGCTTGACCATACCTTTTTTCGAGTATGTCGTACATCATTGTATTTTTAACTTGCTCTCTTTTTTCAGAAGACGCAGCTGTAAAGTCGGTCGCCGCTAAGCGAGCCGAGCAACTGGAGCTCGCCCGTCAAGGGAGGGAGAAAGCGAGGAAAAGATCTGCTCCTTCCGCGGGGTTGGATCCAAAGCGTCTTCGAGGCAAACCCCAGACTTCACCAAAGAAGACGGGCGATGCCACTCTGTCGTCCCTTTCAGGGGCGACATGCCCGAAGGACACCGTTGCTGGGGTCGAGCTTGGAGGCTCGACCAAGACGACGAAGGATGCTCCCATGCCGCTGGTCTCTCCTTCATGGTAATCATGTTTTAATTATTTTCCTTGTTACTTACTGTTCCGACCTGTTAACCCTTTCTTGGTTGTCATGCAGGCTTTTCAAGCCTGTTTGAGCTTTTATGCTCAGACAGAAGGTCTTAGGGCGTCTTTTCCTGACATCAAGAAAAGGGCTGACGAGGCTATTGAAAAGGAGAAGATCGCCCTAGAGGCAGTCGGGGCTGAGAAGGCGAAGGTCGAGAGTCTCAAGGCTGAACTTTCTGACGTCCACAGTCGACTTGAGGTTTCAGATCGTGAAAAGATCAATTATAGGGATCGTGTCCTAGAACTTAAGAAGTCGACGACCGATATGGAGATCGCGAGAATAAAAGCCACCACTGTTGCTGCTGCTGCTGATGAGGTTATGTCCCTCAAGAAGAAAGTCGAGGATCTGGAGGGCGATGTCAGGGATTTGGAGGAGGAGAATAGGCAGATTGAAGCTTTCTCTCGTCTCACAGCCCGAGCTGCTTTGATGAGACGTCATCTGAGTGGGAAGAATCCCATGGTGTCGGCCGCCGAGGAGCTCAAGACCTATCTTGACACTGTGGGGACTGAAAGGGACCTCGACGAGGATGACGATCTGGAGGGGAGCGACGGTGGAGGAGAGGTGGCGGCAGCAGGGACGGCGGTCGTGCAGGAACGATCTGACGTTACTCCTTCTTAGCCTCAAGGCCAAATGAAGAGTCGACTCTTTCTGGATGTTATAATCAGCGAGAGTTCTTTCTGACGTTCCTCCTTCCTTGTTCTGAATCTTGGCCTTGACATTGTCGATGGTGTCGCTGTTCTCGATCTTCGAAATAGTTTTGTCTTTTGAATCTTTTATTAGGGGTCGGCTGTCTATGGTCGTTCCTTTTTATAATTACCTTTTGAACGACTAATGAAAGAATTCATTTTTCCCACTGAAGCTTATTGTTTTGCTTTAAGTTTACACTTTATTGTACGTCGAGTAATCGAAGAAGATAAATAGTCATAGCATATCATATGTTTAGTCATACCATCATCCATTGTAATGACTTTGATTGAGGTTTATGATCAACCAAAGGCAATCTAAATATCGAACGTCAAATGCAAAAGATTGACCTCTATCAATGGTTACGACTGACCATCATCCATTGTAATGACTTTGATTGAGGTTTATGATCAACCAAAGGCAATCTAAATATCGAACGTCAAATGCAAAAGATTGACCTCTATCAATGGTTACGACTGACCGTATACTTGCGATCGTGTGAGTATTACTCGACATAAAGGTTTTAACTAAGTCGTGCGTCCCTGCGAAAAACAACATTAGTGGGGTGGTCGTTGGTTTGACCAACGACCATCAGACATCCAATCACATTACCATTTAAAAAGTAATCCACTGAAGTCCTAGATCAACAAAAGGCAGTCTGTAATAATGATTTTCGATTCTAAGTATTGAACATCAAATGCAGAAATTAATCTTTGTCATTACGATCGATCATATACGTGTGATCATATGAGTTTTAAATAAGTCGTGTGTCCCTGCGAAAAACAACATTAATGAAGTGGTCGTTGGTTTGACCAACGACCCTCCGATGCTTAAGTCAGTAATCTTTCTTAAGAAATAATCGAAGGAAATAAATATGAAATATAAGAGAAATACCTCTTTAAATGAACTGCATTCCAGCTTCGTGGGATATCTCGATCGTCGAGGGTTTGGATTTTATAAGCTCCCTTACCCATGATGCTAGAGATTTGATAAGGACCTTGTTGGTCCCGAAGGTGCTAAACAAGTTTGTAGAAGGGGGGGTTGAATACAAACACAGAATTTAACGTTTGATAAATTGTTTATTGATAAATCAAAATACAATTTACAAGTTTGTTGCGGAATAAGATTAAGACAGACTCAATCTAAACAAACTTAAGAAACACTAAGATAATTGCACAAGAAATTCAGAAAGTGGGGGATTAAGAGATATAGAAAACAAGGGTTTCTATATAAAGTTCAAGGATGAAGCACACCTTCAGATGAAGGGGTGAACTTCCTATTTATACCCTATGCATTAAATGCATGGCAGGGCACTTTACACGTGGCGTTCACAGATTGGCTTTGGGAGTCTGACTTTTGGGAGACATGCTTTCGGCCGGGTCATGAACAGTGTAGTTGACAAAGTTGTTGTACGAATGGTTGCAGAGACTTGTCCGTTCTGACACATCGTACTAGGTTGTGCAAGGATAGACAAAAGGAAACTTAAGGCATAAGCTTTGTGATCGATTGATCGCTGAGTATCTCTAAGTTCAGAGATAAAGAGGTTCAGCTATCGCTGAAGCTTTGTCTCATGTTCCTTCGCGTATAAGTAGAGTTGTCTTTGCTTCACTGATATCCGCATCAGGTCACTAGTAGACTTCTCTTTGTTCAGCGGCTTCATCTTCGATTCAGCTATGAACATATGTTGACGCGAGACTTGTCTTCATGGATTACGTTGGTTGTTTACTTCAGAAACTAACAGTGATAACTGAACAGGCTCAGTTTGATTACTGATAGTGAAACATTAGTACATAGAAATGTTTATAAGAAAGACTATCAGCGATAACTGAACAGACTCAGTCTGATCGCTGATGGTGAAACACTAATACATATTAAAACGTAATTTTCACTAAGTATAGAAGAGGGTCGTTATCAAATCACTGAGAGAGTTTGGATCAACAATCTCCCCCTATTTGATAATGACAAAGTAACTGAAGAAAATTACTTTATGATTCAAAATGATGGAATAATCAGGACTCGTAACATACATGTCCCAATTACTATTTTGAGGGATCTTTTACAGCACTGATGAAGTTAAGTACTTTACTGAAATTTCATTAATTCAAGAAGAGAATTACAAGGAATGAAAATTACAAGTAAATAACTAACTACTGTAAGTACAACTAATAGATTACAGAAAAGAAAACTAATCTATCAGCTATAAGAAGACTTAGGAGGATTTATCATATACTCAGGTATTTCTTCTCCTTTCTGTCTTCGTTCCAAGGATTCTTGGCTGATATTTTCTTTGATTTTCTCAGCAGCAGGGAAGAAGTCACACCATAAGCATAAGAGATCCTTGAGATGATTCAGAGGACAGATAGGAATCTCAAAGATTCTTTGAAATCTGAGTTCCTCATCATCATCTCTGAAGAATATTCCATAAGGATTGTCAATTACTTGACCAGCTTGGAAAGGACCACCAGGAGGCAGAGATAAATCCAGAACTGAAAGATCAGGAGGAGGACCAAACAGTGCATCTCTTGAAAATTTGATAGAAGTTTCATTCCTGATGATGGCGACGTCTTCAGAGGAGGAGGACCCAATTCTTCCCTTGAGTTTCTTGAGATTGGGAGGGATAGGATATGGCAGATTCAGTACAGAAGTGACTCTGTTGATGAGAGCTTTAAGAAGTCCTTCAACGTAGCCTCTGTATGTAGATTTCGATTTCTTCAGCGCATCCCAGAATTCTATCCACTCTGTAAACCCGAAGCCTTCAAGTTTGGAAACGTACATAGCTTTTTGAGTTCCATCCTCTCTGGTAATCTCCATGGTCACTGAGAGTTGATCCTTCTTCTTGCGACCAGAGATAGTCACGGCTGTTATTGGAAGAAGATCAGAGCGATAATCTATCTTCTGTTTACACCATTCGATAGATTTATCGTTGATCTCTTGTTCTTTGGAGCGTTCCTCTTCAATTTCTTTCAGCAGTGCAGCTTGAACTTCCACAGGCTTTCTTTTCAGCTTTTTGTCCTTAACTTGAGAAGATTGAATCTTTAAAGCGAGTTGGGCATCTCGTCTGCATTCAGCGAACAGTTTCTCAGCTTTGGCAGATTCTTCTCGTTCAGCATCAGTGAGGAAGTCGAGCTCTGAGAAGGATGTTTGAAGAGGAATTTTTAGCCGTTGACTTTCTAGTTGAGCGATCATTTCAACTCTTTTCTTCATCACTTTCTCTGACCATTTAGATGGTTGAGAAGGCCTTCCTGGATGGACCAGGGAATCTTCTTCTTCTTCTTCATCAATCTCAGCGATAAAGATTGGGATTATGTCTTCAGCGATAGTAGCTGGAATTATTTGTAGTTCAGAACCCTTAAGCAGGGGAGAGAACTGTCTGGTCAGAAAATGAAAAAGAAGTTAGATTATTTTTAAGGAAAGAAGAGAGATAAAGGCTAGAAAGAAACAGGGGTAGGATTTTTATAGAAAGATAAGGGAACAAGAGTAAGGCATACCTGAGAAGGATTCTCCTCAGGTAGTGAGATCATCTTCAGGGTTTCCTTAGCAGATACACCTTTGCTTTGGGAAGGGGTTCCTGTAGATGATCCTTGTCTCCCCCCTGCTTGGATAACTTCTTTCGAAGCTATCGCTGATGATGTGGCGGCTGAAGAACACCAGAGAGATGGATCTTCCTCATCGTCATCATCATCATCTTGATGAGAATCATCCGCTTGATCTTCAAAATCAAGGTCTTCATCATCGTCTTCATCCTCCTCTTCATCATCGACTATTTCAGCGATGGTAGAAGGGGCTTTATCAGCAGCTATCTCCCCCTCAACCTGAGAGGGAGTTTCCTTCAGTGGTTCAGCAATAACTTCAGCATCCGTGTTTTCTTCAGCTGTCTTCTCCCCCTCTTTGTCATTATCAACAAGGGAGAGGTCTTTTGAAGGAGATGAAGTTGATGCAGTAGCCAGCTTCTGGACTTCAACCTCCAGACCTGTGAGTCGTCCTTCAAGTGCAGGGATGTCGGACGTAGCTAGGTGAATGAATTCCACAGCTATGGTCAGTGCTGAACGATCATCTTCTGTAAATGATGGAGCAGGAACTGGAGCTGGTGCATTCAGCTTGTCGAGGACTTGCTGAAGAGTCGTAGTGCAGGCATCGATCTTTGCAGACAGGTCATCATACTGCTGCTTGGATTCTTCCCTGACTTTGACAATCGCTGCCTGAAGAGTAGCGATGTGAGACAGATCAGCTTTGGAGGCGCAGGTGGCAGTCAGCGTCTTCAATGCATCACCAGCTGTTTGAACAGCGCTGGTGGTGTTGTTGAGAGAAGCAGAAAGAGAATCCACCTTTGAACTCAAACTATTGACATTGGTGTCAACAGTCGCCAGACTAGGACCTGAAAGATAAGTTAGTTTTTCAGAACCAGGCTTATATGGTGAGTTGGGAGTAGTGTATAAGGTTATAGGATTACCTGAATTATCAAACATTTTGTAGAATTGCAGAGATTCCTCAAAAGAATGATGTTCAGGTCCTATGGGTCCAAACTGAGGAGTAGGGATAGAGGGAGGGTTAGAGACCAAAGAAATAGGAGAACTAGAGATGGGGATAGAAGATGTAGGGATAGGGGTAGTTACCTCATGTTGTGTCACTGTTGTTGTGACAGCGACCGAGATCGTTGGCACGGTTGAAGTGGTTGGAGCTGAGGATGTGGAGGAGAGACCCACGAAAGCATCTAAGGAAGTTTGTAGAGAAACATCCTTAGGTATAGAGCTAGAAGTAGCTTTCTCCTTGGTCACCTTGGCCTTCTTCGAAGGACCAAGGGAGCCAGTTGATGGTCGTTTGGAAGGGGTAGCGGCAGGGATAGCAGAAGAAGGAACCTCCTGCGTGGTCGCTGAAGACGAAGAAGTGAGGAGAGAGAGACGAGAGCGAAGTTCATAGATACTTACCTCATTGGGGAGCGTCTTGACCTCCAGTGATCTCTGACCCACTTTCGGAAAGGATGCATCCGCATTAGTGGGGTAAGTAGAAGGATAGAGGAACTTCAGGTACGTGCAGATGAAGCGTACGTAGGGAACCTTGGGATCCCTCTCGGTCTTCTCTATCTTTGACTTCAGGTCGTCAAAGATAGCTGTTGCGTAGTCGAAGTTTTTCCCAGCGATCACTGAGTAAGCCATCTGGACCTGAACCTTGCTGGCTTGGTCCAGTGACCCACTCTTTCCACTCATACACTGAATGATGTGTGAGAAGAAGTAGTTTAGCTGGGAAGGCATCAGTGCCTTCTTCACAAGAGTCAGCTTCTTGTTTGGAATAGTCGTCCTTGGTTTGGGTTCCCAAGCATATTCCATGGCATCCAGGAATTGGATGAGTTCAGCGTCAATTGGCAATGAGTCATATCCATTCCTCGGCTTGTCAGGGAAGCGAAGAACTTTCCTCAGGCCTAGGGCAGTCATCATCCCTGAGCCTAGTTGAGTGCTGAAGGAGATAGCAGGAACCTGTTCACCCTTCTTGTTGGTGAGAGAGGTTTCTTCAGCGGTAAACCAGAATTGCTGGAGTAGAGCTTTCGAAGGTGTGGGATCCACTGTGATAGCATAGGCAATGCAGGATTGCCTTAGAAATTGTGCAGCTTCCATCAGATGTGGGTACTTGACACCATCAAAGTCAAGGCGAGCAAGATGGTTGTTCTTTGGAAGTTCAGAATCAGTGATGGCGAACTTGACATTTTTAGAGGCGACAAGTGCAGATTGAGACATTCTGAGAGTAAACAGATAGATGAATAGAAGAACAAGAACAAGATAGGATACAATTTTAAAGATTAAAAAGGTGTTCTTAAGATAGGATACAAGAACAAGAAGAAAAACCAAAGATTTTGAATGAAGAACGATCAAAATAAAACGTTTTTTAAAGAATAAAATCAAAGAATGAAAGTGATTTTATGTGATAAGAATCTTATAAACCCATAATGGTAGACCATAAATGGAGTTTTATGTAAAAAGATTTAAGATAAGAAATCAAGAATAACCTGTTGATCTTGAAGAGGATGATGCAGAAAGCTTGAGAATGCTAGAATGCTTGAGAGAGTATTCTTGCTTAGAAAGTATTTCCAGAAAACGTAAATTGATAGAATAGAAAAGCATTCCTTTTATATGTGAGAGAGAGAAGAGAGAATCGGGAAAACAAATGCACATCATGACATGGACACGTCCCACGAAGGTGATTGGATAGAAGAGCAATGGACGAACGTGTCAGAAAAGGCATGTCGTGGATTGTCGGTTCAAATGACGTCATAGTTAAGAAGGAGACTGTTCATTTGTCCGTTTTGAATTTATCACTGAAGAGAAAATATCAGCAATGGAATTTTCTTTTTGAAAGTATCCCTGATGAAAAGATGGGGATAGATATTCTTTTAAAAGGATCACTGAATATAAATATCAGTGATAAATTTAATTTCAAAAAGCTTTTAATCATTTGAAGAAAGATTCAGTGATTAAGATTTATATTTAAAAAAATCTCAACTGAATGAAGATTCAGTTGTAGGTATTGAGAAAACATACCTGAGAGTCAGAATATTTATCAGAGAGAATGATGAAAGGGGAAATTTTGATTACTGACGCAATACATGAACGCTGAAGAATTATTCTTCAAGGTTCAGCATTCCAAGCTTACTGATGAGAAAGTTGAACCTTGTCTCATCAAGAGGTTTGGTGAATATATCAGCAAGCTGAAAGTCAGTAGGGATAAAGTGAAGTTCAATATCACCATTCATCACATGGTCTCTGATAAAGTGATATCTGATCTCTATGTGTTTTGTCTTTGAATGTAGCACTGGATTATTTGCTATAGCGATAGCACTAGTGCTGTCGCAATAGATAGGAATCTTTGATAACTGAAGGTCATAATCTAATAGTTGATTTCTCATCCATAAGATTTGAGAACAACAGCTTCCAGCGGCTACGTATTCAGCTTCAGCTGTGGAAGTGGACACAGAATTTTGCTTCTTGCTTGTCCAACTTACCAGCTTTCCTCCCAAGAGTTGACATCCACCAGTGGTACTCTTTCTGTCAAGTTTACAACCTGCAAAATCACTATCCGAATAACCAGTTAGATCGAACCCTGAGTCTTTGGGATACCAAAGACCGAGGTTAGAGGTTCCTTTCAGATATCTGAAAATTCGCTTTACAGCGATCAGATGGGATTCCTTAGGTTCAGATTGATAGCGTGCACATAAACAAGTAGAATACATGATGTCAGGTCGGCTTGCTGTGAGATACAGCAGGGAGCCTATCATTCCTCTGTAGGCAGTGACATTAACAGGTTTTCCAGAAGGATCTTTGTTAAGTGTCAGGGGTGGTGCCATAGGAGTTTTCATCGCTGAAATTTGAGTAAGATCAAACTTCTTCAGCATATCTTTAACATATTTACCTTGGCTGATAAAAGTACCTTTGTCAGATTGTTTAATCTGAAGACCAAGAAAATATGTCAGCTCACCCATCATACTCATTTTATATTCTTTCTTCATTCTTTCAGCGAAGCGAGTACACAGAGATGGGTTAGTAGAACCAAATATTATGTCATCGACATATATTTGTACAAGAATTATATGACCTTTTATCTTTCTGAAAAATAACGTATTATCAATCTTGCCACGTTCAAAATTTTCAGAGATAAGAAAAGATGAGAGAGTGTCATACCAAGCACGAGGGGCTTGTTTTAGACCATAGAGAGCCTTATCCAATTTATAAACATAATTTGGATGCTTAGGGTCATAGAACCCTGGTGGTTGTTCTACATAGACTTCTTCATTCAGCTTTCCATTTAGAAACGCTGATTTTACGTCCATTTGATACACGATGAAGTCTTTATAGACTGCATAAGCTAAGAATAGTCGGATTGCTTCGAGCCTGGCCACAGGGGCAAAGGTTTCATCATAGTCTATGCCTTCCTCTTGTCTGTATCCCTGAGCAACAAGTCGAGCCTTGTTGCGGGTTACAGTTCCATGTTCATCTAACTTGTTTCTAAACACCCATTTGGTGCCTATTACAGTTTTATCAGATGGTCTAGGAATGAGATTCCAAACTTTGTTTCGAGAAAATTCAGTCAGCTCTTCTTGCATAGCGCTGACCCAGTTTGGATCTCTGAGGGCATCATCAGTCTTCTTTGGTTCTATTAAAGAGAGAAAGTTTACAAAGAGACAGATATTACCTGAGCTTCGTCGTGTCTGAATACCTGCATCTGGATCACCAAGAATTTGATCTATTGGGTGATCTTTGGTCCATCGCTGAGCAGGAGCATTATTGCTTAACTCAGAGGTTGGATCAACAATTTGAATGTTTACAGATGAGGACGATTGAGGTTCATCAGCGATTAACTGTTGAGTAGATTCACTGGAGAGATTTTCAGACGAAGGCAGATTTGATGGTAGGAGTGTGTTTAGAGGTTCAACTGAAACCCATGAGTTGGATTCAGCGGTAAGATGTATAATGTTTGGATCATTATCAGCGACTTGAGGATCTGAATGCTGATGGTTTGAGAAGAGAGGTTCAGTTTCTCTGTAGTGAGAAAGCATCCAAGCATTTAACTCTTCAGTGTCAACGATTGGTTTGGAGTTCGCTGAGCGAGTTTCATCAAAAGTAACGTGAATTGTTTCTTCTACGGTTTGTCTTCTCTTGTTGAAGACTCTGTAGGCTTTGGAGATGGAGGAATATCCTAGAAATATTCCGTCATCAGCTTTTGGGTCGAACTTTCCAAGTTGATCTCTGTTGTTTAAGATAAAGCATTGACAACCAAAGATATGAAGAAAGCTGATAGAAGGCTTTCTTCCAACAAAAAGTTCATAAGCTGTCTTCCCAAATCGCTTTATTATCAGCGATCTGTTTTGAGTAAAACATGCAGTGTTTACAGCTTCTGCCTAAAATTGAGTAGGGAGATGAGAATCGCTGAGCATTGATCTAGCAGCTTCTATGATCGTTCTGTTTCTTCTTTCAGCGACTCCATTTTGCTGAGGTGTTCTTACTGAAGAGAAGTTGTGAGAGATTCCCTTGCCTTCAAAGAAATTGTTCAGGGAACTATTTTTGAATTCAGTTCCATGATCACTTCTTATTGAACGAACAGTAAGATTGTTCAGCACTTCCATCTTTTTCACAAAAGATATTAGTTCTTCTGGAGTATCATTCTTACAGCGAAGAAAGATAACCCAGGTGTAGCGAGAATATTCATCTACAATGACAAGTGTATATTTCTTTCCAACTATTGATTGGATGTTGACAGGGCCAAACAGATCCATATGCAAGAGCTGAAGAGGACTTGTCACTGAGGAAACTTGTTTCGACTTGAAACTTGCTTTTGTTTGTTTTCCTTTTTCACATGCTGAGCAGAGAGATTCTTTAGCATATGAGTGCTGAGGAAGACCAGAAACCAGTTCCTTAGATGAGAGAGAATTCAGGGTTTTGAAGTTTAGATGGGAGAGCCTTTTATGCCATAGCCAGTTGACATCAGAAGAGGCTTTAGAGAGAAAACATAAGTTATCAGTGATAGTAGAGTCCATATCTATTACATAGACATTTTCTCTTCGATACCCACTGAGAGCAAGTTTTCCTTTCTCATTTACCACTGAACATGCTTTCTTAGTAAAGCGTACTTCATAGTCTTTATCACATAGATGACTGATGCTTAGAAGATTGTGCTTCAGTCCATCTACATAAGCGACTCTTCTAAAGGTAGTTGTCCCATTGCTGAGAACACCAAACCCTTGGGTATATCCTTTTCCATTTCCACCAAAAGTCACAGAGGGACCTTTCTCTTCCTTGTATTCAGTGAGCAGGTCTCTTTGTCCAGTCATATGACGAGAACATCCACTATCAAGATACCAGATGCCCTTTGATCCCTGCACACATAAGGAAGATTAAACGTTGTTTGGTACCCACTTTTCAATGGGTCCTTCAGAGTTAGTGGATAAGAAAGGATCAGCTTTCTTCTTAGCAGATGAAGATTCAGCTTCAGTGGTAATCTTCACTTTGGTTAATTTCTTAACCTTAGTGGTATTTTTCACTTTGGTTGATTTTTCAGCCTTGGTGACCTTCTTAGCTTTAGAGGCATTTTTCTTCACTTTAGCTATTTTATCAGCTTCAGTGGCAGTTGGACATTTACTTGCAATATGATCAGTAAAACCACAGTGATAACATTTTCTGTATCTGAAAATGGTTTTAGGATCAGAAGTAGAAGGTTTTGCAAGTTTAAGATGAGCAGGGTCAGGTCCAAGAAGACTTTTCTCTTGAGATCTGGGAGGAATTTTCATTTCTTCAGATCTCGAAGGTTTAAGGTCAATCTTCAGCTTTGGAGGACAGAGATCAAAGATTTCTATCACAGAGCTAGAGGATTGCTTAGCTGAAGGTTTAGAAGGAACTTTCAGCTTTGCTTTCCTGGTTGCCTTCTGAGGAAGGAGAATGGACTTTCCTTTATCCGTAGACTTAGTGTCTTTGGATTTTTCCTCAGGGATGGGATTTGAAGAAGAACAGGGATATAATTGATTATAAGAAGTGTCAAAGAAAGAGGTGACAAAAGTTCCAAACTTAAGCGAGGAACTTTCTTCCTTAGGATCGTCCTGAGGTGTCCAAAAACCAAGACCAGTTTTATCACTATCAGGAGTTTGAGCATTTATTATCTCAGAGATCTTTGTTGATGATTTGCACCATTTTTCAACATGAGCCTTTTCTGCTTTTAGAGCAGCAATGGCTTGTTCACGTTCAATGCTGATGATTTCATTTATAATGACTTGATCCTTCAACTTTTCTTCTAAAAGATTTAGTTCTTTGATCTTTTCATGACATTTCTCTAGCTCTTGAGTTAAATGAACATTTTTATTCTCAGCTTGAGTTTTGTCGTTTAGGGCATTATAAAGGTCAATCGTCAGCACATCAACATCACGACTTCTCTCAGCTTCAGGCAGAGAGGGATTTGTAGAGATAGATACCTGAGATGATATGTAGCTCATAGAAGGTTCAGATGGTTCTTCCACTTCTTCTTTAATCTCAGCTATGAGGCAAAGATTAGCGACTTCTTCTTCATCAGAAGATGATTCTTCTGATTCAGCCCAGTCGTGTTCTTCAGCGATGAGACCTTTACCTTTTTGCTGATAGCTTTTCAGCTTTTGATATTTGTTTTTCAGCTTTTGGTATTTGTCATCACTGGATCTTCTTGAGGTAGAAGGTTTGAAGACCTTTTTCGACCTGCACTCACTAGCAAAATGTCCAATCTTTTCGCAGTTATAGCAAGTGGCAGTAGCCTTATCAACCGGGGTTGATTTTGGCTTTTCAGTAAGAGAGAGAGGTTTACTTCTTCGGAAGTTGCTCTTTCTTGCAAATCTCTTAAAAGAGTTTGTTAAGAGTGCTAAGGACTCATCAAACTCTGAAAGATCAGGGTCTGATAGATCCTCAGATTCAGAATCTAACTCAGTGATAGTGAGAGTAGATCGTTGAGATGGAATTATCTCTGAAGAGACTAAAGCAACAGGAGTGCTTTTAGAGTCTTTAGAATCTTTTACAAGATTCTTCTTCAGGAGATTAGATTGCTCATAGTTGAGCAGTATTCCATATAGAGTGCTTAGAGAGAGAGTATGTAAGTCTTTTGTCAGCTTAAGACATATTGAATAACTGTCCCAGCTTTCAGGAAGACATTCCAAGAATTTTGTTAGGACCTCAGAATTAGAATAGGTCCTACCAACAGTTCTTAGGTCAATGATTAGGCAGTTAAACCGCTGATGGACGTCAGAAAGAGATTCATTCTTACCAGCGATAAAACTTTCATACTGTCTTACCAAGTTAATCTTTCAAGTCTCTTGGATTTCAGTGGTGCCCTCATATTGAACACATATGGTTTCCCACATTTCTTTAGAAGTTTTCAGATGCATGATGGAATGGAAAACTTCATCAGGCAGAGCCATTGATATAATGGTCTTTGCCTTTGCATCTATGCCTACCTTCTTTTTATCTTCATCACTCCACTGTCTTATTTCCTTAACGACATATCGTTCAGGGACAACTTCAGTGGTGGCAGTAGCGGGAACCGCAACTATAATTCTAACAGGTTCATAGGGTCCGTTTTCTATATATTCAGGTATAGTAGGATCCGCACCTTCAAGAAATAGCATCATTCGATTTTTTCATAGAGAAAAGTTATCTCTGCTAAATCGAGGAGGTTTAGAAAGTGAACCATTATCATAGTAGTTTGTGTTTGTGTTTAATGTCATTTTTAGAATAGCAAGGAAGAGTATATAGCAAGATCTTGTTTATTAGATTTAAACAAACCGCTCTGATACCACTTGTTGGTCCCGAAGGTGCTAAACAAGTTTGTAGAAGGGGGGGTTGAATACAAACACAGAATTTAACGTTTGATAAATTGTTTATTGATAAATCAAAATACAATTTACAAGTTTGTTGCGGAATAAGATTAAGACATACTCAATCTAAACAAACTTAAGAAACACTAAGATAATTGCACAAGAAATTCAGAGAGTGGGGGATTAAGAGATATAGAAAACAAGGGTTTCTATATAGAGTTCAAGGATGAAGCACACATTCAGATGAAGGGGTGAACTTCCTATTTATACCCTATGCATTAAATGCATGGCAGGGCACTTTACACGTGGCGTTCACAGATTGGCTTTGGGAGTCTGACTTTTGGGAGACATGCTTTCGGCCGGGTCATGAACAGTGTAGTTGACAGAGTTGTTGTACGAATGGTTGCAGAGACTTGTCCGTTCTGACACATCGTACTAGGTTGTGCAAGGATAGACAAAAGGAAACTTGAGGCATAAGCTTTGTGATCGATTGATCGCTGAGTATCTCTAAGTTCAGAGATAAAGAGGTTCAGCTATCGCTGAAGCTTTGTCTCATGTTCCTTCGCGTATAAGTAGAGTTGTCTTTGCTTCACTGATATCCGCATCAGGTCACTAGTAGACTTCTCTTTGTTCAGCGGCTTCATCTTCGATTCAGCTATTAACATATGTTGACGCGAGACTTGTCTTCAGGGATTACGTTGGCTGTTTACTTCAGAAACTAACAGTGATAACTGAACAGGCTCAGTTTGATTACTGATAGTGAAACATTAGTACATAGAAATGTTTATAAGAAAGACTATCAGCGATAACTGAACAGACTCAGTCTGATCGCTGATGGTGAAACACTAATACATATTAAAACGTAATTTTCACTAAGTATAGAAGAGGGTCGTTATCAAATCACTGAGAGAGTTTGGATCAACAGACCTTCCCATTTAATGGAAAGCTTACCTGCATTAACCTCTTGAGTATTTTGAAATACTCGACGTAGAACGTAATCACCTTTTTGAAAAACTTTGATCTAGACATTTTTGTTGAAATGTCGCTCGACCACTTGTTTCTGTGTCGCCATGCGAATGTGCGCAGCTTCTCTAAGCTCTTCTAAAGCGTCGAGGTCATAACTTAGGTCGACCAAGTTATGCTCAACGGACGTAAGTCTTAAAGTCGGTAGTCGTGCCTCAATAGGTAACACAACTTCACATAAGGAAAAGGGAGTTTGTCCTGTGGACGTACGAGGTGTCGTACGATTATCCCATAGAACGGAAGGCAATTCTTCCACCCATTTCCCCTTGGCAACTTTGAGTCTTTTCTTGATTGAATTGATGATAGTTTTGTTACTCGACTCGGCTAAACCATTCGACTATGGATATTCGAGGCGTCGATGTTACCAACTTGATGTTCCTTTCTTCACAAAATCTTCGCGTTCGATCACTGATGAATTGTGTCTCATTGTCGCACGTTATTTCAGATGGAATTCTAACCTGGTAGAAAGCCGCTGCTTCGACCCATTTAGAGAAATAATCTGTTAAAATTAAAAGAAATACCTTTTGCCCGGGGGCAGGTGGTAATTTCCCAACAATATCCATTCCCACTTCATAAAGGGCCATGGGATCAATGTCGAGTGCAAAGGTTCAGAAGGTTTATGAGACATACCTGCGTGTCTTTGACATGCGTCGCACGACTGTACATACCTGATAGCATCTTGCCTTAATGACGGTTGATAGTAACCTTGTCGTGATACCCGGTTAGCTTGACTGCGACTTCCTGAATGATTTCCACATTCACCGTCGTGCATATCTTGTAGAATTTTCTGGACTTGCGTCTTGTTGGTGATACATCGCAGATTCAGGCCAGTCGAAGATCTTCGATCTTCGATTGGTGCGACCAAAATATTACCATCGTCTTTGATGGATGGTATTGTAAGGTGAACTATTGGGACATTGTCGAACGTTGTTTGATTAAGTGTTGACCCCAAATTGGCTAGTGCATCAACTTGGGTATTCTGATATCTTGGTATTTGCTCGATTACAAAGTGATTGAACTTCTTTGCTTCTTCTTTGACTATTTTATAATAGGCAACCATCCTTGAATCTTTTGTTGCGAACTCTCCATTGATTTGGTTAACTACTAGGGACGAGTCACTTTGAACGTGCAGACGTGTTGCCCCCAAATCATGAGCAATTTTGATTCCTCCAATTAGTGCTTCATATTCTGCCTCATTATTTGTAGCTTTTGAAATTGCACCGTATGGAGTATACTATTTTGCCCCCTTGTGGGGACTGTAGGACGACACCCAGGCCTGTTCCGCGTATGTTCGACGAACTATCAACGTCGAGTGTCCAAGTGGTGTCGTGCAAAGTCGCCACAATTAACTGGTCGGATGTCATTGTGTTTTCCATTTCTGGACTGAAATCAGAGACTAAATCTGCCATGACTTGTGACTTGATCGTCGTTTTGGGCTTAAAATCCAGATCAAAATTGCTGAGGTAAATATTCCATTTAGCTAGTCATCCTGTTAGTTCAGGTTTCCTTAACACCGACTTTAATGGAAAGTTAGTTACCACAATTATAGGATGTGATTCAAAATAATGTCGTAGCTTTTTAAGCAGCCATGACTAACGAAAGTAAAAGTTCTTCTATAGACGCATACCTGGTTTCAACGTCTAATAGAGTTTTACTTACATAATAAATTGGTAATTGTCGTCCGTCGGTTTCTCGTACAAGAACTGCAATCACCGAATTAGTGCTAACAGCTAGGTAGAGTTGAAGAGTTTCACTTTTCTCAGGTTTAGAGAGGAAAGGAGGCGACATCATGAATTGTTTGAGTTGCTGCAACGCCTCTTCGTGCTTGTCAGTCCACTCGAACCCTTTATGTTTTTCGCAGGACATTGTAAAATAAGTGACATCTGTCGGACGATCGAGAGATGAACCTGTTCAGCGTTGCTATACGTCCTGTGAGACGTTAGATTTCTTTAAAATTTCTGGGCAATTTTAACTCGACAATTGCTTTGATTTGATCTGGATTAGCTTCAATTCCTCGTCGTGTGACCATATAACCGAGAAATTTGCCAGCTCGAATTCCAAAAGAACATTTTGTCGGATTCTCCATAGTGACACCCAAATGTTCTTTGAACATCGTATATACCAATCGTTGATATGTCGAACCTGCATTCATTTTTCTTTTGGACGACAACAACGTTAGCGAGCCAATTTGGATACTTGACTTCTCGTATTTTTCCATATATTCGTGCGTCCACGCGAAGCAATCATAGTGATCGACAGCTTCCAAGCGATAATCGTCGTCGATCCCAGGAACGTCCTGGTTCTGTAATTGCTATACTATCTGTTTCGGGGGCTTCAAAGAGACTTTGTAACATTCCCTAGTAACTTTTCTTTCGCCTTTCATCTCCTGTACCCCCCATTGCGTGGGGAATTTCAAGGTTTGATGGTACGTCGAAGGTACAACTTTCATATCGTGGATCCATGGTCGCCCAAGGATGACGTTATAAGCTGATGAACAATCGGCGACGTTGAACTTCGTTTGTCTGTTGATTCCTTTAGCATATACTGGTAGTGTGATTTCCCCCATGTTACTTGTCGCTCCGCCATTAAATCCAACGTGTGTAGTCGAACGTCGTGTAATTTCGGATTTGTCTTTTCCCATTGCTTTCACAGGGGGATTGTGGATACTATTGGCTTCAGTGATTCGATTAGTGATCTCAAATTTTGAGTTTCTTGGAATGCCATTATCCTGAAAAAAGAGAACACTCGAAGGAAAACGTTAGTATGTCGTAAGATTATCGAAGATTTTCTTTGGATGGGGTCCCACGGATGGCTCCAAACTGTTTATGCCAAAAATCTCCCAAGGAAAATTTAAGGTAATCGTGAAGCTTAATCCAACCAAAGAAAGTAACGACAATAATCGTACGACTATAATAGAAATAAAGTAAATAAGACAAGAGAATTGGTGACGCGGAAAACCCCTAAAATGGGTAAAAACCGCGGACGAGTGTGAGTCGTCGTGCACTATGGACGTCAATCATGGACGTCGTCCTTTAGAACAAGTGTTACAAGTGTAATACAATGTAAAACAATACGATAAAGTAAAGTCGGTCGTGCGTTGTGTGTAGTTTAGACTTCGGTCGTGCGTCGTACGACAAACAGCGGAAGACTTTATGAACTTCAAGAGAGATTGAGCAAGCTTGAGATATAATTTGTGAGCTTTTAAAGTCTGAGAATCAGATGTCCCCGAGTGAGATTTCCTCTTCGTATTTATAGTGCATTTTTCCGTTAGGACGCCTTTAATGTGTATCTTACACATTAATGGGATGACCGTTTTGACATTGATGATAGCGTCCGTTATGTCCGTTATGTCCGTTGCTATTGATGAAGGCTTCCGTTATGATCTTTAGTCATAAATATCCTTGAATCCTGCATTAAAACATGGTATAATGTATATTGTAGATTAGTAACTGAAATTATGTCGTACGACAGAGGCTGCGGATAGGTTATGATAATTAAAACATGCGTCTATTATCTATTTGGTCGTGCGACATAGTAGGTTCTGACTGTTGGAATTCCTTACCTGTTGTCCAGCGTTAATCGTACGACAATGTACTATTGAAATTTTTACCCAAACAGCACCCGTGTTTTCGGTACGTCCCTAATGCGGCATCTTACCCCAAATTTTAGTGTAGCGTCGAAGGTGGGAACGTTCGGGTTGAAAACGACCACTTTTGGGCTTCGGTACGGGACACGCGAGAGTGCCCTCGCGATTGTGACAGTGTCACTCTCGCGGGGCACAATCGCCCAAATGGTACCGAGAGTGGGGGGTCAGGGTGCGAGAGTGACACGAGAGAGTGACATTGTCACTCTCGCGAGGCAAGGTCGCGGTCGGGGGCAGAGACCTTAAAACTTAGAAATTAAACGTCATTTGTCATTTTTCTCATTTCCTCTTGCTTGAAGCCGATTTTGGGGAAGAAAAAAGGGTAAGTTTTCTCCCTCCTCATTCAATGTTCTTCAAGAATGGAGGAGTGATAGTTATTGTGTTTGGTGTAGGAAATCTTGGGCATTTATTGAGGGATTCTAAGGATTCAAGTGATCAAGATTCATCCTCTACCACTTTCTTTAGTTTCACACATCATCTAGGGTTTTATATGTTGGTCCCAAATAGCAGTAAATAAATAAGAAAAGTATTGTAGAAGGGGGGGTTGAATACAATACACAGTTTTTCACTTAATTTAATTCTTATTGATTTGAAATCAAGAATTACACATAGAAAACTTTGATTGTTGCGGAAGAGAACATATGAGATATGTTCAAACAATCTTACACATAGAGAATAAAGAACAATTGTAAAACACTTAGAAAACAATTGAACTTCGTAGAGAGAAAGTTGTCAGGCACTTAGAGAACTTGAAGGTAGTAGAGCTGGTTCTGCTGGGTATCTTGCATGTTGAACCATCCTCCATATTTATAGTGCCTCATGCATTAAATGCATGGGACACCTGTTGAGCAAAGGATGGACACAGGTCTTCATCAAGGTACAAGATGTACCTTTTGTCTTGGAGTGACTTGTTGACCTGCAGGGATGGTGTGGACCTTTCCTTAAAAGAGTGTAGGAGACAAAGCTTACTTTATCTGATCTTCAGATGAGGTCCACGTCAATGCAAGATATCACAAATATACTTTGTCAGAAAAGTACAATGTGTTGGAAGGAAATCTTCAGGCATCTTCGGCTCCTGAAGATGTGAGAACATCTTCAGCTTCTAGGGAGAGGTCATCGGCTGCCGAAGGCTTGAGAGATCTTCGGATTTTCCCGAAGATGTGAGAACATCTTCACAATCCTGAAGATATGTGATTGACACCATCCTGGTCGATGGTGTTGATCACTTGGGCATGCTTGGCTTTAGGCAGAGGAGACTATCTTCAATCCGCTTTGAGAGATGTACTCCTTCTTTGTCTTCTTCGGCTAATCTTCGACTTCACCGAACATTTGTATAGAAACCAAGATGCTAAAAGAACCTCAAACATATTCTAAGTAGGATGATATAAGATGGAAGATCAGGAGGTCATCTTCAAATCTTCAGATGACCCAACATTATATAACCCTTGCAAGGTGAGCTCACTTCTCTTCTCCTAACTTTAATATATGTTTATATCTCATGTACTTTGGTCTTTCTTGATTTTTAGACCTAAATTTGGATTTTGGGAAATACTAGGGTTTGGTGACCTAAGTGAAAATGTGAAGAGAATATCTCAAGTATAAAAGAGGTGATGCTTTAACCTCCACCCCTTTGACAAAACACTTTGATTTCTTTGGTTGTGATGCCTTAAATGGAAGTGTTGGGTTCTATTTGGGAAAAACAAGTATTTGGTGAAATAGTCATAATGTTGGTTTATATGTAGAACGAGTATAATGTTTTAAAGGTGGATTGTTATTAGGGAAAGTTCACCCACTTGGGTGTTAAGCTTCGTGTGTTGGTAACCCTTGTATGTGATTTATCTATACCTATGTTTATATGAGCATTGTGTATGCTATTTATGGGTATTTAGTATTAGTGCAATGGATCCATAGGCACGGTGTCCCTATGTCCCCGCTTTGGGAATTGGGATTACCATTTAGCATGGAATAGGCATCGGGTCACCATGATAAGTAAGGTGTGGACCTATACGGTCGGGCAACGTCTCATGGGCAGTAAGGTGTAATTCCCTTGTGCTAGAGTTCCCCGTTTTGGAACTCTCAATAATAGACCTAGAGGAGTTGACTTGATGTTTTTGAGCAATAGACTTAGAGGAGTTGAGCTCAATATGTGATTGGTGTTATTTGTTTCGTATCTAATCACTAATGGTTTATTTGGTTTGTTGATTCTAGCTCATGGCTATATACTCCACGAGACTTCGAATGGGTTTAGTTATTTAATCCTTGTTTGATTTATCCTCACTAGGCTTTAGCCTAACACTTGTTCTTATTGTCAGGTTTGGCAGGCTACCCTAGTGGTGGGGCACATCGGGATTGAGGGAACGACCTTGGTGTCGTGAGTGGTCTTTTTGGGAAGATACGTAGTGACCAACACAAAGATTATTTTGAAGATACACATTTTGGAAGTATAGCGACACCCGACCATAACCTAGTTCCTTATTTTAGATTAGTAGGTTGTCGTCGTATGCTTCATTTATTGGGTTGTAATTATCACACACTATGCCCCATTTGGGATGATACTCTTGGGTTTCGAAATGTTCAAGAACATAAAAACTATTTTCTTTCTTTTTCTTTCATTCGTTTTCTTTCTCTTTCGAGAACACAAATAATTTTTTTTCCTTTTCTTTCTTTTATTTTCACTCCAAATTCGAGAACACAACGAAATTGAATAGGATCAAAATGATTGATCATTACAAGTCGAGGGTGTGTTTGTTACGTGGGATTGAACGAGATATTCGTTGCAGGCCTACATCGAAGGATATTGTTTCATGGTTCTGTTGTAAGGAAAAATTTACATTTCTGAAGGTGTCACTATATTGTTTTGTTGGGTGTCAATGCCACCATATAGTTTTTGAAACTGAAACATTAGTGTAAGTTGGTAGAAGAGTCCCTGTCTTGGGCTCTGTTCTATTCACATATATATAGAAAACATTTAAACAATCAAAACCCTAAACCCTAGAGATTTACATGATTAGGAAACTATACATTATCCATAAATAATCAAACCATCTATTATAATTATCTACTATCATTTAGCACAGGACTTTAATGGTGGAGATGGTAATGTTTCAGACTTTATACAAAAGGCCCAAGCCCGATCATACTGTTGACAATTTTGTTTTTTTTTTTAACTTAAATTTTGGTGTTTTTAACGTGAACATGGGTCTCTTTTATGCATAGACAAGAAACTAACCAACAAATCTATAATAGTTTTATGAAAACTTTCTTTAGGAACTTTTAAAGTCTAATTGTGCCACCATTAAAAAAAACTGGGTCCACCTCTGTGACTGCGAGACATAATATTATAAAAACTTGTTTCACATTTAACTTAAGATTAGATAGTAAAACTTGTTTCATGTTTGACTTAGGATGAAACAAAAATGTATTTTTTTTGTCCAGTGAAACAAAAATCTAAAGATGGAACAAGAGTGAAAAAATATTAAACTACTCATATCATATTAAAACCCTAAAAAAATTCACCATTTTTTAACAGATCTAACTCATTTCGTCCGTCTTGTTTAGCTCCGCCTATTTACCTTCTTTTGTTTTCAATTGACTCTTTCTACAAAGTTTTTCAAGCGGATGTTTGAAATGCTTTCCGACAGATGTTTGTATTTTCTTTCGCAGATTTTGGAACCTTTGGCATGTTTTCTCAAATATTGTCTTTCAATAAACGCCGAAAACCATCTAAAATTTCGTAAGTGAAGAAAAACTCAAAGTGACATTGTTTTGTCTATGTGGGTGCCTAATTACATAATAGTCGTGCATACCGAGAAGAGTTCAAAACAAGTTATTTATTTCATACTCTACCCTTAAAATACACTTACACTTGGTAGACGTACATAATCGAAAACGATACAAAAATTGTAACATAAATTAATTTTTATCAAATAAATATGATTATATGTAATTACAAATTATCATGCTCGATAACTTGTGCCCCTCTCCACTCTTCACCTGGTTCGATGGTGATCGGAGCCAACATCGAAGCAGGACCGGTACAAATAAAATAATCTTTTCCGTATTTTTCTGACAATGATCCTGGGCTCGACAAGTAAATGTCTTCAAAACCAATTCTTACCACCCTAAAGAACAATTCCCTTCCCTGAAAATAGACACAAACATTCATGTTAGTTTTGAATTTGACAAAAAAGCTAAAAGAAATTTGGTATCACAATATAGACTTAGAACAAATAACATACTTATTTTTGCACTCCTGTAAAAATTACAACAATATTATCACTATTAAAGTGTACTTTAGAATTTCGAACAAATAACTTAATTTTAAAGCAGAAATATATAAATTGCCATTGTCCTGTTAAATAATCGACAAAATTTTAAACCACGGACAAAATCCCATAAAATAATCGATAATGTCAACCGTTCTATCTCTCGTGGAAATGGGTAAAACCATGTTTCGCCGAAACTACTCTCATGGCAAATCCCGACTATAGACTTCGCCCACGACGATGAGGTAAATTTTTGAGTGGCCACAAGCACATATCTAAATTACTGGATTCAAACCCGGGATCCCTTTGTCTTTATCCACCACACTACCACCCTTGTGGTTAAACCGTACTATCTTTTCAGATAAAATTTTCAACATTTTTAAATTCGAAAGGTTTTCGATTTTACAACTACTTATTTAACCATCATCACAAAAAATTCGACAATGTCAATATGGGTCGACAACGATTTTTTTATCTGCTATTGACGGTTATTTTAGTCGAAAAATAACGCGATTACAAACATAATGTAAAGATTACCTGATCAATGGTCTCATACTTTGATGGAGGAGTGTTGTAGAACTCCTTAGATCTTTCCTCAAGAGGAGCACTATAAACTCTGCTAAGTTTGTGCTTCAAAATAGTGATCGGAACATCTTGCACACTCCAAATCCCTCCTTTCTTCTCCGGTTCCCATCCGAATGAAAACCAACCGGGATCCTCTGGTTTCATTGCTTCAGGTGGCGATAGGATCTCAAATTTAGAAGATAAAGGAGGGTGGGTGCAATAGGAGCAACCTTTGAGGCCATCAATAGCAGTTCCTCCTCTTTTCTTGGACTTAAAGTGGGTAAGAATGGCGGTTTTCAAATCAACTGGTTTCCGACCATTGTTCTTCACTATAACTGCTGTTGCCATGCTTAGAGCATAGAGGGAGATCACATAGGTTATGTCAAGAGGTCCACTGGTGGTGCAACTCAGCTCTACCTGTATTATTCAAAAGTCAAAACCACCCCCTAAGTTTATATATTTTTTACGGATAATTATGTTGTCCGAGCGAGGTGACTTGTACCGATTAAACTAGATCATAAAAACATTACATTTTTTTTATGTATTTTTATTTTCATAATTATATCAAATTGAGTCCTAATTTTGGTCCATTTCAGATAAATTAATCTAACATCAGTAAATAATCTAAAAAATAAAGATATTATTTTCATATTTTGTCATTTTATCAAAGGACCATAGCACAGTAAATGTAGTTTTCAATGTTTTTATAGGAATGGTTGTTAATTTATAACAAAAATGAAAAACACATTATATTCTTTATATATATAGGAAGGTTAAGTAAATGAAAAAAATAGAAAAATATTCCATAATCATTAAATTTTTTGATCTGATACGATTAAGGAGACGATTACAATTTTATTTTTAAATTAAAAAAATCCCCACCACCTATTTTTTTAAACGAATAAAATACGAAACATGATTAAAATTCGAAAGAAAAAAATCACACCAAAAAATCAATCATATTTTTTTCGTTAATTAAACATCTATATTGATATATTTTTTTCATCCATTTTTTTGTGGTTTTCGGTTTTTCATTTATTTAGCATTTTTCTCCTAACATCCCCTATCTATATCTATACTATATTATAAAAGAGCCACAAAAAACTCTTATTTGCAACATTATAAGCACAAAATACAACTAATTAAAGTCAATTACTTAATTTATAATTTCATAATACATTGGTACAACTTATTCAAGCACAATATCTCACATTATCATCTATTTGTGGAATGAATACTCATTTATTAATATAAATATTTGTTTTATATATTTAATGGACGATTTGATCAATATTATCTACTATTATCAATATTTATTGGACGGTTTGATCAATATTACTATTATCAATATTTATTTTTTATTTTATGATTTGCTCTTTATATATATATATACTATATTATAAAAACGACATAAAAAACTCTTAATTACAACATTTTAAAAACAATGTACAACTAATTAAAGCCAATTACTTAATTTACAATTTCTTAATGATTTGGTACAACATTTTCAAGCACAGTATCTCACATAATCATCTATTTGTGAAATGAACACTCATTTATTAATATAAATATTTGTTTTTTTGGTGGAGGATTTTATAAATTAGATTTTTTATTAGCATAATCTATTTTAAATGTAGATTTTATATTTAAATCTATATTAATGAGATGTAATATAAACTCTTTTTTCCGTATTTTTTTGCTAATATAAAATCTACACGTATTTTATATTAGCATAATATAAAATCTACACGTATTTTTTTTGCTAATATAAAATCTACACGTATTTTTTTCACGAGCATTAAAAGAAGGAAAAAGAAGGTTGATATGAATTAAAAATAAAAAATAACGAGATACACTAATAAATTATCGTATTCTTTAAAATAAAAATATTCTGCAATAATTTCCAAATTAACCAAGTGTAAAGAAAATAAAATAGAAACGATGTAGATATAAAAATATTCTTCCATATTTTTAATATATTTACATTTAAATGTAAAATCGAAAATGAAAATAAAAGATTTTAAAACATTCTCTACATTCACTATAAATATATATAGCTTCCTTATGTAACATCCGAGTACAAGAAGAAGACGAACGTCGGGTGTCAATGGCGGAACCTGCAACTGAACAAAAGATATTCCACTATATTTTTGTTTATTTGAAAAACTACTTTTTTATATTTTATTTTATTTACTGAGGATTTGTTTATATTTTTCAAAACCCACAATCATATTTTTCGAAGTAGGGTAATAAGATATATATATACATATATTTATTTTTATCGACTAATATTATGAGGTCTTGAAGCCAATAGTCAGATAAAATTTCAAGTGGTACTGAGTGAATTTGAACTATATCAGTTGAGTTGTCGGTTACAAAAGATAGAAATCATTTATTTTCTTTGTCATATTTGATGTGGGTTGAATGTTGTTAATTAATCTACAGATTTATACGTTCAAAGTGATTGTCAAGTGTTGTAGAGGAGGTTTCAGAAAAATTGCAAAATCTGTAAAAACGTATGTTCATATTTATAATTATTTCAATAATAGTGATAACTGATATGTTGTGAGACATGTCGTTTTAGTTTTAAATAATATAATACAAAACTATTACCAATATTATTGCACAAACTCATAACAACAAACGATTAAGAATATATGCAAGTTAACCACTTATGAAAATACATTTGTTTTTCACATTGTATTTCATTAACTGTTAACAGAGAAATTACGTTTCATTTTAACTCGGTTCAATATTCCAACAAAAAATTTATCCTCCCGTGCAATACACGGGCCCAACACTAGTATATATATTAGTTATAATCTCATAACTAATATATCTATACTATATTATAAAAACATGAATTGATCTAATAAATATATTTTTAAAAAAATAAAACAGGTAGTTTATCTCATAGTGTTTATCCTGTATTTAATATGTTTATTTGCAGTTAGTTATACAAATAAAAACATGGGACTTTAATAAGTTATAATTATTTTTCATTAACTTGTAATTTTGAATTTTAATTAATATATGTATACTATATTATAAAGCATTTAAGTTAAACTCTTAAAAACTAATTTTTTTGCATTAGGTACCACTTATTAATGCATATTACTTAAAATCCAAAAATACAAATTGATTAAACATAAGTACAACTTATAAAAGCTCAATGTTTGAATTCGTGTAACTAACTGCAGATAAACACTTATTTTTATTTTATAAAATATCTAAAATTTTAAACTATTGATATAACTAACCGATAAATAGAAGAAAATTTGAGATAAAGTACCTTATTTTTATTTTTTATTGAACTATGTTATCTGTTATATCTTAAATATAGTTATCATTTAAATTAAACATTTTTTGACCCGTAACAAATTTTTTTATTATTATTTTTTATAAAAAAACATAATTAAACTAAACTAAAATATATTTTTGTTTTAAATTTAGGTTTCTCAAAATCGTAAAATAAAATAAAAAAAGACTAATAAAAAGTATGAATAATGATCGAGGGTTCAAGTTATATATTTCAGAAACCCGCTGCATTGCGATGGTACATTTCTAATATATATATATATATATATATATATATATATATATATATATATATATATATATACACACATTACATTTGGAGATGAAGCAAAAGAGGAATAGAACCTGAAGAGCATCGATGGAGTCTGAATCAACATCCTTAACAACCCATTCCGATAAATCCACACCTTTAGAATTCGAATCATCAGAAGCTCTATTAAGCACCAAACCGATCCCACCTTTTGCAGAAGAAGTCGTATACAGAACCTCTTCAAATCCGTCATCTTTCCAATACACTTTAGGCTTGTAAGAAGTCACATGAGCATTGTTCAATTGAAGCTTCACCGAACTGCCATTTCTGACCGTCAGTTCTGCCATCTGAGCACCATCGTCATGCTCGTAGAATCTAATTCCTTTTCGGCCGAATTTCTGATCAAGCGTTTCCGTAACCGTAACAGAAGGAGTTATGGTGGAAGCAGTTGATTTTGGAATGAGTATGGTTGGTTTGGAAAGAGAGAGAGATAGAAGAGAAGCTGCAGCCATGGGATTGAAGATGATAAGGTGAATTCTATTACTTCCATTCGCTTCCAATTTGTTGGTTTCTTTTTTAACAACTTTTTTGTTTTACCCCCTTGAAGTATCAAAACTTAACACGTTACACCCCCAAACTATTGGGTATAAGACAAAACCGTCAATTTGTTAATCTTGAAAACAAAAATCAAATACAATGGTTTAAAAAAGTTCATTTACGTTCTATATTATCAAAGAGGTTGATTTTTTCTTTTGATCTCCAGACAAAAAGATTGGTTAGAGTTGGTGAAAAAGAAAAAAAATTGCCTGAATTAAACAGGTTTAAAGTGAAAATAAGATAACTGACTAAGGAATGAGATGTTGAAAACGTCAAATTTATCTCGACAACTTGAAGATTGATACATAATGACTACCACTCATGAAAAAACTGTCACTTTTATTATTTAACTGAAATAAATAAAGACCCAATATCACAACAAAATCTTTAAACTTGATATAGATATCTAGATAAAGGACTTCAGCCCAAAAACTGAACCAACCCATGGTTGGTTGTTTGTTATCTGACCTCGTCCGTTGTGGTTTTTATACATATCTTATAGGATCAGTAACTTCCAACAAATCAAAAATTATGACCATTTAAAATTAGTGTTATTTCCAACCTAGTAACATTTCTCCAATTAATCTATGTAAATTTAATATGTTGATTCGTGAATTTGTTCCGCATCAAATTTAACCATATATGACGTGCACCATTTACAAGAGACAACAACATAAAACATCTAAATCCCAATACAAACTCAGGTGTAACTATATAAATATGCATAAAACCATTTATCTGTATTACTATATACCTAAAAATTGTTTGTTAGCTACATGCTTTTGTTTTAAACTAGTACGTATGGCATATATATAGAGAGATGAGTTCATATGAGAACGGTATCTATTTAAGAAAACAAGAAAAATGTCGGTACATACAAAATCACATGTGATTCACGTACAAAATCACATGTGATCCCGCGATTTCGCACGTGACTTAAAGCCGCGGGAAAAGTCACCCGTGTCCCATTTTTTCGGGTTAATGCCGAATCACATGTGATTTTGTACATGATTGCTGTTTTTTATGTTTTCTTAAATAGTTAGCGTTCTCGTTTGAACATTTATATATATATATATATATATATATATATATATATACATGTATCAACCCATATCCATATAATCAGTATTCTAAAATTTTAAATCCAAACATCTGGTATACCGAATCCTAAAAATTTAAAATCAATAATACGAATATTTACATTACAAAAATACAAAAAACAATAACCTGTGATATTGAGGCCACATGTAGGGGTGCTTAAATTCCCGACCAACCCGGCCAACCCAACCCGAAAAAACGCAAAAAAACTCAAACCGAGGTAACCTGATATATAATCGATACAAATTTTGCTCAAACCACATCTATTGGGTTGGAAACGGGTTGAGCCAAAAGTAACCCAACCAATCCGTCAACCCATGTTTTTTATTTATGGTTTTAGACTTTTAGCGACTATTATTTCTATCAATTTTCAAATATTTCTATCTTAGCCATAGTTTATATTTGTCAATGAGACCACGCCGATTAAAATCGTACGTATCTAATCTTCAAGTTTTGAAAAATCTTCAATATCGATAGAATCAAGAGGCAAGAGATACCCTTCGTCTACTCTTCTCTTTTCTAATTAGCTTTATTTTTATATTTCCTTTTTTATTTTAATTTTTTCAAACGGAATTGCTTGGTTAGATTTTAAAATAATGTATTAAAGTTTTAACCCGACCAAACCAACCCAACTCGTACGGTTTGAGTTGAGTTGAGTTGCATTTTTGATTGAATTGGATTGGATTGAGTTGAGATTTTCCAAACCACAAACATTGGATTAAGTTGTTCAAGTGTCTTCAACCCGACCCGTGAGCACCACTAACCACATGTCGCGAGTTTCATGTTCTTTAATTTTCTCGTGAAAAAAAAACAAAATGAAAAAAGAAAATAAATTTATTTTTATTTTTATTTTTAAATATAAAAAAGCTCGGACACCAGGGCAAGACCGCAATAGCAATAGTTTTAGAGAGAGAAAGATAGAGAGAGAAAGAAAACACACCGATAGCCGCAAGAATCACACAAATCCATCGCGATATGTACGTGTTTTCGTTTCAAATCTCATTTTTCATGAATTGATCATCGCTTTCATCTGTTGTGTTCTTGCAAAGTCGCTAAACTAACTGAAAGTTTTGATTTTTGTTGCAGACGATTTTGATTTTCTTTTAATATATTTGATAGATAAGGTAAAGGAAGAGATATATAGGGCAAGATTTTTGTTCTTATGGAGTTTACTGGAAGGATCTGAGAGCCGATCAAGTCATAAAAGTTAGGTTTTCATCTGTGTATTTCACCGATTGATCAAGCATTTGGCTCCGATCATCTTGATTTTGCAGTTCCTGAGGTATGGCCGATCTGCCGTTTGATTTTTTGGATTGTTATTTGAGATATTTGAGATGCTTTTGGTTTAATCGTTTTAACGTACGGGTAATGTTTTGAGTTAATAAGATTTCTGATGATCGGATAAAGTTGTTATCGCTTACGCATCGTCAGACTGTTTGATTTTGTCACTGATTTTATATCTGATTCTTCATTTGTTGAAATTTGGGACAACAGTCAGTCAAGGATTTTGTTCCTGTTTTTATGCATTTGTATTTTGTAGAATAAAGTGATTTGTTGGATTATAATCCTGTCTTGCGATTTTTTGTTCCCAAAAGGATCAATTTTGAAGCAGAATGTAGACTCTTCATAAATATCTCTAATTGTTTTTGATAAAACCGGTATAATTTTGATATATATTGCTTCCTAATTAAGCATCTTTTCTGTGTCATTCTTGCAATTTTTTGGTTTTTATTCAGAGTGCTTGTGGATTTAGATGACGTTGTTTTTACTAGCTACATTGTTTTGAATGTTTAGTTTTGTTGTTTGAAAAGGAGTTGGGCATTAAAGTCTTCTATTAATAGGGGGTTCCAATTTGTTTCTCTTTTTGCATCTTTTTGTTTCATTTGCGTAGCTAATTGGAGTCTTGAACTGGAAACTGGGGACATGAGTTGGATGTAAATTGCATGGGTGACGATGCCACAACTGCGAAGTGGAGCACGGAGATCAAAAAGGCTTGGTGATCTTCAGCCTGCTACTCAACCTGTTGATCAAGGGGAAAACGCTGGTGCACCAACTCAAAACAGGCCTAGAAGGAAGACTGGTGGTGGAAGGGGAAGGGGTGATGCTGCAGCTGTAGGTAAAGGCCCTGCGGCAGGAATACCGGTAAGGCCAACTGCTGCTGGTAGAGGCAGAGGCGCTAGGTTGATTGATTTGGACCCAGAACCACCTTGTGAGATTGTTCCAGACGCTGCTGCTCTTGAGGTTCGAGAGCCAATTCTTAATAGAATAGACGCGGTTGCAGATAAAGATATTGCCATGGAGGGTGGAAGTGCTGATAAAATAATGGGAGTTGAAGAGGACGGAAATGCAACTCCAGTACCTGAGAGGGTATTTTCTTTCTTCGAGATTGATTATTTTTTAATGGATTAATTGTATTATAGAAATATTTAACATCAGGTCATTATATGTCTATGGCATTTGCAAACAAGTAGACTTATTTAATATGTTCCATTTTGTATCATTCTTTTTAGCGTTAATTAGTGTTCTTTCTATAAAACACGTAAGTAATGTGTGCTGTTGCTTTGATGCAGGTACAAGTGGGTAATTCTCCTTTATATAGGACAGAGAGAAAGTTGGGCAAGGGTGGTTTTGGGCAGGTTTATGTTGGCAGGAATGTAAGTGGTGGTACTGAAAGAACAGGTCCTGATGCTTATGAGGTACGTTGAAACAATAAATGAATGTGGTTCATGATAATTATTTGTTTGTGCTACCATTTTGATCCTTTGAGGTTCTACTTTTATAGGTAGCATTGAAGTTTGAGCACCGTAATAGTAAAGGTTGCAACTACGGTCCTCCTTATGAGTGGCAAGTTTACAGGTATGTACCATTTCCGAAATATTTGGAGGCATGCATCATTGAACCCCAAGTTGTGACATATGATCTAATGCATTGGCCTTCTGATACAACAGCACATTGAATGGATGTTATGGGATTCCATTTGTTCACTACAAAGGTCGACAAGGTGACTTCTACATTCTGGTGAGTTTCAACTTGGAAAGTTGTTTGACCTGGACATCATAAGTTGCTCATTTTGTAGTAGAATAATTTGTTGTCGTGCAGCATAATGAGATATATACGAATCTTTTGTCACAGGTCATGGACATGCTTGGACCTAGTCTTTGGGATGTTTGGAATTCTTTAGGCCAATCGTAAGATGATAGCCTCTGTACATCATTGTTTGATGTAAAAGATCACACTTGTATCGGCTTTTACAAGATAGATTTGCATTAATTATTTATTATATTTCTTTTCACAGGATGTCACCAAGTATGGTAGCTTGCATTGCTGTTGAGTCAATATCAATTCTTGAAAAGCTTCACTCGAAGGGGTAAGGCATATTTAAACTTCTGGCTAACTTGACCGATCTGTACGTGCAGTGTCAAATCTAGCGACACTTCTTGTTGCCTAATGCATTGAGCTCTATGTCTTAAATTAAGGTTTGTACATGGAGACGTGAAGCCAGAAAACTTTTTACTTGGTCTACCAGGATCTGCGGATGAGAAGAAACTATACCTTATTGATCTTGGTTTGGGTATGCTTTCCTTCTAATGTCATGCACTTCTGTTAAATTGTTCCCATGGAAATATTGCATTGTTGGAATGTGTTAAAATAACTACTCCATTTGTCACAAAATAAGTGTCTACATCTCTATTATAGTTTGTTCCAAAATAAGTGTCCACTTTCAAAAGTAAGTGCTTACTTTCCAATTCTACCCAATATAAGATGGAGTAATGAATTACTCCCTCTATTATCAAGGGTAAAATTGTCATTTAGATAATCAAAGAATGCAGTAATTACACATTTCTGAAACTGTGTGCTTTTTTCATTGTGAAAGTTTATTCTGGGACGGAGGGAGTATATGCGTATCACGACTTTCTCTTGTCATTAATTTTCGATAGTGTCAATAACACCTATTACTTGTTGCTTTTTCAGCATCAAAATGGAAAGACTCAACATCTAGTCAGCATGTTGAATATGATCAACGGCCGGATATTTTCAGGTTTGTGTATTTTGAATGCATTTAACCACAAATGCCATGGCTTTCATGTAAATTTACATCAACAATGTTCTTTGGCAGAGGTACTATAAGATATGCAAGTGTGCATGCACATCTAGGTCGAACGGGAAGTAGAAGGGATGACCTTGAGTCGCTTGCGTACACATTGATATTTCTCATTAAGGGAAGGCTACCATGGCAAGGTTACCAGGTCAGTTTCGCCTTTTCGCTTTGTTACGTTTCTGTTTGTTTCTCTTTTCACTTAGTTGCATTTCATTTGTCTTCTGTTTTAACTAATAAAGTTGCAAGCCAAGTTGTTTACCGTTTCTATTGAATATGTTACAGGGAGACAACAAGAGTTTTCTTGTTTGTAAAAAGAAAATGGCTACCTCTCCTGAGTTGATGTGTTGCTTTTGTCCTGCCCCATTTAAACATTTCCTTGAAGCGGTCACGAATATGAAATTCGACGAGGAACCAAATTATTCTAAGCTTATATCGTTATTTGAGAGTCTTATTGAACCAGTTACCTCACTAAGACCAATCAGAATTGATGGGGCACTCAAGGTTCTTGCACTTTGACGATCTTTAGTTTCCTTCTTGGGAGTTTTAGATACGCACCTCTTTGATCTGGTTTTGTTTCATCAGGTTGGACAGAAACGGGGTAGATTACTTATCAATTTGGAAGAAGATGAACAACCGAAAAAGAAAGTGCGATTAGGTAGTCCTGCTACACAATGGATTTCTGTTTACAATGCCCGTCGGCCGATGAAGCAAAGGTGTGTTGGGTGAATATACTTATTTACGTGGAGTCTTCTTATATACAAAAAGCTATCTGTAGTATATTATAAAGCATTTAGTTTTTTTTCTTAAGAACTCGTAATTTTTCAAGAGTATAACAATAAAACCATTATTATAAATTCTTAATGCATACAAAAAATTTCAATTTCTAAAAAATCCTGTTTTCCTCATCTTTTTTTGGGAAGGGTGTCATAAGCTATGCCTAGACTAATCCCTTGGCAAATTATGACTGTAAGACATGAGCCCTGATTAAACCTGAGTGGCCACAATTGTTGTGTAGTCTGGATTCGAACTCTGGGCAGATGTGATATTCCACCACATCCCCTAGGGCCTTAACCAGTACGCCACAACCCTTGTGGTTAACTCATCTTTAAATCTTAAGAATGGAGTTTTTGGAAAACCTTTACTACCCTTCCCAAATATAAGGTCAATCAATTAAATAACCAACAAAATATTGATATTTTTGGAAACCTCATCTCACCATTGATCCATTTCCAAGAAACAAAACATCCTAAAAATTAATTTAAAACGATTCAATTTTTGGTTTACAATTTAATTTTACATCTTTCTGCATCGCACGGGTATGCTTCTAGTGTTATTTTATACATATTAACGGTTGCAAATAAATTGGAAAAGGTTGGTATAAATTAAATTCCCTAAGTGGATAGTACTCTCGTTCATGATAGGTTGCAATGTGCTGATTAGTATGTTATACTTTTCTTCCTAGTCTTACCCTTATGATTTTTATTGAAGTCCAAAAAAGGTTAATGTTGACAGTGACAAAGAGAACTTCCAAACATGAACCCTAATAAAGATTACCCCTTGATAGCAAGTGTGTAAATATGTTCAAGTAAGTTTAAAAATTTTAAACTACATACTTATAATAACATGTCATCAAACAGATTACGTGTAGATATTTGTTGCTTGTTCTGAAGTTTTTGAAAAGCCGAACAGATTACACCGCAAGATGGTTCTGATAAGTGGGCATTTATTAATTGTTTTACATTGGCCTTTATTAAACTACATGCTTATAGTCCTAGATGACACTTTTATAGTTATATACAAGAAATAATAATTCTTTCTGTTCCAACCTTTTCTTTGGATAAAATTTCTGTACAACTTGTGTGTGTGTGTGTTCTTGTTCATCATTTAAACAAGATGTGTACAAATAATGGAGATATTATCTTGGTTGGTTTGAAAAGTAATACGTCGTTTATGGTTTTTCCAGTTAAAATACCTGACACATGTTTTACTTCATTTGCAGATATCACTATAATGTTGCAGATGCTAGACTTCGTCAGCATGTGGAGAAGGGTAATGAAGACGGTCTTTACATCAGCTGTGTGGCGTCGGCCTCAAATCTTTGGGCCTTAATCATGGATGCAGGAACTGGATTTTCTGCCCAAGTTTATGAAATTTCACCTGTCTTCCTTCACAAGGTTATTCTAATTGTGTCTATTCTTCCATCTGTTTGTATTTCGTTTTCTTTCATTGAATTACTTCTTTCATTGAATTACTAACAAGAATCTATATGTTCTTCAGGACTGGATAATGGAACAGTGGGAGAAGAATTTTTACATCAGTTCAATAGCTGGTGCAGCCAATGGAAGCTCTTTGGTTGTTATGTCTAAAGGTTAGATATGCATCTGTTGTAGTAATTTTATATTCTTATTTTGTGGTGTATATCGTTATTACTGAAAGACTAAATGGTTGCTTCTATCTTACCTTCGGCTTTTTTTCTGTGTCTTCAGGAACACCTTACTCTCAACAATCGTATAAAGTGAGTGAATCATTTCCATTTAAGTGGATCAGCAAAAAATGGAAAGAAGGATTTCATGTCACTTCCATGACCACCGCTGGCAGTCGCTGGGGTGTCGTGATGTCGAGAAACGCAGGATTCTCTGACCAGGTATTATTTTCTTATAAATACCATTCGGTTACCTTGTTTCTTCCCATTTGATTTATACTCTCTTCAAGTAGATGGGACCCACAATCACCTCTTCATTTGTTTACATATTTAACAATCGTTTTCTCCTATTTGTGCGTCCCATTGCGTTTAGACTCATCTCGAGCAAATAGACTCACAATCACATCTTAAATTCATCTCACGCCATATAAATGAGACCCACATAATCAAGAATGGAAAAAAAAAACATGGAAAGCGTCTGATTGATCTAAAATAGAGCAATTCGTTTGTGTTTGGTTATGGTTCTCAAATGCCTCTTTGTTGTGTAGGAATGTGGGTGTGTATCATCTTGACATGTCGTATTTCTAACAAAAATTTTGACCAGAATCTTTAATTAGAAAACTAAGATAAATATATTTGTTAAATTGGCGAAACTACATTCACCTTTTTTGGGTAATTGACTGTTTCTTTTGCCCATAACAAATTATTGAGATACTGATGATATATTACACTGCCACTGCTAGGTTGTAGAACTTGATTTTCTTTACCCAAGTGAAGGAATCCATCGGCGATGGGAGAGTGGTTACAGGATCACATCTATGGCGGCTACACCTGATCAAGCAGCTTTCATACTGAGTATCCCGAGGCGCAAAATGATGGACGAGACCCAAGAAACTCTGCGAACATCTGCCTTCCCAAGCACCCATGTGAAGGTAAAAACCGAAACCTTCTTCAAAATATTGTTTTTTATTCTCCCCTACAAGAACTAGAATCATGTAAAAACAAACCTAAGAGCTTTATAGCAAAAAAATGATTTCAGATCACCACCTACACAACAGCTTGTAGAAGTCTCATTGCATACACGAGCCCTCTGTGGCTTCACTCAACAACTCTACGCACGATATTAGTTATGTGGGCAAAATGTTAACGAAGTTTGCTAGTAGTTCTTATATAATGTAACTAGTAGTTCTTATATAATGTAACGAAGAATTTTTTTTCTCTATCAATATGACAAAGGTTTAAAATTTCTTATTTAATGTAATTAAATTTCAATATTTTCTAATTATGTTACTATAACATTTATCAGAACACTGTTCATGAACAGTGTTCTGATAAATTACAGATTTGGTCCTTCAGGTTTTTAGTAAATTACAGATTTGGTCCTTAAGGTTTTATCTCCCTGTTAGATTTAGTCCTATGTTTGTAGAGTTACAGATTTGGTCCCTGTAGTTTTATTTTCCTCTTGGATTTAGTCCCCATAATTTGTTGATTCCAAAATAGACTTTCGATTTTGCATTTGCGTAACGTTTTGGTCCTCGAAACTAAAAGTTGTTAGCTCCTGACCGTTAAGTAAATGACATTTCGATCATTTATAACTTTCTCATTTTCTAATTTAAATAAATAAAAGTTATATTATAAAAATTATTTTTATTATATAAGCATAAAATAAAGATCCCTTAACATGCATGACTATGTCTTCTCCAACCCAAAACCTTCCGCCTTCCCCATCAATCCAAGCACATAGTCGTAGGTGATTCACGCATCAATTTTTTATTTTTTAATAAAGTAATTTATCATAATTTATTTTATGTTTAACAATGATGTAAAATTTGTTTAATTCATATTTTTATTATAATTTAATTTAGGTTTAATAACAATGCAACTTTTTTTTAGGTTTAATGATGTAATGTACCATTTGCCAATTTATTTTCGCTTCCTATCATACACACACATCATCCTCATAGGGCATTTTGTAAATTATAGTCATGCTGCTAACAGACACAAAATGTTTTGTTCTCATAATTGGTCATGGTCAAATTTATGGTCTTAATATTTCTTTCCATCCGCAGCAACGCGCGGGCATTAATCCCACCTCGTTATGTAACAAAGTTCAAAAATTTTCTATTTTTAAGTCTTATCTTGTAACATGTGATGATGTGGATGTCAAATTTATCTTCCACTTCGTCATAAACGGGTATCCACATCATCGAATGTTGGTCAAAATGGGTACAAAAATAGAAAATTTTGAAACTTTGTTACATCGATTGGGAAAAAAAAAATTCTTTCCCCAGTAAATAGGAACCAAACCAAACTTTGTTACATTTTGCCCTAATTGCGTGAAACAAATATGGTATTTACATTGCTCAGTGATTCAACTAATCCTTATGTGACAAAACCCCATTCGCTTATGGTCTATCCAATTTTTCTGAAATTGAAGCCGGAAATAGAAAGATAATCGATACAAGCTATTGGTTATCCTGTTATTTTTGGGATACTTTCTATTAAAGACTGGTAAATGTCTCAATCACGTTTCACATTCTTTGTAAGCACAAGTTTTTCCTGAAGGAATAGTGTGTTGATCGTGCAGGAAAAATGGTCGAAAAACCTTTACATTGCATCCATGTGTTATGGTCGAACCGTTTGCTGATGGAATCCATTATGTGACCAAAAAGTTGAAGGTATGTAAAGATCTTGGTGTTATGTTGCTGTAAAATCAAAATAGAGTTGATAATGAGAAGGGAAAAAAACCAAAAAAAAGGAAGTTTTAAAGATAGAAAGAGAAATGTGTCTCAAAGATGAGTTTTAAGTTAGGGTGCAGAGGAATGTGAACATTGAGGTCAGGTCTTGTTCGTTAACTATTGTACCCTTTTCAAGATTTTATCAATTGGGAAATATCAAATCTTTTATGTATTTCATCGGTTTTGGTAAGCAGTTGTAGCGGCCGTTTACCAAACGCTTACCGGGTAAATGTCTACCGGGTGTCACTTACTTTACGGGTGAGCATGGTAAGGACTAAGAATCTTATCTGGTAAGAGGTGTAAAAAGGATCGAGAATCTTACCCGGTAAGTTAGAGAGAAGCTTCTTGCCTAGTTAGCGCTTGCTGGGTACTAGAGGCTTACTTACCAACAATTCATTTTGATGACCAAGAATGTTACAAGTGATGATGTGACTCTTGTAGGTAAGCATTTCGTAAACGGCCTCGTAGTCGAGTTTATTGCAAATGTCAGGCTCGACATTTAATTTTTTCAAAGTCGGGCTCAGAGCTCGAATATCTTTTCAATGTTTGAGCTCAAGCTAGCTTGATGCTTGTTTATGAGCTTGAATTCGTGATCGATTAACTTGTGTATTTACTCAAGTTCGATGATTTTTATATTTTGATTGTATAATTTGTAAACATATAAATGTGTGGCTCAAAAAAGTGTATGCTCAAATGGCTCGTCTCGACTCGTAAAGCTTAATCGAGCTTTCAAACGAGTTGAGTCGACCATTGGTGTTATGGAGATCAACTCGTTAAGTTAAACGAGCTATATTTTGTGTTCGAGAGAGAAACGAGCTCGAGTAGCTTGTTAAAAACTCGACTCGTTTACAACCTATTCTTGGGGCCATTGAGAATATTTTTGGCTATGAGTTTGTATGAGATTAATTGAGATGTACGTAAGGTGGTTTTAAAGAAAAGGAATCAAATAGGACCCAACAAAAAGATGTTATTCAATTGATGCATCATCTCCAAATAGAATTGCAACTATTTATGGAGTTAGCCTCAACAACGAAAAAAAAATATTTATGGAGTTAAAACTATTTACGGAGTTACGAAAAAAAAACTTTTTGTAACCTTGTGATATTGATCGAAATGAAAACATAATTTGTTGTATTTATAGTTACATATTCGTAAGAGAGAATAGTGTATGGTTACTTATTAATATGTGTTTTCAGTATTCTGTTTAAAATCATATTAATGATACTTGTAAAAAATCTAAACATTAAATAATTCACCTGCAAAAATTTATACATAACAAAATTTCTAATATTATTTCAAACAGAGTTTATAAATACTAATAAAAAAACAAAATTGACTTTCTTTCATAAAATATCAAATTTAATTTACACTCAAAAGTAAATTCCTTTTGTATGATATAAATGGCATCCGTCCAACCAATCAAATAGTGCATTTCACAATAAGTTATATTTTATATTATCACTAATAAATAAATAAATATTAAACTCTATAATTTTTTCCCAAAAAAAAATAATAATATTAAAGTCTATTTAAAATTCAAAAATATGATTACAAAAATTTAGAAATTTATAGATTATTCTGCTGTGTAATATTCGAAATTTATTTTATATTCAGGAATAGAATTTTAAACTCTTCTTCACAATACACAATCTTTTTAAATTCAAAATTTAAGAAATTTTTACCAAATAATTTAAGTATAGATATATAAATATCCTTAGGGAACTTCCGATGAGAATATATAATTATAAATATATAATATTTATAAATTGTTTGCTATTATTTATGGACATTGATAAGATTAAGTATTAATTATTGTATTTGACTTTAATTGTCAAATAGATTATATAATCATATTAATATAAGTTGCACAAAATAAAAAAGATAATCATTAAAGTTCATGATTTTTTAGAGATTTTTAATAAATTCTTTAAAATTTCTTCAAAATAAAGGATGGAACTACAAAATATCTAAAACAAAAATCCTTTCCTATGCAACAGATTCTTCATCTTGGAGATTACAACATTAACTATAATATTAAAGTATTTCATTAATCTAATATAATATTATTGCTCTCTTTACAAATTTAATTTCAAAGTTTCTTATAGAAAATATATTTTTAAAAAACATTTCTTTTATTGTAATAATTTTGTGAGAGTTTTCCAATGTTGAAGAATTTTACACTCTCTTACATTCAGCATTTTGGAAAAATGTTTTAGATAATTTATCGGAGCAAAAAACATGTCCAAGATCCCCAAAATCTCTATTTTCTTCATTGTAAAGAATATGTTGAAGATGATCATAATTCGTATTTTGGGAAAAAGATTTACCAAACATATTTGTATGTTACCATAAAATTTCTAAATTTATCAAATTATTATTCCTTTCATCCCAAGATAAATGTCAATATTATTTTAGTTTGTCCTAAAATAAATTTAAAAATGAAGCCCATCTTCGCTATCTACCCTTGACAATGAGAGAGAGAGAGATGTTTTCTCTATATAATTAGGGTAAATTTATCCTTTTGTACAAAGTAAACTATATGCATTTTTTTCATTGTGGGAATTTATTTTGTAACGAAGCAAACTATTATATTTGTACATCATTCTCAAATCATTAACTTTTATAAATGTAATATTGGAATAACAATATGATTAAAAAAATTATACAAACCAACCACAATGACATTGTTTGGGAGTAGTCAAATGATACATTTTCAACCATCTGCATATGCATAAGCTATGGTTGTCAAATAATGGAGAACCAGTCAAAACATGTCATCCCTTAAAGACACATTTTCAAGTAAACTTATATACTAAAATAAAATTTATTAATTTCAAATAATTATTGAAGTTATGTTTCAAAAACTAGCTTATAAGTTAGTCTTGTCTGATTAATTAAATATTGACTGAAAAGATAGATGTTGAATAATAAATTGTGAAGTAGCTTATAAACTAGTCACGTCTGTTAAAATAATCCAAAAGAATATGTTTTTGGTCATCTATGTACAATATAAAGTGCATGGTTAGAAGAAAAAAAAGTTTGTAGAGTAAACTGAAACATTATCTAAAATATCTTTTTCAATAATGTGACAATATTGAACCAAACAAACCAACCAACATGTGTACCAACCGTACCAATTAAATTGGTACCAATTCAATCGATAGCCATTGTAGTTGGTTGATAATACCATATGAAGTATGCAAACTTGGTTGGTATACGGTATTGGAAGTCGTGTACCACGATAGTACCAACTGTACCATGGTACCGACTTTTTTTTTAATTATGTAGTGGTTTTTATATTTTTTATATGTTAAATATTAAACATTGTAACTTGAACTACTTCTTTGAACATTTCAATATTTGCAAGTTTTATTCCTTAGAATTAAAAACTCTTAAACATCATATGTGCTACCCGAAAACTCAAAATGTTGCTCAAACTTCAAATAAAATGATAAGTTTTCATATATGTAACTTGAAATTGGTACAAAACCAATATCAATATATAGCAACTGAAAAAGGTTGGTACCAAGTATAATTGTTAGTACACGGTATAAGATTTTACATATCAATTACAATCGGTTGTTACCTATGGCGGATCTACAGCCATGGGGTAGGGGGCACAGGCCCCCAACAAACTAATGACAAACAATTTATTTTTCTATTTTTTTACCAACATTTTTTAAAAACAAAAGTCAAGTCCCCCAACAAATAAAAGTCAAGGCACCAATCCATTAAATAAATACCTAATTCCTTTCTTTTTAGCTATCTCGCCTATTACGAATGAGTCGAATTTTGTATTAATATGTAATGTGCTAATTTGTTTTAAGTTCAAACGAGATATAAAAATATAAAAATAATAGTATAATGTCTCACTTTAACCGAAATAGTAAAAAATTAACGGAAAATTGATCTGAATAAGTTATCTTCATTCGATTTAACGAACCGTGTAAGACAAAAACGAATAACTCGAAACCGTTTTGGTTCCGATGAATTATTCGGTTTCAAAAAAAATTCGACACCCTTAAGGGTGCTCCCAATCATAAGGTTTTCTGGATCCACCACTGGTTGTTACACGGTATTTAGGAAAGAACTTGATAGCATACCAAGTTCAGCCTTATTTTTTAATATGATATTTTATGTCTTACCAAAAAGTGTTTCAATAAGTTTAAAAATAATTTATGATTGCTAAAAATGACCTAAGGGTAAACAAACTTCAAGGAAAAAACTTCATTTCTCAAAAAATAGCAGTCTTTCCATTTGAGTAGTTTAAAAATTTTACCAGCATTATATGGATAAAGTTGTCTATTTGGATTAATCTATCCATATAGCTTGAAAAGGTTCTTGTTTGGGAGAACTTTTTCATAGATGGATCGTATCTTTTAATTGGTAGTGGCAATTTTGAAAAAAAAAGCTTGACTTTCAATATAAAACTCCCCTAAAAGCCTATTGAACAAGTGAACCACTTTAGATATCATTAAGTTACTATCAAACTGTCATATATAGTTCATCATATAAGCTTTCATTAGGCTCATTAAACTGCTAACAAACATGCCTAAACTCATTGCCAAATTTATAACTTTATTCACTAAAATATATTGGCGATATTAATTGTTGCAAGTAAGAAAGTCGGTTCCACTTGACATTTATATTTTAGACAAACACATTGCCAAATTTATCAACTTATTCACGAAAATATATTGACGATATTAATAGGGGAAATTGGCTCAAAGAGCCACATCACACATCCACATTGGTCTCCTAGCCATTTCTAGTCCGATTTGACGAAAATAGACCTAGGTCCGCAATGGCGGACCTGCAGGTCCGCTACCTGCCAAAAAACGACAAAAAAAATGACAGTTCGAGCCAGATCCGCAACGGGTCGGGTCGGTAGGTCCGCCACCCGACCCAGGTCCGCCACCTTTCCACGTGTCACGTAACGATTCATCGCTAGGTCCGCCATCAGACTGCAGGTCCGCCATTGCGGACCTGCCGTTTTTCAGTCTTTTCAGGTCCGCCATCGATATGAACACCCTCCTTTTCAGTCTTTTTATACATAAAAACTAGTTTTCTTGGTCCCCACTCATACGAGATCGGTGATTATTATAAGGAAGGAAGGAAGTTTTCTTGGTCCCCCACCCACTTGTCGCATCTTTACGTGCTTCCCTACACCGACACGTGTGCAACATGTTCCGAAAGGTAAGTTCTCCAACTCCGCCATACTACCTCCCCTACCACATCTCCGCCACGACCACCTCCGCTACCACATATCTCCGCCACGACCTCCGCCACGACCACCTCCGCTACCACAGGTGGCGAACCTGGAATTCAGGTGGTGGCGGACCTAGGTCCGCCATGGCGGACCGGTGGTTTTTTAATTTTATTTTTTATATTTTGTTTCCATATTGTTAATTAATAATTAGTAATTGTTATGTTAATTTATCTTTGTTATTTGACACTTTAGGTCAATTTGTTCCCGACAAACTTATATATTTGACACTATTGATTCATTTTTATTATTATTTAGACACTTTAGGTTCCTTTTTAATTTGTTTCATTTTATGTCCGTAAATTAATTAATTACACTTTAGGTCCCTTAAATTTATTAATTGACACTTTAGGTCCCTTAAAATTAATTGTAGACACTTTAGGTCCCTAAAATTAATTGTAGACACTTTAGGTCCCTTAAATTTATTAATTGACACTTTAGGTCCCTTAAATTTAATTTGTTCACTTTATGTCCGTAAATTAATTAATTACAATTTAGGTCCCTTAAATTTATTAATAGACACTTTAGGTCCCTTAAAATTAATTGTAGGCACTTTAGGTCCCTTAAATTTAATTTGTTTCACTTTATGTCCGTAAATTAATTAATTACACTTTAATTTTAGACATTTTATGTCTTTTAACTTTTAATATTTGACAATTTAGGCCCCAGCTTGACTTTACGGTCAAAGTTGACCGTGATAGAGCAAATAAAAAGTAAGTTGAGCGGACAAAGGCTTGAGATCTTCAGGCAGACGGTTTTTGGTCCGTGGTTGTTGATGGAGGACTACTCCTATGACCCATTATTGATGTACACATTATTAAAAATGGAGATCTTCCCGGAGGAGGACATCGAGTATAACATGTTCTTCCAGGTTGGAGGACATATTCTTCGATATGGACGCGAGGAGTTCTGCCTGATTACAGGACTCCGGTTTGGAGAGTTTCCCTCATTGCCGGAGAGGCAGGGGCAGAGGTGCACCTATTTTATTCGTCGGGTTTTTGGTGATCCGGATAAGCTGTTGATCCGGAATTTAGAAGCGAAATTTGCATCGCTTGGAGATGGAGATCAGCTTACGGACGATGCCGCTGTCCGTGTTTGCTTGATCATGATGGTGGAGGTCTTTTTTCTAGGTAGACAGATCCACTTACCTGTTTCCTCCACCGTGCTTACTATAGCACAGGATTATCGGTTCTTTAACCGATATCCTTGGGGTTCTTTTGTATGGAAACCCACATTTCGACAGATGTCTGGTGCTATTCGGAGACGTACACCAGATCAGTCGAAGTTGACACTTACAGGGTTTTTACATGCCTTCAAGGTTAGTTGATTTAATATTACTATACGTATACATGGTTAATGCATTCCATATTTTAACAACTTGTAACTCTCAGGTTTGGATCTTGGAGACATTTCCTGCTGCTACCAGGTTTTTCACGATGCATCCCAGGCTTCCTAGGGGTGTACGTTGGACTAGGATCATTATCCTTGGCAGTAAACATGTCGGGGTACTACTTGATACGTCAGAGGTACGTATTTTTAAATACTTTAAAATATTGATTATTTTAACGTTAAAAACTAACATTATAGATTATGAATACCAGCATAGTCGGCCACCCATCGGACCTCTTGTGGCTACCCCTCAGGAGGAGGCATTTCAGTGGTATCAGATTAGCCACCGATATTTCCAGGGGATGGAGGAGCAGGAGATAAAGAGGACGAGGGTCTCCGGTGATGGTGACGATGATGACGACGATGACGATGACGACGAGGGCGATGACGACGACGACGACGACGACGATGGTGGTTTCCACCCCGACGTTGGTGGTGACGGTGTTGGTTTTCACCATGACGCTGGTGGTGACGGTTCTGGTGTCGTCCACGACGCTGGTGTGAGTGGGGACTTCGGCCCACAGATCCATCAGGGACCCCAACATGAGCCCCCACATATGAGTATGCCTACCAGTGATCCCTATACTGCATATTGGGATCGTTTGACCACCCTGGAGGGCACTGTTAGTCAAGTACAAGGAACAGTTAGTGAAGTACAGGGAACAGTTAATGACATAAATGTGTGGCGGGGTGGTCAAACGGATGTGTATACTCATATACAGGTGATGTATCGTGAGATGCAGCAGTGGCATGTAAGTATTTAATTTTAGTTATGTGTTTAATTTTAAACTTAAGAACGTTCATTAACAATTAATACTTGTACGTAGCTATCCTCTCATCCACCACAGCAACAACCCCCACCACAGCAAGAAACGCCGTACGACCCTTGGGTTTCGTCACCCAGTATTCCGGATCCGTCGTACGCTTTTTCCCCCTCACAGATGCCCACGGTAAATATTATCAATCGGTTACTGTTTAACTTATTTTTTTCAATGATATTGGAGAGATATTTATTTATTTCATTATGCAGGGAGTGTCAGGTATGCCAGGTTCTGGTGGCCCAGACATGACAGGGACATTTGGTATGGTTGGCCCGGACATGTCACTGTCGTTCGGTATAGGGGTGGACGACAGTTCCCAGTTCGTTACTCCTAGACCACCCCCCAGCATGGCTCCGAGACCACGTATACAGGAAAACATTCGGAGGGGGGATCGTCTACGACATCCTTCCCAATTGCAAAACTCTCCATACACCGTCCTTCCTGATTCTACACCCCCAGTCGCAAGACAAAAAAAAGCGAAAGGTAAGCAGAAGGGGTCACAGAAGGGATCTGAGGTGGTGGAGAGCCTGTATCGGAATGGCACGTTGCCTGAGGCTGTGAGACTGACACTTCTACCAATCCGGCCTGTACATCGTACCTTTTGGGGGAAACTATTGGGCTTTGAAGATAGTGGATATTTTGACACGGAGGTACTTATTTGTTTTAGTTAATATAATTTTATTAATAATAGTTTGTAACTCATGCTTAACATGCTATTGTTTATTAATAGCACATCGAGGTATGGGTCCGACTTCATCTGGAGTCACGCTCAACCCTGGCTGATTGGTCCATCATGCTACCAGACTTCATGTACTACATGACTGAGCTTAAAGATCTTTCATACCTGACTCAGCAGTGCAATGGTGCACAAGGAAGTGTTGGTTTTCCAGCATGGGGCACCATCAATAAAGTATGAATAACAGTTTACATGTATATTATTTAAGAAATTTCGAATTTATATAACTGACATATAATTTTTTTATGCTTCAGGTGTTCATTCCAATGTGTATAAGTAATAAACATTGGGTAATTGGGTTGTTCAATCTAAACTCCGCGAAATTGACCATATATGACAGTTTCAGGGTTCCCACCTTGGAGGCATCCTTTAGAGAAATGATGAGCGAATTCGCTATCAGGATGCCCCAATTGTTGACGGCTTTGGGTGAACATTCGCGTACACGAGCGTTTTTTAAATCCTACACTTGGGAATACGCGAATGATGTGCCACAACAGACGGGACCGCTTGGCGATTGTGGTCCATGGGCCTGTAAATTTCTCAGTGAATTGGTGCAGGGGAGACATCCATCTAGCACGGATACATCCAATGACTGTAGGCGGTGGCGGTATGAGATGGCGGATGTTATATGGGCTTTCAGGGAGGTTGGATCGTCCGATGTTTAGTACATAGTGTTTAAAGATTATTGTACAAACTATTTTTTATTTAGTTCGTTCATGTTACATCTACTAAACCTTATTATACATCTACGAATTTAACTCATCAAAACACACCAAATACTGAACTGTTTTATTAACGAAGAAATTAGAACAACGAAAAGGTACGATAAAGTCCAGATACGAAATGGTCAAAAACACTTGCACAATCTAAGGATAAAGTGCTTTACATTGATCAATCCAATTTTGTTTCTCATTTATCTCAGCCTGCATGACTGCGAACTCTTGGATACACTTGTTCGCTCGTTCATTGTCGATACGAATACGGTCTTCCTTATCTTTTATCTCCCGCTTCAATCTTTTTATCGCTTCCTTGTCTTCCTCCATCCTTCTCAAGTACCCTTCCTTCTTGGCCAGAATTTGTTTCCACCTTTGACTGAGTTCCTCGATCCTTGCCTCAGCTTTTTCTACGGATTGTCTCATCCTTTCCGGCATTGTTTGTGAGGAGGGGGGGGGGGGGTTCGAAGAAGAGGCTCGGTTTCCGGCCATAAGATATTAGTTGATGAAAGTGGTGTGTGGATGGGGTGACTTATAAGTTGGAAATAAGGTGAGTATTTATAGCCAAAAAAGTAGTTCTAGGTACGCCATTGCGGACCTAGATTCAATTGCGGACCTAGATTAGGTTAAGATAAACTTGCACCTTTTCAGGGGAATCTTGCAGGCGAATATTGCAGGTCCGCCATTGCGGATCTGGCGCACCTCCGCCATTGCGGACCTAGCGCACCTCTGCCTGAAAGGCTATAAGTACCCCATGGTTGAGTTGTTGTAAACCATAGAGTAATTTAACAATTAGTTCTTACATGGCTGGAACTTCTCGTTCGCATCAACCATTGATGGATGGAAGTTCAAGGCTAGGTTGGAAACCACCCCAAACGGATGAGGAGTGGAGTAACTTTGGAAGAACTTCAGCCGATTATGCAATAACGGAGGAGGAGAAACAGGAATTTGACGACGCATATGACTGGTATGTAGAGACACATGAATACGAAGGCCCCCCTTCGCGTAACCATACACCTTCTGAAACGATGCCGGCGGGGAAGAGGGAAGCCATACGACAAGCAGAGGTGGAGATTTCCAAGCTCAAAGACCTATGGCTGAAGAACAGGTCCGAGCAGATAGAGTTAGAAATTGTCGTCGAGAGAAAGAAGCAGACGGTGACGGTGTTGCAGAGAGAGATCAAGGAAGAGCAGAAAAAAAATAAAGAATATCAAAGAAACCTATCTCCGCATAGAGGACATGATTAATGAAAAGGCTGATTTGATCATTAGATGTAAAGCTCTCTACCCAAAGGGACATTAGTTTACCTTTTGGTTCTATGTTTCGAGCTTTGTTTAAATTAACCTTCTCATGTAGTAGTCAATAGACTTCCGTTGCTCGGTTATATCCTTGGGTTAAGTAATAAAAATGTTTTGTTTACTATCATGATACACGAACATTATTCATTATAATTAATACGTTCATTACATATATTGTTACTCTTTCAGGTCAACATTTAAATCAAAAGTATAATGTCCATAGGTGCCTCCATAATCGTCGGTAGGCATTGGTTGAGTAGTGCGGCTACCAGATGCTCTTTGTCTTCCACGGTTCACTGGTGCAGGCGCCTGACATTGAGTCCGAGTATGTCCGATTTCTCCACATCGAGTACATCTCCTCGGTGTGGGATCCTCACCACGAGATGGGATATGATCGTGGTTACTCAGTCTTCCGGCGCGTCTCTTGTAGACCGGTGGCTCAACAGTCATAAGCGGAGTGTCTGGAACAACCCATGTTGATGGATGCCCAGGTGGATGTATGACCTCTGAGTATGTGGCGCGAAAATTATCCACTTTGAAGTAAGGCGATATCAAGTGGATGACATCTGTACACCGTTCATGCCTGGCAACGGCGATTGCATGACTGCAAGGTAAACCGGAGATCTGCCATTTCCTACAAGAGCAACTCCAACGACGGTAATCCACTTTCGCGTCCCTACGAGAATCTAGAACTTCATATAGGCCATAACCTATTTCACGGACAATAAACCTTTCCGACTTCACCTGTCGCCTTCTAACAATTATTTCTATTTTTGGGGGGAGAGCAGTTTCCCATCTCGCTGCAGAAAAACGAAAGATTAAAATATTGAAGAAAATATGTTGCGAATTTTTTTGACAAACCAAAATAACAGTGGATGAGTGTGACTATGAAAACCTGCTTTGTTCCGACGAATTGAATACCAATCTTGTTGAAATTCTCGGAAGTAATCCATAAGGGAAACGATAGGAAGTTGCCGAGCAAAACGAGACAGTGCATTGACCGACTCGGCGCTGTTTGAAGTCATTATGTTGTAACGCATTCCAGGGAAATAGGCACGTGACCATTTCTCCTTGCCAACCGCGTCCATAAGTGGCGCTCCAACAGGTATAATGCGTCGTAGAACTTCCATTTTACGTTCAAAATCCTCCTCCGTGTACGCTTTACACGTTTTCCAGAACATACCCTTCCTAAACTTGGCCCTACTGTCCCTGCTTTTTACGTTCATCAGCAAATGGTGACAACACAAACCATGATGGGCATTTGGGTACACCGTGCTAATAGCTTGGCTTATGGATAAAGCCCTGTCGGATATGAACACCAATCCTTCCGGTTCTTGGATACATACCTTCAACATCGTCAAAAACCAAGTCCATGCCTCCCCACTCTCAGACCTACCCACTCCAAAAGCGACCGACACAATTTGGTTATTGGCATCCATAGCAACGGCTAAGAACATTGTGCCCAAATAAGGACTCTTCAAATGAGCGTCGTCTATTATAAGGACACGACGCAAGTGTCCCAGAAACGACCGAATCTACATAAATTACATGATTTAACCGTTAGAAAATTAAAGACAATATCTTTTAATGCAAAAAATATACTACCCGAGGCAAAACATAACCAAAATACGTACCGAGCAACCAAGGGCAGCAAAACACATCTCAAAACGTCCTGTACTATCTGTCTTTATTCGGGTGAAAGTACCAGGATTATTAAGCTCCAAGTTATAGAAGAACGCAGGAAGTCGGCTAAAAGATTCCTGGGGGGTACCCCGCTCAATGGTTAGCGCATAAGCCTTCGCACGCCAAGCTTGCCAATACGAGATATTTAGGTGCATGTCCACCTTCATGTCGTTCACAATGTCTTTTCCACGTATTTTCCGGCTTTCGTCACGCACTTTAGGCAAAATTATGTGTCCCAATACTCTGTTATTGGCGTTACGGTGGTGGGGATTCATCTGGGTCCTCGAACAAGTGTGTACATCGTTCATAATTCGTACGTGGAACATAGTGCTATTCTCTATGCACACAGCATAAATACGCCAATTACAGTTAGGTTGCACACATCTCACATCGTATCGGCTTTTTGAAGATCTTTCAACTCTAAACTGGAAACCCTCTTCAAGGGTCTTCCTCCCGATAGCAAGGGTCATTTCGTCTTTCGTTTGAAAAACATCCCCTAAACTCACTCTTCTACTACGGTTATAATGTACGGGTGCTTCGTTTGGTGTGATGACGGGCTCTCGGTCTTCTGGAAGGGAGGGAGGCATACCAAAGAAATCATTTATCCCACCATATGATTTAACAGGACTACGTTCAGACGTTTCTTCTTCTTCTTCTTCATCCGTATGAACATCAGAAAGACCCAGGTCATAAACATGAGATTCATCGGGGTCTTGATAAAATTCTTCATCGGCTTCGTCTTCCTCATCGGCTCGTTCGTCTACCAGTTCTTCTTCTGTCTCAGGAACAACACCGGGGTTATAGTCACTCATACCATAAGATGTTTGATTCTGCTCGACATACACATCAGGAGCGCCTCCGGTGTTCGAACCAACGTTGCTGCTGCCCGCCATCGTGTAATCGTCGTAAACGTAAAGTGTTGGCGGAGTTGAAAAGGCCATAGCACTTTGCAAGAAACACGAAACTTCGGCATTGTCTCTTAGCTGAATCATTTGGCCAGAATTTACGTAGATAATTCTGGTGGTACCAACAATGGTGTCCATACCACATTTCTCACGAAGATAACTAACCAACCTTTGATGCGTGATAGTTGTCGGAACCATGATGTGAACCATTGGTCGATCAGTATAATAATCCCACCCTTGATCGCCCAGTTCAAATGAACCTCCACCCAAAATACGTAACTTTACTTTTTCAGAAACAGAACTCATCTTGAAACTATCAGGTGTTTTTGAAATTTTTTCACAGTAAACAAAACTGCTTACCTTCCGTTTTCAGGCTTGCTATTTTTGGGGAAAACTTCACCGGTTTCAAAAATTTTCAAAAGGCTTCAATGAATTCAACAACTAAATGTATATCTGACAATTATATAGGACCAAAATAATGCAGCTCCGCAACGAAAAGGTACGTCAAAAAACAAAAAAAATAAATAAATAATGGACAATGGCGGACCTAGGTCCGCAATGGCGGACCTGCAGTCTGACGGCGGACCTAGCGATGAATCGTTACGCGACACGTGGAAAGGTGGCGGACCTGGGTCGGGTGGCGGACCTACCGACCCGACCCGTTGCGGATCTGGCTCGAACCGTCATTTTTTTGTCGTTTTTTGGCAGGTAGCGGACCTGCAGGTCCGCCATTGCGGACCTAGGTCTATTTTCGTCAAATCGGGCGAGAAATGGCTAGGAGACCAATGTGGGTGTGTGATGTGGCTCTTTGAGCCAATTTCCCTATTAATAGTTGTAAGTAAGAAGGGTTCGACTTCATGTATCATTCATTCATTCTTTTCTTTTTTTTTTGAACGGTGAATTTTTATAAAACTAGTAACAAGTTAGAAAAATAAATAATTATATTATAAAATAATGGTAAGGGAAGGATTAGTAAGCCAAACAACCCAATTAATAGACAAATTGCTACTTCTATGATTAACCCAAAAGTATGCACGGGTTATAATGTTCTCAAAAAACATTAGATTTGGCAAAAACTGACACGACACGCTAACCCGACACGAACTCGACACGAAATAAACGGGTTTGGGTAATACATTTCAACCCGTTTAAGTAAACGGGTTGACACGACAGGACACGGAAAATAAACGGGTAAGGTCAGGATCAAAACTTTCAACTCGAAAATGACCCGAATAACCCATATATATATATATATATATATATATATATATATATATATATATATATATAATATAAGTTTTCTTTTTAATGCTTTTGATTTTTAGTGTTTTAGATTTGGTTATAATTTATAAGTTTGAACTATAAATTTTGGATTTCTTATGCTTTCATTTGAATTTGTATTTTTTGTGAAATTTTGATTTTAAAATTTTGATTTTATAAATTTAAATGGGTTAGGCGGGTCGGGTTAGGGTTGAGATTTTCTGACCCGTTTATTAAACGGGTCGAGTTAGGGTTAGACACTTTCAACCCGTTTAACTTTGAACCCGACACGACACGTTTGTCAGGTCTAAAAAACATCGACTTCCTTGGCTTCGGGTTGCCAAAGAGAATACAATTCCGAAACACCCATATAGACCATAAAGTGGTAAGCGTTACGGCCTCAAAACATAAATATAGTTATAAAAACGTTGTGGAAACACAAATATTTTATTATTTTTGCATATTTAGTAATTGAACGTCTTTCCATTTTATATATTGTTATTATATAATATACCAAATTAAACATTAAGACATTGTTTGGCAAAAATAAGCTAGCTTATAAGCTTATTTTCTGGATACATGTTTGGATGAACATAGATTAGCTTATAAGCTAGCTTTTTGATAAGCTACTTGGAGTAGCTTATGAGGAGTTTTTTGTAATTATTCCAATTATGCCCCTCATTAATATTCATAATTATATATTAACTTTTATTTATAAATAAATAATTAATGTCCTTTTTGGTAATTTAAATGCTTATAAGCTAGTTTTTGTCAAACATGACTTTTTCATCGGTCACCAACTAGCTTATCAGCTAGTTTGCCAAACATAGTCTAACTTCGATTTAAATCTTAATGGTGGAATGAAAGATTCAGACGTAACGGTGGTCACCAGCTAGACAATCTTCTTCTAGAAGGCCCACCCACTTTAATGGCATTGGCAACTCCTTTCCCTTTAACTAAAGCAATCTCTTGTCATTTCTAATATACTATTAATTAATTATTTTTATTTAGAGTTTCATTGAAATATTTTTATTCTATTGAGGTGATCATAATATAATACGAAAAAAAACAAATAATAGAAAATAAAGTTCTTGTCATTACAACCCTTGTCTATGCTTTAAGATAGTTATGCTATATTTTTTCTCTTTCAAATATGAATATTTTTCCGCTTTTTTTTTACTTTATTTTAGAGAGTTTAACATAGCCATTGAAATAATTTTTTCTCAAATCTTCAAAATTTCTAAAATAACGTAGTTGTTAAAGATGTTCTAATAAAAACCTATTTTTTTATTATTATTTTTCTTACAACATCATTACCAACTCAACAAAGTAAAAATCTTTGTAAAACTCCACTATGGTAGTCATTTACAAAAACCCATGTATTTTTTCAATATGGATATACACATCAAAAAAAAAGTATTAAAATAATATTTAAATGATTGAGATAAAAACCAAGGCTAATATAAGAACTCAAAATAGGTTGATTGACTTGTAAAAAACTACATTTTTTGATTAACAAAACCTCCCTGAATAATAGTAATGCTTTTACATACAACTTCGTGGAGGGATTGGCTGACCAAATTAAATAGAATATAGATAAGACTAAATCAAAAGAAATAGAGAATGACAATAATACCCTCGTGGCAAAGAATAGAAGAGTAGGTATAGCCACCTTTGACTTTGTAAAACCAAAAACCACATCCATGTGGTGGAACACACGCGTTTTTTTATACCTTATTATATCTACCATATCTCCCCCTTAATTCATCTCCTGCTTTTCAAAACAAAAACAAAGAAACAACTCACTTTGTGTTCAAGAAGAAGATGTGCCCCATGAGGTTTCTTTTGGTGTTTTTCTCGGCGATTTTAGCCGGTTATATCGCCTGGAAGTCGGTTCGAACCTCTTCCGAACCCCACGATATGGTGTTCGACAACGATTCCTCCACCGACAAACAACAATCTAATACCATCATCAAGGTAATAATAACAACACTTCATATTTCTTTCTAAGAATTTACTATTTTTATTTAATATATCATATATAATATTTTTATGGGATTTTTCAGATGGCTCAAAATGGATTCTGGGGATTTGTTGATATGGCCAGTGGAAAGTACCTATGGAGGAACCTAAGCCAGATCAAGGAAGATGAAAAAGTCAAGAGTTCTTAGAATCATTGGGTTTTTGGATTCCTTCCAAGTTCCAACCCTTGGGTTAGAGTCAAACCTTATGGGGATCCCAGTTTTCATGTATTCAGAAACCACTTTCATCTCTTCTATTCTGTATCATCAATGTATAAAATCTTGTTGTTCATCATACTTATGTCATAATCATGTTAAAACTCATCAAAACATGCCTACCATCATAATTATTAGTATCTTTTTCAAGTATATAATATTTATATACCGCAACTCTTTGAAGTTTGACCTAAAGAAGGGTGCACCAAGGATTCTTGGTTTGTGAGGGTATCTTGCATTTTGCAAAGAAGTTGCTTCGATGACTCGAGCATGAGACCTTAAAGTCATGAAGGGGGTAAATAAAAAGTTGTTTTTCTTGAGTAAACATAATTTGATCATTTTAGTTGAGACACTTTTAATACTATTTACAGAGGGTTTCACATGAAAAATAAGTAGAGAATTTAAGAAAAAATGCAGCAACTATCATGTGGGTTCAGTTTAGATCAGCCTGGAGCTTAATAGACATGTAGACAAGAGTAAGAAGTGCACCTTGTGGAAGTGGAGCAAACCTTGCAAGATTTGAGCCAACCCACATGGAAACGACCACCAGTGCGACAACATTGCTGCTCGTTTTTCCACAAACCCAGCTCGCAAACGAGAGGCATAAAGCAAGCACGATTCCACCTTTGCCCCCCAAGAACCACGCAATCACGTAACCCACCTTATATCCTGTGTCCAACTCTGGGTCAAGCAGAGCCATCAAGCTGCTAAAAGTGAGAGACAGTTTCGCCCCTATAGTTTTCAGTAAGAATATTGAGAGAAAGGTAGATCTAAGAACTTCGATAAATGAGCCTCGTTCACTGTTGACGCTATCCTCTTCAGATTCATCATCTGTTTCATCATCAAAAGGGTAATACCTCTCTTTGGAATCATGCCATTCCTGATATTTCTGACGGTTCATTCTCTGCTTCAGATCAGACCATTGGTGCGTCTTTATTTCATCCTCAAAACTAATGTCATACGTCCTCCATGGAGGACCACTGTTTGTTTGAAACTGGAGCGATCTATCATACTGGTCTCTTGTTGTGTTATTAGACAACACCTGTCCGATGATTATGACAAAAACATATATCTCAGGAAAATAACGGGAGGCTACTCTACAAAAGGGAAAACTTGGGGGACATTATGGATTTGTCCGAATATATGTTACCCATCTACTGCAGTGGCATATCAAAAAGAGGTTCGCATTTTTATGGTTAAAAGACAAAACCCACCAACTTGGTTAATTTGATACCCAGGGCATCAATGCTGCTATCAGCTAGGCAACAGTTACCATCACAGAAATAAGTTATCAAACAATGTTTCCTAGATACTATAAACCTTCACGTGATCTGAGTTAAATGGAAAATCTGTCCATCACAAGTGATTAGGGATAAAATGATTGTCGTCATTGTTTGAAAAACCTTCCTGACGTGAAAACTCAAAAATCACTCGAATCTCATTTTAGTGATGATGAGGATACTAAGCTTTGTCGGAAGTTTGGGATCAGATTAATTGTCATTTCAATTTTTACATCTTGGATTGCGTTGCTGGGGTTTGCTGGTTATGGCAAGTATAATGATAGGATTCCAACAAAAAATGACCTGATGCCTCACTAATTATTGGAAAAAATAGTGTGTCAAAGTGATGGTTGGTAAACATTTCATAGAAAAGAACTGATCATACCCTTCGTTCCGCAACAATTGATGCAACTGACATACATGATTAAGGATATTAGACTAGATAGCTGAAAGATTCACTCGTTTTAAACCAAGGTGTACTATCGTTTAATAAATTTCAAGGTATTTTAATTAGAGCTGTTTTCTTCAGCATGTATCATTAGTCACAAAATATTTTGGTAGGTTAATTAAATGACAAAATTAGCAGCTTTTAATTTCTTTCCTTATCGAATCACACCAAAATCAGATATCAAACATATGGAAACCCAAAAAGAATAACTTCTAACCTCATATGCAAGACGGATGCCTTTAAACAACTCGCCAGCTTGAGAATCCTTGTTAACATCTGGATGATACTGGCATGAGTAATTATCATTAATAATGTGCCCAATAAGATTACATAAACAAGATCTCAATGGAGCTTCTAAAGCAGATCAAGGAGGAAAAGAGTAAAAGAGATGGATAAAATAAAGTATGGAACATCACTAAGGCTAATAAATATTGCTGTTCTCAAAATAGAAGTAATAGCATAAAGCAGACATATAATATTTACACGAAGAACCAGAAAATCCCATAGTAAAATGAAAATCAGGTACCACATGGTATTTCTCTGACAAGAGTAGATGTATCATAGTGGTTGTAAAAGTGCAAGATAAACTGGTAGTTTTACATTCAATGATTGTCCGTAAAGGTGAAAATAGATGAATGCTTCCTAGGGAAAAAGGTAAAAGAGAAAATCAAATGAAGTCTTTTATCTCGAACTAGGTGGGGAAAGATAAAAACTAGAACAGCTTTTGCAATTTATAACATGTATTACCAATACTTCAGAGTATCATCTTGTTTGAAAACCTACATCTGTACTTAAATGGTGAAAGTATGTTACTCTCCCAACTTTTACCGGAGTTGCTTGTCCCTGTAATGTTAAACATAAGAAAACCTGATGGTAAGAACCATCTTGCAAACTTTTAATGCCTTTTTGTTTATTCTCTTTATGATCCTGCAGATTCTTTTCTCCAGTAAGCAAACGATTAATAAGGTTGCCAATGACCTTGGAAACCGTGCATATTATTTACAGGATGAAATAAAAGTGACGATCTACCTCATTTTATGGATTATTATACTGAAAATATGTCGCTACAGCTATCAATATTTTATTAGGTTGGTGGTGTTGGTCCAAGCAAGGTCTTGCAGCCTATGGTAAAGAAAAAAAGTTGTGGAACCACTGGATCGTGCTATCTATAGTTTGATGTAGTGATCAACTATTCCTAAACACAGGACGAGTTGGAAGTCATATCAACTTCCGAAATTGGAGAATATTCATTTGAATCTCAAAATTCAAAAGTAGACTCCAAAAGTGGAATAGAGGAAGTAATATCTAATAGAAAGTCAACGCATTTAATGTTTAGTGGATATGTCTTGAGATTCTTACTAATGTGTGTTACTAGTCCATCTTTAAGGCTGAAAAGAAAACCTTGCATGGCATCTGGCAATGCTATCTATATGGAAAGTTCCTCATTTTCCATTTAAGTTCAAATACATCTATCACAAGAACTTGAATTTGGGTGGGAAACCCAATTTTATAAACTGCTCTCTTTGTTCCAAAAATTAGAGTTATCAGTTTTCTGAGATTCAAACCTAGTAAAGTTTGAATCAACATTCATATGAATCATTTCACATTAATGAAGCCAAGATTTTTCTATCTGTGGTACTTATATAGTATAGTTTGATGTTGTCATCAACTTTTCCTAAAAACAGGAGTTGAAAATCATATCAACTTCTTCATTTGTAACTCAAAATTCAAAAGTGGACTCCAAAAGTGGAATAGAGGAAGTTGTATCTGATAGAAAGTCAAGGCCATTTTATTATAAGAAATTTCCATCATAACTTGGAGAAGGTTTAAGGTTTGAGGTTTAGCGGATATGTCTTCAGATTCTTGCTAATTGTGTGTGCTAGTCCATCTTTAAGGCCGAAAAGAAAACCTTGCATAGCATCTGCTAATAAGCAATACCATCAAATAAGTTATAGCCTCACATCACAGTTTATCTGCTGTTAGGATCACATTACATATCTTGACATAGTTGGGTAGACTTACCAACAATATTGACAACTTATACAGGTGTCCTTTAATTGCATTAATATGGCGCGTCCTTTAAATTTTCCTTTGATGGAAAATCAAATGCATACCATGTATAAGAAAATTTACATTAATGAACTCGCAACATATTTGAACCTTTAAAGAACTTAGGGTCCATGTAACTTGCAGAAGTTATGTGTTGATTCAACTAGCATCAGGCTAAAGCTCCTTTACAAGGTTTGCTTTTTGTCTTCGAACATTGGCACCAGGATCTTGCAAGTTTTACATATTGAAGTGCTAAGAATCTTCTTGTGGTTGCTTATGTTTAGGTAAACAGTTGACTATGGCATATTGTATATGTTTCAGTATCTTAACACAAGCAAAAGGAGAAGCACACGATGCTGCTTTTTTCTTGCATTAATAAAACTTTCCATGCACCTGCCACACAATGGTCTGGAAAGTTTTCCCTAATATTTGTGACTTCAAGAATGCTTATTACCAGAGAACGGGAGGGTCTTCAGACCTTCAGTATCTTTCAGTCCTAAGATACCACTTCCTCTAAATAATTATTGAAGTATTGATACTAAAGATGAAATATAACCACCATCTTATGAAATACAAGCAAATGTACAAAGTAAAATATAGAAATACAAAGCCGATATGTGGAACACACAGGAAAATATCCATGACAGTATAAATCATAATTGAAGAGTTTAAGGTATTGATAATAAAGAGGTAAATCAATGTATTTTTTCTAGGACAAGTGGTAGCAGAGCTATTGTTCTTATCTTGTTTTAACATGTATATTACCAATATTCCGGAAATTTATGATGCTTAGAACAACCTATAACTTAGTTAAATGTTGAAATATGTTTCTGTTCTCATTACACACTCAAAAGGGGTAACATGTGCTCTCTTACAATTATTATAGCTGTCTGTCTTTATAATTTGGAGATATCAAGCAACATGACATCAAAGGCAGCATATTGTAAACTTAATGGCATCATTCTTTTACCCCTCTGAGTTTAATGAACGTAAGTGATCACTTTATTTTCCAACAAAAAAACAAGGGGAAATACAGGATGATTCAAAATTTTCTGGAAGCCATGCAGAGGGGAGCACAAAAGCTTGTCGGGTGGGCCCATGTTGGTGCATCTTACTCCATCAGCTTACTTGTTGGAGATAACAGAAATGAGTACTATTCTCTCATTTTCTATATCATTTTATCATAAAAACAAAATTTCATTATAGTTGTTAACATTGTAATGAGTGTGGTATGAGCCAAGATATAGTTTGTTAACTTACAGAAATCAGAATACGATAGTGGAATGCATGGTCTAACCTGTCAGCTGTGATATATTCTATACAAAATTTATCATTTTGGCATTTTCATGAAGATACTTCTTACACATCACATTAACTCGAGTACGAGAAATGGAAAAAGAAATTTGGGAAACAGCTAGTTAATAAATGTTCAACATTATTTTCAGAAGCTTTAATGTTTGGTGGAACTTGTACTTGATAACAAACACATGGAAGAAATCAATATCTGTCAGATGTGCTATAATCTATAGACAATTTATCATTTTGGTGTCATTTTGGCATTTTCGTGAAGATACTTCTTACACATCACATGAACTCAAGTACAAGAAATGGAAAAAAGAAGAACCAGCTAGTTGATAAATGTTCACATTATTTTCAGAAGCTTTAATATTTGGTGGAACCTTGTATCTTGATAGCAAACACATGTAAGAAATCAATACTAAAGATGAAACCTTGCACAGACAACTAGGAAGCACTTCTGGAACATAAACCTTTTACATCTTAACAGATAACATCGTCAAAGAAAGGTCAACAACAGTGATGATAGCAAATGCAAGATTGCCTTAAATCACAATGAGATTTTGTTTTGATTACCTTTGATAACATCAAAATTTAATAAAAAGTACATTCTATATTATAGAATGTTTTTTATCAACCAACTCAGATCCATGTGGCCTTCAGAACTATGGTGTTGAATTAAATAACGTGGAGGCTAAGAAGAACACGGTCTACACCTTTAATATTGTGACACTCTTCGTTCAGGTCATAGTGTTCAATATAAATCCAGTCCCTGTTGGCTTGTTTCTCAAATAACAAGGATTAAGGAAGATGCTACCGCTAATAGTCTAGTACCCGGTAATTACTGTTCGCTTCTGAACAGATGAGCAGTTATTCTTGGCTTTTACTCTTGTTCCTAAAATCTCCATGTATGAAAAATCTTAAACTGCACCCTCTTATTTGCAACTGTAAGGAGCTGTCACATAAAAAAAATGGTCTTCATACCTTCAATGTTGTTCAATTCCGGCTTTCTTTACTTCCTCTATTTCTACTTGTAACTAATGTATAGTTCTTTTAGTTCATTACATGTTTTCTTTTCCCCACTGTCAACTGGTTAATGATCTGGCAAGCAATAAACTAACAGTTGTTATGGTTGCATTAGACTTGAATGCGCTGTATTCATATAATGTGAACTTACTATCGTGCAGTCGAATTCTTTTCCATCTGTTTGGCGGCTTTGGCCCTAAGTCGGAAGGAATATACCTCATAGTGCATCCTATTCAGGAAGCAATCCCTCTACCATCTAGCTAATTAATATAAAGATCCACTAACCAAGCACTTCATCTCCGTTTTTCCCTTTCCTCCACATGCTGATCCAGAATTTCTGATCATTCTAGTCACTACCCCTTACTTTCACTTTCCTTTCTCCTCTTTTAGTTTTTAATTTCTAAAACTTGCTAGAATGATTTCAAACTCAAAGTTACAAATATCTAGAAACTGAATTTTGATTGATATTAGAGTAAAAAAACCAAACACCACTCTCATTTGGTTCTCCTAAATCTTTCTTGAATCCCAAGCTTTGAAAAGGGCTAAATGTAACAGAATCTGCTGAACACTTACAGGTTTATTAGGCATTAAAACCAAATTTCCCCTTCTGAAGTTAATTAAATAAAAATTCGTTCATATTCATACTGTTTATCAAAGCTGTTTCTCGTATTTCATTAACTTTCACGCAGATGTTGATTTGAGCCCTAACATAGCGCATAAATGAATATGAAAAAAATCACCCTAGCAATCCAAATTGAATCAAACGCACACACTGTTACTATATACCTTTCGTGCCAGGAGACGATATGCTCTCTTGATATCCGAGGTTGAAGCGTCTGCCGATACGCCTAGAACAGTGTAGTGATTCTGCTGGCTGTTGGAGACGGCACATGAAACGCTGGTCCGGCGTCGGTTAAGCGAAGGGGCGGTGCCGATCAGGACAATGAGGTTGCGATTGGAGCTACGACGAAGAGAGAAAGTGGTGCCGGTGCCATCGATGGAGGTTGGCACCGGAAATAGACGTGACTGCATGGTTGAATTTCGAGCATTCGTAGCCGCAAGCTGATGAAACTGCGTGGGTGGGAACTTTGGGGCTCACCTTGGATCGGAGGAAGATGGGGGCTATGCTGGCGTCACCTGCAAAATGGAGTGCCTGCAGTTGTGACTTGTACGGTACAACATGTCGATAGATTTTTCCAAAGGGGTGCTATTTGCATCAAAAGGTACAAATATTAAATGTTTTGTTTTCCGATCCAATGATTTAATGTCATTTCACTTGAAATATGGGGAGTGCTAAAATCAGGTCAATTCATGCCTTGGGAATGTAAAAAACAGATGTTGATTTTGATGTGTGTGAAGAGAAAAGTAATTATAAAGGTGCACTTAGAGCATCTCCAATGGAGGTTCTTACAAGTTACAAGAATCTCTTTTTACACTTTTTGGTGTCACCTAATTTACAACTCATCAATTTAAAAATTTATCTAAAAGTTCATAATGGTAGTTCTTATAGGAACCTCTTGTCAATATCAATAATTATTATTTATTTATAAATAAATATCAAGTATTTAATTTAACTACCAATAAAAATGAGAAAATTGTCATTTTACACAAACTTAATGGTAAAAACCAATGTTCTTATTTAAGAACCTAGAGGGCTTTAACTTCTTGTAAGAACTCTTCACAATACTAGTTCTTATAAGCTATTGCACTTTTTGCTTATAAAAATCTTGCATTAGAGATGCTCTTAGCAAAGTTAAGAGTGCAATTAGCATCCCCTGAAATATATATATATATATATATATGATATATATGTGTGTTTTGATTTTATAAATTTATAAAATTTGTAACTTTTGATTTTATTTTATTTTATAAATTTGTAACTTTTGATTTTATTTTATTTTATAAATTTGTAAATTTTGATTTTATTATAACTGTAAAATGTATTTTTCTTTTTGTAACAATTACATTTTATTATAACTTTGTAAAGTTTAATTATTTCTTACCCGAATTGAACCGTAATTAAAAATAACAACCAAAGATAGTTGGAGGGTTAAACCCACCAATTAAGTAAACTCGTTATAAATAAAAGTTGGTAAGTTCATGCCTTACCCAGATCGTCCCTTAGGTACCGTTTTGTATGCAGACTATATGAGACTGGATAGGACAGAACAGAACAGGATTGAACTGGACAGGACTATTTATATGTTAAATCGTAATATTTATGTTTTATTTTTATAATTATATAATTATAAAAAATTAGTAATATTTATATTTATAAATATTTATTTCTTTTTAAATCAAACCAAAAAAAATTTTAAAAAAACTTTTAAAATTATATAATACAAATAAATAAAAATATATAATAAAAATAAACAAAACAAAAAAACAAAAAACAAAAAACAAAAAACAAAAAAAAACACAATTATTACCCAAATCATTTAGGTGTAAATGGTAGTTTTTTTTGGTACAAATAGTCTCCCCTTTTCAAAATCGAAACTTTTTGGAATTTGGACTATTTTTTTCTAATTTTCTTCGAAATAAAGAAAACCGATAAATTCTTTAAATCGGAGAATTTCATAAAAATAATTGAAAAGAAATTTTGTTTGAAAATGAATTGTTTGAGATAAATAAAATAAAATTTTATTAAATCTATTAAATTTTTGATAATATAATTGATATCGTAAATTTGTAATCTTTGAAATGATGAAAACATTAAAGTTATATATATATATATAAATAAATATATATATATATATATATATATATATTGGAAGAATATTTTGCAATCTTAAAAAGGTTGTAACCCTTGCAACCCACATCTTAACCGTAGGATTCATGATCAACGGTTATTTTATTTTTCTTTTTCTATTTTTTTAATTAAAAATATTGGGTCCCATATCTATTTATAACCGTCGATCATGAATCCGACGGTTAAGATGTGGGTTGCAAAGGTTGCAAATTAAACAACCTCTCTCTCTCTCTCTCTCTCTCTCTATATATATATATATATATATATATATATATATATACACTAGAAGCGTACTCGCACAATGCAACGAGATACATCACGATTTTAATGTTTATTTTTATTTTTTGTTTTTTATTGATTTACAGTACGATTTTAGATGGTTTTTATTGAGTGATAATGGTTTTTTTATATATAAATTTGTTTAATTTAGGTTTAACAATATAATGTTTTTTATATAAAAAAAATTAAGTAGTTTGTTAAAATTCATTAATTATCTTATATATTTTAAATTTTTTATATTTAAATTGAGATGTTTATCCTGTTTTGATTATGTTTATCAGAATTCAAATTTCATAATTTTAGGGTTTGGGGATTTGAGATAAAGATTTTGGGGATAAGGATGAAATTTATTAATTAGGGTTAAAAACATTTAAAAGTAGTACATATTGCTTCATTAATTATTTTTAAGAGATTTTAAGTAGATTAACATTAAATAATAGTACATAATGCTTAATACATCACGATTTTAATGTTTATTTTTATTTTTTGTTTTTTTATTGATTTACAATATATAAAAAAAATTAAGTAGATGGTTTTTATTGAGTGATAATGGTTTTTTATATATAAATTTGTTTAATTTAGGCTTAACAATATAATGTTTTTTATATAAAAAAATTAAATAGTTTGTTAAAATTTATTAATTATCTTATATATTTTAAATTTTTTATATTTAAATTGAGATGTTTATCCTGTTTTGATTATGTTTATCAGAATTCAAATTTCATAATTTTAGGGTTTGAGGATTAGAGATAAGGATTTTGGGGGATAATGATGAAATATATTAATTAGGGTTAAAAGCTTTACAGATAGTACATTAGGCTTAGTAGTTATTTTTAAGAGATTTCAAGTAGATAGCTTTAAATGATAGTACATAAAGCTTAGTGAGTTGTAATTAAGAGTTTTTTATGTAATCTTTATAATATAGTATAGATATATATACTATATTATAAAGATGACATAAAAAACTCTTAAAAACAAGTCTTAAAGTTTAATGTACATCTATTTAATGCTAATTATTTAAAAACAACAATTAAAGTTGTATGTACTACACTTAATGTTATTTATTAATTTTCAATCATTATCTCTAACCATTTTAACTATCCTAAAATCATTTCCCACTTTAACTCCCCTAAAATAACTCTCAGCATAATTAAATATAAAAATATAAAATATAATTAAAAAAATCTAACAGAATATTTTATAAAAAAAATTATATTATTAAACCAAAATAAATTATATTATATTATTAATTTATATCTATACTATATTATAATGATGACATAAAAAACTCTTAAAAACAAGTCTTAAAGTTCAATGTCCAGCTATTTAATGCTAATTACTTAAAAAGCAACCATTAAAGCTGTATGTACTACACTTAATGCTATTTATTAATTTTCAATCATTATCTCTAACCATTTTAACTCTCCTAAAATCATTTCCCACTTTAACTCCCCTAAAATAACTCTCAGCATAATTAAATATAGAATAAAAATCAAATTTTAAATATAAAAATATAAAATATAATTAAAAAAATCTAACAGAATATTTTATAAAAAAATTATATTATTAAACCAAAATAAATTACATTATATTATTAAGTCTAAATTAAACAAATTTATATAAAAAAATCATTATCAATCTCTCACAACCAACCAAAATTGTAATGTAAATCGACAAAAAATAGAAAATAAAATGAAACGTTAAAATCGTGATGTATCTAGCGACATTGCGCGAGTACACTTCTAGTGTATATATATATATATATATATATATATATCTTTTTAATTTTGATTTATAATTCTTTAAGTTGAATCTTTTGTGAAGAATATATGGAAGATATAGCTTCTTTAGTTCTTTGAATATTGATAAATTAAGAAATGGAAGAAAAAAAACTAACGTATAAATTATGTCTATTGACCATGACCATTACCTTTATGCTTATATCTAGAGAAAATTACAAAAATCACCCCTTGGATTCCCACTATGGTTTTAGTTATTTAACATGTAGAAATTACAAGGATAATCATCGAAGTTCTGATTTAGTTAGGCTTGAATATTGGACGGATCTAATTGGGTCGTATCCCAAAACCTAAAACATGATTGGATTTCAGGTAATGGGTAGAAGCCCCGAAATCCGACCGAATGTCATTCGAATACTTTGGGTTTCGGATGGTCAGGTTTCGAGTAAATTCGGGTAGGGGATTCGGGTGGACCGAGTTTGGGGCCTTTGGGCTTTTTTCTCCTGGGCCTTTCTCCAGATTTTCTTATAAGAGCATCTCCAACAGCTATACTAAATTTTTTCTAAAATAGAGTAAAAAAAGTCAAAAGCTCTAAAACTTTTTGCATCCAACTCCAACAGCTATGCTATTTCTCTCTCTTCTCTAAAAATTTAGAGATTTCTCTAAATTTAGAGATTTTTGTAATCTCTCTCTTCATTTTTCTAGTTTAGCATAAGGGATAGCATAGCTGTTGGAGCAACAAAAATGCTAAAATCCCACTTTTTTCCATTTTAGCATAGCTGTTGGAGATGCTCTAAAACACATGTACCAAATTTAGAACCAGACACAAATTTAGCACCAAAAGGAACCCTAGGACCATAAATCAATTTTGGTCCAGAGTTCGATTTAAAAGGAATTGCACTATCTGAGACCATGTCGATCGATTTTTAAGGTATTGGAAGAAGAATCATCAATTCCATCAAAACATATTGATCATTCCTTTGACAAATTTCTCATAATCATCATTGTATTGAAGGTTTTGAGAGAGGTTTTCCGTGTTTGAAACGATATTACCTTTCTTAGGGCCATATTTGAGATCAGATTATTCATTATCGACTTTCCCAGTAACGACATCCCCTAAAACTTTCGAATCAACCTCCATTTGAGCATCATGTGCGTTAATCTCAGCCCACGTTGCCTCCTCAATCGCTCTCAACATTTGTTCTTCCTTAAATAGAATCGAATCAACCAGATTAAATGGCTGGAGATGCGCTGGTGGACACGGGTTCACCGGTGACTGGTCAGGGAGTTAGAGAAGTCGAGGGTCTGAGAAGAGAACGACGAGAGAGGTCGAGGGTCTGAGAAGTCTGAAAAATTAGCAATTAGGTTTAGAAATTAGAGGTATAAGGTATTTATATTTTCCATTTATAAGTATATAAACAATTTTAAAAAAATAGTAATTAAATTCGGGTTTTCGGTCGGGTCAAGTGGGGAATTTGGATACCCACGGGTCGGACGGGTTATTCGGGTCGGACAGGTTTTGCTCACCCCTAGATTTAGTTATGGAAATTGGTTTATGGTTGTTAGGGCTATTAAATGTCTCACATGCAAATCATGTGAGGGCAATTTGGTAAGTTTGTGTGTTTTTTATTAAAAGAATTAAATATATAAGTCTTTTATGAATAAATCATCAATGCATTTAAAAAAAACTAGATCCTAAATGAACCTAACCTAAATTACCTAATATGGAGAAGTTAGGGACAAAACCCATAGTTTCACAAACCTCAAGGACTATTTTTGTAATTTACTCTCATGTCTATTATCCTTCCAATGGGATAACATTAACACATGTGGTGCCTATCATTCGCATGATAAGAGTCTCAATTAAATTCGGGAGGATATTTTAAAGGGTCGTGTTTGTCTTTTGGAAAAAAGTCAAGTCTTACGGGAAACAAAATATTCTTGGAAATTCTTATTTCGAAATACTAGTGTTACTTACCGCGCGTTGCGCGGTCGCGATAATTTCTTGTTAGAAAATATTAGACAAAGTTAAATAGACCGATCTTTCGATATATCAGATAATAAAGTAATAAAAACAAATAGTACACTTGAACTGAGCCAAATACGATACAATTGTTCTATTGTCGTCCATTTCTTTTTGTAGCAATCGTCTCTTTTATTCCCTCATTGAAAGTGGGATTCAAACCATAGAGGGAGAAAGAAGAGAGTGAATTACACGATCAACAATTTGAGTTCTAAATTAAGGGGGTGTTTGGGATTACTTATTTAAACAACTTTTTTTTTAAGTATTTATCAACTTATATGGTGTTGAACCGGAGTTTTTGTAAAAAGTGTTTGGATTAGCTTATGATAGTATCAAAACGTAATAAGCTAATAAGTTCTTTTTTAGGAGGTGTTTAGATTGTTTATACATGTTAAATGACCAAAAAACTGATAGTTGATTCAAATAAGTTAATAACCTAGAATGGAATGACTTATCATAAACTCTTTATCACCTGTGTCAAACCGAAATATGCATTTTCCTTTTTTTTTTTTCTATCAAAACACTAAAAACTACTTATTAGGGTATCTCACCAGAATAAGTTAAATAAGACTTTAAATAAGCAATCTCAAACACGCCCTAAAATAATTATGCAAAACATTTGTGTTTAAATTTTGTTATCGAGTCGGTTGCTTATCCAAATTTCGTTAAGGGTAAGCATTTTGGTTATTAAAAATAGTGTTTGAAGGTACTTTCATTGTTTAAATTTGTAATAATTAGAAAATTAGTTGTAGAAGTAGTTGATAAGTAGATGAAATTCTTGATCTAAAATTTAATATTTAACTTTGTATATATACAAAGTTACAAACAATTAAGACAACTTCATTAAGCATTTGGCCCTGTAACCATTGAACACAACAGCGAGTAAAGGCCATAACACTATTTACATATCTTTGGTATTAACCAATGAGGAAGGTCTTCTCCATAACCTCTACAACACTAAAAGAAATCTAATCAATGCCAGCACCAAATAGCCATTCTATCATCATTAGGCCTAGGTGTCATTAGCATCAACTCCAAATATGTAATCTTGATAGGTTCTGCATACACCATACACTTGTGCACGAAAAAACCAACATAGATTATCCATACAAAATAAAGAGAGTTGCAATATAATGTTTGTGAAAAAAAGAACTATAATTAATGTATTAAAAAGTTAAGATTGTGTTGTAGAAGCCCATTTGGTAAATGATTGGGTGAAAAGTTGGAGATTAGCTTCAATGATGAACACTCCAATTCGTGAAATGGTTAAAAATCCATCATAGATGGCGAGTTGAACCTCACTGATACGATAGCCTCTGTACCTAAAACAACATCAAGATCAAGATAAAAGTTAGAAGATAAAATGATTCCTCGTCGGTGGTTAAAGACAATCTAAAGACACATGTTGATATAATTGAAAGAAATCTGGTAAAACGTAGGAAACCACGAAGTCCAAACCTTGAGATAAGATAGAGACCAAATAATTGGCAAAACGAAATCCACCAAAAAAATAGGTAGCTATTTTGTTGCTTTAAATCTTTTTGGTTGTTCTAATATGTTAACAGATACACCAAAGTGTCTTATCAAAAATCTCATTTTATTGGTCTCTAAGGCAAAGTCGCTTAATTATTCATCAACCTTTCTCTGTAATAATGTCTCGGGTCTCACAAATTTCGGTTTCTGTTTATGTTTGTATTAAAGTGTTGGTAGCTTCTAGCCTCCAGACAGAAAGTATCATTGGTGGGAATAACTCTCTAATTGAGACTCAATCTATACACAATAACCGGCCTTGACATGAAAGTACATTCAATTGAATTATAATCAAATTTTGTTTATAAATTCATCCGTAAACTAAAAAATTTACTTACCTTGCACCAATATCATTCGACTTGAGCCGGGAACTCCTATTTACCTTAGACAGGTATTCTTTATTATAGATATCACCATTCAAGCGGAAGACTAATCAGACTCTCTCGCCCAAAGCATGAGTGAATGGTCTATCAATTTAAATATCAATATTTTTTAGGGATTTTAACTACATATACACATTTTTGTGTACCCAACACCAACGTATATCCCTTTTATGTGCCTCCGTTAGACATTTTTAGTGGCAAAACAGATTTTTAGTTACTCACCAAAGAGCTAAATATTTCAGGGTTGATCCCTTGTAAAACGAAGGAATCAAACAATTGCTTCCTTTTGCATCCAATGCCACTGTGATAACAATCAAAGATTGGCGCGAAATGTGAGATAGATACATTAATAACAACCAAAATGCACAATTTTAGAATTTTATTTTGCAAATCAAAATGTGGTAAGACTATGTGTGTGTGTGTTAACTATCAAAATAGTATTATCATTGATATAAGAGTAAACTCCAACTTTGGTCCCTGAGGTTTATTGATTTCTTTGAACGAGGTCCCTATGGTTTCATAATTCAAGTTTACGTCCCCAGGGTATGGATTTTGCTCTGAAAATGGTCCCTGACCTCTAACGACGTCAAAATGGTCCGTTAGTGCCAGAGGTATTTTAGTCCAACCATGTTTTTGTCCTCTTTTTGTACTTTTTTTTGTTTTCCTTATATTTCTAAAACATCTCAAACTATTAGGACTAAATTTGTAAAAATAAAACTAATGTTTTCTTGAACCCATGGAAACCCAGATCTATGGCGGTTGGGGTGAAATACGAAGGAATCTATGATAACGATTACCATGGAAGACCGCCACCATCCGCTTGATCAAAGAGATTTCAAGACAAGACTCAACTAAAGTATACCGAGATACTAAAATTAAAAGGGCTCCCGTTTTCCATCAAGAAATAAGACATTATTGAGTTCTTCAAAGATTTTAAGGCTGCAAATGAGAAAGTACACATTGGTTGCAGGCAAGATGGGAAGGCAACAAGAGAGGCGTATATGGAGTTTGAATCAGCCGATGATGCAAAGCAAGCTATGTCGAAAGACAAGATGATGATTGGGTCACGCTATGTAGAGCTATTCCCTTCGACTCCAGATCTCTCAAAAATTCTCGAGAAAATGTTGAAGAAGAAACGACGACCGCCTGGGTTTCAGGCGAAATCGCCGGAGAAGATGAACTCGCTGGAGAAGACGAAGTCATCGACCAACTCATTTCCTCCATGTCGTCCTTGTGCTTCATCCATCTCTGTCATTCGTCTTCTCCAAAACACAGAGACGAGATCTGTTCGATAACGCAGATCGGGTTCTTCAGTGAATCAAAACTCGTAAGCATCATCTTCCCTCATACCTCCCCACACCCATCACCGTGTACGACGAAACCAACTGAAGGAAAGTTTCGATAATCAAAACCAACCGAAGCCAAGTGAGCAAATAGTTCTTTCAACCCTGATGATGACCCATGGTAAAAATCGTTGCAGAAAGGCATATCACTTCTCGAACCTGTATTCGTTCTATAACCTCCATTTCTATGCCACTTATCTCCAAAAACCTCATGGCTCCGTGGAGATGATAGAAACGATGAGTGTGTTTGAAACGAATGAGCAAAGGGGTTTGATTAAAATGGGAATGATCTTGAATCTGGGAAGGGACTTCTGAATAAGTTGCTCGACATTGAATTTCTTTACCATGAATTCGTTGATTACTCTTAGACTAATAAGCAGGTTGATTTCAATTTTGATTTTCATTTCAATTTTGATTTTGTTGATTGTGATAGATTTTAGAATTTGATAAACCTTGACCGTTAAATCCCCAATTCTATTGTGATCTCATAATTGTATTTGGATGCAGTAATGGCATTAAATTGAAACTTCTATCAATCGATTTGATCTTTTTTTTTAGTGAATATGTATATTATTTGTTTGATGTTCTCATCTTGGTTAATATTTTGATGTTATTATTTAGTTTAATAGTTACGTTATTGGAATAAAATTTTACATTATTTGAGTTTTGACTTTACATTCAAGGTTTTCTTGATGCTTTTGGGTTTTGATCTATGTTCTTATCACAATTATCTTTATTAATTCATGTTGTTTATTTGGGTTGGTGTTAACTCGCTGCACAAAGAAGAAGTAAGAATAAAGAAGAAGAAGAAGGATGAATGATGAACAAGAGGAAGGAAGAATGAAGAAGATGAAGAAATTTAGAAATTGGTCCTTAATTTTTTATGATTTTACACAATAAAAAGAAGAAACAAGAAAGAGTGCAAAAAGAGGACAAAAAGATGGTTGGACGAAAATACCCCTGGCACTAACGGACCATTTTTACGTCGTTAGGGGTCAGGGACCATTTTCAGAGCAAAATCCATACCCTGAGGACGTAAACTTGAATTATGAAACCATAGGGACCTCTTTCAAAGAAATCAATAAACCTCAGGGACCAAAGTTGGAGTTTACTCTTGATATAACAAAATACATGTAAAACCGCAACATTATAAAACCATGTGGTTTGCAGAAACAAATGAAAAGTAAAAAATAAAAACATTTGAATACAATGGCGATGGAGATACTTACTTCGTTAACTGCTAATGGCTATTTTCTCCTGTTCCAAGACTTCAGATTTGGTTTCTTCATCAATTTTGGCATCTGCTTGTTCCAAAGCAACTTACATCAAATATCGGTTGGTTGCTTTGCCTTTTAATTTCTTTTCATACTTTTGTATAAGGGTGAGCATCGGAACTGGGTGCCCGCTTTTGGAACCGGAACCGTTCTGGAACTGTCGGTTCCAGAACCGGAACCGATATTGGTTCTGGTTCTCAATTTTTTGGAGTCGATATCCGTTGGGGACCTGTCGGAACCAGTTCTGGGACCAGGTACCCGGTTTCTCCATCGATTATGCAGATTTGAAATTAATCTCCATCGATTTATCCAAATGATATTAATACCTAGCTAGCTACTAATTATATGCATGCAGTATAGATTTGTATGTGGGATATGATCAATCAAAGGTTATATATATATGTTATATGCATGCAGTGGTATAGAAAGTTAGAAACAGGAAGTAATGGTGTTGCTATTCTAAATTAGTCACATTAAAAATTTTAAACCCACAATTCTTTCTAATGTTACTTTAAACCTTAATAGCTGCTGTATAGATTTTAGTTTATCGTGGTGTAATTCGAATTATGCACTAAATTAGTCTCTTTGAATTATGCCCTAAATTATATTTTAGTTGGTATTTTGTTGTTTCTATGAGACTTAAAAAGTTAAAATTACCTTTTTATTGGATTATATGTTAAAATTAAAAAAAAATTGTAACCGGGTGCTGGGAACCGGAACCGGTTCGATTGGTTCCAAAAAATAGAGAACCGATACAAACAGTTCCGGTTCCTTCATTCCAGGAACCGCCAGTTCCGGTTCCGGGAAATTTAGGCGGGTACCTGGTTATGCTCACTTTTTTAAGCAAAATAGTAAAAGAAATTTCAAGTATATAAAATAGGAAATAAATCGATTACCTGATGATCGACCTTGCCGGTGTCGTCATCGGAGCTTTTCACACATGATTCAGCCTGCAACGCTTTCACCTTTACTTCATTGTTGACAGTGACTTTGCTGATAACGTCGGCGGAGTATTTCCTCGGCGAAACCACCGGAGCAGCAGATTGTAGCAAATCCCGTTTTTCCCTTTGAACATGATCTAACAGCTAACACCTTTCTACTCCCAATTGAACCACTAAAAGGCATAGGCAAGTAGTAGGCAAAAATACTAAAGGAATGAGTCCATCAACATATACTCCATCTACTGGGATCTCAACTAAAGTGTGATCGATCAAAAGAAACAGAATTCATCACCTTACATGAACTCATTTTCTTACATATACAGTTAGGCAATTCCTTAAACAGTAACAATGCAACATCAACCAACGTAACAACTACATGTTTGTAAAGCACACCCCACGATATCTTAAACTCAAAGAACTTCAAAAAGACTCAATAGTGACCAAAACTGAATTTAGCGAAGACCCACTTATCAAACAAAAACGCTTTTTTTCTGAAAATCAAACAATGTACATATTTTAGGCGGATTTGATACAAAAAAGTATCAATTCACAGATCAAAACAAAAAAAAAAACAAACGAAACAATTGTAATCACTGGATTAGGGTTTTGAAATCGAATAAAAGAGAAGATTACATGTATTAACAGAACACATACACACACACAGAGACGAAACAATTAAGAAAGCCTAAATTACATGGCGTCTAGCAGAAATTCAACGTCGAAAGTATGATTTAGGTTCTAGATTACAATTCTACATTTTGATTCGAGCTACATGGCGTCTAGCAGAAATTCAACGTCGAAAGTATGATTTAGGTTCTAGATTACAATTCTACATTTTGATTCGAGCTACAGGTATCACTTCCACAATGATTCGCAAATTGCGATATAAAACGATCAAACAGAGCATAGACAAACACTCACTGAATCATAGATACAGATAAACTTACCAATTATTCTGAGAGAATTTGATGCTCGGTTAACAATGGAGGAGGAAGAAGCTCCGATCTATGGAGAAGTGAACGCTTTTACAAAACCAAAAATGGCAACCCTTCAGCTAGTATATGAAAAGGCTAACCCTTCAACTGGTATATGAAAAGGCAACAGACAAAGTGGAGAAGATGGATCGATGGAATTAAAATTGAAAGAGAAATTTGAGAAAAGTTAGATTGATGATAAAAGAAAAAGGACTTATTTGGGCTGAGGAGAGGCCACGTCATTTGGACGTGGTTTCTCCTTTAATATATATATAGATAGATAGATATATAGATTTGTATTTATATGTATCGGGATTTCGATCATGGATCTCTCGATTTTAGAAAGGAAAACAGATTTTTTTAAATCTGGTATGTTGGCAGAGGAGCGGGAGCGACTTTACCCAAATATAAGACAGGTCCCGGTTCGATCCCATCCCCTAGCCTCAGCCGTTGAGTGGGTCAAAAAGCGTCCCCTCACATTGGTGTGATGGTGTCCTTTGGGGGGGGGGGGCGTCCGCGTGGGGTCGATTGGGGTTACCGGTAATCAACTTTTTTTTTAGATAAATATTAGTTGATCATGTACTTTATAGAGTTTTCGGGTTGGGTTCACGTGAGTTCAGTCTGTTTTTGTAAGACCCTTGAGACCATAAAATAACACTGAAACTTCATAGTAAAACATAGTGAAGGTACAAAAAACACTTTTACCAGGTAAGAGTCGTCGTCCTCACTTACCGGGTAAGACTCTCGGTTCTTCCATTCACTCTTACCGATATTCATCCGGTAAGGTAATGTGATTTTGTAAACGCTTACCCGGATAAATATTTTGTAAACGACCCCTTACTCAGTAAACATTTATCCGATTAATGTTGGTAAACGACCCTTAGGAATAAGGTCGTTTACTAAACATTTACCTTGGTAAATGTTTACCATTTCAACTTTATTGGGTGAACATAACAAGGATCGGGAACTTTACCCGGTAAGAGGGAAGACAAGAATCGAAAGTTTTACCCAGTAAGTGAGAATAATGACTCTAACCTGGTAAGTACTTACCGAGTTATAAACGTTTACCATCAATTCATTTTGATGACCATAAATGTTACCTCATAAGGTAAGTTAAAGTGATGACTCTTGCTAATAAACGTTTACTCGCTAAACGTTTGGTAAACAACCCCTTCATCTTAAACCTTAACTAGGCACCAGACACTTATGAGGATAATTTATATTATATCCTAATTATAATGATGGCAAATGACTGTCACAAAATAATGTCAAACAACTATTGTGTCCAACAGGCTACAACTAAGCTATCAGTTTTCTAAAATAGAATATTAAAAATCAAAATATATAAAAAAAATTACATATAATTTTAATAACTACTTCATTTTAACAATTCCAACATTTAGTTAAATTATTAAAAATTTAACAAATCTTCACTCCTATACACTTTAAAAATATATATAAAATTACGACACATTCAATCTATCTCAGGTTAGGTTCCGATGAGAAGTTAAAGTTAACGGTGAGAATGATTATCAATCGTTGGATGATAAATGGATTCACATTAGAATGAGATGCAGCAGATCAATTACCTTTTAAGGATGCAACCCATGAGAGGACATGAAATTAAAAGTGATCAACGATTCAAATCAACTTGTCACACCAACATTCGTTTTAAAAATAATTAAAATAATATAAAACTCTCTTCAATACTAAATTTTAGAGATTTTTCTAAAATTTAAGATTTTTTTTTATAAATTTTGTAAGCAGAAAATAAAACTCCAAAATCTGTTTTAATTTCGTATTGTGTACCCGAATTTCTAACAACCAGATGGTTCAAATCAAACAAATCCCTTTTTTCTGTTTGTCATCGACAGATGAGCGAAAATCACGAAACGGAGGGCGCATTTAAGAGCGGGAGATCCATTTTTCCCCCAAATCTCTAACACTCATTTGGATTCCAATCCACAACGCACTCGCAACTAATTCATCATAATACCTGCAAAAACGTCCATATTCATTCACCGATTGCATTCAAAGTCTCCCAAATTAAGTCATATATTCGTTCACATTCAACGACTTCGATCTCCTTCAGGTACCGTTACTGATTTTTTCCATTTGTTCCTCTTTTTCTTTCATGCGAATGAATTACTTTTCTGTTGTTGTTGTTCGTATTATTCACAATTTTATGCGCATTTTGGCGTCAAATTGGAGATGAGGTGTTGGCGATTCACTGATTTCGGTGTAATTTCTTGTGATTTTATTGCTAAAACCCTGGAAATGGTATTATTCGAGGTTTTTGTTATTTAGTTTTTTTTTTTTTTGGATTTAGCGGAAGGGTGTAGCAAACTGGAAGTTGGTGTCTGAGAAACTGCATGAATATTTGTTCAAATGGTTTATAGTGCGTAATTGGTTTTATTTTGATTAAAGGTTTCACTTGGAACTTATTAGATTCCTGTTTACCTTTATCGAATCAGGTCATTGCGGAAGGAATAAATTCTTGTCAAACCACCAAATAACCATCACAATTACCGTTTTCCCTCAAATAATGTAATTATAGGGGAACAAACTTGCATCTAGTCGAATAATTTTAGGGTGAGTCTTTTTTATCTGATGTTCTGATACAATGATTTTTCATATCATAGTGAGGTTAGTTTTTAAACTCAAGGAGTGGTGTTCGCTGTGATCAGTTGAGTTATAGGCCAAGTGCCTGAGTTTCTTATATGTTTGTGTAGTTGACAACTACAACAACCGTTCTACCCCAAGAGTATGGATCTTTCATACTTATGTCTTGCACTTTGCAGACTCTAATTTGAAATAGATGGTTATAGTCTGTTGGCTCAATGTTTGTATTGTAAATTGTAATATTTCTTATAACATTTTCTATATGGCCAACTTATGCTTAGTCTTGTCAATTTTAAATCAAGAAAGTGAGAACTTTGGATATCAAACTTAAAAGTTCAAATCCGCGCTCTCCTTTGCTTTCTCCGAATAAGTGGAATCTAATTAGGGGATTAAGAGAGTAATAACTTGGCTAGCAAGCACATTCATTAGTATAACAAAGTTGGATTTCTATCATCTTGATATGTGCAGATCAGACATTAATTAAGATTCAAGAATGTTTTAGATGAAAACTTCTTTTTGCATATTTTTCAGAATACTGATCGCCGTGTTGTTTTTACAAGGTCGTCTTGACTTAGGGAAGTGAAGAGTGTTCTGCAATGTCTGTCACGGGTAACCCAGCAAACGTTTTCTGGCATGAATGCACAGTTGGGAAGGCCGAAAGGCAAAAGCTGATAAACCAACAAGGATGTGTTGTATGGATCACGGGTCTCAGTGGATCAGGTTCATACTCAAGCATCTAAATCTATTATTGTTGTGTTTGGATCATGTATGCATTTGTGCATGCTTTAGGTTGCAAGTTCTCTCTTGACCGTTTTTAATGGTATTTTGTAGGTAAAAGTACACTTGCATGTTCATTGGATAGAGAGCTTCACTCCAGGGGAAAGCTCTCCTATGTTCTTGATGGTGACAATGTTAGGCATGGACTGAATAAAAATCTTGGGTTCTCACCTGAAGATAGAACTGAGAATATCCGTCGTGTTGGTAAGTATCTTTCCTTTTGAGGAACCAATTTTTTCCCAATTTAAGAGTTGTCTACCTGTTAAACTTAAACAAGAATGGCACTATTAGTTGCATATTGGTCAATTTGACTCAACGAGCTTCATTTTCATGTATTGATCTTGTGCGTTTATAGAAGAGTTCAGAGAACATGATGTGCATTACCGAGATACCCATAGTATCTTTTGTTAATTACTTATAAGAGTTCAGATTTTACAGTTATTAAGGTCTTTCTCTGTTTTTTAGACTCTTGTTGGTCTGACTAGCAGTTCATTTATGATCATATTAGGAGAAGTAGCAACACTGTTTGCAGATGCTGGCTTAATCTGCATAGCCAGCCTGATATCTCCTTATAGAAAGGATCGTGATGCATGCCGTGCAATGCTGACAGATGCAAATTTTATAGAGGCAATGCTTCTTTCTATGCGTTTTATTCTGTGAATGAGTGTGTGTGCTTTTAGTAAAGGAAGCTATACCTATTGATATATTTGCAGGTTTTCATGAATATGCCTCTTGAAGTATGTGAAGGAAGAGATCCGAAAGGTCTTTACAAACTTGCACGAGCTGGAAAGCTTAAAGGTAGGATTTTTACTTGAATCATCGATCTTTGGAACCTAAATCAGATGCAAATGTTTTGGTCTTTAGACTTTTTCATGGTATGGATCAAAACAAATTTTTTGATTGTGGATCCTCTTTACTTGGTGAGGAGAAATGAATTGCAAGACACAAAATGAAGGAAAATGATATAATTTGAATAAATCATAGTTTGCTACATGATCTTGATGAATATTTAGTCAATTCCTTTAACCCATTCCATTTCTAAGAGTCCCTTTTGTGGAATACACACACCACTTCATGATGAAATGAAATGCCCTAAACAAAATCTGTCTTTCAATACTATTTGTGGCCTTAGCTTGATGATTGGTTTTGTTAGGGGTGACCAACTGTACCAATTTAATTGGTACCGCTGCACAAAGTAAGCAAACTTGGTTGGTACAAGGTATTGGAAGTTGTGTAGCACGGTAGTACTATGGTACCAATTTATTTAAATATTGGCAAGGATGATAGTTGTTTGTTTGCAAGTAGATTTAGAAGGCAAGTAGATTTGGTAATTGCAACCTAGCTCATTTCATATAATAATCTCAAGGCACTGCAGGGTTTACTGGGATTGATGATCCTTATGAACCACCTTTGAACTGTGAGGTACAGACATTTTGCCATTTGATTTTCATTTTTTGTTCTCATATTTTTTTGTGAATGCACCCCCAATCATGTATGTTTTTTTTGCAGATCAATATCGAACAGAAAGATGGAGTTTGTCCGACACCATCCGAAATGGCTGGGCAAGTAGTTTCTTACTTGGATGAAAATGGTTTTCTTCATGCTTGAGATTGAAATTGGTTTCAACTTGTGGTTTCTCATTGGTTTCTTACTTGGATGAATGGTATGAACTCAAGTTCATTCTCTAATTGTTGTAGGAATGGAAAATTTTTAGTATAGTACAAAACAGTCTCGTTGATTGAATATTCGATTTTTGTCTTTCCGAGGGTGGTGGGCGAAGCTGCTACACGACTCTAACCAAACCGAATCACGACTCGAACCGATCCAAGTTGAAAAAGACTTTACTTGTGTAATGTGGTCCAGTTTTGGTTTGGGAAACTTGACCATCGTCTTGTGGTCTGGTTTGGTTTGGCTTGGTTTGACACTTAGGGGCCGTTACCAAGTTATATTACCTTAACCGATAATATGGCAATGACCAATAGTAGTGAAAACAATGATTGAGAGTCTTATCCGCTAAGGGAGGACGATAGCTCTTACCCGGTTAGCGCTTACCGGATAAATTTGTACATACGATATCGTTTTAATGGACCAAAATCTTACCCAGTAAGGTAAGTGATAGTATTAAATTTAACCGTTAAGCGTTTACCGGGTAAGTATTTGAACAAACGGCCCCTAAGAAAGACGGTTATCGGATTGTTTATAATTATATATTGTTTCAAAAAATATAAAAATAAAAATATTTTAAAACGGTATTTAAAAATTGAAGATTGTTATGGATCGAATAGACCATCCAACAAGTTGACCCATTTAAATGGGTCGACAAGTCATTTTTTATTTAAGTATTAAAAATAATTTTTAGACCAATCTCATCTACTTAAAAAAATCTGTGTGAAAATTGCTATATCTATTTTTAATAGGGTCGTGAGTTACCATATTTTTTCACTCCCTTCGAACTCGGTTCGAAAAAAATAATATAACGACTCGAGTTGTTTGAATAATTTTTTGGGGTAGAGCTTGAGCTTCATGTTCGTTTATGGGTTCGAACTCGTGATTGATGAACTTGTTTATTAACTCGAGCTACAGCTTGATAGTTTTTAGAGTACGTTTGGTTCGCAAAATGAAATTTGATGGAAGTGAAATCTATTGAAGAAATTGGAATAGAATTTGACCATGCGATTGGTTGGTAGGAATTGAATGAAATTCAATTATTTTACATAAGTCAATGAATGATGAATTCCTTAATTTGTGGAATTCAAATGATACCATCATCTTCATTATGTAAACCAAACATAAGATTTGGAATTCCTTCAAATGAATTATCCATTATAATTCCTTCAAAATCCATGAACCAAATATATTTTTATTGTATGATTTATGAGTATGTTTGGATTGAAAAGGTGTATGCTAAAATTGGCTTGGTTCGACTCTACTCGAAAAATTTTAATCGATTTTTTAAACGAGTCGAGTCGAATATCGCTGTTATGAAGTTCGACTCGTTAAGTTGAATGAATTTTATTAGAATTCAACAAATAGTTTAACATATACAAGCAATCGTTATAGCAATAATAATGATCATAATATTAATAATAATTATTGTTAGATTATTTAATTTTACCAAACATATCCTAAAGATATGTACCATCAAGTGGTCCACTTATTATGTAAGTGAGAAAAATCATCAAACAATACTACCACATAAGGTTTGAACCGTTACATTGAACAAACATTACATCACTTCATTTCTAATAAAATGTTATTTTGTCTATTTTAGAACACAATTTAAATTCAATTGAATATGGCTTTATATGCAAGTTGCATATCGCTTTCAAAGTTGCGTACATCTCATTGCAACCTTACTAGATTGTTGATACGATTCTGTCAAGGAAAAACTTGAGGTTGCTCGGTTGCGCTATCTCAACGGAGAGTTCATGGGCTACATGACTATGTTGAGCGGTGGGGGTAAAAAAATGATTGGCTTTTGGGATTGGGTAGATAGGACCGAACTGCATGGATTCGGGGTAGGATTTGATCGGGTTCGGGTGGAAGGCAGGTTCAGGCTGCATGGATTTAAAAAAGATAACACACACACACATATATATAGGAAGAGGTTCATTTGAGAAATGATAAATATATGAGAAATAGAGAAGTAATCTTAGTCATTCATCTGGTCAACACTTGCGGCTTTGACCGTGAAGCACCGGATAATTCCTTGCATGGTCTATAAAAGGTAGAGGGGTAGTTTCGTAAAATTCGTGGGATGAGTTCATATATGAACCTATATGATTTACATATGAACTATACGTCCATATGTGAATCAGTTAATTAGTTCATATATGAATTTGTTAATTAGTTCATTTGATTCAATTATGAACTTACAGTTAATTAATTCATATGTGAATCAGTTCATTAGTTCATATATGAATCAATTAAAAGAGCTCATATATGAATTACACTGATTTACATATGAACATATAGTTCATATATGAACACAACCCGTGTATTTTGTAAAAATTACGAAAGTGTCCTTCTGTTTTTGGAATAGCCGTAACTTTTGACCAGTCAAAACCGCAACTTTTGATCAGTCAAAGCCGAAATATTTAACCAATCAAATCCGATCTTGACCGTATGAATGACTATGATTACTTCTCTATTTCTCATATATTTATATATATCCATAGTTGCTTCTTTCTTTCAAGCTTGTACCATAGACGAATCTATATATTGGATCATTCAGCAATGTTCTTCTTTTGAGTTTTTTTTCTGTTGGATTTTTATGTAAAATTTTGATGTCTTGCTTTTGCTCTCTATTATATTTTTTTTATTGCGACTATTAACATGTCACGAATTATTTTTTATTTTTTATTGCGACCGTTAAATTTAATCACAGCAAACCAATTAAACTTATTGCATGCATAATTTATTTTAACTATGGTTATATTTCAATAATAAATATTATTTTAACTTATAAGTAATTCTATATATAAAAATTATTTTAAAACATGAGTAATATTTTTCAAAAATAAAATTTTGATTATTTTATGACGTCAAATTTTTTAAAAGGTGATTATATATTTTAAATAAAGATATCATTATCATAAATTAATTATATAAATAAATAATAATAAATTGGTTCACTTTAGTCGTTATCTATTTACTTGTATTTTTTAAATCATATATCAGATAATTAGTTCAACTATCTTTGTATTTCTATATTTTATCATTTGGTTTTAATATTACTTTACTCACTTTTACAAAATGATTGTATTTATTTGCACGGCTTAACCATTTTATAATTTCAAAAATTGTGAGATTTTTATGATTTACTAGAAGTGTACTCGCATAATGCAGTGAGGTATATCACGATTTTAATGTTTCATTTTATTTTTTTGTCGATTTAGAATACGATTTTGGATGATTTTGAGAAAGTGATAATGTTTTTTTTATAAATTTGTTTAATTTAAGCTTAATAATATAATGTTTTTTATATAAAAAATTAAATATTTTGTTAGAATTCAATGATTATCTTATATATTTTAATGACATTTATAAAAAATAACCAATTACACATTTAATAATATAATTAAAACAAATTTATAGTAATATAATATATTAATTAATAGTGATACATGGAAAGGTCTGCATAAAAGGAAGATCATGCACATATCAAATTAGTGGGTGTTAGAAGCCTCCAGTAGTAATATGTATCTTGTACTTTGATACTTGTAAATTATGTATATTGTGCTTAGATACTTGTAAATTAAGAGATTTTTAAAATATTGCATAAAATGATGATACCTTGTACCTAATAATTTATATTTAAAAGTTTTTTTATCCGTGCTTTATAATATAGTATAGATTTGAGTTTGCTCCATTTGATTTAATTAATTTGATTTATTACATAAATATAAAAGTTAAATTAATAATTAATAACAACTCATCAAACTATTTTCTCAAGACAATTTATTATTATAAATATCTATGTGTCTCCATCTCATTTCTTAATTGTAATCGAGTCCTTATTTTTCTCACCTCTCCCTTTCTTCTTTGTCTTTATCAAAATAGGATAATCCCATTCCCCATCACTCTAACTACCTACACTTTTTGTAACCTAAAACAATAAGGCTTTAAATAATAAATATACCAAAATTACATTGTAAACACGCTAAAACAATAAGATTTCAAATAATAAACATATAATTGAATAATATTGTGAACATACTAAAACAATAAAGTTTATATTATCAGATATATATATATACTAGTTGTGTACCCGCGCGAAGCAGCGCGGGTAAATCATAATTTTGAAGTCAATAACTCAACCGTCAATCATTTTTCTTGTTTCAATCCATTCTCCGTCCCTCTCGATGTTGAACATAATATCCATCCGTAAACATGTACTACAAAAAACATGTAATTATTTTAAATGAAATGTATTACATCAAATTTGTAATAATAGTTAGTTGATTAATCATATTTATCAAGTAAAAGTTCTTTATAAACGACGTTTGATGTGTAGATTACACATGATAATCATTTATGTTTGTCTAAAGATAAAACGTTCTCATTCAAATCGAAGAGAAAACCATCTCATTATTTCAATGTAAATTGTGGCAACCCGTTCCACATTGGTTTATAGTGTAAATTTAGCTTTTTATTAGCTTTTTATAAGCCTTAGGCGATGGTCACTGGTCCAACTGTACCTGGGTTACTGCCAGAGCCCAGTCTCATAGGAGGTCAAGGATTCAAATCTCACCTGAAAGAAAATTCTATTTTCTGAAATGCTATATAGCACCCAAATTAAAGTAAATTAGTAGAGCATGAGCAATGAAGGTGTGAGAAAGCCTCTTTATCATAATCCATCAAGCCAAAGAGCATCCTCCAAAAGTTAAAATAACTAAGGCCCATCAGGTAAGAGATTTTTCTTTAATAAAGCTACACACCCACCAACTTGTTAAAGTAACAATTTCTACTTAGTATAAGCCTGCCAAATTTATCGCAACATTAACGAACAACTTAGGTATGAGGATCACCAGATAAGAACTCTATCTTTTGCAATCTCAAACAGATCATTAGTTGAAGGACGTAAGGTCTGATTGCATGCATTTGGATCCTGAAAAGAACGTAAAATTGAAGCAAGGAACACCAAGTGTGTGCCAATATCACCAATGCTAAAGGAATGAACTTACCATGAGTTGCGGCTTAGAAGAGAATTGATAAGATGCACCTCGGTGCATCTCATCCTAATGTGCGTTCATTTCTCATCCAACGGTCGATAATCACTTCTCACACTTCTCACCATTAACTAAACTTCTCACCGGAACCCAACCCTACACATGGATACGTAAAAATATATCCCAAGTGTATATACATTGAACTGATACTCTGTTAAGACCAAACATAGCATTATGGTTCTTAAAATCATACCTTAAAATAGGCTTCGCGCCAAGCTTTATGCATATCCATGACAACATCATAGGGCAGTAGCCAACAACCATGGTAAAATATTCCACACGTAATGAAAATCTATACAAACACCATTCCCAACCCCGAACAACAAAATGAGTAAACATAAATCGAGAGATTGATGTGTACCAATTTGAAACAGAGAAACAGAAAGATCGATTGGATAAAGTAACATGAAAAAAACGAGAGATTGATGTGTACCCAGTTTGGGGGGGAGGCATCAATCATTTCATAGAATACATACCTGAAAAATAACATGAGAAAATGAAAAGTTGTCCAGGTGAATCATCCACAAACAATTTCACCTTGTTAAACATCTGCCTCTAGTCTTATTTGGCATGTTCATCCTTTCTTTACTTATTGACCTATCAATCATGGTATACAATCCATTAAACCCATAAAAAATATTCAAAATCAGTCAGACTCTTATGAAGATTTTCAAATAGAAATGGATGACGAAATAATCTGATTTTGCTTATTATCATAAATGGATGAAGCCATAATACTCAAAATCCAGTCAAAAATGGGTTACCACTCAAAGGACCATTTTTATAATTTCCTCTGCCATAAATACACCATACAAGAGGCTGGAAACTGGAAAGCACACAGGCATAACAAGTAGTGATAAAAGTATTTGAGAAAATTCATTGATTAAATATTATATTACTTATATATATATAGCAGATGATATAAGTTTTGAGTGTAAAAGAATTACAGTTTCTCAGATACCTTTCTTCTTTCTTATCAATCTGCAAGAACTCTTCCACACCCTCTTTCAAACAGATTGGCAACAGAATGAGCTAAAGATTCACTTGCACCACAAATGCATCAAAATGTAATGATTTTTTTTAGAATAAATGTGAAAAAGTTACAAAACTTCCTATTTGGTACCCATTTTGACATACAACATATTGATCAATAACATTTGTTAAAGTAGATATACAAAAGGTTATCGCAAAGTGGACGATAAATTTGACAACCAATATGTTATATGCTGACAAATTGGTTTGGTGTGTGTGAGAGAGAGAGAGGGAGAATGGAAGACGTTAGGACACCAGCCAAAGCCAAAGATCTTTCAGTTCAATTTTCGAAATTACGAATTTGGTTGAAAATGTTAATATAATGACATAATTAAACCTGTTTTATTTGTCAGGGTAAATATGTTTCCTATTTACGACCACAAGTTGATGAAATATTCTCTTAACCAAAACTTCGTTTTGATGAAGTTTATGACCTCAAGTCTACAGGGTAGCTTCAACGAGATGATGGAAGAGCGCGCCAAGTGTTGGCAAGACTAAGTGCGCGTTCTCAAGAAGGTGGCGAGAGATGTTGAAGTATAACGTTTTTCACATGAGTTGCCGCCGTCTCACCACCACGACCCGCCAGTTCCAGGTACACTACTGCCTTCATCATCTGCCCTTCCTGCACAACACTCTCATGGTTAGCCTCACAAAACAGCTTAAAAAACAAGACATATTTGTAGTTGGTATTTACCGAAAAGAGAGCAAGTCCATGCTCAAACTGAGCATTTCTATGTCCATGATCGGCAGCATGCTTCATCCATTTCCTAGATTGTCGATGGTTTTGCGACACCCCCATGCCTAAAGAGTAACACAATGATACATTATACATAGCATGCACGTATCCCCCTTCTGCAGCACGTAAATACCATCTTGCCTGTTCAAAAACACGATAAAAGCTATATAAATTCCACCCAATTCAAACCAAACCAAACCAAACCAAACCAAACCAAACCAAACGAACCCAAATATATTCAGTAGGGTCTGGGGATAAGATTTACACATACCGCATCTGAAAGATTTTGGTTCATTCCACCACCGCGATGCAAACAAAGGGCAAGCTGGTATTGGCCGGGGACATAACCAGCAACAACAGAAGCTTGATATAACCATTTCACAGCTTTCTTCATGTTAGACGGTTCCACTGTGATTTTTTGAAAGTAAAATGTTTGAAAATTTGTCTGGATGTATTACCATGATGGATAACCCTAAATAATTATAAATATTATTTATCATGAATAACATGTGTACCTTTTAACAAGTTGTTAAAATGTTATTTGCAAAGTAGCACTATGACAACTTTAGCAAGTTGTGTAAGTGGCACTTTCACGTCAACATTTTGCAAATAGCGATTTAACAACTTATGAAATTATTATTTTATGAATATTATATTCACAAAAAGTGGATTTCGCATGTAAGATCAACATCATTTGGGGAGGGGAACTAAGGTTGATTACAAGGGTCTGTCATACATGTCTTAAAACCGTGAGTTCAGGTGTGGATAAAATGGACAATATTTGTTATGGTTGGCCTGCGATATTATAGATGGTATCAAAGTTTGGGCACTGGACAGGTATGCCAACAAGGATGTTGCACTCCAAGGGGGTGGATTGTAAGATCCACATCGATTGGAGAGGGGAACTAAGGTTGCTTTATAAGGGACTGGACAACACATCGAGTTCAGGTGTAGCCAAAGCAGACAATATCTTGGTCCGGTTGGCTTGGGATGTTACATCACAAATTGTTAAAGTGCTACTTGCAAATATTGGCTAGTTCGGTTAATTATACAAAAAAGTAACTATAAAGTGCAAAAATGGTCATTTTGCACAATTTCCTCCATTTTTTATCACTAATAATTTCAATCATAAATATCTGTCACAATAAAATATTGATTCTAAAATTATTTAACGGTCTGCCCCAATACAAGCAAAGTGACGAGATTGCCAGAATTCAAAATCTAACAGTAAACCCTAACCCTAATTCCTAACACTGAAGAATAGTAATCAAGCATGAACTAACCACCATAAGCACAAATCTCCAGTTATCAACGATAATAAAACAACTTTAGTTACCTTGAAGATACGAAATCCCCAAATTGCACTGTCCAGCAGGATCACCGAGCTCGACGGCCTTTCTGTACAAAGCAACACCTGCTTCTTTCTTCCCCATCTCCCAATAAACCAATCCCACATCCACCATAGCCAAAGTCGATCCACGCGCCGTCCCTTTCAAAAACGAATCTAACGCTTTCTCACGGCCAACCATACCAAAATCAAAATCAATTTCAGTAGACATCAATAGAAAGCAGGCAAAAGTAGATAAAACTAATAAGAAACCTAACCTTGAAGTGGAAACCATTGATAAAAAAACAAAAATATAAGAGGCAAAGGAGAAAGGTCTAACATGGAGAAACTGAAATGTGTAGAAGGAAACCTAATGCAGAAATCAAACACAAAAGAAACAATGGTCAGTCAAGATCCAACCGACGTATGAAATAATGACTAAATACCAATTTAGAAGATGGAGAACTCGATTTGTCGCAGAGATGGAGCTTGGAGAAGCATTGATGGTGGAGCTTGGAGGAAGGAAAGAAGCATCTTGGGAGATAAACCCTAAAGTTGTAGGAACGATTTTGGAAATATGAATTTGAAATTTGAAACCTTAACTTTTTCTGAAGAATTGGTTTAGCGGGAACCGAAAATGGCATGAAGAACTCTGTATTCAAAAAGCAAAGTCTGAAGTAATCCAATTTTGTATCGGTGATGGTGGCTGCATTAAGAGTGAGTACCTTATGCATATAAATTTGTAATTCATAGTTTTTTGAATTTCATGCATAAAATCATTGTACCACATGCATTATCACTTGTCTTTAAGAGTTTTGATATGAATGTATTATAAGGTAGTATATATATATATATATACACATTATAATACTATCACATAGTAAACCAATCGTATTACAATGTGGATACCAACTAAATGTACACATAATATGGATGTCATTATCATATTGTGCACACACAATACTCTCTTATCGTGCACATTATATGGGTTCTATTATTCAGCAGAGAGAGGAGAGAGAAAGATAAGAGACGAGGGATAAGATATGAGAGAAGTATTTACAAAGTACTCACAATTCCCCTTATTTAGTTAAAATTATTAAAATTATGATGTTTTCTATATTAAACATTATTTAAATATATGATCTGTTGAATGGATCTCACAAATCGAAAAGATCTTCCTGTATTTGTATAGATTTTCATATCATAAATAGTGAAGTCTTGTTGACTTTAAGCTCTGACCTCGCAATTAGGTTTATCAATAAAAAATATTGGTGAATAAGGGTGATAATTTTGTATCAAACTAAATCAGCCTACATGTATACTAACCATACAAATTACTTTGATACCAATGTAATTGATAACAATTATAGTCTGTTAGTAGTAACGTATCAAGTATGAAAACTTGGTCATGGATTCACGCCTTCACGATATTGCAAGTCGCATGCCACAGTAGTACCAAGGTAGTGACTTAATTATTTATTAGTTTTGTATTTTTAATATAAATATTAAACATTGTAACTTTAACTATTTTGTTTGCAATTTTTATTCCTTGCAATAAAAACCCTTAAACATAACATTAGTTACATTAAAACTCAAAATGTCACTCAAAACTTAAACAAAATGGTAGGTTTTCATATATGTAAATTGAAGTTAGTCAAAGCCGAAAAAAACTTAAAACCAGTTATAATTAGTTAGTATACAATATATATTTTTACATACCAATTATAATAGATTGGTCATTGGTACACAGTATCAAAGAAACAATCTTGGCACCGTACTAAATCCACGCTTATTAGATCATATTTAGGGATTGTTTGTTTACCTCTTAATGGTTTCATTAAGAGGCAACCTCTGAATCGTTAAAAGATAAATCTTGTTTGACAAAAAAATTGTTTGCCTCTTAATGGTTACAAAACCCTCTGAATGATTTTGTATCTTGAGTCTTGACCTTGCCTTAACCATTCAGTACCCTGATTTCATTCTTAACAATTAGCAAACAACAATATTTCATTTCACACTATATCATAATAGTCATTTAATCATTCTACACAAAATCATTCAACAACTGTCAAACAACCTCTTAACAAAAAATTTAGAAGCAAAAATAAGTCGGTTAAGTAAATCCGTTTAATTGACAAGCGACAAACATTATTATAATACATTTTTATCAAGATGACGTTGATCTAGTCATATATATATAGGTTACAATAAAGAATAGACGATTCAAATATTATCAGAGGCAAGAGGGGATATCTAACTCTTTCCACAAATAAAAACAGATAAAGTTTGTCAATGGAAATTTATATATAATGTATATAAAACATTCAACTTCAAATGCCTTATTCGTTTTACATATTAATTAAATCAGCTATATATTATTACATTAGTATATTATAACGATGTGTCAATTAACAGATAATAAAAGCACTTTCGTTACAATAGAAAGCATCTTTACACGTTCATAATATTTTTAAAATTATTTTAAAAAAATAAAATATTTGTTAGAAAGATGCCAAAAAAAAAGCCGGCATCGAACAAAAACAAATATAAAATAATGAAGAAAAAGACAAATAATCCAATTAAGTATCTTTGGAAAACAAAAGATAGAAACAAAGTTAATTAATTCCATTTAAACAACTTCGTGTATAAAAAACTCAAACTCTTACGTTTATTTCATCAGCCAACATTACAAAAATGTTCGGAACGTTATCAGAGGAGACCGAAGTGAAGGTGCCAGTGAGCAAAGCTTGGGATCTCTATGGTACCCTCGAGCTCGGGAAGGTCGTGACCGGGAAAATCGTGGATGCAGTTGACGTCGTCGAAGGTGATGGCGGTGTCGGTACCATTCTCAAGCTTACTTTAAAGCCTGGTATGTATCAACGTCTAATAATATCAATCACTTTTAAGTTTTAACAGATAATAGTTAGTATGATTACTGAAATGATTGATTACATGTGCAGGGTTCGGGTTTTCGTATTATAATGAGAAGTTTACAAAGGTCGATAACGAGAATAAGGTCAAAGAAACAGAAGTGGCGGAAGGGGGATATCTTGATCTTGGATTTACGCTTTATAGGATCAGATTCGAGATCAAAGAGAACCCGAATGATGATACAGGTTCATCGTGTATTGTGAAATCAACGATTGAATATGAAGTTAAAGAAGAAGTTGTTGCCAACGCTTCTCTTATCACCAGTGAGCCTCTCATCGGCATCATGAGCATCGCAAACGAGCATCTTCTGAAATCTGGTTGATAGCAATAATTGTTTGTTCTTGTGTTTAATGATTGTGGTGACTAAAGATAATAAATACAAGTTACTTTTTTTTTTTTTTTTTTTGTTAATAATCCATGTGGATATACACTTTTATGGATCTTATGAATGATCTGAACCAAAAATATCAGATATCTGATTTTTGTGCAAGGTCAGAAGAAGACATGAAATTTATTCATTAGTTATGACTTAAAGATACAGATGGTCAGTGTTTGTCAAACCCAATCTATGCAATACAAATCAGTATTGAATCTTGACATATCAAAACATATTAGGGTTAAAATGAGCCCAACGGCCCCAACTGGCCTTAACTAGGAACAATCAAAATTCAATTTTAGTTTGTTTTTTTTCATTTAAGTTTTTAAAAGGCTATAATTACTTTTGCAGAAGCAATATTTATATCAATATTTATTCAGGTTAATATTTGTTCGATCGATGCTTCCAAAATCATTGGCTTGATTTGGGCCTGGAGGCCTGGTCTGTGCCCGGTTCATTTTTTGACGGCCCATTTTTCTAGTTAACTTGGGCTATTTTGGTAAACTAACTGATAAGCTAGCTTTTCAAAACGCTATTATGAGTAGTTTTTCAATAAGTTAGCTTATAAGTTAGTTTATGGTCATCCAAACATGTAAAAAAAAACTTAAGCTAGTTTTTTTTACCAAACAATGTCTTGATAAGACCGCAAAAAACCGGTTTCTAAATTTGACTCGTTTTATATGATTTTTTTTTCTTTTCTCTTGTTTTTTTTTTCTGTTTTAAAAACCTTTTATATAATTTGTCAAAAGAAAAAATTCTTTTAAAATCCTTTTTTCTTTGTATCTATTTATAAAATATAAATCGAAAACGTTGTGAACTGATTTTAAACAAACAAAGTTATTTTTATCAATTGGTTTAATTTTTTAGTGGATGATTAATAATTGATCAATGTTCTTAAAAACCCACCGCACAGCTCCATGACATCAAGTCTTGTGTCTCATGCCACGTTAAGCCCATGGCACGCCATAACCTAATGCACAATTCCGTAATGCAATATTTGATTTTTTCTTACGTTTTTAATGTCTTATTTGCAAGTTTTTTAATATATACCATAATTTAACTTGATTATTACTGTTGACTCATTGAATAACACTACAAAACATATATTTTTATATATAATGATAAATATGAATTAGAAAAATGACGCCATGAATCACGCCTTGAGAACGCCATGGCTCCTAAGGCTTGAGGCTTGGCCTCGCCGCCACGCCACGCCTCACGCCATCTAGAACCTTGTAATTGATTATTATAAATAGGAGTGTTAAAAGTTGAGTTGTAAGTTATTTGAACCCGACTCAAAAAAATAATATTAGGCTCGAGCTCGAATAACTTTCTCACAGTAGGGATCGAGTTCGAGCTTGAATACTCATTAATGGGCTCAAACTTAAGATCGATTAACCCTCTTATTGACTCGATCTGATACAGGGAGAATTTGGGAGTTAATAAGAATTTTCGAAAGTAATTGGAAAAGAGGGAAACGAGATCGAAAGAAAAAACGAGCTCGCAAGAGACTCGGAATTTAGCATCGAAAGAGTAACAAATTGAGAATTGCAAACAACAGTCGAAGCGAGTTTGGTGCTAGTTACATGTGGCCTAACCCACATGGAACTCACCACATAAACCAAAGTGACTTGCAAGTGAGTTGCATGTGGTCTAACCCACATGAAACTCACGCGGGACACTGTTTGGACGTGAGAAGGCCATCCATAACATGAAGACTCCTTATGCATACATACTCCTTATGCCATTCATGCCATATTTTGTTTTTGATAATTATCTTTATTATCTTTTTACCTTTTTAATTATCTTTCCTAGTTAAATTAGGTTTAAGTTCATTTAATTTCTTTTAATTATCTTTAGTTTTAATTTAATTTCGGTATTTATCTTTTCCCTAGTTTTAGTTATAAATAGGATAGTTAGCTTTCTTTGTTAATCAGTTCAATTATTTAATAAAAGTTTAGCTTTTTAGAGAGTTTTCTCTTAATTTTGAGTTTTACGGTTGTAATTCTCGTTATCAAAAGGGTTTAGACGCTTGTCGATTCTTCCGCAAACCTACGCTGCGTCACGATCTCAATAATTTAATCGAATTTTTGGACAAGTCAAGTCGAACATTAGTATTATGAAACTCGACTCATTAAGTTAAACGAGTTTTAGGGGTCGTTTGGCAGTTGCTGAATGGTTTAGTGCAAAATGATTACGTTGTCTGAATGATTAAGAGGTTTTCATGATATAGTGTAAAATGAAATATGGTTGTTTGCTAATTGTTCATAAGGAAATCAGGGCGCTTAATGGTTAAGGAAGGGTCAGGATACAAAATCATTCAGAAAATTTTGGAATCATTAAGAGACAACATTTTTTTTGCCAAACAAGATTTACCTCTTAACAATTCAGATGTTGTCTCTTAATGGAACCATTAAGGGGTAAACAAACAGCCCCTTATGTGTGTTCGAGATCAACTCAAGCTTGAAATTATTATATTCGAGCTCGAGATTAAACGAGCTCAAGCTCAACTAGCTTGTTAAAAACTCGACTCGTTGACATATAGATATTTAAATGGGAAATTAATTAAACTAGGCATTTCAGAAAATCGACTTTACCTCATAGCCATTCTCTCCCTCAATTTATTAAAATAGCCCATAAGTTCGTGAAAGGTGTTCGTATCTACGAACACATCCTTAAATCTGATAAATTTGACATATGTTCGTAATATACGTTCTTATATACGAACATAATTAAAAAATGAGGGGCCATAATTGTAACTTGTCTTTTATTTGAAACTATATGTTCGTGCCCTACGAACATATTCCACGAAGTAGTGCCAAAATTGTAAATAATTTGATTAATGCTTCAAAGATAAGGGGCTAAAATTGTAACTTTCTTTTTATTTGAAATAATATGTTCGTGATACACGAACATATTCCAGGTCATAAGTGTAAATTTTTTGATTAATGTTCCAAAGATTAAGGGCCATAATTGTAACTTGGTTTTTATTTCAATTCATTTAGATCGTAAATAAAGAATCACGAACCAGGGGTCAAACTTGTAAATTCTGAATATTCGTATATCACATGATATATATGAACATGGGCCAAAATTATAAATTTCGCATGTTCGTATCACTCACCAATTTTACGATCAGGGGCCAAAAAGGTAAGTTTGGTTCGTATTTCACGAACAGGGGCCCCAAATATAATTTTTTTAAACTGATTTCATTTCCCAGGAACCAATTTCACCAAGTTATACAATTTTCTTGACCTTTTAAATTATGTTCGTATATACGAACGTATATTACGAACATATGTCAAATTTATCAGATTTAAGAATGTGTTCGTATATACGAACACCTTTCACGAATTTATGGGCTATTTTAATAAATCGAGGGAGAGAATGACTAGGAGTTAAAGTCGATTTTCTGAAATAACTAGTTTAATTAATTTTCATATTTAAATACATGGTTTACAAATTAATGAAATTATTGTTCTTATTACAATTTATATTTTGTTTTTAATTTAAAATAAATATATATTATTGATAAAACGGAAAATTTGAAGCGTGTGAGGGAGAGAATTGGGGAAGAAGATGAAGATTCTGGTGGCACCTTCGACTCTACGATGCTCAATCTCATCAACAGCTTCACGAATTCATGATTTTGATCATCATCGATTATTGATCAACAAAAATGGCGGAATTAGTAACAGTTGCGCAATCACTTCACCACTCCTTTCTCAGTCCAAATCCTCCTACCTCTTCTCCGCAACCTCCACCAGTCGCCGCGGTCCTCCTATCTCCGCCATGGCTTCATCCACTCAATCTCCTTCGCAGGTTTCTGATTATATTATTTGAATTAGCTTCATTAATTTTCTATTCTCGTTGATTTTTATGGTTAATGATATATTTGTGTTTTCGTCCGCCGTGTGAAGATTTTGTATCACTGTGGAAGTTTTAGTGTAGTGTGTTTAGAAACCTAATAGAATAGTTAGTTCAAATTTAATCGACTTTAGCTAAAATCGTGGAAAATGGAAATGACTGAGAATTATGCCTTTTTTCCCCCTAACTATGATTGTGAATTTCTTTGTTGTCTGAAATTCGCTCAATTCAACCGTGGTGTAATTAGAGTGCTTCATCTGGTGATGCTACTGCTGATGTCTTTCAAATCATTAAAGAGCATCAGGTATTCCTATGATATAATGTTGTGTGTGTGTGTGTGTTTTGTTGTATTCATTCTTTGGAAAAGATACAAATACGTGTGTGTGTGTGTGTGTGTGTGTGTTTGATTGATTGATATGCGTATTATTTTCCATTGTAGGAAAAGGCTGCTAGACTGCCTCCGATTGAAGAGGTCAAGACTATCCTTAGTCATGGCATGCGCGGTGTCCTTTCCACTTTTTCCCAGGTTCTTTTCGGTTCTGTTCTTAATTTCCAAATGCTTTGGATAGTATATTGTGTAGAACAGGGTGTTTTACATACATATCTGGTTTAGTCAATGAAACATGGATTTTAGGTTATGATCAACTAGAACGGTTTGCAAACAAATAGTCTTCCTTTGCAAAAGTTAGAGATGATTTTTGTGCTCAAATGAGTCACTTTTAGGATCGCTAATTGACAGATATGTATATTTGGAGGTAACAAAGATGCATTGTTACTTATATGATTATGACTGCTGGTAACAAGCTTTTCATCTTCATGATAAAAGTATACTCAGGTCATAATGATAATTCAAAAATCATCTATTTGACTGAAGTGGATGTGGTGTATGGTGTACCTAGATCTAAATTGTAGCAAACAGATGATGTTGGCTCAGTATACATGCTCTAGATTGAATTCATTTGATCATTTCGCCTCATTGTTTTCATATGGTTCTGTTCTCAATTGTTACAAGGTTATTTGCTTTGCAGAAGTACGATGGTTATCCATCAGGATCAATGGTTGATTTCGCATGTGATGCCTATGGATCTCCCATATTAGCAGTCAGCAGTTTGGCAGTTCATACCAAGGTTCTCCATGAGTGAATTTTTTAGTCATGCAATGTATAACTAAAAGATGTTTTCTTATTATAGGCTTAAACTTTTAATGTTCCTCCTTTGGAGATCATCATTGAAGCTGGTGGCTTTTTGCAGGACCTCCTAGCTAATTCTAAATGCTCATTGCTCGTGGCAAAAGATCCGGAGGATAGGACGGATTTAGTTATAACCGTACATGGTGTTGCTGTTTCTGTAAGTCTCTATTTTCTCTGGTTCTTGAACCTTCAGCGTGATTACTTTCTGTTGCCATCAGCATTTCCTATTCATCATCTGGTCTTTCTTTAAACTTCACCGTTGACACATTTCCCTTAACTTGAATACTAAATTGATCATTGACATTCATATGTTTTGATCAATTCTGAAGGTTTCTAATGAGGATAGAGACATTATACGCACTGCATACTTGGCAAGACATCCTGATGCATTCTGGGTAGAACTTTTTGTAACCTAATACCTTGCTTGAGGTCTCATATCCTTCTTGTGTTTACATCAATCTGACATTTTATCTTGACACCAAGACTTGTTTGTGGTGAAGGTTGACTTTGGTGACTTCCAATTTCTGCGCATTGAACCAAAAGTTGTGCGATTTGTTTCTGGTGTTGCTACCGCTTTGTTAGGATCAGGAGGTTTGTCTATTTGAAATTCACTTGCTAAATTTTTAATCTCGTTTTTCTTCTTGATGGTGATTATGATGCATTTGGAATATCTATTTTGCACCAATTTAACTTCAACGAGCATAGGAGCTGTTTCCAATGGCTAAATGTTGCTATTGGCCAAGTGATTAATATAGCTATGACAGGGAATCCCAGTAGCTAATTAAAACGATTTATGATTTTCATATTCTTCTCGCTCTTGAATTGTCAAGTTTCCCCAATAATCTCAGAGTTCACAAAGGAGGAGTTCAGAGCAGCAAAGGTGGATCCAATATATCAATTTTCTAAGCCTGTGACGGTATGGCCCTGCTAATGAAGCTAATTTCGGAGGAGACACGTATTGGACGTTCACCCTTTTTTGTGTCTTCCTCATCTCAATTTTTTTTTCACCGTAGTGTTTGTTATATTTGCCATTAACCAACTTATTATGTGACGTTGCAGTCTCACATGAATAAAGACCATTCAGATGATACAAAACTCATGGTTCAGCACTCAACATCAGTTCCGGTAATCCATAATCTTGAGCTCTCTTGTTGTAGATAACTTCCCATATATACTAGAAAGAGAAACCTATTTTTCTCATTCAATCTTGAGTAATATACTCAACTGGATTTATAAAATATTATTTACCCTCATTAGAGGATAAGTAAATACGTAAAACTAGTCATGTTGCAAACACTGGCTTTTGGCGAGATAACAACAGTCTAAAACCAAACCAAACATACCCAACATATCCCACTCGGCGTAGGATCTGCAAGATAGCAACAGTCTCATACCCTCATTTATCTTATTATCATAATTTGGTTTTACAGGTGGACTTTGCACACATGCTGGATCTGGATAGCCTTGGGTTCAATGTAAAGGTGATGTTAATGTCTTCTTTAGCAGCCTAATATCATCTTTGATCTTATTCCAATGCTTAAATGTAGAATCTTGGATATCTTTGGGTCGCTCGCTATAGTAGCATACAAATAATACCGTCTCAACTTGATGCTTAAATGTTGGAACTTAATCTCTTTTGGTATTTACAACATCGTACAAACAATACATTCCAAATTTCTAATCCGATGATTGTGTAACAAACTTCTCTGGAGTTCTAGACACCATCTTAAGGCATGTTCTTTCCAGGATTGCTATTGGTCAAATCGATTCATCGAATCAGTATTCCCAGTTGAATCTTTCCTATTACAGTTGATTTTGGATTATTACTTTACCAGAGTTTATACATCTCTCCAAAACATGCCTTTTGGACACTTTTCGTTTGTTTTTTAAGAGGTCTAAAGTCTGAAGACTTATTTTAGTCATGATTAATAAGACGTGGTGTGTAAAAAGGTCTGAACGATTCAGACTTAAGAGCCATTAAGAGGTTTTTTTAAAAAACAAACAACCCCTAATAATTGCCTTCTCTTTTGTTGACGACTAAAATAAAAGATCCACTCTTTGGGATGAAAGATTCATTTTCTTGTATGGTGGAAATGTTTTATCATGTATAGACAACTGTCTTTTCTATGAGTCGTGCTTGATTATGCTCGTAATTCTTCCGTCCAATGAAAATTGCTAGCCTCGGCCGCTGAGTGAGCCAAAAAATTCCCCCTCACATTGGTGTCCTTGGAGGCGCGTTCCATGTGGGGCCGGTTAGGGTTGCCGGTAATCAACTTCTTTGCCAAATAGTATTGTAGTTCGGTAAATTTGTTTCGACTATTAATGAATTTGTCCAACATTTTACCTTTCAATAACAACAAAATAAGAGAATCTTTTGAACCAAAAGTAGCTAGCATCAATATGATAACTTTGAGCAGATACTTGATATTTAGCTTGAAAATTTGATGAAAAAGGAATGTTGCAATTTCCGCGTAGCATCTCAAGATGGAAAATTGTTTTAGTTTTCATGGATGGAATCAAAGAAGTCTTGGTTTCTTCTTCAGTTTGTTTAATGGTTCTTAACTTCTGTTCTACAAATGTTATCTTAGGCTGGCTATCAAGGGAGAAGCTTTAAGCTTCGGATTCCATTCCCTAGGCGTGCAGAAGACAGAAAGTGAGTCTCGAAATATGTTGTAGCACGCTACTCGTTTGAGTCGAATTCTTTCGTAATTATTCATGTTTTTAGAGCATCTCCAACAGCTTCTCCAAAATGGAGAAAATGGGAATTTTGAGCTATAATTTTGCTCCAACAGCTTACCCAAAAGGCCAAAACTATCCCCAAAATGGAGAAAGTAGGAGAGAGGAGTTTTTCTCCAAATATGGAGATAACCCAAAAAAATGATTACTAAATGAGAGCACCAATAGAAAACTTTGAAAGTAGATATTTAGAGAGAGAAATAATATTTTAATAGATAGAATGAAATATTTTAATATTATAATTAATGTTGGATTCTCTAAAATGGGGAATCTATTGGAATGAATGTAATTTTTTTTTTTGGAGATTTTAACTTTTGGTTTTCCATTTTGGAGAAATTTTGGAGATGCGCTTATGTTCTTTTACAACATTTATAGGGATGTGAAGACCCTCATAGTTGAAATGCTTCAAGCTGCTGCCAAGTCTCCAGTCAGTTTATCACAGTAACTAAATAAAAGGCATGTTTCTTAAACCTTAATTAATCCAGTTTTATATCCTGTTCATTTTTATGGTATACTACAAGGAGAATGAATATGTGATTATGGGTCTGTTAGAGAACAGAGAATTTACGCAGAAAATTATGGAATGAATTCAATTGACGGAAGGGAAGAGAATTTGATTAATTGATGAATAACCAAAGGGAAAATACAACCACACTTCCAGGGAAAAACTCCCTCTCTAAGCTATCTAGCTAAGAGCCTAACAAGGTTAGTTATTTCTCACATGCCCCATACACGCACTATTCCCTCCCTTTTATTCCCACACTCTCTCCTCTAACAGCATATTAGCCACTTGACTGTTTTACCCCTTTCCCCCTTCTAGAATAAACATGAATAATTTGTGGGCTTGGATGTCGTTGGGCTGGACTGTTTGAAACCCCATCATTACTCCCTTCTTCCAAAAAAGTCTTGTCCTTTAAGACTTAAGTCCGGAAACTGACTCTGTATCGAATTGGCATTTTCCCACGTTGCGTCTTCCACCGACCAGCCCTTCCACTGAACCAACCACTGTTGGATTTGTTCATCATGCTCCGTGACTATACGAGACCCCAAAATCGCTGTTGGCACCGATAAGTCATAGGCCCCTGTTTCTAACTCTGGAGGCAATATGGTCTCAGTAGGTGCTTGAACAGCCTTTTTTAGTAAGGAAACGTGAAAAATGGGGTGTATTTTAGAGGTTGCCGGCAAGTCCAATTTGTAAGCGACAGGCCCAATTTTTTCTAGAATCTTAAAAGGTCCAAAAAACTTGGCTGCCAATTTCTGGTGAATACGTTGAGCCACTGACATCTGTCGGTACGGTTTCAACTTGACATAAACCCACTCTCCTACCAAAAATCGGACGTCCCGCCTTTTCTTATCAGCTTGCTCTTTCATGATTGATTGAGCATTAGAAAGGTGTTGTTTAAGTTGTTTCAAAGCCTCGTCACGGTCTTGCAACTCTTGACCCACCGCGTGCACCCGAACTTCTCCTGGAACAAATTGGAAAACCGTAGGTGGTTTTCGGCCATAAACCACCTCAAACGGTGATTTTCCGGTGGACCCGTGGAACGTCGAGTTGTACCAAAACTCAGCCCAAGGTACCCATAAAGACCACGAACGGGGTTGATCGACAGCAAAACAGCGCAGATAAGTTTCTAGGCAACGGTTGATGACTTCCGTTTGTCCATCCGATTCCGGGTGATATGCGGAGCTCATATTCAGTGACGTCCCTTGCAATCGAAAAATCTCCTGCCAAAACACACTCAGAAAAAGAGGATCGCGGTCGCTTACAATGGATTTAGGAATACCGTGATGTCGTATTACTTCCCGCACGAACAATTCCGCCACTGATTTGGCCGTGTAAGGGTGTTTTAACAACAGGAAGTGGCTGTATTTTGATAGTCGATCTACAACTACTAAAATCGTATCATACCCCCGAGATTTAGGAAGGCCCACAATAAAATCCCTAGAAACGTCCTCCCAAATAGCGTTAGGAATAGACAGAGGTTGGAATAGACCCCCGGGTGAAATGGAGCTTGCCTTACATCGTTGACAGACCTCACATTGTTTGACAAAACATTTCACCGTAGATACCATGCCTGGCCAATATAACGAAGCTGCTAAGCGTCTATACGTCCGATAGTACCCCGAGTGACCTCCCGAAGCTGACTGATGAAATTCAGCTAATAACAAGGGAATGAACTTCGAATTACGGGAAATAACTAAGCAATCTTTGTAGTAAAGAAATCCCTGACGAACAGAAAATTTCGGATGTCGCGATGGGTTTGCTTCACAGTCGGCTAACAATTCTTGTATTTCTTTATCTTGGCGCACCTCGTCGAACAGTTGTGCCCCTTGCAACCAGATTGGTGCAGACAAGATAGTGTTCAATTCTCCTTCCGAAACACATCTGGAAAGAGCATCCGCTGCTCGGTTTTCACGACCGGGTTTGTAACAAATGTCGAAGTCATAACCCAGAAGTTTGGCTACCCAATTTTGCTGATCTGGAGTAGTGATCCGTTGTTGCAACAGAAATTTGAGGCTCTTTTGGTCTGTGTACACCACAAAACGTGCTCCCAATAAATAGGAACGCCAATGTTGAACCGCCAACACGAGTGCCATTATTTCACGTTCGTATGCCGACTTGGCCAAGTTGCGGTCGCTAAGTGCCTTGCTGAAATAAGCTAAAGGTCGGTTCTGTTGCATTAAAACCGCTCCGATACCCCGACCCGACGCGTCACACTCGACCACAAATGGTAAGTGGAAGTCTGGAAGAGCTAGCAATGGGGCTGATACCAACACCTCCTTCAAATTAATAAAAGCATGTTGTGCTTCCATCATTCCACGCGAATGCATCTTTTTTTGTCAAATCCGTAAGCGGTCTCGCAATACTACCGTAATTTTTAACAAATTTACGGTAATATCCGGTGAGTCCCAAAAAACCTCGCAGCCCTTTAATGTTTCGAGGAATTGGCCAATTCAATACTGCTTCGATTTTCTTTGGATCCATCGACACTCCCTCACCCGTGATTATATGGCCCAAGTACTCCACTGATGGCTGTCCAAAAGAGCATTTTTTTTTGTTAACCACAAAATGGTTGTCCCGTAAAATCTGTAAAACCACCGTCAAATCATCAAGATGTTTGGCCCAAGAAGAGCTATAGACCAAGATGTCGTCAAAAAACACCACCACAATCTTTCGTAATAGGGACCTAAACACATCGTTCATAACTGCTTGGAAGGTAGCCGGGGCATTCGAAAGACCAAACGGCATTACGAGATACTCGTAATGGCCGTCATGAGTACGAAACGTTGTTTTTTCGATACTCGAACTCTCCATACGGATCTGGTTGTAACCCGACTTCAGATCTAATTTGGAAAAAAAACGTGTCCCATTTAATTCATCGATAAGTTCCTCCACGACCGGAATTGGGAACTTATCCGGAATTGTAACCTTGTTGAGGGCTCTATAGTCTACGCACATTCGCCAAGAATTATCTTTTTTACGAACGAGGATAACCGGGCTAGAAAATGAACTTTTACTCGGCCGTATCATACCCAACTGGAGAAGCTCGTGGACTTGCCTTTCAATCTCGGTTTTCTGAACATGAGGGTATCGGTAGGGGCGGACACAGATTGGGTCCTGTGGAGATTTTAAAGAAATCACATGATCATGTATCCGAGAAAGAGGTAGTCCCGTAGGATCACGAAACACTTCGTCAAAACAATGTAAAACATCGTTTAGTTGATGCTGTTGGAATGAAATGGTGGTTGTATCCATCACCGAACTTGACGAATGTAACACCGAAAATGAGCCCGAACAGCGTGTGGGAGAAGAAAGCCATGATTGCAGCGATGCCGGAGACGGCTCGAGTTTCGATGTTCCCTGAAGATGAACCGAAACCCCCTGAAACATGAACCGCATCGAAGATTGCTCCCAATTATGAATTACATCCCCTAAGGTTTGTAACCACTCCATACCAAGAACCACATCCAACTGCCCCATATCAAAAACCAAAGCCGTAATAACGAAATTACAGGTGCCCACGCGAATAGTTAACAAAGGACAGCGATGGGTAACCCGAATACGATGGCCATCTCCCAACTTAATAGTGATTCCCGAAAATGTTTCAACCGATAAACCCAAACATTTCACCAATTTACGAGAAATAAAATTGTGAGTTGCCCCACTATCAACCAAAATCATTATAGGAATTTCACAGATAGAGCCTTCGAGTTTAAGAGATTTACCCCTTGAAGTATCTTCAGCCGAAGCGCCAAAAAATTCCATGGCCAAACATAATTGCGCAGAATCAGATTCATTAGGGATCACGTCTTTGCTTTCTTCCGACGCCAATGAATGTAGCACTCCTTGCTCCTCATCAGATTCATCGTCTCCTAACAGCAGAACACACAATTTTGCCTCAGGGCATTTGTGAGTCGGCCCAAACTGTTGACCGCACCGGAAACATAAACCCTTTTTACGTCGCTCCTCCCATTCAGTACGTGAGAGCGATTTCAGACCACGATTGCGATTGAACAAATTACCAAAATCAACAGAGGACGATCCCTGGGAACGGGGAATCGAAGGCCGAACAGAGTCAGAGCGTCCGCTCAATGGTGATTTTTCTGGAGAAGAAGTGAGATTGGGCCTGAATTGATCAGATCGACCCCCACTAATGGGCCTCCCTTCGAAAAACATACCCTGGCCCGACCCTTGATGATAACGGAATCTGGATAACGTCATGTTTGACGCCGAAGGGTTTAGCATCCCGTCAATATCCTTCGCTAAATACATGGCATCCAATCGGGAATTCGGACGATGTAATCGCACCCATTTTTTGACATCATCTCGCAGCCCTGCAACAAAGTAACCCAGCGATTGCGATTCGGGAAGTCTGGGAACAAGAGACAATAGGTATTCGAAATCGTCGATGTAATCGTAGATAGAGGCCCCTGTTTGAGGGTAGCGAGTTGTTCATATGGGTTTTGTATCTCTAGGCCACTAAAACGTTGTAACAACTCGATTTGAAATTGCTCCCAAGTGATGTTTCCATACACTTGATCAACAATTGTAAACCAATGCTGAGCAACACCGGTCATACTCAACTGAGCGAGACGAATTCTCAATGCGGAGGGGGTACCATTGATGTCGAAATATAAATTCGCTTTCTGAATCCATCCTTGTGGATCAAATCCGAAAAACTCAGGGAGTTTAATTTTCTTAACAGCCCAAGGCAGGTTGTCAGACGTGCCACCACCAGAATTCGAGACTTTAGAGTTTGGCATAGGGGTATTACAATCGGGGCTTAGAGACGTTACCTGAGGTGAAGCATTGGTAGAGGACGAGGCAGGATGCTTCTCCTGCTGTTTCACCCATCCCATCATAATTCGACGGAACTCCGTAGCTTCGGTACGATCTGTATCCAGAGAAGATTTGATATCGAGAAGATCAGCCTGGATTTTTGCAATTTGCTCCTCGTGTAAATCCAAACGAGCAGCCTGAGATCAGGTTTCCACTGTTGGTTGCACCATGGTGAAAACAACAGCGGCGGCAGGTCGGACCAATGTTAGAGAACAGAGAATTTACGCAGAAAATTATGGAATGAATTCAATTGACGGAAGGGAAGAGAATTTGATTAATTGATGAATAACCAAAGGGAAAATACAACCACACTTCCAGGGAAAAACTCCCTCTCTCTAAGCTATCTAGCTAAGAGCCTAACAAGGTTAGTTATTTCTCACATACCCCATACACGCACTATTCCCTCCCTTTTATTCCCACACTCTCTCCTCTAACAGCATATTAGCCACTTGACTGTTTTACCCCTTTCCCCCTTCTAGAATAAACATGAATAATTTGTGGGCTTGGATGTCGTTGGGCTGGACTGTTTGAAACCCCATCAGGGTCATGAAGGTGGGGCCTACAAAAAGATTTTGTTGTCCCAAGCCTAAAGCAATGGAATGGCTCAGTAGCTTCGAATTCAATTTAAAATCATTCTAAAAGTTATTAGTAGTCCACAACTTTGAACCTATAAAGAGCTAACAAGTCTTAAAAGACAACATCTGAATCGTTAAGAGTTGAATCTTGTTTGGCAAAAAAAAAGTCTGCCTCTTAATGGTTTTAAAACCCTCTGAATGATTTTGTATCTTGGACCTCCCTTAACCGTTCGGCGCCCTAATTTCATTCTCAACAATTACCAAACAACCATATTTCATTTTGCACTTTATCATAAAAGTCTCTTAATTATTCTGACCACTTAATGATCTTGCACCAAATCATTCAGCAACTGTCAAACAACCTTATTGTGTATCTATATATTGGACGTGTTGTTACATGTTACATGTAAGCTGATTGAAGATATATAGAATTTTGATGATGCTTTTGTCAATGTTGCAGAATCATGGCAAGAGTTGTGGATTCCTTGATTGATACAAACTAAACTAATTAATGGGTGTAACGTGGTCATGTATGATTGTAAAAATGTACCGTATTTTATTTGAACTCTTTTCTTACGTGTTACCACCATATTAACATGATTTATTTTTTAATTGACCTAAAATTTGAATTTTTTTTATACATTTTCAATGTTCTGAAATGACCTAAATGGGGTCCAAATAGCAACACCTATAAGGTTAGATGATTGCTTTTGTAGATACCATCACTTGCTCATCAACTCCCTCCTTTGAGAAGTGTATGTTTTTGTGGGGATGAATTTTCTTTATCTTCTATTACATTGCTTTAATTGTAGAACATATGTAACGGATCCTTTAAAACGGAGAAAATAAATATTTTATGGATTTTAGGTTAAAAAATTTTGCTTCAACAAATTCTCTAAAAATGAGAAAATAGGAGATTAAGGTGGCGTTTGTTTTTTAAGAGGTCTGAAGTCTTATTTCACTTCTGATTAATAAGAGGTGGTGTTGAAGTCTGAAATCTAAATCAATAAGACTGTTTTTGTAACGTCTGGAGGCGCCTGAGAGCATATGAAATGACGTAGTGATAAGAGATTTTAAGAAGTTAGGTCATCACCAGGGCCGTGCCTGGGGGAGGCTGGGCCGGGCGTACGCCCAAGGCCCATGAGAATTAGGGGCCCAATTTTTTAGTATATATTATATAATAGTAGTAAAAAATAGTAAATAAAATAGACAAGTTCTTTTAGCATCTAATAGGACCAAAGAATTTCTTATTATATTAGGGCCCAAACATATATTAATTAATTACATTGGAAAAAAATATTTTAAAAGTGAATTGGTTGGACAATTTATAGTATTGTTTATTATTAATTTAAGTCTTTTATTTGATACTACCGTCTAAAAATATTTGCCTAAAATATTTAATATATTTTACATCATTCATCTCCCACTTGTTGTATTAGAAATCCAAAGTCTAATGAAATCCAAAAAAATTGTATTATATTAAGGGCCAAAACATATATTAATTAATTACATTGAAAACAAAAATATGTAAAAAGTTAATTGGTTGTTCATTTTATAATATTGTCTATTATTTCTCTAAGTTTTTTTTCTATCTAGTATCAGAGTCTAAAACTACTTACCTAGAAAATATTTTGATGTGTTATCCATCGACCATCATTCATCTCCTACTGACTCTTTTAAGTATCTCATCCGCATGAATTTTATATTTGTATTAGAATATAACAGATTTTTGTTATTAACTAAGATAGCACGACCCTACCTTTTGAAATAAATTACCAACCATATGAGATATGAGACGGTTTTAACTTAATTTTTTTTAACAACGAGAAAATGATCACACTATTAAACAAAGAATGGGCCTAGCGAGGGACTAGGACACCAGGAGAAACAAAAATTACAAGATACCCACCCACACATCTCTCGGATTACTATACCAAGAATCACAGCTTAAAACCTGCCCCGATTTAGATCTAGAACAAAACCATTGGAAGGAACAAAGTTAGACGTTTTTAACTATAAAACAGTGATGAACAACATATAACCTAAGATGAGATGGAAACCCAACTGATTGATATTGATTTACATAAATTATTACTCCGAATAGTAACGATTTTGACTAGGGCTGGCAATGGATAAGGGTAAACCCGTTACCCGTTATGTTTCGACCCGTTAGATAAGGGTATGGATAATGAAAAATTTATCCATTTATCCACTTATCCATTACCCGTTTACCAGAAATTTTAGTGGGTAGGATATGGATAAACGGTTTTTCGTTATCCATTACCCGTTACCCGTTACACTTTTTAGTGTTAGTCTTACACATTTTAAATTGTTTTCAAAATATTATACTATGATTATATTTAGGGTAATTAAATGTTTACTACAACAAATTAGATATAAAATAATAACTATATTTATGAACTTATGTTTTACTTATATGTTTGAGATTTAACAATATCAATTGTAGTTCAAAATGAAATTTTGTTTTACCATTTATCCATTACCCGTTTCGTTACCCGCTACTTTTAATGGGTAGGGTAGGATACGGATAATGGTTTTATAAGATGGATAATTACCCGTTTCGTTACCCGCTATTTTAAATGGATTGGATAACGGATTAACCCTTACCCTACTCATACCCTACCCGTTGACAGCCTTAATTTTGACCCAAAATTATGTCATTTTATATATTAAATGTACATCATAAGGATGTTTTTGACGGTGAAACAAATTAACGATGCTATGTAAAATTGATATGGCAGAAAATATTAATTCAGAAGTAATTATTGATTGATTTTGCGCCTAAGCATACTCAAAAAAATGATTTTATATGAATTATTAATGTTTCTTGAATTGAATTTTATTTCTTACGATAAAAACAATATATCTACGATTTTCTTTTTCATAATTATCAAGGGCCCTTTTTCTACATCTCGCCCATGACCTATAAAATGTCAGGAACGGGTCTGGCCGTCACTTCTTATTTCAGATGTATTTAAGAGCCATTAAGAGGTTCTGAAAACTGGAAGAAGAAAAAAACAAACAATCTGAATGTCAAAAGGTCTGAACGATTTAAACTTAAGAATCATTAAGTGGTATTTCAAAAAAAAAAAAAACGACCCCTAAGTGTGAAATTCTCCAATTTTGAAGAACTCCTCACCACTAGGGAGAGTTTATTTTTTATAACATTCCTATCAATAAAAAAAACCATAAAATTAAATGTTTAAAAGAGAGAAATAATATTTTATTAAATGTATAAAATATTTTAATAACGTAAATATTGTAATCTTCAAATTAAAAAAAAAACTTTTAGAGTTGAATGTTATTTTTTTTAAGGATTGTAAATAAAATGAAATTGATGGAAATGTTTTTACACCATCATTAACACAACGTCTTGTCTTGCATATTTTTTCCCCTATTCCTTCAAATTTCAAATTAAATCAAACAAATTGATAATTCATAAAATTCTGTTATCGGTTGGTAGAATATTACATTTTTATATTTGGATTTGTTTAGATAGTAGTTTATAAATTATGGATCAAATTCAACGTTACAAGTTTATGAAAATCATGTAAACAAAACAATGGTAGAATGAATTATTTTATAAAAATGTTAAATTTGTTATGGAAAAAAGATGGACCACATCATCATTCATGACAGATGCAATTTGTCCTATTTCTTTAGTTGTACCAAAATCAATGTATTTGGTAAATTGTTGCAAACATACAATGTCTTTTATTTTATTGTAAAAGCATCTCCGATATCAAATATAAAAACATAAATTCATTTTCCATTTGAAAATATTTTAGGTATATTTCTTTTTTATCTGTAACTATATAAATATTCAATAAGGTTGGGGTTCTGGTGAAAAGATAAGTTAACTTTGAGAAGTGGTTATCAACCGTTTTATGACAAATTGATACACATTAGAATGAGATGCACCGATATACACCAGATCAATTCTCTTCTAAGTCGTAATTCATGGGAGGGCTTGAGATTAAAAGGGATCAACGGTTAAGACGTTTCTCACCGTTAACTCAACTTCCCACACGATCCTTCGCCTATTCAATAATACCCTTATATTTACCAACTTTACAAATTATATCCATACTTTTTTTTTATTTTTAATATACCATAAATTATACCTGTCATATTATTTTTTGTCAAAATATTCTACAGTATTAGTTTTTCAATAAAAATGGTGTTTCAGTATTATTCGTTACACAAAAAATGAGAAACCCATCGAAACAAAATGGTGCTGGTAAAGCAAAAAATGGAAACCCCATTAGAGACGATCTAAAATCAAATTCCAAATTTCGCACCATTTTAGTATCGATGGTAAATAGTATCAAATTTGATTGCTGATTTGGTCGATAACTTTTTTGTTGTATTTTTATTTTAAATAAACACATTTGTTAAAAATTAAATATTGCATTAATTTTGAAACAAAGAAATACATCCAACATTTGACAATATTTAAGACAGAAAAAGATTTGAGGTTGAAAATGTACAAAAAATTGTCCAAAAAGCATAAGATATATCATTCTGAATCACTCTCCATGCTTCCCATGGCCTTCAATCCTGTTGGTCTCTGCACTCAATTTACAACACAATATTAGTACTAAAATTTACATCACCATGTTTTCCAATTTCAAATCATCAACATACAATCTTTTTCAAATTTCAATCATTTCGACCCCAAAAAAAGACCAAACACTTGCCATTGCCATGCTTTTACCAATGCAAGTAACCCGGGGAAAGCGCTCACCCCAATAAGCGTTTGGTAATTCGCCCCTTAGGGGTGTTTGGTTCATAGAATGGAATTGGAATCCATCAAAGAGGAATTTGGCTTTGAAGGAGTTGGAATGGAATTTGACTACAAGAAATGAATTTGGTTGGTAGGAATTCAATTCCTTCACTTTAAGCCAAGAAATGATTAATTTCTTGAGATGTAGAATTCAATAGAATTAGAAGGATTTCATCGCGCTTTCATTCCGTGAACCAGACATGCGCTTGGAATTTAGTCAATGGAATTGGTCATTCCAATTCCTTTCAATTCCATGAACTAAACAGTCCCTTGGGGACGTTTGGTTCGCAAAATGGAATTTGATTGAATTGGAATCCATCGAAGGAATTTGACTTTGAAGGATTTGAATGAAATTTGACTACGCATTTGGTTGGTAGGAATTCAATTCCTACACTTAAGCCAAGAAATGATGAATTGGAAGGATTCCATCACTTTCATTCCGTGAACCAAACATGGGCTTGGAATTTGGTCAATGAAATTAGTCATTCCAATTCCAATTCTGCGAACCAAACACCCCCTTAGTTTTGTTTTTTAAGAAAGATCCCTTTGATAGATTTAGGCCAAATTGATGTTACCTTCTTGGTGTTCTTCTTTTCTCTGACTTCGTATCTCTCTTGGCACATATCGGTCAACCATGCCCCTGGACTCACCAACTGATTCATCCACCAATTACGACAAATTAGTCAAATTACACACCAGATGCTCTAACAAAACTCACAAAATATAAACAAATATAAACCCATTTACAAGCAAGAATCTTTTTCCACAAATGCCCAAAATTTCAAACATGTATAATAATATGTAGGGACAAATTAGTAACATTACAAAGGATTTTGTCAAATAATAGTTTTAAAGATAATACCCACAATCTTAATTCATTTTCCACATATAATTTCACATAATAATAATATGCAAAAATTATTGTAAATCTTGCATAAAAAGTTGTAATTTTTTTTTTAAAATCTGGGGACAAATAAGTTAAACCCAAATACATGGTAGCATCATGAAAATACAAATAGTTCTAAAAAATTAGAATTAAAAAGAAAAATGGGTGTAAATTTAAAAATAAATCCTTTCAAGGGTAAAAATCTTTCTTGAAAAATGGCTAAAAATCAACACAACCATGCAATTATCACTTGTACATCTTGCATTAAAAGCAGTACCTAGACAATTTCACAGTTGGGAAATATTGTGTTCATAAAACACACACAAAGAAAGTGAAATTACTGTGTGATCTATGAATGAAGAATTATAGACGGAGAAATTGTTGGTTACTTACAAGTAAAGTTCTTTGAATCATTTTGGCCCTTTTCTTAGGCCTATGAGGAAGCTTGCAACCTTTCATTGCCATGAAATCTTCTTCTTTCTCCTTGCTTGTTAATGCTATGTACAGTTTTGGCCATACATGTTTGCTTTTACTACTACTACTTTCCTCCACCCCTCCGCCGCCGCGTGCGCCGCCGTCGATGGATGGTATCTTCGGCTTCTCAACCACCCCCGCCGCCGCACACCCTCTTGTCGAATACAACTTATCCTCTTTATCCGATGACGATTTCCGGTTGCTTTCCGATCTTAAAATCGTCGCTGCCTCAGAGTTTCTGTACAAAACATTCATAACAACTTCGTCAATTTAGCAAACAAACAAACCCATAAATTAAGAACAAACATCAGATTTTCAGAAAAGCAAAGAAAAATTATATGTTTTGTACATCTGATTGATTTCCAGCAGATTTTGGGGGATTTCATTTGTTTTAAGTTTCATCTGAAACATTAAATCAAACTCGTATAAGAACTTCAGTAATTTTTGGGGGATTTCATTTTTTTAAGTTTCATCTGAAACATTAAATCAAACTCATATAAAAATTTCAGCAGATTTTGGGGGATTTCATTTTTTTTAAGTTTCATCTGAAACATTAAATCAAACTCATGTAAAAATTTCAGCAGATTTGTGATGATTTCGTGTTTCAAACGTGATTATATAACAAATCCACATCTGATATCCATGAACTTTCTCGAAATTTCCGGTTTCTAGAGTTTATACACATCAAATCCATATCGAATTTTACGAACAAGTTTCCGTTGGTTCAGATTTGTTGTAGGAGATAATTTGGGGAATTATTTTTACCTTGTGAGACGAGTCGATTGTGGTGGAAGAGAAGGTTCTCTATTTTCATTATCGGAACTAAAAGCAACAAAATGAGAATTGATTTTCCGGCGAATTCTACGGCGGCCAGAAACGGCAAAGGATGGATCGGTTGTATCATCTGGATCTCTCACTCTCACACATCTAAGTCTCTTCTTATTTCCCCATCTTAAAAACAAATCTGTTGTACTCTCTTGTTGTTTACACGCTCCTCTCTTCTCTATTTTCTCCATTAATCGAAAACAAAATTCAACCAACAGTGAAAAGAAGTCCAAATCCACAGGACGATGAACTCTAGGTTACAGATTCATTAACAAAAACAAAGATCTGACGGACTGTTCTTAAGAAAATGTGAAGAAATCGACAAATTGTCACTCTGGACAAACATAAACCTGCAAAATTAACAAAAAAAAAATCAGTCGAAATAGACAGAATCGAAGAACATGAAAAGTAGAACAGATCTGATTGTTACAAAGCGGATTTGATTCGAGGTCGAGATTAGAAAAACTTACGGAAACGATTACGAAGCCACAAGCAGTAATTCAACAGAAAGACGCTAGAATTCGTAGTGTTTGATGAATTTAGGTGATTGTAGAGGTGAATTTTGTGGTATAATCGTCTTCTTTAGCGAATTGATTTCATTTATTTCTGGGTGAGAAATGGGTTTCATCTTATTCTTCTTCTGCTTGTTTTGCAATTTATATAACTTGTAGTCTGTTGTGGGATAAGTTCGGATGTGTGGTGACCCTTGGATTTTGAATCAACGGTGGATGATCGTCGACAAGCTTTTGGTTTTGAAAAAAGAGGATCCATTAATAATTTTCTATCTTTTTTTATTTGGGCTTTGTACATTTCATAATGTAAAGCCCATTTTCCACATTTCAAGGCCCAAAAATGTAGTCCCCCCAAATTATCTCATAAAAGACCAAAATGGGGTTCGGTTCGGTAAGAAGTTGAGTTAGCATAAGAAATGTAAGAAGTGGTTATCAATCATTGGATGCATGATGAGATGCATCAGATTATTTCTCTTAAGAAGCGGGGTTCATGGGTGGGCTTGAGATTATAAGTGATTAAGGGTTCAAAACTTCAAATCCACTTTTCACGTTTCTCACGTTAACTCAACTTCTCACACGATCGTTTGTCAGATGCTATTATGGGTGAATTTTGGGTGTTCAAGAAACGATTAACTCGACCAATCTGACGAACCCAATCGGAAAAAGCCTATCTCAACCCAACCCGAACAACCTTATACCTAATCGAGTTGTAAAATCTTTAAACGGTAAGTGAGTTGAGCTTGAATTAGGGCAATTTCAACCCAACCCCTATGTTTTTTGATACCATGGATTTAATATGATTGTTAAGTCATTAATTAATATATGTAATTGTTAGCCTTAATAATAGTCTTGTGTAAATATCTTTTAAAATCTCTTATGTAGTTATGTAACACCCCGAATTTCGAAATGTATCATTTCAAGCTAATGCAGAAATCAGTATTTGAAGGAAAAAATAAGTAATATGATCTTGGACTTGAATTCTATATTTTATAGTCTTAATAGATGAAGAATTCAATTACGAGTCCAACGGTTCTTTTCGGAACGAAATTGGAGCTATAACAAAGAAGTTATGGCCAAATCATGTTTTGAGAAGGAATTGAGGCTTCTGCCTCATGCGCACGGGTCGTGCGTTTTTCCTTCATGGGATGCGCACGGGTCGTGCGCCCCAGCAGTGAGTCCAACAACTTAAATCGATTTTCAGCCTCATTTCTCACTCTCACCTCATTTTTCATCCTTATTTCTCATCTCTTCTTATTTCCTTCTTAGAAACCGATTCTAGGGTTTTTCTTCACCCAAATCGCACCATCTATTGCTAGAAGTTGGGTGTTTCATCCAAGTTGTAACACCCGCTATTTTGGAGTTGGGTGAAAAGTTGACATTTACCCAAAGTTGAAGGGGGTAAAATGTAACTTGGGTTATATAAATATAAATCAAGTTAGATATTTGTTTCTAAATATCACAAATCTGATATTCTAAAGAAATCAGAGAGAGAGAGAAGGAAGCAGGAAGAAGAGGTCGATCGATTTTCTCCAAATCAAGGTACGAATCTAGCTCAAAGCTTTGATCTAAGTGTTATTTGCCGTATAGAATCTCGTTGTTAAGGTTTTTAACCGTTTAATTTCGAGATTTACGTATTTTGGGTTAGATCTGGGTTCTGTAAACTACCTATCGAATAAGACCGAGAAGATGGTTTCGACCGATATTGGGTTCGACCGATATTGGGTTCGACCGGTGTGGGGTTCGACCGGTGTGGGGTTCGACCGGTGTTGGGCTCGACCGATACTGTGTTTCGGCAGTCTGTTGTGTTGTGTATTCAAGAGTTGTAAGTCAGTGAGTTGTCTATATTTTGGCTTACCGATTTATCGGTGTTGTCGTAGGTAGCAATCGTAGGAAGCAGACTATAAACCGGAAGAAATCTGAGGTGAGTCCTTTAAACTAAATCAGTCTATATTACAAAAGCTATGTGATAAATGTATTTATTTAAATGTGGAAAACCTTGTTTTAATATGGCTTATTATTGTTGGATAATGCTTTCTAAAACCCTAATCATTTCAAGAACCAAGATTTATGGAATTGAACCATTGTTCATATGAATTGCCTGTATATTTGATTTAATACGAGTATGCTCTGAAATGACATGCTTTGGCTTTGAGTCTTAGTGCAATGGATCTGTAGGCATTGTGTTCCTATGTCCCCGGTTTTGGGCATTTGGTTCACGTTTTAGCACGGAATAGGCATCGGGTTGCCATGATAAGTAAGGTGTGGGCCTATACGGTCGGACAACGTCTCATGGTGCTGTAAGGTGTAATTCCATATGGTGCTTGAGTTCCCCCTGTTTTGGGAACTCTCAATAATAGATCCAGAGGGGTTGACTTGGTGTTTTGAGCAACAGATCTAGAGGGGTTGAGCTCGTTATGTGATTTGGTGTTATTTGTACCATGTTTAATCACTAATGGTTTAATTGATTTCTTGACTTAGCTCGTGGCTATAATCACCGTGTGACATCGATTTGGGTTTGGTACTCTTTTATATTATTTGGCTTGCTCTCACTAGGCTTTAGCCTAACACTTGCTCTTGATTGTCATGTTGGCAGGTTATCTTAGCAGTGGGGCACGCCGGGACTGAGGGAGCGACCTTGGGGTCGTGAGTGGTCTTTTTGAGGATAGCTAGTGACAATCGTCCAGTGATTTTTTTTGAAGATATATTTGGAAGGATAGCGACACCCGACCCTAATCTAGTTAATCAATTGTAGATTAGTAGGTTGTCGTCTTATGCTTCATTATTGACCATGTGTATGGCTACTCTATACCCCGTTTGGGATGATTTTGTATATTGGGATTGTTACACCTTATTCCGCAAGCTCAGTCTATTGCCGAATTTTCGAATTTTTATTTCCGCTAATTTTTAGGGTGTTACACAAGTGTTCAGTTTGGAAGCTTCACCACCATCTTCATCTTCTTCACCACTTCACCATTGGATATCTTCGACCTCAAGCTTCATTTTTGGGTTTTCTAGGTTTTCATCAAAACCTAAGTGGTAAGTGTATCCCTTCCCTTTCTAAACTTTTATGTAAGTTATAAAATGCTCCATTAATGGTTTCTTAGTGTTCGGTTTCTCAAATCTCGGATTTGTTGGTTTTGGAGAAATTAGGGTTTTGATCTCATTTGGGGATTTTGGTATATATGTTTGGGAAATGATTCTAAGTGATTGATTATATGTTTTGATGGTTGGAAACTTATGGATCTAGGTTTTGGAAGTTTTGCTTGAAGATTCAAGTTTCTTCAAAGGAGCTCAAAGTGGTATAAAATATAGATTTAGCCTAAATCTAGCAAGGTAAGTTCAAGTTGATTTGTTAAAACGGTGTACATGCCAAAATGTGTATTTTGAAGTAAAAAGGTGTTTTACTTGGTATTTGTCAAAGTGTGAGTATTTTGATAAGTTTTCATATTTGGTAAACTTGAGTTGTGTTAAACTCATAAAATGCTCATATTTGGGTTCCTAGCAATTTTGCACAAAAAGAGTCCGTTTCATGGGTTATGCACAAAGTCTAGTTCATGTTATATACATTTTGGTGTATTTGCATTCATAAACCCTTTGGAAAACCTTTGGTCCCATTACGTGTTGAGTTTTGGGTTAAACACGTATTTGTAGTGTGTGTCTTCATAAACGTTATTTTTAAAGACATTTCATTAATTGGAGGACCGATAATTATTGGTCAAAAGGGTTTTGAGCATCTTAGCTCGGTGTTGGCTTAAAATGAGTCGTGTGGACGTTTGTCCGGAATTGTAACCAACGGGGTTTTTGAATAAGATGACGATTAATTTTCTATCGTTGGGGAGTTACATGTCTTGAGTGCGTTGGTCATTCAATTGGAGTCATGTAATGATAGACAGTGTTGTATTGGATCCATAGGCACGTAAGTCTGTCTGTCTTGTAATGCCTGAGGTTTTGGGTTACTTTTAGTGACCGCTCGGGTTTGCTAGCGAGTGGACAACGAGTGGCACGAGCTGCGGAGGGGGAAACTCGTCTAGATTGGATTGACACCCATGTCTGTAAGTCCTTGGGGTGGAACTCGACGGAGTAGGGCCAGAGGCATTAAACGGTCCGTGGTATGATGTCGTGGGAGGCATGAGAACCAGGATGTCGGGATCTGTGTGAAATCCAATAACATCGCGGGTGGCTCCATTCACGTGTTCTCGAGACCCAAGATGGAAACGTTTAGATGACATGCAAGGAAGTCGCGTGAACGACCTACTTGCATGTTTTCTATTCTCAGTGTTTACGGATCTCCTCATTGTTGATTCGTGGTATTTAAATGGTAATGTGGTATTTTACCAAATTGGGTTTTTACGTGGTCGACGGTAAATGATGGCTTTAATATTGAGTTCTTTCCACGTATATTAAGTTTTGAAAGGAATGCGTCATTTCCACGTTTCGATGCTTGAATTAGTCCATATCTTGGTCGGGTGAGTTTTGGGACATGATGTGTTATTTACTTTTTATAAATTAAAGTATCGAACTATGACCCCGTTTTGGGTGAGTTTTGGGCTGCATCGTTTTATAAGAAATGTGTGTTTGGGAGCATTGTCTTTAAAAGTGCATATTATGAAAATGTGTCGTTTCCATTTTAAAGTATAAGATTTCAAAGGATCTCGCTTTAAGCTGGTTTTCTTGCTTTTAAAGATTTATTCATTCATGTTAAAACTCTTGAGCTCACTAGGCGTTAAGCCTAACCTTTTTATTTGTCGGCATGTGCATCAGGTTTCTGTTGGGGGTTCGGTTCTAGTAATGCTTCGAGAAGTCGAGCCTTAGACTTGTGCGAGGGTATGTAGTGAGAGAAGTCTTCCGCAAGTTGGAGATAGCGTTTGTTATTGGGTATTAGTAGCACCCGTCTTTTTAACCTGTATGTATAGATTGTGTACGTGTATTGAGGTTGAATCCAAATTTGTGGTTGTAGATGATCCAATTATTGATGTATTTAGAAAATTTTAATTAAGTTGCTATTTCCAGAATTGAGGGTGTAATAAGTTATTAGCTTTATTAGTATATTCTCATTTTGATTTAATTCATTTAAACACAATTATTTAGTTATATTGTAAACTGATGTACCAAAGTTTCAACTCAACTAAACAATGTAACCCGTATGTGTTGGGTTAGATTGAGATTTTTCAAACCGCAAGCATTGGATTGGGTTTTCAAATGTCTTCAACTCGGTTAACCCAATCAGTGTGCTATGTAAAATTTTCAAAGTACAATGCTTTAATAAAAAATAATTTAGAAATAGATTGTGGCGTATTATTTTTGTTTACCAATAGAAATTAGTAAGACACTAAGATGGACTATAGTTTTACATTCGTGGGTTAAAAACCCTAAACAACATAAAATTGGGGCCCGAAATTTTGGGGACGCCGTTCAAAATCACACATTTAACATGCTAAAAAAACGGTCTTAATGGGTGGCAACTTAGGGGTCGTTTACTAAATACTTACCTAGTAAGCACTTACCAATATCATTTATCTTATTGATTAAGCATGGTTAGGACGAAGAAGCTTACCCGGTAAGAGATAAGGGAAGGGTCGAGAGTCTTACCCGGTAAGTGTGAGAAACAACTCTTACCCTATAAGTGCTTACCAGGTTTTAAATGTTTACCGACAATCAATTTTCATGGCCAAAGATGTTACATGATAAGGTAAATTAATGTAAATCTTTTGCCGGTGAGTGTTTACGCGATAATAATTTGGTAAACGGCCCCTAATATGTGTAATTGTTATAATTTCTCATAATTAAAATCTTTTTAGAGAGCAATGTTTCAAAAAAAACAAAACAAAGGACAGGGACCTTACAAAACAAAAACAACTAGCAAAAAGAGAGGCTTGAACAAAAACAAAATAATCGTCGAAACTTATGATATTGTTTCAATTATATTGTTATGTAAACTTTGCAACTTCATACATATTTTACATCCATTACAGACAATATATTGACTAAAAATTTGAATCAATTTTTAATGAAATGTCCATAAATAGACAAAATAATATATTTATAATATTCCAAATGTTGTTAATTGTACGGTTTAAAAAATATATATAAATACAATAAATATGTTTACACGACTTCGTTCTATGTTTTTCCGATGATGAGAGGCAAATCACGAGATCGTTGAAAGATGTGTTGGCAATTGATTCTTTGGATCGCAGCCTATTCTTTTTGAAAACACATATTTTCGTGGGGGTAAATTCTCATGGTAATCTTTTCGGTGACATACAATTTATATCATTTGATTGGATCGTTTTAAAGATCGGTCTATTTTGAAGATGATTTGGTTTGAGCCCCATTCTTTTACTGCCTCTTGAGGTTATATTGTTGTTTCTCTCATTGATATGTTGTTATTGTTTGTTTCTTGTGGGGTTTTACTTTATTCTGTTTCACGTAGATTTATTTTGTCAGACTGTTTTTTTTTTTTTTTACTTTTTAATAATATCTTACCTTTTAAAGAAAATATTGGGGGAAAGATAAATTTTGATAGGGTTATTTGTTGATTAGAGTTGGTGAATAATTTAAGTAATATTTTTGACTATTTATTAAATATTTAAAATTTGATAAAAAGTGTTAATATCATGCCTCATTTTATAAAATAAAATAACAATAAAAAATTAAAGACAAATGTATTTCAAGATATGAATCTAGACGTTTATTATAACCTTCGATTCTTGATATTAGGTACATAACAAAATGACAATTTTGTCCTAGAAACTAGTTCAATAAATAAAAGGCAAGTCACTTGCCCCACAATTATGATTAACATCACAATACTTTAGACAATATTTAATCATAATAATTCAAAGAGACCTACCACTAATCCACCTTTTTTTTCTTCTAATATTTGTGGTTATTGATTTTGTTTAAAAAAAGAAATATGAAATAAAAACTATGGCAAATTGTATGAGAAATAAGTATACTATTTTCAATTTATATTTTAAATAATATGTTTTTAAAATTCATATTTAAACATCTACGATTTAAAAATTATTTACAAATTTAAATAGACTTACGAATCGATGGATATAAAATAGTAACAACACTAAAATTTATATAGCCTCAACTGAGCTTGAAGAACCTAGACCTTATGGAATGCTTTGGAATTTTGATTAACTTCTTAAATCCATCACAGATCAAGGGGGGGAAAGATTTCTCATTCAGAATTCTCGGTTTTTATTTTTTGCATTTGGTTTCAATGTTAATTTTTATGATAAAAATTTCAAATGTTTGATGTAAGAAATTGAAAAGGTGTTCAAGTAACGATTCGAATATATTTTGTTGCATTTCGAATTTTGATAGAGTAGTAGCCATATAAATGAATTTTAGGTTCCATTTCAAGCTTGGTTAAGAGGCTTTAGATCTAATATTTTTTTCATTTGAATTAAAAAATCTATCTTCACTTATATATATATATATATATATATATATGGGCAGATTCAAACGAAAAGCTAAATGTTTAACTTCTCGCATGATCCTCCCTCCCTCCCTCTCTCTCTCTCTCTCTCTCTCTCTCTATATATATATATATATATATATATATATATAGGATTAGGTTCATTTGAAAAATGCTAAAAATATGATAAATAAAGAAATGATCCTAACCCTTTATCTGGTCAATATTTGTGCTTTTGACCATGAAGCACCGGATAATTCCTTGTGTGGTCTGTAGAAGATAGAAGGGTAGTTTCGTAAAATACGCGGGACGAGTTCATATATGAACATATATGATTCACATATGAATTATATGTTCATATATTCACATATGAACTCTTTTAACCAGTTAATTAGTTCATATGTGAATCACAAATGTTCATATATGAATCTGTTATTTAGTTCATATGTGAATCAGTTAATTGGTTCATATATGAATCACAAAGGTTCATATGTGAATCATTAAAAAAAGTTTATATGTGAATTACACTGGTTCACATATGAAGATATAGTTCATATATGAACTCGTCCCATGTATTTGTAAAAGTTATGAAACTATCCTTCTATTTTTGGAATAGCCACAACTTTTGACCAGTCAAAACCGTAATTGTTGACTAGTCAAAGATGCAATATTTGATGAATCAAAGTCGATCTTGACCGAATGAAAGACTAAGATTACTTCTCTATTTCTCATATATTTAGCATTTCTCAAATGAATCTCTCCCTGTATATATATATATATATAGGCAAAGGATCATGTGAGAATTTGAGTTAACGTGAGAAGTAAATCTGAACTGTTGATCTATTTTAATCTTAAGCCCTCTTATGAATTGCGGCTTAGAAGGGAATTGGTCTGATTCATCTTATCTTTGTGCATCTCATCCTAATGTACGTTCATTTCTCATCCAACGGTCGATAACCACTTCTCACGCTTCTCACTGTTAACTCAATTTCTCACCGGAACCCAACATTATATATATATATATATATATATATGATTCAAATTTTATCTTCATATATATATATATATATATATGAATATGATACAGAGACTACTGTACAAACATTCATCAATTGCTCTAAAGGTGTAGATGGTAATATTTGGTTTAGAGGCTTTCATAGTATCCACCATATGTGATTTGTGCCTTCAACATTGGAACTCTCACTGCAGAAATGGCTTCATTTGCTTGCTGCACCACTTGCTTCATCCCCTGACCATACATCCATATTTAATATTTAAATATATTTATTTCATAACTTATATATCTAAATAATATTCTAAAACATGTATTTTGTAAGATTGTAACTGTAAAAAATAAAAGAAAGATTAGGATATGATCACTAATATATAGAGAGGGAGACACTTAAAATCATGTGAGACCGTCCTGTTTTCATGAGATCATGTTTTTACCCTTCAAGTTTCACAGTAAAACATTGTGAAGGTAAAAAAATCTGAACATTCACATTGTTTTGCTGTGAAGTTTCAAGTGTAAAATCGTGGTCTCACGGGAAATAAACGAAAAACCATGAAAAAACGGATAAAAAGGTAAAAAGTAGATCAATATTGATGTCGAATTAACGAGAAAAAATGATTGGTTTTTTTTTAATGTAATTTATTTCGCTCGAATCTTGTTTATTTATCGTCTTTTTCCAAATAAAAAATAGAGGGGGGTTGACGTTTTTTTAATTTAGAAAATATTGTTGTAACCGTACATTTAATCAAATCCATTAGATCATTTAATCTAACAGTTGATAAAGTGTTTTTTAGTCTTTCATTTATTTAGGGTTTTTCCCTTAACTTCGTTCTCTCTCTCTATATATATATAAAGAGAGTGGGGAGGGAAGTTCAAACGAGAAACATGGTTCAAAAAAGAAAACACATATATCACATATGTTTCTACACTAAATCAATATGATTGTAGAGGAAGGATCGAGAAGTTAAACATTTTGCTAGAAGGCGAGAAGTGTGATATCATATATGATTACACGGCCTATGGGTGTGCTTAATCATATATGATTAAACATCTATGTATTACCAATATAGCATGTGTTTAATCATATATAATTAAGCTTGTGTATCATATATGATTAAACACTTCTCGCCTTCTCGTAAAATGTTTAGTTTTTCGTTTGAACCTGCCCCTATGAGTGTATACCGAAATCAAATGTGATATAGGTGTTTAGATAAAAAATTCATGAACAAGAAAGTGATGAAACCTTGTTGTCTGAGTAGAACTGAATCCTAAGCTTTTGCTTTTGCCTTCTGCCATTTCCAAATATGATGATGCCAATGGTAGCAGCAGCCATGCCAACACAACAAAAAGCACCAATCCCACTCAAACCCCACCTCCAAAAATTCAATCTTTCATCACTTTTTGATCCCCAACCAACCACTTCTTTCTTCATCATCTTTGATGGTGATGAACAATTATCATCATCATCATCACTCCTTTTCTCGTATTGAAACGTACCCGTTTCAATACAAGACAAATCAGGTTCCCGAGAATTCAGTCTTGGAGAACCCGTTCTCATTTCGACAAATTGGTTTTCTTTCTTGAAGAAAACTTGAAAGATCGGATCTTGATCCAACTCTACCTCATGTCTTGCTTCTTTAGGCTCGTTGTTGAACAAAATCGGGTGTTTGATCATTTCTTTGACCTCACGATCGAATTCGGTCGGCAAAGGAACCAATTGTTTCCCGAATCTTGGTTCCTCTTGGACGAAATTTCGGGACTTTTGTCGGGTTTCAAAGTAATTTGGTTTGAAAAGCTTCACAGGACTCTTGACATATTTTCTTGAAAAGATCTTCTCATCCCCATCATCATGGACTTCAAGAAGCCCATCATAAGGAATGTTCACCCATCCTTCATCTTCAAGATCCATCTTTTTTGCATCAAATATGAAAGTTTTGTTGGTTTTAAACAAAAAGTTGAAATCTTGGTTCAATTATTGAAGTTGGTTTAATGGGGATTGAAAGATTGAACTTAACCATTAAGACACTTCTATATACATATATATATATATATACATATATATATATATATATATATATATATACATACATGTGGTATATGTATGATGTGGATGATACATAGCATTTGAACATTATTATTTATCCTCTTAAAACTTGACAAATTTAGAGTGGTCCATGGGACCTATGTGATGTGAAACAAATTGATTTCCAATTAATGATTCCTTTGATATTTTATTGGGATATTTTTAATACAATTATTTTGTCACCATCAATCTTTCTTTAATTTGAATGAGACGTAAATCTTAGAAGATAAGTTTGGATTGGATGAATACTAAACCTACGTCTATAGTATATAGTCTAGAGTCTAGCCCACGACCATGTTATAACTTGTTATGAAAAAATTTGCAGAACCGTTTAGAATGAAAGTCGTGATGAGAAGGGTAAAAAGGGATCTTCATCCTTGAATGCACGTTAGGATGAGATGCACCGAATCAATTCATGTATCAAGCGCGATTTATGGGGTGAATTTCAGATTGAAAGTGAACAAGGGTCCAAATCCCTTCTTACCTTATAACATTTAACTCTTCTTCTCACACGATCTTTGAAACATATCTTTATTAAGATCTAAAAAATTATCGACATTTGTACTCACGTTTCAAACGAGAACAAAGTCAAAGTAAAATTTTTCTATATTCAACACAAAATAAAATAAGAGAACATCAGAAAAGCCAAATCACATGTGATTTTGCACTAAAATCAAATTTGATATGAAGCATTGTCAAAGCAAGGGTGTGCGGATGACCTAGGTCGCAAATAATCACATGTGATTTGATCGTCATCGTTTTCTCTTTCTTTATTACTTTTTTCATTTGAACTCGTCTCTCCCTATGGTTACTTGTGAGGATTTGGTTGGTATAATAATAGCAAGTTCTATAGTTTCATTTATTTATAACTCCATATCATAAAGAATGCAACTTCTAATTTGCAATTTTGAATGTACACTAGAATAATTAATGTATATTAATTAAATAAAAAAATGCTTAATAAGTATAAAATGAAATAAAGTTATAACCAAAATTGAAGTTATTAAAGACCAAAAAGGTAATTTTAAATTTAAATTTTACTGCAATATGTTAAATTTTTTGACAACTTTTATTTATTATTTTAAAAACTGCATTATTTTTTCAATAGTTTTAAATTTTAATTTAATTTTCTTATATATTGTAGTTTTAAGTTGAAATTTACTCATCTTTACTTCGACTACAATTTTATTTATTTATTAAATTTTATTTTTAGTAAATGACATTTTAGGAATTTGAGTTACTATAAAACATAGTTTTAATAAATTACATATCAAACAAATTATATATATATATTTTTAGATGAAAAATATTTTTTTAAAAGAACGAAAAAGTAGGTAACATTTGCAAATATTTTACCTCGCGATATCTCAATTAAAACCGCATATTTGTCATCAATCTTTTTAGATATTATATTTGTTTGTTGAAAAACTTAATCAATATAAAAAATATATGTTATATAACAAAGAGGGAGGTTTAAGGAAAAAACCTCAAAAAATGAAAAAACCAAAGAACACTCTGTAGGACAGTATGTTACAAAATTATATGTATACGTAAATACATATCGTCCAAATCAAGAGTTATCAGAGTATTACTTTTCATTTTTTTAAGGTTTTCTCTTAAATCTTCATTTAACCAATTGAATAAAAATATTAAATACAAGAAAAAAGAAGGGTTGAAAGGTAAGGAATGGGCCATGCAAGTGTCCAAAGGTAGGGATCTTATCCTTACTTTGTTATTTAATAGTATATCAACTAAACCTATTTAAATACATTTGTAATTAGAAAAGGGTAAATGCTTTGCCCACAAGAAACACATATATGCCCTATCACAATTACCTATAGACCTCAATCTTCAACACAAAGGTTACTTAATGGTTTGATTTTAGTTACCCAAAACATTTATGAAATCGGTCGATTTTCAATTGTTTTGAGTTGGCGTAAGTATTTATTTTTCAATTAAAACAAAGACAATGGAAACAACACAACTATTTACGTAGCTTTGTGTAATACTCAATACAATCTCAAGTAAAAGGACAAGGACAAGGATCAAACAAACCTATATTTTACCTCAAGGTGGGACCTAGGAAGGGTAAAGATGTATGAAAGACCTGATGATATTTACTGTCAAAAAGTAGAGCAACTGTTTTCATGAGCAGATTTAAACGAGAAACATGTAACCTACGTTTGAATGGTCATGGAAGAACAAGATATATGCTAATTTTATGTAGAAGTTCTGAGTCATTTATACATCTCATTTACAATAAGAAGGTATGAAATCAAACATTTATCTTTACCCCCTTATTCTAGAACAAGAATCAGGCAAAGTTGGCTACACAATAATAAGTTTCCCAAAAAACATGCTTCATTTTATATGTAAAAGATAAATTACATAGTAGGGTCCTTGTTTTAGGGGTGTTAAAAAATCGGAAAATCGAGCCGAACCTTTTGATCTGAAACGGAAAAACCGAAAAAACCAGGTACCAGGTATTGATGGGTTGGTTTTGATTTTTAGGTACCCGCTTGTACCCGAACCAAACATGATGTATATATAATATTTAATTTATATTATTTATTAACCTAATGAGTAAAAGTCTTTACATTTTCGCTTTTGTTGTCAATCGTTACGGTGGATGATTAATTTTGGCGGTATGAGGTTGTGAATGAGTCGATATTAACCGAATAATGGATGTTTTTAAACAATTAAACTTATTTTAATTTGTCACACTTTGGTTATTTTTATTTATTTATTTATTGTGATTGTTTAAAAATGTTATATTTCGGTACCATTTTTATATTGTAAATGATATTTTTTATAACTTCAGGTAACCGTGAACCGAACTGCAGGTAACCGCCTTATTTCAGTTCAGTGCGGTTCGGTTCAACCTACGATTAAATTTCGGTTTGGGCAACCATATATCTGCCTCATGCGATTCGGTTCACATTCTTCTTACTAACCGAACTAGGGGTGCTCAAAAAACCGACCAACCCGACTAACCCGATCAACCTAACCCGACCAACCTGGGAAAAATCAACCCAAGGTAACCCGACATATAATCGATACAAAAATTAGAATAACCCGAAACTATTGGGTTGATATTGGGTTATGTTTGTTAGAAGATGATGATGAATGAAAGAGACAATGAACTATGTTGAAGGCTTGAGTCTTCGATATATTGATTGAGAGAATAAACATACAAAACGACAAAATAATAATGAGAATGTTAACCTAGACTAGAAGATACAGGGTACTTATACAGAGACTATATGGGCCTGGGCCTTATACACACATGGGCCTGGGCCTTATACACAAATATATACTAACATCCCCCCACAAACTCAATCGGGAGAAGAATGAGCCAGATGGAGTTTGGAGATTAGATCACGAAACCATCCGGATAGATGAGCTTTAGTGAAAATGTCGGTCGGTTGATCAATCGTTGAAATAGGAAGAAGCTGAATAGTCTGACGAGTCACGTGTTGAAGAACAAAGTGACAGTCAATTTCAATATGATGCATTCGCTCGTGAAAGACATCATTGTGAGCGATCTGAATCGCACTGTTGTTGTCGCACCACAATGGAGTTGGAGAATGTTGAGGAGCTCCCATGTCAGAGAGTAGCCAGCGTAACCACACAAGTTCTTGAGTCGTGTCAGCTAGTGCTCGATACTCACCTTCAGTACTGGATCGAGCGGTGAGAGATTGTTTCTTGCTCCTCCAAGATATGAGTGAGTCTCTAAGAAAGAAACAGTAGCCAGTAGTGGAGTGACGATCAGTCATGTCACTGTCCCAATCAACATCAGAAAATCCTCGCAAAGTGAATGCTGATGAGGATGTAAAATGAAGACCGTGAAACATGGTTCCTTTTAAATATCGAAGGATGCGCAGGACAACAGCATAATGATCGGAACAGGGTGCAGACATGAACTGACTGACGGTATGAACAACATAGGCAATGTTAGGGCGAGTCACTGTCAGATAAACAAGTGACCCCACTAACTATCGATACAAAGTAGGATCACACAGAGGAGGTCCAACATTCGGAGCTAAATGAAGGTTGTGCTCAAGAGGAGTGGATGCAGTTTTGTTGTCAGTAAGCCCAACTTTTGACAAGAGATCTGAGGTATATTTGGCTTGACAAAGATAAATTCCCGATGGATCGGAGAGCACCTCAAGACCAAGAAAACAGTGTAAAGATCCAAGGTCCTTCATCTCAAAGCAGGAGCTGAGAGATGTCTCGAGATGAGCTATGCCTGTAGAGTCACTGCCAGTAATAATCATATCATCCACATACAAAAGAAGTAAGATTGTACCAGCCTTAGTGGTCCGAGTAAACAATCTGGAATCATAGTGGCTGGGTGAGAAACCCAGAGAGGTGACTGTGGAACTGAACTTCTCAAACCAAGCTTGCGGAGCTTGCTTGAGTCCATAAAGAGCCTTCCGAAGACGACAAACATGACCTTGTGGAAGTCGAACGCCTGGAGGGGGTGTCATGAAAACTTCCTCAGATAAGTCACCGTTCAAGAAGGCATTCTTAACATCCATCTGAAAGATAGGCCATTGTTTGGTAGCTGCGATGGCTAGAAGACTGCGAACAGAAGTGACTCGAGCAACAGGTGCAAAAGTCTCCTCATAATCAATGTTGTACTCTTGATTGAAGCCCTTTGCTACAAGGCGAGCTTTGTGCCTATCAATAGAGCCATCAGATTTGGTCTTGATTTTGAACACCCATTTGGAACCAATGGGTGACTTGCCCGTTGGAAGAGGGACAGATTCCTATGTATGAGCTTTGTCAAGAGCCTGAAGTTCCTCATCCATAGCTTTCTGCCAATCAGGATTAGAGGAGGCTTCCTCGTAAGAAGTAGGTTCGTGATTGGACAACAGAGTAGCATAAACATGATAATCACGAAGATGAGAGGGAACCTGTCTTACCCGATCTGATCGTCTAACATTCTGAGATTGAGACGTCCCAGGAGCCAAAGACTCAGCAGGCAGCTCAGATGTTGGCGGTGCGGATAAAACAGATGATTGATGTTGATCAGGAACACTAGAAGAGGTAGGTTGTGTAGAGGCAGGAGACTCTGAAGAAGAGGCGAATTCGGAAGGTATTTGAACAATAGGCGGAGACGAAGTGATGTCAGATTGGAGTGAGTCCAATGAGACGGAGGCATCTATAAAGAACGGAGCGGTGAAGGTAGGGGACTCACGAAACTTGGATATAGAAGAAAAATGAACATGTTCCTAAAAGGTAACATGACGAGATATACGAAGACGCTAGGAGATAGGATCCCAACAACGATAACCCTTGTGTTCAATACCATATCCAAGGAAGCAGCAAAGTCTGGAGCGAGGTTCAAGTTTGGTATGTTCATGAGGTTGTAACTGAACAAAACAAGCACTACCCCCAAACTTTTAGAAGTTCATAGGCAGGGGTGATCTCATGAATAGCCTCATAAGGAGACTTATTATTAAGGATGGGAGTAGGATAACGATTGATAGTATAAACGGCAGTGAAAGCAGCTTCACCCTAAAAACGTTCTGGACATTTTGCAGAAATGAGAAGAGTGCGAACCGTATCAAGAATATGACGGTGTTTGCGTTCAGTACGACCATTTTGAGGAGATGTGCCGGGACAGGAGTACTGAGAGAGAGTCCCCTGAGATTGAAGAAAGGAGAGAAGAGAGGACTCTTTATATTCCATGACATTGTCAGCCCTAAGAATCTTTATAGGTTTTGAGAATTGGGTGTGAATCATCCGAGCAAACATAATATAAATTTTAGGTAGCTCCGAACGATGTTTCATGAGATATATCCATGTGAAACGTGTATGATCATCAATAAAAATAACAAAATATCGAGCACCCCCCATGGATGGATGTGGTGTTGGTCCCCATACATCAGAATGAATAAGATCAAAAGGATAAGTAGAATTAAACTCATTTGTTTCAAAAGATAAAGCATGATGTTTGCCAAGTTTGCATGATAAACAAGAAATATTGTCAGTTGACATACAATTTCCTAACACCCCTAAATTAGCTAATGATTTTATTCTGGCTAGAGATAAGTGACCTAGCCGGGCAAGCCACAAGTCAAAAGAAGAAGTGCTGGAAACCGAAGCAACAAGACTTGAGGAGGGTAATGGAAGGCGAAGGTAGACCACTTCAATCATCCGTCCAACTTTACGGCCGAGTCCAATGACCTGCTTGGTCTTTGAATCCTGTACAACACAACCAGAAGAATGAAATAAAATGATCAAATTAGATTCTAGAAGCTGCGCAATCGAAACTAAGCTCAGAGATAGTTTCGGAACATTTAGAACATATGGTAATTGTATATGAGGAGTGGAGACATTCCCACTAAAAGATATCGGTAGCCCAGTGTTGTCAGCAGTTTGTACTGACGTAAAATCCTGAGGTGGTTTCTTAGAAACAAAACCATCAGTGCAGGGAGTCATATGATTGCAACACCCAGAGTAAAAAAGCCATGAGTTACTTTATGCAGTTGAGTGTTGAGAATTCATACCCATAGCACCAGACATGATCTGCTCCATGAGCTCCTGATTGTGACGCATCAGTTCCATGAGATCAGGTGAGGAGACTGGAGAAACCTCATTATCAGCGAGAATAGACCCAACAATAGCATGAGTCCGGTTCTGTGGGCCAGTCTGCTTTGAGTTCTTAGGGCAGTCAGACTCATAGTGGCGCGGATGAGTGATGCCACATCGACAACACTTGCGAATAGGACAATCAAGGAGAAGATGAGCAGTAGAATGGCAAAAGGCACACTCAGATGTGTTCGTATTTCCCACAGATTTGGAATGGTTGCTGTTGTCCATTTACCTTTGGACTTGGGATGAGACGTGTAGAGAACGCTATCATTAGTGGGCATCGGTGAGCGCATGTGAAGACGGGTTTCTTCTCTTAACAATTCTGATATGGCTTCTTCAAGAGTAGGTAGTGGCTGCATATGAAGAAGAGAAGCACGAACATTCTCAAATTTCTCAGTAAGACCCATCAGAATGATGATGATCAAGTGTAGCTGGTTGAAGTATGCTGTGAATTGTTGAGCTGTTTCATCAAATATTTGTGGAGCTCCAAGACTTATATGATCTCTGAGAGACTGCATTTCAGAGATATAAGAGTTTACGGATTGATCAGGAAGCTGACGTTTGTTCTGAAAGGTGGTCCACAGTTGATACTGATGAGATAGGTCCGATGACGTGTACTGCTTGGCGAGAAAATCCCAGAGAATTTTGGCGGTAACATATCCAAGAAACTGTTGGTTGATCTCAGGAGTAGTGGAGGCATTAATGAAACCCAGAATACGAGCATTATTGATGTCCCACTCATTCATGCATTTTGCAAATTCAACAACATTCTCAGTTGCTTCTTGAACTGGAAGTTTGGATACACCAGTAACATAGGTGTAAAGCCCATAGGATTTTAGCAGAATTGTCATATGGTGATGCCACAGGATGTAGTTGCTACCATTGAAGACAACCGAAATGGGATTTGAGTGACTGAGATTGGCAGCCATGGATGTGACAAGAAACTGTTTACTGAGAGTGAGCGACCGGTAGTATCGACCGGTAGGATGTGATGGAATCGACCGGTAGGATGTGTGACCGGTAGTATCGACTGGTATGGACAGGTGGTAGTGAGCGATCGATACGGTGTTATCGACCAGTATGTTCCGGTCGATGCTTGATTCGACCGATGTATCGACAGAGGTTGTATCGACCGATGTTATCAAGGAGATGTATCGACCGATATTCCCGTGCGATTGGAGGCGACAGACGGCGATGAGAGCCAGGAAGAGCATCGACTACGATGAGAGACAGAGAGGGCGGCGACGGCTAGGGTTTACAGGAGGTTGTCTGCGGCTAGGTTTTCGGTTGTCGGCGGCGACGGCGAGAGAAGGATGGTGACGATAAGAGTGAGGAAGAAAGCAAACCTACAGCTCTGATACCATGTTAGAAGATGATGATGAATGAAAGAGACAATGAAATATGCTGAAGGCTTGAGTCTTCGATATATTGATTGAGAGAATAAACATACAAAACGACAAAATAATAATGAGAATGTTAACCTAGACTAGAAGATACAAGATACTTATACAGAGACTATATGGGTCTGGGGCTTATACACACATGGGCCTGGGCCTTATACACAAATATATACTAACAATGTTCAAAATAACCCGACCAACCCGATACACCAATGAACGTTTTAGCGACTTCTTTAAAATTATTTGTATTTCCCTTTAATATGTATGTATAAGTTATCAAAAACAATTTGGTAATAACGAGCAATGGAACTCATAAGATGACATTATCGGAAAGTTATATGTAATACCTAAATATTTGATGAACTTGTATATTCTTTTGAATGATGGATCGTATTTCAAAGATTAATTTCTTTATTTTTATGTTTTCAATATTGCTTTTACTTTGTTTAATCACAACCCGACCGAGTTGGGTTGCACTCTTGTTTGGGTTGAAAATTCTCAAACCGCCAACATTGGGTTGGGTTGTTGAAACGCCTTCAAACCGATCAACCCAACCCGTGAGCATCCCTAAACAGAATTGAACCAAATCGAATCGTAAACAACCCATACCTTGTTTGCTAGTTTCTGAAGTATAAGGACTAAATTTATAAAATAGCAAAAGTACAGGGTGTAACAGACAGGTGCAAACAAGTATAACCCGCCCGACTCGTACAAAACCGGCAAGTTTTCATTTTCATTTCTCTTTTTTTCTGAGTCAATCTGAAAACAGGCGAGTGCGAGAGAGCTAGGGTTTTCCCAAAGGGTACCGGAAAAGTTTTCAGGCATGGATGCATCGACGGAGAAGAGAGGGGAAACCGATAAGAATACCAACAATAACTCTCAATCAGAGTACGATTCATCTGAAGATCGCGACCGCCAATCGCGCGAGCTTAAAGCTGGTTTACATCCTCTCAAGGTATCTCTCGATATGCTTACGTTAGTATATGTTCAAGTAGTGTTTTTGTGGCTATTGTCTCTGATCTAGGAACCGAGCTGCAATTTGAATATCAATCAGCTTATTTGCAATTGGAAGTTGTTCTGAATTCTATTTTTTTTTTGGATTGCTGGAATGGAATAACAATAAAAAAATTCAAATAGGAAATAGAAATGGTGGTGGCAGATTAGTGAAATGAATCTATGTCAAATTTGTATTTTACTATCAGGTTTGACGTGGAAAAGTTAAAGCAGGTTTTATGGATGTGAGATACCAGCAGTTTTCGATTTCATTACTCAGAATTTCAGTTTAATTGAATATATACGTACTCAGTGATGCTGTAATTTCATTTGAGAAGCTTGAAACGAGAACTTATTTGGTCAGTTTTGCAGGATTTGTTACCCCTTCTATGCTTATTTGATTTGTAGACCGGGTGTTATTTAGCACTTAGATTAGTTGTTGGCGTCAAGTTGGGAGGTGTGACTTGTGAGTGTATTAACTAGCTTGATGGTTGTTGTCTATGAGGAGAGAGCAGAGAACTCATCAACCCATACTGATCATTCAAGTGTTGTGTATGGCAACTATCTAAGTACTGTTATCACTTATCAATAAGAGTAAGTAACTCAGCTGCTTGTTTATTTTAGAAGCAAATGATTAATCAGACTCTTGGCTTTGTGTGTATGAGGGAGAGGTGGAGGCGAGGGTATGTGGTGGCCACTTATGAAGCCTGTTTTGAGAGGTTGAATGAGACCCCTCACTAAAAGTTGCATTATTATTCACTTTGACATCTTTCAATCACCACCATTGTGATAAATTTAATTTGTTGTAAAGAAGTAAGGGTTGTGGTGTACTGGTTAAGGCCCTGGGGATATGGTGGAATATCTCATCTGCCCTGGGTTCGAATCCAGGCGTACACAATAATTGTGGCCACTGAGGTTTAATCGTGGCTGATGTCTTACGGTCATAATTTGCCAAGGGATTAGTCTAGGCATAGCCTAGGACACCCTTCCCAAAAAAAAAAGTAAGGGTTGCTTGGAAGTTTTATTTCGCAGGTTTACTTAGATATATAATAGAGGCAAACATCTTCAGTTTGGATTCATATGTGCTACTCACTAATAATTTGTATCTCGAGGTTTGAAGTTTTTTTATGTATATTGCCATCATATAGAGTGTTTATTGCATTTCGTTGGATCATCCTAATCATCTTACTCCAACAGCACAAATTTGTATTTTGGTACACTCGCCGCACACCAGGTGTTCGGACTCAGACATCATATGAAGACAATATAAAGCAGATAATGGACTTTAGCACGGTAAATAAAGTCATATGTATACTTTTTTTGTAGGTTGACAATCACCCTTCAGTGGTCTTTAGTTGCAAAGTTGGTGTTTATCATAGTTGACTGGTATTTCTTGCGCTAACTACAGGTTGAAGGTTTTTGGGTGTGTTATTGTCACTTGGCTCGTCCATCATCCCTGCCAAGCCCAACTGATTTGCATCTTTTCAAACAGGGGATTCGTCCATTATGGGAGGTGCAATGGATCTTTGAAAGCTTACTGCTTTATCTGTTAGTAATTGTTTTTTATTCATCCCATTTAGGCTAGTTGGGTTTAAAGTAAGCATAATCCTTTGCTTCCGTTATTGTCATTTTAGGATTCTGCTAATTGCAACGGTGGCAAGTGGATCATACGATTTAAAAAGCCTGTCTCAGGACGTTTCTGGGAGGATTTGGTAAGGAAAAAGGCTAATATATGTGTCTCTCTTTGGTGACCCTGACCTGCATCTTTTATTTTCTCTTTAATGGTCCAATTCATTGTCACATAGTAGCACCATTTTCCTTGGACATTTAATTTTATTTTAACCTTAGAAGGATGCCTATGTTTACCATATGCTACTTTTGTTGGACATTTAGATGATCAACATTTCAACTATGTAGTTTCTGCCCACGTTGTAGCATGTTTTAACTAATTTTAGATGAATTCTTTTTGCAAACTGCAATGGATGAAGTATCCAAGACACCAAGGCAATAAGCCCCCTTTTGAATTTTCTGTGATACAATTCTCCTACAAAGATACTAGCATTAGTTCTTTTGAGTTAGGTATTGGCCTCTCTGCTAATATTGCACATGCGTATGGCTGATTGGCATGTGTTACTTCCTTTTAGTTCTTCGGTCTCACAACTGCCACACACCCAAGGTGAAGCCTAATTGCTGCTGTTCTATTCAGGGGTTATTGGATGTGGCAGATCCCACACGCCCTCCCTCCTTCCGTTTTCTTTTTATTATTGTCTATTAGATTATCTTGTGCTTTAAATTTCATTCTCTCTTTTGGTTTTCTGAACTTGAAGTAAGGACCCAATACTTTATATCATGAAACACGTGACAACTTTCTCTTAAGTCGCAGCCACACTGTTTTGATACTTTGGCTAATGATAAATGGTTATTCCATGTTATAGCCGATTCTGCTATTGATGTATTAATTGAATGGCCACAAGGCCCCTCACCATTATATACTAGATGAATTACTATAAATATAGTAACAGCTAGATGTAATTCACACATGGATGTCATTGAAATTTGAATCGATCATCCAAAACCTCTCATGGGCCAACTTAGTCTTATTTTTATATTTTATTTCGCAAAATTCTTTTACAAGTCGGGGGCATTCACGAAAACAACCTTTCTACTTCTTGGGGTAGAGGTAAGGTCGGTGTACATCCTACTATCCCCAGATCCTACTCTCTGTGGGATTCTTCGCTGGTTTTGTTTTGTTTGGTTTGGTTTAGTTTATAGACATTTGTCGACTCTTAAAACTGTTTTTGTTTGAGTTGGTGCCAGGTTTTAGCATTGGTAGGTGATCAACTTGATTACGGTGATAATATATGTGGCATTGTGTTAAGCATTCGCTTCAACGAGGATATATTGAGCGTATGGAACCGCAATGCATCTGATAATTCGGTCAGTTCACTAAATGCATTCCATAATCCATATTATATGTTTGTTTACGTATATTGAAGCAGTAGTGTTTTTTTTTCTTTTCTTGAGCAGGCGGTGATGGCGCTAAGAGATAAAATAAAACGACACTTGAAACTTCCCCATGGCTACGTGATGGAGTACAAGCCGCACGACGCTTCCCTGCGTGATAACTCATCATATCGAAACACTTGGTTGAGAGGATAGAGAAGTATGACGTTGCTCAGCACTCTTGCTCTGCTTATGATGGTCGGTATTTCCGGTCCTTGTTCTGTTTCGCCAAAGGTGTCGCTAACCTAAAACGCGTTGATGTAATTGAAAGAACGGTCGGCATGTAATTGTCACACTTGGTTGGGTGTTTTCACCGAGCTTATGATTATGGATATTTTATGCATTAATTTCCGCTTAATCATTCTGTCATCATCTTATCGTTGTCGACCCTAAATTATGCAATCAGGATTTTATGGCATTTAGGGGTCGTTCACCAAACGCTTACCCGGTAAGCATTTATCGGATCACTAAACCTTATCGGATTAACATGTGAAGGATCAACAGAGTTTAAAGAACATTCTTCTTCCTGTTAGATGCTGAGCATTTATGGGACTGTTTTTGGTTTTTGCACGTTGATTATCTTAGAACAATAACAAGGTTTGATCTTCTAATGAAATTACATAAATAACCTTTAAATTTGGTTATCATTTACATCTCGTATCCCCAAACTATGTACAAGCTCTTAAACCATACCACTATTAAAATAAAATAAGAACAACTATTTTCATACAATGCCACCTGGTCCGTTTTCTAGCACTTCTGAGATTAGTCGAGATACATGTAAGCTGGTCTGGACACTCGAGGTACATGTAAGCCGGTCTGGACACTCTTGTGAAAATAAGACTCGCACTTTTAATTTGAGTTCATCAACACATTATCTTACTTGGGTGTTTGGGATTGCTTATTTAAAACAACTTATGCTTATTTTGAAAAGTGTTTATCAACTTATGTGGTGCGAAATCGGAGTTTTCTAAAAAGTGTTTGAATTAGCTTATTGTGGTACTAAAACGTAATAAACTAATAAGTTGTTATTTAAGGGTGTTTGGGATTGCTTATACATATAAAATAACCAAAAAAGTCATAAACACTTTTCAAATAAGTTGATAAGTTATAACAAAATGACTTATCAAAAAGTGTTTATCTCCGGTTTGGCACCGCTATAAGCACTTTGATTATTTCTTCATCAAAACATTAAAAAGTGCTTATATCCGGTGTCATATCACAATAAGATAAAAAGCACCTCAAATAAACAATCCCAAATGGCCAAACACCCCGTAGGCTATATACTTGCAACTTAATAATTTAGAGACTTATTTGTTTGGACATATAAGAGTTTTTTTATGGTTTAATTAAACGAAAATATTATACGAAAAGTGTTTGGGATAGCTTATTTGAGGTGCTTTTTAGCTTATTGTGATTTGGCACCGGAGATAAGCACTTTTGAGTGTTTGGATGAGGCAAAATTAAAATGGATTATAGCGGTGTCAAACCGCTGAAAAACACTTTTTGATAAGTCATTTGGTTTTAACTTATCAACTTATTTTAAAAGTGCTTATGATTTTTTTGTTATTTTATATGTATAAGCAATCCCAAACACCTTTAAATAACAACTTATTAGCTTATTACGTTTAGGTATCACAATAAACTGATCCAAACATTTTTTAAAAACTCCGATTTAACACCACATAAATTGATAAACACTTTTTAAAATAAGCTGTTTTAAATAAGGAATCCCAAACACTCCGGACAAGCTACCTGAAACAATTAACCCCCTCAAATCGTAGGTAAATTTTTTCAAACAGACGGTTAAAGTAAAAAGATGTAAACTCTTATTTCCCAAAGTTCAATTGGTTTGTGTCGAGAAATTATAAAATCTCAATCAAGTTCGTGAGGACCAAAATTTCAACCCAGATTCAAATATTTAGGAGTTACTTAACCAACGTTTTCTGATGACATTTTAGTTATCGATTATCACATGTTGCCCCATGGGAAACCCACCAAAATTCGATCTTTATCAAACATCATCAATGTCACCAGAGTTCTCACTCCTTCCACACAAGATTCCTCATTGTTGGACAACCGATTCGAGCCTGTTCCACCACGCGAACTGGGTAATTCTCTAGATGATGCAACCTACACGAAACTGGTTCAATCATCCACGCATTTAGGGTGTTCGGTTCATGGGAAGCTCGTTCAATCACATATGATTAAAACGGGTTACAATCCAGGCTTGTTTTTAAATAACACCCTTCTGAATATGTACTTCAAATGCAATGAATCGGCTATGGCTCTCCAACTGTTCGACGAAATGCCTGAACGAAATGTTGTTTCTTGGAATTCATTGATTTCTGGGTACACCCGATTGGGTGAGTACTCTAAAGCAAAAGAAATATTTTGCAAAGCTAGAATTGCGAAAATCGACCTCAGTAAGTTTACGTTTGCGAGCATGCTAAGTATCTGTGCTCAAACCAGTGACTTGAAACTAGGGAAGGTTGTTCATGGGTTGCTTATTTCGAGTGGCGTAGGTGTTGATGTGTTTATGACGAATCCGCTTGTTGCTATGTATTCCAAGTGTGGGAGAGTGGATCAAGCACGGGTTGCATTTGATCAATGCGATGGATTGGATGACGTTTCTTGGAACTCGATGATTGCTGGTTACGTTAAAGCTGGTTTACACGATGAAGTGTTACAAGTTTTGGTCAGAATGCATCGATGTGGAGTGTGGTTTAGTAGCTACGTGTTGGGGAGTGTTCTTAACGCGTGTTGTTCGAATTTTGATCGTTCGTTGGTATGGGGAAAGTTGCTGCATTCGTGTTCTGTGAAACTCGGCTGGGATCTTGATGTTGTTGTTGGGACTGCGTTACTTGATATGTACGCTAAAATCGGGGATTTAGATGATGCAGTTTCGACTTTTAGTCTTCTTAACGACAAGAATGTGGTCATGTATAATGCAATGATTTCCGGGCTGCTTCGTGGAGAGGAAAATAGCGATGTGTACGTGAAAAAAGCGCTAAATCTTTTACTCGAGATGCAAAGGCACGGGCTTCGGCCTTCAGAGTTTACGTTTTCCACAATGATTAAAGCTTGTATTGCGTGTAAAGATTTCGAGTATGGGAAACAAATCCATGGACTTGTTTGCAAGAACAATCTTCAGTCTGATGAATACATTGGCAGCGTGCTTGTCGAGATGTACTCGATGTGGAGCTCAACCGATGATGCATTGAGTTGTTTTGATTCGACTGGTAAACAAGATATAGTGATATGGACGTCGATGATCGTGGGTCATGCTCAAAATGGTGAATACGAAAGAGCACTGGTTCTTTTCTGCAAACTGCTTTCTTCTGGATCGAAACCGGATGAGTTCACGATTTCGACCATGCTGAGTTCTTGTGCCAATTTGGCTGCAGCCCGAGCTGGTGAACAGATCCAGAGTTATTCGATCAAAACTGGAATCATCGAGTCGGGCATGGTTCGAAATTCTTTGATATACATGTATGCAAAGTCGGGCGATATAGATTCTGCGAATCAGACCTTCGAGGTAGCTGATAAATCCGACGTAGTGTCGTGGAGTGTGATGATCTGCAGCACTGCACATCATGGATGTGCGAAGGAAGCTTTGAGCCTCTTCGAGTTGATGATCAGTAGCGGGATTGCACCAAACGACGTGGCGTTTCTTGGAGTTCTTACGGCTTGTAGTCATGGAGGGCTTGTTGAGGAAGGACTCAGGTAACTGTTTTGCTTTGTTTTTGTGCTCATTGTGGGATTGTGGGTGCGTTTGGTATGCAGACCCGTCCTTACTGGCGAGAGTGAGGTTGGTAGGTGAAAGAATGTCGCAAGATTTTGGGGTTTAATTTGACATGGGTAGTTTAGTAATTTGTCAGTCGAATTTCCGTGATCTGGTCCTGTCCCAGTCTAATCGTTCATTGTGGGTGCATCCGCTATGCAGACGGGACTAGACGTGCGAGAGTGAGATAGGCGGGTGAAAGAATTGTGCATGGTTTTTTAGTTTTAATTTGACATGGATAGGTTAGTAATTTGCCAATCTTGGCCCCTCTCGGCATCTCCATGGTTTTTCTTCCACTAAAACACAAAAGATTGCATTTTTGTCGGACTCAGGTTTTGTCATGTCCTAGTTTAACGTCACACCAAACATGGACTACAAGTTTTTGTTCTGTCTTGTTCGCTTACCAAACGCACCATGTCCGTTTTGGTGGGACAGAAGCCGCTAACTTTATGAACAATTGTCAGGTATTTCGAAAGTATGAAAAGGGACCACGGTATTGCACCAACGGAAAAGCATTGCGCGTGTATCGCAGACTTATTCGGCCGTGCCGGAAGGCTATCCGATGCCGAAACTTTTATCATGGAGTCGGGTTTCAGTCACGCTGCAGTAATGTGGCGAACCCTACTAAGTTCTTGCAGGAGTCACAAGAACACGGTGATCGGGAAACACGTAGCCGAGAGATTGATCGAGTTGGAGCCTCAAGCATCTTCATCTTACGTGCTTCTCTACAATATCTACAATGATGCCCGAATGGAAGCAGCAGCGACAGAAATACGAGACTTGATGAGTAACCGAAGGATCAAGAAAGAACCCGGTTTAAGCTGGATTGAAGTCGGAAACAGAGTTAATTCGTTTTTGGTTGGCGATAAATGTCACCCTCAAAGCGAAAGAATTTACGCCAAATTGGACGATTTGTTGCGGGAAATCAAGAAGATAGGTTATGTAGATGAAAGAGAGGGTGATGAAGTGAATCACCATAGCGAAAAGTTAGCAGTGAGTTTCGGTTTGATCGGTTTGGCACCTTCCGCTCCCGTGAGGGTGATGAAGAACTTGAGAGTGTGTCGAGACTGTCATACGGTAATCAAGTTGATATCGAAGGTTGAAAAGCGAGAAATAGTGGTACGAGATCCGATTCGGTTCCATCGTTTCCGAGATGGAAGTTGTTCTTGTGGGGATTACTGGTAAAGTTTCTTTTGGAAACGAGTGTTCCCAGCCTTAGTCGTTCAGACGAATTTCATGGTAAGTTGCGACTGTAGGCTATTACCGGTAAAGTTTATGAAACTTAACTGCAAAAGATTTTGGCGGCTTGATATCGGGGTAATTATCATAAATAACCACATGGGTTAAAAACTTTTGCTTTTTAGCCACCTCTAAACTTTTTTTTCTTTATAAAACAGCCAAAAAACTACAAGTACACTTTTTCTTGTGGTGCCGCAAGATGCGATTGTTTTTTGTGCGTCGAGGCATGTCCTTACGGTGCTGCAACCTGCAGTGTCTCGATTTATTTTTGCGGTGGACCCACTTTTCATCTGGATCCATCCGCAGCAGAAGAAGATCGCGACAGCGTGGAGGGCTAAAGCCTAATGGTGTTGTAAAATCTCCAAACAATATGTATTGGGTTAGGACTGAACCAGACCCATTTAAACCCGATATTCCTCTTATATGTTATATGCACATGCTCTTAGATATATTGTTTGTGGCCTTTGATCTACATGGTGTTGTAGACAAATGGTTAGCTTTTTTCACAAGTGTATCACAAATTCTACCCGTAAATTTACTTTTTCTATGTGCAAGAATCTTCAACTTTCTTCTTGATAACTTTTTCTTTGTTCCTCGTGAAGCATAAAAGGTTAATTAATACTCCCTCCAACTCAAACTATGTGTCCAAATTACTATTTTAGTTTGTCCCAAAATATGTATCCAATTTCAAAAGTAAGTTTCTAATTTCTCATTATACCTTTAATTATGAGATGGATAAAATTTATTTATCTATTATCAAAGTTGAAATATGTCATTTAGTTATTTAAAAAAATGTAATTGTTGCACATTTTTTAAATTGTGTGTCATTTTCATTGTAAACATTTATTTTGAGATGAAATGAGTAGGTAGTAGTGACAATTATTTAAGTATGTTGTTGCGCTCCTATTATGTCACGATCAGACAAACCCAACCTGCACAGGTGGGGTTAGGTTACGCTTAAAAAAGATTAACGTGTTGAGATTTTTCAAACAACACTAGTTTGGCTGTTTGTTTAAACACCTTCAAACAAGCAAGCTCAACCTATATGTAACCCAAGTCGAAAACCCTTCAAACCAGTCAACTCAATCAATGTGCAACCCTAGCTAGAAGTAGATGGATAAGATATACATAAACTTTACCGTTATCCTTATAAGTAGAAAAATTGTTTCCGTAAAAACTGTATACATAATTGATATTTAAAAAAGCAAAAACGAAAATTATGGTTGTAATTGTATTTTAGTAGCCGTACATATTTTGGGAAATAACAACATACACTTTCTATATGCATATATCCATATATAACTAGAGGTAACCCACGACAATCGGTTTCCCATACAAATTTTCAATAAAATAGTATTTAACATCGACTTGTTTTCTTGATTAAACAGTAAGCTTGATTTAACTAATCTCATCCTCTCTTTCTTTTCCGTCTCTCTCTCGAAACAATATCGTAACATATTGTTTTACAGAGAGATCAAGAAAGAAAGAGGGGAATGAGAGAAATCGTAAGCATACACGTTGGACAAGCTGGAATTCAGGTCGGAAATTCGTGTTGGGAGCTTTATTGCCTCGAACATGGCATTAAACCTGATGGTTATATGCCTATGTAAGTAACTAAATATACGTTATTTTCACCGGATATGCTTTTGATTTTTTATGGTTTTTGTTATGTCTACAAAAAGGCTTTAATTTTTTTCTAAAGATACCAAAATGCCAAATTTTTACCAAATCCGCCAACGTTAGGATTACTTGCCAACCGATGACCAAATTTGATAGATTTCCCTAATGAAACAAGAAGTTTTAGCCCCGAGGGATCTGATGCATCTGCTATAGTTATTTTCGTGTGATTTTGCTTACTATTACTAGATGTTGTAGCATTATAAACTGTATTGTTTCCCCCTCTCCCCTCTTCCGTCTACGTAAAAGTTGAATATTTCAAAACCAATGTCTTACACGTGTGACAAAAATCTTCAAATACCATCCGTCGTCAATTATTTTTCTACGAACATAAAATTGAAACTTTTGTCGTTTATCTAGTGATCATAATACCTCATCAAGCGGGCCAAACGATTCCTTCGGCACCTTCTTCAGCGAAGGCAGTACGGGAAAGTACGTCCCGAGGGCTGTATTTGTCGATCTTGAGCCCACGGTCATCGATGAAGTTAGAACTGGAAGCTACAGGAAACTCTTCAATCCCAAACAACTCATTTCCGGTAAGGAGGATGCCGCCAATAACTTCGCTAGAGGCCATTACACCGGTAACTTGCAATTATATTCCAAAAAACAGATACATTTTGACTTTTTAGATTTGCTTTCCAGTTTCGGACTTCAAGATTGTATGACCTATGAACATACAATGTATTTGCAGTTGGGAAAGCATTGGTCGATGAATGTGTCGATAGAGTGAGAAAATTAGCAGACAATTGCAGTAATTTGCAAGGGTTTATGGTTTTCAACGCCGTGGGTGGTGGCACTGGTTCTGGTTTAGGATCGTTGATCCTAGAACGCTTGTCCAACGAGTATGGAAAAACGCTGAAACTCGGCTTCACAATCTTTCCATCTCCACAGGTAAACAAAAATGGCATTTCTAGACCTGATTATTGGTCTAATTTTTGTTCTAATACCTCATCGTTTCAATTCCTTTTCGTTATGGAACCCTAGGTTTCGACTTCCGTTGTGGAGAACTGATTATTGGCCTAATTTTTGCTCTAATATCTGATCGTTTCAATTCATTTTCGTTATGGAACCCTAGGTTTCGACTTCCGTTGTGGAGCCTTACAATAGCGTGTTATCGACGCACTCGTTGATAGAACACACCGACATTGTGGTGCAACTAGATAACGAAGCGATATATGATATATGCAAGAAAAAGTTAGATATGGAAAGGCCGACTTACAGTAACCTGAATCGCTTAATATCTCAAACGATTTCGTCTTTAACAACTTCCTTGAGGTTTAACGGAACGATGAACGTCGACATTTCAGAGTTCCAAACAAATCTGGTTCCGTTCCCTCGGATCCACTTCATGCTTTCATCATACGCACCGATCATCTCATCTGCGAAAGCCTACCACGAACTGTTATCAGTTCCGGAGATCACAAATGCCGTAATTGATCCATCTAGCATGATGGCGAAGTGCGATCCAAGGCATGGTAAATACATGGCGTGTTGTCTCATGTATCGTGGAGACATTGCTCCAAAAGACGTTAATACCGCCATCGGATCAATCAAAACCAAAAAAACGATTCAATTCGTCGATTGGTGAGTTCGATCGTGTTGTGTAAGTAACTAAGTATAGATCTGAAGAACGACTTACATATTGTTAATCGCGAGTTGTGCAATTCTCAGGTGTCCGACGGGATTCAAGTGCGGGATCAACAACCAGGCTCCAATGGCGGTTCCAGGTGGCGATCTGGCGCAGGTGAAACGAGCAGTTTGCATGATCAGCAACAACACCGCCGTGTCGGAGGTTTTCAACCGGATCGATCATAAGTTTGATGTGATGTTTGCGAAACGAGCGTTCGTTCACTGGTATGTTGGGGAAGGCATGGAGGAAGGTGAGTTTTCTGAGGCTCGTGAAGATCTTGCAGCTTTGGAGAAAGACTACGAGGAAGTGGTGCAGGATGAGGAGGAGCAAGAAGATGAGTACTAATTTCTATATCTCGTGTTAAATGACTCATTTGTGTATAGAAAAAGATCAACAGCATGTACTTGCTCTGTCTACAGGGGCATAAATGACAATCTCTATTCTCACCTCAAAATATATCAATTTTGCACTATAATTTCTTTCTTTCACGTTTAGTTAAAACCATAATATTAAATTGCTACATGACCTTAATATTTCATCCAAAATATGAATAAAAATAATATTTTAAATACATTAAAAAGACCGAACAGTCAATTAATGTCTTGTTGAATTTTATGTATTAAATAATTTTTATGTTTTAAATATTTAAAAAAAATTATACAATTTTCATTATATATAATTTTTAATCAAGTAAATAAAATATTATTTAATTAGAGTTATAACATATTTAATTTATGTTATCTAGAGATTTTACTTTAATTAAATAAATAAAGAAAATAAAGTTATAAAACAATGAGTTACAAAAGTTAGAACTTTAACGGATTTTTTAAAATACAAGATTTGTTAATTTGTTAATAGATTTTGTATATTGTCATTTAAAATAGAGAAAATTTAAAGTTCAAAGAATTTTGAGTAAACTATGATTTTCATTCTTGTGGTTTGTGATTTATAACCATTTTCGTTCTTAGTTTTTTAAAATTGTTTTTTTAGTCATTATGGTTTGTAATTCGTTTCATTTTTTGTCCCTCTAATCAATTTTATTAAAAAAATCCATTAAATTAGGGACAAATTGGTCCTTTAATATTTCTTTTTATTTTTTATTTTTTTGCTAAATAATTGAAACATAATTATAAATTATTAGTGCACTGGATTTGAACCCCCAATTCTTAAACCTATCTTTTGCCCACTTCCCCTTCCAGTGCAGAAAGTGAAACCTCTCCTCCTTCCATTCCCAAACCTGCAACTCCTTCCCCACCATCCTTTTCCTGTTATCGGTGCCCCTCTTTCCTGGTGAACCACCCTATATTACATGAAATTTCCCATGTTATGTAAGACTGTGAATCAGTGATTGGATGAAGGTTAACATGTAGAAATTTATCTCAGAAGCTCGTTCTCCTTCAGCAAAGTTAATTCTTAATAACTCAATGGACACCATCATTTTTATAGCATTATGAGTGGCATCGATATGGTTCTCAAATAATACCCATGTTTGGAAGGTGATCCATAATTTGAATTGGTTTGGCAAGGAAAACGATACTAACTGCAGATTGAGAATGACATGCACAAATGATAACAAAATGGCAATAAAAATCCTCCTAAAGCAAATCCACAGCAATGACAAATATTAAGAAATATAAAATGCTTAATCACTTCATATTTATAAATTTCACAAAGGTAAGGAATGCAATTAGTAATCATTGAAACCTCATTCTCCCACAAAAAAAAAACTTGGGTCACTACACACAGACAAATCGAGAATTATAATGGAGAAAGGATTGTGGGTCTAGAAATTAAAGGACAACATCGTCAATAGAATCTTTTCTTTTGAGTGTATGCTTACCTGTGATTTTGAATCAACCTATCGATGGGGAGGAAAGGGAAACAAATTGCTAGAGGGATTGATTTTGATTTTAAACTAAGGGAAGAAGATGTGTGTTTGTGGGTGTGGAAGAAGAAGTGGGTAGGATGGGGGTATTAGGGCTAGGATAAGGAATATATATATTAAATATATAATATTATATTATATATATTCTTTTAATCCTAAAGAAAATTGTTAAAGGACCATAATACCCTTTACTTAACATGCTTTTTTAACATTATTACCTTCAGGGACGAAAAACGAAACGAAATGAAAACCATGATGACTAAAAAACAATTTTTAAAGACCAGGGACGAAAATAGTTATTACCAATAAACCATAAGGATGAAAATCGTAGTTTACTCAAAAAATTTAGGAACTTAATGAGAGGAGAGAAATAATTTTTTTATTCATTCTCACTAATGAGATTAAATAATTATTATTCTACATCATTTTTTTAAACGTATTAAAATTAGGGGTGTTCATCTAAACCGCCCACACCGCACCGCAAAACACGGTTTAGAACTTCCGCGGTACGGTTTGCGGTTTGCATTTTTTCCAAACCGCACTATGCGGTGCGGTTTGCGGTTTTGAGTTATCAAACCGCGGTTCAAACCGCACCGCACCGCACATTATATATATGTATATTTTTTTTAATTTTATATATTACACACATATATGTATATATAGAATAATTGCAATATTTATATAATATGTATTTACGAGTCGGACGTGTTAATATTTTTATTTTTTGGACTACGATCAAGTTATTGCCCACTTCAAAATGAAGTTTTAATTTTATAATTATTGAATTGTAGATGTAAAGTGCGTTAGGTATAAACCGCACCACACCGCACCGCATTTCGCGGTGCGGTTTGATGCGGTTTGAGATATATGCGGTGCGGTTTTGCCCTAAACCGCACCAAACCGCACCGCGAACACCCCTAATTAAAATTAAAAAATTATATAATATTTCAATAATATAATTAGTATTAAAATATTGAAAATAGACAATTTACTAGAGTTGAATTAATCTTATTTGGGAGATTTCGACTTTATTCAACAACCTGCCCAAAACAATATCAAGCCCAGGCCAAGAGATTTGAACACTATGGCTATGTTTGGCAAACTAGCTGATAAGCTAACTGGTAACTGATAAGCTAGTTTTTCAAAACGTTACTATGAGTAACTTTTCAATAAGCTAGTTTATAAACTAGTTTATGTTCATCCAAATATGTACTAAATTTTTTTTTTTGCCAAACAATGCCTATATCATAATTTATAAGTAACCACGATTAGTTGCTGATCAACCTTTATTTTAGGTTTCAGGTTTTTCATTTAAGGTTTTAACTTTGTATTGATGAAGTAGATAAACATTAAGCAAAATGACCAAGAACTCCTCATTTAACTGGACTTAACAAAAAAATTAAGAGTGGATTACATATTTGGTCCCTAGGGTTTGGTGGTTTTAACACTCCGGGTCCCTAAAATGAAATATCTATGGCTTGCATCCTCGTGGTTTGGATTTCATAACGTGTTTGGTTCATAAAACTAACTCCGTTTGATTTTCAGTCGTTAAAGCCATCATGTGCACTGCACATGATGGGTATATTGGTCATTTTATATTAAGGGACCAAATGTGTTATTTTAGTCTAAATTATATAGTAAGTTACTATTTTAGTCCTTGTGGTTTGTCTTGTGTCTTTTTTTTTCTTTTTCTTTTCCTATCTTTTTCATTTTATACCCTTATTACATTAATTAATGATATTTTTTTACTAAAAATACATTAAAAATATATTTCATCTTATAAATTACACCATTAGAAAAGTCTTGTCGACATTTTTAAAAAGGTTAATTATTTAATATTTTTAAAATTTTATGCAATATATATATATATATATATATATATATGCAAATCAATCTACACTAATCCAAAAAAAATAACTTTTCTAAATTAAGTTGTGTTTAAAGTTTTTATTGTTTTTTATTTATGTAAGAAACAAAATTGAAATTTATCTATATTTATTAATAAAAAATGCATCATTTTCATGTATTTTATTTAATTAAATGTGTATCAAATAAAAAAAAACTTTATAATATAGTTATTATTTACTCTTTCAAAATATAAAGTTAAATTTATCAAGTGTAGACGGAAAATAACACATTTGGTCCCTTAATATAAAATGACCAATATACCCTGCACATGATGGCTTTAAGGAAATCAAACGGAGTTAGTTTTAGGGACCAAACACATTATGAAATCCAAACCACAAGGATGCAAGCCATAGATATTTCATTTTAGGGACCCAGAGTGTTAAAACCACCAAACCCCAGGGACCAAATATGTAATTCACTCAAAAATTAATGATCAAATGACCAAAACTGTTGTAAAATGACAAACGTGTGGGACCAAATTCAAGTTTTCAACATTTAGGGACGATATTCGTTGAAAACGACAACATTAGGGACCAAAAGTGAAGTTTACTCTAAGCAAAAACCAACCAGGATCAGCCTTCAATGGTGATTGCATGATGGATATGCAAAAATGAAGTTTTAGCAGACACACAAGAGAGCTGCAAGAAAGGAAGCAATAAAACCTACCAGGAGAATGAAAGAATATGCAGAGTTCAACAAAGTGGCACCAAATTGAAGCATGAGATACACATCCACATGTATAATTTAGTAACTTATTCTCATCACTCAACAGATTTTTGATTAAATATCAAGGAGCAAAGCAGATAAATGTATAACAAAATAGATGCAGTAACCCTGTGACACAAAATCCATATAACAAAACAGCCGATAGTTTCGATAACTAATTGTTTTCCATGAAATACCAAAACATAGCAACCAAAATCGAGTGCCTAACATTAAATCTTCTTCAACGATTGGCCTTGGCAACCCTCTCAATTTCATCCTTCTTCTTAATAGCATAGCTGCACGATGATAAAATTAAATACGGGCGATGGGACAATAAAACATAAACCCGAAAATTGAATTTATTTTCCACTACACATCATAAATACACAAATATTTAAGGGTAAAAAAGATAAAGACTTGTTATGCAAGAGCTAAAAAGCATGTAGTATTTTCTTACCTGTTTGAAGAACCCTTGGCAGCATTGATAAGTTCATCGGCAAGGCACTCGGCAATGGTCTTAACATTCCTAAATGCACTCTCACGTGCACCGGTTGTAAGAAGATAAATAGCCTGGTTGACACGTCTCAAAGGAGAAATATCAACAGCCTGACGCCTAACAACACCAGCAGAACCGATCCTGGTTGCATCTTCTCTTGGTCCACTGTATTTGATCAAATCGTTAATTAGTATCATCAATAAAAATAATATAATTAAATAATCACAAGAAGCAAATACAAGCTGCCCTTTAACCTAGACTTGTCAATACACAACCTGTTTTACCAATTAAAGAAAGAGACAGCAGATTTCATGTCAACAAACTTGTTATTAAGAAAGCATGAGCGAAGACAGCTAAATGCACCTGTTAATGACGGCATCAACAATAATTTGGATGGGGTTGGCATCGGTTAATAGGTGAATGATCTCCATAGCATGCTTGACTATGCGAACAGCCATCAATTTTTTACCATTGTTCCTCCCGTGCATCATGAGAGAGTTGGTCAAACGCTCCACAATTGGGCACTGTGCCTTCCTGAATCTCCTAGCTTGGTACCTGCCGGCTGTATGCGGCATGTAGATTGGGTGCTTGGAAGCAGTGGCAGTAATGTAATCTTCCACTGAAAGGTCAGAAACCTGCACTTGAAAACAAAAGATTTTGAGGACACAAGAATAGCAAAAACGTTTGCAAATTAATACATCGCATCCACCTACAGACTTCTAATCATGTAACAATATGAAAAAGAAAAAGACTTGCATCAGTCTTTAACTAGGTTCATGTAGAATAATTACTATCATAGTATGTTTCACTGAACTGAACCTTTACATACATTTTATAAACAATTTAAGATTTAATCTAAATCCTCTCTTTTCACTTGTACAAGCTTATCAAAGTGGACCATATTGCCTGATAACCAAAACCAAGCCAAATGCAAATAAACGCCCAAAAAGATTAAAAAACAATAACAAAATGAAAAATATCAAAATCAAGGCAGCATAACTTGAAATTTACTTTGCAAGCAATTTGGCAAAAACAAATAAAAAAACTTATTTCAGCCCCCCCCCCTGTTTATTAGTTTGTTTTCCAACTGTCAAGTAAATTGAACTTCTCATACTCGATCAATATTCACGTACATTATACATGGTTTAACAAAATACTTGCATCCACAGGTTGCTAGGCTTTTATAAATGATTTTCAGGTTCCAATGGTATACAACCTATTGAAGTACAAAAGCCCTTTAATGAGATTATTTAGAGTCTTTGGATGATAAAACAAACTGTGTTGTCACTTGTCAAGTGAAAATCAACAAGTCTGAGGTCGATAACACCTTGAATTAGGCTTCATAGCGCAAATCTATACATCGTGTGATCCTATGACATATTCAATATTACAATTTCCCGCCACGTTAAGTTAACAAGCAACAAAAAAAATAATTTTTGATGCGCTATGAAAATTATCGATCACCAGTATCTAAACAAAAATAACTTATCAAAACTACGGTTATTGAATGGCTTCCAACACAATGTTTCAGGCCAAATCAATTAATCTCAAGATATATACTAAGGAATCATGTCATATACTCGCAATTACAACGAAAAAGACGAACGAGAAAAAAGCTTGAAGAATGTAACATAGATCTGATAAGAAATTAACCTGAACATCATCGTAGGTCCAACGGTTGAACAGCAAGACATCGCTGTGAAGCTTCCCGTCTTCAGCCAAAGGTGGTACGACCTCCATTCTTACATCAAACAAAATTCAGATTAAATTCTATACATCTATCAAACTCTACAAAATATTTGCACGCAGAATCAGTGATTATGATCCGAAAACTAATTAGCTAACCTTGAATTCGGGACTTGGGAGGGGCGCGGGTAGAGCTGCTGGTTCTGTAGTTCTGCGAAGATCTTTCGGACGTCGATGACGATGACAAAACCCTAATTAGGTTTATATCGGCTTGCTGGGCTTTGTTATTGGGCTTCCAAATAGTCCAAAACTGAAAGGCCCGCACTCGGAGCCTAATGTCCAAGTCATGTGAAGCAAATCAGCAATCAAGGGTGCTCACGGGTTGGGTTGATCGGGTTGAAGACATTTCAACAACTCAATCCAATGTTGGTGGTTTGAGAATTTTAAACCCAACTCAATCCAAACAAAAATGCAACCCAATCCAACCCGGTCGATTTGGTCGGGATGATCGGGTTGTGTTTAAACAAAGTAAAAACAATATGTAAAACATAAAAATAAGGAATTTTTTCTTTAAAATACGATCCATCATTCAAAAAACTATACGAGTTCATCAAATATTTAGGTATTACCTATAACTTTCCAATAATGTTCTCTTATGAGTTCCATTTCTCGTTATTGTCATGTTGTTTTTTATAATTTGTACATATTAAAGAAAATATAAATAATTTTAAATAAGTCGCTAAAACATTTATCGAGTTATCGAGTTGGTCGGGTTACATTGAGTCTAACTCAATATCAACCCAGTAGCTTCGGGTTGTCCTAATTTTGTATTGATTATATCTCGGGTTACCACGGATTGATTTTTTCCCCGGGTTGGTTAGGTTGTGTTGATCGGGTTGGTCGGTTTTTTGAGCACCCCTATCAGCAATGTCCAAAAGAGGGACAATTCCCAGTTTTCCACATATTTACTTCAAATTTAATCAATTTTGATTTTGATTATATTTCATAGGCCATGTTCTTTTTGTCTCTTATTAGGTCTGACCCAACAAGACCTCTTATCCATTAAGAGGTAGGGTTGTTGTAACACCCGCAATTTTTGGTAAGTAATTGTCAACCGGTCGTTTATGTGGCTTGTAAACAGTAGGGTTTTGTTGGGAATTTTATTGCTTAAGGTCCCTCGAAGTATCGAGAGTATAGGCAGTGAAAAAGTCGAGTTTCGGGGCTCCGGAATAGTCCCGCGACAATGTCCGGCGACTATGACAAGTCACAGTCGCACATGGCACAGTCGCAGAAGTGAAACAGAAGCTAGGGGTCTTCATGCGACATTGACCAGCGACAATGCCCAAGGCATTGTCACGTGGCAATGTCGCCCAGAGGGTGCAGGAAGTTGTTAAATTCGGGAAATCAACCTTCTTTCTCATTTTCCTTCTCCAAAACTCTTTTCTTTCTCTCCCAAAACGTTTTCCCTCTTCTCCCTTCAAAACCTAACTCTTATTTGGCTCAAACCTTTGTATTTTCTGAAGAGGGAACACCATCAAATGGTAGAATGGAAAGCTATGATCAAGGATTCACCATCTCCATCTTCGTCTTCAACCTCTAACTCATTTTGGGTTTTCTAGGTTTTCATCAAAACCTATGTGGTAAGTTTACCTTCTCCATCTATAAACCTTGTTAGGTGATATAAATGCTCCATTGTTCGTTCCTAAGTATTATGTTCCTCCATTTTCGATTTGGAAGAATTCGGAGGAGTTAGGGCAAAACTATGGTTTTGGATATAAGTGGAAAATTTGGTGTAATATGTTTAGGGAATGTTTCTATATGGTTGAATATGGTAATTTACGGTTGAAAATGTGTGGATCTAGGTTTTGGAAACTTGAGTTGAAGAGTTGGAATGGATGTCTTCGGAAAGCTTTGGGTGGAATCTATGCTTTTGGAGGCCAATGGTTGGGGATTGAAACTTAGGTTTAACTTAACCTAGCAAAGTGAGTTCAAGTTGATTTGTGAAAACGATGTACATTCCAAAATGTTTAATCTAAAGTGTTTGTGTTTTACACTAAATTGTTAACTGCTGATAAGTTTGGCTATTTGGAAATGTTTAACTTTATAAACTTATATAACCCATATCCTTGGGATTTTTGGGAATGTTGATAAATAAATTATTTTGATATGCTTCCTTGATGATATAGTATATAAATGAAGGTCATTTTATATAATTGTCCATTTGGTGCATACGATTTTATAAACCATGGGAAAATGCATATCATTGTGTTAAGAGTCATTTTGGAAACATGAAGGGGATGAGTCCATTTGGAAAACGTTTTGTTTCAACCAATGAGAAGTTTTGGGTTAATTACTTTTGGGTTGTAGTGTTTACATAATTGTTGGTAAAACGCGTTTCAATGTTTATACTCACTTCCATTGGAGAGTCATGTAAATTGTTGGGTCTTTAGCTCGGTTTTCGGCTTGTCGGGTCTTTGGGACTTTTGTCCAGTTTAATAACCTAAGGGGGAGCTTTGGGTATGAGTTGCATTTATTGCATTTTATTTTGGAGAATACATGTTTTGGGTGCGTGAGTCATTCATTTGGAGTCATGTATTTTAGACTATATTGCATTGGATCCATAGGCATGTAAGTCAGTCGTATGTATTGGTGAGGACTCTTGGGATCCTCACTTTGGGAAATTATGTCGTGTTGGCATTAACGTCGTCCCGGTTGATTGACGAAGATGAGCCCTCATGGTTTGTACTTCGAGACCTTGAGTCTGGTGTTTAGATGTCTAATTCTTGTGCACGAGGGTTAGACATCGAGTGTTATTAAGTAAGGAGCCGAGACTCCTATCTTGACTGATAGGGAGTAGGCACTAAGGGTCAAGTGGGCACCCTGATGATGAAACTCCCTAAAGACCGAACAGGCAATAAGATCGCGTATGCTTGAGGTGTAGCTCGGTAGAGCAGGCAATAAGGGATACGGTGTTTTGGGGACTTGAAATATAGTCATGACTGGAGGTGTAGCTCGGCAGAACAGACAATACGGTCACGATCTGAGGTGTAGTTCGACAACATAGTTATGCGGCTTAACTTTGTGTTCCGCCATGTACAATGGAATCGAGTATCCCCTGTCACCGGAAGGTGCTATTTGGGTATTTTATCATGTCATTTTATTATCCATGTTTTCGGTGACATTTTACTTATGGGGAATTGTTTACTCAAGATTTATGGGTTGTGTTTTATGACCCGTCCATGTTTGAAGGGTTTCGAGAAGTAAAAATTTATTTCATATTTTTATAAATTGAGAGCTTTGCTTACTATTCATGTTTTGATTGAGTTTGGGATTAAAGTGGTTTTACGAAAGAAGGTTCATATTGGGTTCCTTGTTATAAAGATGTGCTTTTAGAAAATGGTGTCGTTTGATATTTAAAGTAAATCTTTCGGAAGGTATGTGATTTAAACTACTTTATTTCCTTTTTACAAATATATTTATTTCATGTTGTAATTTTTTGAACTCATTAGGCTAACGCCTAACCTTTTTATTTGTCGGCATGTGCAACAGGTTCCGAAAGGGAAAAAAGATTCTAGCGTTTTGGTGAAGTGTTGAGCGCTAAGAGTTTGTGCAAGGGTGAGTAGTTTGATGAAGTCTTCCGTGTTAGTCGTTGTTAAGAGTGCTGGGTCATCTGAAGATTTGAAGATGACCTCCTGATCTTCCATCTTATATCATCCTACTTAGAATATGTTTGAGGTTTTTTTAGCAGATTGGTCTCTATACAAATGTTCGGTGAAGTCGAAGATCAACCGAAGAAACACAAAGAAGGAGTACATATCTCAAAGCGGATTGAAGATAGTCTCCTCAGCCTAAAGCCAAGCATGCCCAAGTGATCAACACAATCGGCCAGGATGGTGTCAATCTCATATCTTCAGAAGTATGGAGGTGTTCTCACATCTTCAGGAGCCAAATATCTCTTAAGTCTTCGGCAACCGATGATCTCTCCTTATAAGCTGAAGATGTTCTCACATCTTCAGGAGTCGAAGATCTCTCAAGTCTTCGGCAACCGATGCTTGAGGATTTCTTTCAAACACATTATACTTTTCTGACAAAGTATACTGTGATATATTGCATTGACGTGGACCTCATTTGAAGATCAGATAAAGTAAGTTTTGTCTACTACAACATTTTAAGGAAAGGTCTCTACCATCCTCTCTGCATGTCAACATTTCAAGCCAAAACACTCCAAGACAAAAGGTACATCATGTACCATGCAGAAGACATGTGTCCATCCCTTGCTCAACAGGTGTCTCATGCATTAAATGCATGAGGCACTATAAATATGATGGATGTTTCAACATGCAAGATCAACCAGCTCTACTACCTTCAAGTTCTCTAAGTGTCTGACAACTTTCTCTCTACGAATATCTTATTGTTTTATAAGTGTTTTACAATTGTTCTTCATTCTCTATGTGTAAGATTGTTTGAACATATCTCATCTGTTCTCTTCCGCAACAATCAAAAGTTTCAATGTGTAATTCTTGATTTCAAATCAACAAGAATTAAATTAAGTGAAAAACTGTGTGTATTGTATTCAACCCCCTTCTACAATACTTTTCTTATTTACATACTGCTATTTGGGATCAACAAAGAGCAACTGTTTCTTTTGGGTTTTAGTAACACCCGACTTTATTTAGTCTTTATGCGAGACTTGACCTTTTAGTTGTTAAAGTTAAATCAAATATTCTTTTGGAGGTGTCTCAAGTGATGATTGTAAAATAGATTATATCAATTTCGTTGTATAATTTGGAAGTTTTAAATTAGTTGCTTTGTCCATTTTCGAGGGTGTTACAGTTGTTTACTTTAATCATATATTTAAAAATATTTATGACCGTTCTTCTTATCCACTCATATACGGTGAACAACGATCTCCACACTTACTGCAGTCAGAGTATCAATCTCTTTATTTTCTTTCGATTTTAACCCTTCTTTCCTATTTCTATCGCCCTTCTACACGGTATCAACCACCGTCTTCTCACAACATCCGTCATCACACTTAATTCTCTGCATACATTAATAGAACTTACCTCTTTTGCTCCGGATTTGCAATTCCAGTTACGAAACATAGCAGTTTCATTTTCAATGATTTCGATTTTAGAGTTATTATGTGTTTGCGAATTGTGGATTTGGTCTCCGTGCTTTGTTATTTTATTTGACTACGGTCCTTATAGTATGTTTATTGTGGATTTGGTCCCCGTGGTATTCAATTTATCTTGGTCATGGTCCCTCTGACTAAAGCATCCGTTAACTCCATTAAATCAAGGACCATTTTTGTCAATTTGTGTAATTTGTGTCTTTTTATGATAAGAAAAATAAAAAATATATTTTTAACACACATACAAACATATATATATATATTTATATGTGTGTATATATATATATATATCAAAATAAATAAAATAGGATGTTATTGTATGACTTGATTCTTTAAATTTTTTAAAAAATTAATTATATTAAATATGATTTAATTATATTATTTTATTGTAATGGTGGAAAAAGATATGGTTTTATTGTTTTAATGTAATTAAAATTTTAATTTAAACAAACTAGATCATAAAATTATATCTTATTTTATTTAGAACGAATAAAATAAGATATGTTTTTATGATTTGATTTATTAAATTAAAACTTTAATTATGTTAAAGCCGATATAATTTTATTGTTCTTTTACTATCATCACAACAAACAAGCTTATTATCGATATTTTGACACCAAAATCATTGAAAACCTTATAAATGAACTCTAACTTTATCATCTTAAAATTAGAGGTTCCAATTTTCATATTGTTTTTCAGGCAAAAACCAAAAATAATCTGTTTAGATTTTAACGAAATAAAATATTTAAGTTACGAATATTTTAACCCACAATAAAATTAACAAGTGTAATAAACTAATAATTACACATTTCTAAAACCGTGTGTCTTTTTTTTTATTATGAACATTTATTTTGGGATAGAAGGAGTACTGAATAATGATAAGACCATGTCGTATCTTTTTATTGATGGATGTTGTAGCTGATCGTCGCTATTTTCTAAATGCTAACATGTTTTCATATTGGTGTTACTTGACATATGATGCTCTATGTTTTGTCTTGTTACTGTGAGTTAAAATATTCGTAACTTAAATATTTTATTTCGTTAAAATCTAAACAGTTGATTTTTAGTTTTTGATTGAAAAACAATATGAAAATTGGAACATCTAATTTTAAGATGATAAAATTATAATTCATTTATCAATGGTTTCAATGATTTTTGTGTCAAAATATCGATAATAGGTTTGTTTTTTGCAATGGTAGTAAAGAACAATAAAATTGTATCGCCTTTAATATAATTAAAGTTTTAATTTAATAAATCAAATCATAAAAAACATATCTTATTTTATTCACTCTAAATAAAATAAGATATAATTTTATGATCTAGTTTGTTTAAATTAAAATTTTAATTACATTAAAACAATAAAACCATAACTTTTTCCACCATTACAATAAAATAATAAAATTAAATCATATTTAATATAATTAATTTTTTTTAAATTTAAAGAATCAAGTCATACAATAACTTCCTATTTTATTTATTTTGATATATATATATATATATGTTTGTGTGTGTGTGTTAAAAATATATTTTTTATTTTTCTTATTATAAAAGGACACAAATTAGACAAACTGACAAAAATGGTCCTTGATTTAATAGAGTTAACGGATGCGTTAGTCAGAGGGACCATGACCAAGATAAATTGAATACCACAAGGACCAAATCCACAATAAATATACTATAGGGATCGTAGTCAAAGAAAATAACAAAGCACAGGGACCAAATCCACAATTCACTCATTGAATAATGTGAAATTCAGAGCGCAATGATGTTGGTATACAATTGTCGGCCAATCTATGAATGTTGTCTTTGGTAAAGGGCACTTGAAGAGAATACACTTCCACACATGTATTTTATGTGTTGGTGTGGTTTGCGAAGAGGGCACTAGCGGAAGAGTGACATTCACATCCTTAGTTTCTAAGGGATGTTTTGCGATGAGATGCCATGTTAATGCATACCAACACATTCATAGCCATTTTTTTTTCTCCTAAAAATGGCCCATTTGTAAGTTAAGACAAGGACACTTGCAAAGATATTAATAGAATAGTGAAAATGGGAGAGAGTCGGCTAAAAAGTAAATTTAATTGATCAAAACAGTTATTTACGTTAATTTCCCATATTTTTAACATTGTAAATAATAATTTAGTTTTGAAAATTACGATGTTAACGTACCCGAGGACCGAGCCTAATTTTATCTATTTTTTCAAGAGTAAATTATGATTTTCGTCCCTGTGGTTTAAAAATTTTAATTTTCATTCTTATGACTTACAATTTATTGCTATTTTTTTTAAGACTAATTCCATCCTCTAAGTATAATGTATAAAGGACTAAAACAGTAAAATATCTTAAATCATAAGGACCAGAATAAAAATAAATCATTATTTATAAAGAAAAAAGAACAACAAATTTTATATACTAGTATATTATAAAACATTTATGAAAACTCTTAAAAACAATTGCTAAAGCTTAATATACCGCTATTTAATACTAATTATTTAAAATTTCTTAAAAATAACCATTAAAGTTTTATGTATTACATTTAATGTTATTTATTAACTTTTAATCCTTATCTATAACCACTTTAACTTTCCTAAAATCTATCTACATTTCAACTCTCCTAAAATCACTCGCCGCATAACTAAATACAAGGTAAAAATCAAATTTTAAATATAAAAAATCTAACAAAATATTTAATGCTTATTTTATAAAAAAACATTATATTATTAAACCTACAATAAATTACATTATTATTAAAATATCGAATAAACTCTTAAAAACAAGTTTTTATGCATTAAGTACTGTTTATTGATATACATTACTTAAAATCAAGATTACAAGCCATGATTCATGAGTGCAAATTTCTAAAGTTATATGTTTGAATTCATAACTAACTGATAAACATAATCAAAACAGAATGGACATCTCAATTTAAATATAAATAATTTAAAATATACAAGATAATCATTTAATTATAACAAAATATTTAATTTTTTATATAAAAGATTACATTATTAAGCCTAAATTAAACAATTTTATAAAAAAAACTATTATCATTATCTCAAAATTATTCAAAATCGTACTATAAATCAATGTAATTCTGTAAATCAATAAAATGACAAAAATTAAAAGAGAACATTAAAATCGTGAAGAAAAAATAGGTTTTTTTTTAACATCGTAATAATTTTCTAAGACAAAATAAAAGGCAGCACGAGTTCATTCTCCCCCTCACAATGGAGTTATCACTCTCATCTTCTTCCCTCCGAATTTATGGTACATCTCCACATTACACAAAACCATCCATTAATACCAAATGCAAATTCTACGAAACAGTCTTCAAGTTTCCCGAGAGCTCTACTTTCAGAACCAACTCTTACAGTATCAAAAGAAGCTCCACACTTGTTTCCACCAGATTCCCAAAGCAATTTTCCATCAAGGTATGTTTAATCTATCTCTGTGTATTTCTCAGAAATTGATGCTAATTTCCGGTTTAGTTTTCTGGAATTTATCTAATTGACGTGATCCTTGGTGTGAAGTCTGATTTGCTTATCGATAATTTATGTTATATGTAAACAATCCGTATCGAATTTGAAGTTGAAAGTTAGTCCAATTGACCAGACAGAATTTGGGAATGCAATGTTTCAGTTTTGTTTTTCAATTGACAGTCATACTTGAATAAGGATGAGATGGAATTTGATTTTGGATTCATGTTAGATTTGCATTGGGAGCTTCCGAATGAAATTTGAGTGATTCAGACTCGTTAATACATCCAAATTCAGAACTCTAGGTTATCCAAACAAGCCCTAACCACTTAAGCAAACTCAATTGGATGACAGACACAACTCTTGCCTTTAGGGTTTAGATCTAGAAGATAAAGAGTTCGTAAATTGTTCATCACTTGGAGTATGCATTAGCAAATTACACATTAAGTTTTTTTGAAATGCTACTTGTTTGCTAGTATGTAGTTACCATAAAAGTTTTATCAAGATTTTCTCATGGTACCTAGTGAATTTTCTGAACAAGAGAAATTGTTGCAATATTATTGGTTCCACGTTATCCTTTAGTCTCGCTAGAATTGCTAAATTTACTTTTAGAAGCTTTATAATCTATTGGCTATTGCCCTCTGGCCGTTGGGCGTGTAACTCAGTTGGCAAAGGGGAGGAGTGATTTTGCTCAAATACACAAGGTTCAAGTTTGAATCTCCTGGGAGACGGACTTGAACCCCTTAGCTAGCCTCGCTGAGGGCCTGAGTTAGCTTTGAAATGCCTCCTCACATATGGTTCCTGGGGGCGAATTTCGTGTGGGGCCGATCAGGGTTGCCGGTAAACAACCTTTTACTCAAATAATCTATTGGCTAGTTCCTGATTGACTTATCTATAGAAGAATTTGATGATATTAGGATCCGCATGACGCCCTTATTTTGTCGTTATTGAAGGGTATGTACATACAATCACTTCCCATGCCATATGGATAAACTTAATTGAGACTCGCCTTCTTGTGAACAGTTTTAAACATTGTGCTTAGTGACAATAAAATCCTCGCACTATTTTTATTGAAATTGTATGAAGAATCGAACATTTGCTTCATGGCAATTGCATGAAACTTGACCAACAGGCTTGCGGTCAAGTTGGTGCTGCTGGATCCGATCCAGCAGTGGATAAAGTTGCAGACTTCAAAGACGCGTTTTGGAGATTTTTAAGGCCCCACACAATTCGTGGAACAGCATTAGGATCAGTGTAAGCAATTATTAGACAATCACTAGTTCTCTACCGTTTGCAAGCTTTATCGGTGAACTGAGACTTATTTTCATTGGTTTTTGTTGATAGCTCTTTAGTAACGAGAGCACTGCTTGAAAATCCAAATCTGATTCGGTGGTCGCTTTTGTTCAAGGCATTTTCTGGTCTTGTTGCTCTGATATGTGGGAATGGTTATATAGTCGGCATCAATCAGATTTATGATATTGGAATTGATAAGTAAGCTTCACAAATTTAATACCCTCTACTTTCTAAAATCAGAGTCTGCTGTCTATTTTTCAATATCAAATGAAAAGAGTCCCATTTTGAGTTCTAACAAATATTTTGGTCCACAAAATCCATTCAAATGCGTTCAGAATTACCAGTTTCTTGTAAGCAGGGTAATTCATTCCATTGTAGATCGTTTTTTGTCTATCTTTGAAACAGGGAGAGTATATTTATTAACTCAAATTTGAACTAGGAAGTCACATATGGATGCTAGCATGATACAACATAATGTTCGTTGTTTAGTGTTGTTTGACTTTAGTTCAATATTTTCAGGGTGAATAAACCCTATTTACCTATTGCTGCGGGAGATCTTTCGGTTCAGTCGGCATGGTTTTTGGTGTTATCATTTGCAGTAGTAGGCGTTATCATTGTTGGGATGAACTTTGGTTCGCTCATTACTTCCCTTTACTGCCTTGGTCTTTTTCTTGGCTCCATCTATTCTGTTCCCCCATTTCGAATGAAGAGATTTCCCGTCGTAGCATTTCTTATCATCGCCACGGTACTTTCTGTTTCTCCTCCATTACAGTTATGGGTTTTGCAAGGAAGATAGAGTAACATATGTATCAAGTGATTAACATTTCAAACCATCATATTGCCAATTCATTGTTGAACAATTTACTTACAAAAAAAAAACACTATAATTGGCAAAAAGTAGCGACCATAAAACTGTAATTGCCATCTAGATTGCTTCTTTTGGCTTGTTTGGCCAAACTTAGGTGTCGTTTGTTTTTTAAGAGGTCTAAAGTCTTATTTTAGTTATGATTAATAGAAGGTGGTGTGTAAAAAGGTCTGAACGATTCAGACTTAAGAGCCATTAAGAGGTTTTTTTAAAAAAACAAACAACCCCTTGGTGTTTTCATTTCACTATTTCTATCACCTCAGGTGTTCCTTTTGGGTGCGATTAGTATGTAGACGGGACTGGACATGACTGGACGGACGAGAGTGATGTTGTGAGGTGAAAGAATTGTTCATGGGTAGTTTAGTAATTACCAATCGTCTATCTGTATTATTTTTGTTCCGCCTATGTTGGTGGGACTCTCTCATGTCCCTTCCTGTCTTGCGTACCAAAGGCACCCTTTGCATTTTTTCAATGTTGGTTGTTTAGATCCCAACTGCCAAGTACAATGGTTTGAAATGCTAATCACTTAATGGATAAACGTATTAAATACCCTCTATGCACCACAACAAGAACCTGCTCGCCAAAACTGAAAGATCAATTATGTATGAGAAGTAGGAATGATGTTGAATGCATTATTGTGCGTAACGATGCAACTTCTTCAGGTGAGAGGTTTTCTTCTAAATTTTGGTGTATATTATGCCGTAAGAGCTGCTCTGGGACTAACGTTTCAATGGAGGTTAATTCTTGTTTCTTTATGTTTCATTCCATGTTCCGTGCAAATTGCAACACCTTACCTTTCTCGGACATCCCATTAAACCTGTAGCATTTCCAATATGCAAAGATTTCGAAGTTCAAATTACCTAATTTCAATTTTAACAGCTCACCGGTGGCTTTCATCACAACGTTTGTTACGTTATTTGCATTAGTGATTGCCATTACTAAAGATCTTCCTGACGTAGAGGGTGACCGAAAGTAAGCTCTGAAATTTAAAACTTCTATACTGTTTTTTTTTAATTTTTCCGCATTTTGAACATCTTGCACTTGCTATCCAGGATTTATTTTCCATTTGTTTTTCTTTCATTCATGATATCACTTTTCTAGGTTTCAAATTTCTACTTTTGCAACGAAACTTGGAGTACGAAATATTGCATTACTAGGGTCCGGACTTCTGCTGATCAATTATATTGGTTCCGTTGCGGCAGCATTCTACATGCCTCAGGTGAAGAGAGATGTCATTAGTTCCTTTCAATAATAACGAAATAGGAGGGAGGTTCAAATAAGAAGGCTAAATATCTGGAGAAGTAACAAGGGAGGTTCATATGTGAATCATTGAAAAAGTCCATTTGCAGACGCATAATGAACCCATATGAATTATATGTGACGTCGGTTCACATATGCATATTCAAATAGATTTTTTGGATTTTTTCAATTATTCATGAACCTCCCTTCTCACCTTCTCGCGATATTTAGCTTTCTTATATGAACCGGCCCCGGGGGGCAAAATGGGAAATTTTGCTCAAAAAAAAAACATTGTGAGTAGCAATGATATCTCAAAATGGGAACTTTTCTGACTTCTTTGGAACTGCAAGGATGCCCACCCCCTTATCTGTCAGGCTAAAGCCACATGGACATCTCATTATTTATTTTTATGATGGATATGAATCCAAATTTTAAAATGGTGATTGATCAAATGCAGGCTTTCAGGAGCAGCTTGATGATACCATTCCATGCTATCTTGGCTTCATGTTTGATTTTCCAGGTTTGTATAATCTCTGTAACTCAGATCCCTCTTTTACCAAAGATGCATCGTTTCAAACTACGCTAATGCAAAGTGAGTAATGGCATTTTGGTAAATTAGCAACAAAATTCGTATCGGTTTTGTGTTCAGAAATAGAAAGTAGAGACCAAATACATCTCTTTTGCCTTTTAATTGTGAATATGCATGTTGTAAAAGTGATAGGTACAATTTTTTATGGAATTATTTAATATTTATTTAAGGCAAATGCAACAAATAAGTTATGGTACAATTGTTTTATGCAGGCTTGGGTACTTGAGCGTGCAAATTACACCCAGGTAACACTTGTTCCAAAAAATTTCAGGACTTTTTGGTGATAATTTTTATCTTTTTATTGGAGTATATTATATTTATATACAGTAAATTCACACACTCGTTATCTTTGGTGAAGTTTGAACCCTTGACCTTTAACGAGGCTTGGTCTAACAGTGATACCGTCGGCCCTAATCATTTGGTGTCATAATTATTTTTATGGCCATCTACATGCAACCAAGAGCTTATAAACATTTAGGCCCTTTTGGCCGACATAATGTTTTCGAGGGATATCGATTTTGTAGAAGGATTTTGAATCAAGAGGATTTGGAATCTTTGGTGTGTTTGGTTTATAGGCTTTGGAATGGAATGGAATTTCATTCTTTATAAATAATTTATAGAATCAAATTATAAAAATAATTAAAAATCTTATGAAATCCCAATTACCCCTATGAGATTTCTGAGTCCCGTGTTTGTGGGATTTTAATCCTGGATTTTCCTCTAAACCAAACACGATATTAAATTGAAAACTAGATTCTAAATTTCACCAGAACAAACGAGCCCTTAAATTATTGTGTTTCATGTATTAAAAGTTGCAACTTTGACTTGCAGGAGGCGATAGCTGGGTTCTACCGTTTTGTATGGAATTTATTTTATGCAGAGTACATCATATTTCCTTTCATTTGATTATATGTAATATATATATATATGTGTGTGTGTGTATAATTTTCAAATGATATACCAACCACAGTTGACTTTCTTTTTATCTCAAAGATAGAAAGAAAGGTGAAAGGCGACTTCTAGCTAGGTGACATTTGTATATGATGCAATCATGCAATGGTGATGTATCAGTTACTATGTTTGACTTTACTGGAAGGACAAACATGTTGACCTTCTAAGAAAAACCTGTCCCTTTCTAGTTGGTTATTTTCGAAAAATTTCAAAATAAATTGAAATGTAACAAAGTTTGTATTAGTTATTATTTAATGTAACAAACGTTTAATTCTTTCTATTTTCATGCCAATTTTACCTGATTAACATGTTTACAGTCTGCTTACCATTGGTTGATTTTAATGTTACATTTCCTCACCTAATCAAGAATTACAACATATAATATCAGCTACCGATTAAAATGAATATAAAATAAGAAAAATTAAACGCTTGTTATGCTACATATCTTTATAAGCTAGTTTGTTTGTGTTAAATGTAATTGGTTTATCAGCTAGTTTGTTAAACATAACCTGTTTTATACCCATACCCCCTAAACATAAATTATCGAAATAAACATAGTTTAATGAGTAATATCCAAGGAGTGATCGATTTCAACAGGTTTTTCAGATGCGATTCAAAAACCGAAAAAATTACCAAAAGTGGAAAGAAATAATGAACACATTTTAGTTTCAAGATTTCTTGAAAAACCCTTTCCAAATGAAAATGCTCTCATGGTGCTTCTATACTTGGCATACACACATTCTCCATAGAATAGCTTTTCTTTCTCATTATCTTACTTCTTTCACCATTTGTATTCCCAAATCTAAAAGAAGATTTTTTGGGTGATAAACACACTTCCTCCAAAGCCCGGAACTGTAGCTCCAACGGGTAATCCCGTACGCACCCGATCCGGGGCCCGGCTCCGGTCGACCACCGGCAACTTAGGTGCTTCGCCAACTGAAGAGACTTTGTTTCTTTATGCGAGTTTATTCTATTCATAATCTTCTCTTCTGGGATCGATTTATCATACGCTTCTTCCCCGAAATCGAACAAGTTTCGTTTCGAAACCATAAGTTCGATACTCGATAAGAAAGCTTCCGTTGTTTCATCGTCGTCGTCGTCTGAGCTATCGGGTTCGAGCTCGGGTTCAGGTTGAGATTCCGGACCTTTCTTCTGGAAGGCCAAAATGATGTCTTCCTTTTTAGGGATTTCAAGTGTGGTGATCTTTGGATTCAAACCTTTTGACAACGATGGCGGACAAGTACTGTGTCTCTCCAGCGATGGCTTAGAATCTTTGCGGTCAGTTTCTTCTGTAGCTCGAGAGAAATCAGGCTCGGATACGCTGTTTCGCATCTCGTATCCCGTCACTTTCTCGTTGTCGATTTCTTCCTCGTCATCTGGGCTTTTCTGCATGATCGAAAGCCGATTTTAACCAACTTTCGAGCTTAATCATGAAAAGATTTCTTAGGTTCATTAGTACCTTGATAGTTTGGATATTAATGTGGTGTTGCTCGAGAAACGACATGAAGGTGTCAAAGTTTTCTTCGGTTGGGAGGTAATGTCCGCTATGAGGCCAGACCGCCTATCGACTTGAAGAAATTAACGTTAACCACACTTCAAGACTACGCTTTTCTAACCAATTTGAAACAGCAATTTCGAGATTTTAGTTATATAAACACACCTTCAAGATCCCGTCTATAACCACCAATCGTCCAGCTGCCAATGTAGCTCCACCAGCCAGAAAACTCGAATGCTGAAATTTGCCTTTTTGCTTCATTCCGACATACAAAATATTCGACGTGCTAAGCACGAATATCCACTTGGTGCCAGCGGGACCTGATCTTGTGTCGAGAAGTTTCTGGCTCAGTTTGTAGATGAACCTCCCGTCCTCCACTGTCGCTTCATAAGCCTCCCTTTCGATCTGCAAAAAAGAAAAAGGGTTCGATTTTAGTGTTTGAGTTTAGTGTCGTCACTACAACAAGATTGGCTTTATAGGACGCCAAAAATGTCAAAATGTCCTAATAGACTGCTTTGTAATACTTAAGTTTATAGAACCAAACAATTGTGCATCTTATATAAAGATGTTACTAGAAGATGTTAGGACATATAATATATTTGAGCATCTTAACAAATTTCTTAGGACATTTTTGAAATAAAGTGTAGTATTAGCTTTTTATATGACAATTTTGATGATTGCCTTGTAAAACACAAACTTTTTATGGGACATTCGTTATAATTTATAAGACACTTTTCAAATAATGTCATATAAAAAGACCAACATGACTGTTTATTTCAAAATTGTCCTAAAAACTTACTATAGTTTTTATAGGACACTTTCACAAATAACGTCGTATAAAAAGACCAACATGACGTTTTATTTCAAAATTGTCCTAAAAAACTTTTTAAAACGTCCAAAAATGTCATCTCAACTTATTGCAACACATCTACATGGAACGCACAATTGTTTGCATCCTATAAAGCAGTTTATTAGGGCATTTAGACACATTTTTGTGTCCTAAAGCCGTTTTTGTTGCAGTGGATCACCTAAAGCACCCACATACTTAAATAATCGAAAACTTACGGGACTGAGATACGAGATGCATTGCTGCTGAAGCTTCGGCCGTGGGCATCTTTCGAGACTTACTTCTCTGCCTTCCCCTACGTCAAGCCTAAGATTGTGTCATAAACTATGTGGTTTAGTCGACTTAATCTGTGCTCTTTTTTTCTAATCAGATTTAATCTTACCAATAGAAAAAGGGTTGTGTACTCTGGCATTGAAGCCATTTGACATAATAAAAATGAAGATTATGACCATATCGGTGTCGGGGATCAATCTGTTTCCACAAAAACAACTTTTTAATCATTAGATTTTATCATAAAAAGTTACTCGAGTCATCAAGATCGAAAGACTTACGGCCTCGAGCCAATGCTGTAAGGCAAGTTTACAAGCCTTTGCATGATGCGACAACCCTTTTCCAACCTGCAATCGGAAATGTAGGGTTAAAAATGCAAATGAAGATTTTACTTTTTGTGGTTATCAGCATTCCCAACTTCATATATAGAAGTTGTTAGGTCGTCTAACTTCGTCCTAACAACTTATATCAGGGGTCAGTTTATGGTCAAACAGTAAGTACTACACATGTGCGCCCTAAAAGACTCATTTTTTAGGGAATATTTTCGTGAAAAAAAAATATGTACCTTTGCGGCTCTGGTTCTTGCTCTTGACCAACGTGAAACAGCGGTCTCTGGTTTTTCGATTTGAAAGAACGATACCGAGCTGCACTTGAGGACAGCAAAATCTAACAGCTTCCACCTACATAATAAAAAGTCAAACTTTCAATACTGAAGCAATCAGTAGTGTATCAGGATGTAGATTAAAGGCCTACAAAATAGACAATGTTTTTTAGCCTAATTCCACTATTTCGAGGGATTTTTAAAAAATTGTTGATATCGGGAGATTTTTCTGGTTTTTTGGTTGATTTTGAGGTTATTTTTTTGGTTTCTTGGTTGGTGGGCTGTGGGGGCACAGGCAGAAAATTACTGTGGGAAGTGGGAACTATGGTAGAAAGTTAATTTTTTTTTATGTTTTTAACCTAGGTAAAAAAAAATTAACGAGCCCCCCAATACTAAGTCAACCCCTACATGTGAGAATACGTAAACCCCATTAGATTACTCTCCAAGAGAGTTATCTGCGATACTGCGAGACCACTGCCAAAGGGCTTTGCCCCTTGGAACCCGTCAAGGAGCGCCCCCGTTGACCCCCGCCATATGGCGACATCCAGCGATCCCGGGTTCAAGCTAGTTTATACGAGTGTGCACTCTGCACCTCCTCACCCGTATTATACCTCAAGTATATCAACTCCTTCATTCTCTTCTGAATCCAATTACACAAAACAGGCCGATAATTCACTAAAATCACCAATAGTCCAAGTCTAAGCCGACGTGGGACTCTTAACACTATAATCTACGCATAAACATTAGTACCCGACTACCCCGTTGCAAGAAAAATCAAAGCCAACATGAATGCGAAAGAGTACTAACCATCTATGCTCAACGAGTATCGCACAATCAGCTAACTGTCTTCTGGTTCTGAAACTTTTATATGTTTTCTGCAGCTTCAATGCCGCAAGATGACGGTTCATAAGCGGGTCCGGCAACGGAGATTCCTGCCCCAATATGTTCGATTCCGGCGTTGGATTTTCAAAGGTTTTTGCGGGCATCGAAGAAGAAGGATCAATGGGAAGAACAGTGTCCATTTTCCTCCCATTAAAGCTCAGAGACCCCCGAAGTACCATCTTTTCCGGAATCGCTAAATTTCATCGTGGCAGAAGGCTTCGATTATTCATGGTAATTGAAGCTAATGATTTGAAGACACTCAAGTAATCAATATATGGGCATGAAATATAATATATATATATATATATTATATATGTATATATGTGTGTGTATATGTATTGTTATTTGTATAAACAAATTGGGGTTTTAGGTACGTTTGAGATCAGCAACCTTTTCTTTAACCTGGTACATGGAAGAAAGACAAATTCAATGAAAAAAATTCAGTGATTTTGAATGTCAACTTTCAAGATAACTCATAATTAAATGAAGTTTGGTGAAACATACATGTCTATGTTCACCCACTGACTTTATAAATTAATGTGGGTCGCATTAAATTAAATGTCTGTACTAATATGTCGCATAATCATTTAGAAAACCCAATAAATTATACAAAATTGTTTTAATAGTGTTCATCCATGATTGTTTCATATGTGAAATGTTCATGATAGTTCTTGAGTATAGAAAAAAGAGTCATGAATATTTCAAATATGAAACAAAACAATACTGTTTGTATTCCGTATTTCTAGGCGTGTTGTTTCACACATGAAAATTGGTTTATAAGTGTGCATGAATGATTGTTTCATATGTTAAAATGTGAGTGTTTATACGTTTCATGTGTGAAATATTCAAGATTGTTTTATATATGGAAAAAAACACTATCAAACGATTCACATATGAAACAACAATAATATATAAACATATACATGAAAAAACACATAAAAACTAGTTTGTAAGTGTGTATAAATGATTGGACTTGTAAAAGAAGGGGACTTCTACTAACTATAATGGCGACTAACAAATCACAAAATGTCCATTAATTCCAAACAAAAACTCACTAATCATAATCTGGTGTATAATTAATCAACAAACAAAGCCATAATAACATGAGTCACATAAGATAACCAAGTAATGAATCATCAAAAACTTATGGCCACCCATTTAACAATCAAATCCAAACCAACACAACCCATGACCTAAAATCCAAGATTTCGATCACCATTGTTTCAAATTTTCAATCAAAAATAAAAAAACTAAAGGAATCCCACCAATTTATATATCGAAACAAACCAAACCCAAATGGCAAAATGCAAGATTAATCGATAGCCATTTCCAAATTTCAACAAGAAATCCAAAAAATCATTACCTTATGTAGCTTTTTTGGGGGTGTGTTTCTTGATTTGAAGATATTCAAAGAAGAACATAGAAAGAAGGAGAGAAAGGGTGGGTCACACACACACACACACACACAAATACAGAGTTATGGGTGAAAAAAAGTGGGGTTTTTATGTTGAGAGAAAGTAGGGAAATGGGTGTTAGCTGGAAGTGGTATTTATGATCAAGATTAATTTAGGGCACACACAGTGGAGACAAATGGCAATTTGGAGAAGAAATAGAGTGGTTCCAACCACGTGGCGATGATAATGGTGACTGCAAGTCGACCCACAGCCCACAGGGGTAAATGGATTCATCTCGTGTTACATGTTTTTTTCTCCTTTTTTTTTTTAATGGGAAATTGACCCAAATGGCCCAAACATTGAACTGGATTGGCCTCCTAGCCCATTCTCGCTATGCTTTACGGAAATAGCCCTAGGGCTCCATTGCGCCCCTGGACACTTTATACTGAAAGTACGCCGACCAGCTCCATTTTTAATTACTCGATCCAACCCACCTTGCCGGAGCTGTCATTTTCTCTCGCCGACAAACTCCATTTTTGCACATTTTTAATTACTCCATCCACAAATGGCTGAGGTTAGTGTATTTTTCACTTATATTAATAGATTTTGTTGTTATGTATGGTTTATAGTGTTAAATGGTTGTAGTTATCATTTTAATATTTTGGATGATTTTTTTGGTATATTTTCATCTCCATTGTTAGATTTTGTTATTGTGTATGTTGTATAGTCTTAAATGGTTGTACTTAAAAGCATTATTTTGGATGATTTTTTGGTATATTTTCATCTCCATTGTTAGATTTTGTTATTGTGTATGTTGTATAGTCTTAAATGGTTGTAGTTAAAAACATTATTTTTGATGACTTTTTTTGGTATATTTTCATTTCCATGGATAGATTATGTTGTTATGTATGGTTTATACTTTTAAATGGTTGTAGTTAAAAGCCTAGTTTTGGATGAATTTTTTTGGTATATTTTTATTTCCATTGATAGGTTTTGTTATTGTGTATGTTGTATAGTCTTAAATGGTTGTAGTTAAAAACATTATTTTTGATGACTTTTTTTGGTATATTTTCATTTCTATGGATAGATTATGTTGTTATGTATGGTTTATACTTTTAAATGGTTGTAGTTAAAAGCCTAGTTTTGGATGAATTTTTTTGGTATATTTTTATTTCCATTGATAGGTTTTGTTATTGTGTATGTTGTATAGTCTTAAATGGTTGTAGTTAAAAACATTATTTTTGATGACTTTTTTTGGTATATTTTCATTTCTATGGATAGATTATGTTGTTATGTATGGTTTATACTTTTAAATGGTTGTAGTTAAAAGCCTAGTTTTGGATGGATTTTTTTGGTATACTTTTATTTCCATGGATAGGTTTTGTTGTTATGTATGGTTTAAATTTATAGTTAATAATAGCCTAGTTTTAAATTTAATGTTGACATTATAGAACATTGTAAAAATTTACACATTATACAATAATCCTTTAATTTTTTTAAAAATTACACTTTTAAAAATTAGACATTACATATTAGAAATTTACACTTTTGGTGCCTTTAATTTTAAAATTTAGACTTTAGGGCCCTTTACTTGAGAAACATACACTTTAGGTCCTATAAATTAAGGAATTTACACTTTAGGTTCGTTTAATTTAGAAACATTCAGTTTAGGTCCCTTAACTTTTTAAATTTACATTTTAGGCCCTTGAAATTTATGAATTGACACTTTAGGTCCCAAAAATTTAGAAACTGAGACTTTTGGTCCCTTAAAATTAGATAGTGACACTTTAGGTCCCTAAAATTTTGAAATTTACACTTTAGGTCCCTTTACTTTAGAAACATACACTTTAGGTGCCTTAACATTTGAAATTTACACTTTAGGTCCCTCTACATTAGAAACTGACAATTTAGGTCCCTATAGAAAAGTTGAATATTAGAAAATGACACTTATTATGCAGGGAAGAACTTTCTACACAGGAAAGTTGAATATTAAGAGTAAGACGTCCCTGGTGGACTCGATTCGCCAGAAATTGAACTCCCGGCGATTAGAGCTATTCAAGGAGACATGTTTCGGTCATTGGTTGCAATTGACCGATACATCTGCCGACCCGACCTTGGTCCACATATTCTTGCAGACACGGGTCTTCCCGGAAAATATACGGGATGACGAGATGATTTATGAGGTTGGTGAGCACGCGCTTCGGTTCGGCCGTGAGGAGTTCTGTCTTATCACAGCACTCCGTTTCGGACCGCACTCGAAGTTGCATAAGAATCGGTCCGGTGGGTTTGTTAGACGGATGTTCCCGCGAGGCCAGTTGACGGTGCGACACATCACAGATTTATTCAATATTATCGGCACTGCTGACGAGGGGCGGGCCCATATCGATGATGATTCTGCCGTCCGTATTTGTCTGATGATGATGGTTGAGACGTTCTTCCTCGGTCATCAGTTGTCCCAGCATATTCCCGACCCTGTACTTCGGGCAATTGATGATATGAGCGTGTTTAATCAGTATCCCTGGGGATCCTATATATGGGCGCACACCTACAATCAGATGAATAAAGCGATCCAGAAACGACCGGACCATAAATATAGGATGTCGCTAACTGGTTTTTTATTTGCCTTCAAGGTTAGTAAGTTGATATCAAATTAATATTTTTACAACCTACCCGAATTCCCTATTTCTAGAAAATATTTACTACTGTCTGGGTATTATAATTCACAAATATGGATTTTGGAGACCTTTCCTATGGCCAGCACGTATTATATATTGACCACCAGGATGCCACGTGCAGTTCGTTGGGCTAGGTCTTCGACAGTTATTGGTAGCTATCATGCCCATAATCTCATGGATGTCTCGACGGTAAGTTACATTGACTACGACCAAAAAATTGTGATAAGTGGGGCCCTCGTGTGGATTTCTAACATGGTTATTTTTCAATATATTAGGATGATAGGATGCCACGTGATCGCCTTGTTCCGACGCCCTGAGAGGAGAGTCAGGAATGGTATACGGAGAGCCATCGCTGGTTTAGTAGTACGGCAGGGCGTCGACAGACGAAGAGGGCTAGAGTTACGCAGGATGTTGACGAGGGTGAGAAGTCATTCTAAGTTATCCGATATGTATAATTTTTTTTATAAAGAGAAGTCGTTTTAGATTATCTGATATTTATGATAATGTTGTTAATTGTTGGTATAGAAGTTCAAACTGATTCAGGGGGAGACCAGACTGACGATGACGCAGGCGTCAGCAGGCCACATGGGGCCAGCTCTTACGAGGAGCCACCATTCCGTGCAGGGCATAGTCCAGCAGGCCACTATCAGCATAGTCCACATGTTGACCCCTATGCTGATCGGTGGGCTGAGTTTACGCGGTGGAAGGATGATTACCATGACTTTCGGACTTCTCATCGCATTGAGCATGAAGATCTTGAGAGACGGCAAGCCGAGAAATGGGCATCTGATCGTGCATACCAAGAAAGTCTTGAGAGACGCATTGCCGAGGTGGAGAGGCAGTTTAGCGCTTGGCAGGTAAGTGTTTAACTTAAATTAACGGACCTGGTTTTAATTGTTATCTTTTGAACCTTTACATGGTTTAATATGCTTGATGCCAGATTCCATCCCAGCAGCAGGGTGGACAGCCCTCCCAGCCCGACGACATACCGCATGGGTTCGGATCTCCGTACTTCGGAGGGCCGTCCCAATACACGGATAATGTTAGTTATTTCAATCGTTTTTAAACCACATATGACATCATTTTTAAACCACATATGACATCACTTAGATTAATGTGCAGAGTTCATTAGGCTTAGGCACGTTTGATGACCTATTAGGATCTCAGTTCGTTACACCACCACAACAAATTATACATGTAAGTTATTCAATTTGGTGGGTAATTTGATTTTTATATTATGAATGGAAACTGAATATCCTCAATGTTATTTTGCAGGGCTCTGGGGCAGCGTACATGGGGCTTACACAAGGCCAACATACTCAGCATGTAAGTTAAGAGATTTGTTTGTTACATTTGCTATTTATTTAATAGAACAAAGTTGTGAGGACCCAACATATTTTGCAGGGCACATTCGGGGCGTTGCTCCATGATAGTGGAGCGCAACAGATGGGTTTGGAGGGGTTTGTTGGGGCTTTGTTCCAGGATACGCCTCATCCTGCAGTGTCCCAGGACACACAGCTTCGTCCGTCGGTCGTTGTTATCCAGAGGCCGCAGCGCGAGAAATATCCCGAGAAATCATTGCGCCCTCCTTTCACCGCTTTGCCTCCTACTACACGCCCACCTATCCAGCGCCGCCCATCGAAGGTCCCTCATCCTCGTCGGCAAGCAGATGTTGCCACCACTGCTGCCACCACCACTTCTTCTGCTTCCAATTACACTTCATCCGCTATTGCCAAAAGGTGGCATGATAATGATTTGCCGGATTATTGGCTTAGGTGCATACCCACCCATGCTGTCGGACGGGACTGGTGGGGATTATTACTCGGTCTGCAGGGCTCGGGGTGGCTCGAAAATGATGTTAGTACTAAAGCGTCATTTCAGTTTGTCTATCATAATGTCCATTTATGACTTAACATTTTTTATTTATTATATAGCACATCGACGGATGGGTTCGGTTTATCCGCGAGTCGCGTTCGCCCAGTGCCACTTGGACGGTGATGACGTCCGATTTCATGCATGTCTTGCTCTTTGGTGGGGGGCCGAAATCTGTCTACAAAATGTTGAAGGAGCCGGATGGTGTACCATGGTGGTCTGTTGAACATGTATGAATTTCAATTTCTAAAAAAACTTGTTATTTATAACTTTCTGTATAGTTTAATGTTATTCACTGTTGGTTTGTTTTTTAACAAATATTTCAGGTATTTATTCCCATTTGCATCGACCAAAAGCATTGGGTTGTTGGCGACTTAAACCTAGAAACCATGAAGATGGTTATATATGATAGCTTCAGGAGCCCGTCATATGTGGACACCTTTAATGAAATGATGACGAAGTTCGCCAACGATCTACCAGAACTTCTTACCCTAGCTGTTTGCCAATCACTTGCAGCTGCAAGCCATGAGTTCACTTGGGTACACGCAGATGGGGTACCACAGCAGCAGGGTTCTTTGGGCGATTGTGGTCCTTTGACATGCATGTTCCTCACCCATTTAGCGAATAACGAGGTCCCAATAGCCCAGGAGGATGAGTCGACAAGGGCGGCAGCATTAAGGGGTGTCATATGACGGATGTCTTTTGGTCCATGATACAGACAGATCGAAATGTATGATTCCTTTTAGGACCTTTTTAGGACCTTGTATATTTATCTACGTATATAATTTTTTTTGGAAGTTTTAGTTAATTTCAAGACAAGCATCATTTCAATAAATTGAACATATCTAATAACATTGGACGGATACAATGCATATGAACTATACAACCAACGAAAGAAATACAACAACACAAGCACCATGAAAGAAAGTGATAGCAAGTAAGGGTACAAACTAGCAACATAGAAAATCCAAAAATGCTAAGGATAAAGTGCTTTACATTGATCAATCCAATTTTGTTTCTGGGTAACCTGCGCTTGCAGTACTGCAAAATCTTGCATAAGCTTGTTTACTTGAACGTTGTCCTGGCGAATACGGTCTTCTTTCTCTTTTATCTCCCTCTTCAACCTTCTTATCTCCTCCTTGTCCGCGTCGATCCTTCGCAAGTGGCCATCCTTCTTGGCCATCATTTCCTTCCACTCTTCGGTGAGTTGTTCGATCTCCGCTTCACTTTTCTCTATCGCTTTTTTCAGTCTGGAGGGCATTATTTGTGAAGACGGTGGGTTTGACGATGATGCATTTCCAGCCATGTGTTTGGTCAAAGAGGGGACTATTATGCTATGAAAATGTTGTATGGTGTGAAGTATAACTTTGGTATAACCACGTTATTTATAGCCAAAATCTAAGGACAGGGGCGCATTGGCGTGGGGGAATCGTTCCATAACTTAGCTGTGAATCTTGTCAGGCACTTTGCAGTTGAGTAGTGGGGCGCAATTGCGCCCGGACGCAATTGCGCCCCTCTACATTTGCAGGGGAATCGTTGTCGTTTAATGCTTTACAAGGGAATCCTGACAACAGGCTTTGCAGGGGAATCGTTCCATAACTTTGCAGTGAATCCTGTCAGGCACTTTGCAGTTGAGTAGTGGGGCGCAATTGCGCCCGGACGCAATTGCGCCCCTCTACATTTGCAGGGGAATCGTTGTCGTTTAATGCTTTACAAGGGAATCCTGACAACAGGCTTTGCAGGGGAATCGTTCCATAACTTTGCAGTGAATCCTGTCAGGCACTTTGCAGTTGAGTAGTGGGGCGCAATTGCGCCCCTCCCTATCTTCTCATCGACCATAAGTAGATTTTATGGTGAAGTAGTAATTCACAACTGTTGATCCAAACTCTCTCAGTGATTTGATAACGACCCTCTCCTATACTTAGTGAAAATTACGTTTTAGTATGTATTAGTGTTTCACCATCAGCGATCAGACTGAGTCTGTTCAGTTATCGCTGATAGTCTTTCTTGTAAACATTTCTATGTATTAATGTTTCACTATCAGTGATCGAACTGAGTCTGTTCAGTTATCACTGATAGTTCCTAAAGTAAACAACCAACGTAATCCCTGAAGACAAGTTTCGCGTCAACAGATGTTCATAGCTGAATCAAAGACGAAGCTGCTGAACAATGAGAAGTCTACTAATGACCTGATGCGGATATCAGTGAAGCAAAGACAACTCTACCAATACGCGAAGGAACATGAGAAAAAAAGCTTCAGCGATAGCTGAACCTCTTTATCTCTGAACTTAGAGATACTCAGCTATCAAACGATCACAAAGCTTATGCCTCAAGTTTCCTTTTGTCTATCCTTGCACAACCTAGTACGATATGTCAGAACGGACAAGTCTCTGCAAACATTCGTACAACAACTCTGTCTACTACACTGTTCATGACCCGGCCGAAAGCATGTCTCCCAAAGTCAGACACTCAAAGCCAATCTGTGAACGCCACGTGTAAAGTATCCTGCCATGCATTTAATGCATAGGGTATAAATAGGAAGTTCACCCCTTCATCTAAAGGTGTGCTTCATCCTTGAACTCAAGATAGAAACCCTTGTTTTCTATATCTCTAAACCCCATTCTCTGAACTTCTTGTGCAATTATCTTAGTGTTTCTTTAGTTTGTTTAGATTGAGTCTGTCTTAATCTTATTCCGCAACAAACTTGTATATTGTATTTTGATTCTTCAATAAACAATATATTAAACTTTAAATTCTGTGTTTGTATTCAACCCCCCCCCCTTCTACAAACTTGTTTAGCACCTTCGGGACCAACAAGTGGTATCGGAGCAGTTTGTTTAAATCTAATAAACAAGATCTTGCTGTATACTCTTCCTTGCTATTCTAAAATGGCATTAAACACAAACACAAACTACTATGATAATGGCTCACTTTCTAAACCTCCTCGATTTAGCAGAGATAACTTTTCTCTATGGAAAAATCGAATGATGCTATTTCTTGAAGGTGCGGATCCTACTATACCTGAATATATAGAAAATGGACCCTATGAACCTGTTAGAATTATAGCTGCGGTTCCCGCTACTGCCACCACTGAAGCTGTCCCTGAACGATATGTCGTTAAGGAAATAAGACAATGGAGTGATGAAGATAAAAAGAAGGTAGGCATAGATGCAAGAGCAAAGACCATTATTTCAATGGCTCTGCCTGATGAAGTTTTCCATTCCATCATGCATCTGAAAACTTCTAAAGAAATGTGGGAAACCATATGTGTTCAATATGAGGGCACCACTGAAATCCAAGAGACTCGAAAGATTAACTTGGTAAGACAGTATGAAAGTTTCATCGCTGGTAAGAATGAATCTCTTTCTGATGTTCATCAGCGATTTAACTGCCTAATAATTGATCTAAGAACTGTTGGTAGGACCTATTCTAATTCTGAGGTCCTAACGAAATTCTTGGAATGTCTTCCTGAAAGCTGGGACAGTTATTCAATATGTCTTAAGCTGACAAAAGACTTACATACTCTCTCCTTAAGCACTCTGTATGGAATATTGCTCAACTATGAGCAATCAAATCTTCTGAAGAAGAATCTTGTAAAAGATTCTAAAGACTCTAAAAGCACTCCTGTTGCTTTAGTCTCTTCAGAGATAATTCCATCTCAGCGATCTACTCTCACTATCACTGAGTTAGATTCTGAATCTGAGGATCTATCAGACCCTGATCTTTCAGAGTTTGATGAGTCCTTAGCACTCTTGACAAACTCTTTTAAGAGATTTGCAAGAAAGAGCAACTTCCGAAGAAGTAAACCTCTCTCTATTTCTGAAAAGCCAAAATCAACTCCGGTTGATAAGGCTACTGCCACTTGCTATAACTGCGAAAAAATTGGACATTTTGCTAGTGAGTGCAGGTCGAAAAAGGTCTTCAAACCTTCTACCTCAAGAAGATCCAGTGATGACAAATACCTTAAGCTGAAGAACAAATATCAAAAGCTGAAAAGCCATCAGCGAAAAGGTAAAGGTCTCATCGCTGAAGAACATGACTGGGCTGAATCAGAAGAATCATCTTCTGATGAAGAAGTCGCTAATCTTTGCCTCATGGCTGAGATTAAAGAAGAAGTAGAAGAACCATCTGAATCTTCTATGAGCTACATATCATCTCAGGTATCTATCTCTACAAATCCCTCTCTACCTGAAGCTGAGAGAAGTCGCGCTGTTGATGTACTGACGATTGACCTTTATAATGCCCTAAACGACAAGACTCAAGCTGAGAACAAAAATGTTCATTTAACTCAAGAGCTGGAGAAATGTCATGAAAAGATCAAAGAACTAAATCTTTTAGAAGAAAAGTTAAAAGATCAAGTCATTATAAATGAAATCATCAGTATTGAACGCGAACAAGCCATCGCTGCTTTAAAGACAGAAAAGGCTCATGTTGAAAAATGGTGCAAATCATCAACAAAAATCTCTGAGATAATAAATGCTCAAACCCCTGAAAGTGATAAAACTGGTCTTGGTTTTTGGACACCTCAGGATGAACCTAAGAAAGAGAGTTCCTCGCTTAAGTTTGGAACCTTTGTCACCTCTTTCTTTGACACTTCTTACAATCAACTCTATCCATGTTCTTCTTCAAATCCAATTCCTGAGGAGAAATCCAAAGACACTAAGTCTACGGATAAAGGAAAGTCCATTCTCCTTCCTCAGAAGGCAACCAGGAAAGCAAAGCTGAAAGTTCCTTCTAAACCTTCAGCTAAGCAATCCTCTAGCTCTGTGATAGAAATCTTTGATCTCTGTCCTCCAAAGCTGAAGATTGACCTTAAACCTTCGAGATCTGAAGGAATGAAAATTCCTCCCAGATCTCAAGAGAAAAGTCTTCTTGGACCTGGCCCTGCTCATCTTAAACTTGCAAAACCTTCTACTCCTGGTCCTAAAACCATTTTTAAATACAGAAAGTGTTATCACTGTGGTTTTACTGATCATATTGCAAGTAAATGTCCAACCGCCACTAAAGCTGATAAAATAGCTAAAGTGAAGAAAAATGCTTCTAAAGCTGAGAAGGTCACCAAGGTGAAAAATACCACTAAGGTTAAGAAATTAACCAAAGTGAAGACTATCACTAAAGCTGAATCTTCGTCAGCTGAGAATACTACTGAACTTACATTATCCACTAACTCTGAAGGACCCATTGAAAAGTGGGTACCAAACAACGCTTAATCTTCCTTATGTGTGCAGGGATCAAAGGGCATCTGGTATCTTGATAGTGGATGTTCTCGTCATATGACTGGACAAAAGGACCTGCTCACTGAATACAAGGAAGAAAAAGGTCCCTCTGTGACCTTTGGTGGAAATGGTAAAGGATTTACCCGAGGGTTTGGTGTCCTCAGCAATGGGACAACTACCTTTCGAAGAGTCGCTTATGTAGATGGACTGAAGCATAATCTTCTAAGCATCAGTCAGCTATGTGATAAAGACTATGAAGTACGCTTTACTAAGAAAGCATGTTCAGTGTTAAATGAGAAAGGAAAACTTGCTCTCAGTGGTCATCGCAGAGAAAATGTCTATGTAATAGATATGGACTCTACTATCACTGAAAACTTATGTTTTCTATCTAAAGCCTCTTCTGATGTCAACTGGCTATGGCATAAAAGGCTCTCTCATCTAAACTTCAAAACCCTGAATTCTCTCTCATCTAAGGAACTGGTTTCTGGTCTTCCTCAGCACTCATATGCTAAAGAATCTCTCTGCTCAGCATGTGAAAAAGGAAAACAAACAAAAGCAAGTTTCAAGTCGAAACAAGTTTCCTCAGTGACAAGTCCTCTTCAGCTCTTGCATATGGATCTATTTGGCCCTGTCAACATCCAATCAATAGCTGGAAAGAAATATACACTTGTCATTGTAGATGAATTTTCTCGCTACACCTGGGTTATCTTTCTTCGCTGTAAGAGTGATACTCCAGAAGAACTGATATCTTTTGTAAAAAAGATGGAAGTACTGAACAATCTTACTGTTCGTTCAATAAGAAGTGATCATGGAACTGAATTCAAAAATAGTTCTCTGAACAATTTCTTTGAGAACAAGGGAATCTCTCACAACTTCTCTTCAGTAAGAACACCTCAGCAAAACGGAGTCGCTGAAAGAAGAAACAGAACGATCATAGAAGCTGCTAGATCAATGCTCAGCGATTCTCATCTCCCTACTCAATTTTGGGCTGAAGCTGTAAACACTGCATGTTTTACTCAAAACAGATCGCTGATAATAAAGCGATTTGGGAAGACAGCTTATGAACTTTTTGTTGGAAGGAAGCCTTCTATCAGTTTTCTTCATATCTTTGGTTGTCAGTGTTTTATCTTAAACAACAGAGATCAACTTGGAAAGTTCGACCCAAAAGCTGATGATGGAATATTTCTAGGATATTCCTCCATCTCCAAAGCCTACCGAGTCTTCAACAAGAGAAGACAAACCGTAGAAGAAACAATTCACGTCACTTTTGATGAAACTCGCTCAGCGAACTCAAAACCAATCGCTGACAATGAAGAGTTAAATGCTTGGATGCTTTCTCACTACAGATAAAATGAACCTTTCTTTTCTAACCATCAGCATTCAGATCCTCCAGTCGCTGATGATGATCCAAACATTATACATCCTACCGCTGAATCCAACTCATGGGTTTCAGCTGAACCTTTAAACACACTCCTACCATCAAATCTGCCTTCGTCTGAAAACCTCTCCAGTGAATCTACTCAACAGTTGATCGCTGATGAACCTCAATCGTCATCATCGATAAACATTCAAATTGTTGATCCCACCTCTGAGTTAAGCAATAATGCTCCTGCTCAGCGATGGACCAAAGATCACCCAATAGATCAAATTCTTGGTGATCCGGATGCAGGTATTCAGACACGACGAAGCTCAGGTAATATTTGTCTCTTTGTAAACTTTCTATCTTTAATAGAACCAAAGAAGACTGATGACGCCCTCAGAGATCCAAACTGGGTCAGTGCTATGCAAGAAGAGCTGACTGAGTTCTCTCGAAACAAAGTTTGGAATCTCATTCCTAGACCATCTGATAAAACTGTAATAGGCACCAAATGGGTGTTTAGAAACAAGTTAGATGAACATGGAACTGTAACCCGCAACAAGGCTCGACTTGTTGCTCAGGGATACAGACAAGAGGAAGGCATAGACTATGATGAAACCTTTGCCCCTGTGGCCAGGCTCGAAGCAATTCGACTATTCTTAGCTTATGCAGTCTATAAAGACTTCATCGTCTATCAAATGGACGTAAAATCAGCGTTTCTAAATGGAAAGCTGAATGAAGAAGTCTATGTAGAACAACCACCAGGGTTCTATGACCCTAAGCATCCAAATTATGTTTATAAATTGGATAAGGCTCTCTATGGTCTAAAACAAGCCCCTCGTGCTTGGTATGACACTCTCTCATCTTTTCTTATCTCTGAAAATTTTGAACGTGGCAAGATTGATAATACGTTATTTTTCAGAAAGATAAAAGGTCATATAATTCTTGTACAAATATATGTCGATGACATAATATTTGGTTCTACTAACCCATCTCTGTGTACTCGCTTCGCTGAAAGAATGAAGAAAGAATATAAAATGAGTATGATGGGTGAGCTGACATATTTTCTTGGTCTTCAGATTAAACAATCTGACAAAGGTACGTTTATCAACCAAGGAAAGTATGTTAAAGATATGCTGAAGAAGTTTGATCTTACTCAAGCTTCAGCGATGAAAACTCCTATGGCACCACCCCTGACACTTAACAAAGATCCTTCTGGAAAACCTGTTAATGTCACTGCCTATAGAGGAATGATAGGCTCTCTGTTGTATCTCACAGCAAGCCGACCTGACATCATGTACTCTACATGTTTATGTGCACGCTATCAATCTGAACCCAAGGAATCCCATCTGATCGCTGTAAAGCGAATTTTCAGATATCTGAAAGGAACTCCTAACCTCGGTCTTTGGTATCCCAAAGACTCAGGGTTCGATCTAACTGGTTATTCTGATAGTGATTTTGCAGGATGTAAACTTGACAGAAAGAGTACCACTGGTGGATGTCAACTCTTGGGAGGAAAGCTGGTAAGTTGGACAAGCAAGAAGCAAAATTCTGTGTCCACTTCCACAGCTGAAGCTGAATACGTAGCCGCTGGAAGCTGTTGTTCTCAAATCTTATGGATGAGAAATCAACTATTAGATTATGACCTTCAGCTGTCAAAAATTCCTATCTATTGCGACAGCACTAGTGCCATCGCTATAGCAAATAATCCAGTGCTACATTCAAAGACAAAACACATAGAGATCAGATATCACTTTATCAGAGATCATGTGATGAATGGTGATATTGAACTTCACTTTATCCCTACTGACTTTCAGCTTGCTGATATATTCACCAAACCTCTTGATGAGACAAGGTTCAACTTTCTCATCAGTGAGCTTGGAATGCTGAATCTTGAAGAATAATTCTTCAGCGTTCATGCATTGTGTCAGCAATCAAAAGTTTCTTTTCATCATTCTCTGATAAGTATTCTGACTCTCAGGTATGATTTCTCAATCCCTACAACTGAATCTTCATTCAGTTATATAAAACTTAATCACTGAATTTTTATTCAAATGATTAAAAGCTTTTTGAAATTAAATTTATCACTGATATTTATATTCAGTGATCCTTTTAAAAGAAAATCTATCCCTATCTTTTCATCAGGGATACTTTCAAAAAGAAAATTCTATCGCTGACTTTTCTTCAGTGATAATTTCAAAACAAAAAAAAAATGAAACGTCTCTTTCCCATGACGTCATTTGAGCGGATAATCCACGACACGCCTTTTCTGACACGTTCGTCCGTTGCTCTTCTATCCAATCAACTTTGTGGAACGTGTCAATGTCATGATGATCTTTTCCCGCTTCATTCCTTCTCTCTCCTCTATCTCTTTGTATAAAAGGAATTCTTCTCTCCTTTATACGGTTTACGCTTTCAAAACTTTCTAAGCAAGAAACTCTCTCTCAAGAACACTCAAGCAAGTTAAACCAGAATTTTGAATCTGCAAATCTTCGTCTTCGAAATAAACAGGTTTATTTCATGTTTATGTGCTTTGTTTATTTGCTTTCTATTTTTTTAAAAATCCTACTCCTTCTTGTTCATCATGGATTTTAAAATTTATTTTGCTTAAAAACTAAAAATCATTCTTTCTGATTTTATGTTTTTTTTAAATAAAAACCTTTTGGTTTTTAAAGTGTTCTTCATTCTTTCTACCCAGAACACTATTCTTTTCTCTTCCTAAAAATAACTTGATATTCTTCCAGTTTCCCCTCATTTAGAGAAACTGGTAATCATATTATTTTTAAACCATAATCATTTCTTCTATTATGATTCTTTCCATAACAGAAATGGCACAATCATCAATCGTTGCTTCCAAGAATGTGCGATTCGCTATCACTGAAGTTGAGATTACGAAATGTAATCACTTGGGAAGACTCGACTTCAAAGCTGACAAATACCCACATCTGGTGGAAGCTGCTGACTTTCTTAAACAATCATGCATAGCTTACGCGATCACTGTGGATCCTAAGCCGTCAAAGACTCTACTCCAGCAGTTCTGGTTCACTGCTGATGCCACTGAACTCACCAACAAAAAGGGTGAGCGAGTCCCTGCTATCTCCTTCAGCACGGATTTGGGTCCAGGGAGCATGACTGCTCTTAGCCTCAGGAAATCCTTGAGATTTCCTGACAAACCAAAGAGTGGGTTCGACGCACTCCCCACTGATGCTGAGCTGATCTCCTTTCTGGATGCAATGGGTTATTGTTGGGAAAACAAACCGAGATCATCTATTCCCAACAAGAAGCTCACCAAGATTCTCAAGGCTCAGATGCCTTCACAACTGAACTTCATCTTCTCGCACATCATTCAGTGCATGAGCGGGAAGAGTGGTTCGCTGGATCAAGCCAGCAAAATACAACTGCAAATGGCCTACTCAGTAATCGCTGGTCAAAACTTTGACTACGCAACTGCCATCTTTGAAGATCTGAGGTCGAGGTTAGAGAAGCCTGAACGAGATCCCAAGATCTCCTACGTACGTTTCATATGTACGTACATCAAGTTCCTCTATCCCAACACCTATCCCACCAAAGATGATGGCACTTTTGCCAGGATAGGTCAGCGATCGCTGGAGGTCAAGCCACTCGCCAACGAGGTAAGTATCTCTCTCCTTCGTTCTCGTCTCTCTCTCCATTCTTCTTTTTCAGCGACCACGCAGACGGTTCCTTCGTCTGCTATCCCTGTCGCTACCACTACTTCCAAACGTCCATCAGCTGGTCCAATTGGTTCTTCTAAGAAGGCCAAAAAGACTAAGGAAAGTACACCTTCTAGTACTATACCTGAGGAAGCTTCTCAACAAGCTGCCTTAGATGCTTTTGTGGGTCTTTCCTCCACAATTCCCGCAGTCACTCAACCTGCCGTGTCAGCGATTTCAATCGCTGTCACACCATCAGTGACCCCACCTACTATCTCATTCGCTGAGATTAACCCCAACCTTACTTCTATCCCCATAAATCTTCCCTCTCCTTCTTTGGTCTCTGAACCCGCTACCACCTCTCTACCTATAGGACCTGAACATCAAACGTTTGAGGAATCTTTGCAGTTCTATAAAATGTTTGATACTTCAGGTAACCCTATTATCCTAAACACTTCTTCTCCCATCTCTCCAAATAAGCCCATATCTGAACTGATATCCTTTTCAGGTCCTAGTTTGGCGTCTGTTGACACGCATGTCAACCATCTGGGAGAAAAGGTGGACGCTCTCACCAACACCATCAACAACACCACCAGCGCCGTTAATCAGGCTGGTGAGGAGCTGAAAAGGTTGACAGCCACCTGCTCATCCAAAGCTGAGAACTCCAAACTTTCAGCTGTAGAAGAACAAGTCGTCCAACTCAAAGAGTCCTCTCAACTCTTTCAGGGACGATTTGAGTCTCTTACCACTGAAGTTCGAGATCTCTCTTCTAAGGTTGATCTCTGCACGTCGCTTCTACAGCAACTTCTCCAAAAGGTATCTGAAACAGCTCCAGTGCTGCCTCCCTCCTTCACTGAAGATGATCGGACAAATCTCAACATCGCTGTGGAATTCATCCATGATGCCACATGCGACATCCCTGCAGTTGAAGAACGGGTCACGTGTCTGGAAGCTGACATTCAAGTGCTAAAAGCTTCAACAGCTACTCCAGCAGTTGAGCAACCCCCTACCGCTGATAATGACAAAGTGGGGGAGAAAGCTGAAGAAACATCTATCGCTGCTGCTGGGGAAGCTAAGACTTCAAAGAAACCTCCCTCTCAATCTGAGGGGGAGAAGGCGAAAGAACCCTCCTCATCTATTCATTCTCTTCTCTTTGAAGATGATGAGGAAGAAGATCTAGATCTTGATGATCAAGAAAAGGATCAACCCTCCGATGATGACGAAGACGATGAAGAAGACCAATCTATGTGGTTCTCCAAGCCGAACGTTTCATCAGGGACAACTTCACAAGAGGTTGTCAAAGCAGGGGTGAGAGGTGATACATCTTCAAGCGCTCCTTCGCAGAGCAAAGACAAGCAACCAATCGCTGAAGAATGCTTGAGGACTGGATCACAATCTGAGGGGGAGCATCCTTCTCAGGTATGTCTTTCAATTGTACCACACTCCTATTTTTTTCAAACCCCTATCTCTTTCTAGCCTTTATCTTTCTTTTTTTTCTAAATATACACTTATCCCTTCTTTCCTTCATTTTTTCTATCCAGACAGTTCTCACCCCTGCTTAAGGGTTCAGAACTACAAATAATCCCAGCTGCAATCGCTGAAGAAATAATCCCAATCTCTATCGCTGAGATTGATGATGAAGAAGAAGAAGATTCCCTGGTCCATCCAGGAAGGCCCTCTAAACCATCTCATGAGGCAGAGGAAGTGATGAAGAAAAGAGCTGAAATGATCGCTCAACTAGAAAGTCAACGGCTGAAAGTCCCTCTTCAAACATCCTTCTCAGAGCTCGACTTCCTCACTAAAGCTGAACGAGAAGAATCTGCCAAAGCTGAGAAACTGATCGCTGAATGCAGACGAGATGCCCAACTCGCTTTAAAGATTCAATCTTCTCAAGTCAAGGACAAGAAGCTAAAAAGAAAGTCTGTGGAAGTTCAAGCTGCACTACTGAAAGAAATTGAAGAGGAACGATCCAAAGAACAAGAGATCAACGATAAGTCCATTGAATGGTGCAAACAGAAGATGGATTATCGCTCTGATCCTCTTCCAATATCAGCCGTGACTATCTCTGGTCGCAAGAAGAAGGATCAACTCTCAGTGACTATGGAGATTACCAGAGAGGATGGAACTCAGAAAGCTATGTACGTTTCCAAACTTGAAGGTTTCGGGTTTACAGAGTGGATAGAATTCTGGGATGCGCTGAAGAAATCAAAATCTACATACAGAGGCTATGTTGAAGGACTTCTTAAAGCTCTCATCAACAGAGTCACTTCTGTACTGAACCTGCCATCTCCTATCCCTCCCAATCCCAAGAAACTCAAAAGAAAAATCGGGTCCTCCTCCTCTGAAGACGTCGCCATCATCAGGAATGAAACTTCTATCAAATTTTCAAGAGATGCACTGTTTGGTCCTCCTCCTGATCTTTCAGTTCTGGACTTATCTATGCCTCCTGGTGGTCCTTTCCAAGCTGGTCAAGTAATTGATCATCCTTATGGAATATTCTTCAGAGATGATGATGAGGAACTCAGATTTCAAAGAGTCTCTGAGATTCCTATCTGTCCTCTAAATCATCTAAAGGATCTACTATGCTTATGGTGTGACTTCTTCCCTGCTGCTGAGAAAATCAAAGAAATCATCAGCCAAGAATCTTTGGAACGAAGACAGAAAGGAGAAGAAATACCTGAGTATATGATAAATCCTCCTAAATCTTCTTATAGCTGATAGATTAGTTTTCTCTTCTGTAATCTATTAGTTGTACTTACAGTAGTTAGTAATTTACTTGTAATTCTCATTCCTTGTAATTCTATTCCTGAATTAATGAAATTTCAGTAAAGTACTTAACTTCATCAGTACTGTAAAAGATCCCTCAAAATAGTAATTGGGACATGTATGTTACGAGTCCTGATTATTCCATCATTTTGAATCATAAAGTAATTTTCTTCAGTTACTTTGTCATTATCAAATAGGGGGAGATTGTTGATCCAAACTCTCTCAGTGATTTGATAACGACCCTCTCCTATACTTAGTGAAAATTACGTTTTAGTATGTATTAGTGTTTCACCATCAGCGATCAGACTGAGTCTGTTCAGTTATCGCTGATAGTCTTTCTTGTAAACATTTCTATGTATTAATGTTTCACTATCAGTGATCGAACTGAGTCTGTTCAGTTATCACTGATAGTTCCTAAAGTAAACAACCAACGTAATCCCTGAAGACAAGTTTCGCGTCAACAGATGTTCATAGCTGAATCAAAGACGAAGCTGCTGAACAATGAGAAGTCTACTAATGACCTGATGCGGATATCAGTGAAGCAAAGACAACTCTACCAATACGCGAAGGAACATGAGAAAAAAAGCTTCAGCGATAGCTGAACCTCTTTATCTCTGAACTTAGAGATACTCAGCTATCAAACGATCACAAAGCTTATGCCTCAAGTTTCCTTTTGTCTATCCTTGCACAACCTAGTACGATATGTCAGAACGGACAAGTCTCTGCAAACATTCGTACAACAACTCTGTCTACTACACTGTTCATGACCCGGCCGAAAGCATGTCTCCCAAAGTCAGACACTCAAAGCCAATCTGTGAACGCCACGTGTAAAGTATCCTGCCATGCATTTAATGCATAGGGTATAAATAGGAAGTTCACCCCTTCATCTAAAGGTGTGCTTCATCCTTGAACTCAAGATAGAAACCCTTGTTTTCTATATCTCTAAACCCCATTCTCTGAACTTCTTGTGCAATTATCTTAGTGTTTCTTTAGTTTGTTTAGATTGAGTCTGTCTTAATCTTATTCCGCAACAAACTTGTATATTGTATTTTGATTCTTCAATAAACAATATATTAAACTTTAAATTCTGTGTTTGTATTCAACCCCCCCCCTTCTACAAACTTGTTTAGCACCTTCGGGACCAACAACAACTTGTTATCTACCCTCCACACCGTTTACAACCATTCTCTACATTTTCATAACTTAATGGTTGGTGGTTCACGTTCCAGGGGTAGAAGGTCAGCGAATGGTGCTTCAGGCTCCGCATATATCCAACAATTAAATGATGGATCAAGAAGGATTAACTGGAAGGCACCCGAGACAACGGAGGAGTGGGCACAGTTTGGTAGAACTGCGGTCGATCGTCCAATTACGCCTCAGGAGTGGGAAGAGTTTAACAATGCACGAGAGGCATACTACCAAGCTCATGGGGGAGAATCCCCACCAGAGTATCAAGCTCACCAACAGCCGGGTCTACCAATGTCTCAAGTACTGCCTACCAGGTTGAGAGATTCATGTGATGCGGCGAATGCAGATATACAAAATATAAGAAGGATGTGGCTAAGCAACATGGATATTCAGAAAGATAAAGAGGCGTGTATTGCGGAGAAGAAGGAGTTCTTGGAAGAAATGAAGCGCAGGGTTAGGGCGATGAAACGAGAGATTAATGACTTAGAAGATGAAGTGATAAAAATCAAAGACAGCTACACCGACATGGAGGACATGATTAAGGAAAAGTCTGACTGGATCATCAGGATCCAGGAAATCTACCCGTAGTAGGCTCCTCCAAAGATGGTTGTTGTATCGATGCACTTCATCCGTTTTCTTTGGTTTCAATAAAATTTTGGTTTGATGGATACTTTAGTAAATAACAGCTTCCAACTTTAAAAACACGATAAGGTGGATAAAAGGGAAGTCAACTTTATAGAGCAATAATAATATTAATAAAAGGTTTATTACATACATGGTTTACTCGTTTAGATCAACATTTAAATCAAAAGTACCATGTCTAAAACTTTCATAATTCTCTTGGGTTGATACTGGTTGTGTTTGTTGACTACCAGATGCCCTGTGAGTTTGTCGACTACCGGATGCCCTTTCAGTTTGTCGACTACCAGATGCCCTTTGTCGGCTTACATTTACTGGTGCAGGAGATGGACAGTTTGCTCGAGTGTGTCCTGTTTGTCCATAACGAGAACATCTTCTCTGGATGGAATCCTCGCCCTGAGATGGGATACGGTCATGGTTACTCGGTCGACCAGCCCTTCTTATTACAACCGGTGGTCTAACGGTCATAAGCGGGTGGTCTGGAACAACCCATCCTTCTCCTGGACCGACTGGATGTATGAGCTCTGCGTAAGTTTGTCGGAAATTATCCAACGCGTAGTAACCAGTCGCCAGATGGGAGACGTTTGTACACCGTTGATTTCTTGCAACGACGATGACATGGCCGCATGGTATTCCTGATAGCTGCCATTTCCTGCACGAGCAAAGACGATTATTGAAGTCAACTTCTGCGTCCCTAACCCCATCGCAGACTTCCCAGTAACCTCGACCAATCTCATGTACAGTCCACGTTGCCGACTTGTGAATTCTCTTTTCTATTTGGCCTCCGCCCAAGGCGTGAGACGATTCACCATTTCTTCTGCGATAACACAAATTTGTTACGTTAGTGTTGCAAAAATGAAAACATAAAATTCAAACAGTCAAAAATCCAAGGATGATAACCTCCATTTCTCCGACGAATCGAATACCATTCTTGCTGAAAACATCGGAAATAATCCATAAGGGCCACAATAGGCAGGCTCCGTGCCAAACGAGACAATGCATTCACCGACTCGACACTGTTCGATGTCATTATGTTGTAACGCATTCCTGGGAAATGGGCCCTTGACCATTTCTTCGGTCCAACCTGGTCCATAAGCGGAGCTCCAAGAGGTAAAGCAGCTCGTTGACCCGTCATATTCAGTTCAAACTCCTCCACCGTATATGCTTTACACGTCCTCTAAAATAACTTCTTCCTGTATCTGACCCTGTTGTCCCTGGTTTTTACGTTCATCATTAGATGGCGACAACAAAGTGCATGATGGGCGCCCGGGTACACCGTATTAATTGCTTGGTGAATTGAAGCAGCCCTGTCGGATACAAAAACCAACCCCTCGTGTTCCCCGATACAACGCTTCAGCATGGTTAAGAACCAAGTCCACACATCCCCACTCTCAGACCTACCAACTCCGAAAGCGATGGGCACAATCTGGTTATTTGCGTCCATAGCAACGGCTAAGAACATTGTGCCCAAGTAAGTACCCTTCAAATGAGCCGCATCGATGATAATGATCGGACGCAAGTGTGTGGTAAACGATCGAATCTATATATTTAAGGCATTTTCATATTATAACATTATTCAATATAGCAGTTCAATTAAAATAACCATGAAAGTTATTAAAATAACCACGTACCGCGCAACCGAGGGCAGCGAAACACATCTCAAAACGTTCTCTACTGTTTGTCCTTATGGAGGTAACGGTACCAGGATTCCGAAGCTCCAGATTATAGAGAAAGCAGGGGAGTCGGGTAAACGATTCTTCAGGGGTACCACGCACCATCGTGAGTGCATAAGCTTTTGCGCGCCAGGCTTGCCAGTAAGAAATATCTATTTTCAAATCCGATCTGACGTCGTTGACAATGTCGGATCCACGGTATGTCCTGCTGGTATCCTTCACTTTAGGGTAAATAAAATTACCCAACACTCTACTGTTTGCTTGATGGTGGTTGGGATGCAGCTGCGTCCTCGAGCAAGTGTGTACGTCTTCCAATATACGAACATGAAACATATTGGTATTTTCGACAGAGGTCGCATAGATACGCCAAGAACATCCGGCTTGCCTACATCTGGCATCGTATCTGGTTTTGTTTGATCGATGAACTCCAAACTCAAAACCCTCTTCAAGAAACTTCAAACCGAGAGCGAGTGTAAGATCGTCTTTCGTCTGGAATACTTGACCCAAACTTACTCTTCTACTACGACTATAACGTGGGGGTAGGTTGGGTGTGATGACTGGGGTCGTTGATGGAAGTGGAGGGGGCATATCAAAGAAATCATTTATCCCACCGTATGATTTGATAGGACTACTTTCTGGTTCGTCGTCGTCTTCATCAGTATCAACATCAGATAAACCCAAGTGGTAAACATGAGACTCCTCATCATGTCTATAAACTTCGTCGTCGTCATCTTTTTGTTGTTCTGCTTTTCCTCCTTGTTGTGTTTCGAGAACAACATATGGGGTATCATCAGATTCATCCACACCGCCTCCGGCATTCGAAGTACCACCGAGATCGCTTCCACCGGACATCGATGGATCGACAAACACACAGAGTGTTGGTGGATTATTTTCACCGTCAAAAAATTGAATGAAAGACAAAACATCGTCATTGTTGCATAACTCATAAAGACCATCATTAACCTTATACGATATTCTAATCGTACCAAGAGCAGGATCGATACGAAATTTTCTGTGAATACAATTAACCAACCAAAGATGCGTAATGTTAGGTGCCACCTTGACACGGGTTATCGGTTGATCGGTAACATACTCCCACCCGTTACCATCCTGCTGCCATGAACCACCGCTTAGGAGATGTAACTTGACTTTATCATCTCCGGATCTCATATTTTCAAAAAAAACACGCACATATACACAAGCAAAACAATTGTCTGAAATTTGTGGATGAAAATGGTGATTTACAACTTCAGTGGTTGTTGGTTTTATAGCAATAATCTAGGGAATCAATTTCAAAAAACACAGGGAATCAATTTATCTGCTAAAATAAATTTGATATCACAACTTTTTGAAAAAAACAGTAAAAATCAACATGAAAAAGCAGCTGGAAATCGTGAAAAATAGCAAACAAACAAAATTCCATGGAGAAACCCTAATTAGGGTTAACCTGGGCTTGACACGTGCCCAGGGGCGCAATGGAGCCCTAGGGCGCAATTGCTTCCGGGCGCAATTGCGTCCAGACGCAATTACGCCCTAGGGCTCCATTGCGCCCCTGGGTTCCATTGCGTCCCTTGGGCTATTTCCGTAAAACATAGCGAGAATGGGCTAGGAGGCCAATCCAGTTCAATGTTTGGGCCATTTGGGTCAATTTCCCTTTTTTTATAGGCCCTACACTCGACCCCACCCTATACTCTTGACCGGGGGTGTTTGAGTTGCGGTTTGAACATTTTTTTAAACCGTAAATTGTACTGCATAAACCTTAAATCGTACCAAATAGTACCGCAAAATACGATACGTTTTATGCGGTTTGTCTCTATCGCATTTTATGCCTATAATCCAAAATTATAAGTTTAAAAATACCTTATAAATTCAACAATAAAGTGATTGTAATCCAAAAAAATAAAGAGTTTAATATATCTAATTCTCAAATACATATTTTATAATTAAAAATAGTCTAAAGAAGTAAAAAATAAACTTAATACTAAATTAGACGTACGAGTTATGATGTGTCCAACTTTTTTCTTTCATCTTGATCCTTAAGTCCTGACTCCCAATTGGCCAATTGTTTATTCAAGTCCAAAAATAATATTTAAAGTTATAAATAATTAAATACTAAATTATTATATATATATATATATATATAGAGAGAGAGAGAGAGGAAGGATCATGCGAGAAGTTAAACATTTTGCGAGAATACGAGAAGTGTGATATCATATATGATTACATGGCCGGTAGGTGTGTTTAATCATATATGATTAAACGTCTATGTATTGCCAATATAACATGTGTTTAATCATATATGATTAAGCTTGTGTATCATATTTAATCATATATGATTAAACACTTCTCGCCTTCTCGCAAAATGTTTAGCTTCTCGTTTGAACCTGCCCCTATATATATATGCTATATACAAAATTAAAGAATACAAAATATACAAAATATGTGGTGCGGTGTGGTTTGAACCACGGTTTGATAACTTAAAATCGCACTGCATAGTGCGGTTCTATAAGAATGCAAACTGCAAATCGCACCGCGAAAGTTCTAAACCGCGGTTTGCGGTGTGGGGTGGACTGGACGGTTTGTGCAGTTTGGATGAGTAACCCTACTCTTAACCTTGCCTCTCTCAGGAAAATTGATCCAAATAACCATTTATTTCTTTATAATTAATCTTTTAGTTATTTCTCTCCCGAAGTTTTGGTTTTATCAAAATGTCAGTACCTCCACAAGTGACAGGTCCGTAAATTATGGAGTGGTAAAAAAAACATCTGAATGACTGAACATGGTTCACAAGTATAGGGACCAAATCCATAATTTTGTCACATGTTTAAATATTTTATAGTTTTAGCCCCTGCACTTGCGGAGCATTTCAAAAACTTTCTTTTTCACCAATCTGCAATTTGCGAACATGTCACTTGCGGAGTGACATTTGGATAAAATGAGGAGATAATTGACTAGGAGATCAACTGGGGAGTAAGAAATGACCATTTCGGTCAATTTCCCTTGCTTTTGTCTAGTTTCAATCAAGTTTCCAAATGGCGTGAGGCGTTATGTGACGGTGAAGCCAAGTTTTTAGCCTTATGACTTAGGAGCCATAGTGTTTATGTAATAACCGCATTTGACTTATTTTATAAAAGAGAAGAAGTTTGGGTGAATTTTTATTTAACCGTAAAGCTTGGCGGGTCTAGTGTGAAATTTAAGGAAATAAGGGGTTTAGTACCCTATTACCTTAGCCATCAGGTTCTTTTTCATTTGTTTAATTTTCTAACTTTTGGAGAACTTTGTGTGGTGGGTAAAGAAGACTTGGAAGATTGTTCTCCTGCGTCATTCTCAAGGTAAGTCACCAAACCCTTATCATCTATTGTTAATTTAAGGATTGTTATTGGAAATCTTTGGTTGGGATATTGGTAATAGAATGATCGTTTTTTTTATATAGTGGATCGATGAGGGGTTTTTTTTAGCAGTCGATTCAAGAATGGGGGGGAGGGGAAGAAGGTTGAACTTTTTCATTTGAGAAAGTGAATCACCGAGTTGTTGGTGTTTGGACCGGAAACCATCATTGGATGGTGACCTCTGGAGTAAAGGCGATGGCGGCGTGGATGGGGTTTCCTAAGGATCGACAGACCCAGTTTGTGCCACGAGCCGGGCTCGAGATCCACCTGCGCCACACGCGAACCTCGCCTGGTTTTGGGTGTGGGTTTCGCAGTAGCCGGGTGTAGTTTTGACCAAGGTGGGACTCGGGTCTCAATCGACCGTGAAGCGGGCTTCAGCCCAAATCTGGGATACGGGTTTTGCTGACCCCGATGTGTGCCTTGTTTAGTTTGGACTCGGGCTCCAGCCCAAGGCAGGAACGTGCTTCACCTTGGCTAGAAGCGGGTTTCGGCCTAAGAGTCGGGTTTCGCCCCAAGTCGGGTGTCGCCCATTGTGTACCGGGGATGTCCCAAGCCCGTGTGCTTGCCAATAGTCCCCAATCGAGATGGTTAATCCGATTTAGTAATGGCCAGTTATTCGGGATTTTTGTATATATCGAGTCTAGAGAAGTAAGGGTAGGTCGGGAGTTGTGTATCATGGGTCTTAGGTAGAATCTCATCACTCTATCCACTTATCGTAGGTTGCGTGGGTGTTAGAGCAAAATCGTGAGCAAGGACCAAGGTGAGTTTTCTAAACCGGCTTTCGTTGACAACTATGAGATATTTTCATACGCAACATTTATTTTATAAATGCAAGAAATGTTTAACTGTGATATTATGTTGAAATGTGAGATTTTGTTTAAATGTGAATATGCTTTTATTGTTCAAGACTTAAAGAAATGTATGCATACATTAATTGTGGGTTACGTGACCTAAGTCGGGGAGTGTGGCCCGCCTACTCGTGCCGGGGAGTGTGGCCCGTTCATGTCGTTGGGGGCGTGTCCCAACATTAAGGCAGCGCGAGTTAGACACATCGTCTTTGACGGTCGTGTGGTCCGTAACGTGTTTTATTTATATGCCATTATTAAATGTTGTTTAAAATTCCGGAAAGTGTTTTGTTGCTTATATGTTTAGAGGGATCTCACTAGACCATCGGTCTAACCCTCGCTCTTTCAAAACTAAAAACCTTTTCAGGTATACGCGAAGTAGGAGGATCCGGTTAAGTAAAAGAGATGGTGTGAGCGGTACCCGAATCTAGAAGACTTCCTTATAGTTCTTCCTCAAATTCTCAGTTGTGTAATAGGTTGTCGTATTGAAAACCTTGAAATCTTATTGTAGACTTGGGGCCGGTTTGGCATGGTTTTATATAATTGGTTATGTTTATATTATTGGAAGATTTGAGTTGTTATAGTTGGTATCAGAGCCATAGTTTAAGGGATTTAGGTGACCAGATGGGCCTAAACTTAAACTGTGGGGTAGTGGAAACACAACTGAGAAATAGGAAAGCCTTTAGGAAAGACCGCAATAAGGACATATTTGGTAGGGTAGTGAGGACTACTATGTAAGGTAAATTTACAATTACATCTGGCCAATGTAATTGTGAATTTACAGGTGCATGGTGTGCTTGTTTTACCCTATAACCCATGAATTGTTAGATAAGCGTCGATAAAGGTGTCATCTCAGTGGTAAATCAGAGAATGTTTATGAAGTAAAGTGTTTGATCTTTGAGAAGTTGTCATCGAGTATCAACGAATCAACTAGAGGTAGAATCATCGAGACTCAAAGAGGGAAGTAGAACGGTTTAAGAGCATACTTTTAATTTTACGGGGAGCCTCCATTATCGGAGTCGTATCGATTGATTGAATTACTTAGGATGAGTGGTACACCGGGGGTTTGAAAACTCATGTTGGAAGGTGAGAAATATCGGGGAATCTCTTGACTTTTCAGTTAGTAGTGCATGCAGAAAATACCGTTTGAACATGATAGAATCGTCAAGTCGAGAGTGGATTAAGGACAAGAAGAATTTGAAAGCACCGGTTATTGATCAGAATGAAAACAATATGTTATGAGTAACTGAGCAAGATGAGATACTTGTATTGGGAATTTTTTTTATGGGTGTGGAAAACTCACTCGTTGGTCGATAACTGTGAGAGGTAGCAAGTTGTTAAATTGTGATACGATTGGCGAGAATCGCCGGAATCGTAAGACGAGTTTCATGCACCATGTTGTTTTAAAATAGGTTTCACAAGTTACACTATATTATATCCAAGACTTCATGTAGTGTGAGCATGTTGAGTTTCTTGTTTTACTAAATAAACTGACACATGCACACATGTGGTCTACGCTTTAAAATGCATGAGTGTGTTTCACTTGCAAATGGGAAAGATTTTCTTGTCATTAGAATATACAATTTCTTTTCAATTGAATATGTGTGTATATATATATACATATACTTTTGTTGGCCTAACCTAAATGAGGGAAGATTTTATTGTGAGTATTTTGTTTATTGTTGACACCGTTTTGGACCGAAGAATTGGTATTTTACCTTTTAGTCATATACGAGTTGGTTTTCTGCAAGAATACCTATGTTGCAGTAATGTTGTGTCTGGCATGCACAAGTTTGTTACACAACTGATTATTTCTTTAAATTCTTATAAGAACCAAATATATATATATATATATATATATTCTTTTTCAGTATCAACATGCATGAATGTCATGAACTCGTCGGGCTTTTGGGTTTAACCTTTCATTAGGAGGAAATCACAAATAGGGACAAGGAAAGGCCTCAAGAGTCATAAACATTGTCGGTTGGGCCGTTGGGGTCGATTTATGTGTAACACCCTGAATTTTGGGATTGGGTGAGAAGTTGACCTTTACCCAAAGTTCAAGGGGGCAAAGTGTAACTTGGGTAATATATATCCAAAGTTAAATCTAGATATTTTGTAAAATATCAGATTTGAGTTCTTGAGATCAAAGAACCCAGAGAGAAAGAAGAGAAGGAGAAAGGCAGTGTTGAAGGGTCGATCATTTCGGGCAAATCGAGGTATGAATCTAGCTTAATGCTTTGATCTAAATGCTTTTAGCCGCGTAGAATCTTGTTGTGAAGGTTTTGAACCGTTCCATGTTGAGATCTGAGTATTTCTCATTTGGATCTGGGTTCTGCATCGTGTTGTTCATCATCTGCATCGAACTGTTCTTGAGGAACAAGGAGATAGTCGTTCGACCGAATGGTTGATTCGACCGGATGGTCCTTCGACCGGATGGTTGACTCGACCGCATGGTCCTTCGACCGGATGCCTGTTCGACCGGATGCCTGTTCGACCGGTGTTGCCTGTTCGACCGGAGTAGCGTTCGACCGGGGTAGTGTTGGACCGGGGAGGTGTTCGACCGGGGTGGTGTTCGACCGGTTGTTGCCTTTGACCGGATTAGGTTCTGTTAAGTTGTTAGCTTCTGTGTCTGTGAGTCCTATTCAAGTAACGAGAGGTTTATCTGTATTTCGACTTACCGATTCTTTCGGTGTTATCATAGGTAGCGCTCGTTAAGAAGAAGGAAACAGAGGTGAGTTCCTACTATCATTTTAAACGGTATACATATCAAAAGTTACCTTTTTGATCTCATCTTATTTTTAAACGTAAAATGATGTTTTACCTGTGCGTTTATGCGAAAGAAATATTCAAAGGATCTTCTTTTAAATGATTTTCATTCTTACAGGAAATTGAACTGGGAATAGCATTTTGTTTATAAAAATGTGTTTGTAACCATATGTTTATTTATGGTTGGTCACATACGTTGTTGTGACGAGTCCTTACCATTACTAGTGGATCCATAGGTTTTGGAGTAGACTGTATTATTGGGATGTTACATTCCCCAGAATTGTAGCTATGGATCACTTGTTCCTCGGGGGCAACTTGGTACGGTTATGTGAGGCCGGATACTAGCCATGGTTCATAGTGATCCTAGCGAAGGAGTATACCTTGGTTTTGCGCTTGGGGCTTGATCTCACGTTGAAGCACGGACTTTGTGATTCGTATCCGCGGACTCCAATTGGTTTAGCTCGTAACTCGGTTTGTTGGCCTAACTTTGTGTTTCGCCACAATCCTTGGTAAAATGTTTTGCTTCGGTCCTTTTATGGCATGTTTATAACGAAAAAGCCCGTTTGTGGCAAGGACCTATTGTGTAAACTTAATCTCTTTGGAAATGTTATCTTGATGCAAATGTTTTATCTTTTGAGCTTCATAAACTGTATGTTCTCACCAGGCTTTAAGTCTGACACTTTTTCTCAAATGGTATGTGTATCAGGTTTCCATTAGCGGTGGGTTGCCGGGGTTTTTGGAGAGACGAGTTTTGAGTCTCGAGGTTTTTGGGATTGATTAGTATTATTGTTGGGCATTGTTAAGTCCCATTCTTTTGATGAAATCCTTGTATAGGATTGTATAGTCTTAAGGACTAATCCCATTTATGGGAAGTTAATGGAATTGCTTGCGTCATATTGTCAGATTTCCAGGTTTTAATTTACTCTGATTTTCGAGGTGTTACATTATGACCCTAGTTTCAGATTGAAAATGGTTGGCGCATGTAAAAAAAGGGGGGGGGTTATATTCAACTTGGTTAATGTTGGCTCGGTGTTGACGAGGGTTACAGTTGGGAACAATTTTAAGTACATGATATTGTAAGTAAAGTCATGTGTTAGCGTTTTATTAAAATGTTATCATTCAGGAAGAAAAAGGGGATTATACATCGAAGTAGTGCAAGAATGCTAAGGTAGACTTGTAGTTAGCTTATGAGGCAATGAAGTATTATGCCATTGCCAAATGACGACTTGGAGTCGGTATTGTCACGTACGATACGGTGGAGGTCGTAAGATTGAAGAATTAATTCAAACGTGAGGTTGTGATTACTCAATGGCGTTAAAGGCCGTTGGGGCAAGATGTATATGTTGGGTTATGCTAAACCACCTCATGTAGGTGTTAAAAGCGGAAGATCGCTGGTTTGGGCAAATGTTTTCTATGACTGTTTGGTGATCCGTTTGAGGATGGTTTATTTAGCACAGTTGCAGTGGGTGCACGTGGGTCATGATGGCCTACAAGAGAGGGAGTCTTATCTTTTTGGACTACTTGAACTTGTTACTTGTAGATCGCAATGAGCGGGCAAGGATTCTGAACTTATTTAAGCAAGTTAGGTGATTATGATTTTGTGGTTCACCTAAATTCAAGAAAGTTAAGTCGTGTTATGATTTTATTTCAACCATGTTGATGTTATGGTTGGTATGAAGGCGGTGATATCTAGTGTATATGTAAGAGACGGTGAAGATTTTATTTGTAGTGTGATAGTGGGGTGTGGTAATTGTGAGAATAAGTTAGTGGCGTTTTATGCCGAGGTAGACGTAGAAGTCATTGATTTGATATAGAGTCTTATTGTTATGTTATGGCATTATGTGTTTTGATAATGTGTGTTATGAAATTTTTTTTGATTAAAATGTCGGATTTATTTGGCAATTATATGCTTATGGTGGAGTGAGAAGCGATTAGTTGGTGGAATGCGGAAGACTCTTACTTACACCATTTTGGTCGGGTTTTATTTATGGATGAGTTATTCTGTTCCGGTTGGATATGGATGAAAATGCCATATTTGGTTAGTTGAAGTACACTTAGTAGTAAATTTAAGGATTTGAATTAAACTGTTGAAATATTCCTTGTGAGTGAATGAATGTGAGTGGTTCAGTTAACTCCGTTTAGAAATTGGGAAGTGTGTTAGATCAAGGAGCATTGAGTATCGTTTCACGACGATCTCGTGTGCTAGAAGAGTCGAGTATCTTGATTGAGAGTTGTAGTGGAACCGTTTGGTTAGACTCAATCTCGTAAATGTAATGTGTGGTCATGGTGTCAAATTTGGTGAAGATTAGGTAAGTGATGATGAGTAAAGCATCGATATTTTCATGATGGTGTTAACAAGCAAATATGGTATGGTAGAATGAGCAAAAAAAAAGTTAGGATCTTGTCGGTAATATTGAAAGTAGAAAGGTACTTTTCCTCGATTGTTTAGTGTTTATAAACTCCTTGTCATGGCTTAGAAAGGGTATGAATGCAAGTTAACGTTAAGATGTTGGCAAGTTAATTCGCGTGATCGGTTTAAAGCCTGCAATTGTTGACAAGTCGTACATTGAAAGTGCATGCATTACGTGTTCTAAAAGCAAGTGGTAAAAGTTGGTCGAATGTAGTGCTTTGAATGAAATACCGTTGGATCAAACTTAGTATTGCGTAGAAAAGGTTCCAAGCGAGCATGTCTTCCATGCGTTAAGTTATTCAGAATAGTTTAGTGTGAGCCTGTCCATTCCTTGTTTGAACGGAAGAAGCATGGACTTATTACAAATATGTTTGGACGATTGTTGGGTGTGATGGGAAATCGAAGTTTGTGTGATTTAATTTAGTCAATTGGAGTCGGTGGACTATAAAAGTGGCGAATGGGGGAAATCTTCTTCCTTTATGTAAGAATTTGGCATGATGACATTTGGGGCAACATAAAATAAATGCTTATGAGTTGTACAAATTGTGACTAGTGAAGTCTAGGGAAAGAAAGTATGTTTCGCAATAGGTGAATATGGTGTTGAAGGGAGCTATTTTTGCTATGGCATGATTCTTGATGAAGAAACTCATAACGATGGGTTCAGGGTGATGGCTAAGTTTGACATTGTGTTAAGTTAGCATTTTGAGGGGTTATTATTTTAGTCAGGGATGCATGTTATTGTGGCGATGTCTCCGGTTAAGCTCGTTCGGGTAAAGAAGAGAGGCGGTATATGAAAACCTTAAAGAGACGCATTTTAAAACCGTGAGTCCGGGTGGGTGGACAAAGTGGACAATATATGGTACGGTTGGTACGGTAAGCCTGGGATGTTACAGATGGTATATCATCCCATCTTTCATGGGTCAAATCTGAAAAGGGTGTTTAGCGGAACTGTGTGTAGTGGAAATTTGAGTTAGAAAGAGGAACCGGTGGCCATTATGGACCGTAAGGTGAGGAAGCTAAGAAATAAAGAATAAGTTTGTTGAAAGTGTGATGGAAGTTTTATAAAGGACAAGAGACCATGTGGGAGACGGAAGGGGACATGAAGTCCAAATACCCCTAGCTTGTTCGGCGATGGAATTCCGGGGACGAAATTCTTTTGAGGGGGGGAGTATTGTAATAACCGCATTTGACTTATTTTATAAAAGAGAAGAAGTTTGGGTGAATTTTTATTTAACCGTAAAGCTTGGGGGGTCTAGTGTGCAGTTTAAGGAAATAAGGGGTTTAGTACCCTATTACCTTAGCCATTAGGTTCTTTTTCATTTGTTTAATTTTCTAACTTTTGGAGAACTTTGTGTGGTGGGTAAAGGAGACTTGGAAGATTGTTCTCCTGCGTCATTCTCAAGGTAAGTTACCAAACCCTTATCATCTATTGTTAATTTAAGAATTGTTATTGGAAATCTTTGGTTGGGATATTGGTAATAGAAGGATCGTTTTTTTTTATATAGTGGATCGATGAGGTTTTTTTTTAGCAGTCGATTCAAGAATGTGGGGGGGAAGAAGGTTGAACTTTTTCATTTGAGAAAGTGAATCACCGAGTTGTTGGTGTTTGGACCGAAAACCATCACTGGATGGTAACCTCTGGAGTAAAGGCGATGGCGGCGTGGATGGGGTTTCCTAAGGATCGACAGACCCAGTCTGTGCCACGAGCCGGGCTCGAGATCCACCTGCGCCATACGCGGACCTCGCCTGGTTTTGGGTGTGGGTTTCGCAGTAGCCGGGTGTAGTTTTGACCAATGTGGGACTCGGGTCTCAATCGACCGTGAAGCGGGCTTCAGCCCAAATATGGGATACGGGTTTCGCTGACCCCGATGCGTGCCTTGTTTAGTTTGGACTCGGGCTCCAGCCCAAGGCAGGAACGTGCTTCACCTTGGCTAGAAGCGGGTTTCGGCCTAAGAGTCGGGTTTCGCCCCAAGTCGGGTGTCGCCCATTGTGTACCGGGGATGTCCCAAGCCCGTGTGCTTGCCGATAGTCCCCAATCGAGATGGTTAATCCGATTTAGTAATGGCCAGTTATTCGGGATTTTTGTATATATCGAGTCTAGATAAGTAAGGGTAGGTCGGGAGTTGTGTATCATGGGTCTTAGTTAGAATCTCATCACTCTATCCACTTATCGTAGGTTGCGTGGGTGTTAGAGCAAAATCGTGAGCAAGGACCAAGGTGAGTTTTCTAAACCGACTTTCGTTGACAACTATGAGATATTTTCATACGCAACATTTATTTTATAAATGCAAGAAATGTTTAACTGCGATATTATGTTGAAATGTGAGATTATGTTTAAATGCGAATATGCTTTTATTGTTCAAGACTTAAAGAAATGTATGCATACATTAATTGTGGGTTACGTGACCTAAGTCGGGGAGTGTGGCCCGCCTACTCATGCCGGGGAGTGTGGCCCGTTCATGTCGTTGGGGGCGTGTCCCAACATTAAGGCAGCGCGAGTTAGACACATCGTCTTTGACGGTCGTGTGGTCCGTAACGTGTTTTATTTATATGCCATTATTAAATGTTGTTTAAAATTCCGGAAAGTGTTTTGTTGCTTATCTGTTTAGAGGGATCTCACTAGACCATCGGTCTAACCCTCGCTCTTTCAAAACTAAAAACCTTTTCAGGTATACGCGAAGTAGGAGGATCCGGTTAAGTAAAAGAGATGGTGTGAGCGGTACCCGAATCTAGAAGACTTCCTTATAGTTCTTCATCAAATTCTCAGTTGTGTAATAGGTTGTCGTACTACAAACCTTGAAATCTTATTGTAGACTTGGGGCCGGTTTGGCATGGTTTTATATAATTGGTTATGTTTATGTTATTGGAAGATTTGAGTTGTTATAGTTTATAAATGTTTGACTTATGGCGACAAATCTCTATATTATTTATAATTATGTATAAAAACATATGTATTGTACCATTACTCGATGAGTCAATGACAATAAACAAATATAGGTTATATGTTAAGACTAGCACATAAGACATTAAAAACGTAAAGAAAAAATCAAATATCGCATTACAAAAGTCCGCAAATTAGGCCATAGCGTGCCACATACTTAACGTGACTTGAGACACAAGTCTTGAGCCATGATGGATGTTGCGGTGAGCCTTTTAGAACGTTGTTTTCAACAGTATTACTTAAATAATGCACATCTTTGTCTGATTCTCTAAAAAAAATTGGGATTATGTTCTCTATTTTATTCTAATAAATTCTTTATATTGTTTTCTAAAATAGATAAAGATAAAGAAAGCTAAAAAATTTAGAGAATTCTCTTAAAAGTTAAACTGTGAAGATAAATTAATTTTTTTATTAATATCCACCAATGAGATTGGATTATTATTATTTATATATATATTTTTTAAAAATGTATTGGAATGATAAATTTACTGAATATTTTAATAATATAATAGATGTTGAAATCTCTAAAATAAAGAATATGTTGAAGTTCAATGTAATTCTATTTATAAATTTTGACTTTTGGTTCTTTATTTTAAAGATATTATGGAGAATCTGTTGGAGATGCTCCATATGTCTAACGAGCATCCATATGTCAAAAAGGCTCACTAAGACAGTTGTTGTGGCTGAAGACTCGTGTGTTGACGTATGTGGCATGTTATGACCCAATGTGCAGGTTTTGTAAAGTGATACTTGATTATTAATATTATTTTTACCTGTTAGTTTTTAATATATCCTTTATTTTAAATTCTTTAATATTATTGACTCGTTAAATAATAGTTGGAAAACATATATATATATATATATATATATATATATATATATATATATATATATATATAAAAACCGTTGGACCACTCAAACCGGTCGAACAAAGTCAGGCCGGACCGTTTTTGACGGTTTGAGCGCTTTGGCGTCCGGTCTAGTTTGAAAAATTGTCAAAGTGGGCGGTTCGGTCCGGTCTGCGATATGGTGGTTTTTTTGGGCACTTTGGACCAAACCGACATCCAAATATTATATATATATATATATATCATTTACTAGATTAGGCCCAAATTTATCTCAAGCCCACATATGAAGTCTATGTTGACATAGAAAGTCCTAAATGACTCAGAGGTAGCGTTTGGTACGCATATCGGATGGGACGGGACGGGACTAACTGTCTGCCCCACGTTTAGTTTAGGTTTAAAATCATATGTTTGAAAGAGGGTAATATTGTAATTTTACATTTAGTTCCATGTTGTTCCACCTATTTTGGTGGAACTAAAAAACTTAAGTTTTGTCCCATGAAATCTGATTTTTGTCCCATGTTGTTCTATGGCATACCAAACATGAGACTATTTTTTTTGTCCCGTCTTGTCCCACCCAATCTGCGTACCAAACGCATTCACAAACATCCGCGGACTTGGTAAGTCACTAATTTCATACTCAAGTCAATGAAGCTTTAAAATTCCAAATTATATATTTTTTAAGTTTAAGCTTTAAAGCCCATAAAAGGCCCAAACCGTCTAAACCGATCGGACCAAACTGCCTAAATTGTGGTCCAGTTTGACTGGTCTGTGCACTTAATGTCAAAACGCTCGGTTTGGAAATTTAATAAACCGTCACTTGCGGTTTGACTTGTGGTATGAGGGATTAAAACGCCCAAATCGGACCGCGAACACCCTAGAGCCGTCACCATGACTCTTAAAGTTTGAAGTTTGATCTCGCCACAATTCACGTCATTTAGAACTTTGACTATAAATGTTTTTTTTTTGGTTTTAAATATAGTTTTCATATTATCACTTTACTCTTTTTCTATTTTATTCTTCTCTTTTCTTTCCTCTACTTTTTTTCCCTCTTGAAAGTTTTTTGCACAAGTGGGCTATGTTAGAACTATTATGGTTCGAATGGGGAATTGTTGTGTACACAAAAATATTGTTTCTTGTCAGTACAAACTACAAAGGTATTGTTTGACAATAATGTTTTTTTATCAGGTTATTTTAAAATGTAATTGCTTATACATAAGTTGTAAGTAACTGCAGAGTAAAAACCACAACATTAACAACTCTTTTACATATTTTATTTTTAATAATACTTCAAAATATTCTTATTATTAATTCAAATATAAAAAGTTTCAAAAACACATGAAAGTGTAAGAAAAAAAAAACTTAATGGATCAATCCCACTCATCAGATTTGGGCCTAGTTAGTTCATGATCTATCCTTAATCAAGCTTTGAACCTAGAGTTATTTATCGATGTCTAATCAAAAACATTAAAACACATCAAACAAATGATGTATGAAAAGTTAAAGAATTAAATTAATTTTAATCGGTTCGGCTAAGATATGGTACTATACAACTAAATAGTTCACAATCAAACCAATGAACTAATGTAACATAGTATTTGTTCCATAACCTAACTAGTTTTAATCAATGGATCATGATCTTGACCAATTTAGAGTTTGAATACTATATTTTCAAATTATTTTAATAAAATGTAATTAAAGTTTTAAACCAAACAAATTATGTTTTGATACACATTTTATTTATTTATTATTTTCATTGGTGAAGATATTGCTTTTGGTTTTATCGTAATTTATGTTTTACACCATCATATTTTGATGGTTGGCAAGTTGCTCCCTTTCGTAACTACTCTTGAACCTTAAAAGTGAGATTTATGAAATTATCAAAGCCCGTTGATTGACAATAGGAAGTATGCCTAAGGGGATGTTTACCAACTTTTTCATTAAGTCATGTATGAATAAATTTGTATGTCTGGATAAATTTGTCTGTCTGGATAAATTGATGTTGTTGTTTATTTTTTATCTGAATTAACAGTCTGAATAACATAAATGATCAATTTACCCCTGAATATGAATTTTAAGTTGTTTTATAAATTGTTGTTTATTTTTTAAGCCATATATTCATAAATTCATTGATATAATCCAAAAATCAAACAAAAAATCATTAAGTACTTAAACTTCCAAGTTCAAACACAATGTAGCCAAGTTCAAACAAAAAGTAGCAAGTATGAAATCGACATTGTAGAAATCATGGTTACAAAAATCTACATTGCAAAAATGTCGAGCAACTATGGAGAAGAAACAAGTATGGAATAAAAATCGACTGAAAAAACAAGTAAGAAACAACAATCGACTGAAGAAAACAAATATGGAACAACAATCGACTTAAGAAATAAGTATTTAACAACAATCGACTGAAGAAACAAGTATGAAACAACAATTGAGTATAGAGAAGAAACAAATATCGAACAATCAGTAAAATCATTACCGTTGGAGAAATTGACCAAATGAAATTATTGTCTAGTGTTGAAATCGAACCAACAGTTAATTGAAATAGTGTAATCGAACCAGCAATGAACTCGAAGCAGTAAAATCGAACGAGCGATGAAGGTGAAATCGAAATAGAACAAGCAGTGAAGGTGAAATCGAGCAACTAGGTTTTATTGCATGATTATTGAGTAGGAGAGTAGACATGTCTTTGTTTTTAAAGGGTATAAATGTCAAAGATGTGTCTTAATGGGGACAACACATCTTTCCCCTACTTAGTGAATAAGCCGGAAATGTCTGTGCGAATAAGCCGGTTTTGTCATTAAGCCCCAAGTAAACACTCCAAACGTCTGCACAAATAAACCGGTTTTGTCATTAAGCTCATTAAGCCCCAAGTAAACACCCCCTAAAGCTAACATACGAAAAAACTTATCGTTGAAACACACAACTAAAGTGACGTTTGTTTTTTAAGATCTAAAGTCTGAAGTCTTATTTCACTTCTGATTAATAAGAGGTGACTTTGAAGTCCGAAATTTGAATCAATAAGATTGTATGTTTTTGTAACGTTTGGAGGCGTCTTGAAAGAAAGAATAGTATATGAACTAAGGTGTCCATAAGAGGTTTTAGGAAGTTAGGTCACCACTTCTTATTTCAGATGTATTTAAGAGTTAAGAGGTTCTGAAAATTGGAAAAAACAAACAGTCTAAATGTAAAAAAGTCTGACCGATTCAGACTTAAGAGCTATTAAGAGGTCTTTTTTAAAAAACAAACAACCCATTATTGTATTCAAAATAAATAAAGAAAAAGAAGGGACAACAATGTGTTGTGGTTGAATACCCTTTCCACAATGTTCTCTTAAAGTTCATTGACTCAACTTGTAGGAGAGTTGTCTGATCTGATCAACTGTGTAAGCCCTAGCTCACTATAACACGTTCTATTCTGCGGTCGAATTTAAAATCTATATTGCTAAATGATCGAGTATTCAAATCATCAAGTCATATATTCCACAATCACATATAAATTTCATTAACATAAATTTCAGATTTTATCTTTTAAGAAAATTTAATTTTCATTTTAGATTTATAATAAATGTTTGAAGTATGAAGTTTTTTAAATGGATATGTTAAAAACCGATGGTGGTTTGTAAACTATGGATTGAGTTCCGGTGAAAAGTTTAGTTAACAGTGAGAAACGTAAGAAGTAGTTATCAACCATTGGATGGGAAATTGATGCATATTAGAATGTGATGCATCGAGATAAGATGCACCCGATCAATTCTCTTTTAAGCCGTAATTCATAGGAGGACTTGAGATTAAAAGAGATAAATGGTTCCGATCCACTTCTCACGCTTCTCATCGTTAACTCATCTTCTCACACGATCTTTCGTCTGTTAACCATTCGATTGTTTGAGGGCTAAAAAATGATAAATTGGATGTTTGTGGACTATAATTGCTCAAGTTGGTATCTTAAGGGCTGTAAATGTTAAGCCACATAGAAGCTTCTCGAGAACAGGCTCTCGAAAATAAAACCCCAAATTGTGCTTCTTAAAAGATCCCTTCAAAATTGGTGCGGAAATCAATCAGTTTATCGACGGCGGATTAGGGCACGGATTTAGGTCGATCGTTTTTTTGAAGGTATGGTTTTAAATCTCACGATCTGAATTGCATAGGTTGAAATTTTTGTTTCAGTTTTACGAATTGAAAGGTTTCTGTTAGGTAATTGGTATAGATCTCGCCGCATGGTTATTGATTCGTAAGCGTATATTGATGAAATTCTGCTTGAGAATTTAGGATTTCTTGTTTTTTTTAGTTAATCGTTATAGATCGTTACCTCGTAGTCGTTGTTTGGGATGCTTGGATTTTTTTTTTCATTGATCGTTTGATTACTGCATCGATTGCGTTGCAATCTCTCTGTTTATTGATTCCCTCGTTGTTGATTGCCTTTTGCTACATGCTTCAAATTGCAATTCTTATTATCATTTATGATTTATGCCCATGTTTTGGGGATATTGTTTTTACGGTTTATGTTATTCTTAGACGGTGAACCTGATGCTAGTGTTAAGGATGATTTGCGTTAGATTTGCCATCATTTTGAGATTAATTTGAAACACATGGTGATCAGTATATGTCAATGAATGTTATTTTAATAAGTGAGGGAAGATTAGGGAATTTTAAAATTTTACAAACCAGCTAATTCGTCTGCAAGGCAGACTCAGAAAGGATTGTGATGTAGCTGGTCAAGGTTATATCATGTATTTTACTCAAGTAGCTTTCATTTCATATGCAGGTTGAAAAATGAGAGACAGAAGTTACAGCTACAGCCCTTCACCACCAAGATACCGAAGCAAAAGCTATCGAAGTCCGAGCCCAAGGGGTCGACGTGGGGTTCGTGCTAGAGATCTTCCTACTAGCCTCTTGGTTCGCAATCTTCACCATGGTTGTAGGTTTGTTCTGCTTATAAAATTGTTACATTACACACCTCTCCATGAATTGTGATGTATTCTTTAATTCTTTTAGTTGTGTTTTCATTCCATATAGAAAGATGTTAACTGTTGCCATTATAGGTTTATAAGATGATCATCAATTCTATATTTAGTTAGGTCTAGGCATGTCATCATATTCCACCCATATCCTAATTCTAAATATGTCTGCAGCTTGGGAGTAGAAAAGCCTTTTGAACTTTGTTGACTTGTTTTTCGAAGCACTATGAGTTACGTATCACTGTTAGCCTTTCTAGCATCGGTGTAGGTATGGGTGCTTTGATGCAGTTCAGATAGGCCATGGGTTGAAAGCTACCTTCTCTTCTTCAGAAGGGGCTTTCATTATGGATGGAGACAATCTGATAACCAATATCAAGAAAGTTACTTAGGTTGTACTTTGTAGTATGATTCACTGATGTTTCGGAAGTGTTTGCTAACAATTAGAGATTTCTGCATGGTGATATGCATGCATCCCATGGTGGTATGAACATGAAAAACATAGCTGAAAATAAGGTTTTAAGAAATAATTGTTTGTAGACATGGTTTCGGCAATATTCTTCCACATTTTTCTCTCTATAGGTTGATTCTTCTGCTTCTTTTTTCATGCAACATGTTATTCATTTTTTGAGCTCAAATTTTCTTATCATATGGAAAAGTTGCACTTTTGATTTTGGACATTGAACCTAATATTTTTCAAATGCAAAAACAGAGGCAGTTGACTTCACCAATTAGATCTAAAAATTTATACTTCAACCTTCCATTTCATTTATTCTATTACAAGTTTGATCAATTTATCAATACTGTATCTACTTGCAATAGTTTTTTTGATGTAAAGCTAAAGTCTACATTAAAAAGTCACTTGTGGTTCGTTTCTGATTTTCAGGGATTATCAGCTTAAAAGTTAGATTATTGAAATATGTTTTCTGTGTCTCACAGTTTCTTGGTTTTACATCTACTAGTTAACACTTAAAAGTGCCAATGGTTCTAGAGTTCTGTTCTAGTGTTTGATGGTTCATGATTCAATCTTTTACTGCTTGAGATCTGGTTCTGGTGTAATAATGTGAAACTTTAGGTGTTTACTAAGCCGAATGCCATTGCCAATTACTTGACTATAGGTATCACTCGTAATGACAAATGTTGTACATGGAAATTAAATTGTCAACACCATGTTACTTTTAAGTACAATAATTTCCATATGCAGCTCTTTATGATCCAGGGGGGAAACTTGGAAAGGAGAAATCTCCCTCTCTACTATCTTCGTTCTATTCTGCCCTCCTGATTAAACATACAACTGTTTATTGAACACTACAATCACAAATTAGTTTTTGTTTGCAGGCCAGAAGATCTCCGTGGACCATTTGGAGAGTTTGGCCCCCTGAAGGATGTTTACTTACCACGGGACTATCATACTGGGTGAGCAACTAGCCTTAGATGTCTAAAAACGTGTTATAGGTTTTCCCCCCTTTTCTAAACTAAAGATTACATAATCAAAACAATCAGAACAGTTAGCAGTTCCTTCTGCGCTTGCCCTCTCATAACATACTGCACACACCGACACATTTGTCCTTCAATTGTATGGTGGTGGGTCTTACTATAAACTTTATGTTCATTTTTATGGGCATTGGTTTGTTTATTGAAAGTGTGGAAGACTCCATTGAAGTAAAAAAGAGTTCTGTCAAGATGATTTTGTGTACATGAAGATTGAAGGAAGTTGGTTATGTTACATAATGAAGAAGTTCAAGTGTTGAAAAACTTTACATAATAACCTTGACTACACAAGGTTAGCAGCTGTATTTTGTTTCATTTCTTTGGAGCCAAGTTTTGCAGACAATTTTTGTTTTTTGGAATTAAATCTCTTTTAGTCTTTCTTTCTGTGTTTATTTATTTTTATATGTGGTTTGTGGAGGAGACGGGGCACATTTTTTTAGTTTGGAAATCTAGAGAGACATGCTATTTATATGTGCATATAGTAGCTTTTTCTGGCTTTAATACACATATGTATGTAAATGTGCGTGTCTACGTGAGATGGTCTCTCTTAACATGTTTGTATTGCAGAGAGCCACGTGGTTTTGGTTTTGTTCAATATCTTGATCCCGATGACGCTGCTGAGGCCAAATATCAAATGGATGGTCAAATCCTTCTTGGTAGAGAGCTGACAGTCGTGTTTGCTGAGGAAAATAGAAAGAAGCCTTCGGAAATGAGAGCAAGAGAACGTGTTCGGTAAGTTTTGTGGTTTTCCTGTGCGTGCTATCATCCTGTATTACCCATTCAATGGTAGATTTTCTGTTGCATAAATGAAAAGTTATGCAGACAGAACCTTGATGTCTTACCATTATGACAGGGGACACTCATATGATCGTAGAGGATCATCTTCCATGCGTTATTCTCGTTCACCCCGTCGTGGAAGGTCATACGATCGCAGTCCAAGTTACTATTCTCCTTCCCCTAGGCAGGGCCGCCACTCTAGGTACGTGTGCATCTATCTATCTGTCATTTATTTGTAGTTGAAAATGATGTTAGTAAGGTTGTTATAATAGAGCATGTTGTTAAATATAAAACAGGTCGATTTCACCTGAAGAGCGAAGGTACAGAGAGAGAATGAGAGAAAGGTCTTACTCGAGGAGTTCGTATGGGTCCATGAGTAGGAGCCGCAGCCCAATCAGGAGCAGTAGGAGTCCAGAACATTATTGAGGAGCTTTTTGATAGTAATGTAAATTACTTGGTTTTCCTACAAGTTTAATTTGGTAAATCTAGAAGCTGGTTGTCATGATATTGAAACTAAGTTGCTAAATGCTCGATTGTTGCTTTTTTTTTTTTTTTTTTTTTTTTCCGCGAGTCCTTAGCCAAATTTTGGGTTGGGTTGGTGAGTTCGAGTCTCGTTATCTTTGAGTAAGAATATAATTTAAAAATTCAAGATGAAGTTTCAGCTCAAATATTCTAAAGAGAAGCAGTTGGTTACAACTTATTTTTCTATAGTAGGCATATCTTGACACCCAGATGTGACCCATGTCTGTAGAAAAGCTTAAAGCCTTAAAACATAGAGCTTGGAGAGAGAGAGATCCTGAAAACATGAGAAATTTATGATGAATACGGTGGGTGTTCATAATGTTTGTGCATTTTCATTATTATATATGATGAATAGAATATAACTAGGTTCTCAAAATTTTGAAATATCTGCAATTCATATAAAGAATTTGACTATTTATCTGGATTTTAGAATAAAATGGACAAACGAAATATCCAAAAAAGTGTTCAACATTCAAATGTCTGATTTCAGAAATAGACATCCCAGTGTGAGTTGAGGAGTTCGCATTCATATAGAATATTTCGTTACATCGTTCCAATTAAACAATGACAAAAAACACAGTTTTTTTGAAGTATATGATACACACACTTGCCTAATTTTTGATGAGGTTTAAAACCCCTAATCTTTAGAAAGTTAAACCAAAGAGATTAAAACAGTTTTTAGAACAATAAAAAAACACACAATCTAATTTAGAGAACTGGTGATGGAGTAATATTGTTTTTTATTTATTTTTTATAACCACTGGTCTAAATTTTAAAAGGTTTGCTGTAATAGTCGTTATGATGCGACATGATGTAAGGCTTGAGATTTGTTAGTTTTAACTTTTAAATATATGACTTAATTTAAATAGTTTATTATTATTGACTTGGAAAACATATGTTTATATATAAAATATAATTTTATATAAAGATTTATTATTGTAAGAAATTGAGTCAACGGTGAGAAGCGTGAATGAGAAGTGAATCTGTGTGTCCATTTTTCATTCAATGGTTGATAACCACTTCCATACTCATCCCCGTTAACTCAACTACTATCATAAGTCACCCATTAAAGAACATCATAACATCGCCCTGACTCCTAAATGTTGAGATTTGACCTCCCTGCCACGACAGACTTCGCTTTCGTTTAGAATCTTGATTATAAGTAGTTTTTTTATCCGATAGAACAACACACATTGGTCAATCCCGACTCAAATAAAATGTTGCCGTTACTTCGTTCCAGACGCTTTGCACACCAGTGTTTTCCACACAGCAAGCTACTTCTAACCTCTTATTTCTCCTCCACCGCCACCACCACCACCGATTGCCGCCATGCCTCAAAGCCCAGTCGACCATCACCGCCTCCGATCCAGGTCCTACTCACTGAATCAGCTGGTCGTGGTGTATTCGCTACTCGGAATATAGAACCTGGCGAACTCATCCACACTGCCAAACCCTTCGTCTCTCACCCATCTCTCTCCTCAATTGACAAAGTATGTTATTTTTGTCTCAAGAATACTCCAAGGGGTTCGGACATTGAGGCACAGAAAGAGTTGTTTTGCAGTGAAGAATGCAGGGAACAAGCAAAGGTATATATACATGCATGCCCACAACCTGTTCGACATTTGGTCTCTGAGAGAAAGGCTTGATTGTAAGCCATTGATTTCCGCACAATAATTTTCTTAGAAAATTATACATGATTGTAAAGTTGAATTCTTGATTGATCGATTGATATGATACTACCCCCTCGTTGCAATTAAAATTTAAAAATCCCTACTTTGACTTTGGATGTCAATGAATACTCACTCCCTTTTGCTATGTGACTCAGACACTTAAGATTTCTATTAATCATATAATGTAAGGGCTGTTTGTTAGTATTTAACGAGCTTAAATGGGACTTTTGTTAGTAGCTTAACGAGCTTAATGAGACTACTTATCCGGTCAATTGTTTGGTGGTGGCTTAATATATAGAAAGTGGCTTATTGAGTAAGCTTACAGGGGGAGCTTTAGTTTTTTTCTGAACCTGACCCTCCCAATTAGAAAACACACGCCTTCCATATGTGAAAAAACCCTCCCAAACAAAAACCTTCCAAATCTATACAAATAGATTAATCAACTTTGACAACTTTATCCATACAGGATTTAATGGAAAACCAACCAAACAACCCCTAAGTCAAGATTACGATCATACAATAACTGTCAATTCAAGAAGAATTTGCAATCTATATCTGAAATGATGAGGAGGAGTATCATACCAACTCTTATTTCGTTTGTGCTGATTTTATAGGGATTCTATGAAGTTGAAAAGAAAGCTGATTGGTCCGCATTTGTTGCTTATTGTCGGTAGGGACTTTCGTCATATACTCGGTTTTTTTTATATATATCATATTAGCTAAACTTATGTGTATCTATGGCTTCCATTTTGTATTTGGATTGATTAGATTGTGATTTCTTTATGAATTCTTTTGTAAAGAACCCGAGGTTTAAAATATCCACTTCTTGCCAAACGGCTGGCTTGCATGGTGATTTCCGGAGTGGCTTCTGCTGACGGTCTGGACGTACTTCAGCCAGTGCTTTTGTCTGCTGAAATGATCTCACTGGTAAGCCTTAATACGAAGAATGTTCCTAGAATATATGTTCCAAATACGAAGATTTAAATATAGCTTCTATGTCTCTTTACCTATTTGGAACATTAAGATATTTATGAAAAGGATGAAGGTTCATTTATTATGATTTAAATATTTATGAAAAATGATTAGATTTCATTAATTATGATCAATGCTTTATATTAGGAAACAATCGATATATCATATATTTATGAAACTAGATATTCGTTAGACTAGATGGACGGTGGAGATTGACTTGTATGGTTTGTAACCCTTCCATGATTTGTATTTGATTGGGCTTCTATGTATATATAGGGTTGGGTTCCGGTAAGAAGTTGAGTTAATGGTGAGAAGCGTGAGAAGTGGTTATCGACCGTTGGATGAGAAATGGACGCACATTAGGATGAGATGCACCTAGATGCACCGGATCAATTCCCTTCTAAGCCGCAATTCATGGGAGGGCTTGAGATTAAAAGAGATCAACGGGTCAGATCCACTTCTCACGCTTCTCACACGATCCTTCGCCTATATATGTATATATATATATATAGAGAGAGAGAGACTTGGGATCACATAAGAAAAAATTTGGTCAGAAGCGTGAGAAGTGGTGAAGGTACCCCTATATTGTGTGAATGTTGCAATATATTTTGTGAAGGTGGTGAAAATTACAGGGCCTGAATGTGTACCTGAAGGCAATCACCTCCACACGCCTTTCACATAATATCATGGTACCTTCACATAGATTATGTGAAGGTTCCATTTCTCACAAAAAGTTGACATTTCTCACGGGAAACCCAACCCTATAAATATATACATATATAGATCATTAGATTGAAGCATATAATATTTATATACGACAATACTAACTCACACTCCTCACCTTTGGTGTGGCTTGAACCCTTGACCTCTAGAGTGACCGAGTTTTACCGGTAAGCTCAATACCACTAGGCCAATGATCCTTTGGTAATTGGCTATATTTTCCTACATATATTTTGCACTTTGCTGCTGTATTCCCAATACGTGGGATTATTGGCTGACTTGAACTTAAATTATGACATTCCCCAGATGGAAGAGGAGCTTGGTTTGTTGAGAGGTGCCCTACAAGATACAGGCATACCACGCGAACAGCTGACATGTAATTTCACTTCACGATGATTGTTAATGCTAAATTCAGTTAAATGATTATCTATTTGAAATTAGAGCTGAAAAATAGGAAGTCGGTTTGCAAGAACTTTGCTAATGATTTGGGTTCAACACTATGTGTATTAGTATTACTGATTGACTTTGAATAATGGGCGCTATGTAGTTCTAACCACCGAATGGTATGCTGGAGTACTAGCACGGATCCGTATCAATGCCTTCCGTATTGAATTGGCTGGAGGTTCTTATGAAGATCTACTTGCATTAGCAGCTGCATCAGTAGAATCAGAAGCTGCTGTTGGCAATGCTGTCTATATGCTTCCATCTTTCTATAATCATGACTGTGGTAACAACAACTTATATTCTCTTCTCCACTTAGGGTCGATCCATTTGGTACATGGGATAGGACAGGACATGATAGAACAAAAACTTGTGTCGCGTTTGTGGCAACATTAGACTGGAACACGACAGGACTGAGTAGGAAAAAATGAATTTTTTTTTCTGTCCCACCAAAATAGGTGGAGCATAAATCCGAGAGATGGACAAGATTGGTAAATTACTAAACTACCCATGTCGAATTGAACCCCAAAACCTTGCTTAATTCTTTCACCAGTCTACTTCACTCTCCTCACTCTCGCCCATTTAGTCCCGTAACTAACAAACGGACCCTTAGTGCCTACTGTTCTTGGAGACTTTGATACATATCTGAAATAATTGCTTAATTTTCTTTATTATAGATCCGAATACACACATAATTTGGGTGGAAAATGTGGAAGCAAGATTAAAAGCACTGAGAGACATTAAAGCAGGTCAATCTTTTAAGCATTCTTGGTTCTAATTTGAAACTGTTGTTGGTATTTTGCAGTTCATACACACTCTTTCAAACACTCCATTTTTTGTTTGTTAAAGACCAACGTTGTCAACTAATGTTGATTCTGACTCGGTTAACCAGTTATTTGTGCGTTTCTAATAATTTGGAGTCCATTTACTCAATCCTGATACTTGAAGATATTATTGTTTTGCTTGCTACCGCAGGTGAAGAGCTGCGGATATGTTACATTGATGCAAGTATGGGTCGTGATGCTCGACAAAATCTCTTGTCCAATGGATTCGGTTTTGAGTGTCGATGCTCTCGTTGTATGTCAAATGATTGATAAGGTCCTTGCTTATCTTGAGGCAATTAAATTCCATCCATTTTATTAAAATTTTCAGTTTTAAATTCATTGGTCATTATATGTTCTTAGATGGAAAATTAGCATCAAACATTATAGTGAAATCTGTATTTATTTCGAATTTTGGAAGTAATAATTTAGACTTAGGTTATGTTTGGCAAAAAAAGCTAGCTTTTTGTTTTGGTACATGTTTGGATGACCATAAGCTAGCTTATAAGTCAACTTATTGAAAAGCTACTTAAAGTAGCGTTTTGAAAAGGTAGCTTATCAGCTACCAGCTAGCTTATAAGCTAGTTTGCCAAACAATGACTTACTTTTTTATTTTTTCTCTTTTTTCTCTTTGTTCTTGTGCTCATCAATCATTATTTCCAAATATGCTTGCAGGGATGGATATATGAGGATCCAAGTTTTAGAGTGGGAATTATGATGAAAACTTATGCAAAAACATTTATTTATAATTTAAACCGTAGACGTGTAATATCAATATATTCGTGAAGATCCTATGTAATGCAATCCCGAATTTTTACCAAAAAAAGAAGAAAAAAACTATGCTAAAGCAATTATATTTAAAGAAAGTTATCGACTTGTAGTTAGGGTTGTACATGAGTTGGGTTAGATACGTTGAATACATTTAAATAACCTAATCCAATGTTTGCGGTTTGAAAATTCTCAACCCAACCTAAATTGTGCGATTTAGGTTAGGTTGGTCAGATTGATGATTTGGTATATCATTTTATAATCTAGCTAAATGATTGTAAAATCGAAAAGAGAATATATACAAATAAGAAACAATCGTAAAAAAAACATTGAAGGGTCATGTAAATAAGAAAATAAATTATTGTTTAAATTGTGATATAATCATGAATGAAGTCAAAGATGAGTTGGTCTAATGGAGAAAATGGAGATTTTAGGCATTTTTGTGTTTCAATAGATTCTCCAAATCTTTCTCCAAAATGGAGAAAGTAGGAGAAAGAGTGTAATTTTCTCCAAATATGACGAACTCTCCAAAATCTCTAAAAATGATTACCATGAGAGGAAAATTGTTTTTTTATTATATTCTACCAATAAGATTTCTTCAAATGAGATAGGTATGAGAGATAAATAATATTTTATTAGATTTATACAATATTTTAATATTATAATTAATGATTTCATTCCAAAATGGAGAATTTGTTGGAGATAAATGTAAATTTTTATGTAGATTTTGACTTGTAATTCTCCATTTTGGAGAAATTTTGAAGATGTTGGAGATGCTCTAATGTTTAATGTACATATATTAATTAAGGATTTAACAATCTTATTAAATCCATGGTATAAAACGAAAGGTTGGGTTATGTTTGGATGGTCTTAATTCAATTCCAATTCAATAGCTACGCTTTAAAGATTTTTTACAACTCGATTAAGTATCAACCTTTGAGTTAAGTTGTGATTATTTTGTATTGGATTGGTTGGTAGGGCTGTAAACGAACGAACACGAAAGGAGACTTGTTCGTGTTCGTTCATATAACTTAATCGAACAAACAAACAAAGACGAACGGTAAACGAACGAAATATTTTGTGTTCATGTTCATTCGTTAAGAAAATATGTTTGTTTGTGTTTGTTTATGTTCGTTTATTAAGAGTTAAACGAACGTAAATGAACGAACATAAATGAACATAAACAAAAGTAACGAACGAACATAAATGAACATAAACAAATGAATAAAAAACAACCACCATTACTCATCATTTTATTCGTAGAAAATAACATAACAAAATGAAAAACCGGGTAAACTTAGGACATATAAAAAAGGAATTTTAAAAAATTAATTTAATAAATGCTTTTACACATTAATATCAAAATATATATAAATATATTTATATATATATAGACAAACATAAACGAATGTAAACGAACATAATTTCACGAACGTAAATGAACGACCGAGGTCATTGTTCATGTTTGTTCATTTAACTAAACGAACAAAAAAATGTGTTCATGTTCGTTCATATATTAAATAAACGAACGTAAACGAACGGTTCGCTAAACGTTCGGTTCGTTTAGAATCCATTGGTTGGGTTTGTATAGTTTTTGTCCCCTTCTGGTTGTAGTGCAAAAACTACTCTTAAGAGATTTCCTATTTAGTCCCTCAACTATGATGTATGTGAAAAATATACCCTCCAGAATTTGAACTTTGTAAAATTTTGTTCATCCCGCAGCAAATAAGCAAGAGCCGTTAACGTCTTGTGGATCACAAATTGTCGACGAAAACGTATTTGATTAACTTAATCGCGTATAACGTCTTGTGATTAACAATTTCTGTGATTTTTTAATTTTGTTTTGGGAGCAAAATCGTGATTTGAAATCGGGATCGGAGATCCGCCAACGGCGACGACGACCACCATGAGGGTGGCGGGACAATCACCACCACCACCGTCTTCATCTCCAAAACAACAACCACCACCCTCCCTAACTGCAAAAGATGCGGAGTCTCTCTTCCGTACCAAATCAATATCCGAAATCCGAAATGTCGAATCCGCAACCCGAAAACAGATCCAACAGAAGAGCGAAGAGCTCCGGCAGCTCGTCGGTAACCGCTACCGCGATCTCATCGATTCCGCCGAATCAATTGTCAACATGAAGTAGTCTTGTCACTCAATCTCTACCAATATCTCAACAATTCACCACGGTATCATCCATTCCTTATCATCTACAACAATTAGTCTTAATTCTGAATCTTTGAACCTCGCTAGTGATCGTATTTATGGCATTGCATGCCGCATTAAGTATTTAGTTGATACTCCGGAGAACATTTGGGGCTGCCTCGATGAATCAATGTTTTTCGATGCAGCTGCGCGCTACACTCGTGCCTAATTAGTTCATCAGAGTTTAACAAGCAATGAGAATAGCAAAAGTGTGTTATCGAAATTTCCTTTATTACAGCATCAATGGCAGATTGTTGAGAGCTTCAAAACACAAATCTCTCAGCGTAGTCGTGATAGGTTGTTATTGGATCAAACTCTGGGGCTTAGCATCTCTGCTTACGCAGATGCTCTTGCTGCTGTTTCGGTCATTGACGATCTCAATCCGTCTAAGGTTTTGAGGCTTTTTCTTGATGCAAGAAGATCTTGTGTTTCTCAGAAGCTAGGTAGTTGTAAGGTGGTTAGTGAGGATGTGATTGCGGTGTTTTGTGAAGTGTTGAAGGTGATTCAGGTTAGTGTAGCACAAGTAGGAGAGTTGTTCATGCAGGTTTTGAGTGATTTGCCTTTGTTCTATAAAACAGTATTGGGTTCACCTCCAGCTTCTCAGTTGTTTGGTGGAATTCCTAATCCAGATGAAGAAGAAAGGTTGTGGAAGGCTTTTAGGGATAATTTAGAGTCTGTGATGGTAATGCTGGATCATGTTTCTATTGCCAATGCTTGTTCAGATTGGTTGAGGAATTGTGGGGAGGAGATTGTTAACAGGGTCAAAGGGAGGTTCTTGATTGATGCAATTGATAGTGGGCAACAGCTCGCTGCAGCTGAGAAGCTGGTTAGAGAGACCATGGACGGGAAGGAAGTATTAGAAGGGAGTTTAGAGTGGCTGAAGAGTGTCTTTGGTTCGGAGATTGAAATGCCATGGAGTAGAACTCGTGAGCTTGTTTTGGGCAATGCTGCTGATCTTTGGGATGAGATTTTTGAAGAGGTTTTTACAAGCAGGATGAAAGAAATAATTGACTCTGGATATGATGCGATGTATCATGCTGTCAATGTGAAGGATTCAGTTCACACCATTATGGAGAATCCAGGTGACCAGGTTGATTTCCAAACCTACTTGGGTGGTGGGGATTGGTTTATGCAACCAACCTGTAAAAAGATCAGCCCAGTGAGAAATTCCAAAGTAACTCTTGATGACTCCAATTTTGATAGCTGTTTAGATGCTTACTTAGGGGATGAAGTTGGTCGGATTAGAAAGTCGGTGGACAGCCATTGCCATAATGTACTCATGGACCTATTAAGATTTTTAGAGTCTCCGAAAGCCTCTTTGAGGTTGAAGCAACTAGCTCCATATTTACAGAGAAAGTGCTTTGAAAGCATGTCAGCTATACTAGCAGAACTCAAAAGCGAGAACCACAAGGGTGTGGCGTGGTGGTAAGAGCCTGGGGACTTCATAGCGGTTGCCCCGGTTCGAGCTTCACACGCAACATTTGTGCCAAATATTGGCACGGGTGTCATCCTTGTGGCCACGGGATGAATGCCCGCGGGCCAAAGGCCTGTTTTCTGGAGATTAGTCTGGGCCCAATGTGGTCTGGGATACTCTTTCCCAAAAAAAAAAAAAAAGCGAGATGGAACACTTGTATGCTGCTTTGGGACATGGTGATAAGGAAGGTGATTTGGCAGCACCTCCTGCTATAGTCGTCCAGAGATCACTATTCATCGGAAAACTCTTGTTTGCTTTCCAGAAGTACTCTAGACACATTCCAGTGATACTTGGTTCTCCTAGGTTGTGGGTGAATGAAATCTTAGCAGCAGACTCAGGTAAGACACCACCACTTTTAAGGCATTCTCAAGCACTCGTCAATTTTCCTCATGAAAGCACTGGGAAGAAAATGCTTGACTCATCAAGGAGGCAAGCTCCTCTTGCTGCTTCTGCATTATTTGGCCTTGAGGATAGTTCAAGCCCACAACTTGAATAGCTTAGAAAAACAACTCAAGATCTTTGTATTAGAGCCCATAACTTGTGGGTAATTTGGGTTTCTGATGAACTTTCAGCTATCCTCTCTCACAATCTCAGAAATGATGATTGTTTATCAGCGACCACACCCTTGAAAGTAAGTGACGGTCAGCAGTTACTGTTTGTTGGATTATATCCAAATTCCATTTTCATCATTTAGTTGGACATTAGTTTTAAACGACTTCCTCTCTAACGCTGTGTTCTAGAGTTTTTTTTCTTTTTCTTCCCGAAGGAAAGGGAAAGGGAAAGGGAAAGGGAAAGGGAAAGGGAAAGGGAAGGAAAGTAGGAGGGAAAAAAATGTTGTGTTCTCACGTTTTTTTAAGGAGGGAAAGGAAAGAAAGAGAGGGAAAGTAATGTTGATTTTTCCTCCCAAAACTTTCCTCCCAAATCTGGGAGAAAATGGAACGAAAGGAAAGAAAAAGAATTTAAAAAAATTAAAAATATTTATAAAATTACATATATACCATCAATTACATTCCACTATAAAATAAATAAGGGTATATTTGTAGAAGCAACATCTTTCCTTTCTTTTCTCTCCTACCCAAGAACATGAAAATTTATTTTCTTTGTTCCCTTTCCCTTCCCTTCCATCTCAAGAACACAGATAAAAATATTTCTCTCTTTTCTTTTCTTTTCTTTTCCCTTCTTTTCTTTCCTTCCAAAATTCGAGAACACAATGTTGAAGTCTATATCACCATATAATTTTAGCACGGGATTTTAAGATTTAAGGATCATGTTGGTATTTGTGCATAATGTATCAAGGGGAAACCCATGCATCAAAATTTTCACTTGTTTGATAGAAAATAAATATTGGATTCTTTTTCGTCCATGTGTCCTGAATGGTGCTGATTGTGCACTTGAACTCGCTTTAACATATTTTGGAATTATTTCTATAGAAGTTTAAGCACAATGCATGTCTGTCTTAGAAATTACATGGCTGTCTTAGCCTTGAACATAGGGACTCTCTTTAGGCATATAGACTTCTAAATACGGAGTAACTGAATTATGATTTTGGAAACTTGATAACTTGTGGTTTGGAATCTGTATATTGGAATCACCAAAAGGAAACTTGGAATCTCAAACTGGAACAAGGAATGCAAACACAAATGGGCAAATAGAACAACGTGCATGGATTGTGGGGATCTCTTGAACAGTGCATGTGCTTTTTTTGTTCTCTTCTATTTATCTAGCCTGCCTACACTCCTTCTGGCCTTGGCTTGACACGTAAAATTCTTACATTGCTATTGTTTAGTTATTTACTGAAAACAAAGGTTATATCTTCTTCGACATGATATACTGGTTGTTAGATCCTATCATATGTTTTAAGTTCCATCAACCTTACTTCTTTTCTTTCTTTTTGGAAGGGCTGGGAGCAGACAGTAGTCAAACAAGTGGACTCTGCTGATAGCCAGTCAGAGATGATGATCTTGCTTCCTTTCATGCCTTCCCTGTATATCACCTCATATTTATTTCAAGCCTGTGAAGAAATTCATCGGGTTGGGGGTCATGTTGTTGACAAACCTATTCTGCAAATTTTTGCTGCAAGATTATTGGAAAAGGTATTTTTGTCGCCTTAGTTATCTTGTCGTGCTCAGAATGCTATGTGATTGTGTTTCTTGACAGCAGCTTCAAGTAACCATGAGTTATTCATTGCTGTCTTGTATGCTGATGCAGGTCATTGATGTTTATGTAGATTTTCTCTCTATTGAAGAGGCTAGTGCAACCCATGTTTCCGAAAAAGGAGTTCTACAAATGTTATTGGATCTAAGATTTGCTGCTGACATTCTTGCCGGGGGTGATTTAAGTGGAAATGGGGGTATATCGAAAATGCCAAAGACCAAGATAGCGTTTACACGGAAGCAAGAGGTGCAAGAAACAAAGTCTGTTACCAGAGAACGTCTTGATGGGTTGGTAAATCGCCTCTCACAGAAGCTAGACCCGATAGACTGGCTCACGTAAGCTTTGCGATTAGGCTCTATTTGTTTTGAAGAGGATGTAATTTCAGTACTCTGTTTATATATATATATATATATATATATATATATAGAGAGAGAGAGAGAGAGAGAGGGAGGGAGGGAGATTAGCCTTTTACATTGCAATTCTCAAATATGGTTCTATCATCATCTGATGTTTTTTTTTGTTTAGGTATGAGCCATATCTTTGGGAGAATGAGAAACAGTCTTACCTACGGCATGCTGTTCTATTTGGTTGCTTTGTGCAACTTCAACGGATGTACACAGTGACCATGCAGAAATTGCCAACAAATTCAGAATCAAATATAATGAGATGCTCCACAGTTCCTCGTTTCAAGTACCTTCCTATCAGGTTGATTTCACAAATCCTTGCAACAAGTATTTGTTTATTCAAAAAGTTTTTCATGTCATATTATTCAAAACAAACTCGCATTGCAAGAAAATTTTGCATAAGAAGAAGATACCTGTCTCTAAAACATGGGCAATTCGCCAGAATGAAACCTCCCACTGCTCAAGTGTTTGCGTCTGTTTTTGATTCTTTGATGATGGTTGGAAGTTGAAGTCACTATTAGTCATCTTTCTTGTGGTTTGATTGTGTGGCTTCGTGTTCCAAATGACTTAAATAGGTCCTAGCTGTGTTCATGTCTGTTTTATGAGTTAATCTAGAGGAACAACCAATGTTTGAGCAAAAGGTTAGATTACGGGCAACCCAATAGGCCCCACATGGAACCCACCCCCTAGGAACCACATGTGAGGAGTCATTTCAGAGCTTACTCACCAGCTGAGGCTAGTGGAGGGGTTCAAGCCCATCTCCCACCGGATTCAAACTTGAACCTATTGTGTATTTGAGCAAAGTCACTCCGCCCCTCTGCCAACCGAGCTACATGCCCGAGAGCGGGAACAACCAATATCACCACAAAACTTACCATTTTTTCCTTCTTCAAAGAGTGCGAGTGTAATCATGAGTAGAGAGGATGTATACTAGCTCGTATGTTTTTCCTATGTGAAGGAATTATGGTAAGTTTGATGGTTGCTATAGATTTGCTATTGAGGTTATGTATTTACATGTATTTCCACTTCCAAACGGGTAATTGATATCGTGTTTTCTTGTCCAGTGCACCTGTATTGTCTGCAAAAGTGACAAGTAAGACCTCTATTCCATCATCTATGGATGATGTATCTTCAAGAAATCCGTGGAGAAGTTATACGAAGGAAGAGCTCTCTCGCAATCTTGATATGGGTGACGGTTCAAGTTTTGGGGTCGCAGCACCTTTTCTCAAGTCTTTCATGCAGGTCAGATTTCTTCATTTCGATTACTCACCCCTTCTATATCAACCATTGTGCTTTAAACTTCAAAAAGGTCGAGCTTTGGCAACTTTTTTTGTATAAAACCGGACTATTTCATATACAGAAGTTGCAACTACTGATTGCACATGTAGTTTTAGAACAAATGTTTATATGTTTGTCAAATGTAGAAAATCATTTTCAATAATAACAAAATAGGGTTATCTTCTTAATTGTTGGTGGTGGGCTTGTGGTTTATATGAGGATTTTAGCCAAGATTTTTGTTTAATTGCTTCCTATACATGCCCTCAGGCGTGTAGTTCAGTTGGCAAAGAGGCAGAGCTACTTTGCTCAGATTCAGTACATGAGTTTGACTTGATTTATCACCAAAAAGTGATTTTCTTTTTGTAATTATTTCAGGTTGGTAGCAAGTTTGGTGAGAGCCTGAAACTAGGATCCATGCTAACAGATGGGCAAGTAGGCAGATTTGGTGACATTTTACCTGCTCAAGCTGCTGGGCTTCTTTCTTCATTTACGGCAGGCAGATCAGACCATTGATTCAATTTCTCCAAACTTAAACTTCATTGATCGTTTATCGAAGGTGGAACAAATATCGTGTGGTGATGATGAAAATCCAACAGGAATCGTGCACTGGGGCGCAAAATTAACGCCACTATCTCTTTACAGAGAAGAAATGAAATCTCACTTCCATACACAAGAATGCTTAGAAACCTGTCAGAATGCCACTGATTTAAGAAGCAGTTGTTGGCATTACCATTGGGATTTGGGACACCAACGAGCCTCATCTTGCCCCTCCAAAACCATGAAATTTTTTCGGAGAATGAAAGTGCATATCATTTGTTGATGGGGATTGCAGGCTACGATTAGTTTGCTTGCGGATGTAAGTTTTGAAAGAATCACAAGAATTTTGAGGACCAAGCGAACTTAGAATTATTGTTTCTTATGGTTCTCTTTATGGCGAAAAGAAATGCAAGCACGTGTAAAGGACTTCCATCATAGTGTTGTGTACTCGTATAAACGAAGAGGAGAACCGCCATTGTCGACGTTGTTTATTTTCTATATCATCTCAATTGAAGTTACGTCATGAAAATCTATTTGTAGTTTTATGTTTGTACAAGTATACCATCCCGAAAACAAATGTACTATGGTTAGTTTTATGTTCATTGAATGCCAAACCCATCTTCTCTTTTTAGGGATGGGTCGAATTGAAACTGATGCATATTCGTGTTGTCACTACAAACTAAACCATACATTTCAAATAAAACTTTAAAAAAAATATCTTTATTTATCTTTTACATTTGAAATATAACGATTTTTTTCAAAGAAATCTTTAAAAAAGTTTTTCTTTTTGGGTTGGTTTAAGAAAACAAAACGTCCATTTTCTCTAACTAGAAGCCTACTCGCGCAATGCATCGAAATACATCACGATTTTAATGTTTCATTTTATTTTTTTGTTGATTTACAGTGTTATTGTATATAGAGGGCCCAGACCCATGTTAGTATAGGGCCCAAGCCCATTTTAGCTTTAGTATATATATATGTTGTATCCTGTAGTTTAGGTTAAGTCAATTATTATTTTTCCTCTCGTATTATACGTTTCTCTCTCAATCAATATATCGAGGTTACAAACCTTCAGTATATTCATCGTGTTCTTCAATCATATTATCTTCTAACATGGTATCAGAGTTGTAGGTTTGTTCATCGACTTCACTATTCACGGTACTGTTAATCTATTTCACTATTCACGGTCACTATTCATCGATTTCACTATTCACGGTTACTGTTCATCGATTTCACTATTCACGGTTACTGTTCATCGATTACTGTTCATCGCACTGTTCATCAATCGATTCACTGTTCATCATTGTTCATCAGGATCGGTTTTGTTTTGAATCGATCGTTTGTCATCGCTGCCATCGCCTTTTGAATCGATTCTGTTTTCTTGAATCGATCACTTGCCATTGCCTCTTGATTTGTTAGTCGACATCGATTGATCTAAAATTGACCGATCTGTGTGATTTACATTGCCGCCGCCGCTGTGTGCCTATCGGTCGAACGTCATCGGTCGAACTCTTTTATCGGTCGAACACCCTCTCGGTCGAACACCCTACCGGTCGAACATCCACCGGTCGAACACCTATCAGTCGAACAAACAACCTTCGGTCGAATCAACCTTCGGGCGAAACAACCTTCGGTCGAATCAACACTTATCGGTCGAACAAACAACCTTCGGTCGAAACAACCTTCGGTCGAGCTTTTCTCCGGTCTTTCATACTGTTCCTCATCCATACCGGTCGCTCACCCTACCGGTTCCTACCACCGGTCCATACCGGTCGCTCACCCTACCGATTTATACCGGTCAATTCTACCGATCGCACACCATGGCTGCACCTGACCTCATGGAACTGATGCGTCGCAATCAGGAACTCATGGAGCAAATCATGTCTGGTGCTATGGGTATGAATTCTCAACACTTAACTGCATCAGGTAAATCATGGTTTTTTGACTTTGGATGTTGCAATCATATGACACCCTGCACTGATGGTTTTTGTTTCTAAGAAACCACCTCAGCATTTTACGTCAGTACGAACTGCTGACAACACTGGCCTACCGGTATCCTTTAGTGGAAATGTCTTCACTCCTCATATTCAATTACCGGATGTTCTCAATGTTCCGAAACTATCTTTGAGCTTAGTTTCAGTTGCACAGCTTTTAGAATCTAACCTGATCATTTTATTTCATTCCTCTGGTTGTATTGTACAGGATCCAAAGACCAAGCAGATCCTTGGACTCGGCCGTAAGGTTGGACGGATGTTTGAAGTGGTCTATCTTCGTCTGCCGTTACCATCTTCAAATCTTGTTGCCTCCGTTTCCAGCTCCTCTTCCTTTGAATTGTGGCATGCCCGGCTAGGTCACTTATCTCTAGCCAGAATAAAATCATTAGCTAATTCAGGGGTGTTAGGAAATTGTGTGTCCTCTGACAGTATTTCCTGTTTATCATTCAAACTTGGAAAACATCATGCTTTATCCTTTGAAACAAATGAGTTTAATTCTACTTCTGCTTTTGATCTTATTCATTCAGATGTTGAGTATCGAGCACTAGCAGACACGGCTCAAGAACTTGTGTGGTTACGCTGGCTACTCTCTGACATGGGGACACCTCAACATTCTCCAACCCCTTTGTGGTGCGACAACAATAGTGCTCTTCTGATTGCTCACAATGATGTTTTCACGAGCGAACAAAGCATATTGAAATTGACTGTCACTTTGTTCGTCAACACGTGACTCGTCAGACTATTCAGCTTCTTCCTATTTCAACTATTGATCAACCGACCGACATTTTCACTAAAGCTCATTTACTAGGACGGTTTCGTGATCTCGTTTCCAAACTCCATCTGGCTCATTCTTCTCCCGATTGAGTTTGAGGGGGGATGTTAATGTATATAGAGGGCCCATGCCCATGTTAGTATAGGGCCCAAGCCCATTTTAGCTTTAGTATATATATGTTGTATCCTGTAGTTTAGGTTAAGTCAATTATTATTTTTCCTCTCGTATTGTACGTTTCTCTCTCAATCAATATATCGAGGTTACAAACCTTCAGTATATTCTTCGTGTTCTTCAACCATATTATCTTCTAACATACAGTACGATTTTGGATAGTTTTGATAAAGTGATAATGTTTTTTTTTTATAAATTTGTTTAATTTAGGTTTAATAATATAATGTTTTTATATAAAAAAATTAAGTATTTTGTTATAATTCAATGATTATCTTATATATTTTAATGACATCTAGAAAAAATAACCAATTACATATTTAATAATATAACTAAAACAAATTTATAGTAATATAATATATTAATTAATAGTGATACATGAAAATGTTTGCATAAAAGGAAGGTCCTGTACATACTAAATTATTGGGTGTTAAAAGTCTGCAGTAGTAATCTATCTATATTATATTATAAAAACGACATAAAAACTCTTAATTACAACATTTTAAGCAGAAGTTACAACTAATTAAAGTCAATTACTTAATTTACAAATTCTTAATGTTTTGGTACAACTAATTAAAGCCAATTTCTTAATTTACTTAATTTCTTAATTTACAACGTATTTTAGCTATTTAACAAATAAGGAATTATTTCAAAAGAAATTGTTTATTATAAATATTATAATCAATACCAAAAACAAATAATAAAACCGAAAAAATCACATCGTTGATTGAAATTAACTTTATTACATTTAACTTAATTTAATTCATATTATAAATATTATAATCAGTACCAAAAATAAATAAATAAACCGAAAAAATCACATCGTTGATTGAAATTAACTTTATTACATTTAATTTAATTTAATTTTTTACCATAAAATGAACTTTTATTCCCCTATAAATACTCTTTACCATCCAATACTACATCCATACAAAATATACATCCACAAAAAATATACATCCAAAAAAATGGTTCGAAACACGATTCCGATTATTTTGATGTTGGTTTCGATACTTCTGTTATCAAACCAACGTGCGGATGCACAAATAGGATGTCAAGATGTAATCGCGAAGCTTATCACTTGTCAGCCTTTCTTGTTTGGATTTTCGACATTGCCTAGCCCACAATGTTGTGTTGGTGCACAAGATTTGGTCCAAGCGGCTGATGCTTCGAAAGATGCTCTGAAGGCTATTTGTCGTTGTCTCAAGTTTGTTGTTCAAACATTTCCAGTGAACCTTTCCAACGCGGCTCAGATCACCCCATTGTTTCATTTGAAACTCAATATCCCCATTGATCCGTCCGTCAACTGCGAGACGCTATGAAGTTATTGGCTCAAGTTTTGAAATATTAGTAATGTATTTTAGCATGAAATTTTGAAATTTGCCTAGAGTACCTTCAAATTTTTTTAATTTATTTTAAGATTGGTTTTTTATTTGGGTAAAGTAGTCACTAAATCATATAAACGTTTTTGTCATGACGTAGGTGATAAGCCTCACAACTAGCATCTGACACATCTATAATATGGAACTCGACCCATTTAGTGCTTGAACGATTATATAAACAAACAAATACATTACAAATGTTGTATATGGTTGAAGATAACAATATTTTGGATAAAGATTGGATTCTACCCTATTTTTTAATTGGCTCGTTAGAGGTATTTAAAATTGCAACTAAATATGGATTTTAGTAAATTCCATGATTAGCCCCTTATGTGTGTGTGAATTTGTTTAACTAAATACAAATTTTAGGAGAATTTTTTTTACAAGGCATATATCTTAATTAGTTAATAACTCTTCAAATAAGTAATAGTTGAATTACATTTTATTAAAACTAGAAATGTACCCTCGCAATGCAGCGGGTTTCTGAAATCTAGAACTCGAACCCTCGATCATTATTCATACTTTTTGTTAGTCTTTTTTTTTATTTTATTTTACGATTTTGAGAAACCTATATTTAAAACAAAAATATATTTTAGTTTAGTTTAATTATGTTTTTTTATAAAAAAATAATAATAAAGTATTTTGTTACGGGTCAAAAAATGTTTAATTTAAATGATAACTATATTTAAGATATTTTATATTTAAAATTAAAAAGATAACATACTTCAATAAAAAATAAAAATAAGATGTTTTATCTCGAATTTTCTTATATTTATCGGTTAGTTATATCAATAGTTAAATTTTTTAGATATTTTAGAAAATAAAAATAAGTGTTTATCTGCAGTTAGTTACACGAATTCAAACACTGAGTTTTTATAAGTTGTACTTATGTTTATTTTAAACAGATCATAACTAAAAGTAAAATAATTTACATCTTTTTAATAAAATATAAGTTGTACCAAAATATTATGAAATTGTAAATTAAGTAATTGACTTTAATTAGTTGTATTTTGTGTGCTTAAAATGTTGTAATTAAGAGTTTTTTATGTCTCTTTTATAATATAGTATATATATATGTATTGAAGTATTATTATTTATGAAACAATATTTTTATAATTGTTATATTTGATTATTTTGGTTGATTAAATATATTGAATAATAACAATTTAATATAATTTACAATTAATTTAATTAACTATAATTCAAAATGATTAGTATTAATAGTATGTTATAATTATATTTTTAATAGTTAATTTTATTAGTAATTAATAACAGTTAATGCTAACCAGGGGTATAACTAGAAGAAAGTGGCAAAAAACTCATAAAGTTTTATTCAAACATTACTCTAAGTAACATTCAAAAGGTAGATTATAAACAACTTTGTAATTTATGTAGTTTTTGACCATCCAAACAAAATTTCTTTAAGAAGTTCAAAAGATAAGTTAACTTAAGAGAGTATCTATAGCATACGTTCTTTTAAAAACCTCATTATTCTACTTTTTTCTTGCCAACTAAAAAAACTTTATTCTTAATAAAAACTTTATCTTTACAAATGTGGTGTATCAAGAAGTTTTACGCGATTAACAAGGTACAAACGACTACTTATTATTATATATTTGTTACAACTATATTTGGTTTGTATCTATTATAATCATATGACATTTTTTACAGGGCAAGTCTACAGATGGATGCTCCGAGTGATATCTTATCGTTTTCTATGTGTACAAATTTGTATTGTCGCAGATGATTATAATTCTATTTTGTTCAAACATACATATCGGGTTTTATTTGTTAATTATGAGTTACATTATGAGTTTTAGTTGTCAATCTCGAAATCAAGATGTATCCCGCCGCTTTGCGCGGGTACACAACTAGTATGTATCTAATGCTTTGAAACTTGTAAATTAAAATATTTTTAAAATTTTGCATAAAATTATGGTACCTTGTGTTTAATAATTTGTATTTAAGAGTTTTTTATCCGTGCTTTATAATATAGTATAGATAATCATTTTATCTCCAACAACATTGCTAAAATATAAAAAAATGGGTTTTTGTTCTCTAAACCTCTCCAACAACTTTGCTATCTTGTTTGCTATAATAGAGAAAAGTTGAAAATTTTCCAAGTTTAGATAATTCTCTAAAACTTGATGATAGGAGAGAGAAATGATTATTTTATTCAATCCCACCAATCAAATTCAATTTTTATTATTTTATATTAAGATTTTTTTAAAAGTGTATGGAGATGATAAAATTATAGAATATTATAATAATATAAGTTGTTTTAAAATCTTTAAAATAACAAATCTGTTGGAAATGAATGTAATATTTTTTAGAGATTTTTATTTTTTAATCTTTATTTTAGAAAAATTATAGTAATACTGTTGGAGATGTTCTAAAACCTTTTGTATTATTTTTATTAGGTTATAAATAAAAAAATGAAAAAATTTACTAGTATTTAGAAGAAACTAGAAAGAGGAATATATTAATTAAAATGTATTAAATTTAGAGAGTGGGTGGTATTACCGATATAGATAGGTTTGGGGCAATCTGTGTGTTCCAGAGACTGCTTGCTCATGTTGCAGCAGCTACTGCAGTACTGCTAGTCACCCCACACCCTCAACCACTCCTATCCCAAACACCCTTTTTTCTAAAATTAACTTATTCAAATAAAATAACTTTATTGTTAAAAAATAAAAAGTAGAGGTAATATTTTCGTATTTTATATTTCCAATACCATATTTTGTATAAATTTTATTGAATTTGTTTGGTTTATTAACTACAGGGGTCGATTATCAAACGTTTACTGGGTGAGTATGGTAAGTAACGAGAATCTTACTCGGTATGAGTATAATAAGGAACGAGAATATTCTTACCCGGTAAATGAGAATGAAGGTGTTACCGACAATTCCATTTTGATGGTTGATAATGTTACTTGATAAAATAGGAAGGTGTCTCTTACAGATAAACGTTTACCCGATAAACATTTCGTAAACGTACCATAAATTTAATAGATTCGAAGTTATCGTTATACAAATCTAAATTCAATAAACTCTTATTTTGTTATAATTTAACATCAAAAGGACTGAATCCAGATATTTCATTTGATTATAAAAATACGTAAAGCTTAATTAATTAAATAGTTAATTAAAATAAAGATTGTTTAAGTTTTGTTGATAGTGTTCTTGTAACTTGTAGTAATATGTCGTATTAGGAGATAAAATAGCACATGTTAACGATATAAGATTCTCGAAATTATACAAGAATGATACTTCCTGTGTTTTAAAATTGGCCGTTTATCCAAATGCTTATTCAATAAGCGTTTATCGGTGAAAATCTACATCATTATTTAACTTATCATGTGCAATAATTAATCCAGTAAGCACTAACCGGATAAGAGACTCGGTCTTTATCATGACTCTTATCGGGTAAGATTTTATGTCACTGCCATATACATCCGGTAAGCACTTATAAGGTAAACATTTGGTAAACCGTCCCTTGTGTCTATAATAAAAACGACGCACGATTTTATAGCGCATAATTATTATACTTTTTAGCTAAGCAAATGACATTTTTACCCTTGATTAATTAATATTTATTCACAAGTTTTGTATATGTGTGTATTAATTAAGGGTAGATTTGAGAATTTAATCCGTAGACATTTATTTGGGACAAACATAAATAAAAATATGAGTAAATTACGTATTGGGAGACTATGAAATAAACTTATAAATAGAAAGTTATATGACTCGTAACAAACTTTTGATATTTATATATCTTAATCATTCAAACTCGTATCTTTTCATATTGTTAGAGAATTATACTATTTAAATTTTTTTGAAAATCCGTATCTAAAATAGAAAAAAGAAAAATCTCTAAACTTAAAATAAAAATAATATAATATCTGTTAAAATATTACCAGAATGGTTGAATTCATCCTTAATTCTCCAATTTTAGCTTCACTATGAAATTGGGTCTTGTAAATATGAATCAAAATTCAGTTTAATATTAAAGAAATTTTATGTAATTCATAAATTTTATAAAAAAAATGAAGAAAAGAGAGGCGCATGAACAAGTGGTTAAATCTGACACGCATTACTGGTAGTCACGGAGGTGGAGACAATGACAGGGATTGATAACATCAAGGGAAAACAGAGTACAGGATTCCTCAATATTTTTGCATTATTTAATCAATTCATTAATTACTAGTATAAATTATACACCAGAAAACAAATAGACATTTTTTTTAGAGTGAATTACATATTTATCCCGGGGTTTGGTGGTTTTAACACTATGATCCCTAAAATAAATATCTATAGTTTGCATTTTATAACGTCTTGGGTCCCTAAAACTAACTCTTTTAAAAATACCTCTGTTAAAGAGATCATGTGCAAAGCACATAATGAGTATTTTAGTCATTTTAATTGTGGGGACCAAACATGTAATAAAAACCACAAGGACCAAACATGTAATTTACTCTCTATGTATTGTATATTGATATATATATATATATATATATATATATATATATATAATTAATATACATGTTTAATATTATATATATATATATATATACATATATTTATAAAATACATTTAATAATTACTTATATATATTTAATAATTAATAATATTGTATATATATATATTATATTCGGGTGAAATGCATGAAATATCAACCTAATTTTACAAACTTTTTTTTTATAAATTACACTTTCAATTTTTTTTATTACAACAACATACTTTTAAATTATTTTTTATCAAGATATTGTATGTTAAAAAATTTACACATCATAGTAATAAGTAACATCTTGATTTAAATTACGATGACATGACACATGTTACCATGTTTTCATACCATGTCATCGTTCACATATAACATAATGCTGACATGACATTTCTTATTACAACGTTATACTTACAAAAGTTTTAACTTTACAGATTATTTTAAAATTATATTAAATTAATTAAAAATCTAAATTATTCATTACTAATATAACAATATTAAGAAAAAACTTGTAAATCACAATTTATCTGATTATCTCGCCATCAATTGAAAAAATGTTTAAAATATACTTTTTGAAGAAAGGAAATAAAAATTGTTATGTGCTAACAAATAAAGTATGTATTTTGAAAACAATATATCTTATTTGTTTTCAAAAAACGACTCAACATATTATTTAATAAATTAATTAAATTAATTAAAAATTTCTAAATTATTTACTAATGTAATAATATTAAGAACATTTGTAAAGAACATTTTATATCGCTAACATTTTAAAAAAATGTTAAAAAATATGTGTTCTTTGAAAAAATGTTAATATACTTTTTAAATCATTTGTAAAGTTAAAACTTTTTAAAGTATAACGTTGTAGTAATAAGAAATGTCATGTCAACATTATGTTACATATGAACGATGACATGGTATGAAAACCTGGTAAAGTGTGTCATGTCATCGTAATTTAAATCAAGATTTACTTATTACTATGATGTGTAAATTTTTTAACGTACAATGTCTTGATAAAAAATAATTTAAAAATATGTTGTTGTAATAAAAAAAATTGAAAGTGTAATTTATAATAAAAAAAAGTTTTTGAAATTAGATTGATATTTCATGCATTTTGCCCGAATATTAAAAAAAAATATATATATATATATATATATATACAATAGTATTAGTTATTAAATATATATATCAATAGTTATTAAATGTATATTATATATATATATATATATATATATATATATATATATATAATATTATTAAACATGTATATTAATTAATTAGGGGTAGGTTCAAACGATAAACTAAACATTTTGCGAGAAGACGAGAAGTGTTTAATCACATATGATATACAAGCTTAATCATATATGATTAAACACATGTTATATTGGCAATACATAGACGTTTAATCATACATGATTAAACACACTTACAAGCCGTGTAATCATATATGATTAAACACTTATCGTTTTCTCGCAAAATGTTTAACTTATCGCATGATCCTCCCTCTAATTATATATATATATATATATATATATATATATATATATCAATATACAATACATAGAGAGTAAATTACATGTTTGGTCCTTGTGGTTTTTATTACATGTTTGGTCCCTACAATTAAAATGACCAAACTACCCATCATGTGCTTTGCACATGACCACTTTAACAAAGGTATTTTTAACGGAGTTAGTTTTAGGGACCCAATACATTATAAAATGCAAACCACGAGGATGCAAGCCATAGATATTTCATTTTAGGGACCCATAGTGTTAAAACCACCAAACCCTAGGGTCCAAATATGTAATTCACTATTTTTTAATAAATAAACCATCGAACTTCTGAAAATTGGTTACATTTTTTTAAATGTACCTGAAACTGAGTATGGAAGTTTTAAGGTAATATTAATCTAAATCAGTTTTACAATTCTCAAACTCTATGTCATTAAATACACTCACAAACAGTCGTATCGCTCCGCCTCGCCACTCCCCGTTGCCCGAACGTTGTTCGTTCTCCATATTGCCTAACACGTTGTTGCCCTTGTTACCGATCCCTCTTTTTAATCTATTTTTTTTATATATAAAAAGAGGAAGAATCCAAATATAATCGATTACAAGTAAATTTTTTTTTGTTAAAATGATGTAAGTAACCAATTTTTAGAAGTTCGATGATTTAATTTATTGAAAAAAAATGTTCAGGGACTTAATAATTCAAAATGGAAAAATTTAATGGTTTTTTCATTCAAAATGAAAAGGTTTAATGATTTTTCCATTCAAAAAAAAATAGTTCGGGGACTTAATCATTCAAAATTAGAAAGTTTAATGATTTTTTCTTTCAAAAAATTAGTTTAGGAACTTAATCATTCAAAATGGAATAGTTTGTTCGGTTTTATTGAACTTTTCCCTTAATAAAAATCTATATTCCGTAATTTATATTTTATAAATCATTAGGGAAACATACATTTTAAAACACGCAAGTTTCACTAATGCGAGGTTATTCATGGTATTAAAAGAGAAACAAGACGATGTGAGAAGAATAAATATTATAAATTTTATATTGCTTTTAAAATAGTATAATATGCTTATATTTAGAGTATAATTAAAATATTTACTATAATAAATTAGATATATAATAATTATTATATTTTTCAATTTATGTTTTACTTATATGTTTGAGCTTTAACAACATTATTTATAATTCATAATGAAATTGTTTTAACATTTATCCATTATCCGTTTCGTCACCCGCTATTTTTAATGGGTAGAGTAGAATATGCAATAAGAGTTTTTTGAGATGGATAACTACCCATTTCATTACCCGCTATTTTAAATGAATTGGATAACGGAATAACTCTTCCCTACCCATACTCTATTGGTTGCCATCCCTAGCCGCAATTAATGGGAGAGCATGTGATTAATATTAATCAACGGTTCATCTCCACTTCTCACATTAACCTCAACTTCTCATATGATCTTTCCCCATATATATATAGGGGACGTATCTTTTGCAAACCAGTCAGATTGTGCAAACTTTGTGAACCAATCTTAGTCGTTCATCAAGTCTAATGAATATATGATTTTATTATATTTCCTAATTTAAAATCATGATTATAATGAATAAACTTAACATTTCCTAATTTAAAATCATGATTACAATGAATAAACTTAACATTTTCCATATATATCACAATCATTATTAATGAATCATAATCATTATCCATAAATATATCTATTGTTTCCTAAAATAGTGGTTTGCATAGTTTGTACAAATTGTTTGGTTTGCAAAAGAAACGCACCCTATATATATATATATATATAGAGAGAGAGAGAGAGAGAGAGAGAGATGAATGATCGTATGAAAATAAGAGTTAAGGTGAGAAGGTAAGAAAAGATCAGAACTTTTGATCACTTTTAATCTCAAACCAATCCATAAATCTTGCTTAATACGGGAATTGATCTGGTGCATCTCGGTGTATTTCATACTAATGTACATCCCTAAATAGATATCCCTCCTTATCGTTTCACATAACTTTCATTCTCACAGAAACTCACCCATATATATATATATATATATATATATATATGTGTGTGTGTGTGTGTAAAAATCTAACATTTACTCTAAAAAGTAACACAACTATTCTTATAGAAACCTTTAATTAATGGCTTAAGACATGTTTAATAGTAGCTTAATGAGCTTAATAAGGCTCACAACCTATTTGGCCACCAATATATGATTATTTGGTAGTGGTTAATGATACAAAAAATAGCTTATTTAGTACGTTTATAAAGGGAGCATTATGTAGAAAGCTAAGTTTTTTCCATACATATCCCTCCCAATTAAAAAAACACGTTTATCCCATATATAAAAAACCATCCTAAACATAAACCTTCTCGATATACACAGACAAATAAGTCTAGGCAAACAGTTTTACTCATATAATACTTAATGACAAGTCCTCGCTAATTTATCTCAACGGTAGAGGTGCGAGTGTAATCCATATGTGTGAGTATCCTGAGTTCAAACCTGGGTACCGCTCCTCTGCCAATGAGATGCATACGCTGATTTACCTCCACATGATGACCATGAGACCGATACAATGAAGACGTCTCAAAGGGTGACGTCTACCTTGTTTTATATTTAATGACAAACCAATCAAACATCCCATTAATCTTATTTAAAAAAAGGAAGGTTTCATAAAATGTATAGAGATATTTATTTATTTATTAGTTTTATAGTAATGGAAAGGGAAATTAGCACAAATAACCATATTACACCTCCAATTTCACCTCATAGACATGTCTCTCCCGTATTTACATATTTGACCTTAGGTCTGCAATTGAGGACCTAGGTCCACAATTGAGGACCTAAGTCCGATTGTGGACTTGCATTAATGTTTGTATGAAGATGACATGTGTCGGGATATTGCGGATTGCGGACCTGGGTGACCTAACTGTTATAATATTTAATTATATTATACATTGGATGCTACATGTGACTAAAGCCAAACTTGGACCAACTTGGCATAACTCAAATTTGGACCACATATTTTAAATTGGAAGACTTGGCATATGTCATCCTCCATATGTCATCCACCATATGTCATCCTCCATATGCTTGGTTGTCATCCTCCACTTCCATCCTATAAATACCCCTTCCCTTCCAACCATTTTCTTCATCCCTTTCTTGAGTTTTCTCTAGATAACCACCAAACACTCTCCCTAATATATTCTTGAGGTTGAGAGTGTTCTTGATATTCGGTGGTATTCGGGAAAGTTTCGTTAGGTGATCGTGAATCTCAAGATCTTTGTACAAGCACTTTGTAATCTCCTTGGTTGGTAATAATATTCTTGCTCTCTCTCTTTGGTGGATGTACACTATCAAAAACCTATAGTGGAACCACGTTAAATCACGGTGTTATTTGTTTTGAACTTGCTATAATTATAGATAATAACGTATTTATTATTATCTATATTTCGTGGATTTATTGTTCTACGTTAGAGAATTATTGTGCAACATCTAGATTATTGTTATCCGCATTCGTTGTTGGGTTAATTGTGCACTTGGATTTCTACCCATTTGGGACCTTAGAAATCACTCGCTAGCTTTTGCATATGTGAGACACAATTTTTACCTAACAATTGGTATCAGAGCTTCAGATCTAGATTTGGGTTTGTGTAGAAAATATACATAAACCAGTTTGCACAATTTTTTTTTGTCTATGGCTGACGTAGAAAATCCATTTGGTGCCGGTTCCTCAAACCAGTCCCAAAAACCGTACCAAGAAGGTACATTTAATTTGTCTGGGGCTGGGATTCGTATACAGACTTGGAATGGGGACGGTGACTTTGGTAAATGGCAGTTCACAACATCTGCTGCACTTAGGAAAAATGGAGTCCATCCCGTAGTATTTGCTAAAGACGAGTTAGACCCTAATATGTCTGACCTTAAAGCTAAAGAAATGGAAGCATGGGCATTAACTACTTTGCAGATGGCTATGGGAGAAAATGTTATATCTGAGATTGTGTCTGAAAAGACAGCTGCAGGTATTTGGAGCAAGCTTGAGAATTTATATCTCAAGAAAACTTTGACCAACAGATTGTTACTGATGCGGTCGTGTCTCTTCTTCAAAATGAAGGAAGGCACAACCATTAAAGCTCACATGACCGAATTTGAAGATATCATCATGAAGTTGAAGGCAACGGACGCGCTTCTTGCGAAAGATGAAGAAGCACTTGCTATGATCCTGCTGTATTCACTTCCCGATAAATATTCTCAATTCACTAACAGTTTTATATATGGAAGAGAAACTCTTTCTTTGTCTGATGTGAAAACAGGAATGATTTCTGAAGATCAAAGAATTCAAATGAGGATCGGTAACAATCCCAGGGAGAACAATTGCAGTCAAGGCCTATTTGCTGACAGAGGCCGAGACGATCAACAGTCTTCAAGAGGAAGAAATCGTGGGCGCTCTCAGTCCCGTCGGCCTGGCTCTCGTGGGAAATCAAAGACACGTGGCAACTGTAACTATTGCCACAAGCCAGGACATTGGGTGAAAGATTGTCCGAGTCTTAAAAACAAAGACAAAGACAACGCCGAATCATCAGTTGTTGCAGCCGAAGAGGAGCAAAATGGCTTCTCTGCCACAGTTACACCACCGCAAGGTGACAGGCGATGGGTGTTAGATACCGGGGCATCTTGCCACATGACACCATTCCGGGACTGTTTCTCTACCTTCGAAAAAGTTGAAGGTAACAATATTTTTATGGGAAATAGTACTTCGTGTGTTACTAAGGGTATCGGTACTGTGCAGATCAAGATGTTCGATGGGTGTATTCGTACATTGAATAATGTCAAGTTTGTTCCATCCATGACTCGTTCCTTGATCTCTGTTGGACAACTGTCCAAATTAGGTTGCAAGATTCGGATTGATGACGGGAGTTTGCGCATCTCCCGAGGGAGTATCATTGTGATGAAAGGCGAACGAGCGGAAAATAATCTTTTCCATTTGATTGGCGAAACTATTTCTTCTGAATCGTGCGTGGCTGATATTTCTCAGAATCTCGATGTTGCTCGTTTATGGCATCTTCGTTTGGGCCACACATCCGAGAAGAACTTGGAGATTTTGCGCAAGCGAAAACTCATTAAAGTCGTCGTACCTGCCAGCCTGGAGTTTTGTTCGGGATGTGTCAAAGGAAAGCAGACGCGTGTTTCTTTTGGTGTTGGAAAACACAACACTAAAGAAATCCTCGATTATGTTCATACAGACGTCTGGGGACCATCCAGTACTCCATCCCTCAGTGGAGGTAAATACTTTGTTTCGTTTATTGATGATTTCTCACATAAGCTTTGGGTGTATGTGTTGAAGTTAAAGTCAGATGTCTTCGATACGTTCAAGACTTGGTTGGCACGAGTAGAGGTCGAGACTGGCAAGAAGTTGAAAGTGCTGAGATCTGATAATGGTGGAGAATTTACTAGTGGTAACTTCAAAGACTTTTGTTTGCGTAAAGGCATCCACCGTCACTACACCACACCAGGCGACCCTCAATCTAATGGGGTTGCAGAGCGGATGAATAGGACTTTGCTTGAGAAGGTCCGATGTATGTTGTCGACATCGGGCTTCCCCAAATCTTTCTGGGCTGAAGCACTTTACACCGCGGTGCACATTATTAATAGGTTACCTTGTTCGGCCATCGGGGGAAAGATTCCGGAAGAGGCTTGGAGAGGTAAAAGAAACATCTGTCTGAAATACATACGTGTATTTGGTTGTACTGTTTATTTTCATGTTTCAGGCCAGGAAAAGTTGAATCCTAAAGCCACCAAAGGATTCATGCTCGGCTATACAGATGGTATCAAGGGTTACCGAATCTGGAACCCCTTGACTCGTAAAGTGATTCATTCTCGACATGTCACATTTGATGAATCAGTCCTGTTGAAGTCACAGGATCCTCAGTCCTCTCAAGATCCGGAAGTCACTACTATTGTTGCTCCTACTGCCGATGATGTGGAGACAGTAGACAGTCTTTGTATTCCCAGTTCATCCACTCCTGATATTAGCTCAGAATCACCCATTAATGTTGAAGAAGTTGTTCCGCCAGTGACTTCTACTAGTGATTCTGAAGAAGAGATTCTGAATGATGGTGGAGACGATGGCGATACAATCCCAGTTATTGCGCCTACCAGGCATAGTCAAAGAACTATTCGTCCGCCTAACAGGTATGGAGATTGGGATTTTGCTAACATGAGTTTTACAGATCAGCTGGAGTTTGCTTTGCATGTAGGGCAAGATGAGCCTCTAGATATAAAGGAGGCGTTGGCCTCGACCCACAGTTCTAAATGGCTTGGAGCCATGCAAGAAGAGATGGAAGCTCTCTCGAAGAACAGCACTTGGGACTTATGTCCATTGCCGAATGGCAGTCGTGCTATTGGTTGCAAGTGGGTTTTCAAAGTCAAAGATGACAATCGGTACAAGGCTCGTCTCGTTGCTAAAGGCTTTGCACAACGAAAAGGTATCGAGTATGATGATATTTTTGCTCCCGTTGTACGCCATACATCTATTCGTGTTCTTTTGGCGATCGTGGCTATTCACGATTTGGAGCTAGAACAGTTAGATGTGAAGACCGCCTTCCTACACGGAGACTTGGAGGAAACTATCTATATGAAGCAACCTGATGGTTTCGTTTCCGAAAGCAAACCAGAATATGTATGTAAACTCAAGAAGTCCCTTTATGGACTTAAACAATCGCCTCGTCAGTGGTATAAGAAGTTTGATTTGTTCATGCTCAATCTGGGATTTGAGCGAAGTGAAAAGGACGCTTGTGTCTATCATAGACAAAGTGGTGGCGTTTTCACTTACTTACTTCTTTATGTAGATGACATGCTTATAGCCTGCAGGGACCGGTCAGAGATCAAACGTCTGAAAGATAAGTTGAAGTCAGAATTTGAAATGAAGGATCTTGGCGCGGCGCAGAAGATTTTGGGCATGGAAATCGTGCGGGACAGAAAGTCCCGAACACTTAGATTGACACAACGGGCGTATATCCAAAAGATATTGAAGCGGTTTAACCTTGATGGTGCCAAGACGTCTAGCACTCCGCTACCGAAGCACATCAAGATTACAAATGAAGATTGTCCGAATGATGACAAGGGAAAGGCCAAAATGTCAAAAGTTCCATATGCTAGTGCGGTCGGGAGTCTCATGTACGCCATGGTGTGTACTCGTCCTGATCTCGCACAATGTGTCGGAGTGGTGAGTCGGTTTCTCGCGAATCCGGGTCGATCACATTGGACAACCGTTAAAACGACATTCCGATATTTGAAGGGAACTGAGACACATGGTCTTATATTTGGTTTGCACAATGACTGTGAAATTGTTGGATTTTGTGATTCTGACTATGCAGGTGATCGAGTTGGTTGGAGATCCACATCCGGTTATGTATTTACCTTAGGTGGAACAGCCGTCAGTTGGAGATCACGTTTACAGTCCATTGTTGCATTGTCAACCACAGAAGCTGAACTTGTTGCGGCGGTTGAGTCTGCAAAGGAAGCGGTCCATTTGAAAGAATTGATGAATGGCTTAGGCTTCGAGCAACCTTCTGTGCGCATTTTCTGTGATAATCAGAGTGCCATACATTTGGCAACTAATTTGGCTTTAAGCTCCCGGACAAAGCACATAAATGTGCGTGATGCATATCTTGTGAGATTACATGAAGCGAAGATTGTCTATTTGAAGAAAGTCCTAACAGACGACAATGCCGCTGATATGTTCACTAAGTCGCTACCGCCAGCTAAGTTTGAGCATTGCTCAAACTTGATCCAGCTCCGTTTGTGTTAGTGCCGTTGGGCACTTTGCTCGAGAGAGAGAATATATTACCACAGGTGACAAAATGACATCTTTGAAGGAATTACTTTGTTAAGTGCTTAGAGCTTTGCTTATGCTCTACCTTGTTTAGTAGATTGTGCATTTGAGGTTATTTGTTTGCTTGTAACTTTGACGGGTGATGGCCATGCCGAAGCTCGTCAAGGTTGGAATGCATTTTGCTACCTCATGCCAATTTACTTTGCTATCTACTTGCTATGATCAACCGTTGGAAGAACTCGTATTGGTTGGATTGGGATTCGTTTCGCTATCGAGGATCACATGCATCATGGTGGAGTGTTATAATATTTAATTATATTATACATTGGATGCTACATGTGACTAAAGCCAAACTTGGACCAACTTGGCATAACTCAAATTTGGACCACATATTTTAAATTGGAAGACTTGGCATATGTCATCCTCCATATGTCATCCACCATATGTCATCCTCCATATGCTTGGTTGTCATCCTCCACTTCCATCCTATAAATACCCCTTTCCTTCCAACCATTTTCTTCATCCCTTTCTTGAGTTTTCTCTAGATAACCACCAAACACTCTCCCTAATATATTCTTGAGGTTGAGAGTGTTCTTGATATTCGGTGGTATTCGGGAAAGTTTCGTTAGGTGATCGTGGATCTCAAGATCTTTGTACAAGCACTTTGTAATCTCCTTGGTTGGTAATAATATTCTTGCTCTCTCTCTTTGGTGGATGTACACTATCAAAAACCGATAGTGGAACCACGTTAAATCACGGTGTTATTTGTTTTGAACTTGCTATAATTATAGATAATAACGTATTTATTATTATCTATATTTCGTGGATTTATTGTTCTACGTTAGAGAATTATTGTGCAACATCTAGATTATTGTTATCCGCATTCGTTGTTGGGTTAATTGTGCACTTGGATTTCTACCCATTTGGGACCTTAGAAATCACTCGCTAGCTTTTGCATATGTGAGACACAATTTTTACCTAACACTAACCCATTGTGGACATGCGACAATCCGCAACTTTTACTTTTAGTTGTTGGGTTGCGGACCTGTAGGTCCCCAATTGCGAACCTAAGGATAAATTTGCAAAACTTAGGAAGATTTGGCTAGGAGATGTAATGTGGACATTTGTGTCAATTTCCCTAATGGAAAAGAAAGGCATGCAAAGTTCATGGGGATACGAGTTGAGGTGAGGCTCACTTCCCTAGGATTCCTCTGCAACTCCCACCCTCCCTTGTCAACTTTTTTTTTTTTTTTACCATTTTCATTAACATTATTATTATTAATTATTTCTTTCCATTTTTGGAAACTTCCATCTTTCCATTTACTTCCATACTAAATAACAAACACACTCACCTTTCCTTTTTCAAAAAGCTAATAAATTAGAGCTCTTTGTTTATTTTTTAATGATTTCATTAAGAGCCAATATCTGAATCGCTAAGAGGTAAATCTTGTTTGACAAAAAAAATATTGTCTCTAAATAGTTCCAAAATTCTCTTAATGATTTTGTATCCTGACCCTCCCTTAACCATTAAAAGCTCTGATTTCATTATGAACAATTAGCAAACAACCATATTTTATTTTACACTATATCATAAAAATCTTTTAATCATTCAGACCACTTAATCATTCTGCACTAAACCATTCAGCAACTGTCAAACATCCCCTTAATAGCTTTTTTCACTTACAAAATATTTATCTTTTTAAATAAAAATAGTTATTTATTTTACATGTTGAATGAATAAGTGTTGAATAAAAAATAATTATTATATAAACTTTATAGATAACAAAGAATTATCAAAGTAAATACTATGAATTACTTAAATTAGAAATATCGTTATCGGCATTGTGTTAGATATAAGTCGCAAAATAAATGGACAAAAACATGTGTTTAACGAGGTAAACTAATTTTTACCAAATAAAGGTTAGTTAATTTTTTTTGTTTAATTTGTTATAAATAAAATATAATACAAATTAATATATCTAATACAAAATTATTTTCACCATTGTTTCATATGATCGTAAAATCAATACGATAATCCTTTTTTGTATTTGGTAAAATCTTCTATAAATGTATAATATTTTTTTTATAGATATTGAATATTTTATCATTTTTCTTTGTAATTTTAAAAATTGGATACATTTATTTGTTTGTGTTGTATATAGATGTGGTGAACAGACGGCGCCACATAATATTGCACTATTTTCTCACCTGTAAGAGAAAAAACAAATACACAATATATTTTTTTTTTAACTAAAATTGTATTAAAACGTTATAATAGTTTGTGATAATTATCCAAAATTTATTTGTTCATTGATATATTTATAATTTTTAATTCATTTTATAAGTTATTTTTAAATTATTTTGGGGTATCTTAAATATTAAATACCAATAAATTTGTGTTAGGTCAAATTTCATATTTTTATTTGGTAAATATTAATTGGTGAGAAACAAGCTAACAAATTCCCATTTTAAAGTTGTATGATATAAATTATCTAAAATGCATTTAATTTATATCATCCCCATTTGCTTAAAGATTTATTTTCTTCCTTTTTTTTAAACTGAATATCGAGTTTACATAAATGCATAAGACATTTACATAAACTCTGGTTAAAATCAATTAAAAGTGAATTTTAATGAAAATTTTAACTGTTTCGATCAATTTCCTTTAATTTTCTTTTTAGATTTACCGTCAAATTTATTTTTCTTTTAATTAGATTATGATTGTATATTATCTTACATCGGTTTCTAACAAAAGTAAATGATAAAGAGTATAATGGTAGCTACAAATTTGTCTCTTAACACTTTCATAATTTTATCATATTTTTTTTCCAATGAAAATGACACATTTTTATGAATTTATGATTATTACAATTTTTAAATAACTGAATGATATTTTTTACTCTTAATAATAGAGAGAGAAAAAAACTTTATCTATCTCATAATTAAGAATAGAATGAGAAAATGAAAAAACTTACTTTTGAAGATGAACATTTATTTTGAGACAAACTAAAATATAAAACTAGACACTTAATTTTAGGACAGAAGTTTAAGTAAAATCTTTAGATCTATAAAAATCCTTATACTGGAGCTTGGAATATTCAAGAAAACTTACCACTTTAAGATATTGAAACTCTCCACCCAAAGCTATAATCTTTTTTATTTAAATATGTAACAAAAATAAAATAAAATAATCAACGCCCAATTTCTCTTACTTAAATGTGGGAGAAATTAATTGTGATGTATATAAAACCCCCATTCATGCTCATTATGAGACCTCTCTTTCATCACAATTTACTCTTATTCTACCATCATGATCATGATCATTATCATCATCATCATCTTCTTTTTCTTCTTCTTTCTTCTTCCATGAGTTGGAGTCTCACCCATGGCCTAGCATGGTGCTGCAGAAATGTTGAGATGCAGCCAAGGATGACTTGCCGACATCCATTTCCACGTGTTATGCATGCATTAATCGGCAAGTTGTCCTTGGCTACATTCTTCTTTCTGCTTATCATGCTAGACTTTTTATTCTATTTTTTGGGTGAATTTTATTCTAATTCTTGTGCTATATATGTGGTTTACTGCCTGTTAAGTATAGAAGTGAATCAATAATTTTTCTTGAGCTTTTCACTAATTACTTATTTTAACAAATATTTTTCTTAAAAAAACTTTCCCAATGCAATAACCTTTTTGAAAAGTTTTTTTATCATTTAAAATTTAACATTCATACTATTCTATTTAAATTGTCTTATAAAGCCCCCTTCTAAAGAATCATCATAAATACATTGTATCTAAGTCGCACAACATTTTATTACACACTAGGACATTGTTTGGCAAAAAAAAACCAGCTTATCAGCTAACTTATAAGCTAACCCTTTTCTTTGGTAAATGTTTGGATGACCAAAAGCTAGCTTATTGAAAAGCTACTCAAAGTAACGTTTTGAAAAGTTAGCTTATCAGCTACCACCTAGCTTATAAGCTAGTTTGCCGAACATAGCCTAGTTGTTCGTTTGCCATGTCTTTCGTATTTGACATTTTATTAAAAAGAGTAAACAATAAAAGTCATTGATGCAAAACTCATGAATATATTATATGATTTTTGTATTTTTTTTTAGATATTCGATATTGGTGTCATTTTGAACGTCTTTACGAGAATTTTTAATAATGTATTTTGTTATAAAAATATACTTATTTAATGAATTAGATTACTTGATCAAAATGTATTAAAGTTTAAAAAGTAAATTACGTTGAAAAATGGGGTAAAATGAAAATTAGATGTGAAAAAATCATTCTCAATGACTGATTGGTTGAGAATCTCCAACTTTTTTCCAAAAACCTATTAACTACAATGGTAATAATCTTTTACAATAGTTAATTATAAAGATACAAACTTATAAAAAAACTTATGCAGATATTCTTAGGGCATGTTTGTTAGCAGCTTAATGTGACTCACAGCTTATTCAATCAGCTATACAAGATTGTTTGGTGGTGGCTTAATGATATAAAAAGTGGCTTATTCAATAAGCTTTTAGGGGGAGTTATGCAGAAAGCCAAGTTTTCTCCAAACCTGTCATTCCCGATTAAAAAACACACCATTTTCATCTACGAAAAACCCCTCCCAAACAAAAATCTGTCTAATCTATACAGACAGATTAATCCACACAGACAACTTTATCCACTCAGGACTTAATGAAAAACCAACCAAAGAGCCCCTTAGCTCATGTGGTCATTGGTATTTTCATGGCAGTTGAATCAAAGAGATTTGAATTTCTTCGGAAGGTTCTAAATGTATTTACTTGATTAATAAAAAAATGTTTCAGAAGATTTGTTTTAATTAAAGATGTGTATGGAACTATCGATCACCATTTAGAGTTTCAAGTATGGGTTTTCACGAAAAATACTGATTTATTTTTTGGGTAGAAATCAGGTTTGCATATATCTTGTCCTTTTTTCCAAACCACCACCTCCTAGTACATCTTATCATTTTCGGACCCCATCTCCAAGTGGGTAGAGAATAAAGATGGCCAAAATCCGGGTTTTAATAACCGGTATCGGGCCAAGCCTTAACCGGGCCCAATTAAACAATTTTCAAGTTTAACTGATTCCCGACATTCCCCCCAAAAAAAGCATAACCAATACGGGCTTGATGCAACCGGTTCTGACCCGATCCCAGAACCGGCCCCATTTTATTATAAAAGGTTATTTTTTAATCCTTTTTCAACAATTTTTCTAAAAAATTCTACTATTTTTTTCATATTTATTAAATTTTATATTTTGTCATCAGTATTTTTCAACTTTAAATCGTTTATTCATTGGAGGCATTTGGTACTTCGTTGGTAGTTGTTGGAAATTTGAAATACAATAGGTAGATTTGTTTAATTACATTAGTCTTCAATCTTTGGAAAATTGACCCAAATAGCCTTATCAACCAATCAATTCCATCTCCTAGCCAAATTTCTCTCTTTTTTGCGCATTTAGTCTTAGGTCTGCAGTGGGTGGGGTCGCAATCCGTAATCTGACAGCTAAAGAATCTTCAATACCCGATACGTGTCGGCTCCCCAGAAACCCCAAAGAGAATCTATACAGATGCGGCAGGTACGCAATCGTGGATTGCGGACCTGGACCATATATATATATATATATATATATATATATATATATTTTATGATAATGAATCTGTTTTTATGTTATTTCGTAATGTAGAATTCTTTTCGTTGTGGGATCATTTTCCCGCGAGAAGTAATGACTGGTTTCGCTTGGTTCGAATAGAGATTGGTTGTGCTTTAAAAGTTATGAATCTATTGACAAATGCGGACCTGCCGTGTGTATTGAAGGGGGATTGCGGACATGAGGCTAGTTGTGCAAAATGGAAAGAAACTTGGCTAGGAAATGAAATTAACTGATTAGGCTATTTTAGTCAATTTCCCTTTTCAGTACTCATTTTATTTCGCTTTTGCCTTCAATCTTCATGAATTTCATCGTCATAGGCATTGATATATGAGATATATTAAGTTCGTTTAATTAGTTTGGTTTTGTTTAACAAGTTCTTGTGGTTCAAACTTGAACACATACACTTGTAAATGCCAAAAAGATTTCAACTCATAATATCCATTGAAACCTTGTTTACAAGTTAATCAAGTTCACCTTCTTTCGTATACACATTTAGAAACAAATTAAGGCTTCTAAGCCACAAGAAAATGGGCACACGTTCGATCGTCTCCATTACCAGACTCGATTCGGGCTCAACTTTTGTACTATTTACACAACAAAAACACACACAACATAGTACAAAGGTACCCTGTACAGACACTAACATTAGGCCCCATAGGGCTCAATACAATTGGTTCCAGAGTGGTATACTTGCACAATCAGTATAAATACGACCATTCCGGATATCCAAAACTCACCTCATCTCCCAGAAGACACCAAGGTTTTATCTTTACTATCCTCTTTCGTTTCCGATGTTGACTTCAGGGGACGAGGGAGAGGGAGAGGGAGACTCGGTTCCGGTAAACCACTAGATACCGGCGACGGCGATGGCGGCGGTACGACCTCCGTTTGCGAGTGGTTCGGTTTTGGAGTATACGTAAAAGAAAGGTCCCGGTTGGCCCCGAGCGCTACAAGATCTTTCTCGTCCAGCCCTTTTGGAGGACCTAAACTGCATCCACTAGGCTTGTACTTCGCTAACGCATCTTTAAATTTCTTGATCTGTATTCATCGTATGTCAACGCCTTCAGATTATCGTAGTTGTAATAAAATTTTCAAAACGAAGAAAAAAAGATAGTGGAATATGGACACGAACCGTAGCATTCGTACAGCTAAAGCTACAAACACGACCATCAGCCCCACGATAGAAACGAAAGAATGGAAGAACATGAACATTGAGACTATAACACATGGATTTATGATCCTCAAAGTTCACTTGCAGAAACTGGACATCTGGATTCATCTCTGCTAACTGACATATCTGCGATACCAAAAAAGCCGAAATCCCATAAAGATTTATGAAAAAAACAAACGAACACAGTATATCCCACTTCACCCAGATAAAGAAAAACGGGTTTACAAAGATTGCCGAAATCCCATAAAGATTTAAGAAAAAACCAAACGAACCCGGTATATCCCACTTGACACAGATAAAGAAAAGCGGGTTTACAAAGATTGCCGAAATCCCATAAAAATTTAAGAAAAAACCAAACGAACCCGGTATATCCCACTCGACACAGATAAAGAAAAGCGGGTTTACAAAGATTGCCGAAATTCCATAAAAGATTTAAGAGAAAACCAAACGAACCCAGTTATCCCAATATCCCACTCAACACAGATAAAGAAAAGCAGGTTTACAAAGATTGCCGAAATCCCATAAAGATTTAAGAGAAAACCAAACGAAGCCCGTATATCCCACGACACAGATAAAGAAAAGCGGATTTACAAAGATTTGAGGGAAAGATTGGATTTTGAGACAAACCTTGGGGTGAAGAGCCTTGCAGCCACCACAACCAGGTGAAAAGAAATCAACAACCACCAGTTTATCGCCGGCACTCAAAAGGGATTCCACAAGATCTTCTGCACCAGTTATCTCTTTCATGTTTGGTTGAAGTCCTTTCTCCCACCATTTTAAAGATTTCCCAATGCTAATACTCATCTGTTTCATCACAATTTCAAAATGCACAACCCATAAATTAGGTTCAATCCACCATATGATGATCATATCACCAGAAACAAACTGATAATTGCAAGAAACGAATCAAGTGGTTCGACGATTTGAATACGAATGTTTGTTGCTAGGATTTTCTTTTATCTTGTCTCATGAATGCCATTAGTGTACCAAAAGAAAACCAGTCTAGTTCCTTTTACAACAGAAACCAAAAAACAATAAATAAATAAATTAAAAACATTTCGATTGTGGGGCAATGGGGATGTTGTGGAAATCTCATCTTTCAGTGTTCTAATCCAGACGCTGTCAAAGCCTTTATGGTCATTCTTTAGTCTGTGCAGCATAAACTGGCCGAAAATTCACAGTTACCCAGAATAGATCATTTTCCTAATCATCAAGAAAACCCTTTTCTTGCAAGATTTTTCAAATCAACCTCCATATCCCCTCACCCCCAAGAAACAAAACAAACAGCACAAATAACCTCATCAAATCCCTCTCTTTTCTTGATTTTCTGAACATGGTATAACAGTAATTACCTATTTTTGTAAGAATTTCTATCTGGGTATAATAACATCAATTCTTTTTCTTATTTTTTTTGGTGCAAATAAACGATTTTTATAAATAATTAATTCGTATGGACAAACCAAATCCACCCTATAGACTAAAAAAGAACAAAACCCAAATCTTAAAACCTAAAAACCCATCAAGATAACATCCAATTACAAAACCCCTTTACCCTAAATCACATAAATTTCAAAACAAATTGCTTGCTAATGAAATTGAATGAAGAAAAAGAGAGTAATGTGTAGAAAACAAACCATAGCATTAGAAGAAGCAGCTACTTGTGTACGAACCCTTCTTCGTTTACCTCCTAAATCCACCCGCCGGCCAAAGAAATCGCCGCCGGCCGACGACACAGTCGGCGATTTTCTCAGATTTGAAGATGCCGCCGGCATCTTTATCATCACAGGCGACAAATTGTCCAATTTATTGCGAGCAAAACCATGATTAGAGGCAGAAAACTTGTAATGATTACTTATGATCTTGGCCATACTTGATCTACAGCAGTTCTTGAATCCAATTTTTAATTGTAGAAAAATGGGTCTTTTTGAGATGCAGTAAATGAGGGGGTTTTGGATCGCTTTTGAAAAAGTGAGCAATTGGGATACGCCTTTTTTGTTGCTTATTGTGTAATCCTTCTTATACGTGTAAGAGTAAAAAGTGGCTTGGAAATTTGAAATTTGTGGGGTCGTGGTTTTTTGTTATTGGATTAATTTCACTTTTTTTTTTTGAAAATTAATTTCACTTTTTCTAGAATCTGCTTTTCCTAGTCATGGTCATATCGGATAACCTAATCCAACGGCGGATAATTTGAATACCAGTTCATGACAGTAGGATCTGTCTTCTGTAATTGCATTTTACCCCCTTCTATTTATATTATGTTCTATTTCAGTCCTCAAGTTTTTATTTCTTTATATCCCTTGAGTTGATTGTATAGAAAGATATATGCTACAATAGCTATGTCGTAGCTTTTCGTTTAATTAAAATCGATAAATGGATGATTATATCATGTAATAGTTATAAACAACTTGTTTTATATTAGTAATTTGATAGTTTATAACTATCGTCTACTGTAATATGTATTTTTTTTTCAATATGAAGATTCATTCTAATTGCTCAAATGCTACTCCTTTTTGTCTAATTTTTTATAAATTATAATTAGTCTTTATTCTAACAACGTCTCGTTTGCGACTAAACATGTAATAAGTATCTAGAAAGCTATATTTATCTTAGGGGCTGTTTGGTTGATTTTCCATTAAGTTTTGTATGGATAAAGTTGTCTGTGTGGATTAATCTTTCTGTATAAATTTAGAAGATTTTTATTTGAGAGAAAATTTTCATAGATGAAAGGAACGTGTTTTTTTAATGAGAGGGACTGGTTTGGAAAAAACTTGGCTTTCTGCATAAAGTCCCCCCTTGAAACTTTAATGAATAAGTCACTTTCTATATCACCACTATCAAACAGTCATATATAGATGACTGAATAAGTTGTGAGTCTCATTAAGCTCATTAAGCTGCAAACAAACAGACCCTTAGGGGGTGTTTGGTTCGTGGAATTGGATGGAATTTAATGGAATTGAAATGTCCAAATCCATTGACCAAATTCCAAAGACTTGTTTGGTTCACATAATTAAAACTAAGGAATCCTGCGGATTCCATCAAATTCCTTCAAACACGGATTTCACAATTCCACGGGGTATCCTATGGAATTCATTTTCTTTCCAACAGATTCCAATTCCAATTCCAATTCCATCCAACCAAACGCGACCAATATGCGTAGTCAAATTCCATCAAATTCCAATTCCAATTCATTCAAAGTCAAATTCCTTAATGAATTCCAATTCCATCGAATTCCATTCCACGAACCAAACGCCACCTTAGTTTTTGAAACTTAAAACCAAGTTAATGTTACTGTAAAACAGAATGAACATACTTGGAAACATGTTAATTGTATTTAAACAAGTTATATTTTTGTTTATCAAGTCTTCTATAAGTTGTGTTATTTTTTCACTTTCTTGTTACTTTTTCTTATGTTTAGATATAATAATATAAAAACATTTTTTGATATATAATCTACATAGAAAGTATATACAGGGATTAATATGTGTGTGTATATATATATATTAGATTATATTCTTGAATAATGTGAATGACATGAATTAAATATATATATATAGAGAGAGAAAGGTTCATACGAGAATGGTAACGATTTAAAGAAATAAAGGGACAATTCTGGACCAATCATAATTATTAAACAAATAATTAATTTTTTAAATAAAGAAATTTATAAAAGAGTATTTTGGTCTTTTTTACACCTGATTATTTTAAGATAATCTTCAACTACTAAATATAATTGATTTCCTAATTATTAACTCTATATCTCTCTCTCTCTATCTCGATTTAAACTGATGGTCTCTCTCTCTCTCGGACTCTCTCTGGATCTCGAAATCGTAGAAATTTTGCTACCGTGAAGGTGTTGTGATCTGCCGCTCCGACGACGGAAGGTGCGAAGATCTACTCTGGCGAACTTCTCCGGCGAAGATTTGTGTGATGGTGGCGTAAGACGGCGTTCTGCTGCTCCGACGAACTGGTTCAGGCGCAAATCTGCTGCTTATCCACACTAGTCCAGGCGTTGAATACTCGAGAGTTGGAGGTGATCTGCTGCTCCGGCGAACTGCTGCTCACGAGAGGTGGAGGCGATCTGACTCTCTCTCTCACTGCTCACTGTATGGTTTCTCTCTCACTGCTCCGGCGTAAGGTGGAGGCGATCTGGAGTTGAAAAGGGAGGTGGGTATCTGGTGATTGACATCAATTACTTCCCTGGTTATGAGAAATTGCCTTGTTATGAGACTGTAATGACTGATTTCTTCTTGAATCTAATGAAATCACACACGGTGGAGAAGACGACGACCGACGGCTGGTTTTGACCGACCATCAGATTGGATCCGCCGTCGTCGTTGCCGTCTGATGGTTTTTGCCTTTCTTTTTGGTTAAAATAAATTGAAACATCATCATTTGAATATTTGGGATAAAATAATTCTGAATTGTTGATTAATGTGAGGCTTTCGGTTTCGGTGCTTATTATATTTTTATATATATTTTGTTTTTTTAGTTTTGATTATTTATGATCTTATTTGGATGAGCACATATGATTTAAAGTTGCAAACCTAATAGAAACATTTTGTCTAAGTTATTTACAACAAAATCACATATGATGTTTGTGTTAAGTATTATAGCCAAGTTATTTAGTACGTTAAGTATGAAATTGGTGTTACGTATTTAGAACAAAATCACATGTGCTTTTGGTGTCAAGTATTATAGCCAAGTTATTTAGTTCAAAATCATATATCAAATTTTGGTGTTAAGTATTAATTTGGTGTTAAGTATTTAGAACAAAATCACATGTGATTTAGGGTTGCAAACTAATAACATCATTTACTATAAGGTATAATCACATGTGATGCATACTACACTTAAACAATCTGTCAAATTTCTTTACAATATAATCATAAATGATTTTGGATTCCATATTGTACACTATATAATCATCTGTGATTTGGGTTACATATTCGGGATTTGCTTGAAAGAACAAACAGACCATGTAAACTACCAAAATGGATTAACCGAATTTGATTTAATAAAGGAAAAGGATAAATACGTTTTTGTATTGAATTAAATATTATAATCCATGTTTTTTGGAAGTTAATACTATCCTAAATTATCCATAACATAATATGACTTTATTGCCCTTTTACTCTTAATTTTAGAAACTATTATTTTTTGAATTAATTTAAAAAATGATTGGCTGAGAATCGTCCCTTTATTCTTTTAAACACACTATGTTCTCGTTTGAACCCACATATATATATATATATATATATATAGATAGATAGATAGATAGATAGATAGATAGAGAGAGAGAGAGACACCTTCAAATACAAACTTTTTAATGGTGCAAACCATGCAACCCACTTATCTACCACATATTTTGTTTTTACCTTTTTAATAAAAAAAATGGGAAAATAAAATATGTGATAGATAAGTGGGTTGCATGAGTTTGCACCATTAAAAATTTTGCATTTGAACATCCCTCTCTCTCTCTCTATATATATATACTTACAGAAAATGAAGGGGCAGTTGCAATAAAGGTAAAAACATAAAAACTAAATTGAACAACCCACAAAAGTTAAGGGGGGCAAAATATGTAAAGAAAGAGATGAAAATGAGAACCACGATAAGTAGATAATGGTAGGTCTATGGCAGATGGAGAAGCACGTGATCGTCCCCTTTGTCACCCACGTGGTTCCACATATGTTAAAAAGCTGGAGAATGTAAATTCACAATATTACCCCTGAAAAACAAGTGGATATCATTTGGATAAAACTCTTATGAACAGAAAAAAAGGAGACCACTACAACCTTTTTGCAACCTACATTTCCCACCTCAATATCACTTTCAAATAAATGGAGGAGAAAAATGAGTGTTTTGGAAACAACCCAACCAAACTCATTTAGAGATGTCCAAAACATATTGGAAAGACCCAAAAATATTGAATACAATTATTATTCCATACAAGAGATCAACCAAATTTTCATGTGTATTTGAGTAGCAAAACTCAGCTGTTGGGCTTGGTCAACTAGTTGGAGCTTAGGCCTTAGAGCATCTCCAATGGAGGTTCTAACCTCATTTTTTAAATTTTTTGTCGTCAGCTCACTTCTAACTCATCAAAATAAAAACTTAAATTAGTCTACAATAGTAGTTCTTATAAAAACCTCATTTTTATGGGTCCCATGTATTTTTTTCATTTCAATAATTATTGTTTTATGAGTAAATATTTAATTATAAAGTCAATAAAATAAAAATAAAAACTAGCAAATATGTCAATTCACACCTAAGAACCAAAATTCTTATTTAAGAACCTAAGGAAGATGGGGTTCTTATAAAAACTCTCCAATGGCAGTTTTTACAAGCCACTTCACTTTTTGCTTGTGAGAACCTTACATCTCTAATAGTTAATGCTATAATTCTTTAATAATAGAGTATGAAAATTCAAAATCTTTAAATAAAATTATATACAACTCCAATCACTACTCTATTTTACTAATTAGCATCAACTATATTAATAAAATATTCAATAAATTTAATAAAATATTATTTCTCTATCCTACACATTTAATTCCAATACCTCTTATTGGTGGGGAATAATTAAAATATTATTTGACTAATTGACTCCGAGTTTTAGATATTTCTCCAAATTTAGAGAACTCCATCTTTTGTCTCTTTTCTTTTCTCTATTTTAGCATACCCTTCAGCATAGCTATTGGAGCGCAAAAGTTCCTAAATCTTCAAAATTTTCTATTTTAGCATAGTTGTTGAAAATGTTAATTTCCAACTTCTAAGTTTGGGTTTTTGCATATGTGGTTTGCTTAGTGAGTTAAAGAGAAAATGGAGATTTTGGTGATATTTATACTTCAACAGATTCCCTAAATGGTTCTCTCGAATAGAGAAAAGATAAATTTCTTCAAATTTAGAGAATTCTCAAAAATCTAATATGAGGATAGAGAATTGTTTTTTCCCCACCAATAAGATTGAATGTATTATTATTATATAAAGTTTTCTAAAAGTATTTTGAGATAACAAATTTATAGAATATCTTAATACTATAATTAATGTTGAAATCTCCAATATAAAGAATCTGTTAGAATTGATTGTAATTTTTTCAGAGATTTTAACTTTTGTAGTTAAAATTATAGAGAATCTATTCGAGATAGCTCTGAGAAAAGACAGTAGCAGACTTACCATGGTTTTGACGCACAAAATCTTCCTCCTGATGCTATTTTTCGTTTGTTTTGCCAGCAGAAGTATTCCGGCCAAACTGGATGATCATGGGCTTGCCTTTAAATACAAAACCATTCACCAGATTCTGCAACCAAGATTTATACTTGCTTAACACAACCGGTTTCCATCTAAAAGCAATATTTGTTGTAGCCGAAAATGGCACATATATTATGGTGATCACAATAGAAGCCACAAGAAAGAAAAAGAGAAATAAAACGTTACAAGCATGTAAACGGCAAATATTAAGAACCATACCAGAGCACGATGAGCAATGTCAATCGATGGAAATGTCACAAATGCTTGACCCCTCATTCTTCCCTCCTGATACCAGAAAACAAGTTGTCATCAGCCTATTTGGCTGAGTTGTTTATAAGATCCCCCCCCCCCCCCCCTTCTTTGAAAAGCCAATAGACTGTATCAAGAAAACATCTAGGATCATGGCTCTCATTAGAATGTCTCATATCCATGATTGCCCATCTGGGGTTTTAAACTTTGTTGTACACTCGTACTACTAAATAGATAAGAGTTTGGAAATACAAGAAGCTGGAGGAAGTTTTAAGTGAAATCACAGGATATTTTACCTGCATTAACTTCACAGAAAGATTCGTTTTAGCTGTTTCAATGCTTTCAAAGAATGTGCCTGCAACACAAGATAAACATAAATTGATTATTTCTTCAAAATGTGAACCAAACACTGTATATTATGTACCGTGACGTATGTTTTACCAAATACGAAGTAGAAGTCATCTGCAACCACGTCTTTTGCCAAGTTTTTTATGTACAACACAGGAGCAGGATTTCCGGCATTATAATTCTGCAACAAATAAAGACCTTAGTTGATGTGAAGAGAAATGTGTGAAAAAGGGGCAAGCCATGCCAACTTACAATAAGCTCTAGCTTCGCCAAGAACTAGGTATGGATGTTGTTTACTCCATAAAAGTTAGATGGTGGTACCTTAAACATTGGAAGGGATAAAATTTCTTCTGGAGGCAATTTTCCATGCTCCAACTCTTCGACAGTAGCAAATGGTTTAGTACTTAAATTCTCATTCTCCATCTCCTCTACGTCTTCTGCAATGCCATCATCTACTTGTTCAGTCTGAGTTCGTTTAGGAGTAATTTTAATCTGCAACCAAAAAGATACATAACTACTCAGAAGTAATGTAAATGTACAGTTAGTCTCTTTGCTAAATCTATACTATATTATAAAGATGACATAAAAAACTCTTAAAAACAAGTTTTAAAGCTTAATGTACCGTTATTTAATACTAATTACTTAAAAAACAACCATTAAAGTTGTATATATTACATCTAATGCTATTTATTAATTTTCAACCATTATCTCTAACCATTTTAACTCTGTTAAAATCATTTTCCATTTTAACTCCCCTAAAATAACTCTCAGCATAATTAAATATAGAATAAAAATCAAATTTTAAATATAACAATATAAAATATAATTAAAAAAATCTAACAAAATATTTTATAAAAAAATATATTATTAAACCAAAATAAATTATATTATATTATTAAGTCTAAATTAAACAAATTTATATAAAAAAATCATTATCGCTCTCTCATAACCAACCAAAATCGTAATGTAAATCGACAAAAAATATAAAATAAAATGAAACATAAAATCGTGATGTATCTAGCGGCATTGCACGAGTACACTTCTAGTACTAATTGAAAAGGGAAAAACTACAACCTGCAAGACAGGGTTCTTCTTTTTTATCATTGGGATCTCCTTAGGAACTAAGGTAGCAGGTTTCAATCCAACGGCCTCATGAGCTACATCCTTGTCAACAGCAGGGCCCACGATTGCTTCTCGCTTGATTCGCTTGCGCCTTGGTCCAGCTGGTCGCCGAGTTCCAACATCTTCCTAAAAAAGTATCAAGGGTTAGGAAAAATTTGCTTTCCACCAAACAACTAGGCTTTCCATCTTGTTTTCAAAGTGTAGCTCTGAATCTATTTACAACAAATTATCCGTGTATTAAAATCAAACAGTCTACCCTCACCACTTGTGTTAGAATGCGTGTCAAATGTTATACAACTTTGATTTGAAATTGTGATTGCTTTTTATCTCTATCTATTTTGGTTCTATGTACGAAAAACCATTTCGCAATCATTTTTCACCTTGTATAATTTTTCACATCTTTGTGCTATAAAGATGTGAACGCGCCGGGGGGGGGGGGGTCATAATTTTAAAAGTAGAAACTAGGGAAAGTTAAAGCAAGTCATAGTTTTACTATGGATGACTTCTGATTCTGTGTAGGTTAAACAAGCAATGCAAAGAGTTACATGATGTGGATTAGTTCTAAAGGGAATTTACTAGAAATTGGTTAAAAGGTTCAAAATAGAACACATAGAAAAAGTAACAAAACAAATGAGTATTTTTGCTTGTGTGATCGCAAGAAACTGAGGGAAGCCTTTCGCTCCTGAGGGAACAAGCAGTAACAATATCCTACATAGGAAAATAACTGTTTTCAGTTTTATTTGCTAAACAACTCACAGTGTCTTCTATATGGGCATAGATAATCAGTATTTGAAAATTCATATTTATATTTTAATTAACTAGAGATTTTTTGAACAAGGCGAAGCTCGCATTTGCATACATAGCATCTTCCTACGAGCCATCAAATAGAAATGAAAAGTCAAGGATTGGCAATAGGCAAAGGGATATACTTATAGAGGGGATCACATTAAGTATCACTATCCATCATGTGGGTACCTCAAATACTACTATCCCTATAGACACATGCATGTATACATACAGACACATATATAACCACAAGTAAACATTAATGTCAAAGTTACACATCATCTTACATATAAATAGCTTATGGATGGGGAATTTCTGAAACAATAACAGGAAATTACCTCATCTGAAGATTCCAACTCTGATTCACCACTTGAGAGATTTGCCAAGGTAGAATTTGTATCTACAGGAGGGGGTGGCGGTGGATGTGGTGCAGGTGCTGAAGGAGGTAGAGGTGGGGTCGGCAGTGCTGCACGAAATGGAGCTGGAATATTCATTTTGTTCATCAAGTGCAACACCTTCCGTGAAACAGGTAACATATAGACTATTAAGATATTATAATGTAAGTGATACATAATTTTACTTGGAAGAGATACTTATAGCTGTATCCGCCGAAAAATAAAATTACCTGTGTATAGAAGCGGGGAACAGCAATAAGGGCATTTAGGATGTTGGTCAGGATATTTCCATCTGGTGGGGGGTATGCATACCTACAGTTGAGCAAGTTAGTTTAGCAGGGAAAAAAGAACAACCTTATAAATGTCACTATCCAAAGCTTAAAACCATGAAAATAAGCAGAAAGTCATAGTAGGAATCTTACAATCATTTTAGAATGTCTAATACTTTTTTCTTTTCTTTTTTTTGCATTAAGCAAGGAGTAATCAACAGGGAAGGTCGAAGGAGAAATAGGAAATCCAAGTAGGCAAAAAAAGGTAGAATACATGAAGAAAGAGAAACACATCCAAAAGCAATGATCTCGTAAATTTATATAATCCAAGCAAATAGCTCTAAGTCATTTGATTCGGATAGAGGAAAAAGAGAGGTTTGATCTCTGCCTTTGGGGACGAGGGATCTTGGACAGAAAAAAGACAGAGACAAGTCTTGATCAGTTTGGAAGCATGGATCATAAACCAATCACGTGTGCCGATGAAATTGCAATCATAAAGGGAGGGCATCATGTTACTTGATAGACTGGAAGTAGAAACACATAAATTCTGTTCTAGTATGAACTAAGACAAGGAGAAGATGTCCTTGTTTTCTGAAACAGATGGAATATTAAGAAAACATAAGCGGAAGTAGCAGTAGAACTTACACAAGATGAGGAGGAAACGGGTACTCCACCCCAAGTTTTTCAGCAATAGGTTCAAGAGCTGGTAAGGACTTTGTCATGGATTCCTGCTTCGAATCTTTGGCTAAAGTAGCATCATCTATTGATGGCTTGGCATCATTCTCCGACATAGATTTATTTTGCTGAGATCTAGTATCATGTGGTGGTGTAATAGCTCTCTCAACTGACAATACTTTACCAAGAAACCGTAACCTGATTAAAACATAAAAAATACTATAGCTTAAAATTATAATACATATGATATAAACATAGAGAACTGGACAAACATCACCAGAAACAAAAATCGAAGCTACGTAGGAATATTGAATAACAGACAATCTCGTCATACAATAAACTTCTCGAGTCTGCAATGATGAATTACCCGTTTAATTGGCGCTGTGCTTGAGTTGCCAAACCTTCATTACTAAAGTCAACAAATGCACAATTCCTCATCCTGCATTAAAAGAACTTATGCCGATGTAATTAAGATAAAGAAACATTGAGTCAAGGCATATTTGTCTTAGATGAGTTGATTCCAATTTGAAACAAGAGAAAAAATATTTGTTGTGGGAAAAAATGACCTAGGTCTCACTTAACGACACACACAAGGAAGAGAAAGAACATGCCGAAATACGAACAAGAAAACACCAACAGTTCATGATAAATCAATAGAAAAGATGTGAATTGCGTCATGGAACAGCGGCATCAAGAAAGTGCAGACCAATATTAACGTGAATCATACTTGCCCAGTACCTTCCAGTAGTGCACGGACGGACACAAGAAGCTCCATAATGGGAAAAGAGACGAGAGAGGGTGTCATGAGGAATAGCCTCAGGAAGATGACGTATCAAGAGTGTAGCTGCTTCTTTCTCTGGTGGCCTTGCTGAAATTTCCCCCACATTTTGATATGCATAATCATACATCCCTTGAGAATTAGCCAGCAATTGAAAAGGTGGAACATTGGCCATTAGAGCATCTGAGGTGATTACCTATCAGATGCAATATTGGCTGTAGCAGGACTATTCTGTTCAAGAATGAGACAATTCATTACTCGTTGTTTTCAAAGCTTTGGCTGTATTTCAGAAATAGAATAAAAGATTAAAAAAAATGAAATCTGGATGTCTAATGTATGGCATTCATTTCTTCAACAAAGCTGCACAAATACTTGCATCTTTCATTTTCTTTACCGGTGACACAATGTTTTTTCTTTTTATATCTTGAGTAAGCGGAATGAAGCAAAAATTTTCATTAGTAAAATCAAAGTCAATCAAGGTATTGGTATGCAGAGATTAAGCCCTTAAGCTTGAGGTTGTAGTTTTCCATTACAAAATCCCATCTGCCATATAACTCTTGTAGGAAGAAATATCCTTACAGTAATATACAGATACCGAATCCATTACATGGTCAAAAAACATAAATTTAAAAAAAACATGCAACCATGCGTCATTATGATATGTATAACAATGCGAGAACATGGGGAAAAAAATAAACGCAACTGGCTTCAGACTTGGGCTATAGGCAAGCTGAACACTATTCAAGCTATAACCATCCATGCCTAGCAATCTCACCTCCTTAGCTTACAATTAAACACAAAGCAAAGGATTATCAACTATACAAAGTATTTTTACAGAAAATTAAGCTACAAACTCAACCCAATGTACAACTTCACTATATCTTTGCCATTAGTTTCAACTGATTATCATATACCTAGGTTATCAGTGCAGGAATTAATCAACATGAATAGCAGAAAACAATCAAAGGTAAAATGGATGTATTTCTAGGGGTAAGTTTTCTTTCACACTCAAAAACCTATACTCTCACGCCAAAAGCACCTGACAATTCCAAGAAAAGACCAATGCCTCAAGCATAACCCACCCCCAAGCTCAAAAACATACTATCAATTGGCAATTCATTCGTTCTTCTCTCAGGCACTAACCAATATTCTTCTCGACATTACGTCGAACACCTGGGGTGCCTCTATAAACTCATATAAATATACCATAAAGAAGAAGAATAAGAAGGGGAAAATCCCTAAATTGAAACGCGAATTATACATCATTTATATAATTTCACATCCCCCATTCCAGGTACCAACCACCACATCACACCCAAAACGATTACAGTTTCTAAAAAAGACAAGTAACTGGAATTTGATTTGCACCGTACCTGTAAACAATTTCAGTTGCCTTTCAACCTACTTTCTTAACTTCCTTCTTGAATCTTGATGAAACAAATTCGGACCCAAATATTGTAAGCTTCAATTCTCTTTGATCAAAATACACTGCCAGAAAGTGAGGATGAATTGAAGGCGATGACAATGCTCGAGGGCCCAAAAACTCATCTACTTTGCAGTTGAAGGTCAGCCCAAGCCCAAACCCAATTTGATTTCTTTCAAAGTGGGCCTATTGAATAGCTCCAGTACAGGCCCAAATATATTCATGGAAAAATGGTAATCAACATTTAGAGTAAACTACAAATTTCGTCCCTGTGGTTTCTCAAAACTAACACTTTTCATCCCTATAGTTTCAAAATTACAAATTTACCATCGTGGTTTTCAAAAACGACCGGATTTCATCCCTCCTTTTAATGGACGTTAAAAGAACCAGTTAAATGAGGGGGTTATAGTCTTTTTCCACTTTTATCTCACTTTTCTTTGATAAATAGATATAATTACAGGGACCAAAAATGTAACTTAGTTTAATATATCATTTTGTATGTATATAAATCCAGATCGAGACAAAATGAACTCCCGTGCCTCTTTATAACTAAAATACCGCTAACTTAATGGTTTGTTTTAACGGCCGTTAAAGAGATACCAAATCAGGTCGTTTTTTAAAACCACGATGGTCGATTTGTAATTTTAAAATGCAGGGATAAAAAGTGTTAGGGGTGTTTGGTTGGAGGTATTGAGGGGTCAGGAATGAGAATGATAATGAAAAATGTTGTTTGGTTTAATATAATATAATGGACCCATTACCCAAAATCCATTGATTTTCATTCCTGACTAAATTGGGATGAATGGAAATCTTATTCCCGCTCAGTCACCTTTTCCCATACGCCATTCATCTCTCGATGTTGAATGAAATATACTTTTTTTATTTTCATGTTGGATGACACATATTTGTATTAAAAATATTATATAAAACAATTTTTTATTGATTATATTGGTTTAACCAAACAACATTAATGAAATGTCCATTCTTATTTTCATTTTCTTTTTCATTCCTTAAAATGAACCAAACGACTCCTTACTTTCGAGAAACCATTGAAACCAAATTTGTAGTTTACCCAGACATTTATAATCATAAAATTTAGTTTGTATTTTGCAAAAAAGATGTCGTAGATAATATTGAAAATATTAAAACATAACTATTTTTTTGTTCATTTGAACATTATTTGGATGTGGCTAATTTTGATAACAATTGTTGAAAATGAACGAAATTATTTTAAATATAACAAATTAATTGTCATAAATCATTTTGGGAGTTGTTTACCAAAAAATTTGGATAAACGTTGACCAAAGTAAGAGATCTGACTAAGATAAGAGGTATGATTCTAGTAAGTGATAACTAAAAATTGATGTTCACCTAATATTTTGTATCAAGTACTGACCAAATAATGACAATTATACCCATGTATTAAAGTTTAAAACATTAATTTAAAGAATTATAAACATTAATTTTTTCTTCAAAAACAAAATATTAATTTTTTTGCTTCAAAAACCAAAATTTTAATTTGAAGTATTAATTGTCTTTTTCTTTCATACTCCTCTCCGTCCCCCATCTTTTCAATCCTTACAATTTCTTCTTCCAAAGCATTTGTTCTCCTAATTTCCTTCGACGTCAAAGCATCTCAACAGCTATGCTATAATTTTTCTAAAATAGAGAATAAAAACTTAAAATCTCTAAAAAAATTACATCAAACTCCAACAACGACTCTATTTTATCAATTCTATCATCAATTATATTAATAAAATATTATTTATCTCTCTCCTAAACACACAACTTTAATGTTTCCTATTGGTAGAAAAGAATTAAACATTATTTATTTCTCTTCAATATGGAGTTAATTAGTCAGTTGTGTGCTACGTTCTCAATGGATTCTCGGGAACACAGTCCGCGATTTGAGGTCCAGTTCGTGCATGAGATGCGATAAGAGAGATGGAGGTCGGATGGGCAGCTTACTTGTTGTCCTAGTTCGGCTCCAAAAGTAGCAGAAAGCTCAAGATGGGTGTTGTTCGTGGGTTGGATTCGAGATGATCGGGGTTGTTTGGACGCAAGTTGCTAGATCGTCATCAGGGATCAGATGCAGGGGCGCAAACTGCAGCCTCCTATACGGTGGATCGAGCAGCCTTCGAGGATTCTGTCTGAGGGCCTGCGCTGATACAACACAGTTACTGCATTCCTGCTGTATTGGAATTAATCAGAGGTTGTTGTGTTCTCGAGGTGAGGACAGGGGCTGGTTGGCATAAGATTGATTATCTGAGTTCTATTCTTGCTTGCAGTTGATTTGCATCTTGCAAACTCTGCTACTGTGCTTCGATATTGGGTGTTCTTGAACCTTCTTTTTGTATCGTCTATGCTTCGTTTTTCTTTGTTTGCTGGTTGGGTTTGTATCGTATTGGGGCCTTGCCCCGAACTCTTTGTTTTCCTTTGATTTGATAATCAAAATTTATTGACGTTAAAAAAATGGAGTTTTAGAGATTTTTCAAATTTGAAGATTTTTACCTTCTCTCTTTTAGCATATGATATAACATAGTTGTTGAAGCAATTTTTTTTTTAAAATCTCACTTTTTTTCTATTTTAACATAGCTGTTGGATATGCTCTCAGTTGTTTCTATTCCAAAGTTTTTCCATCTAATTTCCTTTCACTTTTTATTTACCCTTCTTCCGTTCTACGATTTTCCTTTTACTATTTACCACGCATCATTATTCCCTCTGGATTTATAATATAATTTGCCTTTATATTTAATCCATCTGAGAGAAATGGCATGATTTTCTTTGCATTTTATAATAGTGATGTTGTGTGTGCAGAAGGACAAAGAGATTGAGAAAGAAGGGTAAATAAGGAAGAGTAGGTGCTGGCTGTGGTAAGCACAAGTTCTATCACTTACTCCCGTCAGAAAGACGGTTAGGGGTTGTTTGTTTTTTTTTTAAAAACCTCTTAATGTTTCTTAAGTCTGAATCGTTCAGACTTTTTTAAACACCACCTCTTATTTATCATAACTAAAATAAGACTTCAGACTTTAGACCTTTTAAAAAACAAACGGCACCTTAGTGATCAATGAATTTTTTTTTTTGGTAAACATTTTTGCCTCTTACCTGGGTAAGAGAATCTTAGCGGTAAGAGGTAAAAAGAGACTAATAAACAGCCCTTTAGATTTTAAAATATTTAGTGTTAAATAAATTTGTTTTTAATAAAAATAATTATGTTTTATAATAATAGGCATGGGAAAAGTTCAAAAAAACCAAATAAACTATTTTATTTTGAATAATTAAGTCCTTGAACTATTTTTTTGAATGAAAAAACCATTAAACTTTTTCATTTTGAATGATTAAGTCTCTTAACTATTTTTTCGAACGAAAAAACCATTAAACTTTTTAATTTTGAATGATTAAGTCCCTAAACATTTTTTTAATAAATAAACAATCGAACTTCTGAAAATTGGTTACCTTTTTTTTAAAGGTACCTGGAAACTGGAAACTGAGTATGAAGGTTTTAGAGTAAAATTAATCTAAATCAGTTTTACAATTCTCAAACTCTACGTCATTAAAACCACTCACAAAACAGTCGTATCGCTCCGTCTCGCCACTCCCGTTTCCCGAACGTTGTATGTTCTCCATATTGCCTAACACGTTGTGTAACACCTTAGGCATATCCCATATCGGCCGTGGACATGAGTGATGCTGGGTGTTATAAGTAATATCTTGGTCTTCCTAACAACAACGCGTTTTGGGGCCACAAGCACGTCAGGTTCTGGGAACTCTGAGGTTAAGCGTGCTTGGGTGGGAGTAGTCCCAGGATGGGTGACCACCTGGGAAGTTTCTCACCAGGTCGCCAGAAACAAATCCGTGCGCTACACGTTGGTTAAATCCAGGGGCAAAGCGGACAATATTGTTGTCGAGGCCGGCGGGATGTTACAGATGGTATCAGAGCCACTCCTGTGCCGTTCGGGATATGGGGCAAACCTCATCGAGGACGATGAGTCCCAAGGGGGGGTGTTTGTAACACCTTAGGCATATCCCATATCGGCCGTGGACAGGAGTGATGCTGGGTGTTATAAGTAATATCTTGGTCTTCCTAGCAACAACGCGTTTTGGGGCCACAAGCACGTCAGGTTCTGGGAACTCTGAGGTTAAGCGTGCTTGGGTGGGAGTAGTCCCAGGATGGGTGACCCCCTGGGAAGTTTCTCACCAGGTCGTCAGAAACAAATCCGTGCGCTACACGTTGGTTAAATCCAGGGGCAAAGCGGACAATATTGTTGTCGAGACCGGCGGGATGTTACACGTTGTTGCCCCTATTATTGATCTTCCTCTTTTTGATCTATTTTTTATCTATAAAAAGAGGAAGAATCAAAAGATAACCGGTTACAGATAGTTTTTTTGGGTTAAAATGATGTTAGTAACCAATTTTTAAAAGTTCGGTGATTTAATTTATTGAAAAAATATGTTCAGGGACTTAATAAATCAAAATGATAAAATTTAATGTTTTTTTCCTTCAAAATGAGAAAGTTTAATGATTTTTTTCATTCAAAAAATTAGTTTAGAGTCTTAATCATTCAAAATGAAATAGTTTTTATGGGTTTATTGGACTTTTCCCTGACAGACAAACATCATAAAATAGTAAATTGCGTTTTAGTCCCTATGGTTTGTTAAAATTATATTTTCATCCTTATGGTTTTGAAATTACTATTTTTATCCCTATGGTTTATAAGTCATTACTTTTTTCATTCTTATGATTTGAACTTTGTTGAATTTTCCATTCTTATAGTTTACAATTCATTTATATTTTAGTCCATCGTACTTAAAAGTAATGTTTTGGTCTCAAAAACGAAAATATAAATGAATTGCATAAGAACGAAAACCAAAATTTCAAAACCACATAGACGAAATCCATAATTTTAACAAACCACGGCAACAAAAAATATATTTTACTCTAAAATATGTAAACACCAACCAATTTCCATCAATTTTTCGTTGTGGTCACTGTTTTTTTTTTTCTTTCTTATTTTGTCAATAGAGTTTCAATATGTTTTTTATCTATTTTTTTTATTTTATTTGTAACCAGTAAAAAAACCAATAGTAAATGGTTAAAACAAGGTATATATAAAACATTTATAATCACTCAATATATGAATCTAAATACATCTTTGGTGATTTGTGGTTTAAAATACATCTACTCATAATTGATTTAATATAGATTTTAGAAAAATAATAAATATTAAAAAAGAATTCCATTTTCCAAAGTCCCATGTTTCCATGCATTAATCCAGGATTGTTGAATACATTTGAAGAAAAGAATAAAATTATGATTGAATTTTTTCTTAATTTTTAATTTAAAAATAAAATAAAAAACAAGTAATCGGCGTGAGATGCTCTCCCTGGAAGCATCAAACCACACGGAATCTTTGATTTAAATTGAAAGCAAAGCTGTTTCCACAAGCAATTTCTCTATCGTTTCATTATTTGCACTACTACCCCCTCTACTTTATCCCATTTCCAAAAATCACCCTAATTATTATACTTCTTAGGATACCTGTGTTGGACAATCACGTCGAATGCTTGATAAATCAAACGAAGATCATTGACCATGCAATGATAAGGTTTGTCACAATTGATATGTGGAATGTTTTATCTGTTATTTGCGTTAAACATACTGATAATATCTCTACCTCAAATATTACAGCAATCTCTCTTAGTTTGGCAATGTTGTATGCTTTTTACAAGACAATATGACAACTTGGATGGTTTTGGCACCAAAATAGGACTTTAGGTGGTTGGGGCGGATCACACCCTAACTATATGGGTCGGGGTCAATCACCTCCAGTCTAAAGTTTTTGTTCCCCTTGTCGAGAAACTTCTCCCGACCATGCAAAGATAAGGTTTGTCACAATTGATATGCGGAATGTTTTATTTGTTATTTGAGTTAAACATACTGATAATATCTAAAACTCGAATATTACATCAATCCTCCTACTTTGACAAGGTTGTATGCTTTCTACAAGACAATACAACAACTTGGATGGTTTTGGCACCAAAATAGGACTTTAGGTGGTTGGGGTGGATCACAATCACAACCTAACCATAAGGGTCGGGGTCAATCACCCCCACTCTAAAGTTTTTGTTCCCCTTGCCGAGAAACTTCTCTCGAGTTCTACCCTCCATCACCAAAATTATTGGATTTTGTCACTATGAGGCAGGGTTTAGTTGAAAGTTAGAGGGTTAAATTTGAAGAAAGAATATTGTGTGAGGGGTGTAATTGCATCAAGAAAATGTAGTTTGAAATGACATCTATTTTTGGTATAACTTGTACCAAAAGCACCAATAATTAGACCCTTGTGAAGCACAATTCCAAATTTCATGGATAAGGTCACTCTAAAATTCATTACTACATTACAAACTTGAACACTTTTTACTATCCTTACCTTTTTTTTCGTCTCAAAATAAATGTCTATATTTTTATTTTCATCTATCCCATAATAAATGTTCACTTTAAAAAATAAGTGATTATTTTTCAGTTTTACCCTTAAATATGAGATAAAAGAATTAATTACTCCATCTATTATTAGGGATGACACGTATTTGTATATATAGAACTTAAAAACAATGCGTGTCTTAACGTTTTTTTTTTGAAAGGGTGTCCTGGGCCTTTGGCCCAGACTAATCTCTTGACAATGAAACCGACTGCTAAAGCATGCAGTCCTGAGGTTATACCCAGTGGCCACAAAGTTGCGAAAGCAAGGAATCGAACCCGGGTTGAGCTCTATGAACTCCTCAGGTGATTACCGCTACACCACAAGCCTTGTGGTTTTGTCTTAACGTTTTTTATATGAAACTTTATAAAATTTACGGCGTTTAAATGTCACATTAAATATTAAATACAAATATGTCAATCAATTTGATTTAACTGACATCTAAACAGTTTTTTAAAGTAAAGGATTGAGTTTAGACTTGATGAACACATACATACACTAGTTCTATACATCTGCAATGTAAAATTTTAATGTAAGATATGAATTTAAAATCAATATAGTTTCTCATTAAAAAGAAAAATCTGAAACTAAATACGTTAAATTGTTTTGCTTTTATTTTACTTTTTGAAAACATTTAAAAAATTATTACAATCATACATACTATAATATCTTAAAACACTCTAATTATATACACAATCATAATAAGGAAATAATAAGAAAAATAGTCAAATGTTTTTTTTTGGTAACTGTGGGTTTTCGGGTGAGGTTACGTGCACCGACTAATCCCCGGACGACCACGAATGGCCTGAAGTCATCGCAGGTGAACCTCCATGGCCACGAATAGTCAAATACTCGTCCTATATGGATAGAAATACTCGTCCATGGCCTGGAGTCATCGCAGGTGAACCTCCATGGGTTTGAAATCATCGCTTGTCTCCTATATAACAACTCGTCCTGTATGGATAGAAAATGAGATATGTGAGCTCTTTAAAAGTTTCAAGTTGCGGACTACCAATAATTTTCACCATGGTTTTAAGTTAGATTCGAAGTTATTGGGTCAACTTGTTGCTTTTGGTTTTGGGTGTTACAAATGATATTATAGTCAATCTTTGTACCATTGGGATGGTGGGGCAAACCTCATCAGGTATGATGAGCCTTTGAGGGGTGTTCTACAATATTTTTAGCGAATCTCATATCTGATATCACCGATTAAAAAGAGGAAGATTGTGAGTAGGCCTGACGGGGACGCCAAGAATTTAGATGGAGGAGTTTGTACCAACTAGTCCCAAATGGATAAAATATGAGATTTGTGATTCTCTATAAACCTTAAGTTGTTAACTACCAATAATTTTTACCTTTGTTTTAAGTTCGATTAAAAATTATTAAGCTAGTATGTTGTTTTGGGGTGTTAAATTTTGTTATTGATATGGGAGATACAAAAAATTTAACAAACCATACATTTTAATGTATTATTGACTTATAATTAAATATAAATATATAAATTATACATTTTAATTAAAGAGTTCTTTAAAGTTTCATCTAAAAACATCTGGAATGGAATGTTTTTAACCTGTACACTGGTTCATAATTTTGTAAACCATTTGGAGAAAGTGTTACATGCCAACCTGAAAAGGGAAGTATTCATAAACATGAACCGATTTTTCATTACAATTATGGGATTCAATCTAATTAAATAGTAAAAAATAATCAGAATTTAGGTTATAAACCAATTTATGATTGAAAGTAGAAGATTCATAAAATATGTAGCTAGAGAGGGAAAATTTTATAAGCATAAACAAGTTTTTCATTAAAATGATAGCAATCAAACCAACTGAATAATAGAAAATAATTATAATTTAAGTTACTTGAAGGTGAAAATTTTATAAAAAAAAATTAAGAATTTTTTTGGTTTTGTTGTGATAAAACATAAAATAGTCATAAACAGATTTATGATTGGAGATGTTGCATGTACTTTGTAAAATAAATATAAAAGAGAGATGACTGCACCTATGTATACATATGAGTGGGAGTAAGGTTGTTTGTTTACCTCTTAATGGTGCCATTAAGAGACAACTTCTGAATTGTTAAGAGGTGAATTCTGTTTGACAAAAAAATAGTGTGTCTCTTAGTGGTTCCAAAACCCTCTGAATGATTTTTTATCATGGGTCTCCCTTAACCATTAAGCGTTCTGATTTCATTCTGAACAATTACCAAACAATCATATTTCATTTTGCATTATATCATAAGAGTCTCTTAATCATTTTGACCACTTAATCATTCTGCACCAAACCATTCAGCAATTACCAAACAACCCATAGATTATTTTTAGGTATAAAAGTAATACTCACTAAACTTTGAGGGGGTGCTGTCGGATAATAAAAAATATAAAGAACATCAATCAAAAAACCAAAAAAAGTCCATTGAAACCAACCAAAAACCCGAAAAAAATATCTCGATATCAACTAAAAAACCAAAAAGTTCAATTGAAATCGACCATAAAACTAAAAAAAAAATCACTCGAAATCAACCAAAAAACTTGAAAACCTAATCGGTAGAATTCGGCTAAAAACACGTCGGACGACTTTACGTTTCTTTGATCCACCTTAAACGTACACCTATTTGATAAAAATCACAGGTTGACTGCACAGATGGAATAAATGGTATTCCAGTTGGAGATACTTAAAGGACAGGGAAAGAGTAGTAGTTTAGTATTAGTATAAGGATATGCCGTCAGAAGAGTAGTATAACGTAAAAAGACTTCCGATGATGAAAGAATCGTCGTCATATTGGCGGAATTTATGCCGCCGGAAACGTGTCCGTTAAATGTGCAAACCCGCAAAAGTAGGAGGGTTGAAAATGAAAAATTATATTCACATTTTTACAGGTGGATCCCCCTAGAATTTCGCCACATGCTGCGTTTAAGTTTTCTGACGAAGCTGTTTCAAAACCTTACTCCACAATTCAACCAACTGGAATATACCTTTCTTGTCTTATTCATACGTGCCATCACGTCACCATTGTACAAGTTACTACAACATTCCGTACAAGTAACATTGCATGATTTTCAATTTTAAATATATGTTATGTTCCAAGAAAATGATTTTCTTGATTTGGATATTCTTTATGTCATCCCCCCAATATGAAATTTAATTTTTGTTTCGTATTGTCAACAATTAATGTTAGCATTTTTTAAACGAAAAGTACGTTAAATCAGATATAGTTGTAATGATATCTGAGACTGAGACGTGATTGAATGGATCATTCAATTCGTTTAATCGTTTTGTGAGTTTGACATTGAAGAACCAATCTTAAATAGGGATTTTAATATGTTATGTACACAATTCAAATGAATTAATTTACATCCAATTAATTTACTATCCTAAAGATAAAAACACAGTCACTCATTATCTACCCTAACAGAGAAACTAATTAGAAGTTCCTAAGAAGCAAATGTTTAATTTGGATCAACAATTATGAAGGTTAATAATGATCAATTTAATCAAGCCATCGTCTTTGTTGATTAATATTCCAACAAAGAATCCAACTCTGAAAGTGCAGATGGGGTCGTTTGATCATCAGGATGATCATACGACCTCATACCCATATCATGCTTGGATGAAGAAGATATCTCTGTAGTTATATCGTTGCTAATCCCTGTATCCTGTGATGTCACGCTAATCTTGCTAGATTGGTTGGTGTTACTCGTAACATATGGTTCCACCTTGCATTGCCCGACAACTTTCTCCGCCTCCCCCTCTAGCCCACTAGACTGGTCCACATAACGGGTCGATCCGGATGATGATAAATATGGGAAATTGTTAGCAAGGGTTGATGCAAAGTTACTTTGATGTGTTGAGAGTTGGTGGTCACTAATGAATGGACTCATTTGGTAGGAGTTGGTGTCAAAGTTGTAATTATAAGGGGAAACAAGGAAGTTTTTGTAATCTTGGTCTCTTTGAAGCATTTGAGATTGTTCATGAGAGAAATAGGATGTGTAGTTTTCATGATCAACCAAACCCTTGAATTTTTGAACACTTGAATTTTCATTGTGGTTGTTGGTGATGTTTTTATCCGATGAAGTAAAACTTGACCCGGCTCTATCTGGGTCGAAATGAGGAGCTGGAGGATCCATCAACGGTGGCAACCATGGCGGACTATCCAATAACTCATCCACAAAAGAGTTCATCCTTGTTATCCCAGAATCCGAAATTGGGTTTCTTTTCATTTCAGTGTTCTTTTGCACAACTCGGCATACTACCCATTCATCCTGAAATTGAAAAATCAACAAATACCGAGCCTTTAAAGTCATGATCATCAATCACTTATAAGCTATAGTTATAGTTCATAATAGCTAACAGTATTTACGATAAATAGATATTTGAATTTATTTAAGGAAATTGACTCAAATAGCAATTTTATATTAACAAATTGGTCTCCTAGTCATTTATCTCCCATTTTTTTCCAAAATGTCACTACATCCGCAAAAACTAAGTCGCAATAGCATACCTAGCTAAAAGACACACAAAAAAAATGAATCTGATCACCTTTTCTTAATTTATTTTATTTGATTTTTTGTTTTTGTGGACCTGGGCATGAAAATTGCGGATGTAAAGTGATATTTTGGTAAAAGTGGAAGAAGAATGACGAGAAGACCAATTTAAGAGTGTAAAATGACTATTTGATTCAATTTCTGTTTCATTTATGCATCTTTTCTTCCAGCCAAAGGATTATGAAATGAACTAATTTTTATCTTGAAAGAAACCTAAAAGTTGATGGGTGCATAAAGGAGTTGTACCTTGGAGGCTCTAGACATGTTGTAATATGAGAAATCGCCTTCAAGCCTAAATTCATGCATCACCCAGTTGGTTTTCTCTCCTTTAGGTGCTCTTCCTTTGTAAAAAACAAGTGTCTTCTTCATCCCCACCAACTTTCCGCCGGATTTTCCTTTCTTCAGTATCTCCTTATCTTTTCCGGTGGCCTTCCAGTAGCCGGAATCTGTGGCTCGGTTTGTTCTCATCCCTGTCGGATACTTCCTGTCTCTTTGACAAAAGAAGAACCATTCTTTCTCCCCCATCTTTGCTTTTCCTGCAACATATTTTACAATTATTCATGATTTAGCACTAACTTCCAACATATGCATAAACACAAAAATGTATTCACAAAATAGATCTTAAATTCACAATAAAAAAAATAACTCCAAAAACCTGATCTAGATAGCTAGACTTTGTGATGATAATAGGAAATTAAACTGATCTAGCTAAAATTGATCTAGCTAGATAAACTCGGTGCACGGATATCTAATTTGGATACTATATCTATATATGTACATCTACAGCTAATTAATTAGACAATTATGGTGGACTTTTGAGGAAGCATGGCACAATTTCATATATTCCTCTTTTATAACGAAAACAAATCAAAATTGACCAAATCGTGTATGTTCTCCGTGCATACAATTTTCAGATTTATTAACCGATGATTATGCAACGAAATCTAGATAAAACTTTGAGATCAGATGGTGCAATTTCATCAAATCACTTGTCTATTTTGATGTCAACAGCTAGAGAAATTCAATTGGAAGATGGCGAACGATGGAGTGATTATGTAACAAAATCTAGATAAAACTTTGAGATCAGATGGTGCAATTTCATCAAATCACTTGTCTAGAATAAGAAAATTATTTTGTTGTCAACAGCTAGAGAAATTCAATTGAAAGATGGCGAAACGATAGAGTAATTAGAGTAACTTACTAGGTAAATCCCACGGTTCACACTTGTTCAGATCAACTTCTCCGATTGCGCTGGCGGTGAAGCTTCGATTAACAACTTTAGGCGTAAGATAATGAGTTACAATCTCCTCATCCGTCGGATGGAATCTAAATCCCGGAGGCAAACCGATCAACGCATCATCTCCTTCGTTCACCACCATCGTTCCTCCTTCCATATATATCTAGCTAGCTACAATCAATTAATTATATCAACGAAAATACTCACGTTTCACACGATCAACCAGCTGAATCTTAAACAGAATTGATCCTAACTTCCAAATCAGAACAGGTACAAATCGATGAAGAAGACGAATTGATTAGTTAAAGCTTGAATATCGTTTGAAAATGGAGGTTGATGTACAGAAGAAAGGGGAACATCATACAGTAGTTTAGAAAGAGAAAAATGAAGGCAAGTAATGGGTTTTAAATAGACCAGATGCGTAGACAGCAAGCAACTTCTCCGGGCTTTTTTGTCAAACTTTTCGACTTTTTCAGAAAGAGCGATTTCAGGGTATATTCCTTTTACGTATTTTTATATATATATATCTATACTATACTATATTATAAAATACGGATAAAAAAATCTTAAATACAAATTATTAGACATAAGATACCATCATTTTATACAATATTTTAAAAATATCTTAATTTACAACTATCAAAACACAAGATATATATTACTACTGCAGACTTCTAACACCCACCAATTTGATATGTGCAGGGTCTTCCTTTTATGCATACATTTTCATGTATCACTATTAATTAATATATTATATTACTATAAATTTGTTTTAATTATATTATTAAATATGTAATTGGTTATTTTTTCTAAATGTCATTAAAATATATAAGATAATTATTGAATTCTAACAAAATACTTATTTTTTTTATATAAAAAACATTATATTATTAAGCCTAAATTAAACAAATTAAAAAAAAAAACCACTTTCTCAAAATCATTCAAAATCGTACTGTAAATCGACAAAAAAATAAAATGAAATATTAAAATCACGATATAAATCGTACTTCTATTAATTAATAAATAAACTAAAATACATGTCTTAAAATACGATTTAATTAATATTTATTATATATATATGTGGTAATATTGTTATATTTGAAATTGTGAGTGATTTTTTTATTAAATTAGGTAAATATTTTTGATATTAAATAAATTTGCATCTTTTTAGTTATATGTCGACAAACTATTGAGACAACAACATTCTCATGTGATGTTTATGTTTCAAAAGCTTAATCATATTGAACTGGACCATTATATTCACATGCATGAAATAAGTTCAATGTTCCATTTTGTAACCGATTAATTATGAGTCAGTATTACTTGAAATAATGTATATACAGGTTGTTTTCTTATACATGAAAAATGCAATTAATGATTTCGAAATAGTGCATGTGTTCAATCATAAATGAGAAATATTTTTTGAAAGTTTATCTCTAGCGCACCAAATTTTTTTTGGAGCTAGTGTAACTTTTAAGGTAGATCAAGGTCTGTATAATCATGGTTTGAGTTGGGAAGAAAGTCAATACGGTTTGACCTAGAAAAAGGTGAATTATGTCGATTTGGGGGATCAAAATAAAAATTTCAAACGAAATTGATCTTGATCTTTAAATTAGATATATGTTTCCTTAGAAATAAGATAAAAAAAACGACGATTTTAATATGAATTGATATTGGGAAGAACAATAAATCATAAGAAAAAAATCAAAATAGGAAGAAAAAAAACAGTCTGGACATAGGAATGGCAACGGGCCGGTTATTGGTATCCCCGTCCCCGAAACCGATAACCAAAACAGTCCCCGAAACCGCCCTGATCCCCGTCGGGGATCTTATCGGGGATCCCCGTTGGGTCCCCGCTGTTTCCCCGATCCCCGTTGGGGAACCCGTTAAGGTTAAAAATCGTATTTCCCCATTGGGTTTTCCCGTTCACCGTTGGTTATACCCGAACCCGAAACCGGCCCGGATTTTTTTTTTTACAAAATGTTAATTGTCACAACTAAAAATAAATTACAATTTTTATGAACATAAGTCTAAATGCCTAAAAAATGTCTTAAATTACGATATAAAAGTAAATAAAATTCATATATCATCCAACTAACATTACGGTTTCACGATTAAACAAATAAAATAAACTTTTTCGGGAGGCTTGTTTGGGGAGTTGAGATAAAATGGATTAAAAGATTTTAAATTTTAATATAATGTTTGTAATTTTCTTTTAATGATATTATATATATATATATATATATATATATATATATATATATATAATTTAACATATATATATATATATATATATATATATATTAATATTTATATATACACATATCGGGCCGGGCCGGTGATCACCGTCCCCGCCCCCGTCCCCGATAAAATCCCCGAATATATTCCCGATCCCCGCCCCGTCCCCGATAAGAAGTCCCCGAACCCGACCCGAAAATTTCGGTTTTCACCATCGGTTTCGGTTATTTTTGCCATCCCTATCTGGACATGGTGCTAATGCCTATAATTGTACATGAGGTTGTGAGTTTGATTCTTCTAATTATATTTTTTGTTGTTAATATTTTCAGAAACACATTCTAAGGTCTTAATTAATGATTAAAAGATTAAAAATTAAATTTTCACTTGAAATAAGATCAAAACCATGACCTTTTGCATGTGTAGTAGTAATCAAACCATCTCACCGGTGTTTAACTTCAGTTATAGATTTGATTTCAAAGTATTTAAAGGCACCTCTCAAAATCAAACGGATGCACCTTTTAGATCCCTAAATTTTTGTAAGCGGGTATTCAAAAGCCCGCTCAACTACTAATAATTTAGTCCCTGTAAATGGTCGTCATGTATTTAAAATTGTTTAAAATAATTTATTAAAATACAAAAGAAAGTGAATTAAAAATTCATATATTTAATAAAGTATTGAGTTTTTTTCCTTAAAAAAATAAAATGTTATCCACTAGCATGTTTTAAAAATGGGATGAGAAGGTTATTGCAAGTTTCTTAGTTGTTAGATGGGGGGTGGTGGGTCTGGTGGGGGGTTACTGGGTGGGCCCCTAATCTCTTTTGGATCATCCTTTTCACATTTGGGGAACTCGGATCGGATGTATTATCTTTCACTTATTAGAGTTACCAGTTTAAACCCATCAACTTTTTATAGTTGGATAAACCAGTCCCTAACTTTTTTGTATCTTGACATATAACACCCTTACTTTATATGGATGGTAAAAGGTTTCATCACTAGACTTTTTTTTTTGTCTTCTTTTGTGCCTTTTATGACGTATTAAACTCCAATTTTTAGTGGGTTATGATAATATCATTATTTCTTCTATTGTTTTTATAAACTAATGACTAAATCACTGAAAAAGTGAAAAGTTTGTTTTAACTTGATCTAAAAATAAACAACGAGGCTGAAATAAAAAATTATTATTTGTCTGTTATATTTAATTTTAAAGAATGGCTGGAAACAGGGACGGAACACAAGCTTTCCACCCGCAGGGCCGGACCTAATCCTTACCAACTGGGACGGACCCAAATTTTTTTTTCATAGGGTGATACCATATTTTCAAGTATGGTTTTTATTAATGTATCTTCATTTTTTTTTTACCAACGTTCAATATTGACCGTTGTGTTTCCAGCCTAATTCCGCTCTTTCAAGAGATTTTTAAAGTTTTTTGCTTGATTTCGAGAGATTTTTAAGTTTTTTTATTGATTTCGAGAGACCTTTTCGGTATTTTTTGTGGATTTCAAGAGATTTTTTCGGTTTTTTTGGTTGATTTCAAAAGTTTTTTTTGGTTTTTTGGTTGGTTACGAGGTACATTTGCAATTCTAAAATAATACGGTTGCACCTTTTAAAACCTTCTTGTATTCATCCTAAAAACTTTGGTGTACTGTGTTCTATCAACAATTCAAACAAGTGAACAACCTAAAGAATTTCAAACAATTTCAAATAAAGTTAAACCTAGCTAATCAAATAATCAAATAATTTCACATAAAATTAAACAAGTAATGAGATTATGAGCAAATAGCAATGACACTTTAAAATTAAAACTTGAATAAAATGGAAAGAACCTGTGTGATTTAGGGGCTGTTGGAAAATTGTTTGATGAAGATGAAGTTAGAAAATTTGGGATTTCATTTGGATTGGAAGGATTTTGCCCCTGATTTGGTTCCTCTTCCATTGAATACTGCAATTGCAAATCTGCAATAACAGGGTTAGAGTTAGAGTCTTCTGTAACACTGTTAGTTAGAGAAACAAATCAAGAAAATCAGATTATGTGAAAATCATTTACTTTCATTACAAGAATGAAGAAACATTCAATGAAACATTCAATGATTCAAATAAGTCACAACTCACAACCCAATGACCCATCATTTAAAGATTTACTCTAAATGATTTACAAACTGATTTCAACTTCAAGAAATGAAGAAACCCTAAATGAGTAAATGGAGTACAGAGTACTGCTTACCGATCAAAGTCAAACGATTAGAGATAAACGGTGGCCGCTGAGAGTGGTCGATGGTCGTCGGTCGTTGAGTGGTCGCCGGCCGCCGGCGGTTGAGTGTAGAGTGTCTGAGTTTCAATCGATTTTTGACGTCGGTTGCGTTGAATGGATTGAACTATCGAACTCGAAGTACCAGCCTACGAAGTACGACCTGATTTTCAAACTTTCAATCGATTTTTGTTTTGGACTGGACCTTGACTTTCGCTTTCCCCTAAGGCCCTAACCTGCTATAACGTGGACTGGCACTGGACTGATGGGGGGGCCCAACTAAAAATAAATAAAAATTTACACTACAGAAAAAATGGCTGCCTGTTGCAAGTTTTGAAACCACAGGGGCCAGGGCCCCTGGTAGCCCTTCTTGTCATCCGTCCCTGGCTGGAAATTGTTGAATTAAATAAATTATCATATTTACAATAAACCATGATATTTCAAATATGACTTGAGAAAATAAAAAACAAACAATCCATGAGTGTTGTTGGAATACATTACGACATCTCCAATGACTTTCTCTATTTTACTCTCTATAATTAGGGTCGTAAACGAACAAAACGTTAAGTGAATTGTTCGTGAACCGTTCGGTAGGAAGTTCATTTATGTTCGTTTATTTAATTAATGAACGAACATGAACACATTTTTTTGTTCGTTTAGTTAAATGAACGAACATGAACAATTGTCTCGTTCGTTCATTTACATTCGTTAATGTTCGTTCATTTATGTTCATTTACGTTTGTTTTTATATATAAATATATTTATATATTATATGACATTAATATGTAAAATCATTAATTAAATTATTTTTTAAGGATTCCTTTTTATACCTTAAGATTACCCTGCCTTTTCATTTTATTATGTTATTTTTTACGAACAAAATGATAAGTAATGGTGGTTGTTTTTGTTTATTTGTATTCGTGCATTTATGTTCGTTTATGTTCATTTATGTTCGTTCGTTTAGCTATTAAGGTAAAGGTTTATTGGCGGGGACCCAAGGCCCCGTGGTCCACTTTTATGTTCGTTTAGCTATTAATGAACGAACATAAACAAACACGAACAAACATATTTTTTAACGAACGAACATGAACACAAAAAATTTCGTTCATTTACCGTTCGTGTTCGTTCGTTTGTTCGGTTAAGTTAAACGAACAAAAACGAACAAATCTCTGTTCGTGTTCGTTCGGTTCGTTTACAGACCTATCTATAATAGAGAGTTTGTTATATCCTCTTCAATGTATTACTCTATTTTACTCTCTAAAAAATAATATTCCAAATACATTCTCTTTTATTTTGATTACATATATTTTCAATAACATACTTATATTTATCAACTTTATAAATTGCATCCCTATATTTTTTTATTTTCACAATGTTTGCTAGGTTTTTGTGGTTGAAGTTTGTAAGGACATGTATGTATATAATTCTAGTTTATTAAAGTTGGTTTTAGACAACAAATTAAATAAAAGTGCAAGAATCTAAAAAGTTGTAGTACCATTTTGTAGTCATTAAAAGTTAAAAAAAATAGAGTAGTGAATAATAACTCTCTATATATATTCAATTCTCTATTTTATAGAGTAAAATAGAGAGTTAATTGGAGACGATTTAGAGAGTAAAATAGAGGGTTCATTGGAGATGGTCTAAGATTTGTCTAGAGTAAGTGGTAAATAGCAATTGTTATTTATTTTGTATGTCAGTTCTAAACAAAGAATTTTATTAACATGAATTATCATTTGAAAAAAATTCAATGTTTAATACTAACCATTTCGTTATTTTTGCTCTAAAAATAAAAAATCATAACTAAATTTATTGAACATTGAAAATTGGTTTGAATATCAAAAATTTGACCCGAATGGTTTATTTTAGAGAATCGTCAAAATACTATGTTAAATATAAGATTTTGATGATTTAAAAGTTATTTTTCCCCAATAGTTATGCTAAAATATTCTCTAAACTACAGATAATAAAAAATGATATCTAGAAATCTTCAAATTTAGAAAACTTAATATTGAAGAGAAATACATATTATTTTAATTGTTTCCATCAACAAGATTGAATGCAATATTTTTTTTAAATGTATCAGATAATGAATTTATTATTTTAATAATATAATTAATGCTAATATATTTAAATTAAAGTAGTTGTTGAAGATGGACGTATATTTTTTTAGAGAGATTTTGAATTTTAATTTTCTATTTTTTAAAAATGTATAAAGTATCTATCGAAGATGCAGGTAAAATTATAGGAACAAAATGTTGATTATGATTCGATAAGAGCATCTTCAATAGTCATTCTATTTTAATTTTTCTGGATAATTCAAAAAGTTTGCTACAACAGCTATCTATATTAAACTCTGCTCTAAAATAGAGAAAATAAGAAAGAAAAATGAGAAATCTCTAAATTTAGAAGAAGGGAGAGAAAATATAACATTTCATGGAGATGTTCTAAAAGTAAAAAAGAGAAGTGAGGGGTAGAAAGTGTAATTGATGAAAAGTAAGGTTGAGGGGATTCTTGGAAAGAAAGTCAAAAGTAATGGTTTATGGCTTTCCGGTTACAACTACTGTTGAGGAACGCGTCAACACACCGTTACACACACTCAAACACACGCACTCTACCGGTTTTCATAACCAATAGTGTGTGACTTTTTGAACTCCAATAATTGCACAACTTTTCACCATTATAATATTTTCACTATTTTTTTTTTAAAAGTTTAAAAAAACCTAATAAACTATCATATTTTAAATGATCAAGTCCTGAAACTAATTTTTTGAATAAAAAAATCTTTAAACTTTCTCATTTTGAATGATTAAATCCCTCAATTATTTTTTTCGAATGAAAAAACCATTAAACTTTTTAATTTTGAATGATTAAGTTCTTAAACATTTTTTTTGAATAAATAAACTATCAAACTTCTAAAAATTGGTTATCTTTTTTTTAAAGGTACCTGGAACTGACTATGAAAATTTTAAATTAAAAAAAAATCTAAATCAGTTTTATCGTTTTTCAAATTCTATGTCATTAAAACCCATCACAAACAATCGTATCGCTCCGTCTCACCATTCTCGTTGCCAGAACGCTGTTCATTCTCCATATTGTCTAACATGTTGTTGCCCTACCATTGATCTCCCTTTTTTTAATCTATTTTTTATCTATCAAAAAAGAAAGAAATCAAAAGATAACCAGTTACAACTAGTTTTTTTTTGTTAAAATGATCTAAGTAACCGATTTTTAAAATTTTCGATGATTTAATTTATTGAAAAAAAATGTTCAGAGACTTAATCATTCAAAATGGGAAAATTTAATGGTTTTTTCATTCAAAATGAAAAAATATAATGGTTTTTTCATTCAAAAAAATAGTTCAGAGACTTAATCATTAAAAATGAAAAAGTTTAATGGTTTTTTCCTTCAAAAAATTAGTTCAAAAACTTAAGCATTCAAAATGAAATAATTTGTTGGATTTTTATGAACTTTTCTCTTTTATTTAAATAAAAAACACACGATATTTTTATTTATTGAGTTATGATAAATGCACCTTTTTTATTATATGTTATTTTAGATAATATTATATTTTTAACTAAATTCATTGGTCGATGATCTTAATTCGTTGTTTGTGTAACAAGGGACGTATTTGCATTTCATTGTTAATCATATATTTTACAAAGATATGTGTTTATTTAAAAGCTATTTTTCTCAATCTTAAAATACATATCTACAATGAAAAAGACACATGGGTGTAAGAATATGTAGCTATTGCACTTTTTAATTAACAAAACTACAGTTTTACCCTTAATTCTAGAAAGAGAATTTTCCTTCATCACATAATTAAGGATATAAAAGAAAAGTAAAATGAACATTTATTTTGGAATAAACTAAAATAGTAACGAAAATATAGATGGATAAATTAGATGTAATACAAAAATCAATGTTTAAAAACATTTAGATTTTATTTTTAAATGGTTTTTAAAATAAATATGTTCCAATCAAAATTTATTAATCTGATTCTGAAGTTGTTGTTATTTAAGCATTTTAAATTGTTTTCGTCATTAACTTTATCACTTTGTTTTAGTATTTTTTATATAAAATGATTCGTTTCAAGAAAAAAACTAATGGTGTTTCTTCTACTAATGAGTACCTATCAGATCAAATATTATATTTATAAAAATACTAATAACCATGTACTCAAGTTCACTCTCATATTCTTTCAAAAAAAAAAGGTTCACTCTCATATAATCTAATTGATTTTTAATTGGAGCAAAAATGTGTATTTCTCGGACACGTAAACCGGTCCACACAGGTTGTCAATTTCCAATGTGAAGGGCATACCTGACTCACTCAGCGGTAAGGCGATTGTGAGGGGGCCTGTGATCGAACCCAAGACCAACGGCCTATTGGAGCAAACATCTCCTCACCCCTTAACCAACTGAGCTACACGCCATTGGCAATTGATTTTTAATGTTGTTGGGTTTAACATCAACTTTTTTAATAAAATTCCAATTAAAGCTTACTTTTTTAATCATTATCTAATACTAGAAGCGTACTCGCGCAATGCAGCGAGATACATCACGATTTTAATGTTTCTTTTAATTTTTTATTTTTTTATCGATTTACAGTACGATTTTGGATGGTTTTAGAGAGTGGTAATGTTTTTTTTTAAATTAAATTTGTTTAATTTAGGCTTAATAATATAATGTTTTTTATATAAAAAAATTAAGTAGTTTGTTAAAATTAATTAATTATCTTATATATTTAAATTGAGATGTTTATCCTGTTTTTGATTATGTATTTTTATATTGATTTACAATACGATTTTGTATGGTTTTAGAAAGTGATAATGTTTTTTTATAAATAAATTTGTTTAATTTAGGCTTAATAATATAATGTTTTTTATATAAAAAAAATTAAGTAATTTGTTAAAATTCATTAATTATCTTATATATTTTAAATTTTTTATATTTAAATTGAGATGTTTATTCTGTTTTGATTATGTTTATCATAATTCAAATTTCATAATTTTAGGGTTTGGAAATTAGAGATAAGGATTTTGGGGGATAAAGATGGAATTTATTAATTAGAATTAAAAGTATTTAAAAGTAGTACATATTGCTTTATTAGTTATTTTTTAAGAGATTTTAAGTAGATTAACATTAAATAATAGTACATAATGCTTAATGAGTTTTTTTTAAGAGTTTTTTTTACCTCTTTTATAATATAGTATAGATTACTAATTTCGATCTAATTTACAATTTAATTAATTTTGATATTATTATTATTAAATAACATTCAATCGACAGTCCAACATTAAACAAAAGTGGAAATTTAGTTTGAGGATGTATAGACAAAAATGGTTCATTTTGCCTTTCTGTCTTACTCACTCACTTACAAATACACATACCCACAAACATATATAAAATACAACATTAATTTATACTCTTGAAATATTTTAAAATTTTGAATAATATTACACACACACATATATATATATATATATATATATAACTTTCAAAAACTTATTCAAATTCCATTAAAATAACTTATTAAAATACATGATAAACGTTGAGTAGTCCTACTTTTAATATCACAAATACTTTAAAAGTGTGTTTGGTTTACGGGAATGGATTGGATTTCAAGTAAAGATTTGGATTTGGATTTGGGGGGATTTGAAATCTCGGCACATTGCAAAAGAATTCCAAATCCACCAAGTTAAATATTTTAAAAGGGTCAAAGGATTTCAAATATGATAACAAATTCCATTCCTGCAAACCAAACATATGATTGGAATGAATTTGAAATCTAAATCCCCACACTGCTATTGAATTTATATATTAAGCGTTAGTTGATGTACAATTCAAATCGACATACTAAAAGTGTGAGAGATGATGAAAGTAAAATGATGCAAAAGCATAATTAATGGTTTAAAATTTCAATTTTAGATTTATGATGCAGCGGATTAAACACATATATGTAATTAAATTGTGTACATTTTAATATTTATTTATATTGAAGTAAATTAACAATTATGACGATAATTATATTGTGGTTTATACTAAAATTGTTTTTCGCAGATTTTGTCATCTAAACTTTCTAGTTTCTACTTTTTTTCTGGGATGTCCCATTCCTATTTTATACTTGATATTTTTTTAAATTATAATTTTTCTATTTTATTTTAGAAGGATATGTATAATCATATAACTTTTTCTAAATGATATCTATATCAACTAAATAATAGTTAGTTTATTACCATTTATTACTTTGGCACGTTGCAGAGCCTAATACCTAAGTAAAAAATTAAATATACCATACAATTAAGGGGTTGTTATCCAAATGCTTACACGGTAAGAGTTTATCGGTAATAGTGAATACTCTAATTTGTAGTTCATCAAAGTGGTATCGTATGTAATAATTTACCTGGCAAGCATTCATCCGGTATGATTCGTTACTTCACTTACAGGGTAAGATTCTTCATCCTTGTTATCGTTCTTACCGTCGGTAAAGTAAATGACCTGGTAGGCAGTTACTGGATAAACGTTTAGTAAACGGGTCCTAAATGAATTATAGGCTCCTACCATAAAAATCCTATTTATAAAACCATGGCCAATTTTTTTTAAAGGGTTTTCTTTTCTAAAATAAGAAATATTATATATTTTAGAAAAGATATATAAAATTAAAAGAACTGTGTTATGAAATAAATAAAATATTGTCATGTTGTATGATTTTGATATGCGACTTTGAAAAAAATACCAAAAAAGTTTTATTTTCACTCCAAAAAAGCATTTATATATTATATTTAAAATTATTGACTTTTAATCTAGTCTCAAATATTTGGGATTTAGTCTCCAAAAATTGGAGTGATCATGATGAATGCCACCATGTTAAAAAATACTTCAAAATATTAAATTTCAATTAAATATTTTGGAATTATAGAATTTTAAATAGATTTTTGTTTCAAACTATAAATTTTCTAAACGTATTCATATATATTTTCTGATAAGAATAGTAGTTATCATGAGAATGATAAAGAAGGGATATTCACCCTTATGTCAATCATAATTGAAAATAAATCGAAAGTACCCTTCTAATCTAATTCATGAGTTGCGACTTAATTTGACCATTAGATCAACACTAAATAAAAGTGATCAAAGGCCCAAATCTCTTCTTGCATTTATCTCGTTAACTCCTCCTAATTGAAGATCAACACTAATGCGGTGCACCGAGATGCATAGATCAATTCACGTGATAAGCTCAATTCATGGGTGAGTATGAGATTAAAAATGATCAAAAGTCCTAATTCTTTCTTACGTTTATCATCTTAACTCCTATTCCCACATGATCTTTCGTATGCATGTTTATATATGTGTGTGTGTATATATATATATATATATAGAGAGAGAGAGAGAGGCTTAATCAAACGAGAATTCCCTAATTTGTGATAGCTGTGAGATCTAATGTGAACCACTTATTTGAGATAATTATGTATATTTATTATTTATATACTAAAAATGTGAATTTGTAACTTTGGGATTCGAATAACAACGAAATTTCAAATGTTAATCTCATTGATTCCCATACAAATTTTGGGTCTCTCCCAACACCACTAAAAAAGGGATAACGGTGTAGCACAATATGCAAAAGAATGCATAACAAAAACTAAAATATGAAATCACACTATATCACAACTTGTATCATAGTGGCAATGTTCGTAGAGTGTATCATAGTAGCAATGTTCACAGTGTTCACAGAGTTTTTTGAGGGTTTCACAATTGTAGCTTATATAAAGTAGTAAGTATCACAACGTGTATCACAAAAGATATGAGTTTAAAACTGATAATGTTTGATGGAGAGAGGAAAAAGAAAAAAAGATAATTAACAATATATTATCCATTAAAAAGGATAATTATCAAAAAATTATCCATAAATTATTATTTTACCCTTAAATTATTACCTATAAATTTAATTTTTTTAAAAATTAATGGATAATTAATTAAATTAACATTATTAAATAGCCATTAATTTTTAATAATAAAATGTTGAAATTGGATTTCACAGTTAACAAGTTCTTCCTTCAATGGCCACTATATATATATATATATATATATATATAGAGAGAGAGAGAGAGAGAGAGAGAGAGATGTGGGTTCATATGAAAACAACATATATTTAAGAAAACATGAGAACAATCGAGTACATACAAAATCATATATGATCCACGCGATTTTGCCAGCTACCAAAGTCGTCCACGTCCATTTTTTTCAAGTTAATGTAAAATCATGTAAAATCATATATGATTTTATACGTGATTTACTGTTTTCTTAAATAATTAGTGTTCTCGTTTGAACGTTCTTATAGAGAGAGAGAGAGAGAGAGAGAGAGAAAGAGAGAGAAAAACGTTCAAATGCAACCCATCTATCTACCACTCATTTTATTTTCACTTTTGTAATTAAGAAAAAAAAATTGAAAATAAAATGAATGATGTATAAAGGGAGTATGAGTTACACCATGTAAAGGGTTTGCATAATAACCTACCCCCCTCTCTCTCTATATATATATTTCAAATAACAACCAAAGATTGATATTTAAAGGGAAAATTTATTGGCACCCTAAAAACCTTATATACACCCCACCCCTACCCATCCTACCACTCATAATTAACTCCATGCGTTTGACTTTTTTATTTTATTATAAAGTTTAAATTACTTTTTATGTTCCCAAGCTAATTTACATCCAAGATTAGGTGTAAATAATAGGACCTATTTAAAAATGAGAGAGAATATAATGTCAGCATATCGTCATCCATGACTTTGGTTAGTCAACGCATTTTTTTGGTGTGATTTTAAAATTTGGGTGAATAAAATGAATATAGTAATACATAAATAATAAGAAATTGCTTTCATTAGAATCCGGGCATTGGTTGAAAATGAGCTTCTAAGTTCAACTCCCAGGATTGTTTCCGCCTCATCCGTACCGTCCCCACCAACCTTTTTTCACCCTCACCTATATTTATTTTCTTCTCCAAAGGTTTCAAAATTACTATGTTTTACTATATATTTTGATTAATTTATTCATCATAACGGCAGATCTAAGATTATTTTTTTGGGAAAGGCCCAGACTAATCCCTTGGCAATAAAACCGACTGCTAAAACATGCAGCTCTGAGGTTATACCCAGTGGCCACAAAGTTACGAATGCAGGGAATCGAACCCGGGTTGAGCGCTATGAACTCCCCAGGTGATTACCGCTACACCACAAGCCTTGTGGTTAGATCTAAGATTTTTACCGATGATGTGTGTTTTTAAGGTGGATCAAAGGTTGTAAACTCACAGTTTGATCCGTTCAAAAAAGTGAATATGGTTTGACCGAAAATTGTGTTGGCTCTTAGATGGTAGTCCAAAACCTAATAAAATTGAACAATCTAAATCCAATTATCATCTACTTACTTATCCAATTACAATCCAATTATCATGCAACCACCATCCGGTTAATAAATAAGTATAATTAATGACATTTTATAATATTATTTGTGATGATATTTGGATGTAGTGTTTTTTAATAAATTCGGAAAATATATAAATAATGGTAGATTAATTAGTTGAAAATGGGATAAAATCACTTGATTGATCCAATCTGATTACACGGATGACCGATAGTAATATCCAATTGATGAAGTCGATCCAATCCAATCATCTACTGGATTGAATTGAATCGGTTGTCCAATGTTAATTGAATCGAATTGGATGACAAAATCCAACATTCAAAGGATGATTGGATCGGAGTGGATCCACCTAAATCTATTGAACTTCAATTGATGAACGTCCCTAACACAAGTACAAGAAGTGAAGTGTTATCAAGGGAAAGAAGTGGACTAAAAGGGGTAGTAGTTCAACTACTCTTGAAATCAAATCATGATATTAAGCCATGAAAGAGAAAGAAAAGACTTGAAGTAGGATTCTACATCCCATATTTGATATTTATTTAAGAAAATCAGATATTAAAACATTTTTTTCATTGTTCTTTTGAGATCATTAGCAGGAACCTTAGTAAGATATAACGTCATCCTTTGGAGTGTTCCTACTACACTGTATCATCAACCATTATAGGGAGGAAATCGTGGTGTCTCGAAGGTTGGTGGATGGTGTTCGGATATGAACCCAAGATATCGCTTATGGATTTCCATCTCCTTAGTATTAGGACAATTCAGTAGAAACCTAGTAAGAGCATCTCCAACAGCATTGCTAAAATAGAAATTTTTGGTTTTTTCTTTGTTATTCCTCTCCAACAGCTTTGCTATATGATTTGTTAAAATAGAGAAAGATCAAAAAATCTCTAAATATAGAGAATTCTCTATAATCTCTAAATTGGAGAGAGAAAATATTATTTGATTCAATCCAACCAATAAGATTCAATTTTTAACATTTTATTTTAAGTTTTTTTTTAAAAAGTGTATTGGGATGATAAGTTATGGAATATTATAATAATATAAATAATGATTTATTCTCTAAAATAGAAAAGTTGTTGGAGTTAGAAGAAAATGTTTTTAGAGATTTTTACTGTCCATTATCTATTTTAGAAAAAAATTAGCAATGCTGTTGGAGATGATCTAAGAAACCAAAGGATATTGGAGGTTTAGTGTGTCCATGGATCAAGGACAAAACAAGAAAGCAATGGAAGGTTTTCCGTAATAAAATCAACGATTAAATGTACAAAATTTAGGTTAGACCATTGTATTGACATTGGTTTTGTAGCATATGATGTCAGTGAATCGTTAATATATAAATATAATTTAAAAGGGACCTTAAAATTATGTTACTAAGCAAATATGCAATGTTTATGTTGTGTTGAATTTTGTAAAATTTGTAATGTTGTAAATCTCATAAAAAGCACTCATTCATCAGAATAAGGTGTATGTTCATCAGAATAAGGTGTATGTTACATTTCTAGAAATGCAATTCCCAAGGGTGTACGCGCTTGATTGTGATAAAATGGCAAAGGTTATTGAGCGTGTGGAAATGGGGGATTGGGGTTCGTTTTTGCACAGGATGCCTAGAGGCGGTATGGAGGCGACTCAGATGGTAGCGTTACGGGATCTCCTTGGAACTGTGATGCTCTCTGGTCAACGAGATAGATGGTGTTGGTGCATTGACGGCTTGGGAGAATTCTCGGTCGCTTCCACTCGGAAGCACATAGACTCTAAAATTTTGGTGATTGATCAGGTTCCTAGTAGATGGAACAAACTTGTTCCCATAAAGGTCAATGTTCTTGAATGGCGTTTGGGTCTGAATAAGATCCCAACTAGGGATAATCTTGTTAAAAGAGGTATTGATGTGCATTCCATCCTATGTCCGATTTGTGACGTGGATATCGAATCTGTAGAACATTTGTTTTTCGAATGTCATATGGCACGAGATATTTGGATGAAAATTGGCCGGTGGTCGAGTTTAGATATTCTGACTCTCAAGTCTAATTCGGATTGGACGAACTGGTTGAGCTCGTTGAGGTTGAAGAAGGTGGAGACAATTTGTCTAGAGGCGGTCTTACTTACGACTCTTTCGTGTATTTGGTCTCACAAGAATGGGACGTTGTTTAGAAATCCTAAGCCCAAGAAGGCGGAGTTGTGGGATAATATTGTCACTCATTCGTACTTTTGGGCTACTAGTAGGAGTAGGAAGATCAAGATTAACTGGGTGGGGTGGTTACAAAACCCACTACTCGCCATCTCTGATATGTAATTTCTTTCCCTAGCGTCTTGCTAGTTTTATATATTTTCTGTCGTTAAAAAAAAAATACAAACTAATCAAAATCAAAATTAATTAATAATTTGAAATTAATATTAGTTAATAATTAATATTAATTTATAGTTTATAATTAATATTTATTAATAATAAATAATAATGAATATCACTCGGAGGTATAATTGGAAGAATGACAAAAAGTTTCTGGAGTTTATTGAAAGGCTACTCCAACTGACGTTTTAATAAGCTAACATATACGCTATTTTTGCCCATCCAAACGACGATTAAGTTACTTTTTGCCCATTCAAAAGTAACTTATGTTATAAGCCAAAAAATAAGCTAGCTTATGTTTACCAAAATGACGTTTATAAAATAATATTTTGATAACTGATGACATATGATTTGCTTTAATCATTACGTGGAAACAAAAGCATGTTATGTTCGTCTCATAAACGATTTTAATGTTTCTAAAAACATATCGTATGCCTTGTTATGATGATCGAGCAATTTGTTATATTTTTACAGAAGTCACAAATTTTTAAAATTCCATTTACTTTTTGATTTTATCAAAACAACGTACATACGCATTTCTTCATCATCCAAAACAATGACTCTAAAGCTTAAATGTTGAACATAAAAGTCGACATAGCCATTCATAAACGTCATATGCCATAAAACCAACATTAATACAGATATTTAACCTAACATCGTATATTGAATCATCAATTTGAATCTGAGACCTCCATTAAGCTTAACGAGCTTAATGGTACTCACAACTTGTTTGGTCAACTAAAATTACTATTTGATAGTGCCCTAATGATATAGAAATTGACTTATTTAGTATGCTTCTAAGGACGTCTTTCTGCACAAAGCCAAAAAAATTCCTAACCTGCCCCTCTCAATTTAAAAACGCGTTCCTTCCATCTATGGAAAAAACTTCCCAATGCAAACAAAAACTTTACCAATCTATACAGACAGATTAATCCACACAAGACTTAATAAAACATGTCAAATGGACGATTGGAATACAAGAATAAGACGCCTGAAAATGCAATCTAGGGGAAGAAAAAGCGATAAAATGCCTTAACATGTAGAATTATTCTCGTACATATATTGAATTAGAAGCAGTCGTACGAATGGCTGTACTGTGTCCAGCACGTACTGCCAGTAACATGAAGCCGTGTAACGGTTCAACTGTCGAGTTATTCAAATACATCAAGACAACATTGAAACACAACATCACTCAAACATACATATCAGCATCACCATGGCGATGAACATAGCGCAATCACACCCATGTAGTTTCAATCATGGAAACTCCACACGCCAATATATCCTGCACACGAGATTATAAGATCACAACATTGATTAATGTAACCAAAGGGTCGTTAGCCCACCAATACCCGGGTTAACTGTAGAGCCTAGCATCCCAGGAGGTCAAGAAACCTCACCAAAGATGAAAAGTGTCGTGAGTTTGGCCATATATAAATATTGTGGGAGGTTAAAATAAGAAAACTAAATATCATGATAAGGTAAGGAGAGAAGGTTAACCACAAGGGTGGTAGTGTGGTTATAAAGACAAAGGATGATAAAATCAACTCGGGTTCGAATCCTGCCATACACGAATGCGCTTGTGGCCACTAGGAGATTTACCTCAGGGGCTGTGGGTGAAACCAATAGTTGTGACTTGCCATGGGATTCCTGAGATCACCCATTTCCAAAAAACAAATAAGAGAAGGTTCATATATGAATCATTGAAAAAGTTCTTGTGAACCCATATGAGTAATCTGTAACGTCGATTCACATATGCATCTTCAAATAGATTTCCTTCGGATTTTTTCAATGATTCACATATTAACTTTCCCTTCCTATCTTCTCATGATATTTAACCTATAAGTATTATATACATCCAAAAATATAGATTCAAGTAAATCTATATACTTTGTATGTGTGGTTACTAGTCTTCTGTTTCTTTATCTGCAAAATGGTTTTTGTTGCGAAACTTACAGAATGGGGCGACCGTCCACCTCTGGTTAGCGCCCTTCTTCCACTCCCAGAGAACAACTTTGGTTCCATCATGCACACCACCGTGTTCTTTATCACCGTTAAATGCATCCACATTAAGCTTAATGTTATTGACCATCCTTACAGCATGATAACCATCACCCAAATCCTTGCTCTGGGTCCAAAGAACAGATTCATCAAGCTTATCTGGATTGTATTCTGTCAGCTGAACCTGCAGAAGCATCATTCACACCCACTATTAATGAGAAGCCTGCACCTTATATGATGAAAGAAAATACTTCACAGAATACAAATGGCAGGACAGTTTCAAATGAGATCTGTAAATATTTTGAGGAATTAGGAACCAACTATTTCATAGAATATTGATGATGAATAACGGTACAATGTTCACGAATACTATTCATTGTGAACATCAAGCATTTTCATCATTCATGATATTCTACAGTTGCTTTGAAGCAGTCTAAGCCTAAGGGGCTGTTTGGTTGGTTTTCCATTAAATCAAAGTTGTCTGTATGGATTAATCTGTTTGTATACTTTGGAAATGTTTTTACTTGGGAGGGTTTTTTCATAGAGGGAAGGAGGTGTTCTCTAATTGGGAGGGGCAGTTTCAGAAAAAAAAACTTGGCTTTTGCACAAAGCTCCCTACTAAAAGCTTAATGAATAAACCATTTTCTATATATTAAGCCACTACTAATTACTAAATAGTCATGTATAGCTGACAAAATTGCGAGTCCCATTAAGCTCGTTAAGCTGCTAACAAACGAGCCCTATGTGTTTTAGATCAAGATCCATAGAAATTACATAAAGAATAAGATTGACCAGTTATTTGAGAGATGCTAAATCCAAAGTTCACTCTTTGACCTATCTGACATTTTAAAAAACAAGATTGACCAAGAACATATTTGTATATGCATGATACCCAATTTAGCATATTCCTTTCAACCCTGCCAAATACCCAATTAAGCATGTTTCTACTAAGAATAACTTAATTCCCATGAAAGAAATGAAGTTTAAGTTCAAGATTGATGAATTGAAGACATACTGGATGAGTGGCACCAATAGAGTGCTTCATTGCCTGTCCAGTAGCTTTGTTGACCAAAGCAAAAGAGGGATAACCCTCTTCATCCTTCACTCTCGTACTAAACTTCTCTTCCTTTATCCAATGCTGCATAAAAACTAAAAAGTCAACCAAAAAAGATATCCAAATTAACATTTGTTTGAACTCAAACAAGTAAGATGGTAGGTACCTGATGATGATCAGAGGGGTTGGTGGGTGCAAGAATGACTTTGCCATCACGGATGGTGAGTGAGTAGTCAGGCTTGGCCTTGCTGTAAAACCTAACAGTGGGTTTATTGTCGGTGTACTTTGGGGTGTGGTGGGTGGTGGTGTGGTGGGTGACATGGACTACAGGCGGTGGTGGTGATGGTTGATGGTGGGACTGGGGGGTGTGGTGAGAGACATGGACTACAGGTGGTGGTGGTGATGGTTCATGGTGGTGGGGAGTATGATGAGGTGGTGATGGTTCATGGTGGTGGTGGCGAGGATCCATTTTGTGGGATTTGATTGGGGTTTGTGATGGAAGAGTTTAGTTTATATAAAGAAAGGAGATTGATGGGGTAGTTGGAAGATCATGTTTTCTTGGCCGGTGGAAATTAATATCATCCCAATCTTCATTTGTTAGTTTTTGCTAGTGACATATTCAAGATTTTTTTTTTTTTATTTTTAAAGAAGCTTAAATACCAGTAAAGTTGTTCGATATATTTTTAGTCTAAATCTATCGTTTTAAGAGATTTTTAAACTTTTTTTTTGTTGATTTCAAAGAATTTTTAAGTTTTTTTTAAATCGATTTCAATAAATTTTTTCGGTTTTTTTCATTAATTTTTTGAGAGTTACTTTTAGTTTTTTGGTTGATTTTGAGGCTCTCCTTTTGGTTGATGGAGGCCATACAAGAAATTACTAGGAGCCACTAAAGTAGAAAGTTAAAAAAATTATGTTAAAAAATTTCTCTTTTTTTAATGGGGGCCATCCTCCCTCAATTATATACATCCGTCCGTTATTTTTCCATTTAAACGATACTCAAGAGTAACACAATTCTTTAAAACAAAGAAAATAGAGGTTTTGAGAATTTTGGATTTATACAATCATTTTTTTGGGTTAAAGTTTTTTTGTAAAATGGAAAGAGTACTAAAAAGTTTGTATTTTTATCAATGTTTTAAAACCCGGGTCGACCCGGTCGGTTCAACCGGTTGAACCGGGAACCGGTCGAGAGACCGGGTCAACTATCACCGGGTTTTTGGGGATTTATGAACCGGATCGAACCGCCGGGTTTTTAAGAAAACCGGTTGAACCGGTATGATTGAACCGGCAAAAACCCGGGTTGACCCGGTTAAAAAATAATTTTTTTATATTTGTGTTTTTATGTTTTTAGATTGATATAAAACTTGTTGTTATGTGTTTTTTTTAATGTTTTTGGATTGATGAAAACTTTTTGTTATGTGTATTTTTAATGTTTTAACTTGTGGACATCAAATTCTTGGTTTTATATATATACATATATAGAGGGAGAATCATGCGATAAGTTAAACATTTTGCGAGAATGCGAGAAGTGTTTAATCATATATGATTACACGGCTTGTAAGTGTGTTTAATCATGTATGATTAAACGTTTATATATTGTCAATATAACATGTGTTTAATCATATATGATTAAATATTTCTCGTTTTCTCGTAAAATGTTTAGCTTCTCGTTTGAACCTACCCCTACATACATATATATAGGGCCAGGTTCAGAAGAAAACTCTAAATAAATGGAAAACCGAAAAACCACGAAAAAACGAATGAAAAAGTATATGAATATGGATGTCAAATTAACGAGAAAAATATGATCGTTTATTTGGTGTAATTTATTTCGCTCGAATTTTGTTCATTTTTCGTATTTTTTCGAATACAAAATAGGGGGTGGAGGTTTTTTTAATTTAAAAAATATTGTTGTAACTGTCTGCTTAATCACATCCATCAGATCATCTAATCTAACGGTTGAGAAGGTGTTTTTCAGTTTTTCATTTATTTGAGGTTTTCCCTTGAACCTCTATATATATATATATATATATATGCAAGAAAATGAAAAATACGTAAATTTTTTGAAATCGGGTCAACCACCTGGTTGAACCGGTTGGACCGTGACCCGGTCACCACACCGGGTCAACCAAAAAACCAGTTTTTATAACATTGATTTTTATCCTTCTTTTATAAAAAAAAAAAAAAATACAATATTTCTTTTAATCCAAAACATAAAGAATCTTTAAGATGATTTTCTTGGAGGAGCGTGGCAGGTGGGGACTGGGGAGTGTTTTAATAATTGATAAAATGGGGCCCACATAATCAACCCACACATCTCCCTCCACGTTTACAAACTTTTGATCGACAAACTCAATTCCAGAACTAGAACCCTTCCAAGTCTTCTAGAAGTCCATGCCTTAATGGCCAAGATTATGGGTCGTTTACCTAATGCTTACCTGGTAAGTGCTTATCAAGTCACATTACCTTATCGATGAATATGACAAGGTCCAAGAGTCTTACCTGGTAAGTGATGATTACGACTCTTACCCAGTTAGCGCTTACCGGATGAATTATTGCGTACGATGCCGTTTTTCATGGACTAAAATTTTAACGGGTAAGGTAAATGATAGTGTTGAATTTACCGGTAAACGCTTACCGGATAAGTAATTGGGTAAACGGCCCCTAAATTCCCATTAATTATTTAATTAAATAAACTTTATAATAACAATTTTGATACCAAGTATCCGAATCCAAGACGGGTTCCTACTTTCATCAGGATATATTTTGATCCACAAAAACTCCATGGCCATACAACATTTGTTTGATAATCTTTAAAACAATAATAATCTTTATAAATTAAAAAGTAAATGGAAGTTATCAATGAAGAATTGTGTACATAAGTTGTGACAATGGTTTAAAAAGCTGATTACTCTTAAAAAAACTTCATAGAAAACTGACCTGAAGTTTGAAGGCAAGACGATAATCGGCATCGAGAATTACGACGCACTGCATTTGTTTTTTCAGTCACTAATAGATGGTTTCGCTCTTTGTTTGCCGGCCATCCAAGCTTGCAGCCTCTCTTCTATCTCAGGTTCAGGTAGTAAATCTTTTGCTTTCATTTCCAGATGATATTTGTATGCTTGATCCAACATCCCATTCAGAAAAAGCCCATGAATCAGCGCCACATAAGAACTTCGATCAGGGTCAAGCCCAATGCCGATCATCTCATTCCAGAGCTTCGACACATTTTCCAGTTCCCCCCAACGACAGAACTTTCTGATCAACATGATGTAGGTATCGTGGTTCGGGAAACACCCCATTGTATTCATCTTTCTCAAGAGCGAAAAAGCTTCTTCGCCTGTTCTTGATGCACGAAAGAAAGCATGGTACGTTCTAACTGTAGGCAACAATCCTCGTTGCAGCATTTCATCAAACACCTCACGTGCTTCCATGATCTGTCGGGCTTTACAAAGAGGCATGATCAGCGAGTTGTAAGTAATCGCGTTTGGAGAAATTCCTTTTTGTTCCATCGATTTCATCATATCACGAGCTTTTTCCACAAGCCCGGCTTTAGCAAGAGCATGAATCACACCATTGTAAACCTTCCTATCTCGATTAACACTAGTGGCTCTCAACTCATCGAAAATCTTTATCACCTCTTTGGTTTCACTGGATTTCGAATAACAAGTTATGATGGTTGAATACGATACAACATCACGAGGGATCCCTCTGTTACACATCTCCCACCATATCCTCTTTCCCTCACGTGGACTACCGATGATATTGCACCATCCGTTGAGAACGATGTTGAAGCTCTTGGTAGTCAACGGGTAAACATCTTTGTTACCCAATACCAAATCCTCTGCTTCTTTCACGTTTTTGTAACGGCAAAGCGCAGACAAAAGATCTTGAAATGCATCGATTCCAACCTCAAAATCAAACCGTTTGTACGCATAAAAGGTGTCGATAGCTTTACTCACATCATGAACAGCAGAATACCTTCTGATCATGATCAACAATGTCTGAGGACTCACCATTGATTGACCACCATTCTTTCCACCTCTCTTCATCTCATCAACCAATGTCCAAGCAATATCAAACCTTCGCATTTTACCCAAGATGGCGATCATCGAATGGTACTGGCGCAAAGAATGTGCATAATCCGGTTGCTTGCCAGCCCATAGGAAGAACGTAAACGCCACCTCCCAATTGTTCTGAACCTGCGAAAGAACTTCTGTCACCAACTCCGGCGAGGCGGTCACACCACATTTCTCAAGATTGTTCTTGATAGCAACACAACTTTGGCCAGGTTTCTTGATTATATCCATTATTAATCCAACATCCCTTCCAAGTTCAGATTGTTTGACTGAATCTTTGGATAGAACTAATTTTTCTCCATAATTTTCTAATTGGTCTTCATTGTGTTCATCATAATTTTCTAATTGGTCTCTATTGTGTTCATCACAATCTGAATTTCCTACACGAGTGGAAGTTGAGGAAGAGAAAAACAATGGAAAACCGTAGGGTTTGATCGAATAGCTACTCAAGGGTTTGGGCGGATTAAGATGTTGATGGTGAATTTGGGTTGAGCAAATGCCAGCATGATAAGTTCTTGAACTGAAATTATTGCGATGTGAAAGCAATAAAAATGATCGCGCAAATTTTCTTCTGTAGTTCCACATCCTATATTTAAACCTAATTCGATTCACTAACAGTAAACAAGGATGGTTTCGTGAAATATGGATTCACGGAAGTGGGTTTGAGTCCAAGAAAGCAATATGCATACATGAGTATATGAACTAAAAGAAAGAAAGGCGACACATACCAGGTGTTTGACAAAATGCCTCAAAGAGAGTCCACCGTTTTAAACAAGTTTCTATTGCGAATTTGCGATGTGAATGTAATTGGCTGCTGTTGAATGCAAAGCTTATCTGTTAGTATAAAAGAAAAAGAAAATAAATGGCTGCTGCAATGCATTACAGAGCGGCGATTTGAGAAATTTCTTCTCCCATATATTATAGAGTGAATGAATTATGGATTTGGTTTATGTGGTTTAGTGATTTTTTTTATCATGGTTTTCATTCTATATTTATTGTGCATTTGGTCCTTGTGGTATTCAATTTATTTTGGTCATGGATCTTCTGACTAACATTTCCATTAACTTTGTTAAATCAAGAACCATTTTAGTCATTTTGCCTTCTTTTTGTTCTTTTTTTATAAGAAAAATATAAACAATATTTTTATACACACAAACACACATGCATATATAACGACATTAAAATAAATAAAATAAGACATTATTGTATGATTTAATTGTTTATTTTTTTTTAAATTAATTATATTAAATACGATTTAATTTTATTATTTTTTTGTAATTGTGAAAAATGATATAGTTTTATTGTTTTAATGCAATTAAAATTTCAATTTAAACAAATCAGGTCATAAAACTATATCTTATTTATTTAGATCGAATAAAATAAAATATGGTTTTATGATTTGATTTATTGAATTAAAATTTTAATTAAGTTAGAGACGATTTAATTATATTGTTCTTTTACTATCATTGCAACAAACAAGCTTATTGTTGATATTTTAACACCAAAAATCATTGAAAACCGTTGAGAAATGAACTATAATTTTATCATCTTAAAATTAGAAGCTCTAACTTTCATATTGTTTTTCAGTCAAAAACTCAAAATCAATTTTCATATTGTTTTTAGTATGATAAAATTAAAGTTCATTTCTCAACGGGTTTTAATGATTTTTTTGTGTTAAAATATCAACAATAAGTTTGTTTGTTGCAATGATAATAAAAGAACAATATAATTAAATCGTCTTTAACTTAATCAAAATTTTAATTCAATAAATCAAATCATAAAACCATATTTTATTTTATTCGCTCTAAATAAAATAAGATATAGTTTTGTGACCTGATTTATTTAAATTGAAATTTTAATTACATTAAAACAATAAAACTATATATATTTTTCCACAATTACAATAAAATAATAAAATTAAATCGTATTTAATATAATTAATTTAAAAAAAATAAACAATTAAATTATACAATAATGTCTTATTTTATTTATTTTAATATCGTTATATATATATATATATATATATATATATATTTATATACATGTGTGTGCATTGTGTATAAAAATATAAATTTTTTATATTTTTCTTATCAAAAATAGACAAAATGACTAAAATAGTTCTTGATTTAACAAAGTTAATGAAAGTGTTAGTCAGAAGGACCATGACCAAAATAAATTAAATATCACAAGAACCAAATCCACAATAAACATAAAATGAGAACCATAGTCAAATAAATCACTAAACCACATGGACCAAATCCACAATTCACTCTATATTCTACTCTTGTTCACTCAATCTTTTCCACATACACATTAACACAAAATAACAAACTAAACCCCAATTACTCACTCTTTTCCATATACACTCCTAGATTAACACAAAATAACAAACTAACCCCCCGACTAATGTATAAAAACTATTAGATGCTATCGACACATCAAATACATTGTTAAACAACAAGTTAAGAACGGTTTTTCTATTATACGCCCTTAGTGCATCTCCAATAACTATACTAAAATAGATATTTTGAATATTTAGAGCATCTTGAACAATTATGTTATAATTTTTTCTAAAATAGAGAGTGAGAAGTCAAAAATCTCTACGAAAAAATTATATCTAACTCCAACTCCTCACGTTAACATCAAATTTTCACACGATAGGGTTGGTTTCGGTGAGAAGTTGAGGTTAACGTGAGAAGCGTGAGAAGTGATTATCAACCGTTGGATGAGAAATGAGTAGACATTAGGATAAGATGCACTTAGGGTTGGCAACGGTTAAGGTATGGGTATGGTAAGTGTTAATCCGTTATTCAATCCATTTAAAATAGCAGGTAACAAAACGGGTAATTATCCATCTCATAAAACTCTTATCCGTATCATACTCCACCCATTAAAAGTAGCGGGTAAGGAAACGGGTAATGACTAAATGGTAAAACAAAATTTCATTTTGAACTATAAATGATATTGTTAAACCTCAAACATATAAGTAAAACATAAGTTCATAAATATAGTTATTATTTTATATCTAATTTGTTGTAGTAAACATTTTATTACTTTAAATATACTCATAGTATAATATTTTAAAAATAATTTAAAAAGTGTAAGACTAACACTTTTCGTTGTATTTATTTTTCTAAATCAGTCTTGTTTCTCATTTAATCAACATGAAATCTTTTACTCGATAAATATAAAAATAAATAAAAGTACACGTTAATATACGACAACATTATTAAAAAATATTAATAATTAACTTAATATAATTATGTATATATACACTAATATTTAATTTTATATAATTATACATACATATATATATATATAGACGGAGGTTCAAGGGAAAACCTCAAAAAAAAGGGAAAACTGAAGAACACTCTGGTAGTCTTTCATCTGGATGTATGCACTTGTGCATACATGTAAATTATGTTTTTTTTTGTTTTTATGCACAAGTGCATTATGCACTTGTGCATATGCACGTGTGCATGTTACAAATTACTTGTATGCACAAGTGCATACCGTCCAGATGAAGGGCTACCAGGATGTTCTTCAGTTTTTCGTTTTTTTGAGGTTTTCCCCTGAACCTGATCCTATATATATATATATGGTCCCTTCTTTTGTTAACCAATGATTTTGTGTTAACTTTGTTAACCATTTTAGACCAATAGGATTTCAAAGATTTTTTAGGTTAATTATATGTAACCGTTTTTTAGCAAAGGTAAATTATGAATTATGAATTTTAAATTTAATTAATATTATATTATATCATAATCACATTATGAGATTTTTATGGGATTCGAGATAATTATGGAATTGATTTGTTTTTTTAATTGTTTATCTTTATCTTCTTATCATAACTTTGATTCTTTTTTTTTTCATTCCTTCACTGTGTTCAATAATCGTCTCATATATATGCAATCACCAAGTGCATTTATGCACATTAAAGGACATCCGGTCTTCATATATGCACACCAATAATCGTGCATATATGTACATAGCAAATTACATATACAACTCCTTAATTTTCTTATATTCAAATTCTAAACAGTAAACAAAAATCTTATGTTTCTTATATGAACAATAAACCCTAATCCACCATTTAAAAACATTCACATATATGAACAATAAACCCACCATTCACAAAGTGCATTTATACACATTAATGGAAATCCAGTCTTCATATATGCACACCAATAATCGTGCATATATGCACATAGCAAATTACATATGCAACTCCTTATTTTTTTATATTCAAATTATAAACAGTAAACAAAAATATTCTGTTTCTTATATGAACAATAAACCCTAACCCGTCCTTCAAAAACATTCATATATATGAACAATAAACTCACAGACAAAGTGCATTTATACACATTAATGGACATCCAATATTCATATATGCACGCCAATAATCGTGCATATATGCACATAGCAAATTACGCCAACACCATAGAGAGTAGAAGACGTGATCCCGAATATTTTGGGATTTGATACCTTTCCTTGATTATCAACAAATACAATTTTAACTTTTTACCCTTGTTCATATAGGAACATCAAATTTGAACAAATTTTTTCTCCTTTTTTAATTTAAAAAACTGTTTTAATCACAACCATTAATTTTCAAGATTAAGGGTCCGAATTAGTTAACAAAGTTAACACAAAATCCTTGGTTAACAAAAGAAGGACCCTCTGTATATATATTATCGTAACGTGTAATGGTAATGGATAACGAAATTTTTTTATCCATATCATACCCACTAAAATTTCGGGTAAACAGGTAATGGATAAGTGGATAAATGGATAAAAATTTCTTTATCCATACCCTTATCCAATGGGTCGAAACACAACGGGTAATGGATTTACCCTTACCCATTGTCAGCCCTAAATCATCATACACTGAGATGCACCAGATCAATTATCTTCTAAGAATCAATTTATGGGAGGGAATTTGATTGATTATCCCTCTCACATCGGTTCTGCATCAGACAATGAGCCCATGCGCAATTAAAAGTGATCAACGGTTCAGATTCACTTATTACGTTTCTCACGTTAGCACTCAACTTCTTACACGATCTTTCACACACACACACACACACACACACACACACACATATATATATATATATATATATATATATTGCAAAATAGTGCATAATGTGCTATTTTATATGATTTTCCATTTAAGACTGAAATTTATAATATTGATTAACACATATTTGTTTGTTTGTGAAATAAAAAAAAAGGTTTATTGGCGGGGACCCAAGGCCCCGTGGTCCACTTTTGTGGACCCTACAGACCCTACCTCTATAAGCCTGCACCGAAAAAGACATCCTGTCTCCCCTCGGATTCGAACCCTAGTACGGGAAACAAAAGTTACACATAGAATTGAATACACATAAAACAAATATATTGTCAAACATACATATGTTCATCAAAACATTAAATACGAGTATTAGATGAAAAAAAATACAAACCAATAAAATAAAATATTTATGAAAATAATGAAGGTTTATTTATTATGATCTAGATGTGTATGAAAGATAATCATAGTTTATTCATCAGATTAACGTTTTAAAATAAGAAAACAATCACGATATTTACAAGAGTAAATATTAATTAGAATAAATGATCGATTGAGATTGGTTTGTATAGTTTATACCAATTAGAGAGTTTCTATTTGAAACGACTCTCTTTATATAGTTTTGGTATAAATTTAGGGTCAGTTTGTTATTTATTTATAGTACGAGGTGTATAAGTGAAAAATTCTCTCTTTATTTAAGTCGGCACAACTCCGATCGGATTACGTCAAGGGTTTCAATCGGGCAGGTTAGTTCACGAAAATTCTTCTCGATTTCCAATCTGAAAGTTGTTCTTAATTTGTTTACATATAGATCACATAGCAGAAAAACCTAGAATCAATCATGAATTCCAATCCACGGAATTTAGAGATCTTCATTCAAGCCCCAGATCTTCAAATCCCAACTCGTGCCCTAACCCTAACCCCTAATCTCACAATCCATCATCTCAAACAATCGTTTCTTTCCCAAATTAGTTCGATTCATCAATCCCTTGCATCCTCCACTTTCTTCACCTTGAACGGCCGCCCCCTTTCCGATTCCGCCACCGTTGAAAATTCCGGCGTCACGAGTTCGTCGACGCTAAGCCTTAGGTTGCGTCTATCCGGCGGTGGCGGTGATGGCGGCGCTACGGGGGCGGAGTCACGTGACTGTTACCTCAACATGTATGCGGAGAAAAAACCTGATAAGTGTGATCCAAATGAGCAGAGACTATCGAAGTTTGTGAATTGTGCGTTATCGAATGAGCCTTTGAAGCATCCTATTGTGGTTGATTATTTGGGGAATTTGTTCAATAAACAGGCGTTAGTGGAGGCATTGTTGATGAAGAAATTGCCTAAAGCTTTTTCTCATATAAAGGGTTTGAAGGATATGATAGTAGTCGAGCTTGCATCGATTCCGGGATCGGATTCTGATAATGGCGGTGAAGTGAAGTTTCAGTGTCCGATTACGGGGTTGGAGTTCAATGGGAAGTATAAGTTTCATGCCTTGAAAAGTTGTGGGCATGTGTTAAGTGCCAAAGCTTTGAAGGAGGTTAAATCCTCATCTTGTCTTGTTTGCCATAAAGATTTTGTGGAAGATGACAAGATTGCGATCAATGGGAACGAAGAAGAGGTGATTGTGTTACGAGAGAAGATGGAAATGGGGAAGGCAAAGTTGAGAGAGAAGAAGGTGAAGAATGGAGGTGTTGGTGTGGATGGTGAGATGGGTGTTTGTAATGATGGAGTTAAGGTAAGTGGGACTAAGCATGGGATTGATTTGAAGGCTGGTGAGAAGGTTTCGGGGAAGATTGAAACAAATGGGAAAGTTGTAAATGGGAAAAATGAAGCGAAAAGATTCAAGGCGGGTGATCGGGCTCCTCAACATGCGAATAAGGAAGTGTATGCATCTATTTTTACATCTTCAAGGAAATCGGATTTTAAAGAAACATATTCGTGCAGATCTTTGCCACTCGGGAGGAACTGACTGGAGGTGTGTGTCACGGTGGTCGTAGCGTGAAAGTTGCTAGCGATTTGGGTGTTTGATGTATGTATGGTTGTAGTAGTTCATTTTGATGATATTATTGTTTGACATTAATCATCAAGTGTCTGCTTTCTTTTTTCGAATCATAAAGCTGCATAGTAGTGTTGTTTAAAGATATTGGTAACCATGAAGCTGCATAGTAGTGTTGTTTAAAGATGTTGGTAACCATGTTAAAGCAATCTATCTGGCTGTTATGCTTGGCTTTTGAAATCTTTTATGTACAATGTATGCTGGTGCATTTGATTTTCTGGGTTCAATTTGGTTTTAATGATAGTTAACATGTTTATTTGTTCAAATAGTTGATGTTGATTAGAGAAGTATATGTCCAATTGAAATTAGCATAGCATGGTTCATGTTGGAGGGGTTGGTGCTTCTTGCATTTCTGGCCTTTTTATTTGGACATTTTATCAAAAAGGGTTTTTGAACGGCAAACAAAATCGTAAACGGGTAAGAGGCTGGTTACCAAATTCTTATTGGATAAGCGCTTACCGGCAAGAGATTCACCTTCATTTACCTTATCGTGTGACATCCTTGGCCATGAAAATGGACTACCGGTGAGCATCTTAAACCCGGTAAGCGCTTACCGGGTAAGTGTCGTTTCTCACGCATTGGTAAAACTCTCGGTCCTTTCTTTGTGTCTTACCAAGTAAGCTTCTTGGTCCTTGCCATATTCAATCAACAAGGTAAATGATATTGATAAGCGCCTACCGAGTAAGTGTTTTAGTAAACGACACATAAGATACTCAAACTTGCAACAATAGGTTGTAGAGATTATATTGTTATCGGTAGGCCAAACCCCACTTGGTCATTTTAGAGAATTTCACTTTTTAGCCAACTTTTTTATCTTTGAACCAGAATAGTTAAGTTTTTGTAGGTACGGCTTTCCTAACTTGTGAAATCTACATTTTATAAATAAAACATGATTATGATGGGTCATTTCACAAACCACTATGGAGATTTCGCGTGTCATTTTGCAAGCCGTTGATCCCATTTTACAAACCGCCCCTCATTCAGCAAGCCGCCAGCCCATTTCACAACCAGACTATATTTAATTTAGAAAAAATACATTTCACAAGGTGCAAAAAAGGTACTTACAAAATTTTGGCTATTTTGGTCAAATTGGAAAAAAGTTAGCTAAGAAGTGAAGATGGTAGTCCAAAAGCTAGTTTAGTCAAAAAAAAAGTTATCATACCTTTTAATTTTAGTTTTATGATGCAAAAAAACCATATTTGTTCACATATACTACTGTACTTAAAATGACTGAAGCTGTTATTCCAAATCCTATTTGAGTTGATATGGACAAACGTTCATGTGCTAAAAATATATAGTATATTACTATATGGGTTGAGTTCTTGTGAGAAATTGAAGTTAACGTGAGAGGCGTGAAAAGTGGTTATCAACCATTTGATGAGAAATGGACGCACATTAGAATGTGATGCACTGTATCAATTCTCTTCTAAGGCACAATCATGGGAGGGAATGGGATTAAAAGTGATCAACAGATCAGATCCACTTCTCATACGATCCTTCACCATTACTATATATTAATTTTTTTGAAGTATATTATCATATTTTTAACGCCAAGTTTTATCATTTTTTTTTGTCGTGAAAGTTGTCTTGCCTTGTATAATAAAACGTGTAAAGTTTTACCTTTATATAAGTTTTTTTTGCATTGATATCTAATATATTTGACTGAAGTTGCCCTTGTATGGTCAATTTCATACCTGGTTGTGTTATGGTGAAGGATACAAGTAAAGCTGCTGCAGAAGGTTCTATAATACTTGTAAACTCGACTTGATTGCTTTCGAACATGCGTACTTGGATGTGTTGCCTCAGAAATTGCGAGTGCTTAAAGGTTGAACCCCGTTTATGCATTAAGCTCAAAGTGCCAAAATAAATAATGTGTTTTGAGTTCTGCTATCATTAATCCTACCTTCCATTTAACTTACATCTTTGTTTTGAGTTGTTCCTTTGATCATTCATTTTCACTTGACGGAGTTTAAATGTTGAAAGCGGTACAATGACATTGGGGGCGACCATCAAACATAAACACAAATATTCCTTTGGACCAATCTTTCACAAAATACAATCCACCGTACAATTTTAGCTAAATGAATCCTTCTTCTTATGTCTCATTGTGCTTAAAATTAACCCAAAATTTCACTTCTACCAAGAGTCGGAAACTCAAAAATAATTGCTAATGATAATGAAAAGAATATATTGTCAGAGGGATTTACCGACTGGCTGGCTGATCTGTGGACAACCTGTCGAATCCATATCCACCGCACTTCACCAGGTTACATGCATGATCGACCCACAATGTAGTAGTAGTTGTAGTAGTTAGGCGACTGCTGACACCGCTTCAATTGCACTGCCCAATGGCCAAGCAGCTTCAACTAATGAATTTTGGTACTCAACTTTTTTCACCAGTGTAATCTCTTGCCATGGATCCAGGTCTGTTCAACGACAAAAGCAATTAGATATTCTTTTTCTACCTATTGTTTATCTTTTTCCTTATTCTACCATGGCAAATGAAGGGAGGGTTGTTAAGAAAGGCACCATAGTTGTGTCCTTATGTGGGTACAACTTACCAAAGCCATCTACAAGTAATGTATACTGATACACAAGATCCATGCATAAGTATGGTAGGTTGTCATCAGGCTTCCCAACATTAGGATATGTAGATCTGGCATTCTCAAGTGTGGTTTCACAAGCACGCTTAGCAGCCTCCTGGAAATCTGCTGGACGAACTATGGCAACAGGTTTACTTGAATCAACAAAACCGGCCTACATGAGAGAGAGATCTCACTGGTTAATATGTGTATGAAACTAGCCTTTGATGAGGGGATTAAATTTTCTGATTTTCCAAAAGTTTTTGAAGGATATTATGTGATACCTCAGCAGCCCGGTCAAAGAAGAATGAAGCCACAAATAGATTCTTTTGTCCATCACCACCCCCACCATTCCACACCCCACCAAAAGTGCATTTCATGTGGGTGCAAGTTGATTCATTAACCTTAAGAGCCTTTAATGCTTCTTCCCTGCACTTGTTCATGTTTGAACCAGAAGGAGGAGATGAAGCTTTGTATTCAGTTCCTCCATATTTATAAACCCCTAAAAGAGAAGACATGGATAATGAATTAATATCCAGGTGGCTAGTGAACAGATATTCCAATCTAAATAACAGCGGTCCAAAGTTGCACATCATACCATTTTTCTGAATTCTATTTAGTATTTGCAACTCAAAACAAAGAAGATACATAACATGACTGAACATAACCATTTTAGAACTTAATATCCTCATCTGTAGGACCACTAGGTGGTTTCATAAAAAATATGCAGAAGTTTGAAATGCCAGAACAATGCAAGGGAAAGCAAGATAAGTGCTAAGAGACACTGACTTCAGCATACCATTATAGCCAGCCAAGACGCATGGATTGTCGGAACCTTTTGTGACTTCCAGGATCTCAGCTCGAGCTGCTAATAATCCATACTGCAAGTAGCTGTGAGATGATACAAAAAGGAAATTAAGTAAGAAGTAGAGCAAATCAATATGACCACAAATGCAGAAACAGCCACAAAACGAAGACAATAAAGCAGTGGAAATATACACTGAGTCACCAATATATCCAATTGGATTGTAATGATATTACATCTTTTTCCACACTAAGGGTTGGTGTGGGGAGTCCATATCCATATAGAAACAATGAAGATATGAATCAGTGTAGATTGTAGTTTATAGCCTTCCTAGCATCATATGATACAGGTTAGATGGCCTACTCTCTTAGTTCTCTGTTTATGGTAAATAGGCTTCATGTTCTGATAGTGTTCTATGTTCTCGATGTCGGCTACAAAGAAAGTAAATGTATTTTCAAACAGGGATGAGGGAAACCTGTTCTACCTCCTCGATCTCACCTATAAAGAAAGTGTGTGTGTGTATATATATATATATATATATATATATAGGGTCCGTTTCATTTACAAACCATCTAATTCTAACAAACTATACAACCCATTATATTAGGAAACAATAGAGATATTTATCAACAATTATCATGACTCATTAATTTATGATTGAGATATATATGGAAGGATGATGAGGCAAACCTGTGAACATAAAGGTAATATTTAGTTCCCATGAGAAACATTTCCTTCACATATGTATCCTCTCCATTTGATATCCTTGGAGCCTTCGCAGCTTCTGCCTCTGAAATAGCGTATGCCATTTGTACTGATCCACCACCTAGATCAACTACCCCAACAGTGTCTGAATATTTCTTACCTAATTTTTTTAACAGATAATTTATGGTCACCTGTAGGTATGACAAGGGTTTTAATAAGCAAAGCAAGAATACGATAGAATAAGGAAAGCGGTGTCTTACAAACCAATATCAAAAGAAGTTTCAGGTTAACCCTGGAGACACATTAGAGCTTAAAAACAAGACCGCAATGTTCACCCAGGAAAAGAGTTTACACACACACAAATATTCCTCAGTCAATGTTCTTAAGCACAAAACATGCATCTTAACAACTATTGACATTGCAGCTTCTTTCACAATTCTTCATGAAGAAAAAACTCATTTAGTCAGTAACCTGTGCCTAAAGCACCCAACCAAAATCTGTCATTTTTGATGTATTTTCTGAATGCATTCACAAAGATGAAATTGACCCAACATTTATACTAAGAACACATACATTTACAAGGATGCAAGAAGTAAGTAGCTTACCCATTGATAAGCACCTTCCTGAGTTCCATCCAGAACAGTTACCCAATCATCGTTCGACTTGAGACTGCTCTTAACTTTTAGAAAATCTCTCACCTATATGAAAGTAAATTCTAAAATCAAATAAAACAAAATAAAAGTCTTCAAACAGGAGGTAATCTTGAAGGTGAGAAAAGAAGTTTGCAGAGAGTAATATTTACAGCTTGCAAAATTCTTTCAGATGCATCAACTCCCAACTGTCTTAGGCCTGCAGTTGCCTGCATAGAGATGTATGATTCAGGTATAAACGCATACAACTCTAACAAAATACAGAAGCGCTATTAGCCATAAAAATCGCTAACCCCAACTTTGACAGGTGTATTTTGGCGCACATCCTTTGGAACGACCTTTTCTGCTTTATCCAGAAGAGGCAGAAGAGAATCTGCAGCTGCTTTAGGGTCGTTTGCATGTGCACTCAAACCTGGTTGCAACTACAACATAGAAGTATCAAATGAAATCTTAGTCCCCTTTATACAACAGGTAGATTAGAATGTCAATAACAACCGAAAACAAACTCTTATTGCCTTAAAATGCCAGACATGTTTCTTATCGCTATTTTGTAAAAATTGTCTAGAAAGAAAGCAAAACATCCAATGTGTAACTAGTTAGCTTCGGATCTAGATGGTCTATTTATTTGATGATCCTAAGAGACTTATTAGCTTAGTACACAAAAGCATGTATGAGCATCTTACTTGGTCCAAGATAGAGCTGGTAGATGTGCATTCACATAAACTAACACACAAAGGACCAAAAGTACTTCTAATCTTCATCATAAGTTAATCAAATGGAATGCCAAATACTACATGCACTAAAAAGCAGATAGCCGGTCCTATTTTCTGTTCTTTCCACACCATCTCTATTTGTTCAGTGGTACAATATTATCTATTTCGATTTCCAAACGAAACTATAGCTTATTAGCACTGACCACACGCATTGGTTAACAAATCTGAAATAATTGTGCGTCTAAGAAATTAAATTACCGTATATGATTATGCGAAAAACTCAACAAAATGGGGCCTTGAAGTACCTGCTCAAAAAGCTCAAGCTCTTTGCCAATGTGCACAAGATCCAAATTCTGATCGAAACAGAAGACATGAACTCTACTCCCCGAACTACCGGCATCAAAAATCACGGCATAGCTATTCGATGGCGGATCCGTCTGCAGCACGTAATTTGGCGTAAACTTGCGGTTCGTAGGCAAAACAGCATCGTTGGGAGATCGCGTCGAAGGCATCAGAAACAAAACAAAGGAGACGAGGAGGAGAGGGATCGAAATCACCAAAACAACCCCGCGGTAGCGATGGATTTTGTCGGAGAGAGACTCGTTGTACGGCTGTTGACGATTGCGTTTCAGCATTTTGTCGAGTTGATCCGCCAACGGTGGCGTGGAGAAGACTTGACCTTCTAGGAGCTCGGCGGCCGAAGGAGATCGATACCGGATCTGACCGTTTCCGGCTGCGGCAGCTGAAGGAGGCTTCACGGACTGATGAGAATTCTCCTGTACAGACTCCAGCTCTCCTCAATTTGAAATACACACGCTTTACGATTCAAATCAACCGATCAAAATCTCAGATCGACCGATTTCACACAAAAAAACTAGTTGTCACAACACGAACCGACACCGAATCAGATTTACAACCATATGAAATTGAAATTTGATCGGAGAACAACAATGCCGTCGTGTTTCTCTCTCTCCTTTTTCCGATCGGAGATTTTGTTTCGAGTACAAAAATTCACAGCACCTATATATTTTTTATAACCTGTTAACTACGCGAACATATTTTTTAAGTCTAACCGCAGCAAAGGCACGCACGCCACGCCTTTACGTGATTTGGACAAAATACACAAACGACCCGACCTTTTGTTAAATATTGTAGTATTATTATTTTTATTAACTTCAAAAATTATACTATTTTTTTACTTTTTATCTAGTTATTATTGAATTAAATTAATTAATCTGTAACTGTGCAATTTTTATATAGAGGTTATATTAATATTGATTATTTTATCCTATTTTTAAGTATTACAAATATTTATATTAAAAATTCTAGATAAAAACCATGACCATGAAAATGGGGCATGGACAAGTTGTCTTACAGCTCAGATACAAGTTGGGTTGCATATGCATATTATTGTCCTGTCTGTTATTTAGAAAATAAAAAAAACCAATTCCATATGAAATAATGTCAGAAAAAGATAGAATGTACACGAATATTATTTTATCCCAAAAACCAGACATACTTGTAAGATTCCATATCGGTTGGGAGAGGAACAAAAGTTGTCTTACCTTCTCAATCAGATGTTTTAAAACCGTGAGTCCAGGTGTGAAGAAAACAGACAATATTTGGTACGGATGTTGTTACAAGTTCTGATTATGTTGTCTGCCTATTTACTTGTTGAGAGGATAGACGTACTTTTGATGTAATTGATACCGAATTTTGTTGTTTTTTCTAGTTTAAGCATTTATCAATTCTATTAGGATTGTATTTCTCGATGTCCCTAATCAATTCTATAAAAAGGGGCGACAAAAACTTGAGAAAACAAACGTCAACACAAGACAGAAGAGTGCTAGCTGTTAAATAGATTACGTTATAACTACGCATCGTCAACTTCACAAGTTTGTTCTTGATCAATAATATGCTATTAGGGGTACACAGACCATAAATACTTTTCCGTTGACTTCGCCTTGTTTTCAGGCGGATTTCTGCTTTGAAGGTGGTGGAAAGACGATACGAAAAGCCCACCCGGCCGATATCGCTCCTATGAATGGAGCGATCCAGTAAACGTAAAACTGCTCCCATGTATTGTGTCGATTGTTTACATATGCCCATCCGAACGCCTACAAAAATCAAAAACAATCATCGCAAAATAAGGGGTTGTTTACTAATTGTTGATCATGTTACTCGGTAAGAGGTGAGGTTGTTTACCATACACTTTTGACTCACAATTAATGTTTTGAGAATATATAGAATCTTATTAGATTACTTTCCAAAAGAACTCTTCTAGCAAATGTCATTGATATCAGAGTCAACGTCTATCACTCTAAGTATTTGACACTCTAGGCAATTTGTGTTCGTCTAGCCTCTGTTGGGTGGTGGGGGCGGATGATTGACTACCACAACGGTTAGACTTGGGTCATTTCTCCTTCATATATGTTGGAGTCTCCCCTCTCTCGTCAATGACTCTTCTGGAGAGTAATTAAATGGGGTTCTACACATTCTCACATGCTATCAGAGCAAATTCTTACCACCATAGGGATTCTGGAACGCTTAGTACTCATCTAGTCCCCTCTTGACATTTTGGAAAAATATGTGTCATCTGGCCTTTGTTAGAGAGGGCAGATTAAAGTCCCACATTAGTTGGACTTGGATCACTAGTTCTCCAATATATATTACAGAACCTTGGAGGTTCCACATATTCTCACAAATGCTGACCGAGATATTGACTTGGTAAGGAAAGAAAAGTCTCAATACTCGGTCAGCATTTGGAAACCTTACCCCGACTGTACTATTACCCGGTCAGCATTTGCCGTGTTGGTAAATTAAAAGCAAAATTTATGTGGTAACAAACTTAAAAAGAAGTTTGTGAATGTTAGTTACATTGGCAGGATTCATTGAAGGACCTGTATAGCCTCCACCGACAACAACGAGTGTCACAATGGACGTCGAAAGCATCGCGTTTTTCATAAGCAAACTGTTAGGGCCTCTAAGGATAACGTAGAGGACGGCAATGGTGCTCGTGAAGGTCAACATGCCTTCGACAATGGCGCCCGTATGCATGTCTACTTTTAGAGAAGGTCCTCCTAACATATGTTTATATTCCAGCGGCATGAATTCCAGAATCGCAAAAGCACCACCAACAGCACCAACAGCCTGCAAGAAATCGCCATAGATTCTGAAGCATTTTCATGTCAATTTGGAGTTCAAATTTCTACTTATTAATCACGTCAACCACACCTTTTTGGAGATCCAGAAGGAAAAAGTTTAATTCAACGAACACGAAACGAAATCTAATCTGAAACTTAACTAACTTCGATTGATTTATGACTTAAGGTGTTCAAGAAAACTATTGGACCGTTTAAACGATCGAACCAAGTCAAATCGGACTGTTTTCGGTGGTTTGAATTGTCTTATGATTCGGCCTGCGGTTTAAACGTTTTTCTAGCGATCTAAACCAAACTGGCCGCCAAAAATATGTATAAATTAATTATATTAGTTTTTATGTTGTTAAAAAAATTCATCTAAAACATTATGCTTTTAGTTTTATTTATCAATTGATCACTATATCTAAATTAACAAAATTCTGAAATACTTCAAAAAAAACAAATCCAAAATCCCAAATAGTCCTTCTACATGCTCAATATTTATCCAAAATACGTTTTTTTTTATAATTTGGTATATTATTTTTCTAATAATGTTATATCTAGGGATGAGATCGGGACCGGACCGTACCGAACCAGTTGGTAACGAAAAATTTTGGAACTAAAAACGGGCACCGAAAACCGAACCGTATGTACCTGTTGGTTTCGGGATGAGAAAATCGGTACTAGGACTACTTAGGACCGTAATTTTTAAAATATATCAAATATGTATGAAAACAATCGCAAACCAAAATATATTCATAAAATTCCATGGAGGTGCCGAATCCCGAATCCTAAATCTCGAATCCGTCGATTTTTTGATGTGTATGTAGGGGCCCAGTTTTTTTATGGTGATAAAAAAAATTGGAGAAGAGATTGGTACTTATGAGAAAGTTTGGATTGTTTAGGAGATGATTTAATTTGATTAGGAAAAAATATGCATAATCAAAAGTGTATAAAAGATACTACCCTTTAACATTCCCGGTTCGGTTTCTGTATTTTCGGGAAATTTCCAGTACTGAATCCCGAATTTGCATATTATTTAGAACCGAAAACTGGACCGAATATATGGTACCGGTTCGGTTTGGGAAAACGGCCCGGTTTGCTCATCCCTAGTTATATCGGTAAAAATTTCATTTTAGATATAAATGTTATGTTTTTTAAGTTTAAAGCCCATAAGAAGCTAACATTTTTTTACGGTCCGATTTGACGTGTTTGATTACTTGTTGCCAAATTTGGAAATTTCCTAATGCGCCATGACAGTTTAGTTTATGGTCGGATTAAACTGTCCAAACCAGCCTGCAAACACCCTAATATATATACTTTATGCACTGTATAATTGGAAACCCTATTTTGGTCCAATTTGTTGTAATTACCTGAGCAGGAAAACGGACTGCGGCGGAGATGAGAGAATCGCCACCGAGTCCGACGGCGTAAAACGCAGCAGTACCAGTAGGATTAAAGCTAGCGCCACCTAAGGCACCGGCGATCGTACCGAAGACGAACAATAGGATGAAGACGAGGGAGATTGTGACGAAGATTGAAGCAATTCCTTTGACGCCGATGGCCTGAGCTATAACGGAAGTAGCAGCACCAAGTGAGGAAGCACAGATCACCCACAGGAAAGTCAAGACACCATCGCCAATCGCAGCCTTGAGTAGGTCCATATATCCGGCTCCGATTAACCGGAAAAAGGTGCAGAAAGTGGTGGAGTTGGGTTTGGAAATCTTCGATTGCGGTTATTATATATAGACATTTTTGGAGTGTTGAAAGAAGAAGGGGTGTGTGAATTGATATTTAATGGAAATGGTAAAATAGTGATTGAGTGATGAGTGTGATCGACCAACCAACTAGAATTTGCAAGGTTGGTAGAGTTGAGGTACATCACTAAACAATTGCAATATATGTTTTGATAAATGTATATATACACATATATATAAAAGATTTAATGAGAAAAATAATTAAGGTAAGAAGGTAAGAAAAGATCTGGACCTTAATCACTTTTAATCTCAAACTCACACATGAATCGCCGTTGATATGAAGATTGATCTCGTGCATTTCATTTTGGTTCACCCTCATGCTAATGTGTATCCAAGGATAAAGATCCCTTTACCGTAACTTTCATTGTCACATTGAACTCCCCCATACATACATATATATATATATATATATCATAGTGTATATTTTATTGATAAAATATATGAGTTTAAAGAACAGACGAACTCAAGAACCATGTTTTCGCAGAAGTGGCGGTTCTATGTGTAAGCAAGTTCCTTCAAACTACTCGGACGAGAGGTAAGATGGAATCGTTTTTAATTCTCAATTTCTTTTTTATGTTTTTCATATGAACGTTTTTGCTATCAATCATTTTATATAATCTTAATTAAAATATGTAATTTTTTATTAGTAAATGTTACAATTATATACATGCACAAATGTGTAGTAAAAATTTACATTCATGCAAAATCAAATATTGTCATAACCATTTTATTAAATTTAACATTCTGCTTTATTGGATGTCTTCTTTTGACTTTGTTAAAGTAAGATGCCTTGTTTTGACTTCGATAAATAAAATTTTACTCTTCTACCCAAAATTTAGTCTAAAACTAAATTTACAAGTAAATAAACAATAATTTTAGGACGTGTTTGGTTTGTGGGAATGTATTAGATTTCAAATAAGGATTTGGATTTGGAGGGATTCGGATTTGGGGAGATTTTGAATCTCTTCATGTGTTTGGTTTGTAGGATTTGGAATGAATTTGAAATCCATTCATTTATAAATCTTGTTTGTTTTGTAAGATTTGGATTTGAATTGGGATTTTTTTTGGTTATTATTTGTTTGTTGTATAAAGAATTTAATTCTATTGGTAAATTACTTTTTTTTTTTTTTATCGTATTCTCCTGTTGCATTTGAAGAAGTTGCACGTATACATATGTATTCAATAATTTCAAGTTTTCAACTCAAACTTCATATTTCTGAAAATTTCTATCAACTAATGGAGTTCATGTTAAATTTGTTGTAGGAAATTGAAATCGCTTTCAGGTACTTATTTGGTGTTAATTTTGTGTAATATAGATGAAGATGAGTGGATTGAATCAGTTGATCCATGAATTTGTTTCGATTTGAATTTGCAGGTGACTGAGAGGCCGTTTACCAATCACTTATCCGGGTAAGCGCTTACCAAGTCATATAACCTTATGGATGAAGATGGCAATGACCAAGAATCTTACCCGGTAAGAGCTAAGACAAGGACCAAAAGTCTTACCCTGGTAAGTGATGGCGAAGACTCTTACCACGGTTAGAGCTTACCGGGAAAATTGTTGCATAAGATACGTTTTGGTGGACTAAAATCTTACCCGGTAAGTAAGTGATAGTGTTAAATTTTACTGGTAAGCGCTTATTGAAAAAATTGTTGCGTATGATACCGTTTTGGTGGACTAAAATTTTGCCCGCTAAGTAAGTGATAGTGTTAAATTTTATTGGTAAGCACTTATCCGGGTAAGCGTTTGGTAAACGGCCCCTGAGTGAGAAATAAGAAACACAACGAGTCATCGAGTTAATTAACTCGAATTGAAATCCTCCATTCCTGTTCCTAACTCAGCCACCATGCACCAGTACAGAGCTTTGCTTTTCGCATAAATCTTCAATCAATTGAAAAAATCAACAAAATTTATCGTGTTTCTGATTTCTGCCTCATCTGATTTCCGATCACGGTTTTGAAAAATGATTTCTATTCCATTCCAGAAGCCATGGCAAACATTCGTTCGAACAACGACGATGACGAGAATGTAATTACTCCTGATTCTGAGATAAAACAAGTTGTTGTTCCTGCAAATCGCCCAATATCATTACGATGACGATAATGTATTTATTTGTTTTAAGGCCTTAGAAGTGATCGATTTATGAAATCCATCAGGATTTAGATTTGAAATCCCGACCCATTGCAAAACAATTCCAAATCCACCAGGTTAAGGATTTTAAAAAGGTCAAACGATTTCAAATCCGGTCAACAAATTCCAATCCTGCAAACCAAACACATGATTGGAATGCATTTGAAATTCAAATCCCTCTAAATCCATTCCAATTCCGCAAACCAAACATGCCCTTAGTTTTAAATCCAATAATACAAAATTTTATATCCGTCAGAACTCACAAAAACTCTTTACCTATTTCCATAACGACCCTTTGTTTTAATAAATATAATTTTGCCATCGAAAATCAAAGGAGAATCACTAACAAAATATTTAAAAGCATGACATATAGTTTGCAAGAGCAAAGATTAAACAAACATATACAGTAGTTGATGCTTGCTGATGATGTTTACCATTCAATCCAGATGAAGGCTTATTGCATAGATTTGCAATATCCATATTTATTTATTTATTACTACTACTACTACTACTACTAACTCTAATCCTATTTTCCATATTTATTTATTACTCTGTAGCCTTCCCTTTGCGCCTGCTGCTGGTTTCCAGAAGATAACAAACCATGGAATCAACATCATCACCAAATATGCTGTAAGCCTCCATAGCCTGCACATAACTGAACCCCATTGACAACACCATCTGCATGCTGCTGCATAGCACCTTTCCTTCACTCTCACCTCCAGATGCTGCTTTTTTTTTGTCCAATTACCATGGAAATGGAATTCAATGGATGGAATGGAATCAGGTTTTGAAAAGATGGGAAAAGAAAAGAAAAGGTCAATAAAATGATTGCAGTGGATAAATCAAATAGCAGATTTAAACACGTTGAGACTCTTCTAAGGTTCTAAGGTTCGTTCATCCGATGAATACCGAACCCTAGACTTCAAATCCGAATTCACGTGAACTCAAGATTTCGGAAGAAAATCAAGGTTTCCAAAATCAAGTTGTGACCATCCAGACTAGAGGCGGCCAAACCGACCCGGCCCGGAACCACCGGAGGACCGGACCGGGACCGGCCTGGCCCGGGACTGGTTATAGGCCCGAAATCAGGGACCGGTTATGGGACCAGGCCGTCCCGGAAATTCAAAAATGTTACCGTTATTTTCTAGCCGTTGGGAACGTTGATGGGTCGAACCGGGACCAGGACCGGTTGCCGGAGTTACTGTTACGTCCCGGGACCAATTGGGCCCGGCCCAGGAGTTTTTGGCCACCTCTAATCCAGACTACACAAGGCTAAGAGGCCCAAAACAAAACAGGCCTGAAAAAGACTACGGCCGATCATAAAAAGCCCAACAAAAATTGCCAAAAGGAATAAAAGAACACGAAAATATCCAAAAACCACGCTTAAACAATGTTTTTGGGCTTCACGGGCCTAACCACGGCGTGCGTCTTGCTCCGGGTTTCAAATCAACAGGTCATAGGCCTGAAACGGAGCCCCGTAGCCAAACTTACGGCCGTTTAAGCGTGGCCCCCTTTGGTAGCCCGATCATGGGCCTCCAAGAATAATAAGGCCCGATCCTCCACGCCAAGGCCCACATCAGAAAATGAAAGCAAAACGACAAGATATATATATCAACTCCTTACTGCCTCCAGAAGATGACGGTTCAGCACCAGATGTCGAAGATTCTCTTGGACCAAGTTGCTGTTTGAACTTGTCATTTGCCATATATTCAGCCCTCGAAGCTTCCATCACCATACGCTCGATTTCTTTCTCGGTTAGCTCCACGTCTGACCAAAGAAGAGCCTGTATTCATCTATATACATGTTAGAATCTGCATCTCGTTTCATCGTTAACGTCTTAATAACAATCGAATTAGCATAATGGGTGCAGGTGGGTACGTTATCCATCTGTTGATCTTGTTGCGCTTTGATTGCTGCCTTCACTTTATCTTTATCAACGTTCGTCTGAAAACCAAAACCAAACAAAAATATATATTCAAATGCCAACCAATCATTTGGTTATCGTCTTCCTCTTTCTAACCTTCCTTGTTCTCGTTTGTCTCGTGCTTTGTTGAGGACGAGCGAAGTTTTGTTTTGGGAGTTCGTTCGTTTATTTACCAAACTATCCCTTCATTTCATTGAACTTTTTGTGTGTCATTTTAAACAAAACTAGTGTGTTTATTCGTGTTTTTGAGTTTATCGATGTACAGGTTAAGAAATGCTCAAAATGACATAGAAGATATGTATACCGAGCGAGAAACGCCTAGAAACATTTAAATGAAGAGTCGGTGGACTTACCCCTTGCAGGCAGCTAAAACCGAGCCCAGCACCTATCGTCAGTCGGCGAGGATCAACGAGAGAATTATAGTGGTTGCCATGATGGTAACTTAGCCGGATAGGAGGCGTGTCTGTATTATAGCTCCCGTGGAATATATTGATAGGTTCTGCAACCATCCAATTTTTTGCAAGTTAAATAAATGAACGTAAAACACCGTCCTTTTTAGCGAGTATTATAACATCATAATATACCAGTGCTATACGAATAGATATGAATAGGCCGATTATACATTTCAGATAATGCTTGAATCTCCACGTTATTCCCGTAGACCTGCACTCGCAAATGATAAACCATAACTATCTAGAAGAAAGAAGATTAGAAGTTACATATATATATATATATATATATATATATATATATATATATATATATATATATATCGTACTTTATCCCTTCTCTTCCTCTTGCAATAAGAAGTGAAACCTTCTGTTATAAACTGCGAGAAGTGGTCTCTCTCCCGTTCCTGGATGACGTAAGAACTTGTTAGTTTATCTTTCAATGAAACGATGGTTTTTCTCGAAGGATTAAAGTCATGAACAGACAACGTAAGAACACAGAAGATGGAATACCTACATATCCGTTTATCATGTTGCTTCATTGAGCAACAAAACTAAGAGCCTGTTTGTTAACAGCTTAATGAGCTTAAAGGGACTTGCAACTTATCCAGTCTGCTATACATGACTGTTTGGTTGTGGCTTAATGATATAGAAAGTGGCTTATTCGATAAGATGTTGGGGGGAGTTTTATGCAGGAAGTAAGTTCTTTCCAAACCTGTCCATTCCAATTAAAAAACATGTTCCTTGATTTCCTTCCATTTATGAAAAAACCATCCCTAGCAAACACCCATCCAATCTATACAGACAGATTAATACACGCAATCAGCTTTATCCATACATGACTTAATAGAAAACTAACCAAACAACACCTAAGCCAATTTTAAGATGCTATTTAGTGAGCCAAAAGTACGATCTCCTAAGTCTTGGGTTATACTAGGGGTGTGTAGTTATTCCTCCTTTTGGTTATGTTTTCTTGTACCTGCTTTTGTTTGTATGTTTTGTTTGTTGTTTGACTGTCGGTTATAAATGTTGTTGCTTACTTCTAACAAACTCCTTTTCAAATTTTGCACGCTTTCCACAAGTCAGGGGTCTTCACGGTAACAACCACTCAAATCTTTGAGATAAAGGTCAGGTCTTCGTACATCCCACCTCCCAAAACCGGTGCACCTTCTGGTGGGATCTACTAGAGTAGTTTGGTTTGGTTTTACATGCACTCAAATTGCTAACACAGGTATATAAAGTTATCTTATATCTCATTTCAATCTATCAACCTGATTCATCGGTCTTCTTCAAGTGAGTTTTGGTGACATACACCAACAACATACTCATCAATCATGGCATATTACGTAATGCATAAAACGCTAACATGGTATACATAACGAACACCCAAAACGACACTTGAAGTATGAGGATTCGAAATACCATGTAATCTATGCACATTTGCCTAGCCAAATCATACGCTTCAGAATCACCATACACTTGATCTGCAACTGCACGAAACAAGCAATTCCCATCTTCCAACATTCTTTTCACTTCATAACCTTTCGCCCGTCTAATATCAATCTCAAACTGACGTTCCCTTTCCTGAGAGACAAATACTCGGTTAATTAATTCGTACAAAATTCGACGCCGATCACAAGATGACTGCATCAAAAGAACATCTCAATGTTCTACCGACGAAAGTTTCATCTGTTTTCTTAACTGTGTCCTAATGTAATGCAAATATGTCAAAAGTGGTATGCCAAGATTTCAGGGAAAGCTACACAAAACAAAAGGTACATTATGGTAAAGTTGCAGACTTTAGTCCAACAATATCGAAATCAAAATCACAGGGCACAAAGTCTGTAATTCTACGGTGTTTATCGATGGTATACCGTATTAGTCTGATTATTATTCATTTCTTTGTAGTTACTAAAACAACTAGAACTCACAGCATCGTCATACGAAGACCCGTAGCAAGAGTTCTGTTCATCAGCACTATTGTAACCATCATTTTCACAACGAGACCTCGGAGACGAAGCTCGAGATCCCGCCGGCGATGTTCGAGTGGAAACAACCGGCCAAGCGGTTGCTCTCCTCGACGATCCAATTCGCAAACCGGCCGAGTTCCCAGGGACAAGCCTCCGGGAATTCGAACTCGTCGACGAGGGTTTCGGTGGTGGAGCAGGTGGTGGAGGTGGGTACGGACGTCCGCCAATCGTCTGAGAAGGAAAATCATCAATCTTTATTCCATCTTTCTCTTCTTCTTCCTCATTTACCCTCAACCCACCAATTCTTTTCAACATATCTTCAGAACCCATCACAGTTTCATCCTCAATTTCAGTAATTTGTACATCAAGATCATCATTTCGATCGTTATCCATAGTTTCTATCGGTAAATCTTCACAAAGAACCTGTTCTTGAACCTCATCCGCAACGTGAGCCTGCGGTGGACTCGAAGAAGAACTTGATCTGTTTGTGTTGTTAGATGTTGAAGACGAACCAGCGGTTGCAGAACCTCTTTGCACAAAAACACGAGTCATCCTTTTTCAAGATTTTCGATAACCCTAAAGAACCCTTTTTCAAATTGTGCTGAAATATTCGTTTCCCCTAAATCAAACAAACACAAAAAAAGTTGTTTTTTTCTTGAACCAATCTTGATGAATTACAAAACCCTAGTTTTCAATTTGTCACGTGTCCTGGCTTTAGGGGACGTGACTCCAATTCCACCGCTGAAAGATTTTCTTTTATTGCTGCTCCAACCAATTTCTTCTTGTTCGTCCTCCAGCTGAAACGATCTCTGCATTCCCCTAACAATTCTCATGAGATTAAAGAACAACCAAACCCTAGGCCCTTTTTCGAAACTAACGTGATTTTTTATTTTATTTTTTTATTTACCTCCGATCAGTTCACCTCCGACAACCCAAAACAAAAACCTGCAATCGCAATCGCAATCGTAATAAGCCAAAAAAAAAATTTAACCTAAAACGAATAAAATCGGGTTCAAAATCAAAGATTCAAGAAACCCGATTGGGAATCGAAGATTTGAACGAAAAGAAAACTAATTAATTAACCTAAGATGAGAAATTGGAGCGTGGGAATGGAGTCGGTGTAGTGATGTAAAAAGTGTGTGATAGAGATTGAAAAAGGAGTGGATTATTGGGGAAGTTGGTAGGGTTTTTGTGGAGCAGAAAATTGATAAGGGATTGCTTGGCGACGAAGGACAATATATATATGTATGTATATCTGTGTGTGTATATGTCGGTGTATGAGAAATTGAGAATACGCACGTAGAGAGAGAGAGATGAAAATGGGAGGCTGCGATTTAGCGGCGAAGGTGATACAGGTGGCGGAGTTTTGGGAAGCACGTGGGTCGCAGGTTAGGTTAAGGTGAGAAACAGACAGAGACACAAGGAAAAGGATCTTCATCTAAAGATTTCTTTGACTACAAACATACCAAAAATATGAAATTATGTATGTATGTATCTAGATATTGTATAGTGTATAGACACATGTTTTTTGTAATTATATGATATTTTTATACCCTATAATAGTTATTTGGTGCTACTATTTTGAAAATTTCTATGATCGGATTTTGATTTTAGATCTGGTGAGCAAATAACTGGGTGGTATAAGGCGAATGATCGTTTTATATATGTTGAGTTAATATAAGAAGCGTGAAAAGAAGTCTGAAGTTTTGATCACTTATGATCTCAAATTCACTTATTAGTCGCGATTCATAAGAGAATTAAATTGGTCCTCATCTTAATATGCATCCAATGGTTGATAACCACTAGGAAGAGTTTTTCACTTTAACTTAACTTTTCACTGGAACCCAACCATGTCATTTATTAACATCAGACTATATATTTTGTGGCTTATACTTATTGTTTTCAAGATTAAAATTCAATTGATAACCAGTTTAACATGTTTCGAGGAAAAATCTTTTTGTGAAGAATTCTAACCATCGATTCGGCTTGATGAAATGATTTGGATTTCTTAGAAGAATTTGAATCAGAAAGATTTGAAATCTTTGGTGTGTTATGATTTGAAATGAAACATAATTTCATTCTTTATAGTTAAAATTCGTGTTTTATTAATTGATTATTTATAAAACAAATATTTTTAGCATATTTTATAACATTATTACAAACAAATATCAAGAAATCACAAGAAATACCAACTACCCTATAAAATTTCTAAATTTAATGTTTGCGGAATTTCATTGAAATTCTAAGATTTCATTTGTGTACAATCCTGTAAAACAAAACGCAAGATTGGAATGGAAAAGGATGGCTTGTATTTTTGTTCAAAGAGGCTCTGCTACCACTGTGTCGTCTTCATCGTTTAATAATACAAAAATATCGAGTTCTTCGTCTTATTCGAGCCCACCACAAGCTCATGTTGCTCCTCCTCAGTTTCTAGAAGCAGGGGAGGACGTTCAAGAACAAGTTCTTTGTGAAGGTCTTCCAATAGAAACTATTGATAATGATCGAAATGGTGATCTTGATGTACCCATTACTAAGAAAGTTAAGAATGAAATTGTCATGAAGATATTTTGAAATGAACTGGTGGTTTGAGGGTAAATAAATGAGGAGAAGAAGAGAAAGATGGATTGAAGATTCCGGACACTTGTCCCTCGAAAATCTGTTGGTTTGCGTATTGAACCATCGAGAAGAGCAACCGCTTGGCCGGTTGTTTCCACTCGAATATCGATGGCAGGATCTCGAGCTTCGTCTCCGAGGTCTCATTGTGAAAATGATGGTTACAAGAGTGCTGATGAACATAACTCTTGCTACGGATCTTTGTATGATGATGCTGTGAGTTCTAGTCGTTTTAGGGGCTGTTTGTTTACATCTTAATGGTTCCATTAAGAGGCAAACTCTGAATCGCTAAGAGGTGAATCTTGTTTGGCAAAAAAAAACAAAGTCTGCCTCTTAATGGTTCCAAAACCCTCTGAATGATTTTGTATCATGGACCTCCCTTAACCATTGTAACACCCATATTTTTGCCTTGAAAAGTGTTACGTAATCTAAACAATTCCTCTAAAAATACTCCAAAATAACGGCTAAATTAAAACCGTTTACAGCGGAAGACTTTAAATTAATAAATATGTAACTCATATGCTAACCCGTCCCATACCAAAGTGCATTACAAAATTTATCCAACATAAATACTAAACCTTAATGGATAGAGAAAGTATCTACGTGCACCATTTTCCTTTTTCCAACCTTGAAACTTCTGTCCCTGAGATGCATACTATAGTCAGCTTAAAAAGCTCAGTGAGTTCATGGTTTGCGTGAATAAAATCATTTCACATTTCACATGTCAACTTGTAAACTCTGTATCAAATAGTATGCATTTTCTGAAAACATGCAGCGCTGAAAACAATTGAGATCTCATAAATTTCTGGTCGGGTATGTGTCATTTTGTCACTGACACGCCCTGGGTTGAACTTTCTGTTTTGTTCTATCACCCACTTGTCTGGGTCATACCACTTGTCCGTGACTTACTGGTCAAATGTCCATCCCTTGAAACTTATCATAAAATTGTCGTATAAAATGGCATACTAGAATTGTTTAAAAACAATTAATCATAAAGCATGCTACTTATCATAAATAACATACATGTAAAATATACTATAGCATGTATGAAAACTGAAACATCGTGCATTTATATACATCACCATACAAATCATATAATGCTCAAAATAAAATTGTACGTATGTATGCATCCCAGTGTAAGTCTCATGAAGACTCACATGTCCGTGTAGATCGACTATTGATAGCTCTTGACTGAACACCTACACATTTAATGTCACCATATCCAATTAATGGCTTAATTTCTCTAATAGTCAACAAAAGTCAATTATGGTCAAACTTGACCCGACCTAAAGTCAAACTCGAAACCCGAGTATCTTAATATATCTCAAATATCTTCATTTGATCTCATCGTTAAAATCCTTGTGGGTCACACGAGGTAAAAGTCAACCATCGGTCAACGTCGACTAACTTTAGTCAAACCCCAACTCTAAAACTTGTTAACGTCCCAAAACGTCAAAATAACCATTGTGTAACTATATAAAGTTGTCATTCCGAATTAAAGCGTCTTAATATTATTTAAACCCAAATACGACATTTTTTAATCTCATTATTAAATCACTCAACAAAATGATTTATTGTAATCATCTCCTTAGAAATAAGTAGCTAAATTACCAAGTCTCAATGTAGACCATTTTGGTAATTTTATAAAAGCAAAATACCTAAGTATTGCTTAAAATACCAACTCTTTAATAAGATGGGCATTTTAGTAATTTCATAATATCATTTACTTAAAACCGGGTCGAAATTACATTTTATAAAGTCCGACGATCTTTCTAAAACTTATAGAAAAATTATCACTGCTGAACTCGAAATCTCAGTAATAATAATAATTTTCCAATACTTTAAAAGGACAAATATAAAGGTTTGCAAAGAAAGTCCCTTTTCATTAGAATGGATGAACCGTATATATACAAAAGATAACAAACAAATATAACAAACTACCTAATTTACATGAGGATAACTATGGAAAAGATATACAACAATAAATACATAATATACGGTCTAATACTCCCCGGCGGTTGGAGCAGGAGGGGAGTGGATGCATAAACTGGATCGGAAACGTTGAAACAGCTGGCGTGGAAGACCTTTTGTGAATATATCGGCATACTGGTGTTCAGTCGGCACATGGATAACACGAATACGTCCTATCTTGACAAGCTCGCGAACAAAGTGAATATCGATCTCAACATGTTTAGTTCGCTGGTGTTGCACCGGATTATCAGAGAGATACACAACAGAGATATTATCATAATATACGAGCATAGCTTTAGTGACCGGTACATGTAGCTCAAGTAGCAAGTTTCTGAGCCAGCTAGTTTCAGCTGTGGCGTTGGCAACGCCTTTGTATTCCGCCTCGACACTTGAGCGAGAGACAGTTGGTTGTCTCTTAGATGACCATGAAACGAGATTGTCCCCTAGGAAGACACAATACCCCGAGGTCGATATACGAGAATCAGGGCACCCCCCCCCCCCAGTCAGCGTCCGAATAAGCAGTAATGTGTAGGTTGGGGGACTTGAGGATGTGAAGGCCATGATTCGAGGTTCCTTTAAGATACCGAAGGATCCGTTTGAGGAAATTAAAATGTGGTTCTCTGGGAGCATGCATAAATAAGCAAACCTGTTGCACGGCATAGGTAATGTCCGGTCTCGTGAAGGTGAGATATTGAAGAGCACCGGCGAGACTTCGATAAAGAGTACCATCTTTCAACGGCTCCCCGGAAGTGGCACTGAGTTTGGACGTGGTGTCAACGGGTGTTGCCACCGGGTTACACCCTGTCATATCAGCCCGTTCGAGAATTGCATTAACATATTGCGATTGAGACAAGAAGAGACCACGAGCTGTATGAGTAACCTGGATACCAAGGAAATGATGTAATCTACCCAAGTCGGTCATGGCAAATTCTTTAGAAAGGGTGTTGATGACCGAATGAAGGAATGTATCATTTGAGGCCGTGAGAATGATATCATCAACGTATAATAATAAGTAAGCAATGTTGTTTCCCTTTCTGTAAATAAATAGAGAGGTATCTGATGCGACACTCTTGAAACCTGTAGATGTGATAAACGTGGAAAACCGATGGTACCAAGCTCGTGGGGCCTGCTTAAGCCCATACAAGGATTTTCTCAACCTGCACACAAAATCCGGGTGAGTGCGATCGACAAAACCGAGTGGTTGATGCATATAAACAGTTTCAGCCAAGTTCCCGTGGAGAAAAGCATTCTTAACATCGAGTTGATGAATCGACCACGAACGAGAAACTGCAAGTGTGAGAACGGTGCGTATAGTGGTAGGCTTAACAACTGGGCTAAATGTTTCATCACAGTCAATGCCGACCTGCTGAGATTTACCATTAACCACCAGACGGGCTTTGTATCTAGCTAAAGTGCCATCCGAGTGAAATTTGTGGCGATAAAGCCACAAGCACCGAATTATATGAGCATCAGGTGGTTTCGTGACCAATTCCCAGGTGTCATTGTCACATAAAGCTCTATATTTATCGTTCATAGCATGTTTCCAGTTAGGGTCGAGTAAGGCAAGGTGAGGGTTTTTAGGAACGGGAGAAATGGTGGAAGTGTGAAGGTTTAGACGTTGCGTTGGTTTAAGAGTGCCAAGTTGTGATCGAGTGGTCATTGGATGAGTGGGAGCGGGAGGTGGTGGCGATGGGAACGAAGGGGAAGGGGGTGGTGTCGGGTTGGTAGTGACGGTAGGAGGGGGCGTAGTGGAAGATGAGCTGGAGGATGGTGAGGTGGGTTGAGTGGATGATGATGGTGTTGGCGAGGATGAGGGGAGAGGCGACGAAGGTGAGGGTGATTGTAGCGGTGGCGATGGTGGTGCAAAATGTTCGATGGTGGCAGGAAGGTTAGTGTCAGAAGATAGGAAGCGGTAGTCGTAAGATGTGTTAGGAAGTGGTGTGGCAAAGGGAAAAACGGTTTCATCGAAAGTGACGTGACGAGATAGATGAATTTTGCCGGTGGTGCGATCGAGACAACGATACCCTCGATAGTTGGCGGGGTAGCCAAGAAAAACACAGCGGATGGATCAAGAGCCAAGTTTATGATCACGTGTAGCGGAGAGGTTGGGGTAGCAAGCACATCCAAACACCTGAAGGTGGTCATAAGTTGGGTTACGACGAAAGAGGGCCGATGTGGGGGTTTGGTATTGTAGTAGCTTGGTGGGTGTGATGTTATGAAGATAAGCAGCAGCGTGTAGGGCATCGACCCAGAAGGTGGGTGGTAGAGACGCATGAGCAAGGAGGACAAGAATTATTTCGTTTAGGCGACGAATCATGCGTTCGGCTTTACCGTTTTGTGGTGACGTTTGTGGACATGAAAACCGAAAATGGAGGCCATGTGTGGATGCGAATTGTTTGAAGTCATTATTGTCGAATTCCCCGCCCATGTCACATTGGAAACTTTTGATTTTGGTATTAAATTGTGTTTGAATAAACGAATGAAATTGGGTAAAACGAGAGAAGGTTTCCGATTTGAACTTTAATGGATATACCCACACATATTGTGTGAAATTATCGATTAAAACCATGTAGTATTTATATCCATTTTTACTAAGAATCGGAGAAGTCCACAAGTCACAATGTATAATATCAAAGGGCAACAAAGTAGTAGAGGTAGAATCATAGAATGGCAAACGCTTGTGTTTCGATATTTGACATGAATGACAAAGAGAATGAGTACTACTAGAACTCTTATTACATGAAATAATAGATTTGGAACGTAAATAATCAATGATATTTTCGGCCGGATGTCCGAGTCGAAAATGCCACAAATCTGAAGAAAACACAGATAGAAACGTAGGCTGCGAGGATGCCGGAGTAGTGAACGGGTAGAGAGCTCCGGTACTATTGTGTCTGGTGAGGATCTTCCCACTCCGAAGGTCCTTCACAGAAAAACCACGAGGGTCAAACTCAACGGAAACATGATTATCTATGGTGAATTGACGAACGGAAATAAGGTTTTTGATAATTCCGGGTGTGTATAAAACATCATTGAGGTGAAGAGGTTTGGGTTTGGTAAGAATGGTATTTTTACCCGAACCTTTAACTGGAATATCATTACCATTTCCGACAAATATAGATTTTATATGACTATGTTTAGAGAATTGATCGAGAATACTTGAGTCACCCGTAAGGTGAGAGGATGCACCTGTGTCCATGTACCATTGAGAATCATTTGGTGGTTCCATTGTCAGAGTCTGAAAAGCAGTGCCGATATCTGTGGGATCTAAGGCATTGAGAGATCCGACAACATGAACTTGAGGAACATCATTAGCCCGTTGAGATGAATCAAACGACCGGTTGGTAGAGCGGCGCTGTGAGGGCTGTTGGCGTGGTTGAGGAAACCAAGGATACGTCCATCCCTGTTGAGTAGGGTAAGGACACGGTGGAGGCATCATAGCCCACCACGGTGGTATGTGGTGTGGCCCAGAAGACGGGTCCGGTGAACCGGTGCGATGGGTGCGGTTTGGGGGTTGCCCATGTTGGTTGGAACGATTGGTGCCACGAGGATTTGATCTACCTTGATTCTGCCGAGATGATGGGGGTCCACAGCTGGGTCGATTTGGTTGGCGATGGTCAGCAGCAACGTTGGCTTCTCCAGCAACGCTTGTGACATTGGCTTTTTCCCGTGCAAGTTGACGATTGTGTTCAAGCTGGAGCATGCTTCGAGCGGTGTCCGAATCTGGTAGGGTTTGGTTGATGTAGGTAGCGGTGGTATCAAATTCTGGTGGAAGACCACGAACCAACTGAAGGACCAAGCGTTGTTCATTGACCGGGTTATCAACGTCATTCAACTGATCGGCCAAATCTTTCAGCTTTTGGCAATAGTCATCAAGAGAAGTCGAGGATCGAAGAGTAAGGTTGGTGAACTCATGTTCTAGGGCAGCCGCTCGGGATCCCTTGTTACAGAGAAAGATGTTCTTGATCTTTTCCCAGGCTTCAAGGGCTGTCGAGTCTGGCTCAAGAACCCGGATGAGGAGATCATCAGAAAGCGATCCATAAATCCATTGTACAACAATGGCATCGATTTCAGCCCATTGACTGTAGGCATCATCGGTGTCTGCTGGTGGCCGAGTACCATCAATGTGATCTAGGACTTTGTATGCACGAGCATGAATACGGAATAGCTTTACCCAAGAAGAATATGTGACTTTTACACCATCCAAAACGTGGACTTTGTTTTGGATATTTGTAACTGTATAAGCCGAATGGAGGGTGGTATTCTTTTGTGGGTTTGGAGGGTCGTCTTTTGCCATCGAGATGGAAGAAGGAGGTTGCCGGAATTTTGATCGGAGATGGGAGATCAGCCATGGCTGATGAGAGATAACGAGCCCGAGGGAAATTAGGGCTCTGATACCATAAAGGTTTGCAAAGAAAGTCCCTTTTCATTAGAATGGATGAACCGTATATATACAAAAGATAACAAGCAAATATAACAAACTACCTAATTTACATGAGGATAACTATGGAAAATATATACAACAATAAATACATAATATACGGTCTAATAAAATAAAATCATTAGACTATTGATAAAACATTGTTCTTTCAAACTAGAGATTGTAGGTTCAAACCCAACTCCATACAACATCTTTTCTTTTTAAAGAAATGAAAATAACAAGAGTATCCTTGGCTACAACTTTTCAAGCTTTCAGCTCGATTTTGACTCATTTCTTGTTCTTTTTTCCTTCGTTCTTTTTGCATCGAACCATTAGTAACATTTTTACCAACATCTTATCATAAAGAACATAATTTTTCATCACATAATAAGTTACATCTTCTCATTTGAAGTTAGGTTCATAGCGCTCAACCCGGGTTCGAGCCCCACTAGCAGCACTTGTGACCACTGAGGATAAACTCAGAGCTGCATGCTTTAGCAGCTGGGCCAAATGCCCTAATTGTCAGGGATTAGTCTGGGCCATAGGCCAGGATACCCTTTCCAAAAAAAAAAAAAAAACTTGAACACCAAATCAACCCCAAAAAAAACGTAACCCTAAGAAATGCCGTTATCGGGATTTGATAGAGAACTTAATGACGAATCTATAAACATAAAAATCACAAAAACTTAGTTAAATTCCTTACCTCAATTTGAAGAACACCATGACTTAGCTCCAATATTTTTCTTCTATTTTTCTCTCTAAAACTCCTATGTTTTAGTAAGTAAATGAGAATACATGCTTATATCAACGTGGAGGATGTATATATATATACACATAGAATTAGAATTTGGTAATAAAAAAAATGAGAGTATGGCCATCCTGCCACCCTACGTGCCAAAGCCATACCCATCACCTCCAAATCTGATTTTTTTTTTTTAGTATTTATAAATTCTTTGTTATGAGTAGAACATGGTATCTATGTATATATAAAATATGGTGAAAAAGGTCAAAGTTCATGACCATACCATCTTGATGGTTGCCATACGATCAAACACTAGTGGTGTTCATCGGTTGACATCCAATGGATGTGAGCCCACCCGAACCGATCCAATCATCCATTGGATGTTGGATTTTTCCAACCGAACCGATCCAATCATCCATTGGATCTTGGATTTTTACAATCCAATGGATGATTGGATCGGTTCGGTTCCATCCAATGGATATTTTTATTGGATGTCCATTGGATCGAATTGGATCCAACCAATGGATGATCGGATTGTATCCATCCGACATCCGATGGATGATCGGATGAGATCCATCCAATGTTTTAAATCCAATCTACAACAATTCATATATATAAATATAATATAATATTCCATAATTTTTATAAATTTATATATAAACAATATAATTTTATATTAATAATTAGTATTTGGTCGGTTTATATCGGCTCGGTTCGGTCGGTTGGTATTGGATGGTGAATTCGGTTCGGTTCGGTCGGTTCTTATCGGTTATGGACCATCATCCAAGAACCGAACCGATCCAATTGGATGTCAAAATTTTCGATCCGATCCGATCCAATTACAATTGGATATCCAATCATTGTTGGTCGGTTCCTATTGGATCGGTTGACTTTCTGCAAACCCCTATCAAACACCATACCTCCAAATCAAGTTTATGATTTTCTTGCAAAATAAGTCCCTCAACTTTGGACTTGTTGTTTTGCCTTCTTAACCCCTACTCATTTACTCCTTTACCATTTTTATTAAATGAATATCAACCCTTTTATTCCTTTACCATTTTTATTAAATGGTAGAATTGACCCCTCAAAACTCCATTCTCTATACTTTTGGTTTAATAAAATAAAAATCCATTTTATTTTATTTTATTTTATTTTCCTTTCCTTTCATTTTCATATTTATTTACTTACCCCATTTTGGGGTGTTACAATCATTAAGAGCCCTGATTTCATTCTATACAATTACAAAAGAACCGTATTTCACTTTGAACTATATCATAAGTGTCTCTTAATCAATCTGACCATTTAATCATTCTGCACCAAATCATTCAGCAATTGTCAAACAACCCCTTAGTCACTACAAAGAACTGAATAATAATCAGACTCATGGACATTCTTTAAGATGTTAAATGTGTGATTTTGAACAGGGCGTCCAAAATTTTGGGGCCCAATTTTATGTTTTTAGAGTCTTTAATCAACAAATGTAAAACTACAGTCCACTTTAGCGCCTCACTAATTTATATCAAAAAATAAAAATAATATACCGTCTCATCGCCTCGGTAATTTGTATATATACGTATATTTGTTATCTTACTTTGCATTGTAATCAGAAGGTTTAGCCAAGATTGGAACGTCCCTGATTCAGACTAATACGGTAAACCTTCACTAAACACCATTGAATTACATACTTTTGTGCCATATGATTTTGATTTCTATATTGTTGGACTAAAATTTGCAACTTTAGCCTGTGCCATAATGTACCTTTTGTTTTGTGTAGCTTCCCCTGAAATATTGGCATGCCCCTTTTGACATATTTGCATTAGGACACGGTTAAGAAAACAGATAAAACTTTCGTCACTAGAACATTGAGATGTTCTTTTGATTCAGTCATCTTGTTATTGGCGTCAAATTTTGTACTATTTATTAACCGGGTACTTCTCTATCAGAAAAGGGAACGTCGGTTTGAGATTGATATTAGACGGACGAAAGGTTATGAAGTGAAAAGAATGCTGGAAAATGGGAATTGCTTGTTTCGTGTTGTTGTAGATCAAGTGTATGGTGATTTTGAAGCATATGATTTGGCTAGGCAAATGTGCATAGATTACATGGTACTTCGAATCCTCATACTTCAAGTAGTCGTTTTTGAGTGTTCGTTATGTATACCATGTTAGCGTTTTCGCATTACATAATATGCCATGATTGATAAGTATGTTGTCACCAAAGCTCACTTAAAGAAGACAGATGAATCAACTTGATAGATTGAATGAGATATAGGATAAATGTATATACATGTGTTAGCAATTTGAGTGCATGTAAAACCAAGCGAAACTACTCGGATAGAGCCCACCTGAAAGTGGGGTCTGGGGGTCGGATGTAAGCAGACATGACCTCTACCTCAAAGAGTAGATTGGTTGATATCGTGAAGACCTGCGGCTTGTGGAAAGTGTGCGAGTAGAGAGGACAAGACTTGCTACATAAGAAGAACTTGAATATAAGAAAGACTATGCAAAATTTAGAAAATGAGTTAGAAGTAAGCAACAACTGTTACAACAAACAGTCAAACGACAAGACAAAACATACAAACATAAGCAGGTACAAGAAAACATAACCAAAAGGAGGAATAACTACACACCCTTTCAATTGTGAATATTGTGGGAGATCAATAAATTTACCAAACATCAAATTACATAACCACCCTTAGTTCCTCCGGAGAGCCACCGCAGAAACGACCACCAACACCATGAAAATGACTGCTGTAATGAAAGAAGCCACCACGGCTCCGCTGACACGCTGGCAAAAGTCGTCGAATTGTTGACAGATTGCCGCCCAATTGGCGTTCGAGTTGCCATTGTGTGCCAAGTAGACTATGGATGCAGCCGCGGATGCAGCAGCAGTGATCAAAGGCACCGCGATCTAAGCATGCAAATTTGGACAAATAAAAAGTGTCAGTTAAAAAGACTGAACAAAGAAAACGATTAATTATTAATGGTTTTAAAACGACACTGTTTGAATAAAAACTTGTACATACAGTGTCGAAAACAATGAGCATCAACCTAGCTCCTACGATGTGTGGACGAACGATGCACACTATAGAGAACGGCAACGAGAGGACCAAGTAAGCACCAGCCGTGGCATTCGCGATCACGAAAAACCTGCATGAAAATTCACAAAAAGATCGTTACGATCAAGAGAAAGAGTTACGACACGTGAAATTACTAAACTACCCTTGGGATTACGTGAAAGCAGGGAGATCGTTGTAGTCTGCTTTGAACTGAAAGAATTGGGTGAAAAAAGGTAGCTGTTGGTTAGTGGTGCCCATCGCAGTAGCAGCCGCTAGAGCAGCAGCGATGGCGCATATCCTTAGAATGAAGTCGAAAATGCCAAGACCTCTCTTCCACCGTGTCACCAGCGGCCGTTGGGCGGCTTTCTTGGTGGCTGCCACCACGACAGGAGGCGGGGCGGTCTTTGCTGACTTAGATTCGGTCATTGGGATCGGAATTTGGGTACTTTCTTTGGTTGAATGAGTTGAATCCATAGAAGCTGTTGAGAGCTTAAAGATAAGTGAAAGTGTTCTATGAAATTGGCAAAAGGGAGTTTTGGGTATTTATATGTAAAAGGTTGATGGATTTGTTAAAGAATAAGAGATAGGAGTTGTTGCCAACTTGCTCCACTTCAACATCATGAGTAACTTCTCCAATTATGGGTGTTTGGAAAATGGTATATGACACTTGCATTTATCATAAACAAATAAGTTTTGTTGCAATAATTAATTAATAGTTTTCTTAAAATCTGTTACTTGTCAAACATTGTAAAATTGATTATTATGACTCTAACTATTAATAATTAAATTTTAGAGAGTAACATATTTTAACATGGTATCAAAGCCAAGTTCTACTACTTTAAAGACTCGAGAACGCTTGACAATCTTTACTCGTCTACCCCCTCACCTATCTTGCCCCCTCTTGACAGTATGGGACAATGTGTGCCCATTGGAGGGTGTGTTAGAGTCTATATTTGTTAGTAGCTTAATGAGCTTAATGAGACTTACAACTTATTCGATCATGTATATATATATGATTAATGAGCAACAATTCAAAGACCCTTTAACCTTAATTCTCATTGTAATTTGTTTTGTCTTTAAATCATCTACTTCATCAAGAGCAAGCACAAACATTGATGAAAACAGAGATCATATTTTTGGGGGAACATCAACTTCATTCAAATTCAAGAAACTGAAAACCCTTGATTCAGATCTTGTTCAGATCATGTGTGATCCTTAGATCTAAACCAACAGAAAACTTACAGGTTTTGTAATATACTCTACAAACAGTGATAAAAGAAAACAAAAGGGTCAACTGAATTGAAACAAGGTTCATCTACATAAAAATATTGGTCCAAAATCAAAGGGATTCAACTACAAGATTACCCATCATCTTGACTAAAGGAACAGGACACTTTGTAACAATATCAAACTTTGATGAACTTGATGAATGCCCAAATAATGACAACCCTAGCACTGCAAGTTCCCCAAGTGACAATCTTGATGACAAGAATCCATGCCAATATTCAGGATTCAAATCAAAAAAAGCATCAAAAAAGCATCTTGTCCCTTTCAAATCAAGTTTCAAAAGGGTCTCCATCCCAAATGTGTAAAACTCCCTTGTTAGTTTCTTCTCAGTAGGCCACAATCCATTCCACACTTTATGATAGAGTGGTTGTCCTCTGATCATGCGGGTCGAACCAAGGCACTCGACGATGGACTCAGCCAAGATCGGGGCCAGGGCTAGGGTTCGACCCACCATGTACCCCGTCGATGGGTGGGCCAGTCCCGCGGTCCCACCAATCCCCATCACGGATTGAGGAATCCGCGGCAGTGGCCCACCCATCGGGATCACGCACTTCTCGCTCTCGATCACTCTCGTTACTCGAATACCCATGTGTCGTAACCTTGCCACCATTCTTGTTTTGATCTCCGCGTACGATAAAACCGGCCGGCTAACCAAGGAGGTCTCTTCGAGAAACACCAAATTCGAATCAAACGGCATCGCGTACAAGAAAGTCGGGAATCGAGAGTTGGAAACGCGTAACGACGGCTCGTTTCCGAGGTGGGAATCTCTCCAATCCATGAGTAGCATCTTGTCAAGATCAAATGGGTGTTGATCAACTTCTGCTAGAATCCCATGTGCAATTTGGTAACCATGGTTTCTAGGCTTATCATACTCCACAAAAGAACTTGCAAAACCACTTGCATCCACAATCAAACTTGCCTTAATTTCATTGCCATCATCACAAACAATTGAAGACTCAAATTCTTGATGATCCACTTTCCATACTTTAGCTTTATGGAACTTAACTCCATTGGAAACACACCCACCAAGCAACTTCATCTTCAACATCTTTCGACTAATTCGACCGTAAGGCCGATCGAGATACTTGGTTTTACGATCATCGATATGAATCGAAGCAATAGGCCAGGTCTTGTCGAAACAATCGTCAAGACCCAAGGTCGATAACTCATCGACCCAGGACCCGTAGTTATTAGGCCACATAAAAAGTGGATCCGGGTCGACACAACAGACCCGGATCCCGTGTCTTGCGACTCGTTCCGCCAGACAAAGTCCGGCTGGACCAGCGCCGATTACGACGAGGTCAAACCGGGATTTGGGCGACGGATCGAGCCAATTGATGTCGAATTTTATGGGGTTGGATTTGTTTTCTGGGATCAAATCAAGAAAGTTGCCAAACTTGCTGTTGTGGACTCTGTGAGTGAGGTGTTTGTGGGGTTTGGGGAAGAAAAAGGGGGTGGTTGTTAATGGTGGAAAAGAAGAAGAAAGTGGTTTGTGGGAAATGGAAGTTAAAGGGGATGATGATAATGGGGTGATGAGAGCTTCCATTGGAGGTAGGAGATGAGAGAGAGTGTCAATTCTTGTTGCAGAAGAGAGAGAGCGAGGTGGGAATGTTTATATATAGAAACATATTATATGTATGGATCTTGTTGGAACTAAAGAAAATGATGCTCATTTGACCTTATTCGACCTTCGTTTTCTTAAATTAAAAATAAAAATAAAAGATACAAGTATCTCCGCATGTATTGGTTTTTTTTGGTTATTAGAGTAAATTACATGTTTTGTTATTGTAGCAAGGTGTTTACAAGGTTCTAAATAGCATGATGCGTAGCCTGGTAGTGAGGTCAAATAGGCATGGCAACGGACAAAGGTGGGGTGGGTTTTACAATCCCCGGCCCCGGCCCCAGTTTCTATCAACGCCCCCTGGCCCCGGGCCCCGGTGGATACGGGGATTAGCTAGCATCCTATCCCCCGACCTCTTTTCTGGTCAATTCCCGGTCAAACCCCGGTTTCCCGTCCCTGGTCCAGACCTGTTCCCTTGACCCGTAATTTTAAATGGTATATTTCAAAGCTTATAATGTTTCAATGGAGAGACCTTGTTTCTTGCATGAGATGAACTAAAATTACGACAGGGTAATAAGTAATAGAGTAAATTACACTTTTGGTCCCTATGGTTGTCATCCATTATCAACTTTCATCCCTCTTTTGAATTAATTACATTTTTGGTCATTGTGGTTGTCATTTTACTTCACTTTTGGTCCCTATGGTTGCCATTTTACTTCACTTTTGGTCCCTCCGACTAACTGTCGTTAAAAGAGTCTGTTTAGCTCAGGGGCATTTTTATCTTTCTAATATTTTGTTGTCTTTTCTTATTTCATTTTATTAAAGAGTTACTTTTTATAGGGTTTAACCTAGATCCAATTATCTCTTAAAAAACTTATATCCAATTATCTCTTAAAAAACCCAGATCCAAATATCTATTGCGCTAAACTTGTAGTCTCCGAATCAATTTTTCCGACCAACGAATCAAAACTTAACAAAGTCAAAAAATCAAACCCAATCAAATGAATACAGAAAAGTCAAACCCAAAATAAATCAGATTGTTTGAAAGAAACCAAGATCTGTTGAAGGTACACTCATAGCAAAATCAAAATCAAATCATAAAATTCAACGGTTCCCAGTGGGTAAAACCACCTATCAAAATCGAAACATAAAACTAACCATTAGTAACTCAATCAACGTGTTGGTCACTGATGGGGGTCAACGGAACAAATAATCAATTAGAGAAAGGTCAACGGTGGCAGTCATCGGAACAGAGGTGAGAAGAGAACGGAGAAGGGATGATCGAAATAGATTCTTATTTTAGAGCTTGAAATCAAAGATGAGAATCGAGACTTTCCGTACATGATTTTAGGTCGAACAACGAGGACAAGTCAGTTCAAATCTTCGAGATGTGACAACGAAGCGTCAAAGATGCAACTGCACCGATAAATGAAAAGAGGTGGTCGTTTGATGTTCATCATGATTTTTGGAGAAACCCGCGTCAATCAGATTCGAAACCCAGAAGCATCACCATTCGCCAAGCAGGTGTAAGAAAAACCAAAACTTATAAGCATAGGAAACGGAACCGAGAAGCATTCGGTAAAATCAAGAATCAAAACTTAGAAGCATATGAAATACAATCGAGAAGCATTTGAGAATATCAAACCCCAACAAAAAAAAACATTCTTCTCCTCGTTTTCTCTTACTCACTGGAGTGTGTTGGTGGCAAAGAGGAAGGTCACGGTGTTGCACGGTGGAAGAGTTGGGTTCGATCCAAGTAGATCGAGAAACAAAGTACACTAATATCTGTATTGCAACTTCATCGATTTGAGGCGTCAAATCCGACAAGTGGTGCGATAGAGAAGGATGGTCGACGGTGGCAGGTGAAGGATGGTGTGCGACGGACTTCAAAAAGAAGAAGGAGACGATTGACGACGGTGGCGTCAAGATGAAGCTGGTAATCTAGGATGTTTAGGATTTTGATTCGATTTTTAGATTTTCTTTATTTTTTAATTGAAAATGTAAAAAGAATAAAATGATGAAAATACCCCTGAGTTAACATCTATTTAACAGAAGTTAGTCTAAGGGACCAAAAGTGAAATAAAATGGTAACCATAATGATCAAAGTTGTAATTAATTCAAAAGAGGGACAAAAATTGATAGTAGGTAACAACCATAGGGACCAAAAATGTAATTTACTCTAAGTAATATTTAAAAAAAACAAAAAAATGGAAGTTAACGTGGAATTTTGAAGTAGGTAACCCAACTCTCGAGATGAAGATGGTGATTTATCAATGATGATGCTTTAATGTAATAATATGGTGGGACAAAATTTTAGCCATATTCTGATGTGAAACAACTAAAAGTAAGAAAATGGTTTAAAATACATAAATATTAAATAATATATATTAATAAAATAATTAAAATAATATTAAATATATATCGGGTACGGGCCGGAGGGGGGGTGTTACCCGACCCCGATACCCGGTTTAGCGGGGAATCCTTGGCCCCTGTCGGGTCAGGTGAATCGGGTCGGGGCGAATCACCATCCCTAAGAAGCCTTGGAAGCCATAGCGAGGTCACGACATTTCTTAAGGCGTAACTTATGCGGCAAATTTATATTATGATATATAAAATTATATACATAAACATATGTTTTCTACTATGACTCAATAAATCAATGATACTAAGCAATTTAAATTAAGTTATACTATTAAAAACTAATAAATAAGACATTAAAAAAATAGGTAAAATCAAACATCGTGTTACAAAAACCGCGCATTACATCATGGCGTGCCTCAGACATAATGTGGCATGAGACACAAGCCTTAAGGCACGACGCACCATGGCGGATGTTGCGACGAGCTTTTTAGAGCATTGGGTGTTTTTAATGGTTTTTATTTTACTTTTTTTGAAAATTCAATGGAACATCTTATTGTGGTTGTGTTTTTTAAGGAGTTATATCTTGTGGTTATATTTTTATAATAAGTTGGATTTTTGTGGTTGCAAGTTTTTAACGAGTCTGGTCCCTAAATAAATTATTAACAACTTAGGTCCTTGTGATTGCGTTAAGGACCCAGCTCATTATAAAAATGCAACTATTAGAGACAGGATTCGTTGAATTTTCTAAAGAGGAACAAGAACCGTTTAAAACATATAACCATAGGGAGGAAAGATGTAACTTATGGGCTGTTTGTTTTTTGATTTTCAGAGCTTATTTACCCCTTATCACTTTTTCGGTCAGATGTTTCCCAAATAAGTCTGTTTGTTTTTTTTATTTATTCAGACCCACTTATCACTTAAACTTGTCTGGAACAAAAAGTGATAACCTAATCACTTATCACTTTTTTTTCAAGATAGCCGCTCCTAGGGGTGTGCAGAAATTCAACCGATCCAATAGGAACTGACCGATCCAATTAGAACCGACCGACCATAATTGGATATCCAATTGTAATTGGATCGGATCGGATTGAAAATCTCAACATCCAATTTGGATCGGTCGGTTCTTGGATGGCAGTTCAGAACCGACCAAAACCGACCAACATCTAATTACCCATCCAATTAACCATCCGATTACCATCCAGTTTTCCATCCAACTATCATCCAATTACTTTTTTTTGCAATTTGCTTAAATCCAAAATTGTTTTGTGTTGGTTTTTGAATTCTTAGTCTCACTTATGTTGGTTTTAACATACACTAAAATTAATTAATTAGAAAATTGCATTAAATTAACACGTTGGATGAATCCTATCTAATCATCCATTGGATGTCGGATGGATCCAATCCGATCCAATGTATATCCAATAAGAATATCCAATGGATGGAACCGAATCGATCCAATCATCCATTGGATTGGAAAAATCTAACATCCAATGGATGATTGGATCGGTTCGGTTGAGAAAATCCAACATCCAATGGATGATTGGATCGGTTCGGTTCCCCTCACATCCATTAGATGTCAACCGATGAACACCCCTAGCCGCTCCATACCCTCGCCTCTACCAAATCGATCTCCAAGCCCAGGGAACTCCATATCGATCTCCAAGCCCGGGGAACTCCAGATCGATCTCCAATCTAGTCGTTCTCCAAATCGTTCGATTTTCTGTCCGATCGTTCTCCAAATCATTCGATTTTCTATCTGTTCGTTCTTCCAGATCGATCGATTCTTGCAGCACCTACTCCTGATGAAGATGAATCAAGCAGCGATGTGGGTAATCTAGGAGATGTTTCAAGCTTTGTGGGAGGATGATTCTAGTGGGAATCAGGTTGTGTTTCGATCAAGCTTGGTTTTTTTCCCCAAGTTTTGGATCCTCTATTTAATACTAATCAGGCTATTGTCCATGTATAGAAAACGAAGAAAAAATACGAAGAATTGAAAAGTGTTGAAAAACAGAGCAAGCATCCAAAGAGATGTTCTTAGAGAAATACCCACCACACCAAATCTTATTCAACCTTCCACCTCTCTCTTCTAAATAAATTAATTACTCCATCCATTTTAGGAGGAGGATTATTGATTGTGTTTATAGATCCAATGAGTATGATGGTGATGGAAACGTTGGACCAATCTTCCTTTCTCAGCTTAATCTTCTTCACCTCCATGCTCCAATGAGAATCTGGGTGGATTAATTATGACAGTAGCTATTTTGTTCTTCATCAGATTAGTTGAATTTTGGTTGGGTTTTGTTTGGTTCTCATTTTCGATCTCTTTAGTATAGGACATTTATGTTTTTTTGTGGTTGGGAAGATTGGTATTGTAATTGGTTGGAACCCAGATAAAATTGGAAAGAATTTCAACTGGTTTGCTAACTATGATATTTGTGGTTTAAGAATTCAAACGTTTGTGAGTTTATAAAAACAAACAGTTTTTTTTATTTAGATTTCAGATTTCAACACCAACTCTTAAAAATCAGAGGTGAAATCAGACTTCAGACTTCAGCACCTCTTAAAAAACAAACGTCACCTTACTCTAATTATTATATAGAGCCAAATATGAAAAAAAGTTGTATTCACTTTTCATATTAATTTTCATTATCTTATTCCCCGTGTAAGGAGTTTCTAATAAATAATTTACATTAATTTATTATATACATCATACATGTGTATATCATATGATGTGCTTATTTTGTATTATCCAAAAAATAGAGTAATGTAATTAAAATAATGCATGTGTGTTAATGTAGAAAACATGATTAGGAAAATAATGTATTATTTTGCTCCTCAAACTAATGTATATGCATTTGGCTCTAAGGAATAAGAGCATCTCCATCAGATTCATCAAAAAAAAATTTAAATGGAGAATCAAATGACAAAATCTCAAAAAAAACATCAATTTCCAACAGATTCTTCATTTTAGAGAATCCAACGTCGATTATAATATTAAAATATTTCATTCATCTATTACAATATTATTTTTTCTTTCTACATATTTATTTTTAAAGTTTCTTATTGGTCATCTCAGTTGGTAATCATTTTTGGAGTGATCTCCATATTTGGAGGAAAAAACTATTTCCTCTTCTACTTTCTCCATTTTGAAGATAGTTTTGGGGAAGTTGTTATAGCAAAATATTAGCTCAAAATCCCCTCCATTTTCTCCAATTTGCTCTAAGATTGGAGATCCTCTAACATCTTTTTGCCATTTTTAGACATTGTTTGTCAAGTAAGCTTATTTTTTGAGTTTTTCTTTTTCTTTTTGGAATATAGGAAAAATACACACGTGTAAAATGTGGTATAATAATGATGCAAGTATACACTAAATATTGTGTTCGCTTTTCAAATAATATAATGGTAAGGACCAAATATCGTATCCACGGGGATTGGACTACTAAGATTTGGAGATTTCTACGAACTTCCGCCGCAAAGTTGAGAGTTTTATAAAATGGTTGGTTTTGAGTGAAATATTAAAGATTTAATTTAGCAAGATAATAAAAAGAGGGGTACGGGTGTAAGTTTTCCCCGAGAGTATATTAATAACTTAAATGGTTAACAAACCCGGTCACAATGTGACCCCACACGATTTTCTCTTCTCGAAGCTACGTCGTATAGGTTGCTATTACGGTTTTATTATAAAGTATTCGCACGTGCTAACTTTCGGTTTACCAATCTCACTAAGTAGATCTCGAAGATCTTAGCCTTGCCAGTATGGAGAAATGCACATATCTCTATGACACACCAACTCGACTGACATCTGAACCTTAGTTCGATTATGCAAAAATCCATATCTCTATCCGATTATTGAATATTTTCTCAAACCTCCTTGCATCACCCAAGTCGTATTTGGATCCGCCCCTCTCAAGGTCTAAGATCTAATATTAACACATACAAGTGATCGGCCTGTCCGCGTTGAGTTGAAACTTGGATGACCAAACCGAGAAGTTAGCCAAAATACGGTAACACCCAAGTTTACATTTTAATCTATCGGGTTTGGCTTACACCCGCACCCAAGGGGGTTTAACTACTAATCATAATTAAAGACATAACAAAATAAAAGTAATGCTGAAAATTAAATTGCATTAATCTGAAACTTGCCACCGTGGTCACAGACTTACCATAGTGGTGATGAAATTAAAAGTGCATAAATTAAATCTAAGAATACAAGAGCAAAACTAAAACTCAGCTAAGAACTTAAAAACTAAAGTGTTTGATGCTTCAATGATGTCCTCCAAATGCCAACCCCAAGCTCCTTTATATAGTGGAAATAATGAAAGGGGCTTGAAGGGGTGAAAATGACTTTTCAACATTTTTCCTCTTCCAAATTTGTCTTCATCCTCCTATTTTCATGAATGACTTGAGCCTTGACCAAACCCATACCTACAAGTCTTGTTCATAATTTTGGCAATAAAATCCCTAAGAAGATTTCCAGCCGTTACTTACCACAATGGTTTCCAACGTCAAAATCCAATTTTTAAACTATTTATTGACTTTATGGATGATTTGGACCAAAGAAAGAGAGAAGACTCAAATGGGTCTTTGAAATGGTAAAAAGGTGTGGAAACGGCCTTAAAAGGGGGACAAATATCATTAAGAAATGAGGGTTATCAGAATGCTAGCTTACTAAAACATACTTTAAGTAGCATTTCAACAAGTTATAGGAGTTTTTTGTCACTTACTTCTAATCATCAAATAATATTACTTTTTTAATTATGAATTACTATTAATAATTAAAGAATACTTGATTTTAAATTATTATTTATATTTAAAATTAAATTATTAATTAATGATAATTCTTAATTAATATTAATTATTTAAATTACATTAATTATTATTATTATTCAATAGATCTAATGGGTTAGAAATCAAATATAAATATTAAAAAAATAAGTTAAATAAAGATTAAAGTTATATTTCTTTTATTTATAAATAATAAAAAAATTGGTTTTAAAATTATTCTTTTGAATATTGTTAATTAATTAAGATGTATACGAGTGATAGACTTTTTTTTATTCATGTGTAGCGATTATTTAATATCATCAAATAATATAATAAATTTTTTAAATTCGTATTTGGTTAAATAAATAATTATGTGAGAACTAAAAAAAGATTGAGAACCGATCTAAACCGTAATTTGGTTTTGATCCTATGGTTTTAATTAAAAGTTATTTCACTTCCAATTTATTTCAAAATTGTCATTACCTTTAATGACCATGATCAATGGTTTAGAATAGTTTTCACGGTTTTCAACCTATTTTTGGTTCTTATTTAATTATGGTCCTACAAGTCTATAATTACATATGTATAATTGAAGCTCAACTAATTAACATATTATAGTATTTAATTTTTTGCTACACGGTTTGTATTAATTAACATATTATATATAATTGGTTTGACCAACTAATTAACATATTATAGTATATAATTGAAGCTCAACCAATTTTTTTGTTATTTTACATTTTCAACTAGCTACTCAACTTCTTTTTATCAAAGGGAAAATTGCATCTAAATGAAACCAATTTTACCTTAATTTCTGTTTTAGAGAACCAACTTTCAAACTTATCATTTAAGGGTCTAGAGCAAAGTTTATATTTATTTAAGGGTTTGTTAACTTGTTGACCTGTTGGGGTTCCAGTTTCGATTTACTGCGATTTGGGAAAGAGAAGAACACCGACCTTGGGGTTTGGTTTCAATTTATAGTGATAAGGAGAAGAGCACCAGTGTTGGGGTTTCGAGCATGTGGTCGTGAACTCATGGCCAACGTTGGCGTTTTGTACTGTCGTTGCAAATATGAACTCAAGATCAGCGTCGTCATAGAAGAGGGAGTGTCGGAGAAGAGGAGGGTGTTTGGGATTTGTAAAAAAGTGGAGGGGCGGTGGTAATTGGTTTGCAGTGATGAAGGAGGGTTCGTAGTGGGTCATCGGGAAAAATGGACGGTGGTTGGTTGGTTAGACCGATGAAGAAGAAAGGACATGGGAGATAAAGGGTTAATTTCAAAGTGCGGGGAGTTAATTTAGGAGAAAGTTTTTTTTCTTCCCTTTTTTAATCTTTAATTACTTTTAACTTTTAAGTAGCATTGATATGATATGGCGTGTGAAATTCCATGTAATATTTTATTAATTTATGATTTGTCACATCATATTAAGATCACCGGTTACCTACTTAACCGGTCAACAAGTCCTTTAAATAAACATAAACTTTGTTTTACACCCTTAAATGATTACTTTAAAAGTTGGTTCCTTAAAACATAAATTAGAACAAAGTTGGTTGCATTTAGATGCCATTTTCCCTTTATCAAACATGATCAGTTAATTAATTAACTTATCAGCTATCAGCTATCAGCTAACTTATCAGTTTATCAACTATTTTACCAAACATAACTTTAGGTATTGTTTGGCAAAAATAAACTAGCTTATTTTCTGAGTACATGTTTAGATGGACATAAGCTAGCTTTTTGATAAACTACTTGGAGTAGCTTATGATGAGCTTTTTGTGATTATTTCAATTATATCATCATTAATATCCATTATTATATATTAATTATTAATTATTTAAATTTATTATTAATTAATTAATTAATTAATATTAATTAATATTATCTGAAAATTATAACATAAATTTTAATTACACGTTGATAATTTTAATTATTTAGAATTATTGATAATTATATCAATTTTTTTTAATATTGATCAATATATTTTAGTTATCAATTTTTATTATTTTTATAATTATTATTTGATTATTTTTTCCAAATTATATGTAACGATTTTTTTAAAATCATAAGTTAATGTTTATATATTTATTTAAATTTGGTTTAAAATTCAAAATTTATAATATTATATAATAATAAATTTCAAATTTTTTAATTAACATATTATATTATTTACTACGTTATTTATATTAATTAATATATTATATTATTATAAATTTATTTTAATTATATTATTAAATATTATAATTGATTATTTTTGCTAGATGTCCTTTTTGATAATTTTACATCTTATAAGCTACTTTTTGTCAAACGTGACTTTTTCATTAGTTAGCTTATCAGCTAGTTTACCAAACATAGCCTAATCTTATTCTCACTTTTATAAAAAAATAATGGAATATAATATAGTTTATCAAACTTAACAATCTAGATATATTAATTATTAAGTCACTCGTTATAATTTTTTTTTTTAATAATAATTCAAGAAAAACTTATAACTAGATTTGAAATTACAGTGCAGCCGGTTTTTGGCTTCGATTTGGAAATTTGGCAGCCGGCGAAGTACCAACAAGGTTGATTAATTTTCAAACAATTGTATCAATTTTTTTTTATTGTATATAAACTATTATATTTACAAAATCAAAATAATCGTATGACTGGACCATTTTTGATAAAATATCATTTTATTATAGTTATATCTACTTAATTACCTTAAATTTATTAATTTTTATAAAACATAAAGTACTTTATTTATATATTAAAAACATTTAAGTTTACGATAAAAATGAAATAAGATGGCTGAAAACAAGAACATTGTAAAAACATTCCTAATTGTTTCAGAACAACTACAAAGATATTTTTTAACCAGAAAGTGGGGAATTTTTTGCAATGGACGAAAGCCTGACAGAGCAATGCTGCGTGGAGGTAGAAGGCCCATGGGTCAAAAACGACCCTTACTGCCCAACCTGATAGCAGACAGCTAGTGCGTTCCCACTTATTGAACAGGGTTCTATGGTCGGTTTATGACCCTTGAATGCTGAAGACATCCTTAGGGGTTTTGATTGATAAAAAAAGAAGAATCTACTTCAACTGATATGCCCTAGGCACTACCATACACAACATAGAATTGAAATCATACTTAGTGGTTGTTTACCAAAATTTCCATTAAGTCCTGTATGGATAAATGTGTCTGTCTGGATAAATTGATGTTGTTGTTTACTTTTTTGTCTGAATTAACAGTCTGAATAACAGAAATAACCAATTTACCCATGAATATGAATTTTAAGTTGTTTTATAAATTGTTGTTTATTTTTTAAGCCATATATTCATAAATTCCTTGATATAATCCAAAAATCAAACAAAAATTCATTAAGTACTTAAACTTCCAAGTTCAAACACAATGTAGCCAAGTTCAAACAAAAAGTAGCAAGTATGAAACAAGTATGAAATCAACATTGTAAAAATCATGGTTACAAAAATCTACATTGCAGAAATGTCGAGCAGCTATGGAGAATAAACAAGTATGGAACAAAAATCGACTGAAAAAACAAGTAAGGAACAACAATCGACTAAAGAAAACAAGTAGGTAGCGTTTGGTACGCAGACAAGATAGGACGGGTGACAGGCCCTTTTGTGTACCTTAGGATGAGAGAAATAATACCAAAAAACAAGTATACAAATTGGTACTATGTCGCCTTTCAAGTAATAAAGTGGTAAAATACCAGATATCGTCCCACAGAGATTGAACTAAAAAGTGTAATAAAAGTATAATGAAAGATATGATTTCAGATGACGAATTGGAAGCAATATTTTGATTGGTTGGTTAACACACGATTACTTTAACAAGCTTTAAAAAGAAGCAAGGGTGCAAGGCTTATGGTGAAATGTTAACCCAAATTCCAGTGGACCAATGCTGCAGTGATGCTGCAGCATCCTTGTGACAGAAACTGATTTTATTATCTATTTCAAGACACGTTCCTCTCGGACTCTCGCCATCCCATTATTCCAGTAGCTATGAACCATCTCATCTCTGAGCAAGGTTCTAGATAAGGAAATGATGGGAATGGAGTTCTCAAAATATACGGCGAAACAAATTCTCTTCGTTAAAAGTTACTCTTTCGAAATAACCCCCGTACCTCCCAAGTTGGTATATTCCAAATAGCTTATCTCTAAGTCTACTCCATTTTAACCCTTTGAAAAAGCGACAACTTATCAAGAATGGATCATTTTAAATGACACAAGTAACAACTCTCGTTGCAAGTAACTCTTTCGATATTACCTCCTATGTCATTTAATTTGACGTGCTATTCAATGGCCTATCTCTAGGTCCATGACACTATTACACTATCAAAACGATCAATTTGTCAAAGAGTTTTGTTATCTTGATAAAACTTGAGTTGGAATAATAAAACTTTGTTACAGTCACAAAAGTCCACTTTGTTTAAGTTAACACCATCACCAATTGCCTCACACCCAAGCTAAGGTGTTTAGCTACTCATTACAATAAATAAAGAAAGAACATTACAAAGAACTATAAAAGAAGACATAATGTAAAATGCTTGGAAATGTAAATGACAAGAAAGTATATAAATATATATATAAGACTTGGAATGTAAGGACAATAAATGTAAATGACAAGAAAGTAAAATGGAATGTAAGTACAACACTACAATCTACTAGAATTTAAATGCTTGAAACTAAAGACATACAATAAATGGAAAGGCTAGAGATGCAAGATAAGTAAAGAAAATGCATGGAGAAAATCTACAGATGGATGCTGTTCCAATGCTGGAAGCATTCATAGCCTGGGTTTACGAAGAACACCATATGAACATATGCATATTTCCTGGAAATTTCCAGAAAATCTTAGAACTGAGTTTCGGTCCAGTTCCAAGATGAATGAAAATAAAGAGATTATGCTACGCCAACGATTACAAACAACATAACAACATGAAGAAATCAAAGAACACGATGAAGAAATTAAAGCAAATATGAAGAACAAGATGATTAAACTAAAAGATTACTAAATATAAAAGAGAATTGGAGATGATTAAAAGTAACTACAAAAGTGTCTTCAAAGATGGAAGGATGATCTGATGATCGATGGTGAAGGAGGCTTCATGGATGAGTGATTGGTGATGATAGGATAAGCTAAGATAAATTCTCCATTAATGCCCCAAGAACACTCTATTTATAGGAAATAGAGAGGGGCCAAAAGGGTTAATCTAACTAAACTAAGGTACTAATGTTAGAGTTTTACAACAAAAGGTACCATACAAAGGAATAATACAGCTAATTATCAGATAAACAGCTGGCAAAAGTACTGTCCAATGGTCCATAGAAATGCTTTATCCACTCCTCTTTAATCAACTTCCAATTCTCCCTGCACGTTCAATGTTGTTGAGATGCTGCAGCACTGACCTGTATCATCAAGAGTTTGCAAATTACATCAAATTTAGCCTATACAACCCATGTTTGTATACAAATCCATATCTTAAGCTCCAAATCAAGAAAGTAGAAAATAATAACCAAAATGACTCAAGGTTGGGATTATAAAGTGTAAAATCTAATCTAAAATGATAAAAACAATGTGCTTAAGTACTCAAAAGTGAGTACTTATCACCACCCCAAACTAAAAACTTTGCTTGTCCTCAAGCAAAACAAAGAAGAAAAGAAAAGACTCAATTCTAAGAAATTTATGCAAAAGGATGGCATTAAGTGCACATCATGAGTTTGAAAGTGTCAAGAATACATAGCATAGCCTTTCATAATACAAAAGTGATCACACACCATCCTATTTGCTATTATGAACCATATGCTAGCCTAACATTCTCTTTGTTATGGTTTACACAATTCACATCACACTTTGATAAGGCCATAGGTGGAATGTGTTTCTCTCTTTTTGGCGCTTGATTTTCCTCACCTTGCCTTTTCTCACCCCATGCATCAACATGAAATTTTTTCAAATTTTGGCACTTTTTGTGCTCTTTTTGTTGCATGCATACACCTGCCCCTATGGAGCATTTGTGGTGTTTTGATTGTGTGTCCATGGCATTTTTTCAAAATGTATAGAGCTTTGCTCTTGCCATTTTTAGACACCCCCCACCCCAAACTAAAAATCTTACAATGTCCTCATTGTATAGGATGAAAGAGTGTATTGACTTTGGGTGGATAAAAATGGAATAAAGTGTATGGCTTTTTGGCATTTTGATGTGATATGAGTGAATTGTGCACCAAATTGTGTCCCAAGTAATTACACGGCTAGTTCTAGCATAAATAAATCCTAGAATTGTGATGTGTACTTCAAGTTTTATTTGGGCTATGCAAGTACATTTAACTAACATAACATGATCCCAAATGCAAGAAAATAACTCCTAAAAATAGAAAAACAGATCCCAGACACAAAAATGAATAAAATGGAGCGAAAGGGAATGATATGGACCTGTCCCACTCCCATGGGAGTAGGCTAATGATCTTCTGCGGAATCTGTGGAGGGCTGTCCAGCATCCTTGGATGCTGCAACACCTGAACTGACAATAGCATCTGCAATCAACTTCTCATTTTCTTCCTCCAATGTCTTGATCCTTTCATCTCTGACCTTCAGCATCTTCTTCAGCACTGCGATCTGCCTCTCAGATCCATACCCTTCTCCTACCTTCCTCTTTCCTTTAGCAACCGCAATCAACTCCTCCCTTAGTCTCTCCATCTTCTCCAAACCTTAAGTCCTTTGCTTGTTCATGGCTTCCATCACAGCAGTGTTCTGGGCCAGAAGATCTTGTACCAATGTCAACAAATCTGCAGCCTCAACATGCTTCTCCTTCCTGTTGCTCAACCTAGTCACAGCCTTCATATCTATCTGCCATCTCTCCCTCTGCTCCTTCACAATAAGGTCATCCTTGTACTGTGGAACTCCAGCCTTTACCAACATCTTTGTGAGTAGTCCTGGAAAGTACAGCTTGCCTCTCTTTCTTGTTGCACACACACCCTAATGCTGTTGAGCATTATCCTTCCCAGATTGATGCTCCTTCCTGTAATGAGACAGTACAATAAAAGCATCCTATCCACAGAGATGGTTCCATCATGTGTGGTAGGATAAATGGAATGTTTGACAAGATTGTTCCAAACATTAGAATTGGCAGTGAGGTTAGAAGCCTTAAATGTCTTAAGCATGAAGTTACTGTGATGTTCCCATTCTGCTTTTGGTTTTCCCAGTAATGCAGAGGCTTCTTCCAGGTCTTGTGGAGTGGTCTTGACCATCATCTTGTGGTATTCGGTGTTCTTAGGTGGTGAGAGGTTTAAGAATTCATTGATTTGCCTAGCTGTGAGCTTGAAAGTGACCCCCCTGATTTTGATTTTTGGTGAAGGCGTGACAGAAATCTCACAATAAAACTCTCTCATCAGTGTGAGGTTATATGAGGAATAGACCTCACAAACCTTTTCCAGTCCATGGGTATCGACTACATTTCCAATAAATTGGAATTCCCTTAGGCTTTGTTCATCAAACCCCTTATCTGGCAATCCCACCTTAGTGTGATGCTTTCTCCACATCCTAGCAGCAGCCTTAGAGCTAAATCCCTTGTGTGGCATTTCTGGTCTAGTAACAAACACAGTAGTTTCCTTGGCTTTCTTACCCTTTTCTTTCACAGTCTGTTCATGTTGCACAGATGCTGCAGCATGACAGTTGGTCTCTAAGAGTTCTAAATCATCCTCATCATCCTCAAATCTCACTGTCCTCCTCTTCTTTGGTGTGGGTTCCTGGACTTCAGGTGCAGTAGGAATCTCACTTCTAGACCTAGTGGCATAAGTCTTCCCTAATGGTCTCTTCTTTTTCTTGGTGATCAACTTAACCACAGGTACATCATCATCATCACCAAAGAGGTCCTCAAGACTTGTATTGTCAAACTCAGCAGGTTTGGACAAAGTCTCAGTGTTTATCTCCTCAAATGGGTCCTCAATATCTACTCTACTGGAGATGGCCGTGGCCAAATCTCCATTAGTTTGTAGAAAGCCAAAGGGTTGTGCATCCTTGGTGTGTGATTGAATTAGGGAAATGTCGACTTTTGTTGATGAAATGGGTTCATCGACATTGTCCTCAGAACAAGAAGTGAATAATCCCTCAACCAAAGTTTCAGAGGGACCAGTGGATACCTTCGTTGTTTGAGTTGATGAAAGGGTTGAAGAAGCATCCTTGTATACGATGATAGCAAGAGGGTTGAGTGTTGGTGGTGCATCCACAGTAGCGACCTCTTTCTCCCCTGTTTCCGAAATTTCTTTTCTTTCGGCCATTAGAGAACCCTCGATGTCAGAAGCATTAGGGAATAGGGTATGCGGAGTGAGAATGTGGAGGAATGGTCGAGTTGGTGCAGGGCTGGAGTTGTCTTCCGAAACCGTTGAAGGTCGAGGGTTGCTCGCGTTCGGGCTTTGCTCGACAACCCTGGTTCGTGAGCTTCGTCTTCTTCCTTCGCTATTAGGGTTTCGAGCCGTGGCTTTCTTCATCTTTGCCATGATACAGGTTGAATCACTGAGAAAAGGGGAAGAAGATGGTGGTTCTTGAGAGTTGTTCGGTCGTTGGAAAGAATGAGAGGGAAGATGAGTGGGTTTGATTGTAGAAGGTAGATTTTTGGAAAGGAGGAAACTGAAAAGTCAGTTTTTGGATGGAGGTGGGTTTGATCTTGAGTATTTTTTAAAAAGATGGAACCAGGTTGTTAATGGGTATTATCCAATGGATAATTTTAAGATTAGTACAAAAAGGACATCATAGAAGCATCTTTAGGTACAAAAACTCATCATCACCTAGGAGAGAGGTGTACTCTTCTCCAGGTGATGAAAAGCTGATGTCACTTTTGGTACTTATCTCTCAATTTAATTCAAAAATTGCTATACCCGGTTCCCTCTAAATTCAGCTGATTTGTCTTGAAAATCCTAGGGTTTCTGATGCTGCAGCATGGATTCAGCATCACATGGTTCTGCCTTTGTTCTTTGACTTTTAGCTGTACACTAACAAACATATTAAACATAACTAATACGGAAACATAAACAAGACTTTTAAAAGGAGATATTTACACAGAATTGGAACTTTAAGATAGTTCCCATCTTTGTTGAAGCTTTTAGCAAAAAGAGATCATCTCCACAGAGCATGGAGATGCTACAGAATCATGGAACAACTTCACTCTCTGGCCATTGACTTTGAACACACTATTGTTCTCTGGATTGACTAAGTCTACAGCCCCATATGGATACACCTTGTGAATAAGAAATGGGCCTGACCATCTAGACTTGAGTTTACCAGGGAACAACTTTAGCCTAGAATTGAACAAAAGACATTTTTGGCCAGCTCTCAACTCTCTGTGTCTAATCCTATTGTCATGCCACTTCTTTGTTTTCTCTTTGTACAACTTGGCATTCTCATAGGACATGTTTCTGTGCTCTTCTAACTCACAGATTTGCAATTTTCTTTTGTTACCAGCCTCATCTAAATTCATGTTCAATTCCTTTATAGCCCAATATGCTTTATGTTCAAGTTCCAAAGGGAGGTGACAGGCTTTTCCAAAGACTAGCTTGTATGGAGACATACCCAAAGGTGTTTTAAAAGCAGTCCGGTATGCCCATAAAGCATCATCTAAATGGAAAGCCCAGTCTTTTCTGTTTGGTTTAACAACCTTTTCAAGAATCCCTTTAATTTCCCTGTTTGAGAGTTCAGCTAGTCCATTTGTCTGTGGGTGGTATGCAGTGGCAACTTTGTGTTTCACATGGTATTTTTCAAGAACTTTACTCAACAAATTGTTTATAAAGTGGGTACCCTCATCACTAATCAGTGCCCGGGGGGTACCAAACCTTGTAAAAATTTGTTTTTGTAAAAACTTAACTACAGTTTTAGCATCATTTGAAACACATGCCATTGCCTCTACCCATTTGGATACATAATCAACAACAACTAGAATGTATTGGCAATTGTTTGAAGGGGGAAATGGACCCATAAAATCTATTCCCCAAACATCAAACAACTCAACTTCTAAGATCCCATTCAAAGGCATTTCATTTTTTCGAGAAATGGAACCACTTCTCTGGCATTCATTACATCTTTGAGCAAAATTATGGGCATCTTTAAAGAGAGTTGGCCAATAAAATCCTGATTGAAGCACTTTAGCTGCTGTTCTCTGGCCTCCAAAATGTCCTCCATAAGCTGATTGATGGCAATGCTGCAGGATTGCTACAGCTTCTGTCTCTGGGATGCATCTTCTCAACAATTGATCTGTACCAAGTTTAAACAGAAAAGGGTCATCCCACAAGTAAAATTTGCAATCATGGAGAAATTTCTTAAGCATGTGATGAGTATAATCAGAAGGTATGATGCCACAAGCCAAATAATTTGCTATATCAGCAAACCATGGAAGTTGTGTTTGCACCATAAGAATTTTTTCATCAGGGAAAGTTTCTACAATATCTCCACCTTTCCTACTTTCAACAAGCTTCTCTAACCTGGACAAATGATCAGCCACTTGGTTTTCTGTCCCCTTCCTATCAATGATCTCTAGGTCAAACTCTTGTAATAACAAAACCCATCTTATCAACCTAGGTTTTGCATCTTTCTTTGATATCAAATATTTAATGGCAGCATGGTCAGTATGTACAATGACTTTTGCTCCCATCAAATATGACCTAAACCTTTCAAAGGCAAAAACCACAGCTAACAATTCTTTCTCAGTTGTTGTATAATTAATTTGAGCTTCATTTAGGGTTTTGCTTGCATAGTAGATGGAATGAAAAATCTTATCTTTTCTTTGACCTAATACAGCACCAACAGCCCAATCACTTGCGTCACACATGATCTCAAAAGGTTTGTCCCATTCAGGAGCAACAACTACTGGTGCAGTTACCAGAGCTTTCTTCAAGGTGATGAATGCATTTCTACATTCATCATTGAAATCAAACTTTTGGTCATGCTGTAATAATAGACATAAAGGTTTTGAAATTTTTGAAAAGTCTTTTATAAACCGTCTATAAAATCCAGCATGGCCAAGAAAGCTTCTGATACCTTTAACAGTTGTTGGTTCAGGTAGTTTTTCAATTACTTCAAGTTTAGCTTTGTCTACCTCAACTCCTCTTTTTGAAATTAAATGACCAAGGACAATCCCTTCTGTTACCATGAAATGACACTTTTCCCAATTAAGGACCAGGTCAGTCTCCTCACACCTTTTAAGACTTTGTTTTAAATTATCCAAACACTGATCAAAAGATGAACCATAAACAGAAAAATCATCCATAAATATTTCAATGGATTTTTCAAGCATATCAGAAAATATGGCCATCATGCATCTCTGAAAAGTGGCAGGAGCATTGCAAAGTCCAAAAGGCATCCTTCTGAAGGCAAAGGTGCCATAAGGACAAGTGAAAGTAGTCTTCTCCTGGTCTTCTGGTGCTATGGCTATCTGGTTGTATCCTGAGTATCCATCCAAGAAGCAATAGTACTCTTTTCCAGCCAACCTGTCTAACATTTGATCAACAAAAGGTAAGGGAAAATGGTCTTTTTGGGTAGCCTTGTTCAGCCTACGGTAGTCCATGCAAATTCTCCATCCGGAGACTATTCTGGTAGGGATGAGTTCATTCTTGTCATTGGAAATGACAGTGATCCCTCCCTTTTTGGGTACACACTGGACTGGACTAACCCAAGAACTACTGGCTATTGGGAAAATAATTCCTGCATCTAACCATTTCAAAATTTCCTTTTTCACTACCTCTTTCATGACAAGGTTCAGTCTTCTTTGTGGCTCTATGGAAGTGAAGTTCTTGTCTTCTAAGATGATCTTATGTTGACAAATAGAGGGACTAATTCCTTTAAGATCAGCAATAGTCCACCCTATGGCTTTGGTGTGCAACTTCAACATATCTACTAACTTCTTCTCTTGATGCAACTCTAGGGTAGCTGAAATAATGACTGGCAATTTGTCTTCTCCCCCTAGAAAGGCATACTTTAAGTGAGATGGGAGTTGTTTTAACTCCAGGTCAGGTGGTGAGATAGTGGAAGAAGTAAATGACTTTTGTTCATCTCTTTCCAGCAGCTCAAATGCTGCAGCATCCAGAGGGACAGACTCTTTCTCCAAGGTCTTATCATCATCATCATCATATTCCTCATCTAAGTCTCCCAAACTCAGGTCTTCCTCATCCTCCTCTTCTATCCTACAAGCTTGTTTGACTCCCTCCTCATGACACAAGTCCTCAATGACACCTAGGCTTGAGCAGTCCTCTAAATCACTAGGGTATTTCAAAGAATTGAAGACATTGAATGTGACTTTTTGGTCTTGTAGTCTCATGGTCAACTCACCCTTTTGGACATCTATCAAAGTTCTACCCGTAGCTAAGAAAGGTCTTCCCAAAAGTATGGGAATATCCTTGTCAGCCTCAAAGTCTAAAATGATAAAATCAGCCGGAAAAATGAACTTGTCAACCTGGACTAACACATCTTCAATCTTACCCTTGGGATATGCAATGGTCTTATCAGCTAGAATGAGTGTGACTGTGGTAGGTCTGGCCTCGCCTATTCCTAAGCTTTTGAAAATGGACAATGGCATAAGGTTGACACTAGCACCTAAATCACATAGTGCCTTCCCAACCTCTTTCCCACCTATGGAACAAGGAATGGTGAAACTCCCTGGATCTTTTCGCTTAGGGGGAATCTTGTTGGTAAAGAGAGCACTGCAACCTTCTGTGAGGGCAACAGTCTCATATTCATTCAATTTCTTTTTCTTGCTCAGTATGTCTTTTAAAAACTTGGCATAACTGGGCATCTGCTCAATTGCTTCAACAAGAGGTATGTTGATGTGCAATGCTTTGAAAACATCCAAAAACTTTTTAAATTGCAATTCCTCCTTCTCATTTCTTAACCTCTTGGGGTAAGGAATGTAAGGGGGAACTGGTTTGATAACAGCTTGGTTTGATTGTTTTGAGCAAGATGGCTCCAGTATGCTTTTGGTCTTGGTTTCATTGGGTAAAATCACAACTTTGGTTTTTGGGTCAGTCAAAGGTGGACTTGAACTTGTGATCTTAGGATCTTGATTTTCTATTTGAACTTCTGGTATTGAAATTACAGGAATTTCTGGATCAGGAATGGACTTGGGTGTTTTTTCAAAATCTGTTTTGGTTGTTGACTCCTTTTCCACAGATTCAGGTAATTCTTTACCACTCCTAAGTGTGACAGCTTTCACATGTTCTTTTCCCGGAGCCTTGGGTAATTCTGTGTTACTAGGCAAAGTGCCTGAGGCTCTGTTGTTCTGATTAAGTGCAATTTGACTGACTTGTGTTTCCAAACTCCGGAGAGCTGCTTGTGTCTGACTCATAAATCCTCTCATCATTGCTTCAAGAGAGAGATTTGAGTCATCATGTGGAGGTGCATGATGTTGATTTTGAAAAGGTGGTTGAGTGTGCTGATTGTGTTGAAAACCTTGATTACGATTATTCTGATGATGATTATTTTGAAAATTTCCCTTGTACTGGTTTTGAGAACTACTTGCTTGATTTTGAAAATTGGAGTTCCCTTGCTGCTTTTGAACTGGAGGATTTAAACATGGACTATTCCAAGAGAAGTTTGGGTGCTGTTTCCAGCTGGCATTGTAATGGTTGGAGTGGGGAGCAGGTCTGTTTTGCACAAAATTTACAGATTCAGAATTATGCGGACAGTTTTCATAAGAATGCTCTCCACCACAACACACACATTGCACAGAAAGAACTGCGGAAGCAGGTGTAGGGACAGTCGACTGTGCTCCTTGACCAGAAGTTAGATTTTTAAGCATGTTGGTCATGGAAGCAAGCTGAGCTGTCAATGCAGTATATGCATCCACATCATGCATTCCAGCAGTTTTCCTTTAGTTTGGGCCCTTGGATCAGCCCAATGTCCATTATTTGTTGAAATTTTTTCGAGAATCTCATACCCGACATTGTAGGTATTAGAAGTAAAAGCCCCTCCTGAAGTCGCATCGAGCATTTGTTTTGCATTGGGAACTAGCCCATTGTAAAACGTCTCAAGTTGAATACAGTAGGGAATGCCATGATGAGGGCATTTTCTCAACAATTCTTTAAATCTTTCCCACGCGTCCGGAATAGCTTCATCATCCATTTGTTTAAACATGCAAATCTCATTTCTGGATTTGGCATTCCGGGTGGGTGGAAAATATTTTCGCAAAAAATTTTCGGCCATATCACTCCATGATGGTACTGAACCTGGTGCTAAGGAGTTGAACCAAACTTTTGCCCGATCCCTTAAAGAAAATGGGAATAAAGTGAGCCTTAAGGCATCAGCAGATACTCCCGGGATTAGAAAAACATCGGTGATTTCCATAAAAGATTTTAAATGCGAATGTGGATCTTCCGATGGCATTCCGGCAAATTGACCATTGGCTTGCAACATGTGAAACATGATGGGTTTTGGTTCAAAATGTAAAGTTTCCAATTGTGGCCTAATAATCCCAGAATTCAATTGCTCAAAATTAGGAATTGCATAGTCCATAATTCTTCCATCTTTTGAGTTTGCAAGATCAATGATGTTTTGTGGTTCAACATTACCAACAGACTCGGCCTCATCTTCCTCATCGTTATGATTTTGGTGATTTTGAAACTGATGAGGTGGAGGATTTCCAAAAATTGGTGCATTATTAGCAAAAATTGGTGGCGGCCTGATTTGATTCATTAAAGGTGGTCTCATTTGATTTTCCAAAGGTGGCAGTTGATTTTCCAAAAGTGGTGGTCTAAGATGCATGTTTTCAAAGCCCGGGGGAGGTCCTTCCATATTGAGAGGATTTATGTTTTGAAAAGTTCTTTGAATTCTCCTTCTTTGACGGAAGGTTCTCTCAATATCTGGATCTAACTCAAAAAGTTCCCCGCGTTGTATTCTTGGCATGCACCACTTTTAAAAATCTTTTGAAACTCCCAAAGGTGGTAGAAAAACCAAATCTTTTAAAATACTTTACAAACACTTTTGACTTGCCAATCCCCGGCAACGGCGCCAAAAACTTGACAGGCCCTTTTGTGTACCTTAGGATGAGAGAAATAATACCAAAAAACAAGTATACAAATTGGTACTATGTCGCCTTTCAAGTAATAAAGTGGTAAAATACCAGATATCGTCCCACAGAGATTGAACTAAAAAGTGTAATAAAAGTATAATGAAAGATATGATTTCAGATGACGAATTGGAAGCAATATTTTGATTGGTTGGTTAACACACGATTACTTTAACAAGCTTTAAAAAGAAGCAAGGGTGCAAGGCTTATGGTGAAATGTTAACCCAAATTCCAGTGGACCAATGCTGCAGTGATGCTGCAGCATCCTTGTGACAGAAACTGATTTTATTATCTATTTCAAGACACGTTCCTCTCGGACTCTCGCCATCCCATTATTCCAGTAGCTATGAACCATCTCATCTCTGAGCAAGGTTCCAGATAAGGAAATGATGGGAATGGAGTTCTCAAAATATACGGCGAAACAAATTCTCTTCGTTAAAAGTTACTCTTTCGAAATAACCCCCGTACCTCCCAAGTTGGTATATTCCAAATAGCTTATCTCTAAGTCTACTCCATTTTAACCCTTTGAAAAAGCGACAACTTATCAAGAATGGATCATTTTAAATGACACAAGTAACAACTCTCGTTGCAAGTAACTCTTTCGATATTACCTCCTATGTCATTTAATTTGACGTGCTATTCAATGGCCTATCTCTAGGTCCATGACACTATTACACTATCAAAACGATCAATTTGTCAAAGAGTTTTGTTATCTTGATAAAACTTGAGTTGGAATAATAAAACTTTGTTACAGTCACAAAAGTCCACTTTGTTTAAGTTAACACCATCACCAATTGCCTCACACCCAAGCTAAGGTGTTTAGCTACTCATTACAATAAATAAAGAAAGAACATTACAAAGAACTATAAAAGAAGACATAATGTAAAATGCTTGGAAATGTAAATGACAAGAAAGTATATAAATATATATATATAAGACTTGGAATGTAAGGACAATAAATGTAAATGACAAGAAAGTAAAATGGAATGTAAGTACAACACTACAATCTACTAGAATTTAAATGCTTGAAACTAAAGACATACAATAAATGGAAAGGCTAGAGATGCAAGATAAGTAAAGAAAATGCATGGAGAAAATCTACAGATGGATGCTGTTCCAATGCTGGAAGCATTCATAGCCTGGGTTTACGAAGAACACATGAAGAACACGAAGAACACCATATGAACATATGCATATTTCCTGGAAATTTCCAGAAAATCTTAGAACTGAGTTTCGGTCCAGTTCCAAGATGAATGAAAATAAAGAGATTATGCTACGCCAACGATTACAAACAACATAACAACATGAAGAAATCAAAGAACACGATGAAGAAATTAAAGCAAATATGAAGAACAAGATGATTAAACTAAAAGATTACTAAATATAAAAGAGAATTGGAGATGATTAAAAGTAACTACAAAAGTGTCTTCAAAGATGGAAGGATGATCTGATGATCGATGGTGAAGGAGGCTTCATGGATGAGTGATTGGTGATGATAGGATAAGCTAAGATAAGTTCTCCATTAATGCCCCAAGAACACTCTATTTATAGGAAATAGAGAGGGGCCAAAAGGGTTAATCTAACTAAACTAAGGTACTAATGTTAGAGTTTTACAACAAAAGGTACCATACAAAGGAATAATACAGCTAATTATCAGATAAACAGCTGGCAAAAGTACTGTCCAATGGTCCATAGAAATGCTTTATCCACTCCTCTTTAATCAACTTCCAATTCTCCCTGCACGTTCAATGCTGTTGAGATGCTGCAGCACTGACCTGTATCATCAAGAGTTTGCAAATTACATCAACTTTAGCCTATACAACCCATGTTTGTATACAAATCCATATCTTAAGCTCCAAATCAAGAAAGTAGAAAATAATAACCAAAATGACTCAAGGTTGGGATTATAAAGTGAAAATCTAATCTAAAATGATAAAAACAATGTGCTTAAGTACTCAAAAGTGAGTACTTATCAACGGGACTGGACATGACAGAACTGGACTGGACAGGACAAGAGGTTAGGACAGGACTGGACAGGACAAGACAAATGGTTGTCTTGTGTTTGGTACGACTAGGACTGGATAGGACAGGACTGAACAAGTTTCCCTAAAAGTTGTTTGATAATTTTATATGTCATGTAATATTTATAAATAACACAAATAAAGTATATATTTAAATAATTTAATTAAAATACATTATTAATTTTTTTACACAATTGTCATACATATAAATACATACAAAAACAATAGTAGGAAATTTGAATGAAGAATCTGAAATAATTGATGGTATTTCGAAAAAAATCGATTCATATAAAAAAATATAATAGTTGATTAAATTGGAAGATCTTAATGAATTGGCGGATGCATAGTTGCAGTGACGAGTACAGATAAAAGACGATGGGTAGCCGGTGAAAGACGATAGTTGTGAAGGTGGAAGATAGTAATAGAGGTAGTGGTGGTGGCGGTGCACAGTGGTAATAGAGGTTATTGTAGTGGAGGAAGAGACGGAGGTTACCAACGATGGTTGACGGCGAGCGACAGTTGTGGCAGCTAGCGACGGTGGTTGGCGGTGAGCATCGGTGACGGCGGCGGCAATGGGGTGGTGGTGATTGGTGGAGGTGGTTATGGGTGGTGGTTGTGGAGGTGGTGGAGGAGGTTGTTGTAGTAGTGAAGGAAGAGGTGGAAGTGGTCGACGATGGTTGGTGGTAGCTATCGGTGGTCGTCGATGGTGGTGATCGGTGTTAGTGGAGGTGGTCAACGATGGTAGTGGTGGTGGCGATGACCAATGGTTGTGGAGGTGGTGGAGGAGGTTGTTATGGTGGAGAAATAGGTAGAGGTGGCCGACAGTGGTTAGCGGTGGCTACTAGTGGCCACCGATGGTGGTAGTAGCGACGATGGGTAGTGGTGACCCTTAAGACCAATACCATATTAGGATTATATATCAAATGACGGTAAATCAGTTATTTTTAGTTTATGTCTCATTTTTGTCCCATGTTGTTCCACCTATTTTGGTGGAACAAGAAAATACTCCTTTTTGTCCCATCTTGTCCCACCCTGTCCAGTCTTTGTCCCTGTCCCATGTCGCGCCAAACATGGGACAGTGAACTTTTGTCCTGTCCCATATCACGCCAAACATGGGACAGTGAATTTTTGTCTCGTCCTGTCCCACCCAGTCTGCAAACCAAACGCACCCGTATGGAACAACAATCGACTTAAGAAATAAGTATGAAACAACAATCGACTGAAGAAACAAGTATGGAACAACAATCGAGTATAGAGAAGAAACAAGTATCGAACAATCAGTAAAATCATTACCTTTGGAGAAATCGACCAAAGGAAATTATTGTCTAGGGTTGAAATCGAACCAGCAGTGAATTGAAATAGTGTAATTGAACCAACAATGAACTCAAAGAAGTAAAATCGAACGAGCGGTGAAGGTGAAATCAAAATCGAACAAGTAGTGAAGGTGAAATCGAGCAGCTAGGTTTTTATTGCGTGATTATTGAGTAGGAGGGTAGGCATGTCTTTATTTTTAAAGGGTAGAAATGTCAAAGACGTGTCTTAATGGGGACAACACATCTTTCCCCTACTTAGTGAATAAGCCAGAAATGTCTACGCGAATAAGCCGGTTTTATCATTAAGCCCCAAGTAAACACTCCAAACGTCTGCACGAATAAGCCAGTTTTGTCGTTAAGCTCATTAAGCCCCAAGTAAACACCCCCTTACCATACCTCTGATTAGGTCGCTATAACGTATAGTAATATTCAAACATCTATAAAATTGTATGAGTTTCATAGTTCATATAAAATATAAAATCCCCTTCTTTTACAAACTCAATAATTAATACAAACTTATAAACCAATGTTGTTTAATATGTAAAACGCTCATGATTCTTTTTCCATGCACAAAACAGTCTCGAACATTTCACATATAAAACAACATTATTCAAACATTACATTTTCATACATATTGTTTCATATGTGAAGCAACAATGAAAAGTGATTTATATATTTGTATAATTTATTACATTTGTAAATGATTATACATATACATGTAAATAGATAATATCTTAGAAAGAATGCTTTTGATAATTAAACAAAAATTATGTGTATTACGCATTATGCAACATATTGTTTGCCATTACTATCATTATGTCATCCTTACCTGATCAAAATCATTTGATATGAATTTGATCTAAATTGGTACCTAGTAAAGAGAAGAGAGGTTCTGATAAGTATTCTTTTAGGGTAAGAATAAACCACATAATTTGTTTGACAACATTTAACACACTTCTTTCCATTTCTCAAGAGGGGATTAAATACAAAAGAAATTAACTGCTAACCTACTTTCTAGGACACCACTATGACCATGAAACAACTACTCTAGTTGACTGACTCATCTACCTTAATTCAAGGCACCATGATGCCACTAATTCAATCTCTCAAACTAAACTAAGAAGTGCAACAAAACAAGATAAATTACTAACGTAACCTGCTTTCTTGACCTAGTTACCTTCCAGGTTACATTCTGGTTTCCCTCCTTGTAGGCTCTATTAAGCCATTGCCACCACTCGTTTGCTTCTCCTTCTAAGTGATAAGAAGCGAGAGGTACCTTTTGGGGTTCGGCCGTCATCTGGAACTCAAAGTATTGCTCCGCTCGGGTGTGCCACACGGTGGGATCTCCTCCTTCGAACCTTGGAAATTCGAGATTGACTGGTCTGGACTCGAACATTGGCTTGTCCCTCTCATTTCCCATCTTGTTTTTGTTAAGGTGTTGGTCTCCACATATCACCTCAGTCAACTTGGTTATCGTCTCTTCCAATTTGGACATCCCGTCCATGATATTGCCTTCGAAGACGTTAAACCCTTGTTGTAAGAGTTCAATCTTCTCTTCCGCTTTTTCAATCCGCTACTTGTTTGTAGCCATAGCCGAGTCTTGATACCACCAGATGGGGTCCCGATCAAGCTCTGATACCACTGATAAGTATTCTTTTAGGGTAAGAATAACCACATAATTTGTTTGACAACATTCGACACACTTCTTTCCATTTCTCAAGAGGGGATTAAATACAAAAGAAATTAACTGCTAGCCTACTTTCTAGGACACCACTATGACCATGAAACAACTACTCTAGTTGACTGACTCATCTACCTTAATTCAAGGCACCATGATGCCACTAATTCATTCTCTCAAACTAAACTAAGAAGTGCAACAAAACAAGATAAATTACTAACGTAACCTGCTTTCTTGACCTAGTCCTAACAGGTTCCAATATATATAAAAGAGAAATGGTCTAAGTTAAACCAATGTAGGACTCCAACATGTCCCTTCCAATGGATGCTAGACGGACACAGATCGTTCCAAAGTGTTGAGGAGGCCGGGCAGGCAGGGGCTAAACGAGTATAAATTGCCCCAGAGTGGAATTGGTCTGATACCATGTGAGAATAAATAGAACTTATTAGATTTAGATTACTCTCCAAAAAAGTCTTTGACGAGAGAAATGACCTTCTAATATATAGAGGAGAACTATTCCAAATCTAGCCGATGTGGAACTCCAAGAATTGTATATATTAAAAAATAAGCAGATGACACTTGTTAAATATTCTAAACTTTTATCATCATTTAAGTTCTTAGTATGTCAGAGACGGACCCATAATTTTTTTTATATGGTGGCACCATATAATATAAACAAAAAAAGTAATTACAAAAAACATGGTTTTTACCGACGTTCAACATTGTCTTATGTGCTTTTAGCCAAAATCCTCCACTTCTAGGGATTTTTTAAGCTTTTTGCTTGATTTCAAGGGACTTTTAGTTTTTTTTTTTTTTATCGATTTCAAGGGGTTTTTCCGATTTTTTTGGTTGATTTCAATGGATTTTTTCGATTTTTTGGTTGATTTCAAGAGTTTTTTTTGTTTTTTTGGTTGATTACGAGGTATAATTGCACCTTCTTAAAGTTTCCAAAATAATACGGTAGCACATTCCAAAACGATACGGTTGCACCTTTCACAAACCTAATTTTTTTTACCCTGCACTAGAGAAATAATACGGTGGCACGTGCCGCCACTACCACCTAACTAGATCCGTCCCTGTAGTATGTAGACGAACTAAATGAACGAGAGTGAAGTAGGCAAGTCAAAGACTTATGAAAGGTTTTAGGTTTTAATTTGACATAAATTTGGGCAAAAAGTTGATTACCGGCCCCACATACCCATGAAACCCGCGTCCAAAGACACCAATGTAAGGGGGCATTTTTAGACTCACACAACGGCTGAGGCTGTATTGGGTTCGGTAATTGGGACCCACCCAACGAATAAATAACTTCCACCTGGACTTTGCACATGTAAATCGTTTTTAACTCATGGAAGGGAGGTCTAAAACTTGATATAAAATTGTAAAATATATAAGTTTAGGGGTCGTTTACCAAATATTTACCTAGGTAAGAACTTATTAACCCTGTGTTCTCGAGTTTTTTTTACGAAGGAAAGGAAAATAGGAGAGAAAGTAAAATTGGTGTGTTCTCGAGTTTTTTTTAAGGAGGGAAAGGAAAGGAAAGAGGAGGAAAATATTGCTGATTTTCCTCTCAAAACTTTCCTCCGAAATGTGGGAGAAACAGAAGAAAAGAAAAGATTTTTTTTTAAAAAGAATTAAAATTTTTTGTAAAATTACACATATACCCATTAGTTACATTACACTATGAAATAAATAAGGGTATATTGGTAAAAATGACATTTTTTCTTTCCTTTCTCACCTACTCGAGAACATGAAAATTTATTTTCTTTCCTTCCCTTTCCTTTATGTTCCTTCAATCTCAAAAACACAAATATAAATATTTCTTTATTTTCCTTCCTTTTTTTTTTGTTTTTTGTTTTTCCCTCCCCTTTCTTTTCTTTTCTTTCATTCCAAAACTCGAGAACACAACGTAAGGGGTCGTTACTAAACGCTTACCCGGTAAGTGTTTACCGGCTCATTTTCCTTACCATGTGAACATCGTAAGGGCCGAGGATCTTACCCGGTAAGAGCAATATAAGCATGAAGAGTCTTACCCGGTAAGTGGAGGTGAAGACTCTTTACCGGGTAAGCACTTATAGGGTAAATTGTTGCATGCGATAACTTTTTGATGGACTACAATCTTACCCGGTAAAGTAAGTTAGAGTGTCAATTTTAGTGGTAAACGCTTACCCGGTAAGCGTTTGGGTAAACGACCCCTAAGTCACATTACTTTACTGGATGAATATGACAATGACCAATAATCTTACCCGGTAAGAGTTAAAGGCAATGACCAAAAGTCTTACCCGGTATGTGAGGGTGAAGACTCTTACCACGGTTAACACTTACCAGAAAAATTGTTGCATATAACACCGTTTTGATAGACTAAAATCTTACCCGGTAAGTAAGTGATAGTGTTGAATGTGTTGGTAAACATTTACCGGGTAAAGATGTAAACATTTACCGGGTAAAATCTTTACCGGTAAGCGCTTACCCGGGTAAGCGTTGGTAAACGGCCCCTTAGATGGGGATAGTACTTCCTCCGTGTTAAAATAAATGTCCACAATGAAAATGACACACAATTTTATAAATGTGTAATTGTTACACTTTTTAAATAACTAAATTTACACTTTTAAAATTTAATAATAGAGAGAGAAACTTTCTTCATCTCATAATTAAGGGTACGAAGGAAAAGTGAAAACTTTACTTTTGAAAATGCACACTTATTTTGGGATGAACTAAAATAGAAATATGAACACTTAATTTGGTATTTGATTCTAATTAGGGGTATAAACGAGCCGAGCCGAATCGAGTAGTAGATTAGTTGAGCTGGGCTCAAAAAATTAATATTGGGCTCAAGCTCGAGCTCAATTACCTTTTCACTGTAGGGCTCGAGCTCGAATATTTTTTGAGTTATCGAGCTCGATGCTCGTTTGTGGGTTCGAACTCAGGATTGATTAACGCGTTTATCAGCTTGACCTTGATAATTTTTATATTTTTATTGTATGAATAATAAATATATGAGCATGTTTGGCTCAAATAAAGGTATACTCGATTGGCTCGGCTCGAAAAATCAAATCGAGTTTTCAAGCGAGCTGAGTCGAACATCGGTCTATCAATCTAGTCCAAACCAGAATTTATTTTAATTTGATGAAATGAGGCCATTTAGCTAACAAATTAGGCTTCAGAATAAACTGATACTAAACCATTCTCAATTTTCTTTTTATTCCATTCCTGTTTTCTCCAATTTTCTTGAAATGTCTCATGTTTATTTACTTCACTTTTCAACATCCGGATGGCAAAAAGAGTAAACAACATTTAATTTTTCCAATTGAGTAGTAACATTTAATTTAGGGAAATCCACTAAAATAGCCATTTATAGCAAAAAGATCGAAGAAAATGTCATTTTTCCGAGGTGCGTAAAGAAATTGCCCAGAATTAGTCAAACCCACTTTTGGGGAGATGGCACGCCCAATTATAACGTTTGCAAACCAATCATATGATGACATGTTAAATCCGTTAAATTTCAATTATAGCTTGGTTAGGCCCACCATCCAACAAAAAGTGGAAATGGAAGCAGCCTTGATTGACGAAATTAATGATATTTCTTAATAAACCTTGAAAATTTGGCTATTTCTTCAATCTTTTTACGAAAAATTAATACTCGAAGAAAAAAATAAAAAAGCACACGCCGAAGCAGAAAACTACTCAAACCTATAATTCAATTAGTTGGGAAAAGAAAAGATTAACTGAAGACCAGTATGCAAGACTCGAAGCATGCGCATATAAAAAGAGGGTAAAAAAAAAAGGAAGGAAGCTCAAACTCCATTAACAAGTTATAAATCATCGTAGAGTCGTCCATAGCATACCTCAAGAAAACCATTCAAGATCTGCAGGATGATAGAGTGATACCTCCACAACAAATCGCGATAATTATGTACAGGAATAGAAATGCCAAGAATGTCAGCAAAGCCCTGTGTCATGGATCATAACATTCTTCAAAGTCAGATTCATATGTTAACAGGGCGTTTCTTTAACATGTTAAATGTGTGATTTTGATCAGGCCCCTATATTTTGGGGCCCAAGTTTACATTGTTTAAGGTCTTTCATCAATGAATGTAAAAGTATAGCCCATCTCAATGTCTCTCTAATTTCTATCAAAAACAAAAGTAATACGCTTTTATCATTGCTTCTATAATTAGCATATATGTATCTTTGTTATCTTATTTTGCATTGTAATCAAAAGTTTTAGGTGTAACAGGGCTTCCCTGCATGTTAATTAGGATGTGAAGTAAGCTTATTGCATAATTTACAGAAGACTAATAAGATTTGTCTGTTACCAATTGTGCACAACGTTATTTCCCGGCTAGACACTAACAATATTAAAGCACATGGTTGACTCCAAACGTTCTTTATAGTTCATATTAGAAGCGAAAATGTTTAATGCATAAAGAATGAGCCAAATTTATGTGATGGGATACCTCAATTCGTCACTCTTTTATGAATGTTAATATAAATCTTGTGGAGGTAAATAACATAATCTTACTATCTTCAAATATGGCAAAATGAAATACTCCCTCCCTCCCAAAATAAGTGTCCACAACTCTATTTATGTTTGTCTCAAAATAAGTGTCCACTTTCAAAAATATAAAACTAAATTATCAAATTTACCCTTAATTAATAAACAAATATTTAAGACTTGTTAAGAGAGACGTTAAATAAGGGTAAAAATATCTTTTGGTTAACAAAAAAATTGTAATAATTATGCATGTCTAGAAATGTGTGGCATTTCAATTATGGACAGTTATTTTGGGATGGAAGGAGTAATATGATCTACTGACAGATTGCTCCGCCTTTCCTCTCCTCAACCCCCGTGTTTTGGGCATTCTATCCAACCAACTTAAATGTTTAAAAGTACGTATCACACATAATATATCATGCTATAAGAAATAAGTTATGGTAGTATTTGGGATTCAGATTACTTACAGGAGTTTGACATTTTTCATCCAAAGAGCTCTATGAAGTCTCTTCGATTGTTTCCTAAAATGGAAAGAACTATCTTGTATCGTACAAGTTTTGTCCATTAAGTGCAATTTGACTGACTCATAAATCCTCTCATCATTGCTTCAAGAGAGAGATTTGAGTCATCATGTGGAGGTGCATGATGTTGATTTTGAAAAGGTGGTTGAGTGTGCTGATTGTGTTGAAAACCTTGATTACGATTATTCTGATGATGATTATTTTGAAAATTTCCCTTGTACTGGTTTTGAGAACTACTTGCTTGATTTTGAAAATTGGAGTTCCCTTGCTGCTTTTGAACTGGAGGATTTAAACATGGACTATTCCAAGAGAAGTTTGGGTGCTGTTTCCAGCTGGCATTGTAATGGTTGGAGTGGGGAGCAGGTCTGTTTTGCACAAAATTTACAGATTCAGAATTATGCGGACAGTTTTCATAAGAATGCTCTCCACCACAACACACACATTGCACAGAAAGAACTGCGGAAGCAGGTGTAGGGACAGTCGACTGTGCTCCTTGACCAGAAGTTAGATTTTTAAGCATGTTGGTCATGGAAGCAAGCTGAGCTGTCAATGCAGTATATGCATCCACATCATGCATTCCAGCAGTTTTCCTTTAGTTTGGGCCCTTGGATCAGCCCAATGTCCATTATTTGTTGAAATTTTTTCGAGAATCTCATACCCGACATTGTAGGTATTAGAAGTAAAAGCCCCTCCTGAAGTCGCATCGAGCATTTGTTTTGCATTGGGAACTAGCCCATTGTAAAACGTCTCAAGTTGAATACAGTAGGGAATGCCATGATGAGGGCATTTTCTCAACAATTCTTTAAATCTTTCCCACGCGTCCGGAATAGCTTCATCATCCATTTGTTTAAACATGCAAATCTCATTTCTGGATTTGGCATTCCGGGTGGGTGGAAAATATTTTCGCAAAAAATTTTCGGCCATATCACTCCATGATGGTACTGAACCTGGTGCTAAGGAGTTGAACCAAACTTTTGCCCGATCCCTTAAAGAAAATGGGAATAAAGTGAGCCTTAAGGCATCAGCAGATACTCCCGGGATTAGAAAAACATCGGTGATTTCCATAAAAGATTTTAAATGCGAATGTGGATCTTCCGATGGCATTCCGGCAAATTGACCATTGGCTTGCAACATGTGAAACATGATGGGTTTTGGTTCAAAATGTAAAGTTTCCAATTGTGGCCTAATAATCCCAGAATTCAATTGCTCAAAATTAGGAATTGCATAGTCCATAATTCTTCCATCTTTTGAGTTTGCAAGATCAATGATGTTTTGTGGTTCAACATTACCAACAGACTCGGCCTCATCTTCCTCATCGTTATGATTTTGGTGATTTTGAAACTGATGAGGTGGAGGATTTCCAAAAATTGGTGCATTATTAGCAAAAATTGGTGGCGGCCTGATTTGATTCATTAAAGGTGGTCTCATTTGATTTTCCAAAGGTGGCAGTTGATTTTCCAAAAGTGGTGGTCTAAGATGCATGTTTTCAAAGCCCGGGGGAGGTCCTTCCATATTGAGAGGATTTATGTTTTGAAAAGTTCTTTGAATTCTCCTTCTTTGACGGAAGGTTCTCTCAATATCTGGATCTAACTCAAAAAGTTCCCCGCGTTGTATTCTTGGCATGCACCACTTTTAAAAATCTTTTGAAACTCCCAAAGGTGGTAGAAAAACCAAATCTTTTAAAATACTTTACAAACACTTTTGACTTGCCAATCCCCGGCAACGGCGCCAAAAACTTGACAGGCCCTTTTGTGTACCTTAGGATGAGAGAAATAATACCAAAAAACAAGTATACAAATTGGTACTATGTCGCCTTTCAAGTAATAAAGTGGTAAAATACCAGATATCGTCCCACAGAGATTGAACTAAAAAGTGTAATAAAAGTATAATGAAAGATATGATTTCAGATGACGAATTGGAAGCAATATTTTGATTGGTTGGTTAACACACGATTACTTTAACAAGCTTTAAAAAGAAGCAAGGGTGCAAGGCTTATGGTGAAATGTTAACCCAAATTCCAGTGGACCAATGCTGCAGTGATGCTGCAGCATCCTTGTGACAGAAACTGATTTTATTATCTATTTCAAGACACGTTCCTCTCGGACTCTCGCCATCCCATTATTCCAGTAGCTATGAACCATCTCATCTCTGAGCAAGGTTCCAGATAAGGAAATGATGGGAATGGAGTTCTCAAAATATACGGCGAAACAAATTCTCTTCGTTAAAAGTTACTCTTTCGAAATAACCCCCGTACCTCCCAAGTTGGTATATTCCAAATAGCTTATCTCTAAGTCTACTCCATTTTAACCCTTTGAAAAAGCGACAACTTATCAAGAATGGATCATTTTAAATGACACAAGTAACAACTCTCGTTGCAAGTAACTCTTTCGATATTACCTCCTATGTCATTTAATTTGACGTGCTATTCAATGGCCTATCTCTAGGTCCATGACACTATTACACTATCAAAACGATCAATTTGTCAAAGAGTTTTGTTATCTTGATAAAACTTGAGTTGGAATAATAAAACTTTGTTACAGTCACAAAAGTCCACTTTGTTTAAGTTAACACCATCACCAATTGCCTCACACCCAAGCTAAGGTGTTTAGCTACTCATTACAATAAATAAAGAAAGAACATTACAAAGAACTATAAAAGAAGACATAATGTAAAATGCTTGGAAATGTAAATGACAAGAAAGTATATAAATATATATATATAAGACTTGGAATGTAAGGACAATAAATGTAAATGACAAGAAAGTAAAATGGAATGTAAGTACAACACTACAATCTACTAGAATTTAAATGCTTGAAACTAAAGACATACAATAAATGGAAAGGCTAGAGATGCAAGATAAGTAAAGAAAATGCATGGAGAAAATCTACAGATGGATGCTGTTCCAATGCTGGAAGCATTCATAGCCTGGGTTTACGAAGAACACATGAAGAACACGAAGAACACCATATGAACATATGCATATTTCCTGGAAATTTCCAGAAAATCTTAGAACTGAGTTTCGGTCCAGTTCCAAGATGAATGAAAATAAAGAGATTATGCTACGCCAACGATTACAAACAACATAACAACATGAAGAAATCAAAGAACACGATGAAGAAATTAAAGCAAATATGAAGAACAAGATGATTAAACTAAAAGATTACTAAATATAAAAGAGAATTGGAGATGATTAAAAGTAACTACAAAAGTGTCTTCAAAGATGGAAGGATGATCTGATGATCGATGGTGAAGGAGGCTTCATGGATGAGTGATTGGTGATGATAGGATAAGCTAAGATAAGTTCTCCATTAATGCCCCAAGAACACTCTATTTATAGGAAATAGAGAGGGGCCAAAAGGGTTAATCTAACTAAACTAAGGTACTAATGTTAGAGTTTTACAACAAAAGGTACCATACAAAGGAATAATACAGCTAATTATCAGATAAACAGCTGGCAAAAGTACTGTCCAATGGTCCATAGAAATGCTTTATCCACTCCTCTTTAATCAACTTCCAATTCTCCCTGCACGTTCAATGCTGTTGAGATGCTGCAGCACTGACCTGTATCATCAAGAGTTTGCAAATTACATCAACTTTAGCCTATACAACCCATGTTTGTATACAAATCCATATCTTAAGCTCCAAATCAAGAAAGTAGAAAATAATAACCAAAATGACTCAAGGTTGGGATTATAAAGTGAAAATCTAATCTAAAATGATAAAAACAATGTGCTTAAGTACTCAAAAGTGAGTACTTATCAACGGGACTGGACATGACAGAACTGGACTGGACAGGACAAGAGGTTAGGACAGGACTGGACAGGACAAGACAAATGGTTGTCTTGTGTTTGGTACGACTAGGACTGGATAGGACAGGACTGAACAAGTTTCCCTAAAAGTTGTTTGATAATTTTATATGTCATGTAATATTTATAAATAACACAAATAAAGTATATATTTAAATAATTTAATTAAAATACATTATTAATTTTTTTACACAATTGTCATACATATAAATACATACAAAAACAATAGTAGGAAATTTGAATGAAGAATCTGAAATAATTGATGGTATTTCGAAAAAAATCGATTCATATAAAAAAATATAATAGTTGATTAAATTGGAAGATCTTAATGAATTGGCGGATGCATAGTTGCAGTGACGAGTACAGATAAAAGACGATGGGTAGCCGGTGAAAGACGATAGTTGTGAAGGTGGAAGATAGTAATAGAGGTAGTGGTGGTGGCGGTGCACAGTGGTAATAGAGGTTATTGTAGTGGAGGAAGAGACGGAGGTTACCAACGATGGTTGACGGCGAGCGACAGTTGTGGCAGCTAGCGACGGTGGTTGGCGGTGAGCATCGGTGACGGCGGCGGCAATGGGGTGGTGGTGATTGGTGGAGGTGGTTATGGGTGGTGGTTGTGGAGGTGGTGGAGGAGGTTGTTGTAGTAGTGAAGGAAGAGGTGGAAGTGGTCGACGATGGTTGGTGGTAGCTATCGGTGGTCGTCGATGGTGGTGATCGGTGTTAGTGGAGGTGGTCAACGATGGTAGTGGTGGTGGCGATGACCAATGGTTGTGGAGGTGGTGGAGGAGGTTGTTATGGTGGAGAAATAGGTAGAGGTGGCCGACAGTGGTTAGCGGTGGCTACTAGTGGCCACCGATGGTGGTAGTAGCGACGATGGGTAGTGGTGACCCTTAAGACCAATACCATATTAGGATTATATATCAAATGACGGTAAATCAGTTATTTTTAGTTTATGTCTCATTTTTGTCCCATGTTGTTCCACCTATTTTGGTGGAACAAGAAAATACTCCTTTTTGTCCCATCTTGTCCCACCCTGTCCAGTCTTTGTCCCTGTCCCATGTCGCGCCAAACATGGGACAGTGAACTTTTGTCCTGTCCCATATCACGCCAAACATGGGACAGTGAATTTTTGTCTCGTCCTGTCCCACCCAGTCTGCAAACCAAACGCACCCGTATGGAACAACAATCGACTTAAGAAATAAGTATGAAACAACAATCGACTGAAGAAACAAGTATGGAACAACAATCGAGTATAGAGAAGAAACAAGTATCGAACAATCAGTAAAATCATTACCTTTGGAGAAATCGACCAAAGGAAATTATTGTCTAGGGTTGAAATCGAACCAGCAGTGAATTGAAATAGTGTAATTGAACCAACAATGAACTCAAAGAAGTAAAATCGAACGAGCGGTGAAGGTGAAATCAAAATCGAACAAGTAGTGAAGGTGAAATCGAGCAGCTAGGTTTTTATTGCGTGATTATTGAGTAGGAGGGTAGGCATGTCTTTATTTTTAAAGGGTAGAAATGTCAAAGACGTGTCTTAATGGGGACAACACATCTTTCCCCTACTTAGTGAATAAGCCAGAAATGTCTACGCGAATAAGCCGGTTTTATCATTAAGCCCCAAGTAAACACTCCAAACGTCTGCACGAATAAGCCAGTTTTGTCGTTAAGCTCATTAAGCCCCAAGTAAACACCCCCTTACCATACCTCTGATTAGGTCGCTATAACGTATAGTAATATTCAAACATCTATAAAATTGTATGAGTTTCATAGTTCATATAAAATATAAAATCCCCTTCTTTTACAAACTCAATAATTAATACAAACTTATAAACCAATGTTGTTTAATATGTAAAACGCTCATGATTCTTTTTCCATGCACAAAACAGTCTCGAACATTTCACATATAAAACAACATTATTCAAACATTACATTTTCATACATATTGTTTCATATGTGAAGCAACAATGAAAAGTGATTTATATATTTGTATAATTTATTACATTTGTAAATGATTATACATATACATGTAAATAGATAATATCTTAGAAAGAATGCTTTTGATAATTAAACAAAAATTATGTGTATTACGCATTATGCAACATATTGTTTGCCATTACTATCATTATGTCATCCTTACCTGATCAAAATCATTTGATATGAATTTGATCTAAATTGGTACCTAGTAAAGAGAAGAGAGGTTCTGATAAGTATTCTTTTAGGGTAAGAATAAACCACATAATTTGTTTGACAACATTTAACACACTTCTTTCCATTTCTCAAGAGGGGATTAAATACAAAAGAAATTAACTGCTAACCTACTTTCTAGGACACCACTATGACCATGAAACAACTACTCTAGTTGACTGACTCATCTACCTTAATTCAAGGCACCATGATGCCACTAATTCAATCTCTCAAACTAAACTAAGAAGTGCAACAAAACAAGATAAATTACTAACGTAACCTGCTTTCTTGACCTAGTTACCTTCCAGGTTACATTCTGGTTTCCCTCCTTGTAGGCTCTATTAAGCCATTGCCACCACTCGTTTGCTTCTCCTTCTAAGTGATAAGAAGCGAGAGGTACCTTTTGGGGTTCGGCCGTCATCTGGAACTCAAAGTATTGCTCCGCTCGGGTGTGCCACACGGTGGGATCTCCTCCTTCGAACCTTGGAAATTCGAGATTGACTGGTCTGGACTCGAACATTGGCTTGTCCCTCTCATTTCCCATCTTGTTTTTGTTAAGGTGTTGGTCTCCACATATCACCTCAGTCAACTTGGTTATCGTCTCTTCCAATTTGGACATCCCGTCCATGATATTGCCTTCGAAGACGTTAAACCCTTGTTGTAAGAGTTCAATCTTCTCTTCCGCTTTTTCAATCCGCTACTTGTTTGTAGCCATAGCCGAGTCTTGATACCACCAGATGGGGTCCCGATCAAGCTCTGATACCACTGATAAGTATTCTTTTAGGGTAAGAATAACCACATAATTTGTTTGACAACATTCGACACACTTCTTTCCATTTCTCAAGAGGGGATTAAATACAAAAGAAATTAACTGCTAGCCTACTTTCTAGGACACCACTATGACCATGAAACAACTACTCTAGTTGACTGACTCATCTACCTTAATTCAAGGCACCATGATGCCACTAATTCATTCTCTCAAACTAAACTAAGAAGTGCAACAAAACAAGATAAATTACTAACGTAACCTGCTTTCTTGACCTAGTCCTAACAGGTTCCAATATATATAAAAGAGAAATGGTCTAAGTTAAACCAATGTAGGACTCCAACATGTCCCTTCCAATGGATGCTAGACGGACACAGATCGTTCCAAAGTGTTGAGGAGGCCGGGCAGGCAGGGGCTAAACGAGTATAAATTGCCCCAGAGTGGAATTGGTCTGATACCATGTGAGAATAAATAGAACTTATTAGATTTAGATTACTCTCCAAAAAAGTCTTTGACGAGAGAAATGACCTTCTAATATATAGAGGAGAACTATTCCAAATCTAGCCGATGTGGAACTCCAAGAATTGTATATATTAAAAAATAAGCAGATGACACTTGTTAAATATTCTAAACTTTTATCATCATTTAAGTTCTTAGTATGTCAGAGACGGACCCATAATTTTTTTTATATGGTGGCACCATATAATATAAACAAAAAAAGTAATTACAAAAAACATGGTTTTTACCGACGTTCAACATTGTCTTATGTGCTTTTAGCCAAAATCCTCCACTTCTAGGGATTTTTTAAGCTTTTTGCTTGATTTCAAGGGACTTTTAGTTTTTTTTTTTTTTATCGATTTCAAGGGGTTTTTCCGATTTTTTTGGTTGATTTCAATGGATTTTTTCGATTTTTTGGTTGATTTCAAGAGTTTTTTTTGTTTTTTTGGTTGATTACGAGGTATAATTGCACCTTCTTAAAGTTTCCAAAATAATACGGTAGCACATTCCAAAACGATACGGTTGCACCTTTCACAAACCTAATTTTTTTTACCCTGCACTAGAGAAATAATACGGTGGCACGTGCCGCCACTACCACCTAACTAGATCCGTCCCTGTAGTATGTAGACGAACTAAATGAACGAGAGTGAAGTAGGCAAGTCAAAGACTTATGAAAGGTTTTAGGTTTTAATTTGACATAAATTTGGGCAAAAAGTTGATTACCGGCCCCACATACCCATGAAACCCGCGTCCAAAGACACCAATGTAAGGGGGCATTTTTAGACTCACACAACGGCTGAGGCTGTATTGGGTTCGGTAATTGGGACCCACCCAACGAATAAATAACTTCCACCTGGACTTTGCACATGTAAATCGTTTTTAACTCATGGAAGGGAGGTCTAAAACTTGATATAAAATTGTAAAATATATAAGTTTAGGGGTCGTTTACCAAATATTTACCTAGGTAAGAACTTATTAACCCTGTGTTCTCGAGTTTTTTTTACGAAGGAAAGGAAAATAGGAGAGAAAGTAAAATTGGTGTGTTCTCGAGTTTTTTTTAAGGAGGGAAAGGAAAGGAAAGAGGAGGAAAATATTGCTGATTTTCCTCTCAAAACTTTCCTCCGAAATGTGGGAGAAACAGAAGAAAAGAAAAGATTTTTTTTTAAAAAGAATTAAAATTTTTTGTAAAATTACACATATACCCATTAGTTACATTACACTATGAAATAAATAAGGGTATATTGGTAAAAATGACATTTTTTCTTTCCTTTCTCACCTACTCGAGAACATGAAAATTTATTTTCTTTCCTTCCCTTTCCTTTATGTTCCTTCAATCTCAAAAACACAAATATAAATATTTCTTTATTTTCCTTCCTTTTTTTTTTGTTTTTTGTTTTTCCCTCCCCTTTCTTTTCTTTTCTTTCATTCCAAAACTCGAGAACACAACGTAAGGGGTCGTTACTAAACGCTTACCCGGTAAGTGTTTACCGGCTCATTTTCCTTACCATGTGAACATCGTAAGGGCCGAGGATCTTACCCGGTAAGAGCAATATAAGCATGAAGAGTCTTACCCGGTAAGTGGAGGTGAAGACTCTTTACCGGGTAAGCACTTATAGGGTAAATTGTTGCATGCGATAACTTTTTGATGGACTACAATCTTACCCGGTAAAGTAAGTTAGAGTGTCAATTTTAGTGGTAAACGCTTACCCGGTAAGCGTTTGGGTAAACGACCCCTAAGTCACATTACTTTACTGGATGAATATGACAATGACCAATAATCTTACCCGGTAAGAGTTAAAGGCAATGACCAAAAGTCTTACCCGGTATGTGAGGGTGAAGACTCTTACCACGGTTAACACTTACCAGAAAAATTGTTGCATATAACACCGTTTTGATAGACTAAAATCTTACCCGGTAAGTAAGTGATAGTGTTGAATGTGTTGGTAAACATTTACCGGGTAAAGATGTAAACATTTACCGGGTAAAATCTTTACCGGTAAGCGCTTACCCGGGTAAGCGTTGGTAAACGGCCCCTTAGATGGGGATAGTACTTCCTCCGTGTTAAAATAAATGTCCACAATGAAAATGACACACAATTTTATAAATGTGTAATTGTTACACTTTTTAAATAACTAAATTTACACTTTTAAAATTTAATAATAGAGAGAGAAACTTTCTTCATCTCATAATTAAGGGTACGAAGGAAAAGTGAAAACTTTACTTTTGAAAATGCACACTTATTTTGGGATGAACTAAAATAGAAATATGAACACTTAATTTGGTATTTGATTCTAATTAGGGGTATAAACGAGCCGAGCCGAATCGAGTAGTAGATTAGTTGAGCTGGGCTCAAAAAATTAATATTGGGCTCAAGCTCGAGCTCAATTACCTTTTCACTGTAGGGCTCGAGCTCGAATATTTTTTGAGTTATCGAGCTCGATGCTCGTTTGTGGGTTCGAACTCAGGATTGATTAACGCGTTTATCAGCTTGACCTTGATAATTTTTATATTTTTATTGTATGAATAATAAATATATGAGCATGTTTGGCTCAAATAAAGGTATACTCGATTGGCTCGGCTCGAAAAATCAAATCGAGTTTTCAAGCGAGCTGAGTCGAACATCGGTCTATCAATCTAGTCCAAACCAGAATTTATTTTAATTTGATGAAATGAGGCCATTTAGCTAACAAATTAGGCTTCAGAATAAACTGATACTAAACCATTCTCAATTTTCTTTTTATTCCATTCCTGTTTTCTCCAATTTTCTTGAAATGTCTCATGTTTATTTACTTCACTTTTCAACATCCGGATGGCAAAAAGAGTAAACAACATTTAATTTTTCCAATTGAGTAGTAACATTTAATTTAGGGAAATCCACTAAAATAGCCATTTATAGCAAAAAGATCGAAGAAAATGTCATTTTTCCGAGGTGCGTAAAGAAATTGCCCAGAATTAGTCAAACCCACTTTTGGGGAGATGGCACGCCCAATTATAACGTTTGCAAACCAATCATATGATGACATGTTAAATCCGTTAAATTTCAATTATAGCTTGGTTAGGCCCACCATCCAACAAAAAGTGGAAATGGAAGCAGCCTTGATTGACGAAATTAATGATATTTCTTAATAAACCTTGAAAATTTGGCTATTTCTTCAATCTTTTTACGAAAAATTAATACTCGAAGAAAAAAATAAAAAAGCACACGCCGAAGCAGAAAACTACTCAAACCTATAATTCAATTAGTTGGGAAAAGAAAAGATTAACTGAAGACCAGTATGCAAGACTCGAAGCATGCGCATATAAAAAGAGGGTAAAAAAAAAAGGAAGGAAGCTCAAACTCCATTAACAAGTTATAAATCATCGTAGAGTCGTCCATAGCATACCTCAAGAAAACCATTCAAGATCTGCAGGATGATAGAGTGATACCTCCACAACAAATCGCGATAATTATGTACAGGAATAGAAATGCCAAGAATGTCAGCAAAGCCCTGTGTCATGGATCATAACATTCTTCAAAGTCAGATTCATATGTTAACAGGGCGTTTCTTTAACATGTTAAATGTGTGATTTTGATCAGGCCCCTATATTTTGGGGCCCAAGTTTACATTGTTTAAGGTCTTTCATCAATGAATGTAAAAGTATAGCCCATCTCAATGTCTCTCTAATTTCTATCAAAAACAAAAGTAATACGCTTTTATCATTGCTTCTATAATTAGCATATATGTATCTTTGTTATCTTATTTTGCATTGTAATCAAAAGTTTTAGGTGTAACAGGGCTTCCCTGCATGTTAATTAGGATGTGAAGTAAGCTTATTGCATAATTTACAGAAGACTAATAAGATTTGTCTGTTACCAATTGTGCACAACGTTATTTCCCGGCTAGACACTAACAATATTAAAGCACATGGTTGACTCCAAACGTTCTTTATAGTTCATATTAGAAGCGAAAATGTTTAATGCATAAAGAATGAGCCAAATTTATGTGATGGGATACCTCAATTCGTCACTCTTTTATGAATGTTAATATAAATCTTGTGGAGGTAAATAACATAATCTTACTATCTTCAAATATGGCAAAATGAAATACTCCCTCCCTCCCAAAATAAGTGTCCACAACTCTATTTATGTTTGTCTCAAAATAAGTGTCCACTTTCAAAAATATAAAACTAAATTATCAAATTTACCCTTAATTAATAAACAAATATTTAAGACTTGTTAAGAGAGACGTTAAATAAGGGTAAAAATATCTTTTGGTTAACAAAAAAATTGTAATAATTATGCATGTCTAGAAATGTGTGGCATTTCAATTATGGACAGTTATTTTGGGATGGAAGGAGTAATATGATCTACTGACAGATTGCTCCGCCTTTCCTCTCCTCAACCCCCGTGTTTTGGGCATTCTATCCAACCAACTTAAATGTTTAAAAGTACGTATCACACATAATATATCATGCTATAAGAAATAAGTTATGGTAGTATTTGGGATTCAGATTACTTACAGGAGTTTGACATTTTTCATCCAAAGAGCTCTATGAAGTCTCTTCGATTGTTTCCTAAAATGGAAAGAACTATCTTGTATCGTACAAGTTTTGTCCACAAGAAGTTCAATCCGCTCACCTCTGTCTAATATCTTCTCAATGTTGTCCACCATAATGGTGCGTACCTGAAAACGGGGGTGAACATAGTCATGATTCAAATGTCTAAATATATCAGAACACTTCTTTTGGTATGAACTACTGAAAGTAAAATAAGTTCATATTTCAGCCTGAAAAAGGATACTTGCCTCACTAACTTCGCCCCTAAGACGTTTGAGTGTATCTGCACTGGAATTACTCGAGAAAAACTCCATTTGCTGATGCAAGACCCTTGAAAATTCGTCGTTCATTCCATAAGCAGGAGCATATGGTGCCACTCTACCATAATTTTTCATGAACCTCATCTGAATGTCTTCCAAGTATGAAAATGGGATTCTTCCTAGATGAAATCACACATCAATAAATAGACATTGTCAAGTTACTTAAGAGAAGTGTGAAACACAAAGACTCTTCTAGGTAAGATGTTATGAAATTAATGAAAGATGAGAGGCTACAAATTCTTGTAAACCTGATAATGAACTCAAACAAAAGTGAATATCATTTCTTAATTCATCACTCTAGGTGTATTTTGATTTTTTTTTTTGGAGAGGGTATCCCAGACCACATTGGGTCCAGACTAATCCCTGGCAATATGGGCCGAAGCCCGACTGCTAAAGCATGCAGCCCGGGGTCGAAGCCCCCGTACCTCCAGGATGCATCCCCAAGGTTCGAACATGCAGCCCACATGCCTTACCCCCGTATTTTGATTTGATCACTGATAAAGTTCAAAGACCCTTGCGGGTTTACATTTTAAACGTTTTATTGGTAAAAAAAATTCTTCCACAGTTCCCCATACTTCCAAGAACATATTTGTACATCATTTTCAGTAAAATCCTTGGTTATTTTAGTACCAGATCTTTAGACTTCAATGGGACACGGTAGTCCGATTAAAGTATAAAATCAAGTAATAACTCATATGTAGCCGGATGATCATGTCAACTGTTTGTCCTAGATGAAACTAACAATTGAAAATATATCATTAAGTAATAAGGGATAATTCAAAGGCATTATATTAATAAATCATATGCATTGCTTCATGTATGTTTTGTCGTTAATCTGTGGATGAACCAATCAAACAAGCTCGTTTAGTTTAGATAACCTAGAATATGTTGGTGATTTTAGTGTCATCAATTATTTGGTGTAATTATGATTCACTTTGAGATCGATTAAGGTGGTAAGTCAAACAATGTGATTTAGGAGGTGCGGCTTGCAAATTCATTAATGTTGCCTCTATCACTTTAGATCGCTGAAAGGCGGGGGTCAAGAGGGTCGCGCCTCCTTGTGGGGTCCTAAGGGCCATCCTAGGGGCAGTACCCCTAGTGGGGTCTAAGGGGAAGCGCCCCTGGCGGTGGTTGGAAACCTTAGGGGCGTTTGGTTTACAGAATGGAATTGGAATCCATCGAAGGAATTTGACTTTGAAAGAATTGGAATGGAGCTTGATGGAATTTGACCATGCGTTTGGTTGGTAGGAATTCAATTCCATCACTTAAGCCAAGGAATGATGAATTCCTTAAATGGAATTGGAAGGATTCCATCGCTTTCATTATGTGAACCAAACATGGGCTTAGAATTTGGTCAATGGAATTGACCATTCCAATTCCTTCAAATTTCTTCCAATTCCATGAACCAATCAGCCCCTTAGTAATTTGTAATTTAAAGTTTCGGGATGATCTGGACAAACTTCAGAAGGTTGGAAACTTTCTTGAAATTGTTCTTAAACTTGGTGAAATTTTGACCAAGTATAGCTCAGAGGCAGTGTGCTCAGAGCTATGAGCCTTCGCTAAAATTCCTAAATGACGAGGATCAGAGCCTCTGGTCCTTATGATTAGAGCATCTGGCATCCGGAACTTTAGGGCCTCTGATCCTTATTATCACAGCTATGGAGTTCTTCATACGTGAAAGTCAGTTGTAATTGTTTTCTAATCTTATCGTTATGCAATTGTAACTGTTGCGCAGTTATATATTAACTGTAAAAGCCGTCCGTTACCGTCCATCTCTCTTATAAATACATAGATCTAGTGACTATATATACACGAATCTGTGCCTTGATTCGTATATGTAATTTATGGATTATCCCGATACTGATTTCGTGTTAACCTATGGCATTTCTTGTGATGAAATATAGTATTTGAAAAGTGACTTCCAATACACGATCCCAAAAAGAAATTAGTCTATACCAACCAAAAACCCAAATTCCCCAACAGACTAAAGTCATCATATATATATATATATATATATATATATATATAGAGAGAGAGAGAGAGAGAGAGAGAGAGAGAGAAGAGAGAGAGACAAACTTCCTAATGTATCATTGGCCATACAGAGAAAGGTGAGAGAGTCGGATCTTAGGATATGGAATATGTAACCATCTTGAGAGAAACAGAGCCTGGATTGGTCCTCTGCCGGCGGCAACTTCTCAAGAATCCGACGGACGATGGCCCCGGCGTTACCAGTCACGGCGCTGAACTCCGCCAACACCGTCGTACCCCTGGCCACCAGACCGTACAGGATCGCCATAGGTTTTTGCCAATTTCCCTCTCCTTCCCTCGAAATTTCACGATTACGCATTTCGGCATTTGTAAAATTACTGGATATATTTACCTTTAATCAAACCATTATCTCATAATCTCATTCATAATTGTATGTAAATTACATTTTTGGTCTACGTGTTTTTCAATTTTGGTCCCTACAATTTAGTCCTTTTAATTTTCCTCTCATTTTTCTTTTAAAAAATAAAAAAATAAACTTTGCTTTTGGTCCTTAATATTTGTCATTTTCAACGAATATCGTCTCTAACCTTCAAAAACTCAGATTTAGTACCTCATGTTTGTTAATTCCCAATGAATTTCCTCCCTCTAACTAACAGACATTAATTTTTTTTTCCATTAAATCCATTTAAATGAGTAGCATTGTGGTCAACTTACCATTGTCTCTACAACAGTTTTTCATCCCTCTATTTAATAAATATTTTTAATTAATAGGTAAATTGACTAATTTGTCCTTGATTTAACGGAAAGAATTTAATAGTGTTTGTGACAGGGCCTAGCTCGTAACAAAATTTAAACCACAAGAACCCCTAATGTACTTATTTTAAAATAGAGACTATATCCAGATTCTGAGCTAACTACAAAGACCAACGGTGTAATTTACTCTATTATTTAATAGATATTAGAAGCGTACTCGAAAAATGCAGCGAGATACATTACGATTTTAATGTTTCATTTTATTTTATTTTTTTGTTTTTTTGTCGATTTACAGTACGATTTTGGATGGTTTTGAGAAAGTGATAATATTTTTTTTATAAATTTGTTTAATTTAGGCTTAATAATATAATGTTTTATATATAAAAAAAATTAAGTATTTTGTTAGAATTCAATAATTATCTTATATATTTTAATGGCATCTAGAAAAAAATACCAATTACATATTTAATAATATAATTAAAATAAATTTATAGTAATATAATATATTAATTAATAATGATACATGGAAATGTCTACATAAAAGAAAGATCATGCACATACCAAATTGGTGGGTATTAGAAACCTGCAGTAGTAATATGTATCTTGTGCTTTGATACTTGTAAATTAAGATATTTTTAAAATCTTGCATAAAATGATGGTACCTTATGCCTAATAATTTGTATTTAAGAGTTTTTTATCCGTGTTTTATAATATAGTATAGATATTAAATTAAGAGTGATTGCATCGGTGGTCCTTGCGGTTTGCTTAAACTTTGGATTTGGTCCCTAAATTGAACTATCTACATTAATGGTCTATAACTTTTCAACTTCATAACACTTAAAATATCTGAAATTAACACCGTTAGTTTGCAACCGTTATGAGAGACAAATCAGTTTTTGGGTAAATTAAAATACATATTAAATAAAAGTTTTTATATTTATTTTAAAAAAACTATTAAATTGACAAAATTACTTTTGAATTATAACATTTCAAGTATAGAAAAAAAAATCAAGAGAATTTCACATATCTTTTGCGCTATGTATTGAAATATGCAAACAAAGCATTGGACTACAAACGTTTTTTCTATAGTTACTCACATAGTTACCCATTATTTTTGTAAGATTTGGCAATAGTTTTTTTTTTCTTAATCGTTTGAATAATTGGTGTTTTTTTAATCTTTATAACGGTTGGACAAAATGTCATGGGTTTTTGAGTTGTTATTTTGTTATTATTTTAATTATTTGTAGTTTGACTATATATTAATAATCTCACGTTAACTAAACTTTATTTCTAATATTTTGGTCGCATATTTCAATGTCTAACCCAAAAGATATGTGAATTATTCTTGATTTTTTTTTTCTTTTTCTAAACTTGGATTTTCTAATGCAAGAGTCATTCGTAGGCATGGGAATTTGACCCGACCTGGTGGGGAACCCGGTTCACCCGACCGGGGCCGGGGATTCCCCGCTAAAACGGGTACCAGGTCCGGGGATCCCCGTTTAGAGTAAACCGGTGCCGGGGCCGGGTATCACACCCCCCGCCCCGCCCCGTACCCGGCATATATACATATATAATTAATTTATATAATTTATTAATTTAATAAAATATTTATAAATTATATGTGTTAATTTCAAAAATGTTTAATAGTTTTATGTTTTTTTAGTTTGAGTTTTTATAGTAAAAAACGCAGAAAATTGCTTTAAAAAATGCTTAAAAACTGCAGAAAATTGTATAAAAAACTGCAGAAAAATTGTATAAAAAAATTGCAGAAAAATGCTTAAAATTGCAGAAAAATGGTATAAAAATTGCAGAAAAATGATATAAAAACTGCAGAAAATTTATATGTTAAAAAGTGCCGAAAAATGGTCCGGGTCGGGGGACCAAGGACGGGTCTTGACCGGGTTTTGACCACCCGTTGACCGGGGATGGGGGATTGATCCCCGCACCCGGCCGGGGCCGGGGCCGGGGCCGACTACTACAAACCGGGCCCGGGGCCGGGGAATGTGATCCCCGCCTCATCCCCGCCCCGTTCCCATCAATTTAATAGTTCTTCTAAAATATTTTTAGTTAATATGTGCTTTAATTTAAGAAATTTGATTTGTGAGGATATAAAATATTTTTACCAAATAAATTTTTAAAGAAAAGTGTAAATCACGATTAGTTTTAGAATGAATTACACTTTTGGTTCCTTTAGGACACGTTTGGTTTGCAGGATTGGATTGAAATGGATTGGATTTCATGTAAGGATTTGGATTTGGGGGGATTTGGAATCCCTTCATGTGTTTGGTTTGTAGGATTTGGATTTGAAATATCGGCTCATTGCAACGGAATTCCAAATCCATCATGTATTGGATTTAAAAAAAAGTCAAAGGATTTCAAATCCGATTAATACATTTCATTCCTACAATCCAAACGTAGGATTGGAATGGATTTGAAATACAAATCCTTCCAAATCCAATCCATTCCCGCAAACTAAACGAGACCTAAGGGCGCGTTTGGTTTACGGGATTGGAATGGAATGGATTGGATTTCAAGTAAGAATTTGGATTTGGATTTGGAGGGATTTGAAATCCCGACCAATTGCAAAGGAATTCCAAATCCATCAAGTAAATGATTTTAAAAAGGTCAAATGATTTCAAATCCAATCAACAATTCCATTTCAGCAAACCAACACACAAGATTGGAATTGATTTGTGTAATATCTGGATCCAAAAATTTCGATAAATTTTGATAGTTGGGTGAAAAGTTAAGTAAGACCCAAAGTTCAAGGGCGTTAAATGAAACTTGGGTTATATATATATGTTTTAACCCTAAGATTTTTATCAGAATTCATTTCTGAGTTTGGATGAGAGCGGTTGAAGGAGACGAGAGGCAGGAGAAGGGGAGGACTGGGTCTTGAAGAATCGTACGGTTTCTTTGCAAATAAAGGTATGATTCTAGCCTAATACTTCCATCTAAGAGTTTTAGTCGATAAATGATCTCGTTGTTGAGTTTGTAACCGTGTTATTGATCGATTTAAGGATCTGGGTATTTTGTGCGAAGTTTTGGAATCGCCAGTTTGTTTGAATGTCGACCGGTGTGGGCCTACCGGTGTCGACCGGTGTGGGGAGACCGGTGTCGACCGGGCCCGTGTCGACCGGTGTGTTGACCGCGGTGTGTCGCCCGGGGTGGTCTCGATCGGAGAGGTCTTGACCGGGGTGGCACAATATGTAGTATTTTATGTTTTAGTGAGTGAGAAAGTGGGTTATCTATGTTTTGACTTACCGATTTATCGGTGTTGTCGTAGGTAGTGAATCGTTAGAAAGCAAACTGTAAGCGAGAAGGATATGAGGTGAGTCTTTCAAACTAAATCTGTTACGATTTCGAAAGTTGTTTGATACTTGTGGGTTTTCTGAACTGCACGTTTTTAGTATCAAAAGTTGTGAATGTTTATTGAAAAGGTTGATTTAATTATGTTGGCATGTTCATGCTATGTTTATATAAACTCGTTTTATATATTGTTGATGATTAGATGTATGCATATATTTAATTCGAGAGTTTTGACCTAAGTCGGGAAGTGTGACCCGCCTGATCGTACCGGGGAGTGTGGCCCGTTTATGTCATTGGGGTGTGTCCCCAAAATAAGGCAGTACGAGACAGACATACCGTCTTTGACGACAGTGTTGGTCAGTAGTGTGAGTTACGCTCGTGAGGCATAAAGTATGGCCGTGTTGGTCAGTAGTGTGATTTACGCTCGTGAGGCGTAAAGTGTGGTAAATGTTTGATCAGTAGAGTGAGTTACGCTCTTGAGGCATAAGGCTTTGTTTAAATGTTTGAAATAATATTTGAACTGTTGTAGTAGTGCTTGGAGGGGACTTACTAGACCATCGGTCTAACCCTCGCTCTTTCAAAACTATAACCCTTTTTTAGGTTATCGCAAGGTAGCAGGTTCTGGTAAGGATAAAGAGAAGTTGTGAGCTTTTCCATGAAGCTAGAAGACTCCTTGTAATAGTTTTCCTTTTTACTCAGTTGTGTAATAAGTTGTAGTTGCAAACCTTGTTTAAATTGTAGGTTTGGGGCCATCGTTTTTTATATGGATAATTACATTTTGATGTAATTAAAGTTCGGGTTGTTACAGTTTGAAATCCAAATTCATTCCAATCCCACAAACCAAACGCGCATTTAGTTTTCCCAAAGAGTGATTTGTTTCTTACAATAGTTGTTAACTGACAATATTAACTATAAAAACCATGAAATGTTGTGAAATTAAAAAATTATGAACTATCAATATAGATGATCTGTTTTAAAAACCAAATCCAATTTTTCAACAAACAATATAGAACACCAATGTAATTCACTCTTGATATTATATTATTTACCAAACTAAAATAGTGAAAAAGTTGGTGTTAAGATGAAGTCAAATGCGATGAAAATTGGTGTACAAATAAGATTTGGGTGCTGTTCGGTTCATTTTCTGTTAAGACCTGTGTGGATATAGTTGTCTGTATGGATATAGTTATCTGTGTTAACAGCTAAGTTGTTGTTCGGTTGTTGCGCTGAATAAACAGTCTGAATATCAGAAATGACCATTTTACCCTTTTATTTATATTAATCATTTGTTGATGAAATTTTACAAAACAACAACAATTTCCATGAAATTAAATCAATCTAATTACATCAAGCAAATCATAAACAATAAGCAAATCAAACAAAACCAGATTAGGAACAACAAACAAATTTATATAGATCAAACTTTTTTTTACAAGTTTTATGGATCAACAAAACCCATCAATCTGTGGATAAAAAAATCAGTATATCATCAAACCAAAACCTGGTAGGCGTCAAGTAGATCATCAAACCAAAACCAACCTGGTAGGCGTCAACATCAATCTCTAGATCATCAAACCAAAACCAACCCAAAACCCATCAATCTATCTGTTTTCACCCATCGATCTACATCAATCTGTAGATCTGCTTCCAAAACCAACCCCACCTTGTTTCTTTCTCTGTTTTCACCCATGGAGAAAAAAATGATGGAGTAAAACGATGGACAAATCGACATCAATGGAGAAATAGAAATCGAAGAAGAAGTCGAAATCAAAATCTAAATCTAAATCAGCTTACCAGGGACGAGAGCCTGTCGAGAGGATGTGCAGATTTTGTAGCAGATGCTTCTTCTCGTCGTTCAATCATCTGCACATCTGGATGGTATAAGAAATCAGAAGACTTATGGGAAGAGGAAGAATGAGAGGAGGAGGAAGGACGAGAGCCTGTCGAGAGGAGGAAGAACGAGAGTCAGAAGACTTATGGGAGGAGGAAGAACGAGAGCCTGAAGATTGTTGAAGGAGGCGAGAAGAAGCATCAGAGGAGAGGAGAGGAGGGAGGAGGAAGGACGAGTGCCAGAAGCGTGTTTTTAGAGAAGGGCATATGGGTAAAAATACGGGCTAAGTCTAAACAACATCTTTTTTCTGGCTGACCGATTAAGCCATTTCCGAACAGGTCGATATAGTTGACCGAATAAGCTATATAGCTTATACATCCCATTAAGCCACAACCGAACAACCCCTTGGTGTTGGTAGAAGATACTCTTGTTAAATTACAAAGCTAGACCTTGGACTTTAAACCATCTTCCACTTTCAGTTCATTACGTTTCTTTTTTCCAATTTTGTAACAATCAAGTCATTAACGTAGTGTTCTCGAAACTCATTTAATGAAGGAAGGGAAAGGAAAGGGAGGGAAATGGGAGGAAAGTAAAAAAAAACTCGTGTTCTCGAAACTTTTTTAGGAGATAAATGAAAGAAAACGGAAGGAAAGAATTGATGATTTTCCTCCCAAACTCAAACGTGGGAGGAAAGGGAAGGAAAGGAAATGAAAGAAATTAAAATCATTTAAAAAAATTACTGAAATTATTAAAATTACAAAACTACTCAATCTTTCATTATAAATAATATATCTTTATAAGAGTATATTTGTAAAATAGACATATTTCCTTTTCTTTCTTTCCTGTTCAAGAACATGAAAAACTATTTTCTTTCCTTTATTTTATTTCATTTTTCTTCCGTTTCAAGAACACAAATGAAAAAATTATTTTCCTTTCCTTCTTTTCTCTCCCTTTCTTTTCCATCCATTTCTTTTCTTTTCTTTTCTCTCCATATTAGAGAACACAACGTAACGTAAATTACTGTTAGTAACTTCTGTTGATTAAAGTCATTAAACCGCGACATAGGCAATGATATTCTTAATCAACATGTATTCTCATCCTCGTCGAAATTCATGTTAAAAAATGATCGCCTGCTAGTGGAAGGTTTTCTGTGTTCAGTCAATCTACGCAGAGTGAATTAGGGGTGAGCATAACCCGACCCGACCCGAGTTTATGGCTAAAACCCGAGACCCGAATTACCCGAGGCCCGAAGCATCCGACCCGTCTAATTTATCGGGTAAAGTAGGATCGGGTTGGGTACCCAAATCCCAAATCCGACCCGTCCGAAATATCCGAAAAGTTGATTTTTTAAAAATTCAGTTTTATATTTATTGAGATAACCTAATTCCATTTCATTCCCCAAACTCAAACTCGATCGATTCATCCCAGACCTCCAGCCACCTCCAGATCTTTCGAGTCTTGACCGGCGACAACCGACCGCCTCTAGCCACCAGACCACCGCCCACCACCTCCAGCCATCGGCTGCTCCTCCCAGACCTCCAGCCACCGGCGACCGCGTTGCTGGGCTCCCACCGACCTTGCTGCTACCACCGGCGGCCATCACATCAACTGTAAGTTTTCTAGTTTTGATTTCTATTTTGATTTCTACACTATTCTCTCTCTGTCTTGATTTATAGACTTTAGTTTGATTTCTAAACATACCCTCTACACTATTTGATACTTAGTTATCTTGTTAGTTTGTTACTCTTGGATCAATGGATTGATCAATGTTAGTTGTTAATTGTTGAAACTTACAGTAGTTACAATGGAATAAAGACTGAAAGTGTAGAAATCAAAGGACCAAAAGGAAAAGGCTGGAAAAAATCCCACACCCAAACTGACCCGAAATCTGACCCGAACTGGCCCGAAACCCGATAGCCCGATATCCGACAAACCCGAATTCCATTCAACTGGGTTTCGGGTGTTCTCCTGGTCACCCAATATCCGATCGGGTTCGGGGTTTTGGGACCCGACCTGACCCAACCCATGCTCACCCCTAGAGTGAATCGGTCCCTAAGGAACCCCCGAAAGGGCTGCCATCCAATGGTCATGCTTTTAAAGAAAACCAATATTTTTTCTAATATGACACAATTTTTATATTATAAAAGACATTTTGGAAGAAATAATGAGTCTAAAATTTGTAGACTCATCGAAAAATTGAAATAAGATGATTTATTTTATTTAATATAAATAAATATGATTGTAAAATTTAATAATTCTCTTTGTTCATTTTCTAATTAACAACCTAGTTCAAACTTTCAACATTAAATTAAATAGGTTCAAGGTGATATCAGATGGTGCTCCAATGTATGATATATATAACAGGGCTCTCAAATATAAATGTTTTAGCTTTTATCAAGTTACATATTGTAATGATTATAAATCCTGAAACAACAGGTTGACCCAATAACATCGTATTCAATTTAAAATCCTAGTAGAAGTTATTTGGCTAGCCTGTTTTTTTGGAAAGGGTATCCTGGGCCTATGGCCCAGACTAATCCTTGGAAATTAGGGCCTTTGGCCTAGATGCTAAAGCGTGCAACCCTGAGTTTATCCACAGTGGCCACAAGTGCTGCGAATGGAGCTCGAACCCGGGTTGAGCGCTATGAACTCCCCAAGCCTTTACCACCACACCACAACCCTTGTGGTTTATTATTTGGCTAGCCTGTTGTGTCGGGCTTTGGTACAAACGACATCGGGTATGATGAGTCTTCGAGAGGGTGTGTTTGTAACATCTTAGGTGAATCTCACATCGCCTATTACAAAGAAGAAGTTTCTAGATAGGTATGATGAGGGAGTCAGGAGTATAAGTGGGAGTTTGTAACAACCCGTCCCACATTGATAGAAATTATAGATTATAAGTTCAAAGTTGTGGGCTATTAATAACTTTCATCATGGTTTTATGTTTAATATGAAGTTATTAGGTAGTCTATTGCTTTGGGCTTGGAACGTTACCAGGCCCGTGCAACAGCCCGTTACAAAGGTTCCCTTGAACAGGGCCCCAATTGAATAGGGCCCCAAATTCTAAATATCATGGGCCTCCTAATATATACTAACTTATTTTAGATTTTTATTTTTTAGCCCAAACTCCTAATCTCCCATCTCGATTCTCACTCAAGAAAAAGCAACAGTCGGCAATCCGGGCGGCGTTCAAATTCAATCGATTCCCTCTTCTCTCAATCTCGCTCCCAAGTTCCAAATCGCTGATTGAAAGTCCCAAAGAGTCAAAGCCGCAAAGAAGATGGACGATTCAGTTCTTCAACGGCAAAGGCAACGTCTAATTGCAAACGGCTTCTTCTTCCTCCTCCGTATAATAAGACATGTGCTGTACATCAGTACATACAATCGCTCAGCGCTGAATCTTCATTCTTGGTTCTTTCTTCTAATTGCAAACTGCTTCTTGGTTCTTTCTTCTTGATACGATTTGGGCAATTGGCGATTTTCAGATTTGGGAACTCCGCTTTACACTTGGTTCTTGGCTTCTTGCTTCCAGTTTCTTAATAGATTGGATTATTGGAATTGCCGAATCGGACAGTGAACAGTGTTGTGCATTCGATAAAGGTAATTTTCACTTTATCAGATCGGTTAATCAGTTTAGCAATTCTAATAATCTAATATCTTAATTCTTAAAATCGATTTTAATATTTTATATGTCTAAATGTCTAATGTCTAATGTCTAATGTCTAATGTCTAATGTCTAATGTCTGGTTGCTATTTTTGTGTAATTTAGTTAGGTTATGATTTTTAGTACTTGTTTAGGTTAATATAATAGGTTTAGGTTAATTACTTAATTGTTTTAGAAATTATTAATTTATGATAAACAGTGAACATTGAACAGATTATGTTCATATTGTTTAGGACTTGGACTTTAGGTTAGGATTTCAAAATTAACTTATTCTTTAGGACTCTATTTAGCTATTCTTATAAGTCATAAATCAGAAATTTATATGGTATATCTCATTTTGCAATTTGCAGTACAATCAAAAGCTTTGGGCCTTTCATCTTTGGCACTTAGGAGTTGGCACTTGGGAGAACCATTGAACCAATAATCAATATCAATATATCATCATCAAGTCTTACTGTCTCAAGCCAGGTTGTTTTGTTCCCTTACATCTTTTACTTATTTGAGTCTCATCATCATTATGTCTTCTAGAGTTAGAAAATATGATTCTGGATGTGAAAAACGTAAAAAGAAAAAAAGAATTGAAGAGATAATAAAGTCTCAAAGAGGATCTCTTGATAAGTTTGTCACTAAAGAATCACAATCTTCTCGTGATAATCAACATGTTGATGCGTTTGATGAAAATCCTAATTTGGAGAATTTAGTTGGCAATCAAAATGACTCTAATGATGATATTAATGTTGATGATCCTACTAATGTTAATGCAAATGCTTCTAATGATGTTCTTGATGATAATAATGTTGATGTTAATGCTTCTAATGATGTTCTTGATGATACCAATATTGATGATGCTACTAATGTTGATGCTAATGCTTCTAATGATGTTCTTAATGATACCAATGTTAATGCTAATGCTTCTAATGATGTTCTTGATGATACTAATGTTGATCATGTTGCTAATGTTAATGATACTTTTAATAATATTGATATATTTGATCCAAGAAATTGGGACTTTTTGGATTGTAAAATGATTGATGTGCTAGTTGCTAAGGGTCCTAAAAGAGACTTGTATGTTAAAAAAGGTCCTAAGGACAAATTTTCTAAACGATTTTCTGCCACATGGTATACTAGAATTTTATCAAATGGGGAGAAGTGTGATAGAGATTGGCTTGTCTATTCGGTAGAGCTCGATAAGGTGTTTTGTTTTTGTTGTAAAATTTTTAAGAAAAAACATGGAAAAGGTCAACTAACAAATGATGGATTTGGTGATTGGTCACACCTTAGCACTAGACTTAAAGAACATGAAACGAGTATAGATCATGTAATGAATATGAAAACATGGTATGATTTTCGCCTAAGACTTCAAAAGAATCAAACCATTGACAAAGTTGCTCAAAACCAAATTGAGAAAGAAAAAAGTCATTGGAAAAAAGTCTTGGTAAGAATTGTTGCTATTGTGAAGTTTCTTGCAAAACATAACCTTGCATTTCGTGGCACTAATTTAAGATTGTATGAGAAAAGCAACGGTAACTTTTTAGGCTTAATTGAAATGTTGGCCGAATTTGACCCAACTATTCAAGATCATGTTCAACGTATAACTAATGATGATATGCATTTTCATTATCTTGGCAATAGAATTCAAAATGAGTTGATAGATTTGCTTGCTAGGAGAATCAAGTCTGAAATTATTAAAAAAGTAAAAGAGGCAAAGTATTTCTCCGTCATTCTTAATTGCACTCCCGATATAAGTCATCAAGAACAAATGTCTTTAATATTAAGGTATGTAGATGTCTCTTCTAAAACTGTTAGCATTGAGGAGTCTTTTCTAGGATTTTTGGAGGTCAATGATACAACCGGCCAAGGTTTGTTTGATGTCTCACAAGATGAGTTAAAGTGTCTTGGTCTAGATATAGATGATGTGCGAGGACAAGGTTACGATAATGGTTCAAACATGAAGGGAAAACATCAAGGAGTACAAAAGAAACTACTAGATATAAATCCTAGAGCTTTTTACACCTCTTGTGCTTCTCACAGTCTTAATTTGACTTTGTGTGACATAGCAAATACTTGTGGTAAAGCTACAGATTTTTTTGGAATTATTCAATGTATTTATACAATATTTGCTAATTCTACTAAGAGATGGCAAGTTTTTAAAGATAATGTGAAATGATGGACAGTCAAGTCATTGTCAACGACCCGTTGGGAGAGTCGTATTGATAGTGTAAAAGCTATAAAATTTCAAGTTTTAGATATAAGAGAAGCTTTACTTCAAGTAGCTGAAATTGATAACGATTCAAAAATAAGAAGTGAAGCAAAGTCTTTAGCACAAAACGAGCTTGGTGATTTTGAGTTTCTAGTGTCAATAGTGGTTTGGTATGAAATATTATATGCCGTAAATTTGGTTAGCAAACAATTACAGTAAAAAAATATGCTAATTGATGTTGCAATTGAACAAGTCAAGGGGTTGATTTCTTTTTTTGAGAAATATAGAGAAACCGGATTTTTAGATGCTTTAGAATCGGCAAAGGAAATTGCTAACGAATTGAATATTGATCCATTGTTTCCTCAAAGACGTGAAATTCGAAGAAAAAGACATTTTGATGAAAATCCGAGTGATACTTCTGAAATTACTTCACAGTCTGCAAAGGAGTCATTTAGAGTTAATTATTTCTTATGTGTTGTTGATCATGCAATTGCTTCACTAAATAGGAGATTTGAACAATACAAAGAATATGAAAGTGTGTTTGGGTTTTTATTTACTTCCGATAAGTTGTGTTCTTTAGATAATGCGTGTTTGAAGTCTTCTTGTACTAATTTTGAAATTGCACTTAAGAAACAAGATCAATCTGATGTTGATGGGAATGACTTGTATGTGGAATTGAAGTTACTTCAAGATTATTTAGCGAATCAAAAGATGGGACCTGTTGATATTTTAGAGTATTTGAAACATGTTGGATGCTTTCCTAATGCTATTATTGCTTATAGAGTTTTGTTGACTATTCCTGTAACTGTCGCATCTGCAGAAAGAAGTTTCTCGAAGTTGAAGTTGCTGAAGTCGTATTTGCACTCCACGATGACACAAGAAAGACTTAACGGACTTGCCTTGATAGCAATTGAAAGTGGATTATTGGAGAATGTTGATTACGAAGATTTGATTGATGACTTCATTTCGAAAAATGCTAGAAGAATGATCTTGTTTAAGTGAAGTTCACACGTTACTATATCATTATAAACATTTTTTGCCCTTTTAATTTGTAAAACATTTAGTACGTTATGAACTTTTATAATATTTTATAATTTATTTCTTTATTACTCGTTTTACCGTCCAAATGTGTAACAGGGCCCCCAAAAAGTTTGGAACGGCCCTGAACGTTACACATGTTTAATTTAAATTCTAGCCTAATTATATTTCACCCTCTAGCCCAATTGACGATATCCCATTCCCTACTTTTGAAAAATGTTAGAATAATTATTCTATTTAAATGAGTTTTATATGTTACTTTGTTGATTACGATTTTTTTTATAACTTGTATGATCACTTTTAATATAATATATGGTATGAACTTTAGTCTTGATATAGTCATAACATAACTTCAATTTTTTTTGGAACATCCCTACTTTGATTGTTATCGTCAAGGAATTAATACATGTCTTTGACATTAAACCATTTTCTTTTTGTAACCGTGAGTTTCTGGATCAGCTTACGTGCACCAACTACTTCCTCAAGCTACCACAAATGGTCTGGAGTTATCGCAAGTGAACCTCCATCCCGTAAGGGCTTTGAATTTGAACCCGAAAAAGATAAGATTTCTACTATATTTGCTAAGCTTTATCAGCGCGTCACAACCAAGTGGTAGCTATTATTATTAAAGAAAATAATAACATGTGTTATGTCGTAATGTAAAAGAGATCTTCAACTAACACAAGACTCTCTCCAAGTCTTTTTTTCAATATGTAGTAAGGGGAGTGCTATTTGCACCAAAAAGGTGCAAATAGTGAATCCTAGTTTTCCGATCCAATCATTAATACAAATTATTATTATTATTATCTTTATCTTTTGATTTTATAAATTTATAAAATTTATAAATTTGTAACTTTTGATTTTATTTTATTTTATAAATTTGTAACTTTTGATTTTTTTACCTTCACAGCGTCTTCACTGTGAAGGTTCGGATATACCTTCACAGTCTTTTATCTGTGAAAGTTTGATTTTTTTTTAACTTGGTTTAGGTTTTTTTACCTTCATAGTGTTTTTTAACTTGACAGTGGGACGTATTTGCCGCTTAGGTCCACTCCTTATTATTATTATTATTATTATTATTATTATTATTATTATTATTATTATCATCATCTTTATATATATATATATATATATGTGTGTGTGTGTGTGTGTGTGTTGATTTTTTAAATTTATAAAATTTGTAACTTTTGATTTTATTTTATTACATAAATTTGTAACTTTTGATTTTATTCTATAAATTTGTAACAATGAAGAGGGATTCACTGGTGAACCAAGGCTCACCGGAGATGGGTAAGAAATTAAATTCGTGGCACTGTAAATTTTTGTGGGGAAGAAGACGTAGGGGAGTAGGTAGGTGAATTTGTGGGGACGAAACTATCCAGGTATGCCTTAATATATTATTATAAGTAAAATGTTACAATTAAGTTTAACAATTACTAAAAAAAGTTAAATTGTTCTATTTTTCAGGTGTTCTTGCTTATCTGAATGACACATGGTTGAAACCATATAAAGAAATGTTTGTATCTGTTTGGACTGACAAATTTATCCACTTTGGAAATCAGACAAGTAACAGAGTGGAGAGTCAACATTCCAAGTTGAAAACTTACTTGGATTCAGCGCAATATAATTTACCGACATTTATGAGCAAAATCAATCAACTCATTCAGTCACAAGATACAGAAATTAAAGCAAGTATCCAAGCGAGCAAAAGTGTCACGAAACATCGTCATCGCATACCACACTTCCAACAATTGTGTGGTTTTGTTTCACATTATGCATTAAACATAATATTCCAAGAGTATGAGCGAGCTCAATCTGTTGGCTTATTTTCTGAAAATTGTAGTTGTCTACTACGTACAAGTTATGGGCTGCCATGTGCGCACGAATAAATGCAATACTTGAACAAAGGTCATCCTATCCCAATTGATTCAGTTGATGTATTTTGGACGACGTTTGATTTATCACCGTGCAAATCTTTACAAGATGATGACGTAGGTTGTGAAGCTGAAGTCCAAATGTTTACTGAGGAATTTAACAAGCAATTGAGATCTGGTAAGTTCAGTCTACTGAGGAAGCTAAAAGAGATAGCAGTGCATAAAAAACATGAGTTCGTGAACCTGTTGTTAACAAGACTACTCGTGGACGACCCTCGTTGAAGGATAAGCTTTTCAGAAAAACTCATGTTGATCCCTCATTTCCGACTAATGTTGACCCGTCTTTTACAAGTGAAAGACCCCTTAGACGTAGCAGTTCAAACGCGCCTAGATTTGTTGACAAGGAAAAAATGAGCTACTAAGAACCAGCGAGACACAGTTCTTTCATGTTCAAAAATTATAATGCACATCCATACATCAATCAATTTCCAACATTTTTTCACCCTTACATCAAACAGGTACATGATGTGATAGGTGATGGAAATTGCGGATTTCGAGCAATAACTGTTTGGATAGGTCTTCATGAAGATGCATGGCCCACAATTCGGTATAACTTAATGGAAGAGTTAGATACTTACAAGACAGAGTACATTAACGCTTTTGGAGCTGAATATTGGGATATTACTTACAACACTTTATACTTCTTTCGATCTGATCAAGGTGCACCATTTGAACACTGGATGACAATGCCTGAAATAGGTGTCTTGATTGCTTCAAAATATAATGTGATATTACATGTTATAAGTATGACCGACAGTGGGACGTTAATGTCGCTTAGGTCCACTCCTCTAGTGTAACACCCCGATTCTTGAAAGATATCATTTCAAGTTAATACAGAAACCGATATATCGAGGAAAAATAAGATATTTAATTTTGGACTTGAATCCTGGATTTTATAGTCTAGATGGATGAAAGATTCAATTACGAGTCCAACGGTTCTTTTCGGAGCGAAAACGGAGCTATAACGAAGAAGTTATGGCCAAAACAGTTTCGGTACGCGCTGGGCTATAGTGCCCGGCGATTGTGACAGTGTCACAATCGCCTGTCAAGGTCGTCGGAGCCCAATAACTCTCGGTACAATCTCAGCGATTGTGCCCGGCGATTGTGACATGGTCACTATAGCCTGGCACAATCGCCTGGGTGTTTCAGGGTGTTAAAATCGCGATTTTCAGCCCCAAACTTCATTTCTTCATAACTCTCTCATTTCAACTCCGATTTGGGCGATTCAAGTTGCTACGGTTTCGTTTTTGAGAGATTTTCAAGGATATGGAAAGATATTGGAAGTATATTGGAGTATACTAGAGTATTTGGTGGTGGTAAGCTTCTCATCTCTCACTATTCATCTTCTTCCCCAAAGTTTTCTTGGTTTTCATCCACCCTTTGTTCTCCCTTTCATAGATTGGAGTTTTGTAACCATTTTGGTGAACTAGAAGTGTTTTGGTTGGTGGATTCAATCTTGGGTTAAGGTAATCTTTTATTCTCTTCGGTTATGGAAGTTAGGGTTTCGGTAGTAATGGAGGTATTCATGTAGATGGTTTGGGAAACGATTCTTTGCGGTTGATTATGTTTATTTGTGGTTGAATATGTATGGATTTAGGTTTTGGAAGTTTGGTCTTGAGAATCCAAGTGTTCTTCAAAGGAGCTCTAATTGGGGAAAATCTAGATTTAGCCTAAATCTAGCGAGGTGAGTTCAAGTTGATTTGTGAAAACGGTGTACATGCCAAAATGTTTATTTTAAAGCGTTTTACATGAAATTGTTAACTACTGATAAGTTTTGTTCACTACTGATAAGTTTTTGTTAATTGCTGATAAGTTGAGTATTTTTAAAGGTGTTTAACTTTATAAACTCATTTAGCACACATCTTTGGGATTTTGGAGCATTATGATAAATAAATCTTGTATTTTGGTATTTTAATGATTTATTTTATGGAAGTAGATTTTGAGCATAAATGTGTTTCAAATTGTGTTTTGGAAAAATGCATGGTTTTGGTGTCACGGGACGTTTTGAAAAGATAAATGTTGTAAACTCACTTGGAGAATGAATTGTCCCAATCTAAACCACATTGTAGCTAATTGTATGTTTTGGAGCCTGGGTTTATATAAATACGGGTATTTACATTTGATTTCATTTTATGAATTTCGACGTTGGGTCTTTGGATTTGTTGAGCTTATGGCTCGGTTTGGATTTTGTTGGGTTTTGAGGACACTTGTCCGTTTTAATTGCTCGATGTTGAGCGTTTGGTTATGATTTGCAATTACTGCATCTTAGTTGAGCATGTCATGTTTTAAATGCTTTGGTTCATTCATTTTGAGTCATGTAATGGTTTAGTTAGTGCAATGGATCCATAGGCACGGTGTTCCTCTCTCCCCGTTTGGGAAGTTGGTTCACCATTTGGCACGGAATAGGCATCAGGCTCCATGGTAAGTATGGTGTGGGCCTATACGGTCGGGCAACGTCCCATGGACAGTAAGGTGTAATTCCATTGTGCCCGAGTTGCCCGGTTTTGGGGACTCTCAAGAAAATAACTGGAGTGGTTGACTTGATGTTTTCGAGCTAAAGACTTGGAGTAGTTGATGCTCGGTGGGTGTTTTATGTGTAACCCACATGTTTTGATTTACTACATAACTATGTGACATATTTTGTGTTCCGTCACGTACAATGTAATCGGGTCTTCCCCGTCACCAATAGGTGTGGTTTTGGTTATGGAGTTTTATAATCCATGTTTTCGGAGACATTCGAGTATGGGTATTTATCTATGTTTTAAGGTTCCGGTTATCGAAACCTATTCGAGTTATTGGGATGTCTTGGAAGTTTGAGTTATCTATGTTTTCAACGTTTGATCATTATAATATCAGTTATGTTTTACGTGCGCTTTGGGTTTTGGCTTTATTTAAAGAGGTGTGTGTTTTATGATTTTAATCACGAAAGGGGTGAATGATGAAAGGAGATTGTTTTAAGATTTAATGTATTTCATTTCTAGTTGTTTCTAAATTAGTTGTATTGCATTTTGGGAAATCATGATTTTAAATAACATTCTTAAAGTTATTGCTTCATACATCTCTAATGTAAAACTCTTGAGCTCACTAGGCGTTAAGCCTAACCTTTTTATTTGTCGGCATGTGCATCAGGTTACAGTTGGGTTTTGGTTCTAGCAGTGCTTTGAGAAGTTGAGCTATAGACTTACACGAGAGTAAGTAGATTGATGAAGTCTTCCGAAGTTGGAGATAGTGACTATTATTGGGTTTTAGTAGCACCCGTCCTTATTATAGACTGTATGTAGAAAATAAACGTGTTTATTGAGATTAAATCCATATTGTGTTTGTAGATAAATTATTTATCGATTTATTTTAGAAAATTTTAAATTAGTTGCTATTTCCGAGTTTGATGGTGTTACAAGTTGGTATCAGAGCTTAAGTTTGAGAGAATTAGGTATTGATTGTAGGATGCCTAGACTCAAACTAGCGTTTTTATAAGCGATTGTAAGTGAAGTTGCACATTATGAACCTTAAGATAAGATATGATGGAGTTGATCGAGTCATTAGAAACGGGAAACTTGTCGAGGGTTGCAAGGATGAGCATGTGCGGTACGTTCATAATGGCACGTGGCCAGTGTTATGGTGAACCTATATATTATATGTGTATACTTGAACTACCTTGGTACGATTACCGTTGGGGTAGTGAGAAGGTTTCTAAGTGAGTAATCTAAGGAAACGTTGATGTCTATAGCAATGTCACGTTAAGTGATAGTTAAGTGCGTTGAATGCATTAAGTTGATCGTCTTGAGTAAGAATAATTGATTGGAGCAGAACCTTGAGCTTATGGAATTGACGTCATACGAGGAGAGATTGTAAGGTGAACCGATGAAATATCCGAGTGTTGCTTTAAGAGGTGGAGTATCCGGATGACAATGGTAGAAAATTGAGATTGTTGTCCTAAGATGCTTGATACACTCGGATGACAATAGTATGTCGGTTTTTTTGGGAAGTGTATATGATGCCAAGTGTCGATCAAATTCTTGCACTAAATTTATTTCCGAAATAAATTTGCATAAATTGGTTCTTATGTTCGTAAAACAAAAAGTGGTTTATATTATAAAGTTTTGGTAGAGCATTTAACACGCATCAGATTTTAAACCATGAGCTCAAGCATGCATAAAATTATGTTGTTGCACGTGGTTTCAATTTTTATAAAAAAAAATCTCTTTATCCTGGTTTCGTGTCTGACACCATTTTTCCGGATGTTGTAATATTTATGTTTTAATGTTATTTGGGTTGTTGGGGAAATAACAATGGAATTTTTTACTCTGACATTGGATCTCCTCCATGTATGTTAAAGTTTTAAAAGACGAGTTGTCCCTATGTTCTTGAGTCGAAATGTTCTTTGGAATTTTAGTCGGTACGAGTCATGTTGAATGCATGAAACGTTATTTTATGACGCTTTGCTACTCGCGAGTGTATTTCAAATTGCGTGAGTTTTAATTTTATTTATGTGTAAGTTTATGAGTTTTATTGAAGCATTGAGTCTCATGCGGGTTTTGGTGAAGGTGTCGTTTATATTTACCAGATGCGATAAAAGATAAAATTTTTGAATTTTGACATTTTAATCATGACTTTGTTTCATGCTATTTGATTTTGGGAACGACGGTTTTGGCACCATATGATGTTGAGCATCGTTGGGTTTCATTGGGTTTTATGGAAGGTTTTATTGGGTCTTACGGAATTATATTTTACGACATTTTGCGTCGTGCGGTTGAATTTGAGAGGTGTATACTTGCATCATAGTGTGCGTCAACTTATGAATTTTCGTTTAGTATTTTGGCTCGTGCGAGTCTTGTGCCGACATTTCAGCAATCGTAAAGGACGTTTTGAGATTTTGTTAGTATATATTACCCCATATGTTATTTTGGGAGGTTTCAATATTAAGTGATTTCCCTTTTGGGTTTTATACAAGTGTTACTCGTTGTAAACTACATGGTTTTCGAGTTGTTTAAAAATTGTTGGTGTGAGTAAGCATATGAAAAGTTATGTCGTTTCGTATTGGACTTTAGCTTTGAATGTATTTCAGTTGTCGATTTTTATGTTATAAATTCTGCAATGCATTAAGTGAGTTAACGGTATACATGTCATTATAGCCACTATTTTCAGACAACACCATTTCATTGTACGACCTAAAATTTGAAAATTTGTTTAAATTTAGTGTACGTTGATCAATCGCATTCATGTTTTGTATTGCTAAGTTGTGAGAAGCGAACTCGACATGCGGGTCTTGTTGGGAATTTTATTCCCTACTTTTATATAGTCGAATGAGAAATTTTGGGAACTCGATTACGTAACTTGTCTCGTGAGAGTTTTGTTCAATCGCCTCATTATAAACTATTTTGGTACGCGAAATTATTTCCCTATTTATGGTATTATTTGATGCATGTTAGGACCATGGTAGTCCATTTAAAATTTTGTTGCGCATCTTTTATTATTATCCATATCAACATAAGCATTGATCAAATGAGTTTTGGAAATTGTTTTATACGTGTAGCGTCGATGATCAATTTTCAAACTATCGAGTGATCGGTAGTGGATTTTACCGCACAAGCAATTGTTATAAAGCTTATGTATTCGAAAGTTTCATAAAAGTTTAAATTGGCATAGTAGTTGAAAACCTTGAACTCATTAGACCTATAGATTTTAACCCTGCGTAAGAGCAGTTGTAATTAGAGACTAAGGGAATCCTTGGAAGTGGAGGCGTCGGATGTCCCAACTTGCGGTCAGTCGTGAAAGTTTGAGTTTTAGTTTTGAATCTGTGTGCATTTGTTTTATGGAAGTAGTAGATTTAAGTCTTCTCCGCTAGTTAAGGGGTGATTTTATACTTCGGTAATCATGTGGGATAAGGTCTTATGTGACTATCTGCGCTTTTTTTGGGATTCGTTGTGATGGATTGCTAGTCGGTGTCACATCGTGGGCTGTGTTGTCGGCATACCGTCTTGGTGGGTTCCGCGATTAAAAGGAAATTTTGGTGATCTGTTTGTTAGAAATGCGCGATTTGGAATTTTAGCATTTTGTTAGGTATCAGCCTTAGTGCGACGATCCGTCTGGAATGAAATCGTGGGTGGGATGTCCACATTTTCGAGGTCACCATTTAGTCTTAGGTGTCGACTTGTTTTCTTGAAGTCAATGGATCTTGGAATGTTTGGAAGTATTCCGGTTGGATTGTGGGAAATAATGACCTTTCGGTGATGGAAATTAAAAGAAGGTTAAGTGTTGATGTTTAAGTACCGATGGGTATAAGCATCCCCGTGGTGATAAAGATTTTGTTAAAGGAATGTTGTGTGGTTGGGGTTGGAACGGAGTTGAGTGATAGCCGAATTTGGGTTAACCAGTTACCTAAAGGACGCATTGGTGCGCCTTGGAAGGACATCTTCATCAATATTAGGAGTGGATCTGTAGGAATCAGAGGATTCATGGGATTTGGAATAATCGACTATCTGTAAAGCGTAATGGTATGTTTCTGGTGGAAACACAATGCTTGGGTCTATAGAAGTGTGGGAGCACTTGCAGACATTGTGTCTGGGTCAGCTTTGAGGAACAGATTTAAAGGTTGCGATGGTTCAGACCAAACTAGTCGTTAGGAAATTTCGTCAAAGGACAATAACTCTTTAGTGATGATGATTTTGGAGACATTTGGTGGGAATGTCGAGGTGGACTTTAAGTACAAATGAAATTTTAAGGAGACCTTGATGCGTCGTAATCAGAAGTATCTAAGGGAATAGTTCGGATTGGGGTATTCTTGATGGAAATGTCTAGATAAGGTCGTAAGTTGCTTTCGGGGTTTTATGAGAAATCTAAGGTTGGGAGGCAACCGAGAGTGAACGATTTAGAAAATGATTAATCAACGACGCAACGTTCATCCTGACATCGGTGAAATATATTGAACGTTGAGGTTTAGTTTGTAACGACACGTTATGAGAAATGCAACTACAACCTCAACCAGAATGTAATCGGGTTTGTATATGAGGTGAAGGTTAAGTAAAGGCATTCCTTTTGGATAGAAAATCAATCGATCTTTCCAAGTGTGATGTTGGGTGTTTGGTGGTTCCAGATTTCGAGGACGAAATCTCTTTTAAGGTTGGGAGGATTGTAACACCCCGATTCTTGAAAGATATCATTTCAAGTTAATACAGAAACCGATATATCGAGGAAAAATAAGATATTTAATTTTGGACTTGAATCCTGGATTTTATAGTCTAGATGGATGAAGGATTCAATTGCGAGTCCAATGGTTCTTTCCGGAGCGAAAACGGAGCTATAACGAAGAAGTTATGGCCAAAACAGTTTCGGTACGCGCTGGGCTATAGTGCTCGGCGATTGTGACAGTGTCACAATCGCCTGTCAAGGTCGCCGGAGCCCGAGAACTCTTGGTACAATCTCAGCGATTGTGCCCGGCGATTGTGACATGGTCACTATAGCCTGGCACAATCGCCTGGGTGTTTCAGGGTGTTAAAATCGCGATTTTCAGCCCCAAACTTCATTTCTTCATAACTCTCTCATTTCAACTTCGATTTGGGCGATTCAAGTTGATACGGTTTCGTTTTTGAAAGATTTTCAAGGATATGGAAAGAGATTGAAAGTATATTGGAGCATACTAGAGTATTTGGTGGTGGTAAGCTTCTCATCTCTCACTATTCATCTTCTTCCCAAAAGTTTTCTTGGTTTTCATCCATCTTTTGTTCTCCCTTTCATAGATTGGAGTTTTGTAACCATTTTGGTGAACTAGAAATGTTTTGGTTGGGGGATTCAAGCTTGGGTTAAGGTAATCTTCTATTCTCTTCGGTTATGGAAATTAGGGTTTCAGTAGTAATGGAGGTATTCATGTAGATGGTTTGGGAAACGATTCTTTGTGGTTGATTATGTTTATTTGTGGTTGAATATGTATGGATTTAGGTTTTGGAAGTTTGGTCTTGAGAATCCAAGTGTTCTTCAAAGGAGCTCTAATTGGGGAAAATCTAGATTTAGCCTAAATCTAGCGAGGTGAGTTCAAGTTGATTTGTGAAAACGGTGTACATGCCAAAATGTTTATTTTAAAGCGTTTTACATGAAATTGTTAACTACTGATAAGTTTTGTTCACTACTGATAAGTTTTTGTTAATTGCTGATAAGTTTGAGTTATCTATGTTTTCAACGTTTGATCATTATAATATCAGTTATGTTTTACGTGCGTTTTGGTTTTGGCTTTATTTAAAGAGGTGTGTGTTTTATGATTTTAATCACGAAAGGGGTGAATGATGAAAGGAGATTGTTTTAAGATTTAATGTATTTCATTTCTAGTTGTTTCTAAATTAGTTGTATTGCATTTTGGGAAATCATGATTTTAAATAACATTCTTAAAGTTATTGCTTCATACATCTCTAATGTAAAACTCTTGAGCTCACTAGGCGTTAAGCCTAACCTTTTTATTTGTCGGCATGTGTATCAGGTTCCAGTTGGGTTTTGGTTCTAGCAGTGCTTTGAGGAATTGAGCTATAGACTTACACGAGAGTAAGTAGATTGATGAAGTCTTCCGCAGTTGGAGATAGTGACTATTATTGGGTTTTAGTAGCATCCGTCCTTATTATAGACTGTATGTAGAAAATAAATGTGTTTATTGAGATTAAATCCTATATTGTGTTTGTAGATAAATTATTTATCGATGTATTTTAGAAAATTTTAAATTAATTGCTATTTCCGAGTTTGAGGGTGTTACATCCAGTGTGGTATAAACATGTTGTTTTTACAATCGGGTACGTTAATGGTAACCATTATGTCAAATTAGATATGAAAGAAGGATATCCGTTTCCGCAAATTGTATTACTTTTTTTCCATCACAGTTACCGGTGTGCTGCTGGATGGGTTACCCCGTATTTAGAGCGAATAAAGAAGTACATGAAGCTTTTACGTGTTAATTGTACTACGGATAATGTTATTTTAGAATAATCGAATGTAATATATATATAATTTATGTTCTATTTATCTGTTAACGCAATATTTATGTTTTATTTTTATAATTATATAATTAAAAAAATTAGTAATATTTATATTTATAAATATTTATTTATTTTCAAATCAAAACAAAAATATATAATAAAAAATGACAACTAAAAGACGAAAAAAAAAAAAAATGATTTTTGCAATCATTTGGTGTATTTAGAAAAAAAAATGTAATTAGCCTCCTCATGTATTAATTATACCTTTTTAACTTTAATTAATTTATGTCAGCTAATTTCTTTGATATATACATGTTCGCACACACGTGTGCGTCTTCTTTTGAGTTTTGACAATTACAAACTACTAGGAGTGTACTCGCGTCGCGTAAACAGCAAAATATATCATAATTTTAATGTTTTATTTTATTTTTTTGTCGATTTACAGTACGATTTTAGATGATTTTGAGAAAGTGATAATGTTTTTTTTTATAAATTTGTTTAATTTAGGCTTAATAATATAATGTTTTTTATATAAAAAAATTAAGTATTTTGTTAGAATTCAATGATTATCTTATATATTTTAATGATATATAGAAAAAATAACCAATTACATATTTAATAATATAATTAAAACAAATTTATAGTAATATAATATATTAATTAATAGTGATACATGGAAATGTATGCATAAAAGGACGACCCTGTACATACCAAATTGGTAGGTGTTAGAAGCCTACAGTAGTAATATGTATCTTGTGCTTTGATACTTGTAAATTAAGAGATTTTTAAAATCTTGCATAAAATGATGGTACAATGTGCCTAATAATTTGTATTTAAGAGTTTTTTTATCCGTACTTTATAATATATTATATATATTATAGATTTTTAATGAATTAGTGGCTGTGCACACCATCATAAAATCAAACTACTTTTTACGAAACCGATATTATTTTAATTCAATTATTCCTTTGATTTTGACTTAAATGAACTTCCATGATATATAAAATATATAAATAATAATGTCTCACTCACGTCTCAATTCAACTCCAAGTCTACCTAGAAACATGACAAATTTTGTTTTCAAGCCTTATCTTTTTCATCATTAATTGCATTAATATATATATAAATATATATATATATATCACTTCATACAATACATACATATAAAAATTAAACTATATATATTTTTTTGCTAATTCACCTAAAGGGTTAAAATTGATTTACAAAGAATAACATCAAAGTAAACGTTTTTTTAGATCATTTAAAGCTAGAAACATATTAACTTGATAATGATCACTTTTCCTTGAAAAAATAACCAAAAATTAATATCTGTTTTATTAAAGCTCAAAAGATTTTAAGGACCTAAATCGAATTTGTTTTTGGAGAAGATCTAAATATCATTTCTGATATATGTTTGTTGACGTATGATCAGTGTAATTCATCCCATAAAATGTTGGCATTCCCATTGAGGTGCAATTAGTTCCTACGTTTCCGACAATATCAACCATCGGATTCGAGCTTTGGGGACTTGAAAACTCGGAAGGGCTCCTGGCCTTGTTCGTCTGTACTGTATTTTGTGAAGATGATGCACCCCGGCTAGCTTCGGGGGTGACCATCGGTGTCGGTTCTAGCCCTAGAGGCCGTCTATCGAACGCCCGTGTGCATCCTGATACCACATACACTCTGCACAGGCTCAACTCATATCTCAACTGAAAAATTAAACTTATACAAAGTTAAAAATATTTCCATCAACATAAACTAAACGAACCCAGTAAAGCTAGCCCACATAAAATAAAGTTTGAAAAAGATAAAACATAGGCATAATTTCAAACATATTTACCTTTGGAACACGGAAAGCGTTGGTATTGTCTACGTCTGCTTTGATCGCTCGATACTCGTTCATCTTCCATTCTGTTCTTTTCACGGCCCGAGACTTCCCTTCGTAAAACACCATTGTTTTCTTCACTCCAATCACTTTGTTATCGGACGAATAGACATAAGAAGGTGAACCGGTGGCCTTCCAGTAGCCGGAAGCGGTGGTCCGGCTCGGCCTTCCGCCTTGTGCTTCCCTTTCTTGTCTTGGCACAAAAAAGAACCACTGCTCGGTGTCCCCACGACATAATTCCCCGGCTAACCCTACACACAATTAAAAAGACGAATTAACTAAGATCCCATATATATATATGATTCCACAAAATGTGAAGGAATGAAGTTAAACATTTTGTAAACCACAAGGGTTGTGGCGTACTGGTTAAGGCTCTGGGGATGTGTTGAAATATCTCATCTGTCCAGAGTTCGAATCCAGACGTACATAACAATTGTGGCCACTGTGGTTTAATCAGGACTAATGTCTTATAGTCATAATTTGTCAAGCTAGGGATTATTCTAGGCATAGCCTAGAACACCTTTCCCAACAAAAAAAAGTTAAACATTTTGTAAGAAGACAAAAAGTTTCGATATCAATATGATTATGGTTAAACACATGTTGCATTGACAACACATAGACGCTTAATCATAAATGATTAAGCACAACCAAAGAATGAAGTGTAATCATGTATGATATTGAGAGTTCTTGCATTCTCGCAAAATGTTTAACTACTCGCATAATCCTTCCTCTACATACATATAACATATGTATGTATATGTATATATACTTACTTGGAAGGTGGCAAGGGGTGTGTTCGTAGACGGGGACGACGGGAATGACGCGATGGAGTTCGTGTATCCGTTGGCCTTGGAGCTTGTTGGAGAGATAGAAGGAAACGAGTTCTTCTTCAGTGGGGTAGAAACGATAGATTGAAGGTGGAAACGCCATTGTTGTTGGTTGGATGGGATGGGATCGTATAAGTTGGGTGTGTGGATGTTTGATGCATTTATATGGTTGGTGAAAGAGATGGTTACCGAGTGAAAATGGAAAAAAGAGTCATTACATACATACAAGAGGTCTTGAATAAGTCATGACAGGACCTCCGATTGGGTGGGTTCTTTCTTTTTTTTATTGAAATTGAAATAGTCAGCTTTTTACTCAATTACAGGATTACCCCTTTCAGAATGTTTTTTTGCACTATTATTGTTTTAGAGCATCCCCCTTCATGAATCTTTAACGATGTGTTCTCGAAACCCTTATTACGAAGAAAAGGAAAGGAAAGTAAAAAAAGAAACTTGTGTTTTTGAAACTTTTTTAGGAGAAAAAGGAAAGGAAACGGAAGAAAAAAAATAATCCTGTGGTTTATTGTTTTTCTCACATTTGGTCCCTATAAAATTTTTATTGCAAGAAACTCCCTGTGCTATGCAAAAGTGTTCGGATTTGGTCCCTGTGACTAACTCCTGTTAGTCCAGGTCCGTTAAGTGGAATCACGTGCATAGCACACGAGGGCACATTCGTCTTTTTCCCTTTAGCACACACGAGGGCACAAACGTGCATAGCACACGAGGGCACACACGTGCATAGGCGGATGTGCCCTCGTGTGCTATGCACGTGATTCCACTTAACAGACCTGGACTAACAGGCGTTAGTCACAGGGACCAAATTCGAGCATTTTTACATAACACAGGGAGTTTATTGCAATAAAAATTTTGTAGATACCAAATGTGAGAAAAACAATAAAACACAGGGACCAAATTTGCAATTCACTCAAATAATAATAAGTTTCCTCTCAAAACTTTTTTCGCAAATGCGGGAGGAAAAAACTAAAACCATTTAAAAAAATTACTAATATTATTAAAGTTACAAAACTACCCAATCTTTTATTATAAATAATATATTTTTATAAAGGTATATTTGTAAAAATGACATCTTTAATTTCCTTTCTCTCCTGTTCAAAAACATGAAAAACTATTTTTTTTCTTTCCTTCATTTTCACTTCCTCTCGAGAACACACATGAAAAAATCATTTTCCATTTCTTTTCCTCTCTTTCTTTTCCATCCATTTGTTTTCTTATCTTTTCTCTTCATATTAGAGAACACAGGGCAAAGGGTCATGATGAATCTCTAGAGAGGGTTCATGATCTTAATTACCATATCAACTTTTTTACATCACTTTTTTCTTTACTAAAAAGTGAAAAGAGAAGGGGAAGAAGAACAAGCTTTTCACTTCCAATGGTTTGTTTTTTTGGATGAACCGGTCCATCTTTGGAATGAACCCATCATTGGATATGATCTTACAATCAAATCACTAGATACTTGAGCTAAAGGTTTATTGCCAGCAATCTCTATCGGTCCTGCACGGAACCCGTCCTTAAGAATCACGTGTGAAAAGACATTTTAGAGTTGGCTAAGGGGCCGTTTATCCATCGCTTACCCAGTAAGTCTTATCCGTAATAGTTAATGCTTTCACTTAAGTTATCGGGTAAGATTTTAGTTCATTTAAACGATATTGTATGCAACATTTTTTATTCGCTTACCAGGTAAGAATCATCACTCTCACTTACCAGGTAAGACTCTCGGTCCTTGTCATCGTTCTTACCGGGTAAGATTCTCAATCTTTATCATGTTTATCCGATAAGGTAAAATGAGTCGGTAAATACTTACGGAGTATAACGTTAATTAGTAAACGACCCCTAAGTGCTTGAAGCTAGCGAATGGGTTCAAGATTAATTCACACATGAATTAAATCGAAAGCTGTGTATTTGAGTAAAGTCACTCCCCCAAAACTTCACCTAGATATTGGTTGGTTGATTAAAGAGTAAAATATATATTACCGACGCATAATGGGATAAATTTTTTAAAACTGTGTTATTTTAATTATAACTATTAATTTAAGCATTATGTTATTTATTCAACTTCATGCTTTTTTTTAAATTATTAGTATACTAGTGTTGGGCCCGTGCATTACACAGGAGGATAAATTTTTTGTTGGAATATTAAACCGAGTTAAAATGAAACGTAATTTCTCTGTTAACAGTTAATGAAATACAATGTGAAAAACGAATGTATTTTCATAAGTGGTTAACTTGCATATATTCTTAATCGTTTGTTGTTATGAGTTTGTGCAATAATATTGGTAATAGTTTTGTATTATATTATTTAAAACTCAAACGACATGTCTCACAACATATCACTATTATTGAAATAATTATAAATATGAACATACGTTTTTTACAGATTTTGCAATTTTTCTGAAACCTCCTCGACAACACTTGACAATCACTTTGAACGTATAAATTTGTAGATTAATTAACAACATTCAAGCCACATCCAATATGGCAAAAAAAATAAATGATTTATATTTTTTGTAACCGACAACTCAACTGGTATACTTCAAATTCACTCAGTACCACTTGAAAATTTATCTGACTATTGACTTCAAAACTTCATAGTATTAGTCGATAAAAATAAAGATATGTATATATATCTTATTCCCTACTAGGAAAAATATGATTGTGGATTTTGAAAAATATAAACAAATTCTTAGTAAATAAAATAAAATATAAAAAAATAGTTTTTCAAAGAAACAAAAATATAGTGGAATACCTTTTGTTCAGTTGCAGGTTCCGCCATTGACACCCGACTGTTCGTCTTCTTCTTGTACTCGGATGATATAGAGAGAAACTATATATATTTATAGTGAATTTAGAGAATATTTTAAAAATCTTTTATTTTCATTTTCGATTTTACATTTAAATGTAAATATATTAAAAATATGGAAGAATATTTTTATATGTTTCTATTTTATTTTCTTTGCACTTGGTTCATTTGGAAAGTATTGCGGAATATTTTTATTTTAAAGAATACGATAATTTATTAGTGTATCTCGTTATTTTTTATTTTTAATTCATATCAACCTTCTTTTTTCTTATTTTAATGCTCGTGAAAAAAAATACGTGTAGATTTTATATTCTGCTAATATAAAATATGTGTAGATTTTATAAAATAAAATAGATTTTATATTAGCAAAAAAAATACGGAAGAAAAAAGAGTTTATATTACATCTCATTATTTAAAAAGATTTTATAAAATAAAATATGGAAAAATCATTATAAGATGTAAAATAATAAAAATACGGAAGAAAAAAGATTTTATATTACATCTCATTAATATAGATTTAAATGTAAAATCTACATTTAAAATAAATTATGCTAATATAAAATCTATTTTATAAAATACTCCACCAAAAAAACAAATATTTATATTAATAAATGAGTATTCATTCCACAAATAGATGATTATGTGAGATACTGTGTTTGGAAAGGTTGTACCAAAACATTAAAAAATTATAAATTAAGTAATTGACTTTAATTAGTTGTAACTTGTGCTTAAAATGTTGTAATTAAGAGTTTTTTATGTCTTTTTATAATATAGTATAGAATAGATATAGATATTATCAACGATGCGACATGACGTTACTCTTTGATGGTTCAATTAATGTAATGTTTGTTTACATAGAATATCAAATCCCTTTCAAAAAGAAAAATATATCTCTTACGTAATATAATTGGATATATAGATAATTATGAAAATTTGACCTTTTAGAATTAAATTCAGCTAATTTTATTATAGTTTTTAATAAATGGAAGATGTATTTTAAAAATCGTATCAATTAAATATCTTAATTTATTGTCTACCAGTTTTTAATTAGTTTAGGAAAAAAAAATCATGGAACACGTATATTTTATATATGGAAAATCTCAAATCCAGAATACCCAATGTGTCACTAGTAGTCATCTCCTCCCTCGTTCTCATCAACATCAAATCCCGTCTTTCTTTCACCATCGACGTTGTCGTCTTCTTCTTCCTTGCTGTCATGTATCGTCTATACAAGTTGATATTTTTTTTTGGTACAGAGAGATAAGACAATGCTTGTTTAAAAAGAGAGGTAGAAATTAACAATATTCAGTCTCAATTCAATTCATACGAGTTTGTAGTTTTTTAATTATATAATATTTATATACATTTATGCACAATTTTTAATATTTAATGATATCTGAACCTTTAATATTTTAAAAAACTGACCTTTACTCACTTAAGTAATGAACTTTTAGTGACCCATTAAATTCTTGAGGTTGTTTATGGTCTATGTATATATATTTCTTATAAAGTTACTTTTGATTATTTTTGTGTATTTAATTTGGAAATAACTATACTCATGAAAAAACTCATAAAAATTTGTTGCAATAGAACTATAGAAGTGATAAAGGTATATAAAAGGGGCATTTGGGTTTCTATGCTTCTTTTTCTCCAAAGTATGCTCAATATAACCATCATCAGGAAAATATGTATTTTTCAAAACACTTTTGTTGCTAAATACGAAGTATGCTTTAATGAGGTCCATCTAAATTTATGTGTTTACATAATCTCAATAGCATCCACACCATCTCGATAGCTCATCGATGTTTTAGAGATATATTAAATGACCCACTGTGATCTTCTGTATTTGTCTTTTTTTTCTCAACATCACGTCCCTTGAATTTTATCATGTGCATAATTTGTTATTATGAAGATAAATTATAAAATTTTGATTTGGTCCCATATATGTGTGGAAGTTTGTCTACATATATGTATATATAGATACATTCATACATACATATATACATCTCTCTTTCACACACACGTGTGTTCGGACTTAACCGCAAGGAAAGAGAAGATTACAGGTGGTGGGAAAATGTTCCGATTGTTTCCACAAAGCCTTCACTTTCTAATATGTCGCATAACGTACATTTTGTAGTATTAAGCGATAGAATTATGCAGAAAGTCGTTGGATTTAACTAAAACCGATTGATACAATTAAAATTGGATATATAATTGTTTTTGAATCGGATTCAACATTTCAACATCTAAATTAGATCGCCTGATTATTAGATGACTGTTTAAAATCCAATAAAATCGAACTGATCCGATATCAAATAACCATCAAATTACCATCCAACTCTGCTTATAAATTATGTTAATGTGGATATGTATTTGTTTTTATTTTATATTTTTATCCGATGCTTATAAAAAATAGGAAAATATGAATAAATGGTTAAAATTGTGAATTATTTGATTGGAAAAGTAGATCAAAATATCGATTGTATCTAATACAATGAAATAAATAACCAATAAAAATATCTAATAGACGGAACCACTATGATCTAATCATTCATTGGATTGGAAGTTGGATCAGTTGTCTAAAGTTAAATACAACGGATGATTGGATTAGTTGTATCTGAATTTATTAGATTTAACCGCTAAACACTCTTCCAACGACGTTCAACCCCTTTTAAAGATTTCCACCCTCTAATAATAGACTTTGGTTAGAGGTATTAAACAATTATTAATGAGATTGAATATAAAAGATGTAATATCCTGTAATTTACATGACATTATTATAGAAATATATGTTATGATTTAAATTTGGAAGTCTTATATAATTAGAGGGGGCTAGTTTTGTCAATAAAGGAAACTTGAAAGATTTTGTCATAACCATCATAACTTTGTGATCTAGTAGAAGTTTCCTATAAAGTGGGATTATTTATTTAATGTCTATCCATCATCAGTAAAATTGTTGAGGTAATTAAAAAAAAAGGGAGAAATTCTTTATGAAACTTTTGGAGTTTATGAGGTTGGGTTCGTGTTTGAAGTTTTGATCGTGAAGTATTTTCGTTCGTCAAAAGACATCTACGAGATCTAATCATTGGTTAAGGTACGGATTCTTCATGTTCTCCTACTTTTGTGTTTATTCGATCTGTTGTTTATGTGTTAATTCCGATTACGTTTATGTGATTCGTTACATATATGTATGATTTTTCCTTGCATTTTGTTTCGAATCTTTCTGTTCGATTTGGTTAACGTGTTCTTTCTTCCATCAAGTCAGTTGTTTTCCCATCCAATTAGTTGATCGTTTTGTTCTCTTTTGGTTTCGCATGCGATAAATCGAGGTTTGAATGTGTTTAAAACGTCAAGCTCAATTTATAAATCTGCTGAATTTCCCTTTGAAAATTTCGTTTTATTTGTAAAAATCATAACAAATCGCTCGTTTATCGGATTAAGGCATACGGTATGTTTTTGAAAACCTGGAGATGTCGTTTACAAACTGCCGTCACACGACGAAACTGTGATTTTCGATCTAAGTTGGTTAAAAATCGGTACTTTTGAGAACTGGTCTCGTTTTTAGACGAGAACAGCGCAATGTTTTTCGAAAATTCGTATAAAATCTATTTTAAATCCGATTCAGTTCATTCTTGATTTGTTGGAATCCTAAGACGTTTATTCAAAACTTTTGTTTACATATAGTTTTCTAAAACCTCTTTGAAGCATAAGAAAATATTGGAGTTTTAAACGTGTAAAATGTTGAAATAAGTATGTCATGATTTAGAAAAGTTGGAAGTGTGAGATTCCTAGTTTACGTTTGGATTTTAATCGCCATATGTTTTTGGTTTTAAATATATGTCAAGAGATCGTATACGAAGTTATGACAATGGTTTATCATACTTGTGCCATTTAAATTCCTTTTCGATTTGTAAGTCTTTTGATTTAAATTGTTCGAAAAATAAAGCTTTTAAGGAAAGTGATAAATATTTTTGTACATTCAAATACCTTTTTGATTCGTTTTGTATTTGTGTGATTTTCTATTCATCAAGTGTGATCACATGTGTTGTGACATACTTTTGAAGTTTATGTGTGAAGGTATACCGAGTTACTAATCACCTATGGGGGTACTATAGACACGTCATCGTGGCACCGATTGCGTGACACCAACTGTGGCGTTGTGATCAGTCCACGGCGTCTCCTTTCGATTTTTTGTGCTCTGATGAGAGCTGGCCAAGGTGTGATGGGTGATTTGGTTCAGGAGGCGTATGAGTCGGCCCTAGCATATTTGATTTGTTTGTAGGGTGGATGGCGACGTAGCGCCCAACACCGTATCTCACATTATTTAGTACAGTTGGATGTGAATGTCCAACGTACGTGCCTGTGTGGCTTATGTCTGACACTTGTTGTATCTGTCTATGTGTGACATGAAACGCAAGTGTATGCGATTATTTGTTTGAGCTCGATGTGCAATCTTATGATATGGTTTTAATTTATGCTTCTCAGATTCGTTTGGTATTTAGTTGACAATATTTATTTTGATTTGACAGTCCTAATCTTTGACAAGATTTACTGTCTTGATATGATGAATTTGGATATATTCGTTTTGTTATGACTTTTGATTAAGCAATTATATTGAGTTATTTGTTCTAACTTCTTTTTGTCTCATTTTCTTTGTTTTGGGATATTTCTATAACACCTTGAATTTTTATCCTATTTGGAGAAGAGTGTTGAATTGGGTGAACCGGTAAAAGAAGAAACACATATGGTTGTCTCGACCATAGTGCCATGCGGTTATGACACCTGTCATAATAACATCAATGGTACTGAAAGCGTGGTAGTCCCAGCTATAGTTCCATTCAGTTATGACATATGTCACAATAGCAACGGAGATTACCAAGTGGTTGGTCGTCCCAACGAATGTGCCATGTAATTATGTCAATGGTGTGACACCCCGTAATTTTTGGGTAAGTACTATTTCGAGTTAGTATAGGAATCGATCTTTTGAGAGAAATAAAGGAAATGAGATTTTGGGATTAAATTCTAGATTTTATAGTCTAGATAGATGAGGAATTCAATTACGATAATAACGGTTCTTTCCGGAGCAAAAACGGAGCTAAAACGAAGAAGTTATGGCCAAAACAGCGGTCAGTACAAGCTTGGCTAAAGTGCCTAGCGAAAGTGACATATGTCACTTTAGCTTGGCACTATCGCTGAGAGTGTAAAACTTTCGGTACATCTGGCACGAGAGTGCCTCGTGAAAGTGACATATGTCACTTTATCCAGGCACTATCGCGGAGCGGGTCAGAGGGGTTAAAAATCCGATTTTTTGGGGTTTTCTTCATTTCCTCATATCTCCTTCACCACAACTCCGTTTGAGACGATTCTTTTTGCTATGGTTTCGTATTTGAGAGCTTTTCAAGGATAAATTATTAGTTTTGGGAAGATTTAAGAGTATTTGGTGATGGATTAGAAGCAAAGGTCAAGAGTTCATCATCACCACCTCCATCTTCAAGAATTTTTGGGTTTTCTAGGTTTTCACCAAAACCTATGTGGTAAGTTTACTTTCTCCATCTCTAAACCTTGTTAGGTGATATAAATACTCCATTGATGGTTTCCTAGTGTTTGATTACTTTGATTTCGGTTCGTAAGATTTTGGAAGATTGGGTCAAATTAGGGTTTTTGGCCAAAATGGAGATTATGATACAAGATGTTTGGGAAACGGTTCTATATGGTTGAATATGAATGTTTATGGTTGGAATTTATGTATCTAGGTTTATGGAAGTTTTGACCTTGAAGATTCAAGTTTTCTTCAAAGGAGCTCAAAGTGGGGTAAAATCTAGATTTAGCCTAAATCTAGCAAGGTGAGTTCAAGTTGATTTGTGAAAATGTTGTACATGCCAAAATGTCTACTTTAAATTGTTTATGTATTTTACATGAAATTATCAAATGATGGGTTAGTTGGTAATCTTTGGTTATTCAAAATATTTAACTTTATAAACTTTGTAAAACATCATTTGGGATTTTTGGGGTATTTTAATAAAGGTGTCATAAAGGAATGTGTTTTGATGGTTTATTGCATAAATAAATCTTTGGTCAAAAAAATGCACTTTTAAATGTTTGTTGGGTCTTACGCATCATTCATGAAAGGAAATGTTTATTAAAGTTCTACTTGCACATTTAAGCGAGGTACTTGGAATATTGTATATAGTCTCATTTTAAGATTTTCATTATTATCAACAGTTAAACTTGAAAATGCATTTTGGTTATAAATGTTATTGGAAGCTATATGTTTAGCTTTGTCGAGTCACAAATGTAATTTTGACAAGTCTAGACTATTACTAGTGGATCCCTAGGTGTTGAGTCGGCTTATACGTTGGGATGTTTTTCCCCTTTTGTAGCGATGGATGCATTTTACCCCTTTTTGGCCTTTGGTACGGTTGTGTGGGATCGGTTACTAGCCATGGGTCAAATGTAGTCTTAGCGAATGAGCATGACCAGGATTCATCTGTTTGCCCTCCACACATATTTGTACGAGCCGGCGTGTTTGTGGCCTTGGTCCTGGTATGGTGAGCTCAATAACTTGGAATGTGGCCTACTTGGTGTTCCGCCACTAGCCTTGGAATTCGGGTTTCCCCCATCATCGAAAGATGTCGTTTCGGGTATTTAAATTTATCCTTGTTTTCAGTGACGCTTGAGTTTGGGTCTTTTTCCTTTTATTACAATTTTGGGAACTTGAACGTAATCTTACGTTGGTCGCGTGGTTTATAAAGCTTTATTCAAACATCATCCTTGGAACATTTACAATTATTCACGTTTTGAGTAAGTGTTGGTTTACATTACTTCATGAAATAATGTTTGGCGTTGAGACGCCCATTTATAAATTGCATATCATTGGAAAACGGTTCACTTTCATATTTAAAGTATTTCACTTTAAAGGATCATGATTTAAGTTGCATTACTTCCGTTTAACGATCTTTATAATCATGACGAAAACTCTTGAACTCACTAGGCGTTAGCCTAACCTTTTTATTTGTCGGCATGTGCAACAGGTTTTAGGTTGGGAATTGTTCTAGTGATACCGCGAAGAGCCGAGTACTAGTTGTGTGCTTGATGAGGTGATTAGCTTGATGAAATCTTCCGCATTAATGGTTTGGGGATAGCGACTGTTACTGGGTTATAGTGACGCCCGACTTTAGTTAATCGTTATGTAAGACTTTACTTACTAGTTGATGGTTCAACCTAGAAAAGTAATCCATTTATGGACTTGTAGTAGGGAATTTTATCCCTCTTTGAGGTGTTATTGAAAGTTTTAATTTAGTTGCTCTTTCCAAATTTGAGGGTGTTACAATTTCAATATGTTGTTAAAGTTAGATGTGGAATGAATTACACAGTACGTTTAGCGTTCATGAACACTAAAAAATTCAATTATTGTGTTCAAAATTCAGATTTTTATTATATTCGGTATTGGGTTCGATTATTCGTTTGTTATCTATTGTATATGTGCACTGAGCGTTTGCCTCAGCCGCATTTTCTTTCTTCGCGACAGATATTTGAAGGGAATTTCAGGAGTAAAGGATCCGAAGTATCCTCATATCTAAGAGGTTTGTTGGTAAAAATTTGTAGGTTTTATTGATGTTGTAAAGCAAATATTGGAGGGGAAAAAATGCATCGTTCTAGACAATTGTTATTGTTATATTTGATGGTGTTTATTTTTAAATATGGTTTAATAGTACTCTGTATACTTCTCTTAGCAGTTTGTTTTAAGTTTGATTGTAACTTTTTTTCCATCTCGAAAATGGGGTGTTACAAAAGAAACTATTTGATTTTATATGATATAACGAGTTTATTCTCCCACAAACCCAAATTTTTATTTCAAAATTAAACTGATAGGAATGAAAATTCATTCCCATTTTCATCCTAATATTTCACAATCCATGTTGAAAGTCTAGTCGATGACCTGAATGGAATGCCAAACTCAACTTTTCCACTCATGCCTTGTGTTTCTAATTTTTCATTTCATAGTAATAAATTATTTTTCTTCATAAATTAAAACAAAACCAAACATTTGGTTTTAATAACAATTATTTAATTATTAATCCAATCTTAAAAATATTATTTTCATAACAATTAAATTTAAAAAAATATTCATTACAATCAAAATTATTTGAAATAAAATCAAAATTAGCCTTAGATTTTTTTAGATAAAATGCATCATGTGTCGAAGCTTGGAAGTTGGGAAATAGTGTAAGAATCAGATTCACGACCCTTTACGATTACAACGGTAGAGATTATTGTCCATAAAACCCGCCCGTTGACCTGCAATTATATTTTTATTATATCAATCGGTTTAAGGATTTATTTGTTAAAAAAATGTTTACAGACTTAATCACTCAAAATGTGAAAGTTTATTGGGATTTTTTTTAGTTTTTCCGTAAATAAAATATGATTATGGTGGGCCATTTCGCAAGCCTTTGATTCCACAAGCCGTCACTAGGGACCGAACGAACACGAACGCTAAACGCACGAAACTTTTTGTGTTAATGTTCGTTTGTTAAAAAAATATGTTTATTCATGTTTGTTCATTAAGAGTTAAACGAACATAAATAAACATAAGCGAACGAACATAAACAAATGAACATAAATATGTAACACCCGCAAACTGTTAAGGTAAGTATTTTGTCTCCTTTAATGCCTTAACTTCGTTATGTGTGTGCATATGTGTCTTTAAGTGCATTTTAAGATCTTCGACTATGTTAGAATGTCACATATTGATTTACTACCTCTAATCATCCAAACCTTGTGCTCGTTATCATTTTCGGTTAAGTTTTCGGGCCGAGTTGAGAGGACGGCGATTGTGCCTTGGCACTATCGCGGAGGGCACTATCGCCCGGTTGGTACCGCGGGCTGGTTTGTCCAGCGATTGTGCCTCGCGATAGTGCCCTGGCACTATCGCCAGGGGCACTATCGCCCAAAGTGTACCGAGAGCGGGGGGGAGCTCGCGATTGTGACCGCGATAGTGCCCGGGGCACTATCGTCGGGCACTATCGCCCGCGTGGCCAGTATCCTGTTTTTATAGGAGTTAATGCCTCACTTCTCACTGACCACTTTACCAAAAACGGGAGCTCTCTCTCTTGGGCGATTTTTAAGGGTTTCAAGCACATACTCACTTAAATCTAGGGTTTGGGTTGTTGAGAGCATTAAGTGCTCATTCAAGCTTCTTTCAAGTGTCTCCATTGAAGCTTCATTCAAGATCCTCATCTCCTTGCCTTCAAGCCTCTTCATCTTCAAAAGCTAGGGTTTCATCTTTTCTAGGTTTTTGGTCAAAAAAAAAACCTAGATAGTGAGTTTACTAACCTTTGTTAAAACTAGATACACATCATATGCTTCTATTGTCGTTATTTGTCTCCATATGTTCAAGTATTTGGGGTTTTTGATATGAAGGAATGTAAGGAAGATGATTATGTGGAAAATACCATGATTTACTTTATTGGTTTGAAATGTTTTGGGATATATGTGGTATAGTAGATGATAAACTCTACTTGGAATGCATTTTAATGATTGAATATTCAAACATTGATTATATTGGAATTTGAGTCTCATATTGGATTTATGCATTAGGATGGTAATATCGTACCCATGGTTGGTATCGAAATGTTTTGGTTGGAATATATACCGCAAGACCTCCTATATGATATGTTGGACGAACCAAGTCAGTAGACACTAGGAGGATGTAGTCTTGGGCGCCACTGTGATGGTATGTGCCTAGACCTCCGCCATTCGGGGTAATGCCATGGTTGTAGTCCTTGAGTGTGCCGGGCCTTTCGGGTGTCCCTTGTTATAGGGCATCAAGGTATATCGACTCTTTGGGTGGAACTTGATTGGTGCTATAGGTCTCCCCTATTGACTCCACAATTGTTGAACTATGGTTAACTGCTGATAAGAACTGTAATTGTACATGCATGATTATAATTGTTCAACTCACTAGGCTTTTTGGCCTAACACTTGTTTTGGTATCAATGTGTATCTCAGGTTCTAGCGGCGCCGGTTCTAAGCAAGTGTAGGTTGCCTTGGGGTGAGAGCTTGGGGATTTTTGCACACTGACGCGTTATGCTTTTGGCTTTAGATCTTTTGGGTTTATAGATGACAACCCTTTTTGTAATCTCTTTTCTAGTTGTAGAAATTAGATTAGTTGGTTGTTGTTTATTGTCCATTAAATTACTAATTGTGATTAAACAGGTTATTCATTTATGTTCCCCACTTTTGGGAGGCTCTTGCTATGGCAATTTTTAGTATACCTTAGGTCCGATTTTCGGATTTTTGTTATCCCTATTTTTGGGGCGTTACAAAATAAACATAAGCGAACGAACATAAATGAACAAAAACGAACATAAATGAACGAACACAAATGAAAAAAACAACTACCATTACTCATCATTTCGTTCGTAAAAAATAACATAACAAAATGAAAAACCGGGTAAACTTATGAGGTATAAAAAATTAATTTTAAAAAGTTAATTTAATTAATGCTTTTACACATTAATGTCATAATACATATAAATATATTTATATATATAAACAAACATAAATGTGTTCATGTTCATTCATTTAACTAAACGAATAAAAAAATGTGTTTATGTTCGTTCATTTATTAAATAAACGAACTTTTCGTCGAACGGTTCGTTAACGTTCGGTTCATTTACAGCCCTAACCCTCACGTCAATTTTAAAAGCCTACCCCATCTAAAAAATACATATCCGTTATTGCAAAATAAACACCTAAAATTTTGCTATTTTAATTTAATTGAAAAAAAAAATTGGCTAAAAAATAAAAATGTTAATAAAAAATAGCTAATTGATTAGTTAGAATGTAAATACAATCTAAATGGACCCATTTAAATATATTATATACCCATTTGATTAGTTAGAATGTAAATACAATCTAAATGGACCCATTTAAATAATATACGAATCAATTTATTATTTATTAATCAATTGAATTAACATAAATCGCAATCAATTGAACATAGAATATTAACTCTAGATTCAAACTTAAAAATAAAGTACACACAGAAAGCGAGTTGGTCGTCATTCGTCAATGCAACCTTCTGGCTCCAGCTGCCTTGCCTTGAAGACCAGACTTGATCTTCCTAATTGTCGCCACGTTCGTTTTAAAAGTCTTCGCAAGAACCACATCGTCCACGGTTCCTCCGAACAAACTCGCCGGAACCGAAACCGTGGTGGCACTCGCACTGCCGAATGCCGCCACAGCGGTCGCCGGATTCTTCGAATCCGGATTATACTGGTAATGAACAAGTCCCTTTGGAAAAATGAACATGTCCCCTGTTTGTAGGCTTTGGGTGTAAAGCTTATTAGTGGTGTCCACAAAACCGACCTCGACTAGGCCTTCCAACACGAAAAATAGGCCGGTCGAGTGGGGTCGTGTGTGGGGTGCACTCACGGCTCCCGGGGCTAACCGTAGGACCGAAAGTGAAACGCTCTGGCCGTTCAGAGCCGGAAACTCTGCCATGCTCGCTGCCATTGCTTTGGAATCGGTCCCGCCGTCAAAAAAGCCGCGGAGTTTGGTGTGAGTGAAGAAATTCCCATCGGCTACTGTCGTGTTTGTTGGGAGAATGTAGTCGAATAGGATGTCGGGATCGCTAGCTTGAACGAGCCCGGTGAATGTTTGGGTGACGAAAATAAAAAAGAAAACTAGTTTTGCCAACAACATAGCCATGATTTTTTTTTTTTGTGAGTTTGGTGTTTCGTCTTTGGTTTTGTTTTAATAATGTTGGGTTAATTTGGAGTATTAATAAGAAAGGGTCTTGTTGATTAATTATAATAGATTTAAGAAGCACCAAAATTATCGAAGAACAACGTAAGAATCTAGAACAAGAACCGCAAACGGTCACGGGAAATAACGACCAGTCTGGGTGTTTTAGATGTTCTATTTTGACCATATTTGATTGGTTAAATTATTTGATAGTTAATTTTTTCAAGAATTACTACTAGTAGAGTTTCGTTAAGTTCCAGTGCTTCTTTTTTCTTCATTTTTTTTTCCCAATTACATCTCTTGTTGGAAATTGAGTGTGAGGTTGGAATTTTTCCATTCCACATTGGTAGAGACACAAAAGAAATTGTAGCTTATAAGTCTATCATCTTAAGTGAGTGTTGAGTAAATTGGTAGGCTTATGGTGGGGGTCTCAAAGAAGTGCAACGCACACCGAGGCCAAGGGCGCGGTTCTCGCGAAGAGCTGCGCACTTTGCACTTCGCAAAACGGGGAGGAATTGGAGAATATTCTCCTTTTTATTCCCTCTGTTTTAACTATAAATTAGAGTCTTCTCATATGGGTTTGACACACTGAAAACGAAGCTTTCTGGAATATATCTCGCTGGTGCTCTCTCTCAATCTCGCTGCTCCACTCTCTCGCTCGATCTCTGCCTTCTTTTTCTGTCTCGACTTTGTGTTATAGTTAAGCATTATAGCTGTTAGTGCTTAACAAAACTGTATCAAATCCTGGGGGTTTAGCGACCTTAATTCTCACAGCATTCATAGAGAATCGTTAAAACCTTTAAAGACAGGTTTCCATTAAACCGTACAGTTTTTGTTCGTTGCTGTTGGAGATCTACTACACAGGTTGGTTTCTCGTTTACGTTTTCTGCATTGTTCTTGCTTTCGTCCACTAGAGTGGACATTCTGATTCTACTCCTTCTTCTATCGTATCTATCGCGAAGGATAGAAACGTTATTAGGATCACCTTTAAACTTGTTTGTTTAATAATTGTCGTATCTTAATCAAAAGATTCTAACTTTATATTTATAAGCTTGAATCTTTACAAAGTTCGAATCTTTATTAATAAATTTGTGATCTTTATAAATAAAGTTGTATTTTTATTTATAAACTGTTTTATTGTTCACAACTGAATTTTCTGATCTTGAAAATAAATTTCAACATCTCTTACATTTTTCTAACTAATTGTTCAATATGTGTGTTTTATATAAGAGTGAATTATATTTTTCATCCATGTGTTTTGATGTTTTTACCAAATATAACTAGTTATAAACTAACTTAAAAACAAAAACAAGTTGTGTAGATCTTGACTAATCTCATGAAGTATTGAAGTAAACAATAAGGCATACACTCGTTACTCTAACACAAGACCTAGTGTAGATCCTTTAGAAGACTTAAACCGATGATCTCCAAAAAACAAACTCAAAGTTTTACCGGTTAATTAAATTATCCAAAAAAAAAAAAAAGGTTAAGACATAAAGTCTTTATCATAAATATAAATAAATATTTAAAAAATCCTTTCAATCAAACAATTACAAAATTGCAAAGAAAAAACATCATTCGATAAAAAATAAAAAATAATACATGAATAATTAACAGACAACAAAACTTCACACCACCAGAAAAAAGAATTTAAAGCCCATGAAAATTGGTATCAATTAAATAAAAAACTCAATGGTCCGGCCGGGTTAACAGCTCGGCATGATTTCCTGATCTCCCCTTGTCTTCCCGTTAGAACTTGGATGCCACCCATCTTAACCATGGCTTGACCAAACCGGGTGGCGAAATCGGACGAACCCGCAATGGCTGCAACCGTCGACTTGCTCAAACGGTCCGATGCCAATAGTTGATCAAATTGAAGAACTCCCCTACGCATAATAATTTGGCTGTAGAAAGACTTGTCCACAATTTGAGAGCTAAAAGGGTTTTGATCCAAATTCGCAGTGCGATCAATGGTTGCATTTTGAGGGCATGTACGCCTCAACGATGTTAACAGGGCCGAATCCATCGTTGGGTCTGGTTTCCCCGTGTTCTTGAAATTGTAGAGACGGTCTTTAAATAAGGAACAATGAGCGATTCCGATAGAATGACCACCTATATATATACAAAACACACAACTAGTTAAGCTAAAATTTATGCAATAAGTATAAATGAATTGGATAATATGTAACGACGAGTCCTACAATATTAATAACTTCCATCATGGTTTTAAGTTGATTTGAAAGTTATTGAGTCAGACTGTTAGTTGCCCTTGGGGAGTTATGTAACGACTATTAAAAACATGGTGAGTTTTTTTTTCCTTTTAGGAAGGGTGTCATAGACTGTGCTAGACTAATCCCTTGACAAATTATGACCGTAAGACATCGGCCCTAATTAACCACAATTGTTGTGTACGTCTGGATTCAAACCTTAGACATAAAACATGGTGAGTTACATACCAAGAAGATAAATCATGTCAGTTGTGGTGAGTCCTTTTAGCGCAAAAGCTCGGATGGCACTCGACACCGATGAAGAAGGAGATGGGAGGGTTAAAGCACTTTGTGCAAGGGACACAAGTCCATCTCTTCTTCCTGTTTGCACATTGTATCTGCCTCCACCACTCTGCATATATATATATATATATATATATATATATATATATATATATAACATGATCTTTGAAGTTAGAAAATTAATTAATACCCATAAAGAAATTAAGTAATGAAAACCAAATGAAGTTTGCTCACCAAGGAAACAACATCTCTTGTAGCCATAACAATTATATCGGCACAAGAAACGACTCCTGGGCACATCCCCTCGACTGCGGATTTCACAGCATCGATGACATCTTAGCCTCTAACGCCCAAATTTGGTTGTGCGGTTTTCTCGGTGTTGCGCCCGTCTAGTAGAATCGATGCATCACACCCCTTTTAATTCATGCAAAGATATATACAATGATTAGGGTTTTCTAAAACAAACAACCAAACCATGCAAACAATGCATGATAAATCAGCTTTATAGGAAACCAAATATGTTTAAATGTTCTAATAAACTGTTTTATGGGATTTAAGTTTATATATATTCAAACAATTTTAAGTCTTATAAAACAGTCTATTAGGACATTTAGACGTTGATTCTGTTGTACTGAATAATTGAAATGGCTTACATTGACAAAGCAATCATGGAACTGCATGCGAATGAGAGCTGGGGCGATTGTTTTGTCGCGGAGGAACTTGGAGAGGACTGTTTTTCTTACGATTTCTTCAACATCTGAAGATCGACATTTGTACTTGTAGAAGCCATACTGGAGATCGCCGGCGTAGCAGTGGCCGGTGAGGTTCAAGAAGATGAACCCAATTGCTGCTATAAGTGCAACTGCTTTATTGTTTGCCATTGACATTTAATTTCTTATGCAAATTGTTAATCGAATTGGATTGATATTTATAAGGATGAGGTCTGGAGAGATTGTTGATTGAATGGCTCTCACGTCGTGCTTCTTCTAAAGATTATTGAGCACGAGAGACGTGTGGGCATGAAAATATATATATATATATATATATATATATATATATATATACATATACATATATATATATATATATATACATATACATATACATATATACATATATATATACATATATATATATATAAAAATATATATATATACATATACATATATATATATATATACATATATATATACATATATATATATATATATATATATATAGACGGAGGTTCAGGGAAAACCTCAAAAAAACGGAAAACTGAAAAACACTCTGGTAGTCTTCCATTTGGACAGTACAGGTAAATTATGTTGATTTTTGGTTTTTATGCACTTGTGCATATGCACGTGTGCATGTTACAAATTACCTGTATGCACAAGTGCATACCGTCCAGATGAAGGACTACAAAGGTGTTCTTCAGTTTTCCATTTTTTTGAGGTTTTCTCCTGAACCTGACCCTATATATATATATGGCGAGGTTCATTTAAGAAATAGTAAATGTATGAGAAATATATAAGTAATCCTACTGATTCATCTTGTCAACATTTGCGGCTTTGACCGTGAAACACCCATAGAAGATAGAAGGGTAGTTTCGTAAAATATGTGGGACGAGTTCATATATGAACCTGTATGATTCCTTACGTTCATATGTGTATCAGTTAATTAGTTCATATGAGAATCAGTTAATTAGTTCATATGTGAATTACAAAGGTTCATATATGAATCTGTTAACTAGTTCAACTGATTCACATATGAACCTACAGTTAATTAGTTCATATATGAATCAGTTAAAATAGTTCATATGTGAATTACACTGGTTCATATATGAACTTGTGAATCATACAGGTTCATATATGAACTCGTCCCGTGTATTTTGTAAAAATTACGAAACTCTCCTTCTATTCTTGGAATAGCTGCAACTTTTGACCAGTCAAAGCCACAATTCTTGACCAGTCAAAGCCGCAATACTTGACTAGTCAAATCCGATTTGACCGTATGAATGGTTATGATTATTCTCTATTTCTCAAATATTTACCATTTTTCAAATGAATCTAAGACTATATATATAGGGTCCCCTTCATTTGCTAACCATGATATTGGTACTAACCGTGCTAACCAATCTGGACCGTTGGTTATTTAGATCAATGTATCATAATTAATTGAATTTTTAATTTTAGAAATAATAAATTAAAATATTAGGAAAATCTGGTGCATAAGGGCAGAAGGTTAAATTGGTAAAAACGCAAATACCATTAAATAAATATGTGCACACGTTGCCAAAAATATAGGCGCATAATTAGGGATTGGAATCATCTTGATGGAATATATTAAAATATGAGCATTATTATAAAAATTTGTATTATATAATATATAATAAACTTTAAAATTACTATAATTCTCTAATTAATATTTCGAAAGTAGGACATATATTTGGGATAAAAATTTGGTTTGTGCATATCTATTGAAGTGCTCATAAAGTTTTCATAAATATTGAGGTTTTATGATTTTTCTTTGGAATAGTGTTTTTTTGGGGTTATGACTCTACTGCATTATTGCATTGTAGATAGTTAGTGATTACGAACATGAATGAACAAATGCTTTAGTCATTCATTTGTCCATATGAGCATTTTTCTAAATTGTGCATATATGCATACATTATGGAGTTACCAATTATCCGTTTATAATCAACTACGGTTTGATGTGCACTATGTGCATATTAGCATGTTTTAGTTCCCCTATTATGATTTTTACATATGTTAACATTATTAAGTTCTGATGTATACTATTAGACTATTCAATATGAATAGGAAAAAAGGTTGAAGATATACAAATATGCCCATTAGCAAGGTTAATACTTTTAAATACTTTGAGAAAACAGTTGTGCATATGGGCATAATTTGGGGTTAGGCATATGATGAAATTTGTGCATTGGATTGTATATGTGCATTTGGAAGTTGTGCATATGGGCAAATGGTAAGATGTGTCCAATTATAGTGTTGCATAACATAATATACATTGTGAGAAGCGATCTTTAATGGGTAAACTATTTGGATTGTATATGCATATGGGCATATGGTAATATGTGTCCATTTGGAGTTTTGCATAAGAGCATCTACGTAGTGGGTAAACTGTTTTATTTGGGTAAACAGTTGTGCATATGCGAATTATTTTGGAGTAGTGCACATGAGCATATGGTATGGAGCTTTCTTCAATGGGTAAACTGTTTGCTCTTTATGTGCCTGTGTGCAATGGATTGTATATGTGCATTGTTTGGAAGTTGTGCATATGGACAAATGGTAAGATTATCCGAATTCTTGCGATAATCCCATATTCATCGGCTCGACAGAATCGTATTGACGTGTGCAAGGGGGGACGTTTTGATTATCAAAAATAGATTCCAAAAAACTCTCGTTATCAACATCAGACGTGATTCGATTTTCGTTCATTATGATAGTTTTTTTTTGAAAAGCAAATATATTAACCAAACCACCACACATTACAACCAAAGGTTTGCAAGACACAAATCAGTGCAGCACCAAACAAAATCAAGACCTGTGCAGCAACAGCAAACCAAATCCTAACACAGGACCCGAACAAAACCACAATCACCAAAAAGAAAAAAACAGGAAACACAAGACAAAAGCCAGAATCAGGAACCGAAGGTCGGGCACGAAACGAGTAGCTCAAAACCGCGCCCGCACCGCACCTAAAACCACTCTGAACCTCCTGATGGAAACAGACCACGAACCAAAAAAAAACCGAGGCCAAAAAACAGCACCTGCCCGAACTGATCCATCCCGAATATGCCTCTCCAACCACCATAGCTTACGGACAACTGGCTGGATCATTCAACCACTTCGTTCATTATAATATGCACTGGAAACACTAATGGTTCTTCTTCCACAACGATGATAAACCAGAAAGAAAATTTCATCTCGATGAGTTTAGAGGCTTATGCAGTTAGAAGATGATTGAATGCTTGAAAATAGGAAATATATAACTACTCGTATTAACTTGATATGATAGAATTTTAAATTAAAAATATTAAAATTGAAATTCATATCATTACCATAACAAAACTCCATGAAATATGGAATAATATTAAATGGGGCGTGAGTTATTAATTTACCATATTGCCCTTTGATATTTAATATCCTTAATCACAATACATAATCTCTAGGAACAATCTGATTGGTCGAAAGTTGGTTAGCACGGTTAGCACCAATAGAACGATTAGCAAATGAATGGCCCTCTCTCTCTCTCTCTCTCTCTCTATATATATATATATATATATATATAAATAGAGAAATGATCATTCGAGAAGGTAAACATTTTGTGAGAAAGCGAGAAGTGTGATATCATATATGATTACACTCGCATGTGTGTTTAAATATATGATTAAATGTCTATGTATTGCCAATGTATATGTGTTTAATCATATATGATGAAACTTGTGTATCATATATGATATCACACTTCTCACTTTCTCGCAAAATGTTTAGTTTCTCGTTTGAACTTGTCCCTATAGAAATATATGTTTTATATTATTATTCAATGAATCAATGCTATTAAACAATGTAAATTGTATTATATATTAAAAACTAACAAATAAGACATTAAAAAGTAAGAAAATCAAAGATAGTGTTAAAAAAACGTATGTTAGGCTCTGGCATCCCACAAGCTTAACGTTGCGTCAGACACAAGTCTTAAGTAACGGCTGTTATAAAGAACCTTTTAGAACAATTATTGTTTTGTTGAAGGGCATCAATTATCTATTTAGAGGAACAAATAATAAAAAAATAAACTATTGGTTGGCCTAATAATGGATTAGCTTTTTCTTCTTTTACTTAATTTCATAACAAGATTTTTGTTATTTGGAGCTTAAAAGGAATTTAACTTATTAACTTATAGAAAGAAGAGACAAATATATAATTTGGTTAAATAAGAATAAGGAATTTTAAATAAGTCAGAATGGTTTAACTTATCAAAAACTCCTTATTACCGGTGTGGAAAAGTCATAAACACTTTTTCTTTTTTCCGATCCAAACACTCAAAATAGCTTATTTGCTGTGTGAAAACGCAATAAGTTAATAACGAGTTTTAATAAGCAATCCCAAACACCCCTTACACATACAAATCAGAGATGCTTTGTAAAATTACATACACTATATATATTTGTAGAGGTGGGTTCATATGAAAACGATATTTATTTAAAAAAAACAAGAAAAAGGTTGAGTATGTACAAAATCACATATGATTCCCCACGACTTTGCACGAAACTTGAAGTCGCCGGAAAAGTCTCCCATGTCCCGTTTTTCGGATTAATGTCGAATCACATGTGATTTTATACATGATTTGTTGATTTTCCTGTTTTCTTAAATAATTAGCGTTCTTGTTTGAACTTTTCTCTCTCTCTCTATGTATATATATAAAAGATGAGTATATATAATATGTCAAAGTCATGTTATTACTTTTTTTAAATGAGAGAGAGAGAGAGAGAGAGAGAGAGAGAGAGAGAGAGAGAGAGAGAGAGAGAGAGAGAGAGAGGAGGGTGATGGATGGGATGGACCATTGAGGAAAAAAACAAAACAAATTAATGAAATAAAACTGAAAAGGAAAAAAAAGTGAAATGATGACAATCTCCTTAATTTAATTGAACTAATGGTTGGTAGCTTCAGGGACTAAAAAGAAGATATATCAGTGTAATAAATAAAGATCATGGACGAAAATAAAATTTTTTGACAAAGCACAAGGTTGAAAAACGTAATTTGCTCTTATTTTTATTTATAAGGTCTGCATGTTTAACTCTTAATAGTTCCATTAAGAAGTAACATCTGAATCGTTAAGAAATGAATCTTGTTTAACAAAATAAAATTTGCCTTTTTATGGTTCTAAAACTCTCTGAATGGTTTTGAATATTGGGTCTCCCGTAACCATTCAGCATCCTAATTTCATTTTAAACAATTATCAAACAACCATATTTGATTTTGCACCATATCATAAAAGTCTCTTAATCATTCTAACCACTTAATCTTCTGTACCAAACAATTAAGCAAATGCCAAACAACCTCATAATATTCGGAGTTCAATGTAAATTTGGTCCATGTGGTTTACATAATAAACAAGTTCCCTTAATTTTTTAACGGGGGTTGTCCTTATAGTTTCATATTTTATAAACGATATGTTCCCTTCTACTAATGTTGTCAATTAAGTTTTCTTTAGTGGGGGGAAGTTTTATCCATTAGTCCTGATCTCCCTCAACTTTCATTTTTTTTTTAACGTATTTTGTGTCTCTAACTACTTTTCATTTTTATAATAGATTTGAGTCCTTCCTTTTTTAATCAATGTGACACAAACATTGACAAAATTATTAAATAAAATTTGAAGTTAGATTTTACCATGAAATATTTTATCTTTTCAGAAACTTTAATTTCATGAAATCGTTTAATTCAAATAAAATATAATTTCAATAAATTTTTTAATTAGTGAGAATTAAAAAGGTTTAAAAACTAAATACCTAAAAATATATTAGATAAGAAGATATAAAAATATAAATTTAAATAACATATTAAAACTAATTTTATATAAAAAATATTTAATCAACAAAAAAGCTCCACCGAATGTTGTGATAATAACACCACTAAACATTTAACCATTATAACTTCCTAATTCGTAAAGTCAACTTAAAGTTCAACTCTCCCAAAATGATTAATAATAGATAATCCAATGTCAATGTGATTGTAGAAATGATTAATGTTATAACGTGTAATGGTATATTCACTAAACTTTCAATAACAACATTCACAATTAGATATAACAATTAAGAGATAGGTTTTATCGAGATTTTTGTATGAGAAACTCAATGGAGAAAAATCACAAAGTAAAGGATATTATAAGATACTGATACACTAGAATAATTAAAAGTTTAAATATAATAATGTTGATAATTACGGCTACATAATTAAGCTGTGAAAGCAATGACTAATAGTGACCTAAAAATGCCAATAAAACCGTCTAATGCACGTCGATGACTTGAGAGTAATTTTCCAATATAGATTTGTTTTTAAAACTATTTTTCAAAATATGTTATGTTTTTAAAAAATACTTATTAAAATACGGTTGCTTTAATTTCATTAAAAAAATATATGTTTTTTTTTAATTTTCTGCATAAAAGTATATAAGGTTGTTTTCATTCTAATTCCTGAAATATATTTGTTTTCAAAATTTTACACACATATATACGTGATTTGGGCAAAATTGTTTGAGAATTTGTGTTCAATCCAAATAACTCGAACCAGGTGATCCTACCTATTCTGTACTTAGGTTTATTTTCTACGCTTTTTATGTGATGAAATTGTTGGAATTTTTTAATTTATTTTTTTAGTTGTGTATGTATATTATCTTTCATTTTAAAGTATATCAATAGTATTTATGAACAAGTTCCAACATTGTGGTGGAATATCTCATCTGAGTTCAATCCAGACGTAAACAACAATTGTGGTCATTGAGTTTATCAGAGCTGATTTCTTACGGTCAAAATTTGTCGGGATTAATCTAGACATAGCGTATGACACCCTTCGAAAAAAAAAAAGAAAAAAAAGTTCCAACATTATTAAACTATAACTAAAACTTCAAAAGTCAAAACCGTAATCAACAATCAAACTTTAATGTTGTGTTCTCAAAACTCTATTAGGAAGGAAGGAAGAAAAAAAGGTGAAAAAGGAAAGAGTAAAATACGATTTTATTCCCTGTGGTTTGATGTTCATAATGGTTTTTGTCCCTGGTCTTTCAAAACTACTTTTTTAGTCCTTGTGGTTTTTATTTACTTCTATTTCCATCCCTCCCTCCAATTTTATTAATATTAAATGTTAATTCATTTAAAAATTAAATAAACAAATTACATATTTGGTCCTTGTAGTATATAAACTTGTACATTTTTATCCTAACTTATATTTTTTTTACTTTTTCTTTATTTATTGTATTTTATCAAGACATTTATTTTTCTATTGATTATATTGTATATTTTCATAATTATTATAATTTTAATTATAAAAATAATCAAATAATTTCATTAAAAATATTTATAAATACATGATAATTTTTTCAAAGTTTTAGGTTTAAATCTCCTAAAATTAATATTTTTTTATCTATTTATTTATTAAAACTATTTCTTATTTTAAATTATCATTGAAAAAAGTTTAATAAAATTCGAGAAAAAAATAGTATTATTTTATAACAACCGAATGTTTTTTGTTAAATGCAATTTACTATTTACTCCACTGTTCTAAATTTTCATTTAATCTTTATTTTTTATTAATTAATCAAATTTGTTTAATATTTAAATAAGACATACACACATAAACACACACACACACACCATTTTAAATTAGGTTATATATTAAAAACAAAAAATAAGAAAATAAAAGGATAAGAAAATTTTAATATGTTGTTATAAAAATCATGCAATGGGTTATGACGTGTCTCAAAATTAACGTGACGTCAAACACAAGCATTATTTAAAACCTTGAGAGAGAGAGAGAGAGAGAGAGGATCAAACGAGAAGAGAACGGTACCTATTTAAAATGAACACGACAACGACAAATCACATATAAAATATAAGTGATTTTACATGTGATTTCCATGACCTTAAGTTGCGGCAAAAGTCGCCCGCATACTGTGATTTTGTATGACTTCCCCGCTAATGTAAAATCACTTATGATTTTGTATGTGATTTGTCGTTCTCGTGTTTTTTAAATAGATATCGTTCTCGTTTGAACCCGATTTTCTCTCTCTATATATATATGTGTGTGTGTATATATATGTATTTATTTTAAATATTAACAAATTTGATTAATTAATAAAAATAAAGTTTAAATGAAAATATGAAATAATGGGAGTAAAGTGAATTTACCAATAAACAACCGGTTGTTATAAAATAAGATTTTTTTCTCGAAATTTATTAAACTTTTTTTCAATGGTAATTTAAAATAAATAAAAAGCTTTAATAAATCAACAGGAAAAAAATATTAATTTTAAGAGATCTAAATCTAAAGCTTTGAAAAAAAATTCCTGTATTTATTAGTATTTTTAATGAAATTATTTGATTATTTTTATAATTAAAGTAATAATAATTATGAAAATATATAATATAATTAATAGAAAAATAAATGTCTTGATGAAATACAATAAATAAAGAAAAAGTAAAAAAGTGTAAATTAAGATAAAACTATAAAATTTTATATACCACAAGGACCAAATATGTAATTCGTTTATTTAATTTTTAAATGAATTAACATTTAATATTAATAAAATTGGAGGGAGGGATGAAAATAGAAGCAAATAGAAACCACAAGGACTAAAAAAACAGTTTTAAAAGATCAGGGACGAAAATCGTTATAAACATCAAACCATAGGGACTAAAATCGTAGTTTACTCAAAAGGAAATTAAAAAAACTCATGTTTTCTTGAAACTTTTTTAGGAGTGAAAACAAGGAAATGAAAGAAAAATAATGATAAGTTGACTCTCAAATGTGTGAGGAAAATAAACTAAACTCCTTTAAAAAGATTATTAAAGTACAAAACTGACCAACCTTTTATTTTAAAAAACATATTTTTAGAGGGTATAAATGTAAAATAATATATTTCATTTTTTTTTCTCTCTTGTCCTGTGAGAACAAAAATAAAAGAATTGTTCCCTGTTCTCCTTTTTTCTCCCCGAATTTGAGAATACATCGTAAGGGCTGTTTGATAGGATTTGAAGAGATCTGGAATTTAATTTTATTCGAATCTTATGTTTGGTTTGAAGAAAAATTTGGATTTTGAAATTCTATTACCGAGGGATTAAGAAATCTCTTAAATATAACATTTATTTCAAATCCAAATATTATGGATTTCAATTGTTTCCATCATATCTCCACCACACATATTTCACTAAATTTGCCCCAATCTCTCCAAAACAAACTAATTATTTATAAAACAAACAAATATTTATAAAAATTAAAATTTCATTCCAAATCCTACAAACTAAACAAAATTTATAAAATAATAATACTCAATTTCAGTTTTAATCCTATAAATCAAACACAATCATTTCAATTCAAAATCCCATCAATTTTAAATCATTCCACAAAACTCAAATTCCTTGAGAACATTTTCTCAAACCAAACGGACTTTAAATACAGTTACAGTTTTAAAATCTAAAAGTACAAATATGCTTGATATTGTTTGATATAAAGTTTATAATAACGTACATCAATCAATCGTAGAATAAACAAATGACACATACACACAGATACACAAACACACATATACATATATATAAATGATAAATTAAAACCATGTAAATTAATTTTCTATCAATTAATTAACAAAGAACTCAAACTTCGCCCATTGACTGCTCGGCATGATCTCCTGATCTCCCCTTGTGTGTCCGTAAGAACTTGGGTGGCACCCAACTTAACCATGGCTTGACCAAACCGGGTGGTGAAATCGGACGAACCAGCAATGGCTGCAACCGTCGACTTGCTCAAACTATCAATTGCCAATTGTTGATCGATTTGAAGGACTCCCCTACGGTTTATAATTTGACTATAGAAAGATTTGTCCACGACTTGGGAGCTAAAAGGGTTTTGATCCAAATTTGTAGTGCGATCAACGGTCGCACTCTGAGGGCATGTACGCCTCAACGATGTTAATAGGGATAAATCCATTGTTGGGTCTGGTTTCCCGGTGTTATTGAAATTGTAAAGACGATCTTTAAATAACGAACAATGAGCAATTCCAACAGTGTGACCACCTATACACAACACACACATATTGAACATAAATTTTATGCAACAAGTATCAACCAAATTTGATGGGGTGCTTAGTGCTAACACTACTTGTTAATCCAGTACAACAAAATCGATTCTATAGAACGTCAAAAATGTCTAAATATTCTAATATACTGCTTAATTTATAGGACTTTATCTTGCAGCACCAACAATTATGCATCTGATGTAAAAGTTTTACAACATATTTATTGAACATTTTTTGATGTCTTAACAAATTTTTTACTACATTTTTTAAATAAAACGTTCTATTATGTTATTATATGATGTTTTTTGAAAAAAAAGTGTCATAGAAAACGTGTACATAAGACATTTCTCAAATATGTTTTATTAAAAAAACTAATATGACGTCTTGTTTTAAAAGTGTCCCATAAAACTTGTGATGACACTTAAAATGTTCTAACAAACTTATTATAACACTTTCAGATGTACAGTTGTTTGGTCTAATAATCTTAAGTTTTGTAAGACAGTTTATTAAGATATTTAAACATTTTGACGTCTTATAAACACGATATTAGTGAATTAAATGGTGAATTAGTTAATTAATTACCGGGGGGTGAAAGCCACACTACCCGGGTTCGATTCCCACGAGCGACACTTTCCTAAGATATCCAGACTCTGGGTCTGGTTCTTCGGGGTCGGGGCCGGGACCGGTTCGGGTGAGTCCAGGGACCCTCTACCCTGCTGGAACGTGTGTGTACGTTAGCTTGCCGTTCAAAAAAAATTAATTAATTAATTACCAAGAAGATAGATCATGTCAGTAGCTGTGAGGCCTTTGGTAGCAAAAGCTTGAATTGCACTTGATATTGATGAAGAAGGAGATGGGAGGCTTAATGCATTTTGTGCAAGAGATACAACTCCATCTCTTCTTCCTGTTTGCACACTGTATTTACCTCCTCCACTCTGCATTAATTAATTAAGTAATTAATATGATTTTAAAACATGCAAATTAATTATAGTTAATTTAATTATATGGAGTTCTGATTAATTAAATTGATAAAAGAAATTAATTAAGCTACTTACCAAGGAAACAACATCTCTTGTAGCAATAACGATTATATCAGCACAAGAAACGACTTCAGGGCACACCCTCTCGACCGCAGCTTTCGCAGCATCAATGACATCGTACCCTCTAACGCTTAAATTCGGCGATGCGGTTTTCTCAGTGTTGGTTCCGTCTAGTAGAATCGATCCATCACACCCCTAGTTTTCATTTTGTCATAAAACAAAATCCATGCAAAAGTTAGAATAATTTTATGAAATTGTCAGTAGAAAAAATTAGCTTTATAAGACGTCAAATATATCTAAATACTGTAATAAACAACTATCTAAGACTTAAGTTTATATAAATAAACAATTGTATGTATTCTATGTAAAGGTGTTACAATATAATGTTGTAACAAGTTTTCAAGGACATTTTCATAATAAAGTGTTTAGATGATATACACTATTTGAAAATTTGTCATACAAAAAAATGTGTTTATATGACACTTCTTAAAAGTATTAGCAGTCTACTAGGACATTCCTGCTTAATAGGGACTCACAACTTATACATGATTGTTTGGTATATAGTAACTTAACGATAAGCAAAAAGTTATGTTTTTTCAACCTGGTCCCTCCCAATTAAAAAACACGCTTATTCCATCTATGAAAAAAGCCATCCCTAACAAAAACCTTCCCAATTTATACAGATATATTAATCCATACAGACAGATTAATCCACACATGATTTAATGGAAAACCAACGAAACAACCGGTGTTGCATGGAAGTGGAAGAATTAAGCTTACGTTAACGAAACAATCATGGAACTGCAAGCGAAGGAGAGCTGGGGCGATTGTTCTATCAGAGAAGAACTTGGAGATGACTACTCTTCGTACGATATCTTCAACGTCTGAAGCTCCACATTTGCCATTGTAGAACCCGAACTCGAGACCTCCATAGCAGTGGCCAGTCAGGTTCATGAAGAAAATGATGATCAAGAACCCAATTGCAAATCCTTTATTGCTGTTTACCATCAACATGTTAATCATAAATTTGTTAAGCAAATTCTTAAATGAATTAATTAAATTGTGTTGAGATACAAGAAATGATGATTGATTGGTATTTATAGTTATGGAATTGAACAAGCAAGAAATGATGGATGGATTAGTAATTAATTGAATGGGTTGCACGTTGTGCTTGTATTTTCGGAGACGTGCATTCATATCGTCACTAATTAAAATTTTTTTAACTGCCATTCCAAATTAATGGAAATTAAAGATCGATTTGCTCAAAAATATTCACAAATTACTTTCTTACACGAATTCATCGTTTGATATAATTTAATAATCATCAACTTTTCTCGTGTTAAACGAGAGGTATTTTGGTATTTTATCTTGGGTTTTTTCTACTAAACAAACAAATATATATATTTTAGAGTAAATTGCAATTTTGATCTCTATGTTTTATTGTTTTTCTCACTTTTGGTCCCTACAATTTTTTTTTTGCAAGAAAAACACTGTGGTACACAAAAATGTTTGGTTTTGGTCCCTAAGAAGTAACACCGTTAGGTTGTCTCCGTTAAAACCCCCATGTGACTTGCACATAGGGGCATATTGGTCTTTGATACAAACAACAAACCGCAAGGACCAAAATTACAATTTAAATTTTATTATTATACCATTTATTTAAAACATAATAATTATATTATATATTATATATGTTATTTTTTATATAAATAATAAAAAACCACGTGACTTTGATTTATTTTTCTTGAATATTTATTTAAATCAACTGATAATTATTTATTAATTATATAATATAATTATTACATAAATTGTAATTTTGGTCCTTGTGGTTTGTTGTTTGTAAAAAAGACCAATATGCTCCCATGTGCAAGTCACGTGGGGTTTTTTTAACAAAGGCAACCTAACGGTGTTACTTCTCAGGGATCAAAACCGAGCATTTTTGCATACCACTAGGTTTTTCTTGCAATAAAAATTTTGTAGGGGCCAAAAGTGAGAAAAACAACAAACCATAGGGACCAAAATTGAAATTTACTCTATATTTTATGTGTCGGTTTAATTTTTATGTTTTTTAATTATTTATATGTATTATAACGAAATTTGGTTTATAAGAAGTAAAATATAACATCCTGATTTTTATCCTAATGGAGGAAAAGTATTGAACTGGGTGAATCGGTAAATAAAGAACCAAATATGAAGTATGGCTATAGTGCCATGTAGTCGTGACATCTGTCACAATAGCACAAATGGTACTGGAAGTGTGGTAGTCCCGGTTATAGTGTCATGCAGTTGTGACATGTGTCACAATGGCACCGGCGTTACCGAGTGTTTGGTCGTCCCAACGACTCAACGAATGTGCCATGAAATTATGGCAATGGCATGATAACTGGCATAATGGCATCAAATTTTCCAAGAGAGGATCGAGAGATGGTTGAAAAAACGGTCGAGAAACGGCCGAGAAAACGGTCGGGAAAGCTATCGAGAAAACGGTCGAGGAACGGTCGAGAAAACGAACGAAAATGGCACTCGGTACTTTTTGGGCGAAAGTGCCAAGCTAAAGTGACACTGACACTTTAGCCGGGCACTTTCGCTGAGAAAAATGTGCCCACAGTACATTTTGGGCGAAAGTGACAGCTAAAGTGACACTGTCACTTTCACTTGTCACTCTCGCGGTCGGGTGCAGTGCTTAAATTCAGGCCTTAACTTCATTTGGTCATATCTTTCTCATTTCTACTCCGTTTTTGGTGTTTCAAATTGCTATGGTTTCGTATTTGATAGCTTTTCAAGGATGGATTGTTAGTTTTTGGAAGATCCAAGAGTATTTGGTGGTGGAGTGGAAGCAAAGATCAAGAACTCATCATCATCACCTCCATCTTCAAGAAATTTGGGGTATTTTAGGTTTTCACCAAAACCTAAGTGGTAAGGTTATCCTCACCATTTCTAAACCTTATTAGGTGATATAAATGCTCCATTGATGGTTTCCTAGTGTTTGATTTCTTCAATTTCGGTTTGTAAGATTTTGAAAGATTTAGGTCAAAAATAGGGTTTTGACCAAAATGGAGGTTTTGACGTAAAGTGTTTGGGGATCGATTCTATATGGTTTTAGATGTATATTTATGGTGGAAAATTTATGTACCTAGGTTTATGGAAGTTTTGACCTTGAAGATTCAAGTTTCTTCAAAGGAGCTCAAAGTGGGGTAAAATCTAGATTTAGCCTAAATCTAGCAAGGTGAGTTCAAGTTGATTTGTGAAAATGGTGTACATGCCAAAATGTTTATTTTAAAGTGTTTGTGTCTTACATTAAATTGTTAACTGCTGATAAGTTTTGGTTATTTGGATATATTTGACTTTATAAACTTATGTAACACACATCTTTGTGATTTTTGAGCATTTTGATAAATAAATCATTTTGATATATTTCTTTGACGATGTAATATATAAATGGAGGTCATTTTATATAATTGTCCATTTGGTGCATACGATTTTATAAACCGTTGGAAAATGCATATCATTGAACTATGAGTCATTTTGGCAACATGAAGAGAAAGAGTTCATTTGGAAAACATTTTGTTTCAACCAATGAGAAGTTTTGGGTTAATTACCTTTTTGGTCATGGTGTTTGCATAATTGTTGGTCAAACGTATTTCGATGTCTCTACTGGCTTGAGGATATTTGTCCGGTTTAAAAACAGTTGGCTCGGTTTTGACTAAATGGAGTCTTGAGGACATTTGTCCGGTTTAAAAACAGTTGTAGAATTTTGGAGTATGATGGCGATTATTTCATGCCATTTGGGAGTTACATGTTTTGGGAGTTACATGTTTTGGGAGTTACATGTTTTGGGAGCTTTGGTCTTTCAATTGGAGTCATGTAACGTTAGACAGTGTTGTAATGGATCCATATGCACGTAAGTTTGTCTGTTTTGTAAGGCCTGAGATTTTGGTTACATTTATTGACCACTTGGGTTCGCTAGCGAGTAGGCAATAAGTGGCTCGAGCCGCTGAGTTGAAACTCGTCTAGATTGGATAGGCATCCATGTCCGTAAGACCTTGGGGTGGAACTTGACGGAGTATGGCGAGAGGCAACAAACGGTCTGAGGATTGTGATGTCTGGTATGGCATGGGAACTAGGACCGAGATAGGTGGTGAAATCCAATAACATCACGGGCGGATCCATTCACGTGTTCTCGCCACCCAAGATGGAAACGTTTAGATGACATGTGGGGAAGTTGTATGGGCAAACTACTTGCGTGTTCCTCTATTCTCAATGTATACGGGTCTCTCCGTCGTAGATCCGTGGTATTTTTAAATGTTAATGTCGTATTTTACCAACTTTGGTTTGTGTGGTCGACGATAAATGATGGTCTTAATATTGTGTTTTTCCCACGTATATTAAGGTTTGAATGGAATGCGTCATTTCCACGTTTCGGTATTTGATTTCGTCTTGGGTCTAATGTCCGTGTTCACGGCGATATTTATTTATATGGGTTTTCACCTATGATTTATGAGTTGTGTGTCATGGTCCACCCGTGTTGGGTATTTCGAGACATAACGTTTTAACGGCATTTTATAAAATTGGGAGTTCTCTCTCTATTTTCCTTTTTAGCAAGTTTTGGGTTGAACTTAAATTTACGAAAGAACGTTTTATATTGGGGTTTTCGCCTTTAAAACGGTTTGGTTTGGTTAACGATTAACTCGGTGTCTATTTCGTGTAAAATGCATAATTATTGGTAAACGAGTCGTTTTATAAGTGAAGCGTATCATTTTGAAAGATTATGATTTTAATTGCATTCTTTCTTTTTAAACGATTAATTTATATATGTTGAAAACTCTTGAGCTCACTAGGCGTTAAGTCTAACATTTTTATTTGTCGGCATGTGCATCAGGTTCCAGTTGGGGGTTTGGTTCTAGCAGTACTATGAAGAGATGTGCTTTAGTTTTTCACAAGTGTAAATATTTGGTGAAGTCTTCCACAGTTTGGAGATAGTAACTGTTAGAAGATGAACATGGTTGAAGGAGACGATGAATATGCTGAAGGTTTGAAACCTCGATATATTGATTGAGAGAAAACATACAATATGAAAAGGTAAAATAGCGGCTTAACCTAAACTAGAAGATACAAGAGAAATATATACACAAACTATATGGGCCCACGGGCTTGGGCCTAATACACATATGTACATTAACATCCCCCCTCAAACTCAATCGGGAGAAGAATGAGCCAGATGGAGTTTGGAAACTAGATCACGAAACCGTCCTGGTAGATGAGCTTTAGTGAAAATGTCGGCCGGTTGATCAATAGTTGAAATAGGAAGAAGCTGAATAGTCTGACGAGTCACGTGTTGACGAACAAAGTGACAGTCAATTTCAATATGCTTCGTTCGCTCGTGAAAAACGTAATTGTGAGCAATCTGAAGAGCACTATTGTTGTCGCACCACAAAGGGGTTGGAGAATATTGAGGTGCCCCCATGTCAGAGAGTAGCCAGCGTAACCACACAAGTTCTTGAGCCGTGTCTGCTAGTGCTCGATACTCAGCTTCAGTACTGGATCGAGCTGTCATAGATTGTTTCTTGCTCCTCCAAGAGATGAGAGAGTCTCCAAGAAAGAAACAGTAGCCAGTAGTAGAGCGACGGTCCGTAATGTCACTGTCCCAATCAGCATCAGAAAATCCTCACAAACTCAATGAGGATGTGGATGAAAAATGAAGACCGTGAAACATGGTCCCCTTTAAATATCGAAGGATGCGAAGGACAGCAGCATAATGATCTGAACAGGGTGCGGACATGAACTGACTGACTGTATGGACAGCATAGGAAATGTCAGGTCGAGTCACTGTCAGGTAGACAAGTGACCCCACTAACTGTCGATACAGAGTAGGATCACGCAGAGGAGGCCCAACATTCGGAGCCAGATGAAGGTTGTGCTCAAGAGGAGTGGATACAGTTTTATTGTCAGTAAGCCCAGCTTTTGTCAAGCGATCGGAGGTGTATTTGGCTTGACAAAGATAAATTCCCGACGGATCTGAGATCACCTCAAGACCAAGAAAATAGTGTAAAGAACTAAGATCCTTCATCTCAAAACAAGAGCTGAGAGATGTCTTGAGATGAGCTATGCCAGTAGAGTCACTTCCAGTAATAATCATATCATCCACATATAACAGAAGTAAGATTGTGCCAGCCTCAGTGCTCCGAGTAAACAGTTCTGAATCGTAGTTGCTGGGTGCGAAACCCAGAGAGGTGACGGTGGAACTGAACTTCTCAAACCAAGCTCGCGGAGCTTGCTTGAGTCCATAAAGAGCCTTCCGAAGTCGACAAACATGACCTTGTGGAATTCGAACACCCGGAGGAGGTGTCATGTAGACTTCCTCAGATAAATCACCATTCAAGAAGGCATTCTTAACATCCATCTGAAAAAGGGGCCATTGTTTGGTAGCTGCAATGGCTAGAAGACTGCGAACAGAAGTGACTCGAGCAACAGGTGCAAATGTCTCCTCATAGTCAATACCATACTATTGATTGAAGCCCTTGGCCACAAGGCGAGCTTTGTACCGATTAATAGATCCATCGGATTTTGTCTTGATTTTAAATACCCATTTGGAGCCAATGGGTGACTTGCCCGGAGGAAGAGGGACAGATTCCCATGTCTGAGCTTTGTCAAGAGCCTGAAGTTCCTCATCCATAGCTTTCTGCCAATCAGGGTTAGAGGAGGCTTCCTTGTAGGAAGTGGGTTCGTGATTTTACAGCAGAGTAGCATAAACATGGTAATCACGGAGATGAGAAGGAACTTGTCTTACCCGATCTGATCGTCTCACATTCTGAGATTGAGACGTTCCAGGAGCCAAAGACTCAGCAGGCACCTCAGATGTTGGTTGTGCGGATGGAGCAGATGATTGATGTTGATCAGGAAAACTAGAAGAGGCAGGATGTGTAGGGGCAGGAGACTCTGAAGGAGAGGCAGATTCAGACTGTGGTGGAACAGCAGGTGGAGGCAATATGATGTCAGATTGGAGTGAGTCCAATAAGACGGAAGCATCAGTGAAGAACGGAGTGGTGAAAGTGGGAGACTCACGAAACTTGGATATAGAAGAAAAAGGAACATGTTCCCAGAAGGTAACATGACGCGATATACGAAGACGCTGGGAGATAGGATCCCAGCAGCGATAACCTTTGTGCTCAATACCATATCCAAGGAAGCAGCAAAGTCTGGGGCGAGGTTCAAGTTTGGTATGTTCATGGGGTTGTAACTGAACAAAACATGCACTACCCCAAACTTTTAGGAGTTCATAGGCAGGGAGGATGTTATAAAGATCCTCGTAAGGAGACTTATGTTTAAGAAGAGGAGTAGGATGACGATTGATGGTATAAACTGCAGTGAAAGCAGCTTCCCCCCAAAACCGTTCCGGACATTTAGCAGAAATGAGAAGAGTGCGAACTGTATCAAGTATATGACGGTGTTTGCGTTCGGCACGGCCATTTTGAGGAGATGTGTCGGGACAGGAGTACTGAGAGAGAGTCCCCTGAGATTGAAGAAAGGATAGAAGAGAGGACTCTTTGTATTCCATAGCATTATCAGCTCTAAGAATCTTTACAGGTTTTGAAAATTGAGTGTGAATCATCCGAGCAAACATAATATAAATTTTAGGTAGCTCCGAACGATGTTTCATGAGATATATCCATGTGAAACGTGTATGGTCATCAACAAAAATAACAAAATATCGAGCACCCCCCCATTGATGGATGTGGTGTTGGTCCCCATACATCAGAATGAATAAGATCAAAAGCAGAGGTAGAATGAAACTCATTTGTTTCAAAGGATAAAGCATGATGTTTTCCAAGTTTGCATGATAAACAGGAAATATTTTCAGAGGACACACAATTTCCTAACACCCCTGAATTAGCTAATGATTTTATTCTGGCTAGAGATAAGTGACCTAGCCGGGCATGCCACAATTCAAAGGAAGAAGAGCTGGAAACGGAGGCAACAAGATTTGAAGATGGTAACGGCAGACGAAGATAGACCACTTCAAACATCCGTCCAACCTTACGGCCGAGTCCAAGGATCTGCTTGGTCTTTGGATCTTGTACAATACAACCAGAGGAGTGAAATAAAATGACCAGGTTAGATTCTAAAAGCTGCGCAACGGAAACTAAGCTCAGAAATAGTTTTGGAACATTGAGAACATCCGGTAATTGAATATGAGGAGTGGAGACATTTCCACTAAAGGATACCGGTAGGCCAGTGTTGTCAGCAGTTCGTACTGACGTAAAATGCTGAGGTGGTTTCTTAGAAACAAAACCATCAGTGCAGGGTGTCATATGATTGCAACACCCAGAGTCAAAAAGCCATGATTTACCTGAAGCAGTTAAATGTTGATAATTCATACCCATAGCACCAGACATGATCTGCTCCATGAGTTCCTGATTGCGACGCATCAGTTCCATGAGGTCAGGTGCTAACATGGTGTGCGACCGGTAGAATCGACCGGTATAAATCGGTAGGGTGAGCGACCGATATGAACCGGTGGTAGGAACCGGTAGGGTGAGCGACCGGTATGGATGAGGACCGGGATTAAACCGGGAAATAGATGCGACCGGTAGAGTTCGACTGGTAAGGTTCGACCGATAGTCTTCGACCGGTAGGATGTTTTCGACCGGTAGAGTTCGACCGGTAAGGTTCGACTGATAGGTGTTCGACCGAGAGGTGTTTGACCGGTATTATGGTTCGACCGGTATAGAGATACGACCGGTAAAATGTGTTACAAAACAGCGGCGGCTTTTAAATAGATCGATCGATACCAAATCGATTCAAATCAAAGAAATCGATTTAAAAGATGATGACTCACAAAGAGCCAGCGAAAGCGACGACGAAAAACGATTATGGTTCGGATGAACAGTGACGTCGATGAACGGTGACGGCGATGAACAGTAAACCGTGAATAGTGAAATCGATGAATAGTAATCGTGAATAGTGAAATCGATGAACAGTGACTGTGAATAGTGAAATCGATGAACAGTATCGTGAATAGTGAAATCGATGAACAAACCTATAGCTCTGATACCATGTTAGAAGATGAACATGGTTGAAGGAGACGATGAATATGCTGAAGGTTTGAAACCTCGATACATTGATTGAGAGAAAACATACAATATGAAAAAGTAAAATAGCGGCTTAACCTAAACTAGAAAATACAAGAGAAATATATACACAAACTATATGGGCCCACGGGCATGGCCTAATACACATATGTACATTAACAGTAACTATTATTGGGTTTTAGTAGCACCCGTTCTTGTTATAGACGGTATGTAGAGAATAAATTGTGTGTGTGTGTGTGTGTGTTGAGGTTGAACCTTAAATTGTGAGTGTATATGAATCATTTATTGATGTATTTAAAAAATTTTAAATTAGTTGTTATTTCCAGATTTGAGGGTGTTACATAAAACTTTCTAAGCGTCTTAATAGACTGATTTATAAGGCTTATTTTATAGACCAAACAATAAAGCACCCTATCTAAAAGTGTTGTAACAAGTTTATATGACGTCTTTTGGGTGTTGTAATAAAATTTTCAAGAAATATCTATAAAAACGTCGTATTGACTATTTTATAATATATTATTTGGAAAAATGTTTTATAAAAACAAGTGTTCTATAAAAAATATATTCATAGAACATTTATCAAAAGCTTATTACACGGAATCCCATTTTTTTAGAACGAGTTGAAGGAGTAGTAACTAGGACCAATTTAGTCACGTTTTCATGTTCCAATTGAACATTTTCCGTTTTTAGTTTCATATAAAATAGCTAATACGATGATCTGTATTTAAAATGTTTTAAAAAACTTGTTAAGATGTCTAAAAGTGTTTTATAAACTTATTACAACACCTTTCCATAGAAACGTATTATTGTTTGGTCATATACAGTGGTGGACACCTAGAAATTGTTGACATCTCATCCCGATTTTTGTTGTAGTGATGGGAAAAGTCTAAAAACTCTAGCGAACTTTATTCTTTTAAATGATAAAGTTCTTAAAAAAAATTAATAAGCTGTTTAATTTTCTCATTTTGAATAATTAAATCTCTGAACCATTTTTCTAATGTATAAATCATCAAACTTTTAGAAATTGGTTATTTAATATGCTTTTAACCGAAAAAAGATACTTATAACCAACTAGGAAGCTTGTAAAGTAATAGAAAACCTAAATTAGTTTATCGTTCTCAAACTCTACTGTAATCCCCCAAAAATTGGAACGAACAAAAACTTTCATTAAACGGAAATAGTGGTATATAAATATGCCAACGCATAGAGCTCCCCCAAAAATGGGGAATGAATAATCACATATTAATTACAAGTTTGTAATTCAAAGTAATTGGAAATAACAACCTAATAATCTAACTTCACTAGAAACAAGATCACAATTCGGGTGTCATTCAAAACTTCCAAACATAAGATCTTCTATAAGTGGTGTCCCAAAAGTCTCTTCCCCAAGCTCGCTCTAACCCCGACTAAGTCTTCTTAAAGTCAGCACCGCTAGAACCTGAGATACACGTCGACACCAAAACAAGTGTTAGGCCAAAAAGCCTAGTGAGTTTGAACAATTAGTAATATACACGGAGTAAGATGTAATAACATTTTTACGAATAAACAATCAAGTGTTGGAGTCAATGGGGGGGACCCATAGCTGATAGCACCAATCAAGTTACACCCAAAGAGTCGATATACCTTAGTGTCAACTACCATAAGTGACACCAAAAGGCTCGGCACATCCGAAGACTACAACCATGACATTACCCAAAATGGTGGAGATTTAGGTACATACCATATGGTGGCACCTATGTTAGAGCACAAATATGTTGGATTCAAGATCATAAAGATTGATGATAAAAGATGAAGAAGTCAAAGCTGGAAAAGTCAACTCTCATCAAAGTCAAAGTCTTTTGTTAATAAAGTCAAAGTCAATGTATTTGTATTTGTTTTCTTGTATTTGTTGTGAGGTATAAATACCTTGTATCCTTGTCTTTGTAATCAGTAGTACACGAATTAGAAAGAGAGAGCAGATTAGAGAAGAGCATATAGTTTCATCATTCTAGTGAGAGAAAGTTGAGAGTTTGTAATAGTTGTGATTGGAATCAATACATATGTTTACGAAATCTCATCTTGAGTAATTGTTACTGATTTAGAACTTGATGAATTTGGGAATAACAACCTAAGACTATATCTGTTAGTGAATGCCCAAAAGCTAATCATATGATGATTGTAATTTTGAGTTTTGTTTCATGAAATTAATAAATAAATAAAAGGCATTGCCCAATTTATTATGTATATGTTATATTCTGTGTTTTAATTATTCATAATAAATAACCTTAGAATAATGTATTCTAAATGTCCCTAGTTAAATATTATTTTGGGTTTTAAGGTTGAAATAATATGATAATGACTAGCATATGTAGGGATTCATATAGAGATATTGAATCTGCATATGGGTACAAAATGGAGATTTTGTGTATCGGACGTGACTCGCTATGAGAACACTTCATTGGATGTCATGTGAGTGTCATAAGTGTTTCTCATGTGGTCAATGTACATGTAGTTCTTTGACTTGAGAAATATGGAGTTTGCTATGTGTGAGTAATATATTTTGACATTTGTTCTAATCATTCCGTAACTGGGTGACAAAATTATTGTTGGGTATGTTATAAATCACATGGTAGAACTAGCATATATCGAGATAGGATTTGTCCCTCCTTTATGACGGGAGTGATGTCTCTGGGCCCCTTGATAAATATATATACTAAGGAAATGCATGCATGCTCGGATAATTGATATGAGATATCATGATCTGTTTTTTTAGTATATTAGGGAATCAAGAAACTAGAGATTGAACATAACGAGAATGACACATTTAATGTCTCGTGTTCAATCTAGACATCAAGGACAAAGGAATTAAATGTGTAAACTAAAATTGACTACAAAACGATAATTTGTTGTATCACCAATTCTCGTCATTTGGGTGACGATGATGTATTGCTAGATACCGCTCATCGTTTATAAATATAAATATGAGATTTATAATTACTACCAACATGTTGAGAACCCATTGAGTCACACGCTTTGAACATATTCGAATAAGGAGTTTTAATAGTTAAAACGTTTAGTTATTATATCTGATTTGTATTGATTTAATCTGATTAAATAAAACCAGATATTATTTATGTTGGACATAAATAAAGTTGACTAGGTATGGTTATGTAAGAAAGTGATGGTGCATGGCCACTCTTACACTCAAGTAAGGTGTGGAGATGATGGTGATTTCTTTAGGCCATACTTCCATCACCATATATAATGTATGACATTGTATGCAATTGTTGTTCATGCAAATCTCTCTAAAAATCACCTACAACTATATGCTCCCTTTCCTTTCTAAGTTTTGAAACCGTGACTAGCATCACGAGAAGGCAAAGGATTCTGATTGTTCGCGTGGATATCGTGGTGGCATCAAGCTTGCTTTGTTGTTGTGATTCAAAGTCTCGTTAACTGTGAGGTATAATTTCGAAACACCCGATTTATTTCGGTTCGTATGGGTCCTTGGAGGGTTACGGTTTTATTTTCCGCTGTGCTTGAGATCCCGTAACCCTACAGTGGTATCAGAGCTACTTACGAACCTCTAGATCGGTTTTTGGTGACATGCATGCATTTTTAAAAACTATTTTGTTGCTGTATGTTTTTGTTTCGTAAATGTTTTGGTTTTTTCGTCCCAGAAATATTCTGAATCTGAGAAAACTTAAAACATGAAAAACGTGGAGCTTTCTGTTAGGGTTCCACAGGCTTTTGAATCGCATCATTTAGACTTCGTATGAATTTTTTTATGAATTTTTTACGACAGTGTCGCAATGCTGTCCAAAAATCGAACCTACTTCGGGTTTGACTTGATTTTCGACCCATAAGGGTTCTAGATCTTTGAAATCCTAAATCCTAAAAGATGTGTATCTTTTTGTTAGTTTTCCAAAGAATTTTGAATCACCTTTTTTCGATATCGTATGAATTTTGTATTAATTTTATACGGTGGTGTTGCAAATCGGCTTTATGTTTCAATGTGATTGAATATGTATAATGTGATTTGCTTGGTGAATGGTTATAGCCCTTAGTCATGGATGTATTATATTTGGTAAATACGACTTGCATGTCGTGCCTTTCTCTATATACTCTCTTTGTACATTCTCCTTTCATCCAATCCCCTCGAATGTAACTCGAGGTTTCTTTGTTTGAAATGTAAAATATTTTGTATAAAAGAAAGAAAGAGATGGAGGCGTTATGAAGTGATGAAGATGAGAAGACTTAGAACCATAAGAATTTATTTTATGTAATGATATTCATACTTGGCTCTATGAATATCGCATAGGGGGACTATAACCATCTCACATTTATTTTTATGCTTTATTTTACGCTTTATATATTATGATATATTATGTGTGGTTGTATGTATGTGATATTTGTTACAACATTTTAAAACAAATATGATTTTAAAATATATACGTAAAAGGAGTTTTACAAATCAAAATGAGTTTTGATAAAATAAAAATTGATATTTATATAAGATATAAAGTGGATCGTCGATCTTGAGTGATAAGGTCTTAGTACATCATAGTAAGATTTCAACCGGTTTTGTCACAAAGGCCTAAACCGCCAAAGAAAAGAAGGTATTTAAGTGATCCTCGTGATCCTCCTCCAATCTGGATTCCGGTTAAATCAAACTATGAGGAAACGATCTATTACAAAAGAAAGAATGGTAAGATCAAACTAACTAAAATCCCTCACCAAAATATTAAGTTTAAGATGCCTTCCAAACATGGCACTTGTCAAGACTTTGATCATTGAGGGTGGGTCATGCTAAAGGTGGGTACTCTCTTTAATCTTAGTAAGATAAGGTAAGCATAGGATTCCTACAAGCCATTTTGGGTCGGACTTAACCAAATTAAGCCTAATAGGATTGGGGATTTGGAGGCATGTGTTGGGAACATTCATATGATGAATTTAAATAAAAGTTATTCACCTAACTATCCAAGAGTTACATAGAGATGTAATTAGAAATATTGTTGCTTACCTAAAACATTATTGGTTGATCAGTTAGCTAAAGTTAAATTGATCGATAATGAGAATATGGATCTTGGCCCGCTAGAAAGCTTATGACGTTTTCCGAAACAATAAAAGAGGGTTGTTGTTTTGATTAAAATAGTGGGAGCTTGTTTGATGAAAGTCCTTATTAAACAATAAAATTTCATGACACTAAGAACTCTGCTTTTCTATTGTAGATTACCAATGGCACAAACCAACAATGGAAACAAAAACACTTTGTGATCGATTCTTGACAAAGAAAAACTAAATGGAACAAATTTCATCAACTGGTATCGTAATTTGAGAATTGTCCTCAAAGCTGAAAAGAAACTGTATGTCTTGGAGCAACAAATCCCTGAAGAACCTAATTCTAGTGCTCCTAGAACTGAAAGGGAAACTTTTAAAAAACATGATGAAGATGCTTTGGACGTCTCATGTCTAATGCTAATAACCATGGAACCTGAGCTTCAGAAGCAACATGAAAACATGGGGGCGTTCGATATGATCGAACACCTAAAATTGCTATTCCAAGAGCAAGCTAGACATGAGAGGTACGAAACATCCAAGGAACTTGTAACACCCCGAAATTTACGTTATAAGAATCTATTGATAAAACTTCTAGTCTTGCGTACCGTTTATTGATGTACTCTCGTGTTTAAATGTTATCGTTAACACTGTGTTTGGAGGTAGTTTGAATACTTGAATTTTTGGAGGTTTTAGGCACAAACAGGAGCTTACGCGAGTTACTCGCGGGTTGCAAGTCGCGGCTTAGCCTCGTAACTCACTGTTGGATTTTGGTTCAGGCACACGGGCGACTTGTACCGCGACTTGGAGTCGCGGCATAACCCGCGGAATCCCTCTGATCGATTTTATACGGCTTCTTTCCCCATTTCTCCTCATTTACTCCCATCTAACCTAATTTCTATCTCTCTGCCCCTCATTACTCCTCCCATCCGAAATTAGGGTTCCAAACCACCACCATTCACCTCATTTATTGCTAGAGTTTGGGGTTAACACCTAAGGATTCAAGTTGGGCTTGGAAGTCATCATCTCCATTGTCACCTTCCCCAAAGTTCTAACCTAGGGTTTGGGTTTCCAAAAACCCACTTGGTGAGTTATTCCTTCTTAAATGCTCTAGTATTTGATTATTCCCATGTATTTATCTCACACTACTTCTATGTGCTACTTGGTTGAGTTTTATAACCTAATAGTTGGTATTCTTGACTCTATGAACCCAAAGGGGGCAAGTATGTTTAGTAGATCTTGATAATCTCTTTAGTAGTAACTATGTGGATTATATGTTCTAGATTTCATGCTTATATGTTGAGTTCATGAGGAAACTAATAATAACATGATTTAATCCAACTGCTGATAACTTTATGAAGGAATGAGGTAATGATAATGGGTGGATGTATTTACATGTAAGAAATTATGAGGACCATGGTTTATGAGGAATATGGAAGTAAATATTTATTATGTGGAAGAGAGGTGTATATAATGTGTTATTTACTTAACAAATGTGGATCACCTGATAAGTATGTGGCACTACTCCTTGTGCACGAGGAGGTAGTAGCTTAATGTATGAATTTTGCATTAACCACGGTGTGTTACTAGCGAGTAGGCAATAAGGAATCTCGTATCCTTGAGGTGTAACTCGTCTAGAATATGGATAGGCAATAATGTCCGTAAGACCTTGAGGTGTAACTCGACGGAGTAGGCAATAAGGGCAGTAAATACGGTCTGAGGTTGTGATGTCGTTATGGCATGGGAACTAAGATCGGGGCATGCGGTGTAATCCATTACCATCGCGGGCGATCCCACTTTCGAGTAAATATCGCCCCGATGGAAGCGGGTCTCCCCCGTAAATCAAGAGGTATTTCTTGTATGTTTATATTCAGGTTTGAGAAACTGATGGCGGAGAATTGTTCCGCGCGAGGCAGAGGAGTTCGGTAACATGATTATGGTTTTATAATGTCATGTCTATTATCTGCATATTTATGGGATCTCACTAGGCTTCGTCCTAACACTTGTTGTGGTTGTTGTTTCCTCACAGATCCTAACCGTGGAGGAATTTAGGATGTCGACTTGGCTACCGGGCACATAGGAGATCTTGAAATGCCGGTCTTTTGGGGAACTTTGTGAAAAGAGTTCATATTGACTTAGCAACGCTCGTATTAATCTAGATTAAATGAATCTTAGATTAAGTAGGTCGTTGTAGTTTTGATGTCCCATTATTTTGTTGCAACCTTATGATGCAAACTAACCCGGTTTATAGGGTTTTAGTTGTATTGATTATTGGGTGAACGCCCTTTTGTTATATCATTTAAACAGGTGTTTGGTCCCTTCGTATTTTAGACGTCATATTGCCGAATTTACAAAAAAATTTATTTGCTAAATTTTTTTAGAGTGTTACAGAACTGTTCCGTTGTAGAATGTCTGAAGGTAGTCCTGTTGGCACTCATATGCTTAAAATGATTGGGCATATTGAGCGTCTTGAAGGACTAGGTTTTTCTTTACGAAAGGAGTTGGCCATTGATGTAGTTTTGCAATCGTTGCCAAATAGCTACAGTCATTTCGTGATGAACTACAACATGCATGACTTTGACAAATCCCTTTCAGAATTGCTCAATATGTTACGAACAGCCGAGCAAGAGCTTGCAAAAAACAAGTCCACCATTTTGATGGTCCGTAAAGACAAGAAAGGGAAAGGCAAAGGAAAGTCCATTGCTAAACCCACTTCTAAATCTTTGAAGCCAAAAGGAGACATTAAGAAACCTAAGGTAACTGTACCTAAGGAGGGTGAGTGCTTTCATTGCAACAAACCCGGGCATTGGAAGAGGAACTGTCCTCTCTACCTTCAGGAAAAGAAGAAAGGAAGTGTAACTTCCACTTCAGGTATCTATGTGATAGAAGCTAATCTTTCTACTTCTTATATATCATGGGTATTAGATACTGGATGTGGTTCTCATATTTGTAGAAATGTGCAGGAACTCAAAAGGACTAGAAGGTTGAGTAAAGGTGAAGTTGATCTGCGTGTTGGAAATGGGGCAAAGGTTGCTGCTATAGTCGTAGGATCTATTTTGTTAACTTTACCGACCGGATTATTATTAGAACTTGATGACTGTTATTGTGTACCATCTATTTCTAGAAATTTGATTTTTGTATCTTGTTTGGACAAGAAAGGTTTTACCTTCAGTATTGGAAACAAATGTTGTTCATTCTCTTTTGGTAATATATATTATGGTGATGCAAGTTTGATTAATGGTCTTTATGTTCTTAATATGGATAATCCGATTTATAACATAGATAAAAGGGATGTCAAATCGAATAGTTCAAATTTAACCTATCTCTGACATTGTCGTCTTGGTCATATAAACGAAACTCGCATTTCCAAACTCCATAAAGATGGATTATTGAACAAATTAGATTTTGAATCATATGGGACGTGTGAAGCTTGTTTAATTGGAAAGATGACAAAGGCTCCTTTTGTTGGACAAAGTGAGAGGGCAAGTGATGTATTGGGAATCATACACAGTGATGTATGTGGTCCGATGACCATACATGCTAGAGGTGGTTATAGATACTTCATTACATTTACTGATGATCTCAGTAGGTTCGGTTATGTATATTTAATGCGACATAAGTCCGAGTCCTTTGAAATGTTCAAAGAATTTCAAAATGAAGTACAAAACCAACTTGGAAAGAGTATTAAGATTCTTCGATCTGATCGAGGTGGTGAATACTTAGACCAGGCTTTTCTTGATCATCATAGAAATTGTGGTATTGTATCACAACTCACTCCACCTGGAACACCACAATGGAATGGTGTCTCCGAAAGGAGGAATCGTACACTGTTGGACATGGTACAATCTATGATGAGTCAATCTAACCTTCCGACATCCTTTTGGGGATATGCTCTAGAGACAGCGACTTTCACACTAAACCGAGTTCCATCAAAATTTGTTGAAAAGATACCATATGAGATATGGACTGGGAAGAGTCCTAAATTATCTTTTATGAAAATTTGGGGTTGTGAGGTTTACGTACGACGTCTAATCACAACTAAATTAGAACCAAAATCTGATAAATGCATATTTGTAGGATATCCCAAAGAAACAATGGGATACTACTTCTATCATCCTCACGACAATAAAGTGTTTGTTGGGCGTACTGGTGTCCTCATGGAAAAGGAATTTATTTCCAAAGGTATTAGTGGGAGGAATGTAGAACTTGAAGTTGTTCAAGATCAAAATATTTCAACACAGATGGAATTAACACAGACACCACAAGTAATTGTGGATCCACAAAGCGATATGGAAAGGCAGTCTGATGTCGTAACACAAAGTGCTCGTAGATATAGTAGAAAACGGAATGAGCCTGAGAGATATGGATTTCTTATCACTCATACCGGGGATGTGATGCTCATGGATGATGAGCCCACTAGTTACCAAGATGCTATGGCAAGCACTGACTCCAAGAAATGGCTAGAAGTTATGAGAATAGAAATGGACTCCATGTATGAAAATCAAGTTTGGAACTTAATTGACCCACCCAACGAGGTACGACCTATAGGGTGCAAATGGGTTTTTAAGAAAAAGACCGACATGGATGGTAATGTGATTACCTATAAAGCACGATTGGTTGCAAAAGGTTTCAAACAAATTCAAGGTGTTGATTATGGTGAAACTTTCTCTCCAGTCGCAATGATTAAGTCTATTAGAATTTTACTAGCCATTGCAACATATCACAATTATGAGATTTGGCAAATGGATGTCAAAACATCTTTCCTTAACGGAAAGCTACTTGAGGATGTATATATGATACAACCTGAAGGTTTTGTCGCTCCTGAAAAATCTCATATGGTATGCAAGTTGCAACGATCTATTTATGGATTGAAGCAAGCTTCAAGGAGTTGGAATCATCGTTTTGATGAAGCGATCAAAGAGTTTGGCTTCTTAAAAAATGAGGATGAACCTTGTGTCTACAAAAGGGTTAGTGGGAGCACTGTATCATTTCTTTTTATTGTATGTAGATGACATACTACTCATTGGAAATGATATTCCGACGCTTGAGTCTGTAAAGGCTTGGTTAGGAAAATGTTTTTCAATGAAAGACTTAGGTGAAGTTTCCTATGTATTAGGCGTTCGGATCTATAGAGATAGATCGCGAAAATTACTTGGCTTAAGTCAGAGTGCATATATAGACAAAGTGTTGAAACGGTTCAACATGTCTGATAGCAAGAAAGGGTTCTTACCAATGTCTCATGGCATATCACTTTCTAAGACGCAGTGCCCTACTACATCTCAAGAGAGTGAACGAATGAGTAAGATTCCATATGCTTCGGCAATTGGATCTATAATGTATGCTATGATATGTACTCGACCTGATGTATCGTATGCTTTAAGCATGACGAGTAGATACCAATCTAATCCAGGTGATGGTCACTGGATTGCCGTCAAGAATATCCTAAAATACTTAAGAAGAACAAAGGATTCATTCTTGGTATATGGCGGTGAAGAAGAGTTAAGTGTAAAGGGTTACATTGATGCAAGTTTCCAAACGGATAAAGATGATTTTCGATCGCAGTCGGGTTTTGTGTTTTGTCTTAATGGTGGTGCTGTGAGCTGGAAGAGTTCCAAGCAAGCAACAGTAGCTGATTCTACAACGGAAATTGAGTACATCGCAGCATCAGATGCAGCCAAGGAAGCCGTTTGGATCAAGAAATTTATTTATCAACTTGGAGTTGTTCCTAGCATTGATTGTCCTATAGAGTTGTTATGCGACAACAATGGAGCTATAGCACAAGCCAAGGAACCTAGATCTCACCAAAGATCCAAAGATATTCTTAGAATATATCATCTCATTAGAGAGATTATTGAAAGAGGCGATGTTAGTATAAGCAGAGTGTCAACTGACAACAATGTTGCTGATCCACTAACCAATCCGTTAACACAGCAAAAGCATGATGGCCACTGTAGATCCATTGGTATACGATGCATGGATGATTGGCTTTAGTGCACGTGGGAGATTGTTAGTGAATGTCCAAAAGCTAATCATACGATGATTGTAATTTTGAGTTTTGTTTCATGAAATTAATAAATAAATAAAAGGCATTGCCCAATTTATTATGTATATGTTATATTCTGTGTTTTAATTATTCATAATAAATAACCTTAGAATAATGTATTCTAAATGTCCCTAGTTAAATACTATTTTGGGTTTTAAGGTTGAAATAATATGATAATGACTAGCATATGTAGGGATTCATATAGAGATATTGAATCTGCATATGGGTACAAAATGGAGATTTTGTGTATCGGACGTGACTCGCTATGAGAACACTTCATTGGATGTCATGTGAGTGTCATAAGTGTTTCTCATGTGGTCAATGTACATGTAGTTCTTTGACTTGAGAAATATGGAGTTTGCTATGTGTGAGTAATATATTTTGACATTTGTTCTAATCATTCCGTAACTGGGTGACAAAATTATTGTTGGGTATGTTATAAATCACATGGTAGAACTAGCATATATCGAGATAGGATTTGTCCCTCCTTTATGACGGGAGTGATGTCTCTGGGCCCCTTGATAAATATATATACTAAGGAAATGCATGCATGCTCGGATAATTGATATGAGATATCATGATCTGTTTTTTTAGTATATTAGGGAATCAAGAAACTAGAGATTGAACATAACGAGAATGACACATTTAATGTCTCGTGTTCAATCTAGACATCAAGGACAAAGGAATTAAATGTGTAAACTAAAATTGACTACAAAACGATAATTTGTTGTATCACCAATTATCGTCATTTGGGTGACGATGATGTATTGCTAGATACCGCTCATCGTTTATAAATATAAATATGAGATTTATAATTACTACCAACATGTTGAGAACCCATTGAGTCACACGCTTTGAACATATTCGAATAAGGAGTTTTAATAGTTAAAACGTTTAGTTATTATATCTGATTTGTATTGATTTAATCTGATTAAATAAAACTAGATATTATTTATGTTGGACATAAATAAAGTTGAATAGGTATGGTTATGTAAGAAAGTGATGGTGCATGGCCACTCTTACACTCAAGTAAGGTGTGGAGATGATGGTGATTTCTTTAGGCCATACTTCCATCACCATATATAATGTATGACATTGTATGCAATTGTTGTTCTTGCAAATCTCTCTAAAAATCACCTACAACTATATGCTCCCTTTCTTTTCTAAGTTTTGAAACCGTGACTAGCATCACGAGAAGGCAAAGGATTCTGATTGTTCGCGTGGATATCGTGGAGGCATCAAGCTTGCTTTGTTGCTGTGATTCAAAGTCTCGTTAACTGTGAGGTATAATTTCGAAACACCCGATTTATTCCGGTTCGTATGGGTCCTTGGAGGGTTACGGTTTTATTTTCCGCTGTGCTTGAGATCCCGTAACCCTACAATATCCTCCTAGTGTCTACTAGACTTGGTTCATCTAATAATCCAAATAGGACATCAGGCACTTTGACCCACATGAAATATGTACAATACCATCATAGACAATTCGAGGTTTAACTATCGCATACATCATGTAACACCCTAAAAACCAGAGTGAATTTAAAAATGCGGAAACTGGACAATTAGATATCATCACTTGGTATAAACCTCCCAAAAAGGGGAATGTACTTAACATTTACAAAACCTGTATACGGATATGGAATTGAACAACAACTAATCTAAACATAAAATATCTAGATTACATCGGTTGTTAATCCAACATCACCAAAAGAATGGGACTTAAACAATTGCCCAACATCAAATACTAGTCATCTCAAAAGCCCCTGAGACCAAGATCGTCACTCAAACCCTTGGCAACCCACCGCTAATGGGAACCTGTTATACACATCATTTGAGAAAAAGTGTTAGGCTTAAAGCCTAGTGAGAACATACATTTTATAATTTCAAGAGATATAAACAATTGTATCAAAAGGAAATCTTTTCAATAAGTTTCGGTTTACAAAAGAAATCTTTTCCACATAAGGACTGATCGGTCCTAAAATTCATCTTGCAATGACGGGGGATACCCGATTTACCAAGGATTGCGGCGGAACACAAAAGTATGCCACAATCCGAGTTGTGAGCTAAATACTTGGAATCCATAGCCACAAACAACAAGGTCCGTACTAAGATGTGAGGGAGGGCCCTTGAGGAAACCAAGTCATACTCATTCACTAGGACTACATTATGACCCATGGCTAGTAACCGATCTCACATAACCGTACCAAAGGCCCCCGAGGGTCAAATGCATCCATAGCTACAAAAAGGGGAATAGACATCCCAATAATGTAACATCCTAAAAATTGGGGTTAATTTAAAACTTGGAAATTCGGCTATATAACGTCTGAAAAGTGGCATAAACCAATCTACCCAAAACGGGAGATCCAAAAACCTGTAATAAAGAAGACGTCCAAACAGACTAAAGTATGTCAACCCAAAGCGAGGACTACAATACGGTAATTACAATCCATAACAAAATAAAGAATAAATTCGACAACCTAATAATCTAACTAGGATGAGCAATATTAAGGTCGGGTGTCGCAATTCTTCCAAAAGTAATAATCTATACTTCAAAGTGTCGGTCACTAAATCATCAAAAAGACCGCTCTCGAACCCAAAGTCGTCCACTCAATCCCGACGTATCCCACCGTTAGGATGACCTGCCACACATGACAACCAATAACAAGTGTTAGGCTAAAGCCTAGTGAGAATAAATAAGCGGAAACTAAATTGAACAATAAACCCGATTGAAGTCATGTAGTTGATCTAGTTTTGAGCTAAGTCAAGATAAAGCCAATAAACCATTAGTATCCAAAATATACTACCAACAGTTTATAACCACATAGCGAGCTCAACTACTCCAAGTCTTTTGCTCGAAAACATCAAGTCAACCACTCCAGTTCTATTCTTGAGAGTTCCCAAAACAGGGCAACTCGAGCACAATAGGATTACACCATACTGTCCATGGGACGCTGCCTGACCGTATAGGCCCACACCCTACTTACCATGGAGCCCGATGCCTATCCTGTGCCAAGGGTAACCAAATGTCCAGACGAGACATTGGGTTATCGTGCCTATGGATCCATTTGCACTAATACCAAATAATCAAAGCATACCAAAACATACCATACCCATAATAATCAGATACATAACTGAATCATGTACATAGCATGGTAACATCATAAAATCTTAACTTGTACAATGTAAGGACTCAAGAGCATAACCCAACAACAACATTTCATATAGTTACATATGTTCCCTCTAAAAATCATAATTGGTGCTAAATAAGTCAATACTTGCATTTTCCCCAAAACCCTAATTTTCCATTGTGGTTACTCACATTCCATGGTCTTAAGATTTACCAACGAAGCAATGGGAAACAAGGACACCATAAATCTTAAGCCAAAGGAACACATTTCCATTAATACTTGGAATTTGCAAAACCCTCGTTTTTATAATCATATTTATGCTAAGAGACTAGGATGATCAAAACCCCATAAATATGTATACACATACAACCATAGAGAGGATTAAAAGATGAGAGGACTCACCTAGCAAGGTTTATGCCCAAACCCTAGCTTTTAGAGGAATAGGAAGATGAAGAGGACCCTTGAAATTTGTACCCTTGAACCCCTTAGGAAGAAACTTATCAAAACCTATAATGAAATGCACATAAGTCTTCAATGCTCCCAACTACAAGCATTCAATGAAGAGAGATGATAAAACCTACCTCTTGCTAAGGAAAATCGCCCCAAGTCAGCTCCAAATCAGATAATGAATTTTAGGTCGTGAAAATGAGTTTTAAAAAAAGATTGCACCCCGACCGCGACCTTGCCTCGCGATTGTGACATTTGTCACAATCGCTTGGCACAATCGCACGCTACCCACGACTTACGGTACACTCTTCGCGAGAGTGCCCCGCGAGAGTGACACCTGTCACAATCGCGGGCACTATCGCGCCCCCTGTACCGAACCTAGAATCTCACCAAATTGACCCGAAAGCACGCACGATTAACTGTACAGTCCAAAATATGAATTGTAATTAAAATAGAGGCATACCAAAATCGAGGGTGTTATAAATAATAATAGCCGACTCAAAACCTAGGGATCCACTACTGATGGTACAGACTTGTCACAATAACATATGTGACCAACAATAGATAGTCATATGGTATAAAAACATTTTATAAACAAAATGCTTTCCTTCAAGTTTAACTGCGGTAAGAATGAAAATCATAAAATGAGTTTATATACATTCTTTCAAATAATCCACATAAATGTGCAAGTAAAACCTCCTTTTACTTCAAATAAGATGGAACCCATCATTTTAGTCGAAAATGATCGGGAACCCTAAAATCTCCCAAAACTCAAGTTATGCCAAAATGTAGTAAAAGTAGATCCAAAACCATGGAGATATAAAGGAGTTCAAAATGTAACTTTTGACATGTATAAAGTTTATAAAAAGGTAGTAGGAACTCACCAAATAGGTTTTAAATGAAAACCCGAAAGCTAGATATCGACCACCGAGAGAAGACAAAGCTTTCTATACCGAACCCTTGCTAGATTGTTGGGAATTACAGAATTGCACAAGTATGGTTAATGTTGCTAGAAAAACATGATTACTACTGCTAGTAGATTTAATACTGCTTGACAAGTTAGTACTGCTACTTCAATAGTTAGTACTACTTGGAGAGTTAGTACTGCTAGTGGTTAGTACTGCTAAAGGATTAATGCTGCTTGAAGAAGTTAATACTGTTGAGCACAATTACTACTGCTGAAGAAGATTAATACTGCTCAGAGTGTTAATACTGCTACAACTTAATGTTGCTTAAGAGATAATCAAGATACGTACAGATCAAGACTGAAGATAATCTTGGAAGGCTTGGAGATAATTATGAAAGATTATACTGAAGATCTTTTAATATTTGTAATTATCTTTTATTTTCAGTATAAGTATAGACTTAGTCAGAATAGTTTAGAAGTAATTTTTCTGAGTTTTTGTTTTGATAGAGAGAATTAACCTCAAGGTTTATAATCCTAATTCTAGAGAAGTAGAATTCGTATTGGTGAGTCTGTTCATCAATATTGAGGTTTTGTTTGAAAACTTGTAGCTTTAATCTTTCAATAAAGTTTACAAGTTGTGATTCATATTCACTGTTTCATTGATATTCTGAATATTAAAGTGTTATTCCGCAAACTCCTTTAATATTGTTTCTGAGTTCATTATTCTCGTTAAGAATTAGATCCTGACATAGATGTACTTAATACTAGCAACATACGAGGTCTAAGGAACCAAGCAAAATAAGAAGAAAGAGAGAGAGAAACTTGAGAGAGTTTGAGATTTGAGATATTCAACCAAACGAGATATTTGTTGAAGACCCACCTTAAGTTGGCCAGGTGATCTCGCGGGCCCGCTTCCTTAAAACCCAAAACAACAGAGGGTTTCGCGGGTTGTGCCGTGACCTCAAGCCGCGGTGCAACTCGCGTAGCTCAGTGTGGTTTGTCCAAAACCACCAAAATCCAAACTCAAACTTCAAATCAAACGCGGTGCTAACGACAACGCTTAAACACAAGAATACCAAGATTACATAACGAAAATTCGGGGTGTTACACATCATAAATGAATTTCACATAATATTCACCACATAAAAAGTGTTCCAATAATAAAACTACACTTTACATACTCAAGAACATAATTAGGGGTGAGCATGGGTCGGGTCGGGTGGGAAAATGAAAACCCGATCAGGTTTTGGGTAGACTATTTACTATTTAGGCCCCGAATATTGCAATCGGGGGAATCGGGTTTTCAAGGTCGGGCCTAGTTAGGTTTTGGATTGGATCGGATGGGGTTTCGGGTAAATCCAATATTTTATTTTTTACTTTTCACTCAAATTTTTAGAACTCACGTCTTGTGTAACTGTGCAACAAAAAAAAGAAAAAGAAACTGAACGTTGAAACATCTAAACTTTACAGTTTTTTAAATTAACAAAATTTGTAAAAAAAGACTAACTAACATATCTTACTAATAATAATTATATGTTTATAAAATTATAACGACTCAAAGTCTTAAACAAAACTTTCACACAACATGCTTCATGCTTGAAATCTTGAACATTAAAGATTAAAGCATGCGTGAGGATTGAGGAACCAACGGTGAGACTTGAGAGACCGAGATGCGACAAAAGTAGATACAATTAGGTTTTAGGAAAAATAATAAAAAATAGTATTTATATTTAGTAAATAGTTTTCGGGTTTCGGGTTGGATCGGGTGACATATATTAAGGCCCTACCCGAACCGATATATCCATCCTAAAATTCGGACTTCAAATTTCGGGTATGATCGGGTGGTTATGGTCGGATTGTTCGGGTTTTTTTGGAGTCGGTTTTTTGGGGTTTTCGGGTGCGGTCGGGTTTTGCACACCCCTAAACACAATATCAAGAATCCAAGATCACTAATGGATAATATGTATTCTATGGAGCCAAATCAACAAGTTAGGTTAAAACCCTAATATATGAGAATTTTCCTAAAAAGTTAGGTACCAACATTTTTCATGATTCCAAACACTATAATCCTCCAATATACCAAGTAAGACATTTTTATCACAAAGCTCATAGGTTCTCCAAATTTAGAAATATGGACATTTTAGCAAAAATGAGACTTTTATATCAAATGATGAGAAATAAAGACAATGAAATAACATGTGTCTAGTTTAACAAAGGGTTTATGAAACTAACAATCTAATTTTTTGTAGAAAACTTAGAAACTTGACCAAACCCTAGAAAATGTAGAAGGTGGAGGCTTGAGATGGAGAAGCTTGGATTTTTGCTTGAAACTTCACAATAAATGCTCCCGAAAGAACCCTTGATGAACAAAGAGTGCTTTCAACAAACCCTAGGCTTGCATTTAATGAGGAGGGTGTGAGGGAGGAGAAAATGCTCCAAAATCATGTTTCAAAAACAGGTTGAATAAGAAATGAGGTCAAAAGGCATCAAGGGTCCCATTTATACCCCTAGCCCCCGGGTGCGACATTGCCCGGCAACTTTGCAAAGGCATTGTTGCTGGCAATTTCGCTGGGATCTCCCAGCTCACGGTACGCCCATGGCGACTATGCCAGACATCTTTTCCCACGGACATTGTCGCCGACAATGCCGCCCCATACCTGTCGGGACCTGATTTCTTTCGTTATGACAATTAGGCTACGGGGTCGATGCCTTAAGATTCTAAAGCATATTCCTGACAACTTTTAACTTGAATAAGAGCAAAACTTATGTGATGTGAGGAGTGTTGTCAAACGTCACTTACTAGGATTTTTTCCGGGCGTTACATCTACGTAAGTCAAACCCCTCGCACCCAATGCCAACGCTTCCCCTCGCCACTCTCTATCACCTCCATCATTTCCCCCGACATTGATCTCTTTTTATTTATCGGTTTCTTTTTCTTTTTTGATTCTCCCTGTTTAATAATTCTATACATATCAGGGACGGATCTAGCCTTGTGGCCACGGTGGCACGTGCCACCGTATCATTTCTCCGGCGAAGGGTAAAAAAATTTAGGTTCGTTAAAGGTGCAACTGTATCGTTTTGGAAGGTGCTACCGTATTATTTCAGAAACTTCAAGAAAGTGCAACCATACCTCGTAATCAACCAAAAAAAACTTTCTAAATCAACCAAAAAACCGGAAAAAAAAACTCTTGAAATCAACCAAAAAAATCAAAAAAATCCATCGGGATTGATAAAAAAAAAAACCTAAAAATCCCTAAAAATCAAGTAAAAATTAAGCTTTAAGAAATCCCTCGAAATCTAGTAAAAATTAAGCTTTAAGAAATCCATCGAAATGGTGGAATGAGGATAAAACACATCAAGAAATATTGAATGTTAAAAAGATGAAGACATGTCGATAAAAACCGTGTTTTTTTGTAATTATATTTTGTTTATATTTTATAGTGCCACTTGTTGCGTAAATGGTTTCAATTCAGAAACTTTGGATAGTTTCTAATCAAAACACACTTCGTTATTGATCTTTTGATCATGTCCCTTAGATGATGAGGAGCCCATGATAATGTTCTCTCTATGTTTGCTTACTCAGAATAACAACAACAAGAAGAGAAAAGTGAAAGAGAGAAAAGTGTTTAAATAATCTAGAAACACACACACACTTACACAAGGGGTCAATTAGCATGATTTATACAAGTTGAATCGGTGCAACACTAAGGGGTACGACGGTTGGCAAGGGTTGCCAAAACCGTCCCCCATAACTCCTAAAAACTATATCCATTATCCCATCATAACCGCATTTCGGTTTTAGTAGGATGAAGTGTCACAAACACAATAATTAAAACTATATGCTAAAATAATTAACTTAAATTTTGACATTTAATAATATTTCCAACATTCCCCCCTAAATGTCAAAACATCTTCAATCTTGAATCTTCATAATATGACAACAAAGTCATCGCCTTCAATCGAAACATCGCTTGGGTCTTGATTTCCTTCCAAGTAATAGCCTTCAATGCTCGGATCTTCTTCTTCTGTTCCCTCACCTTCTGAATCCTTGCTTTCATTGGGTTGACCTGCTGTCTTGGTGACGTTTCGGTCTTCCTGACCATTCCCTCCGGTGCATCTACCATTTGAGGTACCTACGCCATCCTCTGCCTTGCAACCTTTTGTGACTTGAGTCCTGTCGGGCACACTCCCATACTTCCGACTCTCAATGCTCGCGTAATTTTCGTACCATTTCTGAGCAAAAACAAAGTATTCGTGTGGGTGCAGAAGATAATCTATAAAGAGTTTATTGAATGCCTCACCATAACATTCCGGATACCCAAAACTTTGTGCGATCTCGTTCCAAAGTCCTTTCACGGTGATGATTTCGTGTCCTCCATAGCCAATAATCAATTTGTAAAGTTCGAATAGGCATACTTCCAATCCCGATACCTTCGGTGGTACAATGATTTCTTCATTGTCCTTGATCTTGAAAAAACATACAAGTGCCTCATCAAATTTCCTTTTGAAAAATTGCTTATTTGCATAAACAATTTTGTCACACCCAACCAAAATCATGAAAGTTGTAAAATCATCGAGAGTTCTAATATATACAGGCACGAAACTCCCACGTATTTCGATCTTCTCTTCCTCGATCATTGGCTTCTTTCCTTTGTCATTCGAATCCGTACTCACGGATTTCTTGTCTTCTTGCTTCTTCTTTTTAGAATCGTCACACATGTATGTGATCTTGCATTTCAAGTCACTAACTTCTACTTCAAAACCTTGAAGTATAAGTTGCTTCATACTAAGAACATTGATATTTACCTCTGGTACATACGATACGTATGGTATGACATACGTTCTTTCATTCCTATTCACACTTATTTCACCAATTCCATGCACATGTATAGGATCGAAGTGACGTTCTTCATCATTGATGAAGAAACACTTCTTAAAACTATCGAACATCTCCTTCGTAGGAGACATGTGCCTCGAGATTTTAGTATTTACGTACCAAATCGTGTTCCAAGATCTTGTATCCGTACCTTCGACTAAATAATCTCCATTCACGACGATTCTTTCGGTGTGTGTCTGTTTGTAGGGTAGTTGTGGGTCGAGAATTCGAGGAGTTCGAATTTCGCCACTTGTTCCGGCTTCGGCCACATATAGAGTCGACCGATCTTGCGTCTTTTGCCTCATTTTTTTCAGACAATCCCAGGAAAAATGCCCTTTCAACATGCATCTATAACATGTCAATTTTTTTATTCTTGTCTCTTCCTTTTCACGGTTGTCAATCGGACCACATCGAGGCTTCGTAATTTTCTATTTTGTATGTGATCGTGCATATCTTTTACGAAGTTGATGCAGTCTCATCGATCTCCTCCTTGTTAGTTGTTGCCTCCTTCTTTGATTCAACCTTCGGCTGTGATACTACTGTTGCGTAAATGGTTTCAATTCAGAAACTTTGGATAGTTTCTGATCAAAACATACTTCGTTATTGATCTTTTGATCATGTCCCTCAGATGATGAGGAGCCCATGATAATGTTCTCTCTATGTTTGCTTACTCAGAATAACAACAACAAGAAGAGAAAAGTGAAAGAGAGAAAAGTGTTTAACTAATCTAGAAACACACACACTTACACAAGGGGCCAATTAGCATGATTTATACAAGCTGAATCGGTGCAACACTAAAGGGTACGACGGTTGGCAAGGGTTGCCAAAACCGTCCCCCATAACTCCTAAAAACTGTATCCATTATCCCATCATAACCGCATTTCGGTTTTAGTAGGATGAAGTGTCACAAACACAATAATTAAAACTATATGCTAAAATAATTAACCTAAGTTTTGACATTTAATAATATTTCCAACACCACCATATGAAAAAATTTCTAGATCCGTCCCCGATACGTACTCCATTAAATTGTCGTAAAAAATGGAGAATCTGATGACAAAAAGAACATATCTGTTGTAAAACGGAAAGGAGATAATGCTAACTTAATCCAAAATTAGAGAGTTTAACCAAAGTCAAACAAGGGATAAGTTTGTGATCCCAATGAACCTCTAGCTTGAACACTCAAGGGTGTTCTTAGTGTATAAGACAAAATTCTCAAAACATACAAATATGATGATTCTAAATATGCATCCAACACAAAGTAAAGAGATAGAGTTAGAAGACAACACCAAAATTTACGTGGAAACCCAAATCGGGAGAAAACCACGGGTAGAGGAGACCACCGAGAGAAATCCACTAGTGAAAGATGAAGATTACAATGCTCTTGAAGGAGAATAATCACAACTATAGTGAATGTGTGTTTTTGGAGATAGAAATGATAGAATGGGATGATCTCTAAACATATTCTCAGCTGGGTTTTTAAGCTTGAAGCTCAACCCATTTTTGGAAAACACTCAAGTAAGATAATTTGAGTGTGATCTTGTATAACCCAATTTTGGGGAAGATTAAAAAATGGAAAAGTTAGTCTTGCAAGCAACTTGATCAGATTTTGTGGCCAAGAAAAGATATTTCAAAGGGGACACAATCCCTTAAAACAGGGAAAAAGAAAATCTGATGAAATAACAACTTTTGAGAAAAGTGAACAGTGCTCACGTCCGCGAGCAAATAGGGGAGTGGCCGTGAGCAACCTTTCTGTCTCAAGTGAACAGTGCTCGCGCCCGCAAGCAAATAAGGGAGTGGCAGCGAGCAGACCAAAAAATTTGAAGCAACCTTTAACAATATCAAAGAGATGGAGATCGATACATAGCAGGGGCCAACAAGACAGATATAATTCTTTTCATTTTAATTTTTAAGTGATAAGATTTTGTTCGATTCAGATACATGAAAACCGAAAAGAAACTAAGAATAATTCTTTGCTTATATGCCAAGCTATAATACACATGTACACACACCAATTAAAGCTTTTAGAAAAGGTGGTCGAACACCACATATATTCTGAAACAAAAAGAATGAAACATGTACAAATATGAATTAAGAAAGTGATATTGATGATGACGATGATTAGAGTATTAATGTTGTTTTGGGTATTATGTCTTCACCTTTACCCATCCTCAAAACTTATCCACGCAGCTGCTGCTACCAAGGAACAACTTGTGGTGCACCAAACTACGATGAGTTCCGTTGATAGACGTGGAGGAGGTGGTGGTCATGGCGGTGGTGGTCATGGTGGTGGTGCTGGTGCTCGTGGTGGTGGTTCGAGAGGAAGTGGTAGAGATCCAGGTGTTGTTGTGATTCCTGTATATGCAGGCGCCGGTGCCCACCGACAGTATCGAACTCATCATGGTCGGAACGACGGCGGCCGCCGTTACTCCGCCGCTCTTCCCCAGTTGGTTTTTACTGTATTGGCTTTGGTTCTTTTACTGTGTTTTTAAGCAACATATTGATGCTAAAGTAATGCGATTGTAGTATATAAACGTACGATTTTTCTATTAAATCTTGAGGTTATATTTGTTTATACAGATTTTTTTATTTTTTATTGTGGGTTTAAAGTATTTATTTCATCTCGTACAAAGTTATTAAATTAATGGACGTATTTATTTATTTTTACGTATTTGGGTTGATAAAATGATTCAGAGTGATTTGGATTTTGTAGAAAGATTTAGAGCATCCACAATGTACGAGCTTTTTATCGAGCTTTTTCATAACTTTTTTCTTACACATTATTGCCACATCAACAACTTAAAAACCTTTATATACCTCCACTATGTGAAAAACCTCACCCAAGCTTTTTCATTACTTTTTTAAACTATTCAGGGTCCCACTCTTTTAACTTTATATCATTTTTATTCTTATTTATAAAAATAAATACATTAAAATTCATACAAATACATTAAGAAATCTGTTAAAACTGTATAAATATGTTAAATTTGAGATATTATTTTAAAAATATAAAATATAATTACTTTCATTATGTATTTATTTATATTATTTATTTAATAATTATATTTAAATAGGATTACTTTAAATATATTAATAAATAAAACTGGTAAATAAATAAAACTGATTAAATATGAAACTTTTATAAAATTCTATAAAATTAAAACTGATTAAATACGAAAAAGCTATGAAAAAGCAGGTCGTGCAGTTACGAGCTATGACGAAAAACCTCGCGAAAAACCTCACCCAAAAAAGTTTTCCACTATGTGAAAAACCTTAAAAGGGGGTTTTTGTTTTTTGAAAAAGCTTTGAAAAAGCTATGAAAAAACACACTGTGGATGCTCTTAGAGTGAGTGACGGAGGCCCTATAGGGCTATTAGGGGCCTAGGCCCTGCGCCTTTTCTCAAATTACTACTATTAATACGAAGGCTTCCAAGTTTTAATTATCTATACATAAAAAACTCTTAATTACAACATTTTAAGCACAAAATATAACTTAATTTATAATTTCATAATGCTTTGGTACAACTTATATTTTATTAACGCTCGAGGGCTTTTAATTTTTCATTTACGATAAAATTTTACACCTTACTCACCCGGTGTATTGCACGGGCATGATGCTAGTATTTTATTATAAAGATGTAATTTATTTTACTTTTAGTTATGATCTGTTTATAAAGATAATGATAAATTATTTTGTTATGTTATTATATTTAAAATTATTGATAATATATTTTAATAAAAAATAAAACAGGTAGTTTATCTCATACTGTTTATCCTGTATTTAATATGTTTATTTGCAGTAAGTTATACAAATAAAAACATGGGACTTTAATAAGTTATAATTATGTTTCATTAACTTGTAATTTTGAATTTTAACTAATATATCTATACCATACTAGTGTTGGGCCCGTGCATTGTACGGGAGGATAAATTTTTTGTTGGAATATTGAACCGAGTTAAAATGAAACGTAATTTCTCTGTTAACAGTTAATGAAATACAATGTGAAAAACGAATGTATTTTCATAAGTGGTTAACTTGCATATATTCTTAATCGTTTGTTGTTATGAGTTTTTGCAATAATATTGGTAATAGTTTTGTATTATATTATTTAAAACTCAAACGACATGTCTCACAACATATCATTATTATTGAAATAATTATAAATATGAACATACGTTTTTACAGATTTTGCAATTTTTCTAAAATCTCCTCGACAACACTTGACAATCACTTTGAACGTATAAATCTGTAGATTAATTAACAACATTCAACTCACATCAAATATGACAAAGAAAATAAATGATTTCTATCTTTTGTAACCGGCAACTCAACTGGTATAGTTCAAATTCACTCAGTACCACTTGAAAATTTATCTGACTATTGACTTTAAGACCTCATAGTATTAGTCGATAAAAATAAATATGTATATATATATATATATATATTTTATTCCCCTACTTCGAAAAATATGATTGTGGGTTTTGAAAAATATAAACAAATCCTCACGAAATAAAATAAAATATAAAAAAGTAGTTTTTCAAAAAAACAAAATATAGTGGAATACCTTTTGTTCAGTTGCAGGTTCCGCCATTTACACCCGACCGTTTGTCTTCTTCTTATACTTGGATGATACATAGAAAAGTTATATATATTTATAATGAATGTAGATAATATTTTAAAATCTTTTATTTTTATTTTCGATTTTACATTTAAATGTAAATATATTAAAAATATGGAAGAATATTTTTATATCTACATCGTTTTTATTTTATTTTCTTTACACTTAGTTAAATTTGAAAATATTGCGGAATATTTTTATTTTAAAGAATACGATAATTTGTTAGTGTATCTCGTTATTTTTTATTTTTAATTCATATCAGCCTTCTTTTTTCTTCTTTTAATGCTCGTGAAAAAAAATACGTGTAGATTTTATATTAGCAAAAAAAAAATACGTGTAAATTTTATAAAATAAAATAGATTTTATATTAGCAAAAAAAATACGGAAGAAAAAAGAGTTTATATTACATCTCATTATGTAAAAAGATTTTATAAAATAAAATATGGAAAAATCATTATGAGATGTAATATAAAAAATACGGAAGAAAAAAGATTTTATATTACATCTCATTAATATATATTTAAATGTAAAATCTACATTTAAAATATATTATGCTGATATAAAATCTATTTTATAAAATCCTCCACCAAAAAAACAAATATTTATATTAATAAATGAGTATTCATTCCACAAATAAATGATTATGTGAGATATTGTGCTTGAAAATGTTATACCAAAGCATTAAGAAATTGTAAATTAAGTAATTGGCTTTAATTAGTTGTACATTATGATTAAAATGTTGTAATTAAGAGTTTTTTATGTCGTTTTTATAATATAGTATAGATTATAAAGCATTTAAGTTAAACTCTTAAAAACTAATTTTTATGCATTATAACTTAAAATCCAAAAGTACAAATTGATTAAACATAAGTACAACTTATAAAAACTCAATGTTTGAATTCGTATAACTAACTGTAGATAAGCATTTATTTTTATTTTCTACAATATCTAAAAATTTTAACTATTGATATAACTAACCGATAAATATAAGAAAATTCGATATAAAGCATCTTATTTTTATTTTTTATTGAAGTATGTTATCTTTTTAATTTTAAATATAAAAAAACTTAAATATAGTTATCATTTAAATTAAACATTTTTTGACCCGTAACAAAATATTTTATTATTATTTTTTATAAAAAAAACATAATTAAACCAAACTAAAATATATTTTTATTTTAAATCTAAGTTTCTCAAAATCATAAAATAAAATAAAATAAAATTAACAAAAAGTAGGAATAATGATCGAGGGTTCGAGTTTTAGATTTCAGAAACCCGCTGCATTGTGAGGGTACATTTCTATTATAAAAAGAAGAAAAAATTGATATCCCCCCCCCCCCCCCCCCCTCTTTCTTGTCCAATCCAATAAGGTTTAGAGGCGAAAGTGATAAAATCCAAACTCAAATCGGATAAGCAATGTTTGACATTTTCATATTTAACCTTTAGTTTTAGAGTTTTTACTACATTAGAACTAGGAGTGTAAATGAATCGAGCTTTTAACGAGCTACTTGAGCTCAACCTCGTTTATCTCAAGCTTGAGCTTAGTTATTCTCGAGCTCGAGTCGATCTCGAACACAAAATAAAACTCGTTTAACTTAACCAACCGAGCTTTATAATACCAATGTTCGATTCAGCTCGTTCGAAAACTCGATTCAATTTATCAAGTCAAGCCGAGTCGAGTCATTCGAGCATACTTTTTTTCGATCCAAACATGCTCATATATTTATCAATCATACAATAAAAATATAAAAGTTATCGAGCTCGAGCCGTTAAACGAGTTTATCGGTCGCGAGTTCGAAGCCATAAACGACCATCGAGCTCAATAACTCAAGAACTATTTGAGCTCGAGCCCTACATTGAAAAAGTTAATCGAGCTCGAGCCCGGTATTAATTTTATGAGCTCGGCTCGATTAACCTACTATTCGACTCAACTCGAGTTGTTTACATCCCTATTTGGATAAGGTATTTTTGGTATTTTTTAAATTATATAATATATTAGTTTCAGCCCGCGACTGAAAAACTTGTGTTCCGTCCCTGTTTGGAGTTGGAAAGATTTAGAAATATTTGGTGTATAGGATTTGAAATATAATTGAATTTCATTATTTGTAAATAATTTATAAAACTAAATTACTTTTTTATTAATTGATTATTACAAAACAAACATTTTTAATATCTTGTGAAATACCAATTGTGTCCTAGGGATTTCAAAATCTTCTGTTTGTGAAATTTCAACGAAATCCTAGGATTTCAAATCCAGTAAATAATTCAAATTAAACAAGGGTTTGGAATGTAATTCGATTCCAAATCCAATCTAATCTTGCAAACCAAACAGAATCTAAGATATGTTTGATTTGCGGGATATTCTAGAATTTGGAATTGATTTTATTCTAATAATGTGTTTGATTTAAAGGAAAGTCTAAAATTGAAATCAATAAAAACCTATAAACATAAGATTTATAAATTCAATAGAGTTAATTGGTATTTCATGGGATTTTATAGAATTTGTTTGTAATAATGTTTTAAAATATGTTAAAAGCATTTGTTTTATAATAATCAATTAATAAAAAGTTAATTTAATTATTTTTATAATTTTTTTTTATTATCTATAAAGAATGAAATTCAATTCATCCAAATCCTATAAACCAAACACATTAAAGAATTTAACTCCTACTATTTCAAATCCCTCAAATTCTAAACTATTTAAAAAAAACTCAAGTTCCTCAAAAATATTTCGTGAAACCAAACATCCTAGTAAAAGTTTACATTTAACACCTTACTTATTACTTAATACTCTATTCTGCCTATATATAGTTAATATATAAAACAACTATAACCCTCTAATAATAAAGATTAAAGAACTAAAATCTTGAAATATGAGAAACCTAAGGGGGTGTTTGGTTCATGGATTTTGAAAGAATTGGAATGGATAATTCCATTGACCAAATTAAAAATCCTATGTTTGGTTCACATAATGAGAATGATGGAATCCTTTGAATTTCATTGAATCCACAAATTAAGGAATTCATCTTTCCTTAGCTAAAGTGAGAGAATTGAATTTAATCCGATTCCTACCAACCAAACGGGTGGTCAAATTCTATTACAATTCTTTCAAAGTTAAATTCCTTAATAGATTTCGATTTCATCAAATTCTATTTTGTGAACCAAATTTCATGATATGTAGTTTTGAGTCAATCCTTTATGGTAAAGCCCATAAAGTTTCGGCCCAATACTTTCACTCTTTTATATGGGCTTACCAACTGCAGAAACAATCTAATTTATATCATTTTATAAAATAATATTTTAAAAATAACTTTTAGGTAATCAATTATGTTTGTTATTGTTGGTGCACTCTATTAATATGGTATATGAAGAGGAAATGGTATGAATAACAATCCCTTAATATATATATATACTCTTTAAAATCCAAGGATGTGTATAATTAATTTCTATGTAAGAGTTTTTTTGGCCTCATAAAACTAACTAAATAACCGTCTCTAGATCAATAATAATCATTGAACTATACTATGGAATGACATAATACTCTAATCATTAAGAAAAATTTTTAATTTTAAAATAATAAAATTTTGAAGCAAACAAATTATAAATAAAAAAACGAGAATTTTATAATTCTTAATTTGACATCTATGTAGATATATATTTTTTTGTGTTTGTTAGAGCTTCTCCAACATATTTTCAAAAAAAAATCTAAAAAAAACTCAAATTTCTAATTTCTAAAAAAAATTACAATCAACTCTAACAGTTTATTCATTTTGAAGATTATAACATTAAATATATATTATTAAAACCTTTTATTACATATTATTTATCTCATATATATATATATATATATATATATATATATATATATAATTTAAAAGTTTCTAATATGTGGAAATATGATTAAAAAAATCTTTCATGCTAATTTTTTTGGGAGCTTCAAATTTCAAGAAATTTCATAATCTATTCTTATTTTTTTTAAGAAGATTTTAAAAAATCTGTTGAAGTAAAAAATTTGTTCAAAAATCTCATTTTCTTCATTTTAAGGATTCTATTGAAGATTAATGAAGTATGAAATCTTAAAATCAGCAAGTTAATCACATTTTATAATTTATATCTCATTATATCATACATATTTTTCTAAATCTTTTACATAAAATAGAGTTTTCATAAATGCATCCCTTTCATCACCCCCTTCCCCGGAGGGTCTCTCTCTCTCTCTCTCTCTCTCTCACTCACACACACACACACACTCACACACAATGAATCCAACTTCATGATACTCACGTCCTCCTTCCTTCTCTAATTTTCATCTTCACCCTCCTCAAAACCTGCCCTCCACATTCCAAACACACCATTATTATATAATTTCCACTCTCTTTTACCCCCAACAATCGAATCTTCAAACCACATTATTTTACTAACATACAAAAACCCCATTTTCTTGTTTCTTACAGCCATGACAGAAGTCCTCCACTCACCCTCTTCCTCTTCCTCCTCATCTTTACAAACCCACGACCCCACATTGTTTCATTCTGTGAATCAAGAACCAGAAGATTCTGGAGAAGGGGTTTCTAGGGTTACACATGATGATGAAGATGGTGATGATGATGATGTGAAGGAGAGGAGGGATAGGGATAATCAACAGTTGTCTTTATTAGCACTTTTGTTGACACTTTTCAGGAAATCTTTCTGGGTTTCTTCTTCTTCTTCTTCTAATTCTAGTAAGGACACGGTGGCAGAAGAAAGGCTGGATCTTTCTGGAATGGAGATTGGGTGGCCAACTGATGTGCGCCACGTGGCACATGTTACCTTTGACAGGTTTAATGGGTTCTTGGGTTTGCCTGTTGAATTTGAACCTGAAGTCCCCAGGAGACCCCCTAGTGCAAGGTACGTTTTTAATTCTTGAATCTTGATCAATGTGTAGTGAAAATTGATGTTTTTTTTCCTTTTTTCTTGATGGGTTTGTGGTTGTTGATTGTGGTTTTGGTAATTGAATGTGGTTCTTTGGATTTCTATATCAAATGCTGCTAAAAATGAAGAATCTTGATTGTTGAATTGGGGTTCTTGTTTGGTAAAATGAAGAATCTTGATTGTTGAATTGGGGTTCTTGTTTGGTAAAATGAAGAATCTTGATTGTTGAATTGGGGTTCTTGTTTGGTGGAATGAAGAATCTTGATTGTCGAGTTGGGGTTCTTGTTTGGTAGAATGAAGAATCTTGATTGTCGACTTGGGGTTCTTGTTTCGTAAAATGAAGAATCTTGATTGTCGAATTAGGGTTCTTGTTATAAAGTGAAGAATCTTGATTGTAACTCATAAGACATGCCCTTTGTTCCCAAAATCATTGGAGTTTTGGATCTTTTTTTTTCTCTAATGAATGTGTTCAATATGTAAATCTATAAAAAAAAATGTGGAATTTATGGGAATCTAACAGATTACATATCTTCATAAAAAGATGATCATCAAGATTTGCATTCTTTGCATTTATAAAGATCCATGGACTTCATGAAATTTTGCTGCTTTTTTATGATATTATTGTTTAAAGTTGGTTTGTTTGGGTTTGCAGTGCTACTGTGTTTGGTGTTTCGACTGAATCAATGCAATTGTCGTACGATACCAGAGGAAACAGTATCCCCACGATACTCATACTTATGCAGCAACGGTTGTATACTCAAGGTGGCTTGCAGGTTCGTTTTTTTACAACAATTAACGAATCAGTGATTCACTTTTCCATGGCGAAAGAAACACTTATTTTGCAAAATTGAATGATTGAGGAAATGTTAATGCATAAAGAACACTTTTTAGGGACAATCTGGTCCATTTAACATTTTTGTCCCATTTTGTATTAGTCATACCAAACATTGTACAGACAACTAGTCCTGTTTCGTTGTATCTAGTCTACGTATCAAACGCAGTCGTAGTGTACAGAAAATGGACTCAATTTGTAACACATTGTAGAGCACATTTCCGTGAAGCTAAAGTATCGTGTGCAGGCTGAAGGTATTTTCCGAATCAACGCAGAAAACGGCCAAGAAGAGCATCTGAGGAATCAGTTGAACAGTGGAGTCGTTCCAGAGGGTATCGATGTACACTGCTTGGCCGGCCTTATTAAGGTACGATCTTGTTATCTATATTTAGAGGAAAGTTCAGTTGCAAACTTTATTTCCGTTGTGAACCAGGGGACAAACGAGAGCGAGACAAGGGTCCTCATTCATCATGCATAATGAGTGAACTCTTTATACCATTCATGATGATGAATGATACAATGTTCATGATTGATGAATGATACAATGTTCATGATAAATATTCCATTAATGTCTGTGACACGTGGCGTGTTCTTGTTGCTCCCCCAACTGAACTTAGGTTCAGGTTCCATTAGTAAACCAGAAGTATATTAGGAACTCGTGAACCACCCACAATGCGGCCAGTAGCATATTCATTAGGAGTATGACGTGTTATTCATCATGAATATTGTATTATGAATGTGTGATTCATAACGAATAACAAGTCCATATTCATCATGAATGTGGGATTCATGATGAATATTCATCCTGAAGAAGGACACATGGTGCATTGTGGGCGGTTCCCGGGTTCCTGATTAATTTTGGGTTCTTAACGGAACTTTTCTATATATATATATATATATGGCAGTTAATATTTTCTATTAACTTGTATCAGTTATTACTTAGGATCCAAATGATTTTTTTATAGAAATGATCCATGGAAAATCTTACAGGCTTGGTTCAGAGAATTACCTACTGGTGTCTTGGATCCTCTTTCACCTGAGGAGGTAATGCAATGTCAATCGGAGGAAGACTGCTCCACCCTCATCCGCCTGCTGCCGCCCACGGAAACCGCCCTGCTCGATTGGGCCATCAACCTGATGGCTGATGTTGTCCAACATGAACATCTCAACAAGATGAACTCACACAATATCGCAATGGTTTTCGCTCCAAACATGACACAGGTTCGTCTGCTTATTCTCATTCTTGTACACGAATACGAAAAAAGATTACATGAATTGGTTGAATTATATGGCGCAGATGGCGGATCCATTGACGGCATTGATGTATGCAGTTCAAGTAATGAACTTTCTGAAAACACTCATCACGAAAACCCTACGCGAAAGAGAGGATCCCGTTATAGAACCTCCGTCTCCGGCTCCTCCACAAGAACCGTCGGACGAAAACAAAGGCCCGCCATCGAACACACATTTGCAACACAAGAATGATGAAATTGAAGAGAAAGAACATGAATTCATCGCTGAAGATGATCATGTTGGGTACTTGACCGGAACCGAAGAATCTGATGGACCGGGGTTGTGTAAATCGCGGGTTCGGTCTCCTCCAATGGAGCCGAAGAGGCAGGTTAACGATGGTCGTGAATCGAAACCGGGTCAATCGAGTAATGCAGATAAGAATCAAGCTTTAGTGCAGGGGATGAGCAATTTGAGTTGTATAAACTTGCAAACGGAGAGGATTGAAGCATGGCGTTGATTGAAGGATGATGGTAATAAGATGGGTTTGAGTTCTTGTGATTTGTTTTCTGGTGCATAGATTGGATTTGTGAATTTACGAAATAACCAAGTAATAATCTTTTTTTTTCCTTTCTGTTTGGTGTTGATCTCTTATGTGAATTCGCTTGTTATTCAAGACGATTATGGTAAATTTATTGTGTTTTCAACTGGAGAATCTGTATGTTTTACCTGTGATAAAAAACAATTCGTATTTTTTTATTCTTCTTTTAGGCAGACACGTTGATATGCATTTTTATTCATGATGATCATATATTATTTTTAGGGTAATGCTAAGTCAACAACCCCTTTTATGTTAGAATCAGGTCAAATCATACATTAGACATGTAAAAAATAGGTTTTTATGGATGTGGGTGAGGAGGAAATCAATAGGTAGGGGTGCATTTAGGCCGCCCTCTGTTTTTATCAAGGTTTTAAATTACGTGAGAGGTGATGTAGTGATGAGGTTAAGCCTCAAGTTTTACATGTTAGGCGAGAACACGACGTTTTTCAAGGCGTGTCCCAAGGCGTTAGGCGGCATATAAATTAACAAAATTAAAAGAGAAAATATTGTAGAACAAATTTAAAATTCATATAAATTAACAAAATTAAAAGAGAAAGAAGAACCATTGATACAAAATTTATAGAGCTTATAGAAAAAAGATATTAAGGGGCAAAATCAGGATTAAATCTCTTGAATCTCTACTCACTATTTTCTTCAAATTTCAAAGAATTCCTGTTCGACTCGTCGTGTAGGGGAATGAGAGTAAGTATCTACCTATTTAGGGTTTTAGTTCTTAAGTTTTCTTTTTATGTTTATAAGTCTTATGTCTCGTACATAATTATCATTTATCCGTCAAGTTATATATTAAAAAAATCTCACCTTATAAATAACACGTTGTAACATATTTGTTGGGTCATCTGAAGATTTGAAAATGACCTCCCGATCTTCCATTTTGTATCATCATACTTAGAATATTTTGAGGTTCTTCTAGCAGCTTGGTTTCTACACAAATGTTCAATGAAGTCGAAGATCAGGCGAAAAAGACAAATAAGAAATATATCTCTCAAAGCGGATTGAAGATGGACTTCTCAGCCTAAAGCCAAGCATGCCTATGTGATCAACAACCTCGACTAGGATGATGCCGATTTCACATATGCAGGAGCCCGAAGATCTCTCACATCTTCAAGAGCCCGAAAATTTCTCACATGTGCCAACTTTTCTCTACATTCACCAAACTTGTCTTTGATAAGTTTTGGTGGGAAAATATCATCGGCACAAACAGATTGTACTTTTCTGAGAAAGTATATTTGTGATATCTTGCATTGACGTGGACTTCATCTGAAAATCAGAAAAAGTGAGTTTTGTCTCCTACACTCTTTTGAGGAAAGGTCTACACCATCCTCTGCAGGTCAACACCTCAAGACAAAAGATACATCATGTACCATGCAGAAGACCTGTGTCCATCCCTTGCTCAACAGGTATCTCATGCATTAAATGCATGAGGCACTATAAATATGGAGGATGCTTCAACATGCAAAATCACTAGCTCTACAAGCCTTCAAGTTCTCTAAGTGTCTGACAACTTTCTCTATGAAATTCATTGTTTTCTAAGTGTTTTTCAATGTTCTTCATTCTCTTTGTGTAAAATTGTTTGAACAGATTTGATTTGTTCTCTTCCGCAACAATCAAAGTTTTCTATGTGTAATTCTTGATTTTAAATCAATAAGAATTAAATTAAGTAAAAAACTGTGTGTATTGTATTCAACCCTCTTCTACAATATTTTTCTTATTTACTTACTGCTAATTGGGACCAACAGTATCATTACGTGTAGTAACGCACCATAACGCGTTACAATGCAAGCCAAACCTTAATAGAGCCACAAGGATTAATGTGGTAGCGAAGCCAAGCCTTGACGACATAACGCGCTATAACAAGGTCATAAAAAGTTATTTAAAACCATGATTTTTATCAAGTTTAATCAATAGATTAGGTGATTTGTAATTAATCCTTCATATATGATGTATTTTTAAATTTTAATAGTTTTGCCTATATGTTTTATTACTTCATATACGCTCCAACATTACAATTGAAATGATACACAGTTTTATAATTATATAATTATTATATTTTTTAATTAGTTAAATGACAATTTACTCTTAACATTGATTGAAAAATGAATTTTTTTTAATTTCATAATTAAGCGTAAAATTGAGAAGTAATTAATTACTTTTGAAAATGAACACTTATTTTGAGACAAATCTTAAAAGTTACAATGTAAGAGAATTTGCAACATGTTCTCCAAAATTTCTCTAATATTGAGAAGTGAAAATTAAAATCTCTAAACAAAATTAATTTCAACACCTAACAGTTATTTAATTTTGAAGATTATAACATTGATTATATTATTAACTGTCGGTCCAACAATACTTATCAAGTTTATAGAAACAACGACACAATATGATTACCAACCTGTATTGATTATAACAAACGAGTTACAAGGTTGATCGATTAAGCTCTTGATGTGTTCTCTATGTTTTTCTCTCAAATACACCTTCAAGTGTGTGTTTGTATGTGTGATCTATGATCTGATTGTTGTGATGAGAGAGATACTTGAGAGACACCTAAAATCTAGCAAGTGTGTTGAACACACTATCTAACAACTTGCAATAATATCAAGAATAATATCTAGATATTAACTAACAAACTATATAATAACTAAATCTAATATATGTAACTAGAAACTAACTAAGTCTAATATCTAATAGAATTAGATATTTAAACTAAGTTAACTAGTACAATAAACAAACAATTACATTGACATTTATTACAAATAGACATAGACTTTTATATCGAGAGTCGACGTTCCGGCTTTAGCTTCAGATTGCGATCTTCAGTTTGGATGATCTGGAATCCAATGAGACTGTGGTCTAACAATCTCCCCCTTTGGATCAAGATCATTTAATATAAAGATTCATCCAGATCTTTGCAAATCCAGACAAATTAGATATGTAACACCTGAAATCAACTAATGAATCAGTTATCATGCCTGTCAGTAACACTAAGTCACTGAGTGTAACGAATACACATTGGAAAGGAGCTGTTTTGATGTTGACTCCCCCAGGGCTTCCATTTAATCATCGAAACACCACAAAGGTAATTTCTATAAACGTTATGACAAAGAAACTAATTCCTTGTGTGTTCGTGCTTGTGTTTGAAAGAATTAAGCACTGATGATTGCTTATTTGGCTCAAAATTTGTGTAAACCACTGAGACAACAGTAAGTTAAACACAGACTCAATGTGCATGATTGAAGTGCGAAGGTGGGGCAGACTTCCTTCTTTTCAATATCTAGATTTTACGAATGAAAATCAGATAGCATATGTGTTGCATCCCCTTTGAAAATGAAACATTTTCTTTTTGAGAAGAAAATGAGTAGATGGTGAGGTTTGATCAAGAGTTGGCATGGGTTAGTTGCATGTTTCAATAATGATCACCAAAGAATTGTGAATCACTAGAATTGTGGCTACCCTGCTCAGAAAAAGTTGGTGCAGAGTTGTGATATTCTTTTAACTCTGTTCTCACACGCTCTTTCTTTTAAACTTTTTGCTTTCTCTAATCACACTCATTTCTTTTCGCTTGCACACTCAATCACTAAGGATTAACTTCGTGAGTAGAAATCACTGGTTAAGGTGTTGTCATTGAAGTTGTGTTAAGTCCTAGCACAATGATTCTTGTTTTCCTATGATGCACGTGATGCTCAGATTGGTTTAACTATTTCAGTTAAAGCACAATTTAGATCATGAAAACATTTAAAATACACTCCCAAAATATAAAATGTGATGAAAAATCGGGAAGTGTTTTGAACATTAAAAACAATGTTTTCTTATGATTGAAAGTTGTCCTTCTTTCAACCATATGTGAGATGAAGATAAAGGTTTATACCTTAACGAGTGATCTTTCATCTCATGAAGCTAAGCATAAAGTCATAAACATATGAACTTGTAAGCTTCTCTCAAAAATTCTGCAAAAGTCTAATGTCAAGTCAAAGTAATAATTATTCACTTATATTGAAAAGACAAAAAGCAGTAAAACTTTTAAAGTATGAGTTCTGATCAGAAGTAATCAGAAGTCATGTCCGAACTCCTTTGACGTGAAGAGCTCCCCCTAAAATATTGCATTACAAAAATTTGTCATAAAACGTAAGTGCAGAAATCTTATGAGTTCCCCCTCAAATTAATATTGACCAAGTATGAGTTTCTTCTCATACTCCCCCTAGAATCATGAACATTAACATATGAAATACAGATATCATTCACAATTAAGCATAAAGATATGAGGAAAAAGTAAACAATAGTGAACTTTTATAGGTAACTACTGATTATGTCTTAAGATTTAGCATACCAAACTTAGAGATAAGAAAGTTGAATCTCTTTTCATCTAACGCCTTGGTAAACAAATCTGCAAGTTGATAATCTGTTTTTACAAAGAAAAGTTCTATGTTTCCTTTTTCTACATGATCTTTGATAAAGTGATACCTGACGTCGATATGTTTGGTTTTTGCGTGTTGAACAGGATTCGTTGTTATTGCGATGGCGCTCTTGGAGTCGCAGTAGATCGGGATCTTGTTGAAGTGGAAACCGTAGTCGCGAAGTTGTGTTTGCATCCACAAAACCTGAGAACAGCATCTAGCAGCAGCTACATATTCTGCTTCGGCCGTGGAAGTTGAAACGCAAAGTTGCTTCTTCGATCCCCAACTTACTAGTTTGTCACCGAGGAACTGTACGTGTCCTGACGTGCTCTTCCTGTCTAACATACAACCTGCATGATCTGCATCTGTGTAGGTTGTTAGTTCAAAACTAGTATCTTTGGGATACCACAGACCGAGATCTACGGTGCCCTTCAGATACCTGAATATACGTTTGACAACAGTCAAATGGATTTCTTTTGGATTAGCCTGATATCGGGCACAAAGACATGTTGAAAACATTATGTTTGGTCTACTACTAGTAAGATACATTAAAGAACCTATCATTCCTCTCTAGGTCCTAATATCAACAGCCTTTCCCGAAGGATCGGTGCCAATCTTAGTTCCTGGTGCCATTGGGGTACCAATCGGTTTTGTATTTTCCATTTGGAATTTCCGGAGAATTTCCCTAATGTACTTAGATTGATTGATAAAGATACCCGTAGAAAATTGTTTTACTTGAAGCCCGAGAAAGAAGTTCATCTCTCCCATCAAGTTCATTTGAAATCTAGACACCATAAGGTTTGCAAAATTCTTACAGTACTTAGTATTAGTTGAACCAAAAATAATATCGTCGACATAGATTTGTATTAAAACGATATCGGCTTTTTCTTTCTTTATGAACAAGGTGGTATCCACCGTACCTTTTGAAAACCCAGACTTGACAAGAAAAGTGGAAAGGACATCATACCAGGCTCGAGGGGCTTGTTTCAGACCGTAGAGAGCTTTGTCGAGAATGTAGACGTGGTCCGGCTTCTCTTGATTGACAAATCCCTCTGGCTGAGAGACGTATACTTCCTCTTTCAGAATTCCGTTTAGGAATGCTGTCTTCACGTCCATTTGAAAGACCGTGAAGTTCTTGTGGGCAGCGTAGGCTAAGAACATTCTGATTGCCTCTAAACGCACCACAAGAGCGTATGTCTCGTCATAGTCTAATCCTTCCTCTTGTTTGTATCCTTTGGCTACTAGTCTCGCCTTGTTTCTGATGACGTACCAGCTTCGTCCTTTTTAATCTTGAAGATCCACTTCGTACCGATGATTGTTTTACCTTTAGGCTTTGGTACGAGTCTCCAGACTTGCAGTGCGTCGAACTGGTTCAATTCTTCTTGCATAGAGACTACCCAATCTGGATCCGCAAGAGCCTCTGATACTCGAGTTGGCTCAATCTTGCTTAGAAAGGAGTCGTGCATGCACCAGTTGATTGACGCTGACCTAGTTTGCACCGGTTTGGATGGATCACCTATGATCTGACTTGCAGGGTGCGCTTTGGTCCATTTACGTTCATGAGGCAGTGGATTATAGGAATGAATGTCAGTTGTGTCATCTATAAATCCACTTGCACCTTCTTCAGTTTGATTGGGAGGAGTTATGATAGTTGCTTCAGTTGAAGTTGTTGGTTCAGAAGACTCAGCAGGTACAGCTTGGTCCGGCTGTAGTTGGATCTGTATGGTACATTCTGCTGGTTCAGCTTCTTCTGATTCTGCATGACTTAGCACTTCTTGAATTGTAGGAGTTGGTATTTGAATTGTGACGTCTTGATGAATCGGAGTACTTGATTCATTTGGAATGTCTGAACTGGTTGGATGAGTAGGAGTTGGCTCTTCTATCCTGTCAACCAAAACAGATTTCTTTATGTTAGTTCCAAGAAATTCGTCATAAAACAATTCAAATAATAAATCTAAATCTGATAAATGGTTAGTTGATGTTGAAGCTTCATCTGATTTGTTCTGTTGAGACGCAGGTTCTGGACTGAGTTGCCCAGAAGCTAGTACTCCGGTTAAAACGGGTTCTGAACAGTATTGTTCGGAAGCCATCTCTTCATCAAAGGTGACGTTGACGCTTTCAATCACCGTCTTTGACTTCTTTAGATAGACACGATATGCAGTCGCTGTTGAGGAATATCCAATGAAGATTCCTTCATCTGCCTTAGCGCTGAACTTGTTAAGATTCTCCCTATCGTTTAGTACGAAACACTTACATCCAAATATATGGAAGTATTTGATTGTCGGTGTTCGGTTGTTGATTAACGCATAAGGAGTCTTCTTGAACCTTCGATGAATCATGGATCGATTATGTGTGTAGCACGCGGTCGAAATAGCTTCTGCCCACAAAAACAGAGGTAAGTTGGAATGACTTAGCATAGTACGAGCAGCCTCGACTAGCGTTCGATTTCTTCTTTCAACTACTCCATTTTGTTGAGGCGTTCGAGCAACAGAGTATTGATGTGAAATCCCGACAGATTCGAGATATTCTTCAACTTTGTTGTTCTTGAACTCTGTGTCGTTGTCTGTTCTTAGAATCTTGACCGGTTTCTGCAGATTCACCTGGGTCGTTTTCAGGAATGTAATGATAACATCTGGTGTTTCATCCTTTGTACGTAGAAACTTGACCCATGTGTACCGCGAATAATCGTCCACGATCACGAGTATGTACTTCTTGCCGCTTAAGCTTTGAGTGCGCATTGGACCGCATAGATCCATATGCAATAACTCTAAAGGAGCTTTTGTACTTGGTTCAGGCTTCGGTTTATGAGGTGCCCTCTTCATCTTCCCCTTTTCACAAGCTGCGCATAGATGTTCTCTTTCATGTTTCAGCTCTGGAAGTCCTTTAACGAGCTTTCCATTGACCAGATCGTTGATGTACCGAAAGTTGAGGTGAGAAAGACGTCGATGCCATAACCAACTTTGTTGCATCGAAGCTTTCGATAGTAGACAAACTTGTTTGTCAGTCTGGACATCTGATAAGTTGATTGTGTAGAGGTCTGATTCTCGTGTACCGACCAAGAGTTCTTCGCCTTCTTCATTGCGAACAGAACAGCTCTTGGCTTTGAAGTTGACCTCTAAGTCTTTGTCACAGAACTGGCCTATACTGAACAAGTTGTGTCCTAAGCCTTCTACATAGCTCACCCTCTTGACAGTTACATTGTCGTGTTGTACATCACCATATCCCATGATTGGAGAAAACTGGTCGTTGCCAAATCTTACTGTTCCACAATATTTGTCTTTGTAATTGGACAGTATCTCTTTTTGACCTGTCATGTGTTTGGAACATCCGCTGTCCAAGAACCACGTATGACTAGTCTGCATAAGAGAAATTAGAAATTTAGATTTGTATATGACAACATTGGAATATACACTTTGGTCATCGAAGTGCGGGTCTTGAACTGATTAGTTTAAAAGCCTATTTTTGATCTTTGATGTTCGGGTTTTGAACTGCATTATCCAAAAACCTATTTTTGACATTGAAGAACGAGTCCTGATCTGTACATAATCAGAAGTCGCTTTCTCTTTAAGCTTTGTGTGCCTGCAACACAGATTTCGCCTTAGGTACCCATTGGAATTTGGGTCCTGCTATGTTAGCACAAGATTTTGGTTTCCATTTCAAATTGGATCCTTTGTTCTTTTGAAAAGCATGAGAGTTGGTATGAGATGAATGCACATGGTAATTTCCAAACCAATCTCCAGAATCTTGACAAGTAAAAGAAACATGTTTATTATAGATAGAGGACTTTCCAGCAGATAAAGATAACTGAAATAATTGCTTCATTGTATATTGTTTACGAGAAACAACAAGTTTTGGATTCAAAACAGCAATTTCAGCAATCACAACATCTTTAGTAAGCGAAGTCTTATTACAATTAACACTACTAGACGATAAAACGGCCTTGTCAAGCTTCCGTTTTGGTTGCCATTGAGAATTGGCTTCAGGTCTTGACTTGCTCATATCTGAAACATGTAAAACTGGTAAGTTAGACCTTTGAGCAACAACTGAATGCTTCTTCTTAGAATTACCAGTAGTGGTTGGTTTCTGTGAATGCTGAGATATTTTCTTACCTTTAGCACTCTTAGCGTTCACAGAGACTGATTTATCAACGAAAGCTTTCGTTGATTTTGCACTGAACATAGGCAAACTGGTTTTTCTTGAAGTTTTCTTAACAAAAGATGCATGGTTAGGAAGTTTCGCATTAAAATCAATTTGTTCAAAACAACCATCTAAACCACCGTCAGAATTAAGAAAATTAAACTCTTCGTTTGATGAACCAAACATGTCATTAGAAGTAGAAGCCTTTGTAAAAACAACATTTTTCATAACAGTTGAAAAAACCTTTTGTTGAATCTCAATCATAAGTCTTTCATCTGATAAAGAGGTCTCGAGTTCAGAAATTTTACTTTCTAACACGAGAGAAGGGACATAAATTTTACCTATAACAGGCTTCGCCTCCATCTCTTTTTCAGAATAACTTTGAAAGTAGTCAGTTGAAAGAGATTTCTTCTCATCATTTGGAAAGTCATAACTATTATTCAACTTCGCATAATAAAATGGAGCGTGAACTTTAGTTGACTTCATCCGTTTTTCAAATTCATTAGCTTCATCCTCTTCTGATAGTTTAGTATTAAAAACTTTAAATGAGGCGATTCGGTGAGAAACAAGCATAGAGGTATAGTCATAAAGTGCAGGCACTTCTCTTATACCCTTTTGAAGACGTTGAGGTTTCACATAACCGATTCCCCAATTTTCTTTGTTCTTTTTCGGTTTGTTAAGATGAATGGTTTGCTCACTTTGACCTAATGAGTATAGCTTCTTTTCCAAATCATCTAATTTAGCAATTAAAGTCTTGTTTTCTTTAATACATAAAGAATGCATATCAGTAAGCTTATAAAAATCAATCTCACTTTTTGTCAATTTAGACTTGAGCTCACTATTCTCTTTTAGAATTATAGTCTGTTCTTTTGCGTTGGTGTCAGCGTTTGTATGTAAAACCTCAACTAATACTTTCTTCTCAGCAAGTTCATCGCTAAGTTTTTGTATCAATTGGTTTTTATTAATAATAACACCATTTTCTCGCTTAAGATTAGATTCTAACTCTTCTTGTTTTAAAACCATAGCATGCATTTTATTCATTAAATCTTTATACGATAAATCACATACCTCCTCTTCTTCATTTTCTGAATCAGCTTCAGCATCTGATTCGATTTTGCCCATCAAGCACATATTGACGGCTTCTTCTCTATCTTCATCATCTTCTTCATCATCATCCGAGTGATCGAGCCAGTATTCGTCCTCAGCCATCAATGCCTTGCCTGCTTCTTGTTGTTTTGCAAGAAGCATCTTGTTCTTGCAGTAGTCTGAATTTCTGACTTTTGATCTGCGGCAGTCTTTGGCATAGTGACCTGGTTTACCACAGTTGTAGCATGTAGGCGGTTCTGGCTGACTTGATCCTTCAGCTTTGAATTTCCTTTCTTCTGGCCTCCTCTCCTCAATCCTCTTTCCTTCCGACTGAAACCTTCTTTCTTCAGGTTTCCTCTCCTCTGATCTTCTCCCCTCAAATCTCTTCCCTTCAAATCTTTTTCCTTCATATCTGCTTCCTTCAATTCTTTCCTTGTGAGCATAGTTGTTGGGTCCAGAAGAGTACCTCTGACTGTTTGACGTTGGATTTCTGTAGAACTTTTTCTGAAATGCATTTGTTAAAAACTGCATTGCTTGCTGCATTTGTTCATTTTCATCCGAGTCAGAGACAACATCAGCTTCAGCTTCTTCTGATTCATACACAATCGTCTTGTTCTTCTTCTTCTTCACAACAAGAGCGACTGTGTCTTCAACTGTCTTTCCTTTTCTCTTTTCTGCTAGAATTTCATCCACCTCATCTTCATTTTGTCGGAGGGTTTCATACACCTCGTGAAGTGGAATCTCATTCAGGTCTTTTATCTGCCTCATCTGTCTGGCAAAACTTTTCCATTCTGGTTGTAGAATACTCAGGAATTTGATATTCAGCTCGATTTGAGATTTGTTGACCTTGTTCTTGCTCAATTCGTTTAGCAATGTCACAAACCTATCATATGTTCCTTCTAGAGTTTCTCCAGTTCTGCCTTTGAATTCTTCAAAACTGTGAAGGCAGTTAGAGATTTTCAGTTGGTTCCCAATCTTTGAACCCAGCATCATTTTCTCTAATTGATCCCACATTTGTTTGGCTGAGGCTTTGTAGCTGTCAATCTTTACATAGATTTCATTTGTAATCCCTTGTAGAATGTATGACTTGGCTAACCTGTCACCTTTTGCTCTTAGCTTAGCATCACCTGTTAGATCTGTATAAGAGAGTGCAACTCTTCCTTCTTGAGTTCCTGCTGCTGGCTCCCTATACTGTGTTTCCATTAGGCCTTCTTCTAGGGATTGTATAATGAAATTACCCAAATCCTGTCTTTCAATGAAGTTTAGAAACCTATCCTTCCACTGTTCGTATTCCCCTCGAAAGAGAACTGGTGGCTTGGTGTCGATTCCTATTGTGAGAGCTTCTTTGGATGTCATCCTGTATTGATTAAGAGAAAACTTGAAAGATATGATCGTTAATCCAAATAAAATTTGATCACACAAGAAATTTTGTCCCCCTAGGCAGACTTAGCACGGGTGGGGTCAAGGGGCAACGCCCTTGCGGGGGTATGGGGGCAGCGCCCCTAGAGAAAAAATTTACGACTAATAAAGACCCTATTACAGTTTCGAAAAATTCTCAGAAAAAAAATATTCTAAGTCTGGATTGGAGCTTTGCGATTGAGAAGGTTTGCGTTTCAAGTTAGGAACGCAAAGTTAAGGTTTGCGTTTCTAATGGGACGCGCAAATGGAGGTTTGCGGGTCTAGTGGGAAGCGCAAACTGAGGTTTGCGGGTCTAGATGGAAGCGCAAAGTTGAGGTTTGCGGGTGCTCTTTGAAACGAGAAGTGTGCTTTGCGTTTGGCTTGAGAGGCGCAAAGTAGAGGTTTGCGGGTCACTTGAGACGCGCAAAGTTGGACTTTGCGTTTGATGAAGGACGCGCAAAGTGGGACTTTGCGTGTTATTCTTCATCTGGTTTGCGGGTTATTCGACCTGTACTTCGAAAATTCGTCTAAAATCTGTATTGAAACGATTTAGCAATACCAAACCCTACCAATGTGTCTAGAAACGCTTTTAGAACAGATTATGAGCACTCGATCTCACTAAAACACTCTTTTTAAAAATTAATCTGATCGCATAGTGACTTACTCTTCTCGACTCTTTACTCACAAAAACCACAAATTGGAACTCGATATAAGCTTTAAAGTGAAATTAAACACATACAACTCGGTCTAGAATGTAAATCGATCACAATCTGATCGATTCTAACACCTAAAACAGTTTAAATCTCGAAAATGATTTTCACACAGAACACAGAGACGTTTTCTTTTAAAACTTGATTTGATCTTAATCAGGCTCTGATACCAATTGTCGGTCCAACAATACTTATCAAGTTTATAGAAACAACGACACAATATGATTACCAACTTGTATTGATTATAACAAACGAGTTACAAGGTTGATCGATTAAGCTCTTGATGTGTTCTCTATGTTCTTCTCTCAAATACACCTTTAAGTGTGTGTTTGTATGTGTGATCTATGATCTGATTGTTGTGATGAGAGAGATACTTGAGAGACACCTAAAATCTAGCAAGTGTGTTGAACACACTATCTAACACCTTGCAATAATATCTAGAATAATATCTAGATATTAACTAACAAACTATATAATAACTAAATCTAATATATGTAACTAGAAACTAACTAAGTCTAATATCTAATAGAATTAGATATTTAAACTAAGTTAACTAGTACAATAAACAAACAATTACATTGACATTTATTACAAATAGACATAGACTTTTATATCGAGAGTCGACGTTCCGGCTTTAGCTTCAGATTGCGATCTTCAGTTTGGATGATCTGGAATCCAGTGAGACTGTGGTCTAACAATAACATACTTGATGCATTAAATATTATTTCTTATTTCTAAAAATAAATTTTAAAATTTTTATTAGTGATAATATAATTACAAAAACATCTCTCTCAGACTCTTAGAGCATCTCCAACAGTTTTTCTATATTTTTCTAAAATAAAGAACCAAAAGTGAAAATCTCTAAAATATATTACATTCAACTACAACAGATTTGTTATTTTAGAGATTTTAAAACAACTTATATTATTATAATATTTTCTAATTTATCATCCCAATACACATTTTAAAAAAAAAAACTTAAAATAAAATGATAAAAAAATGAATCTCATTGGTGGAATTGAATAAAATAATAATTTCTCTCTCCTACCATCAACTTTTAGAGAATTCTCTAAACTTAGAAAATTTTCAAGTTTTTTCTATTATAGCAAACAAGATAGCAAAGTTGTTGGAGACGTTTAGTGAACAAAAACACATTTTTTTCTATTTTAGCAAAGTTGTTGGAGATGCTCTCTATGACTTTTCTAACTTTGCATAGTTTTATAGTTTATTTGTTTTGAAAAATCTGTATGAGCAATAAATTGGTTCAAAATCCCCATAAATCTTTATTTTCTCCTGTTTAAACTAAAATGATAAAAGTAGATATTTTTTTACTACACATTAGCTTTTGCAATAAAATTAAAAGGCAAAATCTTTAAAAAAAAATTTAACTTTATATTTAACAACTTGTCATTTTAAATATTATTATTAAAATATTCAATATAATTCATAAACAAATATTTCTTTTTCTAAAAATTTAACTTCAAAAATTCTCATCGGTAGAAAATAATAAAAATAAAGACATTTTCTTTTCCCCAAAAAATCTTTTTTAAAGAGTTTTTTTTTTTTTTGTACGGCAACTTGAGCTATATTGACAAACTAGTTGATAAGCTAGCTGGTAATAAAAATAAAATAGGTCAACCTCACATATCATAATTAATTAAAAAAAATTCAAAAAGTATAATTAATAATTAAATGAATCTTGTTATTAAAATCATTTAATACAATTTTATCATCTATGAAACAAAATAAATATAACTTTGATTTTTAAGTAACTTGCATAAACATATTTAAAATTGTTATATTTGATTTTTGATAACTAAACATGTTGAATAATAATATAAAAATAATTGATATAATTAACAATAATTCTAAATAACTTATAGCTATTATAGTTAATTGTAATAAATAATAATTAACATTAATGAAGGTTATAATTAAAAAAAGTGACAAACAACTCTTAGGGTGCGTTTGGTACACTGGACAGGGTGGAACAGGACAGAACATAACAAGTTTGTACCACGTTTGGTGTGGTTATATGTGGGACTAACTGGAACTAAGTTGAACAAACTTGGGACACGCGTGCCCCCCCCCCCCCCCCCCCCCCCCCCGGGGAACAAGATAGAACAAGACTTTTTGTACCAAAATACCCTTAATCTAATTCAGGCCTCCTCCAAGATTTCACACCTCCAGGTCTGCTTCTTCTTCTTCTTCTCGATTTCATCTTCTTCTGCGAGTTTTCTTCCTCTTCTTCTGATTAACGCCTCCACACAGAGAGCTGCTTCTTCTTCTGCGAGTTTTCTTCCTATTCTTCTTCTCGATTTCTTCTTCTTCTAATTTCTTTCTTCTTTTGCAATTTCTCTGCGAGTTTTCTTCCTCTTCTTCTGATTCACGCCTCCACACACAGAGGTCTGCTTCTTCTTCTTTTTCTCGGTTTCATCTTCTTCTGTTAGTTTTCTTCTTCTTCTGATTTCTTCTTCTTCTCGGTTTCTTTTTTCTTTCTTTGTCTGCGATTTCTCTTCTTCTTCTGATTTCTTCTTCTTCTCGATTTCTTTTGTCTTTCTTCTTCTGCAATTTATCTTCTTTTGATTTCTTCTTCTGCAATTTCTCTTCTTCTTCTTTTGATTTCTTTTTCTTCTCGATTTCTTTTTTCTTTCTTCTTCTGCAATTTTTTTTTATGATTCTTCTTCTTCGATTCCACAGGTTTGTTCTGATTCTTCTTCTTCGATTCAATAGGTTTCTTTTTACGTTTTGCAATTGGTTTTGTTCTGATTTTATATGCAAAATGCAATTTGTGTTGGGATAATTGAGCAAAATGCAATCTGATGGAATTTTTAGGGGTGGGATTTTTAGAACTTGGGATAATTGATATATGCTTATTAATATTTATATTATTTCTAGAAATTGGGATCATTTTTAGATTGATTATTTAATAAAAAAACACTAAACAGCTCATTAGGGGTAAATTGGTCATTTTAACCAGTTCTGCCATGTCCTGTCCAGTCATATCCTGTCTTACCAAATGCTGGACACTTGTCTTGTCCTGTCCCGTCCCGTCCTGTCTTGTCTTGTCTGTGTACCAAACGCACCTTTAATAAACTACTCCAACTAGCTTACATCCATCCAACAACATATACTTAAAAAAATAAATTAGCTTATAGAAAAAAAAAGATTTTAGCAATTTTTTGCTCCAACAGTTATGCTATATCATATGCTTAAGGCTTTGTTTGGCAAACTAGCTTATAAGTTAGCTTGTAGCTGATAAGCTAGCTTTAAGCTAACTTATAAGCTAGTTTATGGTCATCCAAACATGTACACTAGCTTATAAGCTAGTTGAACATAGCCTAAATAGAGAAAAGAAGAAAAAGAAGATAAAAATCTCCAAATTTGAAGAAATCTCTAAAACTCCATATTTAAGAGAGATAAATAATATTTAATTTTTTCTTATCAATAGAAAATATTGAAGTTGTGTGTTTAAGAGAGAGAAATAATATTTTATTAAATGTATTGAGTATTTTAATAATGTAATTAATGATAGAATTGTTAAAATAGAATAACTGTAATTTTTATAAAGATTTTGACTTTTTCATACTCTATTTTAAAGAAATTATAGCATATCTTCCCGAGATGCTCTTATATGCTCACGTGAATTAAATTAAAGAGACTCCATATCCACCCATCATCTCCCATTAAATCGCACCTCTTGACTTCATCAATCCAACCACAAAAATTGTTTTGCAACAAACAACCACCATTAATGCACACAAAACAATTATGGCATTAACCAATTCCATATCCCTTAAAATTTCTCAAATCAAATGCATAACATTCATTCATCCTCCGCCTCCCTAATCAACCATAAACCACCGCTAACCACCGATTTCAATCATCCACATAACACCATGAGTTTGGAGAGTTTATCGATTTGCACCGAAGGCCTAGGTTTTGAGAGCTTTGACGATGTCGAAGATCAATTGAAGACCGATGGCCAGGAATGGAAGGTCAGAACAACAAATTATAAGATGTTGGGCGGTGGAGGGAAGAGGTCGAGGATCACCGGAGCTGAATTGCCGCCGCCGATTTCATCGTTAGGAAGGAATGGGAAGCCATGGGTGTGCTTGAAATCGTATCGTGAAAATGGTAGGTTTATTCTGAAGGAGGTCAGGATCCCAACACAGGAATCCATACATGCGTCTCGAGAAGATGGACGATTGAAGCTCAAGTTTATTAATTAATTAATAATTAATACTAGTAATAACTTTGATTATTTCCAACTAATTATATGATTAATCTTCGTAACTTTGCTTTTTTATTTTTATTTTTTTGGTAACAAAAACAACATTTAATTAATAATTAAATATATTGTTTATATTAAATTATGGTTAACTTAAATGTTTTAATTAATAGCTTAATGACACACACAGCCTATTCAGTCAGTTATATATGACTGTTTGGTAGTGGCTTAATGATATAGAAAGTGACTTATTCAGTAAGATTTCAAGGGGGAGCTTTATGCAGAAGTCAAGTTTTTTCCAAACCAGTCTCTCCCATTAAAAAACACGTTCCTTCCATTTATGAAAAAACTCTATCAAATAAAAACTTTCTAAATCTATACAGACAGATTAATCCACACAAACAATTTTATCCATACAGAATTTAATGGAAAACCAACCAAAGAGCCCCTAAATGCAAGTTCTCTTGCCTCCATCCCGATAATTGGGGAAAATAGTTGTTAATATATGCAAGTGTTCAAAAAATTACAAATTTTATGTGAAATAGCTATGTTGTGAAACAAGCATGACTGTGGATGTTATACTCAACTTGTGTGCAGCTTGGCTAATTTCAGGAGCTCTACAGAACAGTTAAAAAAATCTTCAGTAGTTTTGCAGGGTTTAGAATGATGATCTCTAGAAATAAAAATATAGGTGTTATGATTTTCTAACTTATTTGTGCTCTCTTATCGTAACAACATATTTGATGACTAGAAAACCAAAATGATCAAAAGCTTATGATTGTTTGATAGTTATTTTAAATTATTTATATAAAAAAGTCACCATTTAAATGAACAATTTGATAAATGAATTATTTAAAATACCTTCATAACTTTAGTCTCTTATAGGTAAGTTTTTTCAATTCTATTTTGTCTAATTAAATATTATATATTTTAAACATAAGAACATTTTAATAGGAGGTCTTTATCAGCAAAAATATATAATTTATAAGAACTATGTTAAAATAGAGATTTTTTTTACTCCAATAATTATGCAATAAAGTATGATAAAATAGTAATAAAAAAATTAAAAGAAAGTGGGTGAAAATCTCTAAATTTGGAGAATTCTATAAACTCAATATTTAAGAAAAAATATTTAATTTTTTTCCCACCAATAAGTGATATTGTAATTAAATGTATAAGATTTTTTTTTTATAAAATGTATTAAATATTTTAATAATATAACTAATGGTGGAATATCTAAAATAGAGTAACTCTTATATAGGGGTGTAAACGAGTCCAGCTTTTAACGAGCTACTTGAGTTCGAACTCTTTTATCTCGAGCTCGAGCCGATCTCAAACACAAAATAGAACCCGTTTAACTTATCGAACCGAGCTTTATAACACCAATGTTCGACTCGGCTCGTTCGAAAACTCGATTCAATTTTCGAGTCGAGTCGAGCTGAGCCATTCAAGCATACCCTTTTTCAAGCCAAATATGCTCATATATTTATTAATCATACACAGGCCCATTCCTGACTTTAATAGGTCTGGGGCGAGATGTAGAAAAGGGTCCCCAATAATTATGGAAAAAGAAAACTTAGATATATTGTTTTTATCAAAAGAAATAAAATTGAATTCAATGAAATAGTAATAATTCATATAAAATCGTTTTTCCAAGTATTCCTAGATGCAAAATTAATCAATAATTATATCTAAATTAATATTATTTGTCATATCAATTTTACATAGTATCGTTAATTTGTTCCACCATCAAAAACATCCTTATGATGTACATTTTAATTTATAAAATGGTATAATTTTGGGTCAAAATTTGACTATTCAAAGTAATATACTCTATGTAAATCAATATAAATCGGTTGAGTTTTCATCTCATCTTAGGTTAATGTTTTTCATCACTGTTTTAAATTTTTAGGGTTGAAACAAACTTTTTCGAAACCATCAATCTTAGAATCAAAACGCATGTTGGTTATAACTTAAGATTTTATTATTGTTTTAAAAATATAAGAGTACTTAGATTCATGCATTCAATATTATGTAATAAATAGTAACTAATGTTTTAAAAAACAAGGGTATAGATATAAGTTGAATAGTTTCATATGGTTGGTAATTTTTTTTCAAAAGGTAGGAGATCTCTCTCAGTTAATAACAAAAAAATCTATAATATTTTAATACAAATATAGAATTCATGTGGGTGGAATAATTAAAAGAGTCAATGAGAGATGAATGATGTAATATATTAGTATTTTCTAGACATGTAGTTTTAGACCTTATTAGTAAATAAAAAAACCTTAGAAAACAATAAGCAATACTATAAAATGAACTATCAATTAACTTTTTACATATTTTCTTTTCTAATGTAATTAATCAATACATGTTTGGGTCTTTAATATAATACAAAATTCTTTGGGTTCAAATAGACTTTGGATTTCTAATAGGACAAGTGGAAGATGAATGATGGAGAATATATCAAAGTTTAAACTTTGGTACTAGATAATAATATAGAGAAACAATAAACAATACTATAAAACGTAAACCAATTAACTTTAAACATATTTTCTTTTCTATCGTAATTAATTAATAAATGTTTGGACCCTAATATAAATACAAATTTTTTTGGGTTCTATTAGATACTAAAACAATGTCACTTTTTTTGTACTACTAATATTATATACTAAAAAAATTGGGCCCCTATTTCTCATGATCCCTGGGTGTACGCCCTACCCGCCCTCCCCCAGGCACGACCCTGTTCATACAATAAAAATATAAAAATTATCGAGCTCAAGTCGATAAACGAGTTAATTGATCGCGAGTTCGAACCCATAAACGAGCATCGAGCTCGATAACTCAAAAAATATTCGAGCTCGAGCTCAAGCCCTACATTGAAAAAATAACCGAGCTCAAGTTGAGTTCGAGCCCAATATTAATTTTTGAGTCTGGCTCGATTAAGCTACTACTCGACTCGATTAAATTTTTTTTTTTTTTGGAAGGGTGTATATATATATATATATATATATATATATATATATATATATATAGGGTCAGGTTCACGTGAGACCAAGCTGTTTCCGTGAGACCGCGTGAGACCAAGCCTTAAAACATGAAACTTCACACCGAAACACTGTAAAGGTATAAAACATTTGAATCTTCATAATGTAATCACACTATGAAGGTAAAAAACCTAAATCAAGTTAAAAAAAAATCAAACCTTCACAGATAAAAGACTGTGAAGGTATATCCGAACCTTCCCAGTGAAGACGCTGTGAAGGTAAAAAAAACGAACATTCACAGCGAAAAATACCGTGAACGTAACATTTACGGTGTTTTCCCTATGAAAAGTTCGATTTTTTTTACCTTCACAATTTTTTGATGTGAAGTTTCATACTTTAAAGTTTGGTCTCACCGGTCTCACGAAAACTGCTTGGTCTCACACGAACTTAAGTCTCTCTCTCTCTATATATATATATATATATATTCTTTTAAGTGGGGCAAAGCAAGACAAAATTTACAAAATCTTCTTGTGTATGTTTGACAGAACATTAGAGACTCTATATCCAAATGTTTGTCTGGTAAGCGTTTATCGGTAGAAGTCAACACTATAATTTATTTTATCGAGTAAAATTGTGGTACATGAAGATGATATTGTATGCAACAATTTACCCGGTAAGCGCTTACCTGGTTAGAGTCGTCACCCTAACTTTTAGGGGTAAGACTCTTCATCTTTATCATTGCTCTTACCGGGTAAGATTCTTGGCACTTGCCACGTTCATCCGGTGAGAACAATTACCTGGTAAACAAGCGTTTAATAAATGACCCCTAAGTCATGATTAGAGGATGATGTCACTCATGACCACACCGTTACAAAAATACTTTATTTATCTCATCAAATACGTTAAAGTAAAATAAAGATGATGGAACAAAATTAATAAATTACTAAATTATATATTTCAAATTAAAATCCTAAAACCTTCTAAAATTGTTTCACCTGTATTAAGATCATCTATCGTAAACTTTTGAAGGGTAACCCCAAGACAAAAAGACAGTTTTGAAACTTTTATTTCCACCCCCAGACAATAAGAAGATTGACAAAATAGGTCCAAAGATTTATAGGTAGACCCAAAAACACGTGATGAACACATCGCTTTTGAATTAAAAAAAAAACATGGGACAAGTGAAGCAGCACAAGGTACAATCAAGTAATAGCCCATTAGGTTTGATCCGTGAACACCAATGGCCCATAACATGTGAACTTAAAAGTTAAAACCTAACAAAATTTAATACCACATGCATATCCTCCTATACAAACACGATTCATTGTGGCCCCAAATGACTCCAACAACTCGTATCTTATGTCTTCTTCAAACGCATACAAACAGATTTCAACCTTCCAATAAGCCAGCCCCATTAGGCCATCATTGGACCAATGTCCTTACCCCATTTATGTGGGTATTAAGGATGTGTTATCTAGAGAGACGGGACCAGACATAACTGGATTAGACAGACGGGAGTGAGGTATTATAAGAGGAAAGCATTGTGGAAGCCTGGAAGGCTTTAAGGTTTTAATTTGACACGAGTAGTTTAGTAAATTTACAATTTTGTTTCATCTTCCCAACCAGGTCCTATCCAAGTCTAATGTCGATGCCATACATGGGAACAAGTTTTTGTACTGTCATATCTCGTCATCTCCTGCGTACCAAACGTACCCCACAATCCCACATCTACCTCTCATTTTCCTGCAGCCCGTGTATGCCAGAGCACAATGAGCCGGCATGGCACTTCTAAAACCCATCCCGTGTAACCCTAGTAAAAAGTAAAAAAATCGAACTAACAAAAATATTTAATCATTTACGAGAGTGGAACAATTTGAAAGAAAACTAAGGTCTTAAAAGGTGCTACTTTATAGTAACATTTAACGGAAAGAAAAAAGAAACAATTTGCAGACAGGTCAATCACAGGTATATTTTCGATGATAGTAGTCATGATTCATGAAACAGATTCTTGATGTTGGGGCATGATATGTTCTAAGAGATGTGTATCATATGAAGTTTTCTTGCAATGCAATGAGATGAAATACGATGTCTGAATCGTAAAATCAACAAATATATAACTAGAAAACACAGATCGCGGATTTGAGTCTTAATGGTTTGTTGAATTAGCTCTTGTAATACTAAAACAATCCCACCAATTGTGTATATCCAGTCGTATTAGATTACAGAACACCGCACCAACATTGCTCATACGATCATGTAACTCTTATTCTTTTATTAGTCTTGAATCAAGAGAGACGGTAGAGAGGGACTTAGAAGCAAGTACCTATACGTTTTTGAGTCGTTAATCATGAAGCTCTTCGGTCTTTTTGTCCTTGGACAAAAGGTACCATCCAAGAGCACTAAGACCAGTTACAACACCAGCTACAACTGCATAGTTCCTGTGATCATCTGTTGATACTCCAGTTTTTGGGGAAGTGGACTCGCTTGCTTTTGCATCAGCTCCAGTACCTGAACCACCTGCAGTTGCTGCGGGTGTCTCTTCAGGTTTAGGGCCCTGAATCGCCAAGCACAAATGTCAAAGATGGATACATGCATAGCCAGTGCTGTAACTTCGCTCCATCAACTTAGTATTATGCCAAGAGTGTAGATGGCATGCAGATTGCTTGAAAATTGTAAACATTTGAGTCGACACCTAGTTTCAACCAAATGTCTAAAATACCCTTTAATATTTACAAATAGGAGAATCTTGTGAATTCAGATCAACATCATTGATTCTTTGTAATGTAACATTGGAGATTTTCAGTTTTAAAGTTGCCAATAAAAATGAAATGTTGCGATTTTTAATGGAATGGAGAGTAAATCGACACACACACAGTCAGAGAGAGAGAGAGAGAGAGACCTTTTGTGCAAGCTTCTCCAATTTCTCTCGCTCAGTTTTCTGCAGGAGCAATGGAGAAACTTAGATAACGACAAAAAGAATATCATCTAATTATCCAAGTGTTAAGGGCAGTACAAATATATCATAAAAATCATAATCTGGCCTCGTGACTGCAAATAAAAAGAAAGTTAAAATTCAAGTGACTGAACCTGCAGATTAAGCATCTATCCAGATATGGGTTTTGTAATTTAATCAAATAAATTAAACCACACATGACGACCACATAATAAACACAATGTCAGTTAAGACAGAATAGGCACATGGAAAAGGGATCAAGGCATTATTGTTGCTGGTAGTAATAAAAAGTTTAAAAAGATACAGGGATTTTGCTTTTTGTTCACAGATGGCCATAACCTCAATATTCAAGTGTATTTGTGTTACAGTGGCTGGCCAACATGTTTACTCAGGATTCCAAAATGTGAACTGTGCCAACTGGGAACCTTTATATACTTCAAAGACATATCAAGAGGTGTAAAAAAAGGTGATCTAAATTTCAAAGATAACAAACATTTGCTCCATTATGGCCATGAGTGCAAGCAACAGGGAGATGAGAGAAATATTTTGTTACATTGGGGACTCTACTGTTATTTGAGTAACACAGCCATGGAGCAATGGGTAACATGTCATAGAATAGCACCCATAGACTACAAATATGGATTCAGACTGTCATCTCTTTTCCTGTAACATTGTTATTCATTATGTCGCCATAGGTTAGCTTTTGTATCCTCTCCAACAGGAAAGTGAACTACTCTTTGCAATATACATATGCAACAAAAAAGACCATAAGAACCAGAAAATCTACATTATGAACCTTGGACCCACACCAAACTTCTATTTATGAAGGACTTGAAGTGCAAAAGGTAGATGAAAGTGAACCATTTCTCATGAGGGAGGTTTCTCTTGCTCAATCACATAAGAATATGATTCTTGGATGAATTTTTTGCAAAGGGTAATCAGATATCTTTCCCACATTTATCAATATCATTTTAAGAGACTTTGTTACTTGGTCGTCGCATAGATATCCTTGCAACATGATAGGTAAAGATACATGCGCTCAGCTATTGATCATATGAGCTACCCTTTGCTTTGCTACATACATATACAACAAAAGCGACCATAACAACCAGAACACATAAGATTCTGACACCTAGGATCAAACTAAAATTTTGCAATGGTTAGCACACACCTTCCCAAGGATATGTATAGCATGTGCATGGTAGCATAACATAGCTGAAACATACAACTAAACCAAAACTCATCAACTCATAAATTGCAGTGACCTAGGCACGTTACTAGGAAACCTACTGTGAACTTATTCAACCTCTCCACATCAATTATCCAGATAAGAACTACGAACTATTTGTCTTCTTTCATACATAGGCTGTCCATCTCCACAAGTCGTAACAATTTCATATCCATCTTACAAAAGTTGAGGCCTAGGTAAAAAAACTAGGCCTCAGGACTTGAGGCTCACCTTCTATCAGCATATCTCCCTTGCATATAATTGGAAACACACATAATGCACTTGCATTCGAAGCTCAAGGCTAAACAAAAAGCACAGGGTGCAAGTTAAAAAACTTTACAGTTTGTGACCATTTGTGGGGGTTGTCATTTCATCAACTGTTTGTGAAACCAACTAAACCAATTTTAAACCATTATACTAATCATGCATATACGAAAAGACAAATCATGACAATGTTTTTGCTCCTTAGAGACATCAGATGATAGTATTCCTCTGATGTCTCCAAGCCGGCCATAATAGAATCGCAGGAAATAATTTAAGGAAGTCATTTTTTCCTATTTATACTCCAGCCTCCAAGGCTCTTTTTTCACATTCATGGAGACAAAAACATAACAAAGTCCTATAAGAACCGCTTCGGAAAACAGCAAATTCCTTCCAAAATTTTCTTACATATATATATACACAAATTATAGGTTTGTAACCAGCTAAATTGATTGATTAGGAGAGAGTTCAAGGGAAATATGAGAGTAGAAAAGTGACGCTAGTGATAAAGTGATTCTCATCCCAATGACTATGAATAGCATAAGAGGGTCCCTAATATCCTTCATATAAGAACCTAAACTCATAAGCCAACCAAGTAATTTTGTGAAAACAGTTCCAAAAGCAACTAGAAACATCAAATAAACAATGCAAGCTTGCAAACACCTTAAATGAGCTACAGCACAAAGAAAGGATAAGCAGAAACTTTGAAACCATGTAATGTCATGTTAAGGATATATCTGAAGGAAACGAAATTATTAGCTGGAAGAATGACAACAAGTATAAACAGAGATTTCCGTGAAAACGTCCATGTCATGTGTGTATGAGCATGGAACAGCCAAAGCAAGTTTACAGTATGATCATATGTAAGTTACTCATAGAGCTTGCACCAGTCGCAATAGAGAGTCACCTTGATGTAGACATTCTCTGCAGCCTTCTCCTCCTCACCAAGTACTTTGCCACCACTTGAGAACCTGCGAGATACATATCTAAACACATGTCTTGTCGCCATGGTAAGGTGTCTTCAATCGCTGTCACTTCAAAAATAAGAAATAAAAAGCATAATCATCCACCATAAGTTTGAATGATAAATCTTTTCTCAAACAAGATTGATTTGATATGGCAGCTAGTTAATTCAGTAATGATATGCTTATTTTAACAATTGTCGATGCTTGTAGAGTACATTACTTTTAATGCAAAAATTGGACGCCATCTTTCCATTGACATAGGCATAGCAGATGCATGCCTCAATTATGTTTGAAAATTTTCAAAGCAATGCAAAACCAGATTTGGGAAGTTACTTTACTGGGGATTATATTCCACACTTATTAACACATGGTTAAACTTAGGTAAATTGATTCAAATTTATGGTATCTTCAACTATATGCTCTTAATCCTAAGTGAAATTTTGCTAAATAACATAGAACAATAGCATGTCAAGGAGATAACTCTCCACAAATGGTCATACCAAATATTATAATAATTAATACCATGTCATGATAACTTAACAAAATTTCATTTCCCACAACCATTTGTTTATCCAAATTCCAACATGAGTATCAGTTTCTGTGGACCAAGAGGAAGCACTAACAAACCCTATCTTCGATTTTGCCAAGAGATCATGTTTATGTGTTTTCTAAGTTGGACATATGCAACTCATCAATGCATTCACTATCTTCAGACAAAAAATGCCATTGACTTCATGACTTGTAATCAACATTCGACCAAAATCAATTTTGAAATGAGTTCCAATTTTGACAAAGAAAATATTCAACTACCATCCTCCTAATCACTATGTAGCTGAAAATACAATAACTATTCACACACACACTCACACACATCCAGAACGTGGAGGTGCCGATTCCCTCGTACTGTATTTTACTTTTGCACAGGAAGAGCACCTGAGCAATTTTCCCTACCCTTCTTCACAGATTTTTGAGGCACACACATGTGTGTATATGTGCAACAAACATGAACACATATTTGGTAAGTCCATCGGAGATCAATTTAAAAAAAGAAACAGGATTATGATTTGTAATCAGACTGTAGGAATTGAAATGTAGAAGAAACTATCATTGAACTAAATTGTTAATCTGCGCCAATGAATCTGGATCGAGTATCTAAATTTGCAGGATAAGCGTGAAAAAATTAAGATCATTACAGATAAATGCTTACCAGAGATTATAGATCGAGAGGTTTTGGGTTTAAAATTGGTCGGCTGGGAATTTGGAACAGGAAAAGCGTATCGTAGTCTCCAACTCTCAATCATGAAAGAGAAGACCGATCCTCACAAAAATTCATCCAATTGGGCTTTTGGCCCAAATAATCCGTGGCTCCATGGCCGAAAATGGTCCCGGGCCTGGTTGGGTTGGACCCTGTGATCAAATTTGGGTTGTCTCGAGTCGGGCCAGGCCGGATGCAATTATCAAATTAGGGTTGGCCCGGCTTGGGACCGATTTGGATCGGTTGTAGGATCGTTATGGCTCCACGGTTTGGAACTTGTTATGTTTCTTACAAAAATTTAATGTTTGGCCCGAGATTGGGTATAAAACAAGGATCGGGACCGAGACCGTTTATACATATTTTTGTAGAAAACTAAGTTTTGGTCCCCGTGGTTTATTAAAATATTTGAAAGTAGGAATTAAGCTTTGATAACTCTAGAAACCGTCATCATGGTTTTCATCTTGCTCTGAAAGTGGTCCTTCTTTACAAACTCTATTAATTTTCTTTTTTAAAGACAGGGGTATTTTTGTCCAGTTAAGTTTCCTTTATTTTCTTAACATGGGCCATTAAATAAAAACCATTTTTATTCAATCCAAATTACCAGTTGAAGAAGTCGACCCCTGTTCAAGCATGGATCAAAAAAACTTCTGATATATTCAAAAACAAAATTAAGCTTTACTTTACTTTTCAAATAATTTACGTATTTATTATTTTTGCTATTTTGTCTTTTCTCTGACCACCACCTACATATATAGGGGTGTGCAGAAATTCAACCGATCCAATTAGAACCGACCGACAATAATTGGATATCCAATTGTAATTGGATCGGATCGGGTTGAAAATCTCAACATCCAATTTGGATCGGTCGGTTCTTGGATGACAGTCCAGAACCGACCGAATCGAACCGACCAACATCCAATTACCCATCCGATTACCATCCAGTTTTCCATCCAACTATCATCCAATTATATTTTTTTTGCAATTTTCTTAAATCAAAATTTGTTTTGTGTTAGTTTTTGAATTTTTTAGTCTCACATACGTTGGTTTTAACACAAACTAAAAGTAATTAATTAGAACATTGCATTAAATTAACACGTTGGATGAATCCGATTTGATCATCCACTGGATGTCGGATGGATCCAATCCGATCCAATAGATATCCAATAAGAATATACAATGGATATCCAATAAGAACATCCAATGGATGGAACCGAACCGATCCAATCATCCATTGGATTGGAAAAATCCAACATCCAATGGATGATTGGATCGGTTCGGTTGGAAAAATCCAACATCCAATGGATGATTGGATCGATTCAGTTCCCCTCACATCTATTGGATGTCAACCGATGAACACCCCTATACATATACATATGCAAACCCACCCGTAAACTTTGCATCTCACCTTCTAACTTTCAAAATACCAATGACAATGTCAGCCAACACCCCTCACACCCTTCTACTAAAAAAACCTAGCATCTTAAAAACCTCAACCCCAACCACCCTCGGCATCCACCTCTTCCCAATCACATGTGCCACCACCAAACCCATCTCAATCGAATGCTCTTACTCCGCCAACATCGTCGCACCACCCACCTCTGCCCAAGATCGGGTTTTCAATTTCACCGTCGGACCCGCCACCCTGCTGGAAAATGTCCTCTTGAAAGCCGAATCAGAGATGTACAAATGACGTGGGACTGAGATTTGAATTTTTCTTTACTTGCAGTTGCATCAAAAAATTTATGGGCTTTGAGTTGCATCTCAAAAACAAATTTAGTCATAAACTAGGAATTGCAGAAACAGGTTTGATACCTACCAAGTGCAGGGTTCTAGCAATAATTGTTGATCGACGAGTTCTTCAATGGATTTCACTCTCATCAATGGATTCTGCAATCAAGGGTTTTGATCGACGAGTTCTTCAACAGGGTGTCGTTTTGAATCGATGGATTTTTGAATCAATCAGAAGGGTTTTTGAATCAATGGAATTTTGATTCGATGAATAGGGGGCGACTTCTTCAACTGGTAATTTGGATCGAATAAAGATGGTTTTTGTTTAATGGCCCAGGTTAAAAAAAATAAAGGAAACTTAAATGGACAAAAATACCACTGCTTTTAACAGAGAAAATTAACAGAGTCAGTGAAGAAGGACCACTTTCAGAGCAAGATGAAAACCATGAGGACGGTTTATAGAGTTATCAAAACTTAAGTCCCACTTTCAAATATTTTAATAAACCACGGGGACCAAAATTCTGATACCTACTTTTGCAGTTCCTAGTTTATGACTAAATTTGTTTATGAGATGTAACTCAAAGCCTCAAAAATTTTCGATGCAACTGCAAGTAAAGAAAAATTCAAATCCCAGTCCCACGCCAATTGTACAGCTCCGATTCGGCTTTAAAGAGGATATTTTCCGGCAGGGTAGCGGGTCCGGCGGCGAAATTGAAAACCCGATCTTGGGCGGAGGCGGAGGTAGGTGGTGCGACGATGTTGGCAGAGTAAGAGCATTCAATTGAGATGGTTTTGGTGGTGGCGTGTGTGATTGGGAAGAGGTGGATGCCGAGGGTGGTTGGGGTTGAGGTTTTTAAGATGCTAGGGTTTTTGAGGAGAAGGGTGTGAGGGGTGTTGGCTGACATTGCCATTGCTAGTTTGAAAGTTAGAAGGTGAGATGCAAAGTTTAAGGGTGGGTTTGCATATGTATAAGTAGGTGGTGGCCAGAGAAAGGACAAAATAGCAAAATTAATAAAGACGTAAATTATTTGAAGAGTAAAGTAAACCTTAATTTTGTTTTTGAATCTACCATAAGGGTTTTTGATCCATGCTTGAACAGGGGTCGACTTCTTCAACTGGTAACTTGGATTGAATAAAAATGGTTTTTGTTTAATGGCTCATGTTAAGAAAATAAAGGAAACTTAAATGGGCAAAAATACCCCTGCCTTTAACAGAGAAAATTAATAGAGTTAGTGAAGGAGGACCATTTTTAGAGTAAAATGAAAACCATGAGGACGGTTTTTAGAGTTATCAAAGCTTAAGTCCTACTTTCAAAGATTTCAATAAATCACGGGGACCAAAATTAGAGTTTACTCTAAATTATATAAGAAGTATTCAATATTTCTATAAGATTTTCAAGTTTTTTTAACCAAAAACTTTTAAGTTTTTTTTTTTAAGTTTAAAAAGTTCTTTTTAAAGTTTTTGCAAGTTTTTTTAAATGTTTCAATATTAAATTTCAAAAATCGTAATTATAAAAAATGTATAATATTTTTGTGGAAAAAAGATTTCAAAAAAGACTTCAAAAAAGACTGGCCATCGTTTTCCTTGAACGTCGTTTTCCTCTTTCAAGACTGGCCATCAACACTTCGACCCTCTTCCCTTATGTGTTGACCCCCTTCCCAAACATTTTGTGATTACAAAACCATGTTTTTTTTCTCACTCGTCACTTAAAACTTTACTCGGCACCAAAAGAGCAAAATCCACTATGTCTTTTTTAACGCAAAGACCATTGTTTTTACCAATCTTGACAATGATAGATTCTTTAGTTCTTGAGATTATATAACTCTCATACAAAAAAAGTTGTAAATCTCTTTGACAATGGTCTCAAAAGTAACAACTGTGTGAGTTGATAGTTGAAGTTTCTATGAAGAAAGATACTCTTCGATTTCAACCAATGGTCGGAGGAGTCATGACGCAAAAGTATGGGAAGAGGGGTTACGATGGAGCGGTTAGGAAGGAGGGGTCATGGTAGGAACTAGGAAAGGGAGGGGGGGGGGGGCACTGTGTGGTCCGGAGAAATTGAAGAGGGGGTCGGAGCTACGGCTCATTAGGCAAGATTTCATACCTATGTGTGTTTGTAATATATACATGAAAATAATAATTTATTATAATATACATTTAAAAATAATAATAAAAATTTGAGAAATAGGGCAAATGACCAAAAGACAATTCTTATATATTGTTAATATATTTAAATTTAAAACTTGATTATTTACTATTTTCTATCGATTCTAATAATATTGATGATTAAACTTAAAACTAGGAGTGTGCAACGGACGGGTCGGGTCGGGGATCCAGAACCGAAAACCCGATCGGATATTCGGGGGAAGAGAGAGGCCCCGAAACCCGACCGATAACTAGCTCGGATATTCGGGTTCAGGTGGGTCGGATATGCGGCCTTTTTTTCCTTGGGCTGATAACTTGTATGATTGATAGAAATCAACATTCAAACTCAACAAGTAAACAACCATAGAAATCAACATTCAAAACCCCAAAATAACTAAATAAGAAATTAAGAATCACAAAGCAAAACCCCAAAATAAGAATCAACAATCAAGAGTGAAAACTGAAAAGAGTGTAGTCTACGACTCTACGTAGAGACTAGAGAGAGTAGAGAGTGTATTGTACAGTGGGTCGCCGGAGGAGATGAATCTACAACGATTAGAGGATGTGTGGGTGCGTCGTGCGTCCTGCGAGGCTACGAAGTGAGAGAGGCAGAGAGGTTCGAAGTTCGTCTTCAAATGAATCTGAGTGAAATTGAAATTACTCAAATTAGGTTTACAATTTATATTTATTAAATATAATAAAAATAAAAAAGCTGCTTTTATTTTCTCGGATATTCGGGTCAGACGGGTTTGGGATTTGGGTACCCAACCCGATCCTACTATACCCGATAATATTATCGGATCGGTTAACTTTGGGTTCAAATATATCGGATATCGGATGGGAAGCATAATTACGAGTCGGGTCGGGTTTCTCGGGTTGTACGGGTTCTGCTCACCCCTACTTAAAACTTGAGCCAATTTCCCTTCAAATAATCACATAATTATTTGTTTTAAAGTTTAAACCATTGGGCAAACGAAACCCATCCGACGTGGAATAGTCAATAAAATTGTGACGTGGCATAAGATGATTTGCTCAAGGTACGTGGAAGGTCAAACCCAGAAATCTTCTAACAAGCGCCGGAGATAGACACACCTCCGCAATCATACACCCCCGCCATCTTCTCCGCCCCGATCGGAAACATACAAAAAGCCCCCACTAATGGCGCTGCGTGCGACGGTGTTACGGTTTCCGTCGGATCCGGACGCTCAGGAATCGTCGGGGCTGCCCTGGGGAGTAACGGTAACGCCGTTCGCCTCCAAGGACGAGAACGGTAACTCGCCGGTGTACGGATCGGGAGGAGATTTAATCCCTAGGTGCGAGAATTGCTGGGCGTACTACAACACGTACTGTGACCAAGATCAGTGGGCATGGACTTGTTCCCTATGTGGAACCCTAAATGGCCTCTCCTCTGAAACAATTGCTCGTTACTCTCTTCCCGAATCTGCTCCCGAGAATATGTCTTCCTTCGTCGACCTCGAATTGCCTCGTAATCTTCACAGTTTCTCTATTAATCTATCTACATATACAAAATATATTTGTATGGATATATCAATGACAATATTCATACATATTTAGTTACCTTATGCATTGTTCTATTTGATTATGGATTGCGGAATTGGAATTGAGAAGTGCTGCTAAATTGAACCGATTAAGCTTCAATTGCGAATCCAGACCTGAAAATTAATGCTCCTAAATCCTATATGAGAGAAGTGGAGGATGGATATTTCTAGGTTAAGTCATTTTTCTTCCATGTCAATGCAAATGTGGACTAATACAAGAATTAGGAAATGTTTTTTGCATCTAAAGCGGCTTAAATCTGTTGATCTGAAGTTATTGAGTCTGTTTTAGTTATAGCTTTCAATATTCATGTGTAATACTCGCTCCATGTCGATGCAAATGCAGCCGAATGCAATTGGTGACTGTTTTTGCACTAAGGTCATTTAATGTTTTTTTTGTTCTGAAGCTATTAAGTCTTTTGATTATAGATTTCAATATTCATGCTTAAATACTCATCTCTTTATATGTTGTAGTGGAAGGTTCCGAGGAGGATATGGAAGCCCGGCCTGTTTATGTTGCTGCTATTGACCTGGCATGTAAGATTTGACTGTACTTGTTCTTTTATTTGAATCATTATCAAATGTACATGTTTTAAGCATCGGCATAAAAGATGATAACCATGATATGCATCGTTGGACAAGTATCATTAAGTAGATGGAATGGTTGTACTTATTTGTTTCTGACAGTTTTTCATGAAATGCTAATGATTAAGATACCTTACAATATGTACTCCAGTTTACGAAGTTGTGATAGAATCTGCTTGCTAAAGCAGTAATTCCTGGTAGGCTCAGTTTAAAAGCTGGGACAGTCTTGTTTGACATGCTAAGTTTGTTATCTGATTGCTTTTTGTTTCATTTCCTTTTTCTGAAGCTGACAAGTGCAACCAGCTTCTTCTGATATGAAACACCAATGTGTATGATTAATTATTCTACCAATTATTGTTGCTGAAGCAATATGAATCATCTGTCTTTTTGATATGGAGGTTCTATTTAAAACCACGAAGCGCCTTTTAGTAGACGTCTTTATTCTTAATCACAATTTACTGTGATCACCTTCTCTCTTCAATTTTTAACTGAAAGTTATATCCAACTAGCTAGTTTCTTTGATTAATGGTGACCATTTTATTTATATTTATAGACAAGTGAACAGCAATAAAAGATATCGTTTTGATACTCAGAGTTGCACGTGTAAAATGTGGAGCACAACCACTTGCTTCTATCCTGTTTCATGAGGGTAGCCCTAGATGTGTAGTCATTCCTTCTTATTGATTTATGATTGGTAAAAATGAATGTGTATGCTGGAGATGATAATGTGAGAAATTGAAATAGCTGTGTGGTAAAAAACTAGTTCATACCAACATATGTATTCAAGAATTAAAGAAGACAAAGCAACTCCAAGCAATAGAAAGTAGCAGACAAAGAGAGTTTCAAGGGTGCAAGTTTGAAAAAAGACTAGTTGATTTCATTGGGTAAGCCACTGGTATATGTTAACACCTAAGACATGAAAGGCGTTGCTAAAGGTGGTGCAAGATTATGGGTAGCATGGTCATTAATAAATGACAATCAAGAGAATATAGCTGCTTTTGATCATTTATATATCAATTTGCTAAGAGAAAAGAGATGTATTGTTATCCTCAGCTTCTCTGGTCACTCTTTTGTAGCACTTAAGACTATTACTGTTTCAATGTATGGCTATCTTCAACTTCGTTGCAGTCTTATTTATACGAGACATTTCTATCTGTGCATCACATGTATTTTAAGTTATCTGAGATGAACTTCTGCATGTATGTAATCAATATTCACTTATTCTTTTCCAGCCTCAGAAGAGTTTTTAGAACTTACGAAAAGTGCTTTGTTAGCTGCTTTGGAAGGTTGGTAATTCTAGTTTTATCATCGAAGACTCTTAATGCATACATGCTCCAATGAATTTTGAATGCTAAACTGTAGTTTATTATAGCTCTTGCGCCGGGGTCTCTTTTTGGGCTTGCTACATTCAGCCACAAGTTAGGTTTGTATGATGTGCAAGGACCTATTCCGGTGGTGAAAAATGTATTTCTACCATCAGATTCTGATGGAACACTACCGATTGAGCTTGAAGATGCCATGCCATTGTTTTCTTTTTTGGCTCCAGTAAGTTCAATGCCAAAATTTACTCCAGCCTTCATATAATTTTATGCTGAGTTTTGAAGGATCCATTTGCAAAAAAGCCAAGTGATCAGATCTTAAATTCCCATTATATTTGCTACAGGTAGAAACATGCAAGGACCGTATTGCATCCGCACTCGAAACATTAAGACCAACGTCATCCTGGGACAGTACAGGTTCTGGACAAGGATTAGATAGAATTTTGCTGGGGGGACGAGGTTTTGGGCTGGCAATGGAAACACTTATCTCATACCTTGGATCTGAACATGGCAACACTTTTGCATTAGGTTTGGTGACTTCCATGGTTTGATTCTAGATTACTAATGCTCTACTACTTGCAAAACAAAAATATATCTTGATGGAAAATACAAAGTTTTTCTCTTCTAAAATGAAATCATGTGCAGCCAGAATATTTGCTTTTCTATCTGGACCCCCTGATTATGGACCTGGCCAACTGGACACAAGAAGATATGGTGAGCAATATGCTAGTAAAGGAGAGGATGCTGAGCTTGCTTTACTTCCTGAGCAGACACCATTTTACAAAGATTTGGTACTAATCTGAATTTTACTGACAGAGTTTTGTTCTTAAAGTGATATGTATTTGAGAAATGTGGGTATTTACATATATTTTACAGGCTGCTGTCGCTGTTCAAGCAGGTGTTTGCATAGACATACTTGCTGTTACAAACGAGTACACAGATTTGGCATCTTTGAAGTTTCTTAGTATTGATAGTGGAGGCTCGTTGTTTCTATACCCAAGTACTGATGATTCAACACTTCCTCAGGACATGTAAGTATTGGATACCTGAAATAAGTATTGAACTTCAGTATGGATCACAAAACAAGTTTACATGTCTTTGTCAGTCCATATAGCTGCTATATTATTGGTGCATCTAATCTCATGTAGGTAAATTCAAAAGAATGACATCTCAAATTATATGTTTAGTTTATACAAGGCAAATCACTTCTTTTGCAGGTACCGAATGTTAAGTCGTCCATACGCCTTGAATTGCATCATGCGGTTGAGGACATCATCTGAATTCAAACCTGGGAATTCGGTGAGTGGTGGTTCATTCAAGTGCAGAGCTCTCATCTTGTTCTGCTTTGGTCATGCTTCTAATACGTACATTATTTGTCTGCAGTATGGTCATTTCTTCCCTGATCCACAGTACGAAAATGTGCAACATGTTATTTGTTGTGATTCGTATGCTACATATGCTTATGACTTTGATTTTGCAAATAATTATGGATTTTCCAGGTAAAACTTCATATTCCATGTTGTCCTTCTAGTTTCATATTTTGTTCTTACCTGGTGGGAATTGGGATGAGGTGTTTTATCTCGAGTAGCTTCTGCTGTACAACTTAGATAAGCATGCCTTGCAGACTTGCAGTTCCCTAATCTCAAATGGCAATGTTCTCTGATGCTGTTGCAACTATCTTGAGAAAATTTAAACCCTGACTTGTTGGATCATTTTATGCTGCAGACACACTTCTGAGCTCCCGATGCTACAGTTGGCTTTCCAGTATACTGTTGTTGTTCCCCCACAGGAACTTCCAACTCCAGGATCAGCCTTGACAAGTAGGTATGTGTGTTTGTGCCATGTTTTTCTATGTTTTGCCCTGTAAGTAATAAATTGATGTAGCTAAGAACTCTTGTTTTTTTTTTCAACTGACAAATTCAATTAATTTTCGTTATAAATAGCTGTTCTACTTGCCAGCCAATCAAGATTTAAGCCTGAGCTGTGTGTGTATTGTTCTTTTTTCTCACTAAATATTATGTCTTTGGGTACCTTTTTGTTTACATCAATGTAATGTGTCTACACAGATCGAAGTATACCATTAAAAGGCGCCTTAGAATTCGAACTATGCAGTTCGGGGTTGCTCATAACATCAATGAGTTATATGATAGTGTCGAGCATGAAGTTGTTCTTTCAATACTAGTTCACAAGGTAATGTGGTATTTGCAACCTTCATATTTGTCAATCTTATCTCAATCATTCTGATCTTCCAGAATATAGTACCTAATTCAATGACCATGATGACCCTGTTTTTTAATGCTATAAGGTGCGGGTGACACAAAAACTGACATGTTTTCTGGGGAAGCATGTCAGCTTGTAATCCTGGTTGCTCTTTTAATTGTATTGCATCTCACATATTGCCTCGTATAATCAACGTCTAGTGATCACCACATTTTGATGTGAAAGTTGGCATGTTGTCATCTCAAGCTCTAATGTGCCCTCCCTTCACAGGTCATACTAGCCTCACTTAGTGAAGGAGTTCGAGAAGGCAGGATGTTACTACATGATTGGCTTGTAATTCTTACTGCTCAGTATAATGATGAATGCAAAAATGTTGCCAGCGGGTATGGGAGCTCAACAGGCTCACTTATCGATGTCACATTCTCTCAATGTCCACAATTACAGCCATTACCTCGACTAGTCTTTGCTTTGCTTCGAAATCCTCTTCTGCGTTTCCATGAAGAAGGCATTCACCCAGATTACAGGATATACCTTCAATGCTTGTTCAGGTATGTCATATTCTACATTGTTGTAATTTTGCACTTAACAATTTTATGCGACCATGAGAGTGAAGTTAAAGAAGTGATTATTTACCAATGTTTATTAATCATCAAGATGGTAATGATGCTTTACTGGATTTCTTATTGGTCCTTTCTTTATGTGAGTAGATATACTACTGAACAACAGGTAGTTTAATAAGGAGACCTTATGTAAGACCCAAAATCTTCAGCGAAATAAAATTCGAAATTACTGCAATAAGATGGCTATAAATGGATAAAACCTGGGTATAAAACCTACTACAGACAACCCAAATGTATCATCCCAATCGAATGGGGAAACAATACTGAAATCATTACACTTAATCGAATGAAGGATAAACTAACAACCTAACAATCTAACTTAAATAAGAAGGATTGATATCGGGTGTTGCTATTCTTCCAAAAGGTATGATCACAAATCCCAAGAATGCCGGTCTATACTTCTCCCAAAAGACCGATCTTGACCCCAAGGCTAGTCGCTCAGTCCCGACAAACCCCACCGGAAGCTTGACCTGTTATACATGTCATTTTAAGAAAAAGTGTTAGGCTAAAGCCTAGTGAGATCAAACATTTGCAGTTTAGGAAATAACATAAAAGTGAGTAAAAGAGTTACCCCTTTTTCTTTTAGAATACGACAATAATGGAAATAATGACAACAATGCTCTTTGAAAATATAACATATACCTCTTGGGTTAACGGGGGTGTCCCGCATACTAACCCGAATGACGGAACACAAAAGTAAGCCATTCGATGGGTCAGTAAAGCCAATAAACACATAAAGTACACGCAAGGGATGTCAGGCTCAGTAGCTTTAAACGTACACCCACGGAAACTCGAGTTCAACCCCGTCGGGTTCCTATGTCGAGCCCCTCATCCAATATCGTAATACTTGAGCACGAAGGATTTATACCTCACCCGGAACCTAACGTGCAGCACGTAGGGCTTAAACCTCACCCGGAACCTACGTGCCTCGACGTGGAAAACTAGCCGTCCCAACGCCGGAACAATAATAACCAAATACGGGGTCATGACTCCCAATGCATCAATTAAGCCAAATAACACACATAAGACTCAACAAATAATCCCAATAATGGTTAATATGAAATACAGGATAAGAAAGGTGTTTTCCACAAAATCCACTCCCATGGTTTATCAGGAGATCGCTAGCCAAAGTATAAGTAATTCCTTTCTTTCCAAATCTCCAAAATATGAAGTGAGTTCAATATGCAAACTTATCAGCAGTTAACCACAATACCAACATTTTCAAAATTATAAGTTATGCATGGTAATACCATGCACTCAAAAGTATAACCCAAGTAATAACTAGTCAAAGAACATTAATAAAGTTCATAAACCATCATTTCTCCAAAATCAACACAAATACTAATATCTCCAAAATTAGGTTTAACAAAATGTTCTACAACTCCAAGTATATAAAAGAGGAGATAATAGGTATTCAAAATCCACCTTTTGACATGTATAAGGTTTGGTAAAAAGTGTAAGAACTCACCTTTGTAGGGTTGTATTCGAAACCCTAGAACTCAAAACTTATGGAGGAGGATCTTCACCAAGAGAGTTAGGTAACCTAGTTAATACCAACAACAACCTTAGGACTTCATTTATGGAGATTAAATGAAGAGAGAGAGATAACTACTCACCTAAGGCACCCAAAATCGCACCAGCTCCCTACTAGCACCACACTTGAACCAAATGAGAGAAAAAAGGGAAGAAACCCGTTTTTAATCGACCAGAGTATCTCCGCGGTTTATGCCGCGACTCCAAGTCGCGGCACAAGTCGCCCGTGCACCTGAACCAGAATCCAACAGTGGGTTACGCGGCTAAGCCGCGACTTGCAACCCGCGAGTAACTCGCGTAAGCCTCTGTGCTCAGCCCAAAACCACTAAAAGCAAGTGCCCCAAACTCGCTCCAAACACCATGCTAACGATAACAGTTGAATGGGAGAGTGCAACATTAAACGATACACGAGGCTAGAAGTTTTATCATTAGATTCTTATGACGAAAATTTCGGGGTGTTACACCTTAAAAGGGTTGCTGTGAGATGCGTATATAATTATCATTAGTTCATTATGTTGTAGCTTAAAGTTTGGAAAGTTTTCGATAACCATGAAATGAACATCACCTAACACGTAGACAATTTTATATGTCAAGAAAGCACGTAATAATATTTTGTACAAGCCTATGGCTGGGAATCCAAGCTAACACTGTTGAAGTAACATATATATGTTGAGAAGTATGAAAAAAAACCAGAAGCTTGACGTAAACCATAAAGATGCGTCAAACATCCATGTCTACAGAGAACTGTCATTAGCTATGGTTTAGATATTCATGTGCATAACTCGAGTTGAATTTGCTTCTTCTGGTTGGCTCGTATTAGCCTGTGCTTTAACCAGTACGAAATGGAACTTGTAATCACACAACCCAAAAGTTTGTTCTTTATCAAGGAATTTTGATTTGCTTTATATGCTTTCTTCACAACGGCATGACACTTCTATTGCTCTCCCATAACCCTGTTTTCATGGTTTAGGCTGCTCCCATTTTGCTTTCATGCTGTAAATTCTGTTTGTGCCTTCTATTCAGAATCCCTCGGTGAGTTGTTTGCTATATCATTGCCTATTAACTAGATAGATTTACCATCAAACAAATGAAAAGATTTGTACAGTACGGGACAGATATGTTGAATTTAACTGTCACTTTAGCAGTCACCGAGGATGAAGTCGATATAAGAGTAGTGTTGCATGTATGTGAGATTGAGTTGTTGATCTAATTCATTTATATTGAATATTTGATTTGATGCTTTATATGGACACTTCAAGTTTTTTTAACACATAGATTCTCTGCTGACAAATACATGCTTTCTGATTTTTTTTTTCCGACTGAGACTTCTAAAGTGATACTTCACTTCAGTGTTCTAATTACACTATCCTTGGAATCATGTTATTTGATTGTCATATGTTGATTATAGCCCCTATTTGAAGGTAATTACTTGAGCTTGATTTCAAACCTTTGATGCAGTGGTCTTGAACCAAGTTCTCTTCACCGTGCAATATATCCTCTATTGACATCATATGCAACTCCTGATAAACTGGCATATCCTCGTCATTCGTTGAGCCGTGCTGCATTGCTGACAAGTGAAAGTCCTATATTTTTCCTTGATGCATTCACAACCCTTATTGTATTTTATTCCTCTACAGCTGACCCTACACTTCCTTATCCTCCACCACATGACTGTAAGTCATTGGCTTTTTTCTTGGAAAAAAAACTTTTCGAGATTGATTTTTCTGCATTCCAAAAAAGAAAAAAAAACTTATTTGACTTTACATTTTAGGTTTATTGAGAACAACAATAAACAAACTGAAGCAAGAGAGAAGCATCACTCCTAGACTGATGTTTATTAGAGGGGGCCAAGAAGATCCCACCCCGTTTGAGAACTATCTAATCGAAGAACAGGATGTCGATGGAAGTGGGTTTGCAAGCGTTATGGGGTTTGTTTCCTTCCTCGAGGAGGTCAGCCAGAGTGTGCTAGAATACATGAAATAGAAGATCTGTACATATTGCTCTCATCACATGGAACAAGATCCCTAAGCAGTTGTTGCAAATGAATCATTTTTGCAGGTACGTTTATTAAGACAAGCTTTGTGTAATAAGGGCTCATTTAACAACTGCCCTTGTATTTAGACTTAGAGATCAGAATTAAAGTTATACACATTGTTTTGGAAGAAGTAACCTGGGTTTCTGTTATATACATTCACTTGCAAAGGGACCTTGTTAGATCAAAATAGTAACATGTTTTTGTTCTTTGCCAATCATTATTTTGCCATCGATATGAACTAGGTTACTTGAAATCGAATTTTCAGTTGTTTTAGAAGATTCTAGATCTCTCATGGTTAAAAGGAGAACAACCTCTCCTGCTCCTCGTCATGCGGGTGCCTTTGAGGTCATTTTAGCATCAGGTTGGAATCTATCGGTATTCATCTTTAGGCATACCGCATACATTTTGGGTGAGGCTCTAGAATCTCATAGGTAAATCGAGTGCACCGAGGGAAATTGGAATAAATATGGTTTTCCTACGATAAAAGGGAAGTTCGTTATCTATGAGATTATCCTGCTTAGTGATAAAGCTCTTGGTTTTCCTACGATAAATATGGTAGGAAGAATATGAATCAACGAGGCAGGCAGGTTTCGTTTCGATCTGAACATGCAATCTTAGGGCTATTCACTTGACACTTATTTGTTCACTTAACACTTATCACCTCTTATCGGGTATAATTAAACATGTATTGCCTCTTATCAAGTAAAAGACACTTACCTGATAAGAGATGCTGATCTTTACCAACAATCTTACCGTACTATTTTGCCATCTTACCCGGTAAATGAGAGTGATGACTCTTACCCGTTAAAACAGTTGCTAAAACAGTTGCACAGTCTTTATTGGTGAACAACTTTTTAGTGTTCTTATGGAGAGAGAAAAAAGGTTGCATACAAGTTCTTTATTTACGTATTTCTTTTAGTCTTCCTGATGTTGTCATATGGGTTTGGTGCATTCTTGCTTAGTCGCTATCGATCTATGCCTCAAAGGGTGTATCCATATACCTTAGTCTAACTGAATTGTTGGCAAGTTTTTTTTTTTTTTTTTTTTTTTTTTTTTTGACAAAAAAATTAAAGAAAAATGGTTTTTCAAACAATCATAAAGTTTTTAAGCTACAATGTTGCATTTAGATCTGTCACATTTGTTTTTCTAATATTTCTTTCATGAAGTTATTTTGTATTTGGTTTAACCTTTTTCAACATTGTGCATTCTAATCAAATTTATTCGGTAATCATTTAAAATTAAAAGATCCGACTAAACCCAAAAAAAACTTAATCGTTTAAACTCCAAGTATCGGATAACCCGATTTTAGTAATTTGATTAAAATCAATGATTCAGCAATGTGATCATTCAACATGATGCTTTAGAGATCGGTTCAATGATTTACCGATTTGCGCATATCATTTATCCATAATACTCTCTCATCCTGGCTTCTTTTTAAATTTTACAAAGATATTGTGACGCTTTCAAGCCTAAAGCAATATGTTGGTCTAGTAACTTCGCTTCCAACCATCATGCCTGATGAGGTATGCCCCACCATCTCAATGATACAAGGATCGTTTCTAATACCATTTGTAAAATTCCAGACTAAACGTCTCAAACGTTGTTCGCTTTAACCACACCTGAACTCACAATTTTAAAACGTGTTGTTGGGCCAACCTGTTGCCTTGGACTTGGGGCGTTACAAAGTTTTTGTAGCATCTCAGGTCAACCGATATTGTCCGTTTTGTCCACACTTGGACTTCTTGTCTTAAAAACACTTCTAATGGATGAGATATTCAGTCCGTTATAAGCCAACATTTGTTCCTCTCCCCAACCGATGTGAGATCTCACAACCTAACCCCCATGGGAGCCGAATGTTCTCTTTGACACAACAGTCTGGTTCCCGGCTCTAATACCATTCTAAACATCTTTGACTAACTGTACCAGATATTATTTTGTTTGTCTACATCTACAGTTCTTTTTTTTTAGAGGGGGACTCACAGTTTAAAACGGGTTAAAAATATTATATAAACCATTAATTATATATATATTAAACAATTTTCTAAATGGAAAATTACTTCTTTTTTCATGGAAGTGGCCGATAGTTTTCATTAAGCAAGGCGATATGTCGCAGAAGGATCCTAAGCGAGTGTTGTTGCGCGTGACTCGACCGAGTTAACTCACCTCCTTCCTCTTCTCCTCCTCCTCCCTCCTCCCAATTTCTTCAAAAACCGCCATTAATTTCACAAAACAAACACACCATTTTCCAACCAATCTCACAAACCCTAGAATACCCAATCTCAATTTAGAGATATGTCGTACCCCCATTACACTACGGGATACAACACCTCTCCTTCTGCACCACCCGTACCGAACCCCCAATCACAACCCAGCGTTGCTTACCCTTACCAACCTCCACCGCCATCTCACCAACCTAATTACGGTCACAATTACGGGCAGCCTCAGAACCCGATGATGACTGGTGGATATGGTGGCCCTTATGGCTACCCGCAGACGCCTTCGTTCCCGCCAGGTACTCATCCGGAAGTCATTCGGAGCTTTCAGATGGTGGATATGGATCGGAGCGGGTTTATAGATGCCAAAGAATTGCAGCAGGCTCTGTCTTCCGGTTACCAGAAATTTAGCCTTCGGACTATCCGGTTGCTTATGTTCCTCTTCAAGAACCCTAACGATGATCTCCGAATTGGTTTGTTTTCGTTTCGTCCTTGATTTGATTATAAATCTATGTGCTGTATTTCAAACTCAAGCCGTGCGATGAACTATTGGAGCTGATTAGGTCAACATTTTGATTAATTGTTGCTTGAATTTCTGATCACAAGACATAAATTAGGCACTCCGAAATACGTTTAAATGTTTAATAATTCGAATAACAACATCAACTGGTCATCTGTATTGATCAACTATGGCTGTTTGGAAGTGGCTTAATGTCATATATAGCTTATTCGCTGTTTGGAAATGGTAAAGAGCCCCTAAGGGGCTGTTTGGAAGTGGCTTAATGACATATATAGCTTATTCGTTGTTTGGAAATGGCTTAATCACTCAGATGTTGGCTTATTTGCTCAGCTCATGAGGGTGAGCTTAATCCATTCAGTCAACATTTTCCGCATCCTACCCCTTCTTCTAAATGATGTTCTATCAGTGATTTTTTTATTTGTTTCATATGAGAGTAAAATAGTCATTTTTGTTATTAGACTGTTAATCCAGCACAAGAAAACAAACAAAAATTTAGTTTAATTCATACAGCCAGCTTAATCCATACCTAGTTTGACGGAAAAAAACAACCAAACAGCCAAGTCTCAATGTTTCATTGAACAATGAACATGAAGTCTTGTCTTTTTATGTAATGTAGTGTCGTGTTTTTGGATTACGATAATTTCATTTAGCGAATTGAACTTGGATTTGTTGTTTGCCTTGATGTTCATCCTCCATATTTAGTTGTATTTATTGTTTCTCAGGTCCCAAAGAATTTGCTGAGTTATGGAGTTGTCTTGGCCATTGGCGGGTAAGTGATCGATTCCATTTCCTTATTGTACGAGAACATAAGAACTTGAAAAATAGGAAAAACAGTGCTAAAATTTGGAAACGTAAACAACAAACAGAAGCAGGTACAAGATAACATAACCGAGGTAGGAATAACTCCACACCCCTAGTCTTACGTATGACTTAGGAGATCTAACTACAAAGCTACCTAGATACGTACAGAAAGATGTAATGAATATTTGGTCGGCCCAGTTGGGCTTGTTCAATAAGTTGGAATTTGGTCGGGATATCCTAAGAATCTGATTACGGGTTGCTTTTTGAATTAAATATCTGGTTGTCGCGTTTCTTGATTATATTTTCTTTTTTGTGGTGGTTAGGGTATCTTTGAGAGATTTGATAGGGACCGAAGTGGAAAGATTGATGCAGCGGAACTAAGAGACGCCCTATACAGTCTTGGATACGCAGTTCCACCGTCTGTCCTACAAGTCTTGATTTCGAAATACGATGAGCAACGGGGGCAGAGAGTTGAGCTATCCTTTGACAGTTTTGTTGAGTAAGGCTAAACTTTCCATATCTGGTTTTATCATTCAATTTTCCCAAATCTTATGATGCATTGCTTGTTTCAATTTTCAGGTGTGGAATGATTGTGAAGGTATCTTGTTAAATGAAAATCATGCATAATATTTATTTATGTGAAATATCAAATATGAGAAAATGAAGTGGATTTAGGAAGTAGTTTTTTTGGGTTTGTGTGTGTGTTTAAAGGTGAGATATTTGGTGCAGGGTTTGACAGAGAAGTTTAAAGAGAAGGATAGACAGTACACAGGTTCAGCCACTCTTTCATATGAGACATTTATGACCATGGTAATACCTTTTCTTGTGGCTGAATAAACCTTTGCTTCATTATAACATGTAAAAAGCGGAATGGAAAACCGGATGATTTTAAACCCTAGTTTTAGAAGTCTATGTTCTCTACAGCCTACTAAGGGCAAACATGACTTTTTGTTTGTTTGTTTGTATGTTGTTATTGTTTTTATATGTTGGTATAATTGTAATCGTATTTATTATACTTTAGATGTATGGGTAATTTATTTCAGATATAGGTTGAAGATGCCATTTTATGAAAACACAAGAATACCTTATCATGTGTGATACTGGGGGAACCTGGTGCAGGAGAACGTTCTCTAATTAGCATCATGTACTATATATATAGTACAGTGAAATGAAGGTGTATGTATGCATTTACCTTAAAACATATGCATACATATATTTACGTGTATATATAAAATTGCTTATTGTTTAAAAAATAATAATAATAATAATAATAATAATAAATATGAATGAATAAATGGGAAAAGGGTGGCGAATGGCCAGGAAATGACACATACACATGCTTACCATTCAGTTTTTTCAGACCTCACATGATCGGATCTCCACGGGACCCGCATGCTTAGATCCCGATTTTTTTAAAACCTTTAATTTCGTTTTGTCAATTACCATTTTGTCCCTTGCACACTTATTTAAACCTCATGAGGTTTAATTAACATATCTTAATTATTTTTTTAAAAATATATATGACGACACAATAACATTTTTTTTTTAAATATTTTGAAAAGAATTTCTGACCAATATAATGTTTAATCAAGGACGTGAGTTGTTAATCATATTTGATTACAAAGTAAAATCTTTTGTGATAAACATGTTCAAAAGGATGCAAGGTTCATTGAATCGTTTCTCACACTTGTCGTTAGATTTATTGTTTAAACCATCTTTCTCTCTTATTCGTGAGGTCCAATTTAAAACACAAAAAATTAGTTAAAAATAAATTTTAATTTAATTTTAAAAACTTTCTCCTTGTCTCATCTCTTCTCTCTACTATTTCCTTCCTCTTTCCATAACATACACGCAATTAAATATACACGGAAGTTAAATATGTTGTGAACATTTTTTAATACTATTATAACCGGTGAACACACTTTAATCTACGAGATCTAGTTGGTATAATTTTTGTACGTTGTTTGAACGTTTTCGTTTTCGTGTTCTCTTATTTAATTACATTTCTCATTTGAATATATATATATATATATATATATATATATATATATATATATATAAACAATTAACATGAATAAATAAAACATTTACAGAAACTAAATACCAAAGAACCTAATAAGAAAAAAGTAAAAGGAAAAATGATTGCAAATAAATGAAATATATATCTTGAAGCAAGAATAAATGAGATTCACTTGTTTGTTGCCTTCACAACAATAATTCATCATGTACATGATGCAAGCAAACCAATGAATGTGAAGATTGAAAGCAACCACAATTGTGGACTCCATTCATTCACAATAATATCGATTCATTAACACCATTATTATGTCACGTCGACCGTCCTTACTTTTAATTTTAATTTTTTATTTACCATATAATTATTTCAAAATATTTAGTATTAATTAAACTATCTAATAATTTAAAGTTGTCATAATTAATCAATGATTCGTTCAAACTTTGCATTAAATAGTTACAACCATATATACAAGATTCTATTAAGAAAAATTCATAAACCTAAATTTACAAAAATATTATTACTAATCAAATAAATTCCCATTTCCTTATGAAAGTAATTTTTAATGTTAATAAATCTTTTGGATGAATTTCCTATATGTTTTAAATAAATGCTAAATACATTTTGGTGAGTGTCCTAAAGGCTACAATAAAGATGATAACTCCGATCGCTTCGGTGCGGTGGTTCGTGGCGGCAAACGATAGTGGAGACACCTGACTACGAATTTTTCCTGCAAAATACGATAATAGTGTCAAGAGATAATTTACATTTATTTTATAATTACTATTGTAATTGTCGTGATTATGTACCATTCGTTTGAATAAATGACTTTAAACGAGTTTTTAACTAATAGCATGACTTTACAATTGTTTTTATAGCTAAATGACTTTCATTTGACCTGCCTTTAATTAAAAATAATTTGCTCCAAATAAAAAAATAAAAATACACTTAAGGTTCATTTACAGAAAAACAGTTTTACAATAAGGTCCTATTAAAAAAAGATTGGTATGATAATTAGACAAATTATGAACAAAATTATTGAAATGACAAGTATGCCCTCATATTGAAAAGATTTGAGTTCAAGATTACCTCTAATGACTACCCTTTTGAGGTTCCTATGTAAAGTTGGTAAAACCATCCATATATCAAGCCAAGAGTAAGGATCCAAGGAGCAAACCAAAAAGGCTCAAGATGCACAAAGCCTGCAAAACCACAATTTCAGTTACTACCCAAAAAAACAGTCAAAACCTGATAAAGGGTAAAATGGTCATTTACTTACACTTTTCGCCGAAGACGAATAATCCATTCGAGGAAGATAACCTTGAACACCGAGGTTGTAGACCGGATTACCATCCGGATAATACAACCCGTAGTTCCTCTCGGACGTTGGCCCGGGCTTCATATTCTCGTTAAAAAGGGCAAAAACGTAAATATCGATCCGTTGTGACGGATGTGCGGGCGTCCCTTGTCCCTCTTGCATCCGTTGCAACAAATTTCTATTATAAATCCCCGCGTTCTCAACCGTGGCCCCCGGCTCGTCTTCATCGCCTTTCGAAGGCCAACCGGTTTCCGAAATCCTAACTTGAACGTCCGTATGACCCAACGCTTTTATACCCGAATAAACAGCATCAATTTGGGCATACAACATATTATCATACTTCAAATTCGTGCCCTGATCCACCGTCCCCGAATTCGGCTCAAAAAGCAAGTACTCAATCGGGACGTTTTTCGGGTCATTCTTGTAAGCAAAATACGGGTACGCGTTGATGAGAAAAGGCGAATTCGACTGCGTGTGAAAGCTAAGCATCGGCTGGATATACTGAACGAGATCATCGTGAAACGCACCCGAAGAAGGCGGGAACGACGTTTTCAAGATTTGAAGCGAATGAGCGGTGGTTACGTAGACTTGCGAGCTTAACCCGAGGTTAACTAAAGCTTGATACATCGATTTCATCGCGGGTAGAAGATATTGTGGCAATTGAGGATCTTGGCCGCCTAAAACCTCGTTTCCTACGGTGATACAAGTGATTCGAGTTCGTGAAAGATAAGGTTGTACCTTTTGTTGAATCCAGATTTGGGATTGTTGAGGATCTTGCATTTTCTGAAGGAATTCGTTGCCTAAACCGATGATGAATTCGATGTTTGTGTTGGCAAATGCGTTTAAAACATTTGGGTCTGCATCGTATAGTTTGACTCTGCTGATGTTTAAGGATTTGAGGAGTGTGGATACTCGAGATGGAGAGGGGAGATTGTTGGCGATTTGGCCGTAATTGATCCCAACACCAAGACTGAAAGTGCCAACAAATGATTCTGTAAAACAAGAAAATCTTGATTCAGAATCTATTTTTTGGAAAAGTTGCAGGCTTTCAAGAAATCTTGTAAGTTTTATGGGAAATCTTTGAAATGGAGGATTTTTAGAATCTGGGTATCAATAAATCAATGAAAAATGTTGAATCTTGATGTGTATATCTGAAACCCAAGTTGAGAATTCATGAACTTAACTGATGTATATATATATATATATATATATGTATGTATGTATGTATGTATGTATGTATGTATAGATTTTATAGAAGAGAATGCAGTAAATTGCACATTTGTGCAGGTTTTCAAGAAATCTTGCAACTTTTTTGGGAAATCTTTGAAACAGTTCATGATTCAATGAAAATGGAGGATTTTTAGAATCTGGGTGTCAATAAATCAATGAAAAAATGTTGAATCTTGATGTTTATATCTGAAACCCAAGTTGAGAATTCATGAACTTAACTGATATATATATATATATATATATATATATATATTCTAATCATATATGATATTCTGACTTCTAGTCTTATTACAAAATGTCAAAATGTTTAATTTCTCGCGCTTCCTCTCTCTCTCTATATATGTATGTATGTATAGAAGAGAATGAAGTAAATTGGACATTTTGTATGAAATCTTGAAAAAAAGAAGAGGGATTATTACTTGAGAAAATGAGGAGAAAAAGTGTAGAGAGGAGAGCGTCCATTGGAAATCTCCGGCGAGGTCCTCGGTCGGAGAGGTATCTCTGGTGAGGATTGAAGATGTGTCAGCCGATTAAAATTTCAATGAGGATAGCTTTATATACACCACATACTATATATATATGTAACTTGTATGTATATGTATGACAATAAAACTATAATTAATTGAGTTATAATAACCTCATGATGTGAGTACTGTGGGAAATTTAATTTGATTTCAATATTCCAATAAAATAAATTATTTTCTAGTCATAAAAAACAAGATTAAGGATTTAAAATGTTAACGAATGTTATATAAATTACTTTATGGAATTTCAAAATACCTATTATATGTATGGAGAAAGAGTTAAATACAAGGGTTGGGTTTTGATGAGAAGAATATGTGGGTTAGGATGAGATGAACCCAAATGTACCGGATCAACACGATTCATTGATGAGTTTGAGATTAAAAATGATCAACGGTCCAGATCTCTTTTTAAAACATCTCCAACAGTTTCTCTAAAATGGAGATTTTGATTAATTTTTAACTCCAAGTTTCTCCAAATTTGGAGAACTCTCCAGTTCTTTACAAAGCAACTTTCATTCATCTGCATGATCTTACAGTATTTGCAACATCCCTAGGTCAACCTTATTAGATATCATCCACTTTATTCACACCTCCTTATAAGACAACCTTATGGGATTTTACAATACATCCCCCTTCGGAGCCCAGCTCCTTGCTGGCACACCAGCAGGGCCGGTCCTAGGATGTTTGATGCCCTATGCGAAAAGGCTAAAAAAATGTACCTACGCCTATTTTGTAAGCAAATGAAACGACGAAATATAGTTAGTTGGGTGGCTCATCCTCACGTTGATTTTTGTTAATTATAGTTTTAAAAAAATACAAAGGGTGACATGAAATCTAAAATCCTGAATTACAAAATATAGAATGATAAAAGCATAAACCTGATTTAAGATCGTGCTTCCTTCTTTTCCGGTTTTCCTTTTTTCAAATTCAAAATTAGCACGATAGAACCTTTACTTCAATATCTAGAACTTAAAACTAAAAGATAAGGAAAATTATAATTAGTTTTTAACTAATATAGTAGATTACATTGAAGTTAATGTCATAGTAAATAAAGAGCAAAACTCAAAAAATTACAAGTCTAAAGACTAAAGTCAAAATCTAATGTGGTAATGTCAAATCTCAAAGTAAAAAAAAAGTAAAAAAAAAAAAAACAATGATAAATTGTAAAATTTATAATCTATGATATTGTGCATTGCAAAGGACCGGTGCCTAAAGTCAATATCACAATATGTTGTTATAGTTGTGCAACGTGCTCCAACTATGCTGATACACTGATGTGCTCATATGCATTGCAAATTTCAATATACAAAACGAATCAAACGAACATGAATGGAGGCTTGTTCGTGTTCATTAATTTAACTTAACCGAACGAACATGAACGATAAATGAACGAAAATTTGTGTTCTTGTTCGTTCTTTTAACTTAACCAAACAAACAAATGAACACGAAAAGTAAACAAATGGATTTTTTTTGTATTCTTGCTCATTCGTAAAGAAAATGTATTCGTTAATGTTTGTTTGTTAGTATGTTAAATGAACAAACATAAACGAACAAAACTTTTTGTGATCAGATTCGCTCATTAAGAATTTTTTTTGTTCGTGTTTGTTCGTTAAGATGCTAAATAAAAATTAGTTTGAGTTGTTGAAATGTTGGCTTTCATCGGTTCAAAATGTGCATTTAGTATCCATCACTATTAGGCCTTAGTCTGTTTTTATAGTTAAAGCTCAGTTATCCAATTCCCAAACTATCAAACTCAAAACTAGTAATAGATGACAACTTGATGCCCCTTTAGGCTTTGATGCCTTGTGTGGTCGCACGGGCTGAACATGGCCAAGGTCGGCCCTGCACACCAGTTTGGTTTCTAGCTCTGATACCATTTATAACATCTAGGACAACCATAACAATATTGTCTCATTTGCCCACACTAGGACTCACGGTTTTAAAACGCATTGGATAGAGGAGGCATATAGTTCCATATAAGGCAACCTTAGTTCCCTTCCCCAACCGATGTGGGATTTTATATTTAAGTGACAACTATCGAACTGACACATATTGTCGCGTCCAAAAAACATTTATGTGAGAGGTAAATTAGATGTAAAACAGTCCACTAGGTCGTTGGCTTAGGAGCCCTATGCCCACAACAACTTTATCCCTAAATGAATTGTAATTCCTACTCTGTAGCTGACAGACTTAAACTCTTATTTGTTTGTACAAGTATATCATCCTAAAACGAACGCTATATGTCCTAAAGGATTTTAAACCATGTTGTTAAAAGATTGTACAATCAAATCAAATGAAATTGAATAGCAAGTCTAGTTTGAATCTTGGACATTGTATGTTGGTGTTGGTTTATGAAATTTTCCATTCCCATTTTGCCTTTGTTAGGTTAGTTGCAATGATATGTATTGTATATGCAAGAATTCCGTAGTATTGATTTCTTAAGATCAATAATGATTTATTTGCGTTATTTATCATGGCCTAATTTACAACCAATTTTGCTCTAGTTACAACTATTATTATGCCTTGCTTGGTACAATAATACTCATGGGTAATTGAATTCGAAAATCTTGAAACCAATTGGTGATGTATTGATGCGTGGTTGGATCAACCAAATAAAATATGACCATGTACGACCATGATTAAATGCCGCAAAATTTCATGCTGAATCTTTTGTTATTTAATGTAGTAATTGGATGAGGCTCTATCTTCTAATTCCAAGATTCTTGTAAAGCATGCCATGTATTTAAATCGACAAATTTTTAATCTTACATCCAACAAGTAACCTTTAAAAAGTTATTTTTAATAGAAAACTATAACATTTAATACATCGTTTGATATAAAATGTTTGACTATCATATCTGATATGATTTTTTTAGGAGCCATTTCGCTAACTAATTAAAAGATTTAAATTATAATCTTGTTAGACAAAATAAATGCAATGTAAATTTCTGAAGCTTATGTTATAATTTTTAAAGAAAATTTGTGAAGTTTTTGGAATATTAAATATCTCATTCTTTTTTCATTATAAACATATCATTATTTATATAAAAATATCATCATATTATTATATATAGTTTACAGAAAGAAAGAAAAAAATTAAATGACATCTGAAAATATAAATACGGGAAAGGCTTTGTACTTGATATTAATTTATCCAATGTTATATTATTTTTAATAAATGTAATACTCTTAAAAACTTTACATTAACGTTTTTATATGACACTTTTTAAATGTGTCATATAAGAATATGAATACAAGAGTACAAGGAGAAAGACAAAACAATGAAATCTACGAGAAGCTGAAAAACCAACACCCGTCAAACAAAACCAACCAAAACAAAACAAAGAGAAACTGGAAAAGACGAAAGGGCCAATGGCTCCTCAAACCACGACCAATGACCAAAGACAACCAGAACGAGAACTAGGCAGTCTAGCAGTACCCAGATCCAGCAAGAAGCAATTCAACAACGACGACACACCCACGAACCAACAACACGAAAATCTTACCCATCAAATGCATGTCCCCCACCAATCAAACCATGAAAACTTAAACTCCTTGTTGCACGTCGAGATCGATTGAAGCGATAACAATTGGACCTTAAAAAAGCGACCATGAGATTGCGAAGTATCCTTTGTGAAAATCTTATTATTTCGATGTCTCCAAATCAAATATAAAGTTGTCCAGATTGTTGCCTTCCAAAGTGACCAGTTTTTTTTCCCCGGAATAATAGACTGTGAATCCACACATGTAAGCAACTCTTCTAGCGACAGAGTTGATGGAAGGCTCCACCCCCACCAACGAAAAACATCCTTCCATAATTGAAGCGTCAATGGGCAATCAACAAAGCAATCATCCAAAGGCTCATCTCAAGACCGCAACACAGGCAAAGAAGGGAGGGGATGTCCTTACTGATAGTCTCCTCCATATGAAGATGCACACATTTCGCGAGGTTTTTGAACACAATTGAATTGAGACAACATGAACCGGAACTTGCAAGAGTTTACCTTCAACTACTGATCAAAGCTCCTTGACCGAAAAAATATCCATTCTTACCAAGCCACCAATACCGACCATATTAAATTGCCAAAATTTGACCTAAAAATTTATTTTCTCACAAGGATATAACTCGTTTCGTCGTTTAACTTCATCTTTTCAACTTATTGTAGTGGATTTGTATACGAACAATTATTGGTACTATAAAATTAAAAATCTCATTAAATATTAAACTTGTGAACCTTGTTTTGATGTCCTATGGTTAAAGAAAATACAAATGATAACAACTAACAACCTAAAAACTAAATCAGACTTAAACATAACAACCAAAAACAAAACATTTATTTATATTACTAAGATTGTATTATGCATCAATATTATTAAATTATATGTTAAATCAAACAGTATTATCTTTAAAGTTAAAAAAAAGCATAATTTTGGATGTTATCAATATTTGTTTGATAAAGGTTTACTGGCACAGATCTATGGCCACGTGGTCCACTTTTTGTGGGCCCTACATATCCTAGCCTCATAGATTTTGATAATATTATTATATGAAACAAAAATTAAAAAAACCAGTTATATCATAGAACAACAGTGATGAATTTAAAATCATAGCAATAAATAGTTTGATGTTTTTATCCTACACCAATAATTTATTGATTTTCTCTCAAAACTTTTTTGATAAATACTTGATATATACGAGAATCTTAAGACATATTCGTTATAATTTTTCTAAAAAAAAATAGTTATCAAAATCTTAAAAAAATATATTATATTCAATTTAGAGAGTTTTTGGATATTATAATACTATTAATATATTTAATATGGAAATAAAAAATATACCATGTTTAAATATTTGTTTTCCTAAAAAAGGTGACGCGGATCTCGGTATGAAGCACGTGTTAGTGATATTCGGGTCAAGCAATCCGAACCCACCTTGCAGTCACCAAAAGGTCGGTGCCTTTTGCGACATATGACTTTCTATGCTAAATATTGTGTAAGTATCAAAAATATGTTTAATGTTATTAACATGGCTTTAAATAACTTGTTATAGCACGTTATTATTACTATTATTATTATTTTGAACGGCAAAAAACAACAACTATATATCAACCCAAAAACAACGAAACAACCAATACAAAAAACAGATGGGGGCTTGGCATTGGAAGTCAGTTTTCTTTCAATAGAGCTTTCCTTTTCAAATTGATATGGAGGTTTTGGGAGGATAAAGATGCCATTTGGGCAAAAGTGGTTAAATTGATCTATGGTACCTGTGGGCTCATTGGAACGCGCTTACCCAATAATTTGTCTAATTCTCCTTGGATTTGCATCTTGAAGGCGATTCAACAATTGGAAAACATTGGTATTCACCTTTTTTCTTTTTGTAAGAAAAAAGTAGGTGATGGAAATTATACTCTGTAACACCTTGAATTCTGGAAATACCAACTAATTTAAATTTTTTTAAATATACCAATAAAAATAATCGTCTACAACCACAATTTAATATTTAACCTCAACACACACATTCATTCTATACATACGGTTTATAATAAGGACGGGTGCTACTAAAACCCAATATAAGTCACTATCTCCAAACTGCGGAAGTCTTCACTAACTTACATTCGGGAGAACTAAGCACATCTCTTCTTGGGACAGCTAGGACCAAACCCCCATCTGGAACCTGATGCACATGCCGACAAATAAAAAGGTTAGGCTTAACGCCTAGTAAGTTCAAGAGTTTATATCATGATTATAAAGAAAACGTAAAATGGAAATATTGTAACTTATAATCATGATCCTTTAAAATGATTCACTTTAAAATAATGGGACCACTCATTTACCAATAATATGCAATTTATAGATGGTCGCCTAAACGCCAAAACACTCTTTCATGACATGATGCAATCCAACACTTAATTGAAACGGGAACAATGGTAATGCTTAATTAATGAAATTTGAGTAAGCTTTATAAAACAAACGACCAAAATATGATTAGACTCAAGTCTCCAAAATTATAGCATAAGGGAGATAACCCAAACTCAAAACGTGGATATAAAATGACTCCCAATTTATGATAATGTGAATAATACTTTATGTTCCAAAACATCCCAAAACGCGGATAGGGATTAATACTCGACCCATAAAACATGGAATGAATTCATGTATGAAAAAGTCATCGAAAACAAATAATAAACGACTCAGCCCAAAAATACACCTTTCGGTGACGGGGGAAAACCCGATTCCGCATAATGTGACGTGCACAGAGTAAGCCACACATTACGTTAAAGTGGTATAAGTATCGGGCTCAACATCTTTCAGAATACACCCATAGATACTAGCACGGAGGACTTACAACATACCAAGAAGCCAACCGCGCCTCAATGGGGAAAACTAATCGTCCCCCATCGGATAAAGCAATAAACGTATCGAGCTCAACATCTTTCAGCATACACCCATTGATACGAGCACGAGGGACTTACATCACATCCAATGCCGAACGTGCCTCGATGTGGAAAACTAGTCGTCCCAACACCGGACAAAATACAAAAGTGCTCATGGATCCATAGCAGACGGGGCTGAAACATTACATGACTCAAAACGAATGAACCAAAGCATTCAAAACATGTAATTCCCAAATAAGATGCAATAAATGCAAATCATAACCAAGCGCTCTATATTGAGCCATCAAAACCGAACAAGTGTCCCCAAGACCCAACAAAATCCAAGTCGAGCCATAAGCTCCACAAATCCATAGACCCAGCGTTGAAAATCATAAAATGAAATCAAACGTAAACGACCCAAAATAATGCAACCCATGCTTCAACACACCCAAATAACTTCAACATGATTTAGATCGGGACGCACATTTTCCAAAGTGGGCTTATACCTTTTATTCTTTCAAACCATCCCATGACACTCTATAGAATGCATTTATACTCAAAAATATTCTCCATGCAATAAAATCATTTGAATACCCAAAATATATGATTTATTTATAAAAATGCCCAAAATCCCAAAATGGGTGTCTCAACATGTTTATAAAACTATAATTTCAAAATAACTAAAAACTTATCAGCAGTTAACAATTTGAGTTAAAACACAAACATTTTAAAATAAACATTTTGGCATGTACACCGTTTTCACAAATCAACTTGAACTCGCCTTGCTAGATTTAGGCTAAATCTAGATTTCCCCCAACTAGAGCTCCTATGAAGAACACTTGGATTCTCAAGACAAAACTTCCAAAACCTAAATCCATACATATTCAACCACAAATAATCGTTTCCCAAACCATGAACATGAATACCTCAACTAATACAGAAACCCTAACTTCCATAGCCGAAGAGGATAGAAGATTACCTTAACTCAAGCTTGAATCCACCAACCAAAACATTCCTAGTTCACCAAAATGGCCACAAATCTCCAATCTATGAAAGGAAGCACAAAGGGTGGATGAAACCCTAGAAAACTTGGTGAAGTAGATGAATAGTGAGAGATGAGAAGCTTACCACCACCAAATACTCTAGTATACTCCAATATACTTCCAATATCTTCCCATATCCTTGAAAAGCTCTCAAAAACAAAACCGTAGCAACTTAAATCGCCCAAATCTGAGTTGAAATGAGAGAGTTATGAAGAAATGAAGTTTGGGGCTGAAAATCGCGATTTTAACACCCTGAAACACCCGGGCGATTGTGCCAGGCTATAGTGACCATGTCACAATCGCCGGGAACAATCGCTGAGATTGCACCGAGAGTTCTCGGGCTCCGGCGACCTTGACAGGCGATTGTGACACTGTCACCATCGCCGGGCACTATAGCCTAGCGCGTACCGAAACTGTTTTGGCCATAACTTCTTCGTTATAGCTCCGTTTTCGCTCCGGAAAGAACCATTGGACTCGTAATTGAATCCTTCATCCATCTAGACTATAAAATCCAGGATCCAAGTCCAAAATTAAATATCTTATTTTTCCTCGATATATCGGTTTCTGTATTAACTTGAAATGATATCTTTCAAGAATCGAGGTGTTACATACTCTCTTTTGGGATGACGTTTGGTTGAGAGATTCTCCTCTTAAAGTGCAATTTCCGAGGGTTTATGCGCTTGATTGTGACAAATCGGCATTGGTGCATGACCGTCTGGCCATGGGGGATTGTGGCACAGTTTTGCGTAGACTTCCCAGAGGGGGTGTGGAGGATACACAGATGTCGTCTTTACGGGAGATTTTAACTACGGTCTGTATCTCTAACCAAAGAGATAGATGGTTTTGGTCTCTTGATGGTTCGGGTCAGTTTACGGTGGCTTCGACTCGTAATTATATTGATTCTAAAATTTTGGTGGTGGATTCTTCTCCTACTAGATGGAATTGGTTTGTTCCTATCAAAATTAATGTTTTTGCTTGGCGGTTGGGTTTGAACAAAATCCCAACTCGTGACAATCTTGATAAAAGAGGAATTGATGTGCATTCTCTCTTATGCCCGGTCTGTGATTTGGAGATTGAGTCGGTGGGTCATTTGTTTTTCTCTTGTCAAATGGCTAGGGACATTTGGAAGCAAATTGGTCGATGGTGGAGTTTGGATATCCCAGGGTTTAGGTCCAATTCAGAGTGGATTGGTGGTTATTATCTTTGCGTTTGAAGAAGATGGAGTTGGCTTACTTTGAAGCGGTTGTTTTAACGGCTTTATGGGCCATTTGGTCTTTCCGGAATGGGACTTTGTTTAGGTTGCCTAAGCCTAAGAAAGCGGCGATGTGGGATAGCATTGTCACTCAGTCGTTCTTTTGGGTTACAAATAGGAGTAGAATTTCGAACATTAATTGGGTGGGTTGGTTAAAAGACCCCCTTCGTGCTATCTCTTTTATGTAATTTTTATTTTCTAGCTGCTTGCTTGTTTTAATATATTCTCCGCCGTTCAAAAAAAAACCCAACAAAACAGACCAAAACAGAAAACAACAAACGAAACAAAAACAGGAAACTAATGAAACCGCCCAGACAAAACCAAAGAAGGCAGAAAGAGAAAGAAAGAACGACAAAGATTGCGAGACACAAAAAGAAAGAACAACAAAGATTGCGAGACACAAACCACATCGTCCTCTTTCAAACCTCCCCTCCTCGGACCAGCCTTCACCCAGCACCACGACCTCAACCGCAACACCACGAACCTCCTTACTTGATGTTTGGATCAACGAGTCACTCTGTCCATCCCATCGACAAATTTTTGGATCTTCTATTCATCCACTCAAAAATTTTCCTTTGAAATTCAAAGAATAGATCTGTTAGATTGTCTTTATCCGCTTTGAAGATGTTATAGCATGTTATGATGCTAAGGTTTGGTTTTGTCACCATGTTAATCCATGTGGCTCCACTCTAAGGTTTGGTTTCCATTGTAACGTGTTATGACATGCTATAGTGTGTTACCGTAGGTTATTTTCTAAGACATTTTTTTATTTATCTTTTATACATTTAACTTGGGGAGATAAATGATAATTATCTATGACACGGAAGACTTGAATAAATGTTACAAGGAACTTAAAAACTAAAACACTAAATAGGTAAATTCTTATTCTCATTTTCGTAAATGGAGGCTAGAACAGAAATTCTTTGAAATTTGACGAAAGTAGTAAGTAGAGACTCAAGAAATTTAACCCTGATTGTACACTCTTGATATCATTTTCTTATAAGGTAAATATATATGATATAAATAGTTTTTCATTTCTTTTTAGTTTTTTAACTTTATATTAATTGAAAATTGTCTACAATATTATTCAAAACACTAACTCACACAAGTACATATACACATACATATATGTATAAATATGTCGTCTTAGGGCACACCTTGAAAAACGTCATGACCTTGTCATAACTCGTAAGACTTGAGGCTTGACCTCGCCGCCACGTCACACCTCACGTCATTTAGAACTTTGGTTATTATCGTTTAAAAATTAGTTGTATTTCCCTTTAAACTTGTCTCATTTGCAAAACTTTAACCCTTATCTCTTTCCACAAGATGGTCATGAGGGTTAAAGGTGTTTAATGTGCTTTAATGGTATGCGGATAGGGTGGGTTTAAACGGAAATGTGATTGAGAATGAAGAAAAACTATCGAGAGAAAGTATTTACCGAAAATTTGAGTGATTGTGAATTATTTAAATAGTAGTCAAAAGACTATAGAGACAATTGTAAGGAAAGAAAACGCAGAAGATCTGTGCAAATTACCTTATGAATGTATCAGAAAGACCTCGAGTGAGCTATGGATATCGTGTCGACACTATGAGATAACATAAAGGGAAGTTATTGTGTGCCTCATCAAATACACTTTTTTTTTGTAACTGTGGGTTTCCTAGCCAGCTTACACGCACCGACTAATCCCCTAGCAACCACGAATGGTCTGGAGTCATCACAGGTAAACCTCCATGGCCATAAGGGCTTTGACAACGCCTGTATTTAAATCTTAGACATATGAGATTTTCCACTACATCCCCTAAAGACTTTACCAGTGCACCACAATCCAAGTGGTTCTCATCAAATATACTTTGTATATAGGAACATGGTTTTTTTGAAAATGATATAAAAGTTGATATCTATACTATATTATAAAGATGACATAAAAAACTCTTAAAAACAAGTCTTAAAGCTTAATGTACCGCTATTTAATGCTAATTACTTAAAAAAACAACCATAAAAGTTGTATGTACTACATTTAATGCTATTCATTAATTTTCAATCATTATCTCTAACAATTTTAACTCTTCTAAAATTATTTCCCACTTTAACTCCCCTAAAATAACTCTCAGCATATTTTAGATATAAAAAATCTAAAATATAATTAAAAAATCTTACAGAATATTTTATATAAAAAAATTATATTATTAAACCAAAATAAATTACATTATATTATTAAGTCTAAATTAAACAAATTGATATAAAAAAATCATTATCATTATCTCACAACCATCCAAAATCGTAATGTAAATCGACAAAAAACAGAAAATAAAATGAAACATTAAAATCGTGATGTATCTAGCTGCATTGCACGAGTACACTTCTAGTACTTTGCAAAGAATAAAATATTATAAGCATATTTTCATATATGAGGCAACATCAAACATACAAACTCAAATATCCATATTTATTACCACGTGGACCTCATTTTTCTTTTTTAATATTAATTGAATTTTATCAATGTATACAAATTATTATAAAGAGTGAATTACATTTTTGATCCCTCATGAATGCCTGGATTTCACTTTTCGTCCCTCCAGTTCTGAAAGTACATTAGTGGTCCCTAAAAGCGAGATATGGTACTCAAACTCGTCCCTGGCGCTAACGCCGTTAGTCTAGGCTTCGTTAGAGCAACCATGTGCCCATCACGTGAGGGGCATTTTTGGTCTTTTTACCCTTTTTTTTAATTTTATTTAAAATATATAATTAAATTAAGATTTTAGATTTCTCTCTCTCTCTCTCTCTCTCTATATATATATATATATATATATATTAAACACCACGTCATCTCCCCCACCCCATGTGTCATCTCCATTTTTGGTTATGGAACCCACTAGTAACTGGTAAGAGTTTTTCGTTGGTTATCCCCCCACCCCCACGTCTTCATCTTCGTGTTTGGTAAGAGCTTTTCTTTGGATGAAGTTGAGTCTCCCTGTTGGTCGGATATGGAGATGGGTCTCGAAGTTGAAGGTAAAACAGGGTGTTGGTCGTGGCTTACAGGTTGTATGTGGAGACTGGAGTTCGTCCTTGTGCGTTGGAATTTTAACCTACGGATGTGGGTGAGGATGGCAGGAAGGGGGTTGTCGATTGAGATTGGGTGACTATGTGGTTGGGAGGCTAGAGATAGCCTTCATTGGCTTTCATCAGTCGGAGATACAGGTTTTGGAAGCTATTCATAGACGCATCGATTCACAGGTTTCGCTCGTCCCTAACCCACCGATTTCATAGATATAGGTTTTGGCAGCGATTCACAGATTTCGATCTATTTGAAGGTTTTGGCCACTGTTTGCAGGTTGTTGATGGAGAGGGATCACCCTTAGTTTTAATCGAAGGGTTTTGATCGATTTGCAAGCTTTGGCTATTTTTTTGCAGGTTCTAATTGGGATGGAACGATGGTGGTTTGAAGTGAGAAAGGTTTTAATCATAGGTTTGTGGGGGAGGGGTTGATCAGAGAAAGGAAAGGTATTGATTGATGATGGTGGATAAGAGATTTGATGGTCATCGGTGATGGTTAGGAAGGTGGGAGCAGGAGGTGGAAGGTCGCCGGAGGGGGGGATGCAACCGAGACGAAGGGGGAGCGAGAGAGGAAAGACCAAAATGCCCCTCACGTGAGGGGCACATGGCTGCTCTAACGGAGCCTTGACTAACGGTGTTAGCGTCAGGGACGAGTTTGGGTACCATATCTCGCTTTTAGGGACAACCAATGTACTTTCAGAACTGGAGGGACGAAAAGTGAAATTCAGGCATTCATGAGGGACCAAAAATGTAATTCACTCTATTATAAAATATCAATGAAATTAATTCTATCAATATAAAAGTTAAATATTTATTTAGGAGCCATAAATATATATTGAATTATATTTCGAGTATTATAAAACTCTGCAATTTTGTTTATTGTATATTTTGATATAATTATTGATTTTTTTGGGTTAAATTACATATAGTTGTAATAATTTGAAAAATGAAAATATTTATATGGATATGCTTAGTTGATTCTATACAAAGTGAAGTAGAGAGGGATAAGATGTATACATACATTTTATCTATATATAAGAAGTGGAAAGATTATTTTCATGAATAGCATCAGTTTGTCAATAATTAATGAAAAAGTTTTTTTTTTTTTGTGTGTGTGTGTGTTGGAAGAGGGGGGGGGGGGGGGGGGGGGGTTCTCCTTAGTAACCCCAAAAATCAGAAGAATTAATGAAGAGTTTGAGATAGACTTGGGAAGGAAAGACTTTTATAAGTATAGCATGGAAAACGATTAACACATTTAAAGACATTAGAAAGATAAAGAAAATACAAAACAGCTAAACAACCTAACGAATAAATAACGCAATAAACCCTTTCATGACCGACCTCACATAAAAGATACTCTTGATTACCCCCAAAGAGTCCCCCCTCTATATCCTACGACTTTGATACCTAGTTGTAGGCTATGATGAGTGTATTCATATAAACCAACATTTTTAATTAAATTGAGCGTATTCGTGTAGACATTTTTAGTCAAAAATCGTTCAATTGACTTTTTTACATGATAAGCATCTCCAATGCAAGGTTTTTAATAAGCAAAAAGGTGAAATGGCTCGTAGGAACTACTATTATGGAGAGTTATTATAAAAAGTTTTTACCTTGAAGTTGATGTAAAGTAACAAATTTGCTAGTTTTTTTTCCATCCTTGAGTTTATAATTATTAATATTATACATGGAACCCATAAAAAGAGTTCAACTATCATTATAAACTTTTATGTGAGTTCTTATTTTAACGAGTTGGAGATAAGGTGATAAAAAAAAGTACAAAAAGAGATTCTTAAAAACTACTAAACCACCATTGATAGAGATGCTGTAAAATAACTTGTGTGTTGATTTGATGATTTTCTTGTCTAATAACCAACATCATCTGTCGGTCAGATAGAGTGTGTGGTACACAATCTCAGCTGTTACACGTTAGCGTCTCTTACCCAATAAAATGCAGTCAACCATCATTAAGAATTTAAAAAAAAAACAATGGCATCGAGAATAAACCAACAATATTAAAAATCCATCAACCACCAACATTTGTTTCCTTCACTTTTCTAGTCTTAAAAACCAACACAAACACCACCATTTGGGGTTTGGAAATGACAAAGATAGGTTCTGATTCTAGACCAACAAACACAGCAACCTCAATAAAGATCGCCTTCTTTGTGCGTATGAACGACACAATCTGAAGTTGGATAAGAAACGCAAGTCAGCAGATAACCTTCCTTCATTTGGTTATCGTCAAGAAAGGACCCATCGGATTGGTCAACACCACCAGCAACTATCTTTCCAGCACAGGTGGAGCATGCACCTGCCCTGCAAGAATACGGGAGCTCAATCCCTGCGTTCTCGGCTGAGTCAAGGATGTAGCAATCATTGGGTGCATCAAACTCGTTCTCTTCACCATCTGGTCCAATCAGTTTCACCTTGTATGTAGCCATGGCAGTTGTCCTGAAGGAACACCCGGATTTCAACCCAAAGGTTTTTGAGATGCTCTTTATAGAAGGAAGAGAGGAACCGCGCTTAAGAAAAACAGAAGTAGCAGGAAGGCTGCGGCTTTGGGGTGGACTTCTGACCATGCATTGGGTACGAAGTCCGATGGAAGCCATGGTTTCCTGAATACAACAAGTTTCCATATTTAAGAAGATCCTTCAACAAGTACGAGTTACTACGGGACAAGAAATTTCTACTATATTATAAAGCATTTACGTAAAAGTCTTAAAAACAACTTATTAAGCAATAAATACGACTTAATAATGTACAATTCCTTAAATTTTAAGTTTACAAATAATTACCGGATACGCACAATTTCTTAGAGCTCTTTGAACTTCATAAAAATTAACTAATAACCAATTGATAAACACATTCAAATACATAATCATTGAGCCATAACAGAATACTCTTATCATTTCTTTATCCAAAAAAATATTAAATTATAACAAAAATTGAAATTAAACAAATTATACCCAAAAAAGGAGAATTTTTTAATCTTTAATTTGACACCAATATCGATATATTTTTGGGGTCTTTTTAGGTTTTCAAATTAGCAAGACTTTTTCAATCACGACTTGTAATTTCTATTTTATTGAAACATAAATTTCAGATTGTCGTTTTTATAAGAAATTGCATTAATTTTTCATTTTCTATTTATAGTAAAATATTGTATCCAGTTGCATCACAAGGAAACACAAATAGTATGGAATATATGAGATACTCTTCCTCTCCCATGAAAATTGCAATCTTGGTTAACACATGGTTCTTGTGTACCTAAAGCAATGTTTTGGTTTGTTTGCAAACGATTGATTGCAGACAAATAGGCAACTTGAAATCTTTTGAAGAAATTTAGGGTTGCAACATCCATGGCACAGGGAAGTATAAGCTACCATCAAATGGTAATACGGAGCCTCTGATGGGACCAGATGCAGAACATACATATAGCGTATCGATCAGCTTATGTCTTGACCCATAATCACTCAAGATGTTTGTCTACTATCATATAACCTTTAACATGATGAAAGAAATCAATCAAATCATGATAAACCTTATCTCCTACACAACAAATGACTTCAAGTTCCTTGAAACTGAAAAAAGTGGTGTGGTACTTCATGATTCCCCTTAAGGCCATCAGGGTGATGTCCAGTCCAGACTGCAATAAGGTCTATGTGGATTTATCAAAATTCCAAACGTGCATAGATCATAGTCAATCACTTTCATGGCAATGAGATGAGGCATTAGGTCTTTATCGCACTATAAGAGCAAATGAACGCTCCATCATCCAAGTAATGGGTTTTTATTTGATTCTTTTTTAAGAGACATGTTCTGCAACTCTTTGATTAGTTCAATAGATACTTTATAGCTAAAAATGCTAGAATTGTACCCACTAAAGCAACAGAGCATTTGAGTTATGACTAGCTTATAAAGCCTGCTTCTTCTATCCTCAACTTTTTGATTAAAAAAAAAACTTAGAAATGATAGAATTCCTTTGTCTACAACGATCTTTGTGTAAAAGATAAGCATCAGGTTGCTTACATGATGATCAAGTGAAGGGTGAAATTATATTCAACTTATAGACAGCATAGGCTATACAGTTCTTAACACATAAGTCCAATAGTTATCACCTACAGATAATGAACCATCGGTTTAAGCTTTAAAATGGTCAAATGATGATAAACCTTATCTCCTACACAACAAATGACTTCAAGTTCCTTGAAAGTGAAAAAAATGGTGTGGTACTTCATGATTCCCCTTAAGGCCATCAGGGTTATGTCCAGTCCAGACTGCAATAATGTCTGCTTGAATTTATCAAATTCCAAACGTACATAGATCATAGTCAATCACTTTTATGGCAATGAGATGAGGCATTAGGTCTTTATCGCACTATAAGAGCAAATGAACGCTCCATCATCCAAGTAATGGGTTTTTATTTGATTCTTTTTTAAGAGACACGTTCTGCAACTCTTTGATTAGTTCAATAGATACTTTATAGCTAAAAATGCTAGAATTGTACCGACTAAAGCAACAGAGCATTTGAGTTATGACTAGCTTATAAAGCCTGCTTCTTCTATCCTCAACTTTTTGATAAAAATACTTAGAAATGATAGAATTCCGTTGTCTACAACAATCTTTGTGTAAAAAATAAGCATCGGGGTTGCTTATATGATAATCAAGTGAAGGGTGAAATTATATTCAACTTATAGACAGCATAGGCTATAAAATAGGCTATAGAGGGGAGTCAAGGGGAGTCAATTTGAGGGCATGAGGAGTACCCAGTCCTTGGGTTGGTCCAGTCTTTGACTCCAGTCTTAGACTGTGGTTGGGCTCTAGGTTCAGCGTAAGCTGGGCCAGGACAGCGGCGGATTAGTGGGCTGCCCGTGGATGCCCGATACCGCCGGGGAGGTGTGCGTGCGTGTGTGCGTGGTAGTCGTTTGTTGGTTCGATGCCGCTATGCCTTCCAAATAAAAAAAATAGGCTATAAAGTTCTTAACACATAAGTCCAATAGTTATCACCTACATATAATGAACCATCGGTTTAAGCTTTAAAATGGTCAAAGCAAACCATTTCTACTGCAAGTTTTTCTCTATTTAAGAATAATAACTATAAGCACACAGAATAGCATACAGTTGTGCCAAATTAATTTGACTACACAACCAAAAAGTCCATAGGGATGACAACAGAATCTCTGCTATCAAGATATGCTAAGCAAGCAATGAGAAGTTTTCTAATAAAAGGGGACGTTGTGTATAAAATAAGATATATAAACATACCTATTACGTTTCAGTCAAATAGTTGGTGTTTCATAACCTTGAAAAAGAACCTATCTGAAATGACTAAAGACCAGATCAAACCAAAGGAATACCAGATTACTGTATCACAGTGAATCGGAAGGAAACTTGCTCCAAGTTTATGCTATTAGTATTACATATGGAATATAACTTTTTTTTGTGACCCGGCGTATCAACATAAAGAAATAGACAGTACCCACAATAAGGTTGGAACCTCCTTCAAGGAAATTTTCCTCTCAAATAACCAAGGCCAATTAGTGAAAGAGCCTCCAACCTCAGGGCGCGTTTGGTTTGTGGGAATGGATTGGATTGGATTTCAAGTAGGGATTTGGATTTGGGAGGATTTAGAATCCCTTCATGTGTTTGGTTTGTAGGATTTGGAATGGATTTGAAATCCATTCCTTTATAAATCTTGTTTGGTTTGTAGGATTAGGATTTGGATTTGAATTGAGATTTTTTTTGTTATTATTTGTTTGTTTATAAAGAATTTTTTTTTTTGGTAAATTACTTTTTTTATCGATTATTTTTATTTGTGATGACCGTTTTGCCCTTCCCATCCCCTGCGAACATTAAATTCGTCTTTTTCCTCCCAAAATTTTAAATTATTCTCCTCATACTTGTATCCATATATCCATCATAATTATGTATTTGAATTTAATAATATTTAAATTTATATTAAAGCATAAAAAGATGACAAACGATGCGTGAATAAAATCCATGATGCTTGAATGAAATCCATTTGGATTTGGATTCAAATCCATGCCCATTCCAAAGGATTTTCAAATCCATCATATGAGGGATTTTAAAGTGGTTAAGGGATTTTAAATCCAGTTAACGAAATCCTTTCCTGCAAACCAAACACAGGATTGGAATGGATTTGAAATCCAAATCCCTCCAAATCCATTCCAATCCCGCAAACCAAACGGGACCTCAATATCATAATCTGGGGACTACATATGAGGACCACACTAAAGCAAACAACATGTGCCAACTTAAAAGGTGAGAAATAGACACAGGTAGACACTGATGATAACGAAAATATGGTAAGGGGAGGGGAAAAAATCAAATTTTACAATCACATGTAAATTCCTCTCATTAGATCTAGTTTTTCAGCAAAGCATAAGTGCAATGGTGAGATTATTAAATCGTCCATACAATGAAGAAAAAAGAGGATTACGATCTGGTGGTTAAGAAATAGGATGTTTAGCTTTCATTTCTAGTACATCTAAAAGGCATTTTGACCCTATTTTCCCAATAAGACAAACACAAAAAATCTATAGAAAGGAGCAAGACATGTAAATTGACAAAGAATTTGTCTTGACAATGCAACAAAAACTACTCTTTCAATCAGCCAAATATGATTTTAGTTAATTCAATTATCTGGTCCTAAGAGGACAAAAGGAGTCAAATAAAAGACCTATAGGGTTAGGGTTTAAGGTACTAATAAGCATTTCTCATTCCTTTCTGGCGGTAGAGGATCGTAACACAAATTTACCTCAAATAGCCTCACTTACAATTAATTGATCAAAATCAGCGTATTACTGTGAATAATTAAACTACAAAAAGAAGAAGACAGGAAAAAAAAAACACAGAGTGCTGCGAGTTTAAAACCTTTTCATCAAATTCTCGTGTACGTATATTCCCTGACAACAGATTTTTTTTTTAATCAAAACAACATGAACTTGAATATAATCCCTAAAAAAAATTACTCGCTGAAACAGATCCATCTAAAAAACACAGAAGACAAAGAAATTCAACTTTAGTTGAACAATCCGTATAGTTTCCATCTAAAATTCAAACATGCAAACCATCAATAGCGTAATCACACATAAATATGAACACCGACAGACAAACAAACAAAAGCACAATAATCAGAAAGATCGAGGGTGGAGATCTAGCATAATAAGTACGTTGATCATGTATGTATGTATATATATATATATATATATATATATATATATATATATATATATATATATAATGTTGATGAAAGAGTAGAAATCGAAGAGAAGAAACTTACAGAAGAAATGCAGAGAAGCGGAGGAATCGATGGAAGGAAGGAAGGGGCAGAGAGAGGTTTAAGCAAAATGAGGAGTGGAGGGTTTGTTTGTTTGTTTATAGTGGGCAGTGGAGTTTGGTATCTTTGGAGATGAATCTTTTTTAGATTTCAACCAAATGTATAAAAATCATAAACCTACTTTTTTTTTTCCCTTCTTTTGAAATAAAAAAATTTAAAATTTAGAATTAAATAAAAATAAAAATAAAAATAAAAAATTAAGAAAATGATAAACCTACTTAAATAATTATTATATTTTTAGGTGTACCTAAATAATTTGAGAAATTAATTAAAGTAGTCATTTCAGAAAATCGGGTTTACCTCCTAACCAAAGTCTCAAAAATTAGTAAAATAGTCATTAGGTTCGTGAAAGAAGTTCGTATATATGAACACCTCCTTTGAAGTCAAAAATTTGATCCACGTTCTTAATATGTGTTTGTATATCGTACATAGCTTTAAAAAATCAGATTCATAAAAATGGTTTGTGGAAAGTTAAGGGTCATTTAAAAAAGTTACACATTTGGCCCTAGTTAGTAAAAAAAACTAATTTTTTTAACTTTCTTCGTATATACGATTTACTTGCTTTTTATATAAAAAAAACTTACATTTTTAACCCAGGTTAGTAAAAAAAACTTACATTTTTGACCCTAGTTAGTAAAAAAAAACTTACATTTTTGGTCCTGTTTAGTAAAAAAAAACTTACATTTTTTTGCCCTAGTTATTAAAAAAAACTTACATTTTTGGCCCTAGTTAGTAAAAAAAAAACTTACATTTTTTTGCCCTAGTTAATAAAAAACTTACATTTTTGGCCCTAGTTAGTAAAAAAAAACTTACATTTTTGGCCCTAATTAGTAAAAAAAAACTTACGCTTTTGGCCCTAGTTAGTAAAAAAAAACTAATTTTTTTTAGCTTGGTTTGTATATACGAACTAGATCACGAACAGGGACCAAATATGTAAATTTTTTTAATACTTTCAAACATTTAACAAATCCACTTCACGATCCTAGGTTTTTTAAAAATTTTGAGCTATGTTCGTATATACGAAGCCTTTTTTTACAAACCTATACAAAATTCTGAAATTCTTTTGAGTTTTTTGGAGGAGTTCGTATATATGAACCCTTTTCACGAACTTACGGGATATTTCACAAAAATAAGGGAGAGAATGGCTAGGAGGGTAAGCGTATTTTCTGAAATGACTATTTTAATTAATTTCTCAAATGATTTAGGGGGTGTTTGGGATTGCTTATTTAAAACAACTTATGTTTATTTTAAAAAGTGTTTATCAACTTATGCGGTGTCAAATCGAAGTTTTTAAAAAAGTTTTTGGATTAGCTTATTGTGGTACCAAAACGTAATAAGCTAATAAGTTGTTAGTTAAAGGTGTTTGGGATTGTTTATACATATAAAATAACCAAAAAAGTCATAAACACTTTTCAAATAAGTTGATAAGTTAAAACCAAATGACCTATCAAAAAGTGTTTTTTAGCGGTTTGACACCGCTGTAAGCCATTTTAATTTTTTCTCATCCAAACACTCAAAAGTGTTTCTCCGGTGTTAAATCACAATAAGCTAAAAAAACACCTTAAATAAACAATCCCAAACACTCCCTTACCATTTTAAATATACATTAACATTAGATTAAAGAAATACATTCAACTTTAATAAGTTACCATTTTTAATATTAAGATATTGAGTATATTATTAAAATATTTAATAAAATATCATTTTATTTTAATAAAATATTATTTAAATCTTATAAAATTTTAGTTTCAATTAATTTTATTTGTTGAAAAAGGTAAAAATAAATAAACTTTTATTTCATTCACAACCATTTTTAGAAGATTCTTTAAATTTAGAAAATTTTAAAGTATCTTAAATAAGTTTTTCTGTAATTCATCTAAAATGAATAAACAAAAATTAAAATCTTTAAAATAAACTACATTTAACTCCAACATATCCTTATCTCATAAATTTCAAAGTTGATTATATTATTTAAATTTTATAATTTTATCATCTCAGGACATTTTAAAATAATTTTATATAAAATAATAATAAGATTTGGTTCTAACAAACTAATAAACTACATCGACCTTTCGCAAAGTAAGGTAAAGAGTGCTCAAAGAATAAATTATTAATATTTGAATATTTGTGGAATAATATTAGTTGAATTAAAAATTTTATTTTTATTTGTCGAATTTGAATCATCTATATTATTAAGTTCCAAATTAAAATGGATTATTAGAGCATCTCCGACAGATTTTTTGAAATCAATAATCAAAAATCGTAATATTCAAAAAGAAAGTCTCATCTCTAAGAGTTTCTTCATTTTCAAGATTACAATATTAGTTATATTATTAAAATATTCAATATAATTTATAAAATATTATTTTTCTCATACAAATATTTAATTTCAAAAACTATTATTCATAGAAGTATAAAAATCATTTCTCTTTTATAATACATGGAGAGTTCTTCAAATTTAGAGATTTTCATTATCTCTCTTAATCATTTCTCTTTTATGAGAGCATCTCCACAGTTTCGCCAAAACAATTTCAAAATGGAGAACCAAAAGCTAAAATCTCAAAAAATAATACATACATCCCTAACAAATTCCTCATTTTGAATAATCCAACATTAATTATAATATTAAAACATTTCATTCATTTATTAAAATATTATTTCTCTCTCTACATATTTGTTGTCAAAGTTTCCTATTGGTGATATCATTTGGTAATCATTTTTTGGATAATCTCCATATTTTGTGAAAAACCCTTCCTCTCTCTTACTTTCTTCATTTTGAAGATAGTTTTGGGGAAACTGTTGGAGCACAATTTAGATCCAAAATCACCATTTTCTCCATTTTATTCGAAATGGAGAAGTTGTTGGAGATGCTCTAAGTAACCATATATGGAGAGTTCTCTAAATTTAGAGATTTTCATTATCTTTCTCCTGTTTTCTCCAATTTAGAGAATGTTTTGAAAATTTTGTTGGAGTGAAAATTACCAAAATTTCAATTTTGGAGAATCAGTTTAAGATGCTCCTAGTATATACATTTATTACCCTGATAAGCGATTATCGAATAAAAGTTTTTTTCACTCACATACCGAGAAAGATTTCTCGATATTTGTTATTCCTTTCATTTGGTAAGTCTATTAACCTTGTCATGCTTACTAGATAAAGTAAGTAACAATCGATAAACATTTGGTAAATGAGAGTTGGGTTCCGATGAGAATGAAAGTTGTGGTGAGAAAAATATGAAAAGATCTCAACCCTTGGATGCACATTAGAACGATGGACTGAGATGAGATGCACCATATTAATTATTGTATCAAACACAATTCATGGGGTCCCACCTGTCCTACACATTCGATGAAGGTTGTAACTGTGAAGCTATAGAAAGGTGTACGGGTCTTACCGTCTAGCCGTTGGTACTCCACATCTTCACGGACAGGGGCAATACACTTTGATATTTGGAGATGGGGGGGGGGGGGGGGGCTTTAGAAAATCAAAAAATGAATTTTTCTTAGGTTAAAATCAATTTTTTTACCCCCCCCCCCCTCTCCGTGTTTTCTAGTCTAGGACCCCATACACCAAAAGAATACTTTGAAATCAATTATAAAAACTATTGAAATCAACAAAAAAAAAAACGAAAAGGTCTCTCAAAATCGATAAAAAAAAACTTACACAAATCATTTGAAATTAACCAAGAAAACTTTAAAAATCTTTCGAAATGGTGGAATTAGGCTAAAAACATATCGAACGATTTCGCGGACCTTTAATCTACCTTTAAAATGCCTCACTAGAAAAAAAAATCATAGATTCACCACTGTTCACGAAGAATTCAATAAGAGAACATTCAAGGATACATCAAGTCTATTGGATTTTTTTTTGGTAACCGTGGGTTTCCAGGCCAGCTTACGTGCACCGACTAATCTCCGGGCGACCACGAATGACTTGGAGTCATCGCAGGTGAACCTCCATGGCCACAAGGGCTTTGGCAGCGCCTGTATTTGAACCCTGGGTAGATGAGATTTTCCACTACATCCCCCAAAGATTTTACCAGTACGGCACAACCCAAGTGGTTATGAATTTCACATCATAGCGTCTATACCCGGACCATGGACGGATCCACTATGGTGGCTACGGTGGCACGTGCCACCGTATTATTTCGCCGACGAAGGGTAAAATTTTTAGGTTCGTATAAGGTGCAACCGTATCGTTTTGGAATGTGTTACCGTATTATTTTGAAAACTTCAAGAAGGTGCAACCGTACCTCATAATCAACTAAAAAACAAAAGAAACTATCGAAATCAATCAAAAGAAACTATCGAAATCAACCAAAAAAACCGAAAAAATCTCTCGAAATCGATAAAACTAACTTAAAAATTTCTCGAAATCAAGCAAACAACTTTAAAAATCGCTCGAAATTGTGGAATTAGGCTAAAAACACATCGGACAATATTGAACGTCGGTAAAAAGATGAAGACACGTCGATAAAAACCGTGCTTTTTTGCAAAAAAAAATTGTTGGTATTATATGGTGCCACCGTATAAAAAAATTTATGGATCCGTCCCTGACCCGGACCAAGCATATCCAAGAAAGACACAAGTGATGGAGGTGGGATTAAAAGTGATCAAATATTCAAATATTTTCTAACGTTCTCACCATAACTTTTATTCTCATAAGATTATCGTGAATGAAGCCTAAAATTTATTTGTTTACGAACCTTTTTGTAAAAAATAGTTAAATACAAAATTTAATAAAAAATATTTGGTAATCGAACTTCATATGCCAAAACTCAAAAGTACAACGACGGCGGGATAGAGGCCACTAGGATGTTGGTAAAACCGAATCGCCGGACTTGACCGGTTTCGCGTTGGATCCGAATTCGGGTTTCGGGTTATCCTGAATTGCCTAAGAAAAAGCAGCGTCAGTGACCTAGACCCGCCGAAAAACCCAACACCATCTCTTCTCCGATCGACCGATCCCGTCAACAAGAGAGAGAGAGAGAGAGAGATTACAGTCACTCCATCGCCATGAGTTCGGCAGTTCGAAGAAGCGGAGGATTGTTCGAAGGACTATACAAGGTCCTTATGCGCCGTAATTCTGTCTACGTCACTTTCGTCATCGCCGGTGCTTTTGTCGGTGAACGGGTTAGGGTTCTTATTCCTTCTACTCTAATATATGTTCGATTATATAACACACACTCATACGTGTATTCATCGATTTCATTTTCCGTTGATTAACCTGGTAATTAGGGTTTTGCTTGAATATTCACATAGTTGATTGTCCTTCATATTGTCGTTATAGATCTGATTTTTCTCGTGGATTACTAACTGTCATATATAAAAGTTAAAACCACCATCTCCATCCTAATTTAATTTGTGCTACCAACATCTTAAAAGGTTGTGTACGAATAGAATTTACAGATGCTAACGAGCAATCAGTTTATGATATATGATATGGCCATGGAAACAAACTATTTGAGCTGACACAAATTTGATTGCCTTAGTGATTATGAGGGGAGAACATTTTGGTGAAGTGTAAGGTTGGGTCATCTGGTACCACACTTTTCTGAGTTATTGGTAGCGAGCTACCAATAAATATTCTAACTATGATATTTGTCGTCTTGGAGGTATAGGGCCAGCCTGATACTATAAATTTGGAGCATTGCAAAATGTAAACAGTATCAAGGGCTCTTCAAGGTAGTTGGTTGGGCTCATGGATCTCATGTGGATGATGAATCTTGCATGACATTTGGTTTCACTTCACTACGACTGTGATATGAATTGGTGAATTATTTGTGAGGCCTCTTGGAAGTCCTTAGTGATAGGCTAGTAATTACTTCCAACTTAGTTGTTTTGGAGGTTATTGGGCCAGTTTGCTTATTTGGGATTGGATGTAACAAGGGTTATAGTTGTTATTTAGAAGATCTAAAACATGTGTGAGTCGGTTTTTGTTGGGAGAAACCAAAAATGTCAAGTCTTTTTAGATTGAGACAGATGAATAAAGGTACCATGCTTTTCTTTGTACTTTGAGAGCGATATAATTGGTTAATTAGAACAAAGTATCATAAGAGAGAAATAGAAACACAGATGTTGCTATGGAATTCTACCTTGGAATGGATGCAGGTTGAGATCCTATTTCTTGTCTATTCTTTTCTGTCTGTTGAATTAAAGGGATTGTTCGTGTAATCAATTTCTGCAAGTTGGTTATTCCATTTCTTAATTGAGTTTCTTATATAAACCAATATAACCGGATGCAATTGACTGATGTAGTTGTGCTGATTTATGTGTTTCAGGCAGTTGACTATGGAGTTCATAAACTTTGGGAGAATAACAACATTGGGGTATTGTCCATCTTTTATTTATATGATGCATTTTGTGATTTCTGTTGTTTTCTAAATCGATAATGGACCAAATTACTCGCTACAATCCCCACTCTTTTATATATGTTAAAGAATCTGTGCAATGTTTTAGACTGTTATAATTTAAGGAAATTGTGGAACTCATGACAGCTAAGCAAATGTGTTTTATGTTTACAACTGGTGTGAAATGCAAGTCATGGTTCCTGTGTATTTTGATTAGTGCTCTGAGTTTTAGGTTTTCACCATATACGACCAAGGTCTTAGTTCTTATCATTTTATGGAATAAAACACATGTAAGGTTGGGAACTCTTAAAGTAATTTGGTATATTACCCTTGGACAAGTTGATAGAAGAATGACTTGCCTATTGAATTATTCAGTATTGTAGGACATGTTTTTCCAATTCTACTTTTCCTTTGTTTTTTTATGCTAAATGGTTTGAACATGTGAGGAAGTAATGTTTGTCTGCATGCAAATTTACACCAAGAAGTTTCAATAAGCAAGAAAATGTTATTTGAGCAAATACTTGTATAATTTATTGACACATTGTTCTAGTAATGCTAATGCACACGACTTTTGGTTTCATGATCTTGCTAAAAGTAAAATCAAGGTCTTGGGTTCTTGAATACTCTAAACATTGCGGGAATTATATGAAGATGTTCTGGAAGTGTCTCACGAGTCATTCTTTTAATGTCAGATCAAACTCAAGAAACAGCATATTTAAGAATGCAACTTGTGAACTAAACGTAATTATTACGGTCTAGGGGAGGGGAAGGAGGCCTAGCCTACTTCATTGATGTACAATTAGCATGAGGAACAAAGAAAGCATATGCACAGTTAACATTGGTACATCAGCATGACAAAGTTAAAACATATGAAATTTGTTAATGATCATAATTACACTTGATATTCTGTGAATTTAATCTCTCCACCTTCGTTATCTGAAGATGCTAATTAGACATAGACACAAATTGCATTAGAGACACAAGACCCGAGTTCATATTTCACATCTTTAATGCAAGCAGTTCTTGAGAAAATTTAAGTATGTTGGTTTCAGAACACTTGTTCTATTATAGCCTCCACGGTGGAGGCTCCACCATTGTCTGCTCGCTTATGATGTCACCCCCTTTTTTCCTTCTCTTCTCTCCTATTTTCATCCTTCCCAATCCTTCTCTCTTGAAATATTTCTGTTCATGATTTGCCTCCTTGGTGTCAATTATCTTCTGCAATTCAACCCATCTAATTCCCTGGTCAAGACATCACATCCCTTGTCTTAAACACAATATATATATATATATATATTGTATAGTCATGCACACTCGTTGCTTCATCCATTTTTTGCTCTTAGATCAATAGTGCTACTGAGTCAGAAGATAGGCCGGCATATGAGAAGCGTTTTTGTTTTGTTTTTTGGGGGGGGGGTGGTGATGTTATTTTGGCTAACTGGGTGGAAGATTACTTTTATCAAGTCCATCCTAGTACTACTGTTATATTTTCGGGTTCTACATCTTGGTTATTTCTCTAACATATGGTTTGTCTGATTGTCTCTATGCAGAAACGTTACGAGGACATTTCTGTTTTGGGACAGAGGCCAACCGAATAAAGTGGGCATTTCTTGATCGTCGTATGTGATTGTTTCTTCCTGTTTTTGGGATATTCAAAAGGACATTATATGAATGTTGATAATAAGTGTTAATTTTTTGGATCAAACTGGTTGTGGCATAATCTCCACTCCAGAACTAGATCCTTCAACTTTGCAGAAAGAGCTAGTTCTCATTATTGTTTGAATTTTACTCTGCTTTGCTTACCATACGGAACTCCTCAAGTAGTAACATTTCGTAATAATGTTTGTGTATAAATTATACACGATTTGCTTCCAACATTTGTCGAGTGGATGAAAAGGAGGGTGTTGCTTGTGGATTCAAATTCAAAATTTGGGTATAATCCATATATTTAAGGTCCTGGGTTTGAGCCAATGAGATGCATGCCCAGTTTACCTTCTCTATGATGACCATGTGACTAGTGTGCACGGGGAGGGGGAGGCCCTCCGAGGGTGGCAAATACCCTTGTTTACGCACTTTTGACTGAATAAAACTGCTGTCCAAGTTGGCCATCAATATGTTGCTAACAGTCAGTCAGAAAATGCTTATCCAAATTGTTTTTATCATTAGCACTTGCTACAAAACATTTGGTAAACAACTCGTTTTTAGTTTTACATTTACCTAGACCAATTCTCTTACGAGACCGCATTCTTATGTGATTAACAACTACCCAATTTGTGTTGATAAATGGCCAAGTCTATATAGGCCAAGGATAATTTACAATCCATGTAACCCACATCTTAACCGTTGGATTCATGATAAAAGGTTATTTTGTTTTTATTTTTTTGATTTTTTTAATTGAAAATTGTCATACCCTGCTAAAGCGGAAACACGGAACATGACAGTTCGATAGGCATAGCTTTAGGATACAGAAAGAAATACCACCATACATTCAACCATTGTTTACAATAAGTTCCAAAAGTTTACAATCCTATTACATCTTCAAAAGTTGAAGTACAAAAATCTCTATTATAAAAGTATTGCATGCGGTTTACACAAGAGATAAACTTTAATCGTTTCCATGTACCTTCTTGTTCCCTGAAAAGCATGTTCAAAATATGGTCAACTACGAGAGTTGGTGAGTTCACAGGTTTTTAAATATGCACAAGTTAAGTTTATATGCAAGCTGTCTTTGAAAATCATACGCATAAACCAAACTTCAATTCATTGATTCATGAGTATCATAATTTAGCTTATATGACAAGAGGTATGCATTGATACAACCACGTTGAGCCACTACTAAACCTTTCCGGACCAAATCAACGCCCCATGATCTACCTCAGAGGTGGGCTTTAACCACATGTGTAGTCATATTTCTCTAGTACAGTGCACCCCTACTCGTCAGTATAAGGTGGGCTTGTCAGACCAAATAGCGCTATCCACTAATACTATAGGCTCATTTCTGGGTTAACTAGTAGTGTACCCGGGGACTTAACTATTTTTAAAACTCAACATATCATTGGCATACATGTCATATAACTTCTACACCAACCGCTTTACAACAAAGCCTCATAAATTTCAATACATAACGCTTTATATCAAAATCTCATGAATCTTTAAATATTCCATTTTTAACATGCTTTTCACCCCAAGTTCAATCAAAACAATAAAAGTGGGGCTGTGAATACTCACCTCAAATAATGACGCAAAATACGCAATAGCAAAATCCCCTATCCCAGAGCTTCTAAATTCCTATAGAGAAAGATGCACAAAGAGTGCTAAATGTCAAATCCAGCCCTTAAGCCTAACTAACCAATCCCACGTCTTATAAAATGCCAATGTATGTGTTTTTATTGTCAAAATAAGAGTTGATGGTCATTATGACATTCTTATACCATAATACGTAAATTTGAGGTTTTTAGAACCATCTTTCTGGATTTCAGCACTTGCTGTCCAGAAATTGTAACCACATAATGACTTTCAAAATACAACCTCCCAATTGACAATCCTAACCATTTTTTTATAAGAGCTAAAATACTGAATTAAAAACTCTAAGGTAAAATTTCATGAATTTTGGAAGTGTTTTGATGCCCCAAATAATTTCTACAAAACAGTAGGTTACTGATTTTTGAATCAGTTGCGCACTTCTGTTGTGGCATGCTTTTGGAGGATCAAAACTCAACATAATTCAGTGATCCATATATGGATGCAAAACTAACTCAAAAATATACTATTTGAAAAAGAATTCGCCTCATTTAGATGATTTATGAGGGAGTTATGGTCGTTAGAAGTAGGGTGTACTAATCTGTCAGCTTGGGACAGATTGCACAATTTTCTTCTAAAATACATTTGAATGACCAAAACCTCATAATTTTTAGTGATTCTTGATTCATTTGAAAACTAACTCATCAAATTAGTGTATGAAAGCAAAAAGTCCAAATTTCATGGAGTAAATATTGAGATACACAGCTTGGAAGTGGAAGTTCCATTCTTGACAGCAAGCTATGTAGAACAAAGTTTTTGTATTAAGCATTAGGAGGTTCATTTTTCCATGGTTTCTTGTGAAACCATTTGGATTTAAACCCTTTTTCACTAAATAATGATCTAAGAATGAAAACATACACTTTGGACACATTTATAACTACAAAATTTCATCCAAAGTGAGTTGCATGTGACAAAGAACACTAAATAAGTGATTTTTCATCACTTATCAATTTTCAAGACTCTTAATCACACAAGATTGAATAATCTTATCATAAGAGTTTGTTTAAACTTGAAATTACTACTAGAATGTTGATTATAAACCAACTAAAGCATCAAAATTTTCGTACACAAAGTTGCACCCATGATAAAATTGACATAATCAACAAGAGACTCAAAATTTTCACTTTTTAACTTGGTTTTTCATGGAAGATCATCTTATGGCATCATTTTATGAATGTTTTATTCATACATGATGTCCATTTCACTTCTAAAACCATAAATGAAATATTTCTACACATGCATGGGGATTTTATAAAGTTCAAAACAATAAACTTGAATAAAACTTGAAGAAATGAAGAAATAGGGTTTGTACCTTGTGTAGATGATGAAGTAAACTTGGAAATCTTCAATAATCTTGATGATTTGATCTTAAAAATCTTTAATTTGCTGGAACTTTTGTGTTCTTGATGGTGTTGATGAAGAAATCGAAAATGAGAGAGAGAGAGAGAATGAGGAGGTGAAAAGTTGATATCTAAATTTTTAGAGTTGAAATGAGCTTTCAAATGAAAATTTTTTTTTAAAAGAGAGGGAGAGGGTTGAGGGCCGGCCATGGCCTCTCCAAGCCCATTTCAATTTTTTTTTTAATTTTAAAAGAATACAACATAAACTCTCAAATAAAACAAATAAATTGAGAACCGACAATTTATAAATTCTCAATTCTCTCTAAATTGAGTAAATTTTTACAAATAAATATATTTTTACCTAAATAATATAAACCTCATTATTTTATGTATTTTAGACATGTGACATAATATTTGTCATTTTATGGGACGTCTTAGTCAGTTACTGATCCGAACCGGGCTTTCTAAACGACTACTGAAATATTTCGGGAAAAATTATAATCTAACCAATCTAATTAGATTCTAGAAAAGTAAATTCTATGAACAATTCTCTAATATCTTAAAGGATTCTAACCTTGAAGATTTTGATTTCTGACGGATGTCACAAAAATATTAGACCCACATGTATTGTAATCGTCAATCATTAATCCAACGGTTAAGAAGTGGGTTGCATGGGTTGTAAGATTTTCATGAGTTGCAAATTAATCTACCCCTATCTATCTATTTTTTTTGAAAGGCAACTTTTATTAGAAATCAAGAACCAATTACATTTGAGCATCTTCGATCTTTAGCGAGCTACATACCATGCGTTAAACAAAAGCGTAAACTGTGGGATCTCAAAAAGTAAACAACATAAAAGGGGAACGAGCCCACCGCACTCTATCCGTAACGACAATTGGAGTTCCGTTTGCGAGAAATAAACTGTCTCTCCCTCGTCAATCAGCTGAGTATCGATAGCCGTAGCTCCCTTTTGACCCCTCGAAGTTCCTGTTGCACTAAGTACTTGCCGACGGGTTCGAGAACCAAGCCGCCCAGTCCACCTTCGTGTTGGAGTTACGCCTTTTGACCCACTCCAATATGACTATTTGAAACTCGTACAATTGCTCCACGATTTTCCTTTGCTCTCTTCTAAAAACCAATCTATTTCTATTCTCCCAAATCAAGTAAAGGGTAGCCCAAATCACTCCCTTCCAAAGCGAGTCCTTCGTATTGTTAGCGACCGAATTATCTCCTTCTTGTATGATTTCTCGAACCGTTGTTACACCCTCCAGATTTTTTCCCTACCATCTACCAATTAATTTCCATAGGGTATTTACTTCCGGGCAGGATACTAGTGCATGGTCGACCGATTCTATCAAATCACCACATCTTTGACACAAGACCGAATGTAAGTCAATTCCCATTCGGTCTAGCACCGATCTACATGGGATTCGCTTTCTTAACGTTCTCCAAATGAATACACATACCTTTTTTGGGACCAAATTCATCCATTTCGTGGGTTCTCTCACTTCAATAGAGCTTGATCTTCCTTCTACTATGGTCTCTCTTAACTTCTTAACGTTGAAGCCATTCGCCTCGTCTAGTGACCACCCCAATTTATCTTCACGTCCTCTTTCAAGTTGAATAACTTCTAGCCTTCGATTTAGGTTCTCCATCTCTCCTATTTCCCTTCCCCTTGGTGGTCTTCTCCATTTCCAATTCCACGATTCTTCCGACCACTTTCCTCTTTCCGCGACCTTTGCATCTTTGTCCGATTCCAATCGATACAATCTTCCGTATTCTTCTTGAAGCGTCCTTGTACTCAACCATCTTTCTTTCCAAAAGCTTGTGTTCTTCCCATCTCCAACTTTCTTTTGGAACGAACTAGTGAACGCTACTCCGTTATTATCCATCACTTCGTCGATCCGAACTATTTTGCTCCAAACCGTACCTGCACCAACACCAAAAGATTGGGTACCAAACAGCCCCCCCTCCCCATAAATGCTTTTTATTATTTTTATCCAAAATGCATTCTTATCATTTTGGAATCGCCACCACCATTTCCCTAAAAGCGCCCAATTGGCCGATTTCAAACAACCAATGTTTAGCCCCCCCCCCCCCCCTTGTTCAGACTCCCTAACGATTTCTCCCAGCTCACCCCCACTAACCCTTTTTTTTTCACACCCTCCGACCACACCCCCCAAAAAAATCTGCATCTCAACCTTTCCATCTCTTTTAACACTCCACTCGGGGGTCGATATAGGGAAAAAAAGTACAAGAGAAGACTTCCCAATACCGACTTTACCAACGTCAACCGACCTCCGTAGGAGATCACCTTTGTTTTCCACGATGCAAGCCTCTTCTTTACTTTCTCAATTGCCGGTTTCCAATATTCCAAACGGTGCATTGGACCACCTACCGGGAGTCCTAAGTATGTAAAAGGTAAAACACCTGTGCCGCACCCTAAACATCTTGACCAACATTGCACTTCTTCTTCCGATACACCCAACCCATATATTTTACTCTTACTAACGTTAATCTTTAATCCCGACAACAAATGAAAGCACTTAAGAATTTTTAAGAGATTTTTAAGATTGTTTAAACTCCACTTACCGAAAAATATGGCGTCATCCGCGTATTGGAGATGCGAGATTGGGATGTTATTAAACCCCACTTTGATGCTTTCGAACAAACCTTTATTCTCCGCCTCTATCATTAGCAAATGAATACTTTCGGCCACTATAAGAAAGAGAAACGGCGCCAAAGGGTCTCCTTGTCTCAATCCTTTACCCATCACGAATTCCTTCGTCGGACTTCCATTGACTATAATTGACATCGATGCCGAATGGAGACTCACCTTTATCCACTTAACCCATTTTTTGCCAAATCCCATTTTTTCCAAGCTATCAATCATAAAGTCCCACTCTACACTATCATACGATTTTTCAAAATCCACCTTGAAGATCAACCTTTTTTTTCTTTTTTCGCATGAAGTCAATCACCTCATTTGCAATGAGGATCCCATCTAAAATGGACCGGCCTTTCACGAACGCACTTTGAGTGTCTCTAATAATTTTTGCCATCACCTTTTTCAACCTCTCCGCTAGCATCTTTGAGAGTATTTTGTAGTAGATTCCGATTAGGCTAATTGGCCTAAACTCCCCTAGACTAGCCGGGTTTGCACCTTTGGGAACCAAGGTGAGGAACGAATTATTGCAACCTCGACTAATCTCCCCTATTTCCCCAAACCATCTAATTGCCGCCATGAGATCATCTTTAACTGTTTCCCAAAATCTTTTTATAAACCCGATAGTGAAACTATCCGGACCCGGTGCTTTATTTGCCCCACATGCTTGGATCGCTTTTAATACTTCTTCTTCTCCATACGGTCGCTCCAAGTTATCGACTTCCTCTTGTGACAATTTTTTATACATTTCACCTTTAAGCCCCGACCCACTCAATCTTCTCGACTCGAATTTTTCTTTGAAAAACTCGAAAATAAAGTTCTTGATTAAATTTGGCTCATCCGTCCATCCCGAATTCGTGTTCAAACCTCTAATTGGATTCTTTCTCTCTCTATATTTTATTGCCATGTGAAATAACTTGGAATTTTCGTCCCCTTCCGTAATCCACTTTAACTTTGCTTTTTGTCTTGCCATTCCAAACTTTTTTCCTTCGAGTTCTAACCACTTTTTACGCGCATGAAGCCAACTTTCTCTTTTACCTTCGGTCCACCCACTTTGTTCCGCCTCTTCTTCCTTTTTTGATGCCTCTTATTTCCATTTACCCAACTCTTTTTCTAACTTGCCGAACTTTGTTTTTGCCCAAACTTTTACCGCTTCTTTCACATTTTTTAACTTATCCCTGAACACACAGTCCGGTCGACTTGAATGCACTCTTTTTTTCCATGAAGATTTCACCAACTCCTCTATTCCATCCTCTTTCATCCACGAGTCGAAAAATTTAAACGGTTTCGGGCCAAAATCACTTTTATCTTCGAAAAGCATGATAGGGGCATGATCCGACCATTTTCTCTCCAAGACTTTAACCCCCAAATTTCTTCCCGCAAGCCCGAAATCTCTCGATATCAAGAAGCGATCACGTTTGATAAACTTCAACCCATCATCACTAATTCTCGTATACTTTTTGCCCCACATTGGAACCTCTATCAATTGACTTTTGTCAATAAAATCGTTGAATTCTTTCACCCCCCTCAGATTTGTATTAGAATTCAATCTTTCATAATCCCCCCTAACCTCATTAAAGTCCCCAAAAAGGCACCATTTCACTTCATCATTTTCTACTATTTTCTTTAGTCTTTCCCACAATTCCATTCGACACTTGAGATCGTTTGGACCGTAAACATTAACTAGTCCAACCTTGCCTTCTATCCCACTCCAAGATCCTACCATCGCCAAGAAGGTTGGGTCCTCTATAATGTATTCACATTCAAACACTTTTTTATCCCATATCGTAACCAAACCTCCCGAGTTCCCGATAGCATCAATCTTCGCAAAATCTATATCGTCACCTCCCCAAATCATTCTACTTTGACCGATATCCCAATTTTTTATCTTCGTTTCTTGGATTCCCAACATACTAGGCTTTTTGGACCTACAAATTTCTTTTATCCATTCTTTTTTTTTTCGCGACCCCAATCCCCTTATATTCACGGAAATTAAAATCATGATGGAATTTCGGTTGTTCGACACTTACTTGTCTTGTTATCGTCCACGCCCGATGGAATTTCTTTCCCCGTGCTCGACTTTTGCGGTTTATCCCAATCTATTCCAATCGCATTCCCGAATTGTTCCACGCCCTCCGATTCGTCTTTACTATTTAATTCGTTTGATATCGATATGTAGGATGTCTCTGCTATCGTCTCCATACTATTCTTTTTCTTCCCCCCTTTGTCGCCGGTTCCCACTTTACCTTTCCTCATTCCCATCTTCTTATTGTTTAGACGAGCCATTTGTTTTAGCAAATGAAAACTAACCTTCCCTCGTCCATAATGGTAAGACTCCATCCTTCTACCTTTAGATTTCTCTTCGAATGTCTTCTGCAAAACTGATTCTTCATCCCTTCGAACGTCTGCTACTCTCTCTATTTCTGAAGTTGAAGCTCTATCACCAAAGTCAGTTGGGCTAAAATTACTTTGTTCTTTTTCCTTTAATTTAGTCCCACACACTCCTGTTGGGCCTTCACCAGGGTCCCCTTCATTTGCTAACCACCGCATTGGTGCTAACCGTGCTAACCAAATTTTGACCAATCAGAAGCTTTCATTTGTTTATGTTAATTGATCAAGGCTATTAAATATCGAAGGGCATAATTGGAATTCTATAAAATCGCCCAATTTAATGCATACCATATTTTAAGGAGGTTTTAAATTTAGTATTTATCTAAACAATAAATGTATTAATTCAAATTTAAAGTTTGATTTACATGTGTTTATGAATGGAAGTTATCTTTTTTCTTTAATTTTAGCATTTGATATATTTATCACACCATAGCCAATTTCACCAATTTTTTTTGTTTTACTAGGATTCAAAATGAACAACTATAGATAATATACAGAAACACCGTACACATGTATGCACATATGCATATGTGCACTATCCAAATTGACCAGAAGTTACTTTAAAATTAGCAAATCATCAATGCACATGTGCACACTTAAGACATGTACATACTCACAATTCAAACATGCACATATGCCAATAAAAAGTGTATACATGCATTATGCACATCCCAAAAATTCGAGATGCACAACCATAGCCAATATACATAAATCCTATGTGCAAGTATGCACATATATGCATATAATGTTTTTCTACAATCCACATGCACATATGCACTATATTCAAGTATGCACATATGCACTATTTTTCGTGTTCATTAGTTGTTTGCATGTATGCCCATATGTATATACCAAATTTTCAAAAGGCACCACCATAGCAAATATACATAAACATTGTGTTAAGCCTCGATAGTCCACACTTCTTGAATGGATAGCACGGTTAGCACCAATGTGGTGGTTAGCAAATGAATGGGACTATATATATATATATATTAAGAAAATTGGAGAATTTCATTATAAGAAGATAGGAGAATTTCATTATTGTATTTGATGATTTGAAGGCTGAGACATTCATCAGCTTAAATACATAAGAAGCCAGCTAAAAAAGGAAAAATGTTACAAAAGATAATTACGTAAATTATGGAGATAATTACGTAAATTATGGAGAGAATCAATTTGCTTTCTTTACTCCCCCGCAAGCTGAGGCATGAAGGTTCCGAGTGCCCAGCTTGTCAAGCAGCATGTGGAACTGTCGTGTTCCCAAAGGTTTGGTAAATATGTCAGCGATTTGCAGTTTGGTGTCGATGTTCATGGGTTTTATCTCTTGAGATTCAACTCGTTCTCTGACGAAGAAACAATCCATTTCCACATGTTTGGTACGTTCATGGAAGACTGGATTATTGGCTATATGACGAGCTGCTTGGTTGTCACAGAATAATTGAGTTGGTCCGCTAGGTGGGATTTCAAGTTCCTTTAGCAGCCACCTCATCCACAGAATTTCGCTAACGGTTGTTGCCATGGCTCTATATTCCGCTTCGGCTGACGACCTGGAAACAACTGATTGTTTCTTTGACTTCCAGGAAATCGGTGCTCCCCCTAAAATCAACAAGTATCCAGTTCGTGATCTTCGAGTGAAGGGGCATCCAAGCCAGTCTGAGTCACAATATGCAGTTAGGTTATTCCCACCCTCTATAGCCAAGAGGATTCCCTGACCCGCAGTTGCCTTAAGATACCTTAAGACTCGGTCGACAGCTTCTAAATGACTTTGTTTCGGGTTGCTGACAAATTGACTCAACACATTAACAGCGTAGGTGATATCGGGTCTTGTTGCCTGTAAGTAAAGCAACCTTCCAACGAGCCTACAGTACTGATTTGGGTCCATGGGCAATCCCTCCTAATCTTTATCTAATTTTAAATTTTGCTCCATCGGAAAGAGACTAGGACAACACCCTAACTTACCAGCATCTTCCAAGATATCCAAGATATATTTACGTTGGCTTAGCACCAATCCTTCTTTTGTTCGAGCCATTTCAATACCAAGAAAATATTTCAAAACCCTAAGGTCTTTTATGCTGAACTCTTTGTCGAGATAATCCTTTATTTCTTGAATCTTTTCAAGATTATCGCCAACCACTATGACATCGTCTACGTAGATAAGAGTTGCTACAAACATGTTGTTTCCCTTGAGCGTGAAAAGAGAATGGTCTGCACCTGTCTGCTTGAAACCGATTTTTAATAACGAAGCGGTGAATTTTTTATACCAATTCCTCGAGGCTTGCTTAAGTCCGTAAAGTGACTTTCTCAGTTTACAAACTCTAGTGTCTTCTTTTCTTCCAAAACCTTGTGGTATCTTCATGTATACGTCCTCGTTTAAATCACCATGCAGAAAGGCGTTATTAACGTCCAACTGATGAATGTGCCATTCTTTCTTAATGGCAACAACGAGCAAACTTCTGACGGTCACGAGTTTGGCTACTGGTGCAAAAGTATCATGGAAATCAACACCTTCTAATTGCATAAAACCCTTCGCCACAAGTCGAGCCTTGTATCTCTCGATATCTCCATTTGGTTTGTACTTAATTTTGTACACCCATTTGGAGTCGATGGCTTTCTTTCCATCCGGTAAATTCTCGAGCATCCATGTTCCATTTTCTTCTAAGGCCCGAATCTCTTTTTTATGGCATCTCTCCATTTTTCGTTCTGCACAGCCTGATTAAAATGTGTTGGCTCATTGTTTGAATCAATGGCCGACAAAAAGGCTTTATGTGTGTCAGAAAAATTGTCATAAGCAACAAAGTTGGTTAAGGGATGTACCGTCAAAGGCATTTGATCTGGAGCAGGTTGATCAAGGTCTATTGATGGGGGAAGATTTACAACGTAGTCATTTAGCAGCTTTGATCGAACTCTGGTTCTTTTCTCTCTTATTGGTTCGTTACTGTTCACTTCAACCTGGTCATCTTCACTGATAACACCTGCTTGTTCCTCAACCTCAACCTGCTTCTTGTTTTGAGAATTATCACCCAGGTTCCCAGTTGAGTTTTGGTCTTCTTAAGTGTCATGTTCTTCAACACTTGATTCTGGTCCATGTTTAGTAGTCTTTGGGCTGTCTGTCTCGTCCCAAACATTGGGAAAAGTGAAAACTTCTTCCTCTTCCTTTTCACGACCAAGAGTAGCGAAGGGGAAGTTTTCTTCAACGAACTTCACATCTCTGGATATAACGATCTTGTTGTGTTCAACATCATAGATCTTATATCCTTTCGTTCCTCGTGGGTAACCCACGAAAACACCTGGTCTCCCCCGAATCTCAAACTTATCTCCTTTAGTCTCTGTACTTCTGTAATACGCAAGACACCCAAACACCCTCATTGAGTCATAATCTGGTTGCTGATTGTATATGACTTCAAAAGGAGTTCTATTCCCTATCACATCTGATGGCAGATGGTTGATGATATAAGCATCCGTGAGAATACACTCTCCCCAAAACCTGATAGGTAAGCTTCCCTCGAACCTTAAAGCTCGTGCTCTTTCCAACAAGTGCCTGTGCTTACATTCCACAACCCCATTTTGTTGTGGGGTGTTGGACACGTAGTCTCTAACACTATCCCTTCGTTAGTATAAAAATCGACCATGTTGTTCGAAAAAAACTCTCCTCCATTGTCGCACCTTACTCTTTTTATGCTCTTCCCAAACAGAGTACTAACCATTTTGTGGAACCCAATGAGACAAGTTCCAACATCATATTTATGTTTTAGTAGGAAAACCCAAACTGCTCTACTAAAGTCATCAACAATTGTTAGAAAGTAATGTGCCTGTGTAAAAGATGGCGTACGGTATTTACCCCAAACATCACAATGAATTAACTCAAAACAAGAATTTGTCTTGGTAACACTAATAGGAAAAGGCAATCTCGTGTGTTTTGCCTTTAAACAGGAATCACAAAAACTGTCTCTAGACCTCAGGGAAACATTTTTCAAAAAACTGACACTTGAAAGCTTTGAATTAGATGCGTGACCAAGTCTTTTGTGCCAAGTGTTGATGGTGGTCGTAAAGGCTTGTCTCTCGGCTCCCATCATCCCCATCTTGTATAGACCCCGGTCGCATTTACCCGCTCCAATCAAGGCCTTCGAAAGCAAGTCCTGTATGACAAAAAAGTCGGGAAAAAAGGTTACGGCACACTTGAGATCTTTAGATAACTTGCTAACAGAAAGCAAATTGTATTTAAATTCTGGAACGTGTAAAACCCCTTTGATAGTCGTTCCATTAGGTAAGACACATTCTCCTCGTCCTTCCACGGCTATCGACTCATCATTCGGTATGGTCACAGGTATCTCATGATTCCCTTTTGTTTTATTTTTAAGTAAAACATCTTTGTAAGTTATGTGCTCGGTAGCACCCGAGTCAACAATCCACTTACCTTCACACCCGGTATTTCCTGTCATGTTTGCAACCGGCAGCGCCTCTTCTTTGTTGGTTCCTTTGTTCCCCAAGAAGTTTAAAAACTGTTGGTACTGTTCGTTTGTGAGGTTTGGCACCCTATCTTGTTCTCCTCCTACAAAAGCAGCTCTCCGCGTGGGCTTGTCTTGCTTCCCTTTTCCTGGCCACCAATCTGGATAACCAATTCGCTTGAAACATCCTTCTCTATTGTGACCGTCCTTCCCACAGAAATTACAATGTTCATTCGGCTCGCCCATTCCTCGTTTATCGTCTTTTGCTACAAACCTGGTTTGCTGATTTGAGTCGCGTTTTCCCGGGACATATGATTGAAAAGCAGCGGGTTCGATGGCAGGTTTCTTAGCGCTGGATATAGCCCTTTGTTGCTCGTCCTCAACAACCAGGTGGTATGCGGTACCCAAAGACGGCGTCGACTTCATGGCTAGTATTTGAATCCTTATTGTGCAAAAATCTCCATCCAGGCCCAATAAAAACTCGTAAAGTTGTTCTTTCTCCTTTACTTCAACCAGCCTTTTCCCTAACCCACATGTACAGCCATTGCACGAGCACTTGGGTATAGGGAGAACAGACTGTATTTCATCCCAGAGTGAGCGAAGCTTGGTGTAGTATGATGAGACAGAAGAACTATCATGCCTGATTGTGGTGAGAGATTTTTTGAGTTCGTAGGCTCTTGGTGCGCTTTCCTTCCCGAAGCGTTCTTGAAGGTCTTCCCATATTTCTTGTGCGGTATTGGCATATTTAACACTTGTTCTGATGTCTTTCTCCATTGTTGTGTGTAACACCCTGATTTTCGAAAGGTATCATATCGAGTTAATACCGAAACCGAGATATTAGATAAAAATAATATATTTTATTTTGGGCTTGAACGGAGCGAAAACGGAGCTATAACGAAGAAGTTACGGCTGAAACAGTGTTAGCAACTTTCGGTACATCTCGCGCGACAGTGCCTCGCGACAGTGACAATGTCACTGTCGCATGTCAGGGTCGCGACGGACCTCCAGTGCGTAAAAACAGGTTTCTTCTTCATTTGGTCATAACTTTCTCATTTCAACTCCGATTTGGGTGATTCAAGTTGCTACGGTTTCGTTTTTGAGAGCTTTTCAAGGATCAAGTAAGAGATTGGAAGTTTATTGAAGTATACTAGAGTATTTTGTGGTGGTAAGCTTCCCATCCCTCACTATTCATCTTCTTCCCCAATGTTTTCTAGGGTTTCATCCACCCTTTGTTCTCCCTTTCATAGATTGAAGGTTTGTAATCATTTTGGTGAACTAGAAGTGTTTTGGTTGGTGAATTCAAGCTTGGTTTAAGGTAATCTTCTATTCTCTTCGGTTATGGAAGTTAGGGTTTTGGTATTAATTGAGGTATTCATGTATATGGTTTGGGAAACAACTCTTTGTGGTTGATTATATTTATTTATGGTTGAATATGTATGGATTTAGGTTTTTGGAAGTTTTGTCTTGAGAATCCAAGTGTTCTTCAAAGGAGCTCTAGTTGGGGAAAAATCTAGATTTAGTCTAAATCTAGCAAGGTGAGTTCAAGTTGATTTGTGAAAACGGTGTACATGCCAAAATGGTTATTTTAAAGTATTTTACATTTTACATGAAATTGTTAACTGCTGATCAGTTTGGTTATTTTGAAAGTATTTAACTTTTATAAACCTGTGTAGCACACATTATTGTGATTTTGGGCATTTTGATAAATGAGTCATAAATGGGTGTGTTTGGTAACTTATTGCATACATGAGATTATTTGGTTAAAAGGCATTTTAGTGTTGTTTGGGGTAAAAAGTTCAATTTTGTGTTATGGAACGTTTTGAAAGGATAAGAAGCCTAAATCTGTTTGGAAAACCTTTTTACCCAACTAAAACTGTGTTGGAGTCCATTCGAGTATTTTGGAACACGTAATTTCATGGTATGGGTTGAGTGAGTTTATTACTTGCAAAACGTAACCATTGGTCAAAGGAGGTTTTGAGCATTTTGCTCGACGTCGTATTAAAGGAGTCTCAGGGACACTTGTCCGGTTTTATATGGCTCAATGTAGAGCCCAGTTATGACGTACGTATTAATGCGTTGTGATGCGTATTGAGGTTGGTTACATGCTTTGGGTGCTTTGGTCATTTTTTTGGAGTCATGTAATGATAGATAGTGTCATAATGGATCCATAGGCACGTAAGTCTGTCGGTCGTGTAAGGCCTGAGGTTTTGGGTTACTTTTAGTGACCGCTCGGGTTTGCTAGCGAGTAGGCAATAAGCGGCACGAGCCGTTGAGGTGTAACTCGTCTAGGTTGGATAGGCACCCGCGTCCGTAAGTCCTTGGGGTGGAACTCGACGGAGTAGGGCTAGAGGCAGTAATACGGATTGAGGTTGTGATGTCTGGTATGGCATGGGAACTAAGCCCGGGATACGTGGTGAAATCCAACAACATCAAGGGTGGGCCCATTCACGTGTTCTCGCCACCCAAGATGGAAACGTTTAGAGGATATGTAAGGAAGTCGAGTGAACGGCCTACTTACGTGTTCTCTATTCTCGGTGTTTACGGATCTCCTCATCGTTGATTCGTGGTATTTTATTTGGGTAATGTAGTATTTTTACCAAGAGGAGTTTTTAAGTGATTGACGACAAATGATGGCTTTAATTTTGGGTTTTTCCTACGTAAACTAAGGTTCGCATGGACCGCGTCATTTCCACGTGTCGGTATTTATTCTCGTCCATTTTATGGTCGTGTGAGTTTTGGGTTTAAAGCCGTGTTCATGGCGATATTTAATTATATAGATTTTCATCTATGATTTATGGGTTGTGGGTCACGTTTCACCCGTATTGGGTATTTCAAGTTATAAAGTGTTAACCGTGTTTTATAAAATTGGGAGTTCGCTCTTTATTTTACTTTTAGCAAGTTCCAGTTTACTTTACATAATTGCGTCTCAAAGGTGAGATCCTCGTCTTTAAACCAGTTTGGCTTGGTTAACAGATAACTCGGTGTCTATTTCGTACAAAGTGCATCGTTATTGATAAACGAGTCGTTTTCATAAGTGAAGCATATCATTTTGAAAGATTATGGTTTTATTCGCATTCTTCCTTTCTAAATGATTAAATTTTATATGTTGAAAACTCTTGAACTCACTAGGCGTTAGCCTAACCTTTTTATTTGTTGGCATGTGCATCAGGTTCCAGTTGGGTTTCCGTTCTAGCAACCATGAAGAGTTGAGCCTTAGCTTTGTGCAAATGTAAGTAGTTGGTGAAGTCTTCCGCAATTTTGGAGATAGTGACTATTATGGGGTTTTAGTAGCACCCGTTATTATCATAGGCTTTTGTATAGAATGAATGTTTGTATTGAGGTTAAATCTTAATTTGTGGTTGTAGATAATTCATTTATTGATGTATTTAGAAAATTTTAAATAAGTTGCTATTTCCATATTTGAGGGTGTTACACTGTGTTTAACCACCCCTTTATCATGGCATCACACCTCATCCATGCCATGTAATTAGTAGTGTTCGATTCTGGTTTCTTGATCGACCCATCGATAAAACCTACCTTGTTCTTGGCAAACAAGAAGTTTAACATCTCTTGTGACCAATCAATGTAGTTTCCATCAGATAGAGCTTCGTTGACTTGCATCTGCCTTGGATAATCCGAGGCATGGATATAGTATGGTGAATCAGATGATATCGATCCTCCATCAGTCTTGTTACTATTCGTTTCTTCGTTGCCGGCCATAACTAGCGATTAGGGTTTATGGGATTTTCGGTGGGAGGGTGAAGGATCAGGCTTTCTGCTCTGATATCATAAGAAAATTGGAGAATTTCATTATAAGAAGATAGGAGAATTTCATTATTGTATTTGATGATTTGAAGGTCGAGACATTCATCAGCTTAAATACACAAGAAGCCAGCTAAAAAAGGAAAAAGGTTACAAAAGATAATTACGTAAATTATGGAGATAATTACGTAAATTATGGAGAGAATCAATTTGCTTTCTTTATATATATATATGGGGAAGGGTGTCTTAGGCTATACCTAGACTAATCCTTTGGCAAATTATGACCGTAAGATAAGACATCAACCATGATTAAACCTCAGTGGTCACAATTATATGTCTATATATTATATGTGCTTTTTTGTAAGAACCTAGGGTTGATCGTAACTTTTTTTCCCTTCACAATTGGAACAAAAATTCATATTTCAAGTTGAACTTGGGTAAACATATTATTGTATTTGTATTTTTATTGCATAATCGAAGAAAATCTAATCAATTGTATATTTATATACATCACAATATATATATTCAGTATCATTTCAATTATATCTTTTTTTATCCAATTTATTAACTTGAATTACATAGTTGATATTAACATTTTGTTTCTCAAGTTGCCCTCGTCATTTTCTTGATTGGTAGAACATAATTGATCAATTTTTGGATAAAAGGATAAAGAATAATAATTTGACGAATAGAATAATAATTTTAAACCATTATTGATGACTTTATGTTTAAGTTTAAAATAATACAACTATTACTTACATTATATATGTATTTGTCAGACTGTTGGGTAAATCCTAAAGTCGCATCCATTTTCAAAAACAACTAACAGCATCTTCAACAGGCCGGTATATCCAATTTTTTTGTCGGTCGGAGACCTTCAACCGACCTCTATATGTTAAAACTTTTTGCCGGCCAACATTTTCACACGGCAAATATGGCGGCCCAAATTTCACACGGCAAATCCCAAAAGCAAGGACCCCACCATTTTTTTTATTTTTAATATCAAAATTCATTAAATATATAATAATTTGTTTTTTAAATTAACATATCTATATTAAATAATGTTATTTTAATGTAAGGTTTACAAATTTGGTGTTTTTTTAGAGGATGGTTGGAGATGAGTTTGTTTTTTGTGTTGATGGACCCATCAAATTTGGTCTGTTTTTTTTTTTTTGTGTGAAGGTTGGAGTTGCTCTAAGGGGGTGTTTGGGATTGCTTAATTAAAACAACTTTTGTTTATTTGTAAAAGTCCTTGTTAATAATATATCATTAGATAAAAATAATCATATATTACAAATAACTTTTGCTGAGCATTTGACGTTGTTCAACTCCAAGGAACCAGAGACGGATCCTTGTTCAACAACTCCGGGTTAGCCCATGGCGATTGCGGCCTCTTTCATCATCAACACCGATCACCAGAAACACCGATCACCGTCGTCTCTTTCATCATCAACACCTCTTTCCGGTACTTCCTTTATTCCTCCCAAATTTCCGTAATTCCCTACATGGATTTGTATCCAAAAATCAGATTCAATTTCCATACCCACATTCTTCAATCCCCATCCATGATTTCCCATTAAAAAAAAGGTAATGTGATCATCAAAACATTGAATTCTTGATTCCCATCATAACCCCTGTTCTCATTCTTTTCCTCTTATAGAATTAGGGTTCATACTGTGATTCAAAGATTTATTTTTTTATATGGATCGTGTTCCTGTTGAAGTGATTGGCAACATACTCTCCCATCTTGGGGCTGCAAGAGATGTTGTAATTGCTTCAGCTACATGTAAGAAATGGCGTGAAGCTTGTCATAGACATCTTCATATGCTCTCATTCAATTCCGACGATTGGCCGGTTTTCCGCGATCTTACAACGAGTAGGCTCGAGATACTCATCACCCAAACCATCTTTCAAACCAAAGGTTTACAAGGTCTCTCCATCTTAATGGATGATGTCGATGAGTTTTCGGCTTCTGCTGTTATTGCTTGGCTAATGTACACTAGAGAAACGTTGCGATGCTTGTTTTATAACGTCCGAACCACTCCGAATGTCAACATTCTTGATGTTTGTGGGCGACAGAAGCTCGAACTATTGGTTTTGGCTCATAATTCGATTACTGGGGTCGAGCCGAATTATCAAAGATTTCCTTTTCTTACGTCGCTTTCTTTGAGTTACGTTAGCATTTCGTCGTTGGATCTCAATTTGTTGCTAACAGCTTGTCCTATGATTGAGTTTTTGGGTCTTGTAAGTCCGGAGATTGCCATCACGGATGCTCAGGTTACGGTCGAATTGAGTAGTCACACGTTAAAGAAAGTGTATGTCGAAGCGATAAGTTTAGACAAGTTTACGCTAGAAGCCGATAATCTTGAGAAATTGCATTTAAAAGATTGTGCACTTGAGCTTTTTGAGTTTAGTGGGAAGGGTACTTTGAAGCATTTCAAGATGGATGATGTTAGTATTCTACATCTCGACATTGTTGAGCCCGTCGATGGTCTCGAGATCGTTGACGTGAGCAATTTCACGATCATTTGGTCCAAGTTCTATCAAATAATCTCGAAATCTTCCAAATTGAGAAGGCTTCGCCTTTGGAACGTGGTCTTTGATGATGAGATTGAGTTTGTCGATTTGGAGTCGATTGCTTTGTGTTTTCCTGATTTAAGCTATCTTGCATTGAGTTATGACTTGAGAGATGACTTAAAAGAGGGCATTCTTCATTATAGTTTGCAAGGTTCGTCTCCGATGGAGAATGTGAGCGTGTTGGATCTTGGATGGACTGTTCTTGATGAACATTTCGCCGATTGGGTCGCGTGCCTGCTTAGAAGATGTCCGAACCTTAAGAAGTTGATCATTCGTGGGGTTGTTTCGGAGTCTAAAACACATGTAGAATGCCATATGTTGGCCAGTTTTACTTCATCAATTGTTCAGCTTATGAGAAAATACCTTCATGTGGATGTTCAGTTTGTATATGAATAAAAGTTTTCAAGATTTTTTTCAAGATTGCATCTTTTTGTATAAAGACATAGGAACCCATATCCGAAATTCGTTCTCTAACGAATCTTGATGATGATCTTGTGGCATTTGTTGCAGGTAACTTAACTACTGTGCTACAATGGATCCCCAGGTTTGTTCTATCATCTATGGCTATAATTATTCAAATGTTCTTGTGTTAGATGCCTCCAGATCAAGATTTCATTGAATGTATACCTAAGATTCTTGTTTGGCTTTATATTTGTTGTTTTTATGACATTGGGTTCTCAATTTTTGTGTTCTTGATGTACATAGTGAAGTTTTTTTGGACTTAAATTGGTGCATAATTTTGTACCAAATGAACCCTCACATCATATACCCAAGTTTGAGAAGGATCTTGCATAATTCTTGCATATTTACATGTTTTAAGATTGAAGGTAGGCATGGAAGGGTCGAAACCGGTTAAAGTCCTGATGCGGATCAGAATATGTTACATTTTGATCGGTTAAAAGAGAGACCGATAAGGACGAGTTAAGACTAGTTGGTCCCTATCAACTACGTTTGTTTAAAATGACCTGTTACGAAATCAGTTATAGTTAAAGCGTCATGTGGTGCTCCTATATTGGTCAACAGACCGGTTAAACCAATCTATATCAGTTACACATTTTCGGTTAAGGACCAATTAAGGAACCATGATAGATTATAACCGGTTAAGGGACTAGTTATAATTGATATTTGCTCATCTCTATTTTAGACAATAATAAATTTAAATATTTTGTTTGCTTCAAAGTAATCACGGAAACAAGCTATCTACATGTGGGATAAAGACGATGTATATGTACTCTTATTCTCCATATCCTACTTCTGTGTGGATTTATTGGATCTGTTTGGTTTTCGTCTGGTTTTATTTTGTTTGTTTCGAAATATATGCAATGTTTATTATTGGTTCAACACGGTTTCACAAGGGGAAAAGCAACCATGTTGCTTTGGGGATTAATATATATATATTCTCAAATGGAATTGATCTTTGACCCTTAAAAATAAATATACGTTGGCTTGAAAACGAGATTAAAAAAACGACTTTTAAGAAGAATTTGCAATGAAACGGAAATTAATATGAAGAAAGGTAAAAAGATCAAAATGGAAGAAAGATAAATATGAAGCTACCTTGGTGTAGTGATAATTATGTCTATACTAGTATTTGAGGTTGTGAATTCGATCATTTTAGTTGTATCTTTATTATTAGTATTTATAAGTAATAACATGGTAGGGCCCATGGGCGGGTCCAGGGAGGCAACTTTGAAGAAAAAAATAAAAAAATTTCTAAATGCAATAATCGGACGTGCAATCTATTGTATATGATCTTCTAATTTAAGTATCTAAATCGTCTCATCGTGTTTGATATGTGTTATAAATTTAGTTTCAAAATATTTGAGAACACCTTTCAAATTCAAGCAAGTGCAACTTTCAAATGGCTAGATTCTTCTCCCTTACAATAATTGAGTGAACTGATGAACGGAAACCCACTCCACCCTTAATAGATCAACCCTATATAGTTCAATAAGGATTTTTTTTTAAGTTAATAATGTAATAATCGGGTCCAAGTTTTTGTATTTGTAAAGTTGAGTGTTTAGTTGGTCAAGACTCAAAGATGAAGAGGCTATTTGTAACTTTGAAATAAAAGGGTTTAACCCTAGTGACCTCATTTAATTTAGCATTTTGGCGACTGAGTATTGAAGGAGAGGTTGTGGGGCGATTTTGGGAAGAATCGATAAAGAGGTCGACCTATTTGGATTCAAGCGTGTTTTGATCCTCTCTAAGATAAGTTTCCCAATGTTAATGTCTCCTATTCCTAGAAGTTTTTGTGTCAGATTTAATCTGTGGGTTTGGGAATAGACTGTTGTTTTGGATTTGGGGTTTAGGGGATCGAAGTCTGCCATAGTCGACTAGGATCCTTGGGTTGTTGAGTTGTAATCTTGGCGAAAGCATGCGTCGTTCTCCGTCGCTCGAAAGTCACACCACCCGTGGTGAGTGGTCGAATCCGCCGCCCCATCGGGATGTTTGTTGCGTTTTTGGTCGATAAGGGGCCCGGGGGTTTTAAAGGAAGAGTTGTCCCCATGTTGTTGAGTCTGAGCTTCCCTGGGAATGTTGGGTCTGTACGAGTCGCGTTGAATTTTATGGAATATTGTTTTGCGACGTTTGGGCGCGTGAGTGTACTTCGAAATGCGTGTGTTTTATTTTTTTGTTGCGCGTAAATTTACGAGCTTTTTGGGCGTCGTGTCTTAGGAAAGTTTTGTTGAAATGGGTCGCTCTATTGTATGGGGTGGTTTTAGAATTCTGACATTTTAGACGTGTCGACGTTTTATGCTTTTATGTTGGGAAGTGAAAGTTTTGACACCGCTTGACTCTAGCGTCAATGAGTTTTGTGAAAACTCAGTTGGCTTTATGGTGTCTTATTGTACGACATTTTGCGTCGCGTAAGCAAATTTTGGGTACGTGTGCATATGAATCTTGGGTGCGTTAATTGATGAGTTTTGTTAATAGATGTTGTCCCTCATGTTGTTTTGGGGAAGTTTCATTATTATGTGAATTATCTTCGAACTTTATACAAAAGTCAATCGTTGTATACTATTGGCATTGGATTAAATTGTACGGTTGGTTTGAGTAAGCATATAAGGGATTTATGTCGTTTCAGTTATTGATTTTACTGTTAGAAATTTTCCGCAATGCGTTAATCGAGCATCAGTTTTCAAGTCGTTATATTTACTATTTTGGTCAAGTGTGCCTTATTGGTGCAACTCAAAGTTTAAATTTGATTTGATGATTATGTATGTCCCTATCACTTTACTGAATTTTTGGGAAATAAACTGACGCATGTGGGACTTGTTGAAAATTTTATGTCGCAACATCTTGGTTAAAGAGGAAAGCTTTAAAGTTAAGATCATGAAGTTCCCTTTTGGGATTGTACAAACATTTATCACGCATGTTGGGATGCAGAGATTTATTTTCATGATTAATAGTGTAAATTTTGTTACACACCTTTTGTTACCATTTTATTTACGTAAATATGGATCAAATGAGTTTGGAAATGGTTTTATATGCGTAGAGTTGGTAACCAGTTTGGAAACCTATCGGAAGAATAATAGTGTGTTTTCACCATACGACTAATGGTTATAAAACTTATGTGTTTGAAGGTTTTATAAAAGTTTAAATTGGCATATTATTTGAAAACCTTGAACTCATTGGGCCTATGGATTTATACCCCGTCGTGAAAGGAGTGGTATTTAGGGACTGAGGGAGCCCTTGGGATTTGAAACGTCGGATGATCTGATTTGCGGTCAGCCTTGGATTTTGGGTTCCCGTTTTGAGTATGTGCGCGTTTGATTTATGGAGGTAGTAGATTTAAGTCTTCCCGAATAATTGAGGAAGGATTTTATACTTGGGAAATCCTGCGGGATGGGATTTTATGAGTTAATCTGTGTTTTAATTTGGATTCGGTTTGGTTGGTTGCTCGTCGGTGTGGCATCGTGGTATATGTTGTTGGTGTGTCATCTTAGTGGTTTTCGCAATCAAAGAAATTTCTGGCGGTCTATTTGTGGGAAATGTGAGATTTGTGATTTTAGTATTCGGTTAAGTGTCGACCTTAGTGCGACAACCCGTCTGGAATGGGATTTTGGGCGAGATGTCCACATTTTCGAGGTCACCGTTTAGTCCAAGGCGTCGACTTATTTTCTTGAGGTCATTGGATCTTGGAATGGATGGATGTAACCTGGTTGGATTATGGAAAATAGTGACCTTTCGGTATTGAATTTTGAAAGGAGTTTGGGTATGGAGGATTGAGTATCGAGGTACCCAAGCATTCCTGTGGTGATAAGGATGTTACTTTAGGAATGTTGTGAGATTGGTGTGGAATCGGGGTTGAGTGACAGCCGAATCTGTGTTAACCGGTTGCATAAAAGACATTTTGGTACGCCTTGGAAGAATGCCTTTATGAATATTAGGAATGGATCAGTGAAATAAGAGGATTTGAAAGTGTGGTTTTGATCTTTGATGTTGGGTCCGGGATTGCTTAGACCCGAAGGAGATTGGTCAGTGAGACTTGGAGTCATAAGTCACCTGGGGGTGGTAATTGTCATCCAAGGTTGGGAGACGACTGTAACTTTGTGGGTAAAAGATTACTTTGGAGAGTTCAGTGTTCGCTCAGTTATGAGTATGTTGTGCCCAAGAGGAGCAGCACACGTGAATATCGGTGTAGGGGTCGTGGTAGCGGTTTTGGCAAATGGATTAAGGTCAACCTTTTCAACTGGCGACGTTCCATCGAGAGGAGTAATTTCGAGGACGAAATCATTCTAAGGTTGGGAGGATTGTAACACCCGTAAATTCCTGTCTGTGAAAGCCAATCCTTTGAGGAATCCTTGATTCTGATCATGGAATTTCATCCCTTACGCCTTACCTTTTAAGCCTTATCGCATCGTGGGTGCTCCGGATGAAAATAGAAGAAATCGGGGCTCGGGACACTCGGGGCGATAGTGCCCTGGGCACAATTGCCGGGCACAATCGCCAACAGAGTGGTGCCCGCGGTATAGTTTGGGCGATAGTGCCCTGGTGAGAGTGCCTTGGGCACAATCGCCGGGCACAATCTCCTGCGGCCTCTGGTTGTTTTAAAATCGATCTTTGAGCAGCCCACCTCATTATTTCTCAACCCATTTCACCCTTTTCTCTCTAGAAACCGAACCCAAACCCTAAAAATCGGTTTTATACCTTCAAGTCACCAAATCCATGATGTTCCAAGTGTTCTCCTCCACCTAACAAAGATTATAAGCTCCACCTTCATCTTCCTCATCAAGTTCTTCGGTTGGGAGCTCGGGTTGAAATGTTGGATTGGGTGTTCTCGGAAGTCTCTTTGTCTTCAAGGGTAAGTTTTCTTGTAATAAGTTATAAAATGATCCATTGATGGTTTCTTAGTGATTTGGTTTCTCAAATCTCGGATTTGGTAAGTTTTGGAGAAAACTAGGGTTTTGATCTCGTTTGGGGTTTTGGTATATTGTTTGGGGGAAATGCTTCTAAATGATTGAGTATGGATATTTATGGTTTGAAATGTTTGGATCTAGGTTTTGGAAGTTTCCGGCTTGAGGATTCAAGCGGCCTTCAAAAGAGCTCGTTGGGTAAAATCTAGATTTAGCCTAAATCTAGCAAAGTGAGTTCAAGTTGATTTGTGAAAACGTTGTACATGCCAAAATGTTTATTTTAAAGCATCTATGTGTTTTACATGAAATTATCAACTGTTGAGTTGTTTGGTAACTTTTGATTATTTGAAGTGTTTAGCTTATTAAACCTTGTAAAACACCACATTTGAGATATTTTGATAAATGTGTTACAAAGGAATGTGACTTGGTGATTTATTGCATAAATGGGTATTTGGTCAAAAATGCACTTTTAAGTGTTTGTCGGGTTTTATGCATCATTCATGAAATGAGATACTTTGAAAAGTACGAAGGTGTGAGTCCTTTGGTTTTGGGTCGATCCCGACCTTGGGAACGCTTTAGAAAATGATAATCCTTTTTGGGTTTTGGGCCGAAGGCCAAATGTGACTTAAGAAACAAAGTTTTGGGAAAGATGTATTTTGGTTTATGTAACCACTTTGGCTCTCGTATTTTAGTCGACCGTACATTATGCCTTTTTGGGGCTTGGTTTGCACTCAAATGAGTCTTCGGAACAATTGTTCAGTTTTGGTAGCCTGTTAAGGAGCCTTGTCGTATGGTGTACCTAGTTGCATCTCATTTGTGAGTTACGTGTATTGGAGGCGTTAGCTCATCCGTTGGAGTCATGTAACGTGTTAGGTTGTAATGCAATGGATCCATAGGCATAGAGGTTGGTCTTTATCGTGTAAATGGGACAAGATTCCTGTGTTTTAATCTGGAAATAGGCGTTGATAATACGATGTAAGTCCTACATAATCAAGTGTGTCAAGGATGGAGAGATCCCAAGGTAAAGATCTGGATAGGATTGAACTTGGTGATTATTATGACTAAAGACCTGGAGAGGGTTGATGTCTATTATGACTAAAGACCCAGAGAGGGTTGATGTCTATTATGACTAAAGACCTGGAGAGGGTTGATGTCTATCCTGACTAAAGACCTGGATAGGGTTGATGTCTATTATGACTAAAGACCTGGAGAGGGTTGAGGTCTATTATGACTAAAGACCTGGAGAGGGTTGATGTCTATCCTGACTAAAGACCTGGATAGGGTTGATGTCTATTATGACTAAAGACCTGGAGAGGGTTGAGGTCTATTATGACTAAAGACCTGGAGAGGGTTGATGTCTATCCTGACTAAAGACCTGGATAGGGTTGATGTCTACCGTGACTAAAGACCTGGATAGGGTTGATGTCTACCGTGACTAAAGACCTAGATAAGGTTGATGTCAATGGTTGTTTATCCTTGAAGATACACTTATATCATACATCTGTGGTTTAACTTGTGTACCTGCCACATTCAATGGAATCGGGTCTTCCCCGTCACCGAAAGGTGTTGTTTTGGGTACTGAGTCTTGTGTCCATGTTTTCGGTGACATATTGCATATGAGATTTATTAACCATGATTTATGGGTTGAGTGTTATGCCCCACTCGTGATGTGGGTGTTTTGGGATGTGAAGTGTTATTCACGGTATCGTAATTGGGAGTCGATTTATATTCACGTTTTGAGTGAGTTTTGGATCACATCGTTTTATAAAGAATGGTTGTTTTGGAACGTTGTCTTTAATGGTGTAAACTGTGGAAAACGGGTCGTCTCTATTTCTAAAGTAAATTAGTTTGAAAGATCTTGATTTGAACTGTTTTCCTTTCTTTTAAAGATATACCCATTCATGTTAAAACTCTTGAACTCACTAGGCGTTAGCCTAACCTTTTATTTGTCGGCATGTGCATCAGGTTCCAGGTGGGGGTTGGTCCTAGCAGTTCTATGAAGAGATGTGCTTAGTCTTTCGCGAGTGTAAGTTTTGGTGAAGTCTTCCGCAGTTTAGAGATAGTGACTTCTTTTGGGTTTTAGTAGCACCCGTCCGTATTGTAGACTTTATGTATAGAATGCATGTGTAATGAGGTTAAATCTTAGATTGTGATTGCAGATGAATCAATTATTGATGTATTTAGAATTATTTTTTTTATTAGTTGCTATTTCTAATTTTGAGGGTGTTACACTAGAGGGGACTCACTAGACCTCCGGTCTAACCCTCGCTCTTTCAAAATCTAAAAACCTTTTCAGGGAGGCGCCAGGTAGAAGGATCTGTCGAGGGCAAGGAGAAAGTGTGAGCGGTTCCCGATCTAGAAGACTCCATTTTATTTAGACGTATTATATTCTCAGTTGTATAGTAGGTTGCCTTACTGCAAACCTTATTATCTCTTGTAGACTTTGGGCCGTTTTGGTGTAAGAATTTATCATTCTTGTTATGCTAGTTTGGTTTCGTTTGGGTTGTTTCAAATAATCAAATACTTAAAACTTCCTTTAATAAAATAGATGATAAAAGTTACAAATTTTGATCAAAACTAAAATCAATCAATGGGTTGAGTTCATGTGAGAGTTGTCTGTTTTTCGTGAGACCCGTGAGATCACATTTTTACCCTTCAAACTTCACAGCAAAACATTGTGAAGGTAAAAAAATCCAAACATTCACAGCAAAAAACACTGTAACAGATACCTTTACAGTATTTTTGTTTTATTATGAAGTTTTAAGTGTAAAATGTTATCACGAAATAGGTTGTTCTCATGGATAAATAGATAAACTTGAATAGGAGTAAAAATATTGGGAATTTAATTAAAATGCCCTTTATTGAAAAATCAGTACCCAATATGCCCCAAATCTTGTTATTTTTGCCAAAATACCCCCTATGTCAGCGTTTTTGGTCCGCGTTTTTGAAAAAACGCGAACATAGTGCATTTGGTCCGCGTATGGCTTGAAACGAGGACCAAGTCCGTGTGTAACAGTGAAAAACGAGGATCAAGTCCGCGTGTAACAGTGAAAAACGCGGACCAAGCCCTCGTTTCAAGCCATACGTGGACCAAATGCACTATGTTCGCGTTTTTTAAAAAACGCGGACATAGAGGGTATTTTGGCAAAAATAACAAGATTTGGGGTATATTGGATACTGATTTTTCAATAAAGGGCATTTTAATTAAATTCCCAAAAATATTGCATCGTGATTTTAGGAAAATCTAAATTGAAAATTAAATATTATCCAAAAATTAATAAAGTTTATTTTGGAAGGAATTAAATATAATATAAGGTATTGGAGTAGCATAGCTTCTCAACTACCTTATTGCTATTTTATATATAAATACGACAAAGAGCCCTTTAAATTATTATACAAGGAGGGTATTTTTGTCTTATTTTGAATTTTGTAATATCAAATTATCAATAATGTATTTTAAAATAATTGTGTTTTTGAATTTTGTATATCAATAATATATTTTATATTTGATAATTAAACTACTAAAATAATATATTTAAAAGACTAGTTGCGTCTTTTATTTTTGATCAAACCTTTTAAATTAATAGATTATTTCTATAAAAAATGTATTGATATATATATATATATATATATATATATATATATATATATATATATATACTAGTAACAAACGAATAATTGTGTTATTGTTAAAAGTGTTTAATGAGGATGTGGAGTAGATATGGAAAATAAATAAAATCAGTATCCAACAAGGAACCAGATACATGAACTTGGTTTGACCTAGAGGTAGATGAAGAAAATGATGGAAAATCTCTGAATTTTGAAACTGGAGGGATAGGTAATACCCCATATTCCTGAGTTTGTACCTGAACATTACTATATATATATATGAAATATCATATTACAAATATTTTATATATTAATTATTATTGATATTGATGTTTAACATTTTGAATTATTATACATTTATGAAAATACGATAATAGTATTTGATTTGTATAAAGAAAAAAAAAATCATTTTAAGACATGTAAAAAAGCACTTGAATAAATTTTATTGGATTGTATATTCTATATACTTGTGTTTTTTTGGTAACCGTAGGTTTCTGGGTCAGCTTACGCTCACCGACTAATCCTCGGACGACCACGAATGGCCTGGAGTCATCGCAGGTGAACCTCCATGGCCACAAAAGTTTAAAAAAGAAAAGTACATTTGTTATTTGTCATATCTACTTATGATATATTTATATTTTTCACAAAAAGGAAAAGAAGGGGAAAACTAAATATTGTTACAAGAGTAGGCGGGAAAAATCCCCGATTTCTCGTTGGGATGAGGATGGGGTGCAATTATATTTCATGCTAGAATGGGGCGGAGATCTGGACTAGGGATCAGGGATCGGGGATGAAGATTTGGATAAAATTAAATGTATTTGGTTCCATAACAAGATATCCATCCGTGCAAAATGTTATAGATGGGAAAACGACTCGAAACATTGTATCATTTTGGTAGATTTGGGTGGTTTTTGACCAAGTCTGATATGAATGATGACCTTATCAAGTTATATGGTTAATAAAAGGTACACCAAGTGTTTGACTTAGGCCTACCTGTAGAACCGCGTAGAATTTGGACCGCTATAAATAAAATATATTTCGTGTAACGTACTGTAAAATCATCAAAATGATGAAATTAACTAATATAACATGTAGACAAATTTATTGTAATGTAAATTTGCTTTTATTAAACCATTGTACACGTGGTCAAGAAAAAAACCCTGAAATTCATATGATTATTGTCTCGTTAAAGAAAATCTTTCAATTTGAATTTATTAAGTGCTATAAATTCTTATTCCAATGTATGTAAATAGATGATAAACAAAAACATACCAAAATCATGATTATAAAATTACAAAAGTATAAATGTTTTAAAAATAATCCGGATAAATGAACCTTATACTTGTTAAAAAGACATAAATCATTATTAAAATTAAACTCTTTTTGAAAATATTGATTTCTAAAGTAAACTAGACCCCATTTGGCAAACATGAAAGGGTGCATGATTTAAATTAGGTTTGATTGGTTGGAAGACTAATTCAAGAGGGGAGGGGGGGCTGACAGTCTTGATCCCCTGCTGCATGTACTAAGGATCCTCCCCAGTGAATCTCCCCTTTTTGGCTTCATTTTAATATGTCCAAACATTTATCAAACCTTACCCTTCTTTCTATTCTTAGATATATATATATATATATATATATATATACACACATACATACACTGTTACAGAAAAGGGTTTTTTTAGGTTTTTTTACACGGTTGTAAGGGGATTTTTACACGGTTTTGGTGTAAAAGGGCTTTTTACACGGTTTTAATTCCAAAACCGTGTAAAAAAACCCTTACAACTGTGTAAAAAAACTCTTTTCTGTAGTAGTGATATAAAGATGTAATTAAATGAGAACTTTCATATATTGTGATAACAGTAAAAGGTAAAAAACTTTATCCTAAGTAATTTTTACATGATTTTTTTCCATCTAAGCCTAGTATTTAATGCATTAATGAACAAATATCTGTTTCACAATGCGTTTATTTCATACGTATTTTGTTCACAATGTGAAACTTTTTTACGTGTAACTTTTGTTTCACAACCAGGATAAAAAGGTTCAAATTGTGAAAAAAGTACATGTGAAACAAATATATGTTAATCAATATTTTAAATCTTAATCTTAGATGAAAAAAAAATCATATGGAATAGCACATGATTCACTGATACTTCTCAAAGTTATCACAATTTCATAGATTCTCAAAAGAATGTCCCCTATACATATATATAATTGTATAAAAAACAAACATATTTTTGTTAAAAATTTATTTTGTAAAGCATATTTTTAAAAGACAAATTTAAAGGTTTATTATTTAAAAAAATTGTCTATCTAAAAGTCTATAGTTTGAAAAAGAAGGTGTATTTTGGATAATGTATTTTAAAAGCACATCAAGTTTAATACTATTGATCCTTAAATATTTTTCAGAAAAACAATGGAATGAAAGTAACTTCATTTTCTTAATGCAATTTAACTTATTTTTTAAATTGGAAAAGCGAGTTATTCATGTTATTGATCAAGAACGATAATGTTATAGTAACGTTTATCTTATGTTGATATATACTTTTGAATCGTAAGTCAACATACTATTGCATTTGACAAAATATGATAAATGTGTCATCATTATCAATTCTTTTGAAGATAGTTTCATTTGACTTTTGTTGATAGCCGTCACAATTATGGTGAGGTAAAAACATTTTTTCTCAAAATAAAAATAAATAAATAATACATTTAATGTATAAATTATGGAGTAAAAGTCGTTTAGTACTCGAGATCTATATCCTCGTATTTTAAAATACGTTTAATCTTTTATAACAATTGAATTATAAAATTAAAGTTGGCCATTTGTCATCACATAATTGTTCAATGAATTTGCATACCTACTTTGCCAATCGATTATGCACGAAAAAAGTTCATAAAATTTTGTAAGTAAATTTATTGTTGTTCTGAAGCACTATTAAATAAATCTTTCTTTTATTAATAGTAGATACTTAGATTACAAATTATGGATCAACCACAGGTTCAAAAAGTTGTGTTTTTTTTTTCCAGACATTTCATTTATTAATTATTTATGTTAAAACAATAAATCATATTGTAAAACTTTTACTACCTATTCGAATACATAGTAACTCGTTATACAATGGGTCTTATTCAAGATTTATATTGAATTATAATCATTTGAACAATTTTTGTCATCTTCAAGAGCAATTTATCTTTAAGATTAAAAACAATAACTTTCAACTAAATAAAATTTTACTATTGTTTATGTTCGAAAATAGTGATTCTCAATACATAAATAAGATAATATGTTGATTCCTTGATTATATATAATAAGATTTATCAAGAAAATTGACAAGATTTGACCTATAATTTGGTCAATATAATATCTCCTCCAAAGATGTATACACACTTGATGCATGAATGGTATGATAGAGTTGATGCTTACCCTCTTCCCCAAATGGTCTATTATTTTATAGAATAAAGAAATGAAGGTACCAAATACAAATGCATACCTAATCCATGGAAATAATATTTGGTTAAACTTTTTTTTTAGGGGGCCAATAACTCCTCTTGTCCAATCATTGGTTTTATAAGAAAAAGGAATAATTGGGTAAATGTCAAAATAACCCCAAAGTGGTTGATGAAAACAACATAAATTATTTTCATACAACTCTACTTGAAAGGGAGAGAAAAGGAGAGAGAGACAAGGGGTCCATCACCTTTAATACCCTTTTCATGGCATTCTCAAAATACACTCAAAAAATAAAATTATGTAGTTAGATCAATATATAACTTAGAATGATCAACATGACATTAATTACAAAATGAAATAAAGAAAACATATAAACCAAAGTTACTCATTTCAAATAATGGTTTTAATAAATATAAAAGTAAAATAAAATTGAAAATTTACAAAAAGATATTGTATTATTTTTAAACGGTTAAAAATGATGAGTGTTCTATTTTTCCTATGGGAGATAAAATATTTTATTTTACAAAGGTCCGGCTTTAAGACATTGACTTTGGGTCTTGCAATTGTCAACCTTTAAAGTAGTGTGTTGATAAAAAAATATTTTACTAATTATATGTGTGTATATATATATATGGGGGGGGGGGGTAACTTCAAACCAATATTAGGTTGTGAATTGAGAGACAAAGGAGAGCGTGTCAGGTGTCCCACATCTTCACGGATTATTCAACATGAATAATGTATCGTTCATGATGAATATGCATTTTCATCATGAATGGTGTATCAATTAATCATGAATCGTGTATTATTCATCATGAATAGTTAATGAAAGTTGACATTCGTTATTCATGATGAATGTGGACACCTATGAACACGTGTCAGACTCTCCTTTGTCCCCCAGTTTACAACCTAAGATCCAATTTTCAATTGAACCTCACTATATATGTGTCTATATATATATATATATATAGAGAGAGAGAGAGAGAGAGAGATGTATATATACATGCATGCATATGCATATATAAATAACAAGCTTAATGACATCTTCCACTCTAATGAGAAGGTACTATCATGCAAGGTTTTGGGACTCAAGATTAGACAATGGCAAGTGTTGGGAGTAAAATCCCAAATGAGGAACATTCAATGTCTCAACATAACATTAAATAAAAAGATGTATCATATTATTTTGTTGATACCCTAAAGAAATCAATCATAATTCTTAAAATGATAAAACTTGACGCTATCCAAAACTCATTAAAACATGGGAAACCGTGCATATATTCGTCTTTTTGATAATTATTGTAAAATAAAATAAATAATAAATTGTTGTAATTAATGTTTTATATCCAAGAGGGACATAAATGGAAGAAACTTCTATTGATGGAAAAGAATCTTGATGTGGCAATGTATTAGGTAGTGACAAGGAATGGATGTTGACCTATCAACAATACCAAACAAGTTCATCTTCAAAATCTTGAATGTGTTTTGTTACTAGTAATTAATATATTAATTTCAGAGTTTAAAAAATATTCTGTTATACATTAAAAATTGTAATACAAACAAAATTTATGATTAGAATAAGTGGCAATTTGTTTAGCACTTAAAAAGTAAGAACTTTTTTTTAATCCGAGGTGTAAATCATTATAGGTTTCGATGAGAATAACCACTTTTCGTGAGACCTGAGAGACAATTGTGATGGTTCCATATATGATTCCTATGAAGATTTGATGTGTTTTTCATGTGGCAATTCACTATGTTTTTTTATGGTTTTCATATGAATATCCGGTCCTGTAAATATTCTATGTTTTGCTGAAAGTTTCAATATTTTTTGCTATGAATGTCCGATGTTCTGCTGTAAAGATTTAGCGAGATCACAAAGAAGAAAACTCATTCAAAATTGTTTCATACGACAATTTGGTTTACTTATCAAACATGAGGGTTATATTAGGATGTATTTAATCAAAACTTTATGCACGTATTATAAACATAAACATTTGGTGAAATTGACATGAAACATAAAAGAATTTATTAAGTAGGTCGATTGACCGACACCTGTGTTAACTATATGATATCTTAAATCGTACTTTTTATTTTCATCAAATCCTTAAACCCAAAACAAAGATGTTAAATATAAATTTATAATCCAACACTATTAGTGCAAGTTGTATTATATGCATGGATAGTTGTACATATTCCACCCATAAAGAAGAAGATAAGTTGTGAAAAGGAAAGAAAACCTTTAAAAGACCCTTCTTTTTCAGCATAAAAAGACCTCCTTTTATGAAAGAAAACCTTGTCTCATTTGCGTTGCACATCCATTGGTTTAAAACCTAAATTTTAATTATTTAATTAATTATTTTTTCTAGGATAAATATTACTAGTACTTGCAAATACTCTGGGGAGACCAAAAAATCAACCAATAAGAAAACGTAGGCGGTTAGAGAGTGGAATAGGAGTCAGTGATTTCTAGTGGCTTCCTTCCATGACATTTTCTTCATCTTTTTTATATTACAAAACAAAAAAGTATTTAATTTTTTGAATCTTTTTTTTATTAATTTCTGTTTTGTCTTCAAACCCCACAAATGTTTTAAAAACATTTTCTTGAATTTTTAATTAATTTCTGTTTTTGTCTTCAAAGTTCAAACCCCACAAAGAGAAGAAGAAAAGGGTTGTGTTTGCAAGGACAAGATTTGTGTACTAGGCTATATGAGGTTTCAAGATCTTGAAAATTAGTTTTCATTTTCACAAGATAGAGATAAGGAAACCCTAATCAGATCAAGATTTCTTCATAGAGAAGGAGAAAGCAAAGTAAGAAGATTGAGACCCCATGAAAGATCAAAAGTTGAAAATGTTAAAAGAGAGACAGAAAGTAGAGAGAGAAAGTTAGAGAGAGAAAGATACATGTTTGAGAAAAAGACTGGACCTTTCTTTGGTGGGCTATTCAGATATTACCTTGACATGATAGCTTTGATCTTCTTCTTCTTATTTTCCTCATCTTTTTAAGTTTCTTGAAACAAACAACTCTACCTGAAAATTACAGTGTGAGTTCTTTGTGATTTTGTGGGTTTCTGTTGCTTTTACATGATTATTTCTGTTCTTTATGATATGGGTATTTCAGTATTTGTTTATATATACTCAATTTGATTTGCAGAGTTGATATATCTTGAATCAAAAATGGCGTGAAAGAAGGTTTTGCATGGCGAGTCATAGAGTTGGAGAGACTGGTTTGTCAGATTCAGGACCTTCTCACCATCACCATCACCACCAACACCTGCCATACTCTGTTTTTCCTGCCTTTAATCCTCCTAACACAGGCTTCATGTACAATATTTTTCATTTTTCTTCTTGTTTTTCCAAAAAAAATCTATCTTTTTGACATGGGTTTTCATGAAAAATTCTTTTTTTTCTTTCGATCTTTTGTAGTGTGATTAATCCTCTGTTTTTTCTTGACACTTTCTTCATTGTTTCTAAGTAATCAAGAAGGATCAAGCTTTGATTTTGGGGAGCTAGAAGAAGCTATTGTGCTTCAAGGATACAAGATCCATAGTGATGAAACCAAATTACGTATGCTTTTTTAATTCTTTGATTTGCATCATACTTTCTACTCTCTTTTTTTCTGACGTTTGTTAAAGCATAACCAACTGCACCCTTCAAGAACACACACCAGTGTGTGAGGGAGAAAAAAAAAGGGTTTGAAAGTGTCAAAAGTGGTGGGATTTAACCATAACAAGTAGTGTACTCATACATAGAAAACCTGCATGATGATCTTTTCTACTTACTTCCTCTTGAGTCACCATTAGAACAGAGAGATAAATGGGAAAAAAAGAAAGAAAAGAAAGTGATTAGGTATCACTTTTTTCTACCCACTTTGAGTTCTTGAAAGTGTGATTTTGATTTTTTTTGTTTCCTTTTTTCTGCTTCTCAATTTCTTGATGATGATCCTAAAAGATATTTTCTTTATTGTGATCTTGTTGCAGCTTTATACACAACAGTACCAAGGCCAGCAGCTACTCTGGACATGTTCCCTTCTTGGCCTATGAGAATTCATCAAACCCCAAGAGTAGTTCTTTTTTTACCTTAACAATTATCTTTGACCATTTATTTTTCCCCTCATAACTAGTAAAAAGACAAATTTGAACTTCAATATCTCTCAACAAGTTATCCCTTTTTTGGGATCAATCAAAGAATTTCTTGATTTTATTCTATTTTCTTGGAAATTTCTTCCTTGTCAAAACTTGAATACATTTTTCTTGATAAAAAACATGTTTTTAGGTTAATCAAGTATGAATTTTCAGATACCCATTCAAGTAAATTATCTTTTCTTGGGTTTTTTGCTGTCTTTTTTTGAAAAGTTTGGATTTTTAAGCCATTTTTGTGATTATCTTTAAGCAAATTCAAGTAATTGTGTTGTTCTGTTTTAAAAAACAGGGGAGTAATTCAAGTACAGATTCAGGATCAGCAGTAAATGCTGCAATTGCAAGTAAACCAGAGACTCATTCTCATATAGAAGCAGAATCACCACCGATTAGCAGTAACAGTAGAAAAGCATCTTCCGATCCACAACAACAACAACAAGAAGCCATTTATCGACAACAACTGCAACATCTTCAGATACCACAACAACTTGAGATGGAAAGTGAAGGTGGTAGTCCTGTAACCACAGGTGGATCATCACATTCTCAACAAGCTCCTAAACCCTTCTCTGAAAAGGTTTGTTTTTTTACCCAATACTTTTCACTTTTTTCCCTTCTCTGAAAAGCCATTAAGCGCTGTTTTTTTTTATTGCACATGTGCATGTTACAAATTACTTGGATACATATGTATATACCGTCCAGATAAACGGCTACCAAGGTGTTTTTCAATTTTTCATTTTTTTGCTATTTTTCATGAATCTTACCCTATATTAATATGTGTATATATATAGAGAGAGAGAATCGGGTTCAAACGAGAACAATACCTATTTAAAAGAACACGATAACTAACAAAATTATTAGTGATTTTACATTAACACACGAAAAAATGACTTTGGCCACGGTTTTTGGTCCACGTGACTTTTTTTGTGCGTTAATGTAAATTCACTAATGATTTTGTTCGTTCTCGTGTTCTTTTAAATAGTTACTGTTCTCGTTTGATCCTCCCCTCTCTCTCTATATATAATCGAACCTTTAACCTTCTTAACCTTACCAATATCCTGTTAGGATAATACCCTTTTGTCATCTTGCTTTCTTTTCCACTATACCCTTTTAATTAGGTGCAACATGTTAGTTTTAAATCGGGTAAATATCAAATAATTCCCCTTTTTATAGCTCCTATATGTTGATAAATTCACTATGGCATCTTGATTTTGTTTTACATCATATTATTTTTCATCACCATGAAATGATAGAGAGAGAAAGATAGAATCTTTTCTGTAATTTTGGTCTGTAAATGGTGATTTTGCTTCCATTTGATAATGGTAAATAATGGCATCTTAAGTTAAAGTTAATTCACTCCCCCCAAGAACTCTTGTTACCTTCTTATCTTTTTATAGTAATGATTTACCCAAATCCCCAAAACTTCAGTTTAGCTTGTTACTTTTCTTGGAGACCTCATCTTCTGTGGATTTAGTAACACATGTCACTCGGTATTAAATCATATTTTAAACATTTTATGTAAAACATTTTTGTATGAAAATAAAGAGAGGGGGAAAGGTTTAGGGGGAAACCCCTCAAAAATTGAAAAACAAGGAACATTCTCGATATCCGTTTATGTGGAGGGTATGTAAATATGCCTACAAATAATTGAAGTTTTTTTGGTTTTTATGCATGTGTGCATTATGTACATGTGCATATGCACGTTATGTTACAAATCCAGATGGTGTTCCTTAATTTTTTTTTTTTTTTTTACGGTTTTCCTCATGCAACCTACATTTTTACTGTTGGATTAATGATCAAGAGTTAAAATATATGTGGGTCCAATAATTTCAATTAAAAAAATAAAAATAAAAATAAAATAACCGTTTATCATCAATTCAATGATTAAGATGTAGGTTACATGAGTTGCAAATTAACCTTGGCATATTATATAGATATCCACCTGCAATGAGCAAACCTTTTAAATAGAAAATTATAAAAACTTCTCAAAGATACTGGTGCAATAGTACCAAAAAACCAGCCTAACCCTTCCTAGGGAAGGAGTCTAGAGGAAGGGTTCAGGCCTAGGGTGGTAATTTGCCTCGATGATGGGTGTATATTTTAAATAAAAAAAAGAGTAAATTTTTACTCTGTTTTTGGTTTTCATTGTTTCAGAGGAAGGGAATTGGTTCAACATCAGAGAAAACACTGGATTCCAAGGTTCTTGCAGCTATATAAATACAAAGAAACTCTTAGCGGTTAACTTTTTGAACCATCGAATTTTGTAAAACAATTAACTAAACACCAGTTAAAGACAAATTATGGAAATATAAGTACCAAGATTACTGAAATCGTGTAACTCAGCTGGTAAAGGATTTAACGACTTTGCTTAAATAAAAGTGCCAAAAATCACCCTTCTTAATATTTCTTGTCCAAGCTAAGTGTAGTTTTTTTGTTTCTTCACAACAAAAATATAATATAACATACGATGATGATTCAATGCTTATTTATCTATACTATATTATAAAGATGACATAAAAAACTCTTAATTACAACTCACTAAGCTTTATGTACTATAATTTAAAGCTATCTACTTAAAATCTCTTAAAAATAACTTATAAAGCCTAATGTACTACCTGTAAAGCTTTTAACCCTAATTAATATATTTCATCTTTATCCCCCAAAATTCTTATCTCTAATCCTCAAACCCTAAAATTATGAAATTTGAATTCTGATAAACATAATCAAAACAAGATAAACATCTCAATTTAAATATAAAATATATAAGATAATTAATGAATTTTAACAAACTACTTAATTTTTTTATATAAAAAACATTATATTGTTAAGCCTAAATTAAACAAATTTATATATAAAAAACCATTATCACTCAATAAAAACCATCCAAAATCGTACTGTAAATCAATAAAAATAAAAACAAAAAATAAAAATAAACATTAAAATCGTGATGTATTAAGCATTATGTACTATTATTTGATGTTAATCTACTTAAAATCTCTTAAAAAACAATTAATGAATCAATATATACTACTTTTAAATGTTTTTAACCCTAATTAATAAATTTTATCATTATCCCCCAAAATCCTTATCTCTAATCCCCAAATCCTAAAATTATGAAATTTGAATTTTGATAAACATAATCAAAACAGAATAAACATCTCAATTTAAATATAAAAAATATAAAATATATAAGATAATTAATGAATTTTAACAAACTACTTAATTTTTTTTATATAAAAAACATTATATTGTTAAACCTAAATTAAACAAATTTATATATAAAAAAATCATTATCACTCAATAAAAACCATCCAAAATCGTACTGTAAATCAATAAAAAACAAAAAATAAAAATAAACATTAAAATCGTGATGTATGTCGCTGCATTGCACGAGTACGCTTCTAGTAGTTTCTTAAAGAAATCAAAGGGTGACTGAAAATATGTGATCTTGATTTTATTTTACAGACATTGAGGCGCTTAGCTCAAAACAGAGAAGCAGCAAGAAAAAGCAGGCTCAGGAAAAAGGTTTCTTGAATCATCAAACTGGCATCATTTCCCCACTTTTAATAGGAGATCATAACGATTCACATGTGAATTTAAACGGAGATCATAACTATTCACATGTGCATGCAGGCATATGTTCAGCAGCTCGAATCTAGCCGAATAAGGCTAACTCAACTTGAACAAGATCTTCAACGCGCTCGATCACAGGTTTATATACTTGATCTTTCAATTTCCAAATCGGGAATTCGTGATTTGGCCGATTGGGTCGTTCTTTTTTATGTTATTTTATCGTTTTAGTGACGAAAATGATCATGTTATATATATAGGGTCTGTTCTTGGGAGGTGGAGGTGGTGGAGGGAACATTAGTTCCGGTGAGTCTTTGTTTAACATTCCATCGCATAAAAATTACAACAATTTTAGTTTCGACTAACATCCGAGATTGTCATGGATCGTGTGTGTGCAGGTGCAGCGATATTCGACATGGAATACACACGATGGCTTGACGATGATCAGAGACATATGGCCGAATTGCGTAAAGGATTGCAATCGCATTTATCAGACGGTGATCTTCGTGTTATAGTAGATAGCTTCGTCGCACATTATGACGAGATTTTCCAGCTGAAGGGTGTGGCGGCTAAATCCGACGTCTTCCATTTGATTACCGGCATGTGGACTACCCCAGCGGAACGCTGCTTCCTCTGGATGGGCGGTTTTCGGCCCTCCGAGCTTATCAAGGTTTCGTATTTTATTGTCGTAACAAACTACGGTGTCTTTCGATATTTTATGAACAAGTACAATGGTTTAAAAAGTCGATCGCTTTTTTATTTGTTAGATGTTAGCGATTCAACTTGATCCGCTTACGGAACAACAAGTTGTGGGGATTTATAGCCTGCAACAGTCATCACAACAAGCGGAAGAAGCGTTAACGCAAGGGTTGGATCAACTACATCAGTCGTTGGTCGACACCATCGCTAGCGGATCTGTGAATGACGGGGTCCACCATATGGCGGTTGCACTCGGAAAACTTACGAATCTCGAAGGATTTGTTCGCCAGGTAAATATATCAAATCAAACGTTCAAATCAGAATGACAAAAAAATTTAAAATGCAATAATAAATCTCAATCGTCAGATGAGATGATCCACGAGATATGAATAAGAAAGTGATTACAATAATTATGTAGAAAAAAACACCCATCTATATTTTTAAATGAAAATATTCAAAATTAAAAAGTCAAACAAATTGCTTATACAATTAAAAAAATCCCGAATAATTTATTTTATTTAATTTGACATTCATGTTATTAACTTTTTTATCCGTTTTTTTGTTAATGTTTTTGTTGTCATTCTCATTTGAACTCGTCTCTGTTTATTTATAGATTATTGTATCTAATGCTTTCAACACCGAAATAATTGATTGCAGGCGGATAATTTAAGACAACAAACTCTTCATCAATTGCATAGGATATTGACGGTTCGACAAGCGGCAAAATGTTTCTTGGTGATTAGCGAGTATTACGGTCGCCTACGAGCCTTGAGTTCCCTTTGGGCATCTCGGCCACGCGAGTAACATTTCAAATCCTTCGTTTAAATTACTTATTTACCCGTTATTATCGTATCGTTACGAAGATTATTATTGAACTTTACTTTCGTATTTAAATCTATTTTTGTAGGGCAATGATAAGTGATGAAAATTCGTGCCAAACGACGACGGATTTGCAAATGGTGCAATCTTCACATATTCATTTCTCAAACTTTGGATGATGAAATGAATTTAGTGATGAATTGTTGATGTTTTATGGGCATGTTTAAGCTACTGTATTTCAGAGGACATAATTAAATAGTTATTTTTCCTTTTTTTCATTTATTTTAGTTTAGCTTTTTTTTTCTTCCTATTTTAGATATTAAATGTTAACATATTTATGACTATGTTATCTTGAAAGTCAAAGTCGTTTTTGACGATTTATCTTGGTCGTGTTCAAAACGAGAAGAAAAAAAACATTGAAACATATTTGAAAAATGACAAAATACGTAAAAATTTAACTGGATTATATGCATCACTTGTACAATACGTACTAAAATGGATGTTTTTTAAACCAAAAGGCGTGTCCCATTTATCGGGGTTATGATTATTACCAACGACATAAATAAATTGAGAGTCATGTCTTCCATCACGAAACTTAAACAACACAATAAAGTCAAGATTTTGTCAAACACATTGAATTGTCAATTGAATTTACGTATTGTCTTAATGGTGTAAAGAAAACAATAGGGTTGGAAGTCTTTATAGATTTTTCCCTTGCCCTTTGAGTTGCTAGTTGTAGCATTATCTGACCCAAAATACTGGTTTGACATCAATGACGGTCTTTGTTTTCCTACCCTTCTCACTGTTGACGTTTCAACACCACCATCAGTATCCATTTATTCTTATACATGTTTTAATATTAATACCATTATTTTTTACCTCAATATTACCCTTTTTGTATTATTTTTTTTTTTCAATATCCATTTTCATATTGGTTCGACAAAAATAAAAATCATACTTTATTTTCTCGAATGGTGGTTTTTGAGACCCATGGATTCAATCAATTCCAAATACCATTTTTTTAAATATCCATTGACCATCATATCAACGTTTTTTGTGTATATATATTGGATACAAATGTTATACTATAGACTATTATACGAGGTTTTGTAAATGATTTCCTAAAATAGAAACCAAATTTTATATTAAAATATATTACGTTTGCATTCATTTTTCTCTTTAATGAATCAATAATTTTGGATCTTTAATTTTTTAATATTTATGATAAAATAAGGGGTTTAATAATTATAGGGATGAAAAGGTAATTGTTCTTTGGTTTCATGATGAGGCTATATGAATTTTATAGCCCAAAATTAATGTATGAATGGGAGACAAAAATAGATTACAATAATTATAAAATAGTAATCCAGCTATCTAAAATAAAGTTGTTGGGTAGGTTTTTATAAGAAAAAAAATGTAATAACTTGTAAGAACTAGCATTGTGAATAGTTTTTATAAGAGCCAAACTCCTCTAGGTTCTTAAATAAGAGCATCTCCAATGCAAGATTCTTATAAGCAAAAAGTGCAATGACTTATAAGAACTAACATTGTGTAGAGTTCTTATAAGAACCTAAAGCCCTCTAGGTTCTTAAATAAGAACCTTAGATTCTTACCATGAAGTTTGTGTGAAATGACAATTTTCTTATTTTTATTGGTAATTAAATTAAATATTTGATATTTATTTATTAAGACGGAGGTTCAAGGGAAAACCTCAAATAAATGAAAAACTAAAAAACACTTTATCAACCGTTAGATTAGATGATCTGATGGATATGATTAAACAGGCGTTTACAACAATATTTTTTAAATTAAAAAAACCACCACCCCCTATTTTTTTATTCTAAAAAATACGAAAAATGAAAAAAAAAATCGAGTGAAATAAATTATACCAAATAAACGATCATATTTTTCTCGTTAATTTGACATCCATATTCATATAATTTCTCATTCGTTTTTTCGTGGTTTTTCGGTTTTCTATTTATTTAGAGTTTTCTCCTGAACTTGACTCTATTTATTAATATATAATAATTATTGATGTTGACATGAGGTTTTTATAAGAACTATCATTGTGGATTTTTATATAAAATTTTAAATTGATGAGTTGGAAATTATGTGACACTAAAAAGTTTTTTTTTTTTTTTTGAAAAGCAAGGATTTTATACCCAACACCACAAAATAGGAACCAAGTCACAACAATCAAGGACACCCAAGTGCAGCAGGTTTGCTAGATGCAAACCCACCAAGACACCATAACTACAACGTAAACAAACAAACAGACTCCTACCAAGAGCATCCACCACATCACAATGCATTAGCCCAACATAACCAGCAATAACCAGTAAGAATTAACTACCTCAACGAATCGACACACGGCCAAGACAGCAGGAACAAAACCGATCGCCCAGCAACATCAATGTGGTGGATGAAGTTTTTGTAAGAATGAAGTTTTTGTAAGAACCTTGGTTCTTGCCATAAAATGTGTGAGATGTGACATTATCTTTATTTATTTTTTTGAATTTATAATAAGTATTAATATTATACATATTATCTTTATTTTTTTTTCTTGACTTTATAATAAGTATTAATATTATACATATTAATATTAAAATGTATGAGACCCATAAAAAGATGTTCTTATAAGAACTACCATTGTGAACTTTTATATTAATTTTTAATTTGATGAGGTGGAAATGAGGTGACACCAAAAAGTACAAAAAAAGGTTCTTATAAGAACTTGCATTGGAGATGCGCATAGTTTTCCTTCTTAACTTAGGGGTTGTTTGACAGTTGCTGAATGGTTTGGTGCAGAATTATTAAGTGGTCATAATGATTAAAAGACTCTTATGATATAATGCAAAATGATATACGGTTGTTTTTTAATTGTTCAAAATGAAATCAAGACTCTTAATGGTTAAGGAAGGGACATGATACAAAATCATTCAGAGGAGTTTTGAAACCATTAAGAGACAGACATTATTTTTGCCAAACAAGATTTACCTCTTAATGATTCAAAAGTTGTCTGTTAATGGAACCATTAAGATGTTAACAAACAACTCCTTAATCCACTTAATTAAATAAATGAAAATAACTTTTATATATATATATATATATATATTGGAAGGATATTTTGCAACCCTTAAAAAGGTTGCAACTCTTACAACCCACATCTTAACCGTTGGATTCATGATCGGCGGTTATTTTTATTTTTCTGTTTTTTTAATTAAAAATATTGGGTCTCATATTTATTGTAACCGTCGATCATAAATCCGACGGTTAAGATGTGGGTTGTAAGGTTTGCAACTGTTGGGTCATCTGAAGATTTGAAGATGACCTCCTGATCTTCCATCTTATATCATCCTACTTAGAATATGTTTAAGGTTCTTTTAGCAGCTTACTCTCGGCTCTCTCACTCTCAAACTCTCTCACTCTCTCACTCTCGGCTCCCAAACTCTCTCACTCTCGGCTCCCTCTCTCTCTCTCTCACCCCTTTCGGTTTTACCCCTCTCTCTCCCCACCCCTAGCCGAACCTGTAACACCCCGAATTTCGTTATGTAACCTTGGTATTCTAGTGTTAAGCTTTTGTTGCTAGCATCGCGTTCGTTACCAAGTTTGAGTTTGGCCTTTGGTGGTTTTGGACAAACCACAGTGAACTACGCGAGTTATGTCGCGGGTTGAGGTCGCGGCATAACCCGCGAAACCCTCTGGATGGTTTAGGGTTTTTGGACACGGGCGAGTTATGTCGCGAGTGGAAGTCGCGGCATAACCCGCGAGATGGCCTGGCCGACTTATACTCTTTTCAGTCAAAATATCTCTCATTTTTCTGAATCTCATTCTCTCTCTCTTCAAGTCTCTCTCTCTCTCTCTCTAAAGTGTATTTGGATATTCAAGGGTTCGTTAATCGCTAGTATTAAGTGCATTGCTCGGGGTTTCGGTGTATAAAGCTTCACCTCTTCGTCGTGGTCGATATCTGGTTTTCGGGTTTTCGTATAAACCTGTTTGGTGAGTTCCTACTACATTTTACAAACTTTATACATATCAAAACTCTTATTTGCGAAATCTGAAGTATTTCTACGGTATGGTTTTATGTTCTAATCATTATGATATAAATGAAGTTTTTGGTGATTCTCGGGGTTCCCGGTCAGATTTGACCAAAATGACGGCAATTGATGACTTTAATATTGGGTTCTTCCCACGTATATTAAGGTTTGAATGAAATGTGTTATTCCTGCATGTTGATAATTAGTTTTCTTTTGTTTTTGGTCGTGTGAGTATTGGGCCTAGTGTCCATGTTTTCGGACGTACGATTTGGATAGTGTTACTAATATTTCATACTTCGAGTTATACAAATTGTGCCAATTTATAAAACGTATTTGCAATGAAGTATCCGTCTTTGAAAGTGCATGACTTTGAAAAGGAGTTGTTTCTATGTTTTAAGATTCATCATTTGAAAGGTTCTGATTTAAAGAGAAGTTCATCAATTTAAATGCTTTTACTTATGTAAAACACTTGAGCTCTCTAAGCGTTAAGCTTAAACTTTTATTTATTTATTTATCTTCATGTGCATCATTCCTGTTGGGAGTTCGGTTCTAGCAGTGCTTTAAGGAGTTGGGCCTTAGCCTTGAGCTAGAGTAAGTTGTTGGTAAAGTCTTCCACAGGTTGGAGTTAGTCTACACATGGGTTTCTGTAGCGCCCGTCCTTTATAAGTCCGAATGTGTAGATTGGTGGTATGTTTAGAGGTAAATCTTTATAAAGTAGTTGTAGACGAAGTATTTAGGGATGTATTAAGAAATTCTAATAAGGGCTATTTCCAGATTTGGAGTCGGATTGGAGTTGAGTGATAACAAAATCTATGTTAGCCGTTCGCCGGAAAGACGCATTAGTGTGCCTTGTAAAAATATCTTTATTGATAATAGGAATGGATCGGTGAAATCTGAGAGTTTTGGGAAGATTAGCGTCGACCGTTAACTTCGAGTTAGAACCGTGCAGTTCGAAAGAATTTGGTAGATGGAAAGTTGAGGTCGCTAATTTCCTGGAAGTAGTAATTGTCACCTAAGGTTGGGAGGCAACCGTAACCTTAAGAGTAAAAGTTACTTGAAGTGTTGAGTGTTCGCTCGGTTAGGAGTGAATTGTGCTCAAGAAGGGTAGCTAGTGTGGATGTCGGTATTAGGATCTCGTTAATGTTTCTAGCTTTTGGGTTTGAGATGATATTCTCTGCGAGAAGTGTTCCATAGAGAAGAGTAGATTTCGAGGACGAAATCATTCTAAGGTTGGGAGTATTGTAACACCCCGAATTTCGTTATGTAACCTTGGTATTCTAGTGTTAAGCTTTTGTTGCTAGCATCGCGTTCGTTACCAAGTTTGAGTTTGGCCTTTGGTGGTTTTGGACAAACCACAGTGAACTACGCGAGTTATGTCGCGGGTTGAGGTCGCGGCATAACCCGCGAAACCCTCTGGATGGTTTAGGGTTTTTGGACACGGGCGAGTTATGTCGCGAGTGGAAGTCGCGGCATAACCCGCGAGATGGCCTGGCCGACTTATACCCTTTTCAGTCAAAATATCTCTCATTTTTCTGAATCTCATTCTCTCTCTCTTCAAGTCTCTCTCTCTCTCTCTCTAAAGTGTATTTGGATATTCAAGGGTTCGTTAATCGCTAGTATTAAGTGCATTGCTCGGGGTTTCGGTGTATAAAGCTTCACCTCTTCGTCGTGGTCGATATCTGGTTTTCGGGTTTTCGTATAAACCTGTTTGGTGAGTTCCTACTACATTTTACAAACTTTATACATATCAAAACTCTTATTTGCGAAATCTGAAGTATTTCTACGGTATGGTTTTATGTTCTAATCATTTTGATATAAATGAAGTTTTTGGTGATTCTCGGGGTTCCCGGTCAGATTTGACCAAAATGACGGGTTCCGCCTTATTGAAGTAAAATGATGTTTTACTTGCACATTATGTGGTCGTTTGAAAAGGATGATTATGAACTCATTTTAATGGTATTCGTTCTTACCGGAAGTTGAACTGGAAGTAGCATTTTGTTTATAAATGTACTTGTTACCATATATTTATTTATGGTAGGTCACCTATGTTGTTGTGACGAGTCCGTACCATTTCTAGTGGATCCCTAGGATTTTGGAGTAGACTGTTTTGTTGGGAGGTTATATTCCCCAAGTTGTAGCTATGGATCACATGTTTCCTCGGGGGCAACTTGGTACGGTTATGTGAGGCCGGATACTAGCCATGGTTCATGGTGATCCTAGTGAAGGAGTATACATTGGTTTCCCTTGGGAGCGCGATCTCACTTCGTAGCACGGACTCTAGGTTCATTGCTGAGGACTCCAAGTGTTTAGCTCATAACTCGGTTTGTTGGCCTAACTTTGTGTTTCGCCACTCTCCTTGGTAAAATGGTCCTTTTATCACCGTTTAAAGAGTTTTGGACCGAAGGGCCCCGGTTGTGGCGAATGTTACCTTTACGAACTAAAACGTTATGAAAAGATTTCTTTATGATACTGATGTTTATATCTCTGATTTTGAATAAACTGTATGTTCTCACTAGGCTTTAAGCCTAACACTTTTTCTCAAATGATATGTATAACAGGTTTCCCTTAGCGGTGGGTTGCACAGGGTCTTTGAGAGTCGAGCGTGGACTCGAGGCATATTTTGAGATGTCTAGTATTTTGGTGTTGGGCATTGTTTAAGTCCCATCTTTTGGTGAATTCTGGTTCGTCAAGTGTTGTAGTCTAGACGGTTATGTTTAGATTAGTATTGTTGATAAATTCTATATCCGTAATGGAGTTTTGTATAGTCTTAAGGACTGATCCCCTTTATGGGAAGTTAATATCATCGCAGATGTCTCGTTGCCTTATTTCCAGGTTTTAATTTACTCTGAAAATTGAGAGTGTTACAAGTTGGTATCAGAGCTCTAGTTTAAGCGAACTAGGCATGAATGTAAGATGTCTAGACTTAGACTGAGTTTGATAGGCATTGATTGTGAGATTTGGGTAGAACTTCTAAGAGGGGTTAGTCTTAGAGTCGACGGAAGTTATGTGTATCAGGCGTTATGATGATGGTAACAAGAACCCTTATGTGTTATATGTTCATAATCTCACTTAGCTAATGTGATTATGAGGATATTTTACGTGAGTGTAATTTGTTTGCTAATGTTATGACAATTGGTAGGCGTAGCGGTACGTTTCTTTCGTGCGTGTTTTAGTTAAACTCTTCCTTACCCTTTCTCGTGCTTGTGTTTGTCTGCTCTACCTTAGTATGTTGACCGTTAGAGTAGTGCGAAGGTTTATAAGCGAGTAAGCTAAGGAATGATTGTTGTTTGTAAGCAATGTCTCTTTGGAATTATACTAAGTGCGTGGGACGCATTAAGTTAATCATCCTAAGCCAGATTCGTTGGTGGAGTTAGGATCATATCTTGTTAGATCGATTCCATATAGAGGAGATTTGTAAGTTAATCTAATGGGATGGTTGCCCTATGATGCCTGAGGCATCCGGTAGATTATAGAACGTCAGAATATTGTGAAGCGTAGTATTAAGATGGAGTGCCGACCGAATTCATGCATTTAATTTATTTTTAAAATAAGGTTGCCTAAATTGCTTTTCATGATTGCCAAACATGAAGTAAATTACATTATAACGTTCTGGCAAGACATTTAGCACTCATCATATTTTAAACTATGAGCATAAGCATGCTTACATTGGTTTTGGTTGCACCTGATTTCAAATTATTATCAAAACTCTCCTTATTCAAGTCTAGTGTTTAAATGCTATTTTTGGATGTCGAAATAATTGTGTTTTAACGCTTGTGGAGTTAATGGACAAATAGCCGTGGAATTTTGACCTTGATATTGGAGCTCTTCCACGTATGTCAATGGTTTAAAGGAAAAGTTATTCCTATGCTTTTGAGTTGGAGTTTCTTGAGAATTTTAGTTGTGTGAGTCTTGTTGAATTTCTTGGAGTTTTGTTTTACGGATTCTTTTGTCGGGTGCGTATATTTTGAGTGCGTGAGTTTAATTTTATTGCGTGTAAGTTAACGAGTTTTATGAAAATCCAGTTGGATTATGGTGTCTCATCTTACGACTTTTGTGTCGCGTAAATAATTTCAGGAACATGTGCGTGTGCATCTTTGTGTGCGTTAATTTTGGGGTCTTGTTAACAAATATCAACCGTCGTGTACTATGTGCATTGGATTTAAATATAACGTTGGTGTAAACGATTTCATAAAACGATTTATGTTATTTTAAAAACAGGACTTTCGTTCTGATCGTATTTCAATCATTAACTCTTACTGTTAAAAATTTCCGCGAAAGTATTTAGCGGGTTAGCGGTATTTTGTCGTCATAATTTCTATTTTGGTCAATTGTGTTTATCTTTTCAAACGTGAAGCTTTAAACTCGATTTGAAATTTTATTTGCATCCCCGTTATTTTACCGCCCTTTGGGGAAATAAATTGTTGCATATGGGGTAAGTTGAAAATCCTTTTACTGCAACGCCTCTTGGTTATGGAGGAGAAATTTTAAAGATAAAACTGTGATTTTTTCCCTTTGGAGTTGTACAAACCATTGTTGCACATGTTAAAGTGCAATAATCTATTTTCACGTTTATAGCGTAAAGTATTGCGTATGTTTTACTCGGTATTTCTCAAGGTGAAAGTATTTTGATAAGTTTCGTATTCGGTAATTTGGATTGTTTTAACAGCATAAATTGCTCATGTCGAGCTTGAATATTTCAACAAGTAAATAGTGTGATTTACATATTCTGGGTGATTTTGTACACGTAAAATCTACATTATGATTTATGCATCTTGGATAATTTTGTGCATCTTAGTATAATTGCATTCATAAACTTTTGGAAAATCTTTTGTCTCAATACGTGTTGAGTTTTGAGAAATCATGTCCTAGTGGTGTGTGTCTTCATAAACGTTGTTTAAATGACATTTCATTATTTGGGAAAACCGTTAAATGTTGGTTAAAATGTGTTTTAAGGTATACGAGACTTTCATTGGAAGTTTTCGTGAAGTATCGGGCCTTTGGCTCGGGTTTTGACTGAATGAGTCGTGTGGACATTTGTCCGGATTTGTAACCGCAATGAAAGATTTTCGCATGATAGAGTTTATTCATGTTTTGGTATGTTAAAGTTGATTTGTGAAAATAGTGTACATGCCAAAATGTTTAGTTTTATGAACATGTGAGTCACCCATTTTGGGATCTTTGGTTATTTTGGTAAATAAATCATGTGGAAGTATTTCTTTGATGATTTTACATATATAATTGGAATTCAATTGACGTAAGTGTCATTTGGTGTGTTTGATCTTATAAACCTTTTTCAGAAAATGCATATTATTGTGTTATGAGGCCTTTTGAAAACATAAGGATGTGAGTTTAATTAGAAAACGGTTTGTTTCAATCAACGACGAGAATTGAGTTAGTCATACTTTTGGTCGTGTTTGCACAATAGTTGGTCAAACGTGTTTCAATATTTATTTCGGCTTTCATTTGGGTATTTACGTAAACCGTTGGGTCGTTGACTCAATTTTGACTAAATGGAGTCTTGAGGGCATTTGTTCGGTTTAAAAACAGTTGTGGAATTTTGGAGTATGATGTCGATTATTTCATGTCGTCAGGAGTTACATTCTTTTCAGTTGGAGTCTTGTAATGTTAGACAGTGTTGTAGATCCATAGACAGTCTGTCTATTTTGTAAAGCCTGAGGTTTTGGGTTGCACTTAGTGACCGCTCGGGTTGGCTAGCGAGTAGACAATAGGTGGCACGAGCCGCTGAGTTGAAACTCGTTTAGATTGGATAGGCACCCATGTTCGTAAGACCCTGGAGTGGAACTCGACGGAGTATGGCAAGGGGCAATAATAGGTCTGAGGATTGTGATGTCTTGTATGGCATGGGAACTAGGACCGGTATGTGTGGTGAAATCCAATAACATCACGGGTGGCTCCATTCACGTGTTCTCGCCACCCAAGATGGAAACGTTTAGAGGTCATGCGAGGAAGTTGTATGGGCGGCCTACTTGCGTATCCTTCTATTCTCTTTGTGTACGGGTCTCTCCGTCGTAGACCCGGGGTATTTTAAACGTTAATGTCATATTTTTACCAGCTTTGGTTTATGTGTGGTCGACGGTAATTGATGACTTTAATATTGGGTTCTTCCCACGTATATTAAGGTTTGAATGAAATGTGTTATTCCTGCATGTTGATAATTAGTTTTCTTTTGTTTTTGGTCGTGTGAGTATTGGGCCTAGTGTCCATGTTTTCGGACGTACGATTTGGATAGTGTTACTAATATTTCATACTTCGAGTTATACAAATTGTGCCAATTTATAAAACGTATTTGCAATGAAGTATCCGTCTTTGAAAGTGCATGACTTTGAAAAGGAGTTGTTTCTATGTTTTAAGATTCATCATTTGAAAGGTTCTGATTTAAAGAGAAGTTCATCAATTTAAATGCTTTTACTTATGTAAAACACTTGAGCTCTCTAAGCGTTAAGCTTAAACTTTTATTTATTTATTTATCTTCATGTGCATCATTCCTGTTGGGAGTTCGGTTCTAGCAGTGCTTTAAGGAGTTGGGCCTTAGCCTTGAGCTAGAGTAAGTTGTTGGTAAAGTCTTCCACAGGTTGGAGTTAGTCTACACATGGGTTTCTGTAGCGCCCGTCCTTTATAAGTCCGAATGTGTAGATTGGTGGTATGTTTAGAGGTAAATCTTTATAAAGTAGTTGTAGACGAAGTATTTAGGGATGTATTAAGAAATTCTAATAAGGGCTATTTCCAGATTTGGAGTCGGATTGGAGTTGAGTGATAACAAAATCTATGTTAGCCGTTCGCCGGAAAGACGCATTAGTGTGCCTTGTAAAAATATCTTTATTGATAATAGGAATGGATCGGTGAAATCTGAGAGTTTTGGGAAGATTAGCGTCGACCGTTAACTTCGAGTTAAAACCGTGCAGTTCGAAAGAATTTGGTAGATGGAAAGTTGAGGTCGCTAATTTCCTGGAAGTAGTAATTGTCACCTAAGGTTGGGAGGCAACCGTAACCTTAAAAGTAAAAGTTACTTGAAGTGTTGAGTGTTCGCTCGGTTAGGAGTGAATTGTGCTCAAGAAGGGTAGCTAGTGTGGATGTCGGTATTAGGATCTCGTTAATGTTTCTAGCTTTTGGGTTTGAGATGATATTCTCTGCGAGAAGTGTTCCATAGAGAAGAGTAGATTTCGAGGACGAAATCATTCTAAGGTTGGGAGTATTGTAACACCCCGAATTTCGTTATGTAACCTTGGTATTCTAGTGTTAAGCTTTTGTTGCTAGCATCGCGTTCGTTACCAAGTTTGAGTTTGGCCTTTGGTGGTTTTGGACAAACCACAGTGAACTACGCGAGTTATGTCGCGGGTTGAGGTCGCGGCATAACCCGCGAAACCCTCTGGATGGTTTAGGGTTTTTGGACACGGGCGAGTTATGTCGCGAGTGGAAGTCGCGACATAACCCGCGAGATGGCCTGGCCGACTTATACCCTTTTCAGTCAAAATATCTCTCATTTTTCTGAATCTCATTCTCTCTCTCTTCAAGTCTCTCTCTCTCTCTCTAAAGTGTATTTGGATATTCAAGGGTTCGTTAATCGCTAGTATTAAGTGCATTGCTCGGGGTTTCGGTGTATAAAGCTTCACCTCTTCGTCGTGGTCGATATCTGGTTTTCGGGTTTTCGTATAAACCTGTTTGGTGAGTTCCTACTACATTTTACAAACTTTATACATATCAAAACTCTTATTTGCGAAATCTGAAGTATTTCTACGGTATGGTTTTATGTTCTAATCATTTTGATATAAATGAAGTTTTTGGTGATTCTCGGGGTTCCCGGTCAGATTTGACCAAAATGACGGGTTCCGCCTTATTGAAGTAAAATGATGTTTTACTTGCACATTATGTGGTCGTTTGAAAAGGATGATTATGAACTCATTTTAATGGTATTCGTTCTTACCGGAAGTTGAACTGGAAGTAGCATTTTGTTTATAAATGTACTTGTTACCATATATTTATTTATGGTAGGTCACCTATGTTGTTGTGACGAGTCCGTACCATTTCTAGTGGATCCCTAGGATTTTGGAGTAGACTGTTTTGTTGGGAGGTTATATTCCCCAAGTAGACTGTTTTGTTCGGAGCAACCAACCACTCAAGTTCAAACAATCCCGGCTACTGTCTTCTATATCTTTGTATATATTTTTTCTTTCTCATTCTTTATTCATTGTATTCATTTATTCGTATGTATAGCTATACTTTTTCATTCTCTTGTAAATGTCAGATATAACAAAAAAAAAGGTCTATGTGAAAAGAACCCAAAAAGAGTAAAGATGGGTCAAAATGAATTTATTCAATATACTCTTTGTTTTATTCTTTAGTATGGATGTCATCCTCAAATAGGGGGAGATTGTTGGGTCATCTGAAGATTTGAAGATGACCTCCTGATCTTCCATCTTATATCATCCTACTTAGAATATGTTTAAGGTTCTTTTAGCAGCTTGGTTTCTATACAAATGTTCGGTGAAGTCGAAGATCAGCCGAAGAAGACAAAGAAGGAGTACATCTCTCAAAGCGGATTGAAGATAGTCTCCTCAGCCTAAAGCCAAGCATGCCCAAGTGATTAACACCATCAGCCAGGATGGTGTCAATCACATGTCTCTCAGGAGTATGAAGGTGTCCTCAGTCTTCAGAAGCCGAAGACCTCTTCGGCCGAAGACATCTTCGGAAGCCGAAGATTTCTCAATCTTCGGAAGCCGAAGACTTCTCAGTCTTAGGAGCCGAAGACCTCGGAGCCGAAGACCTCTCAGTCTTCAGGAGCCGAAGAACTCTTCGGCAACCGAAGACTCCTTAATCTTCAAGGCCTGAAGATTTCTCCAACACATTGTACTTTTCTGACAAAGTATATTTGTGATATCTTGCATTGACGTGGACCTCATCTGAAGATCAGATAAAGTAAGCTTTGTCTCCTACACTCTTTTAAGGAAAGGTCTCTACCATCCTCTGCAGGTCAACACTTCAAGACAAAACACCTCAAGACAAAAGGTACATCCTGTACCTTGCTGAAGACCTGTGTCCATCCCTTGCTCAACAGGTGTCTCATGCATTTAATGCATGAGGCACTATAAATATGAAGGATGGCTCAACATGCAAGATCAACCAGCTCTACTACCTTCAAGTTCTCTAAGTGTCTGGCAACTTTCTCTCTACGAAGTTCAATTGTTTTCTATGTGTTTTACAATTGTTCCTTATTCTCTGTGTGTAAGATTGTTTGAACATATCTCATATGTTCTCTTCCGCAACAATCAAAGTTTTCTATGTGTAATTCTTGATTTCAAATCAATAAGAATTAAATTAAGTGAAAAATTGTGTGTATTGTATTCAACCCCCCCTTCTACAATACTTTTCTTATTACTTACTGCTATTTGGGACCAACAAGTGGTATCAGAGCGGTTCAGTTTAACTCAATAAACTAGATCCGCAATGGCAGCCTCTTCTTCTTTAAACAATACTTCTTCTCAAAACACCACTGTTGTTTCATACGACAATGGCTCTATAGCCAAACCACCAAAGTTTAACCCCAATAACTTCTTCTTGTGGAAAAGTCGTATGATACTCTTCTTAGAAGGAGTTGACAGCAGATATCCTACTATTTTGCATGAAGGTCCTTTTCTTCCTAGGGTTTGGGACCGGTACAATGCCAAAAAGGCAGATAAGGGAAATGCTGATGAGGACTCTTCTGAGGAAGAAAGAACTCCAGCAAATGGGAGATACATTGTAAAGAATCCCAGCAAATATAATGATGAAGACAGACGTCTTATAGCTCTTGATACTAAAGTCAGAGCCATCATTGCCCTTTCTCTGCCTGATGAGGTCTATCACTCCCTTGTTAACCTTTCTACCGCTAAAGAAATGTGGTCCACTCTGTGTGTTCTCTATGAAGGTACGTCTGAAGTTAAAAAGAGCAGAAAGATTGCTCTTGTAAGAAGGTATGAACTCTTTTCTCATGAAAAGGGTGGATCTCTCTCAGACTACTACAACCGTTTTAACGGTCTTCTCAATGATCTAAAACTTGTGGGTCGCATATATGATAATGAGGAAGTCTTGTGCAAGTTCATGGATTGTCTTCCTGAGTTTTGGGAAAACATTTGTACTTGCATCAAGTCTACCAAGGATCTTGATTTCATGCCTCTCACTGCTTTGTACGGCACTCTCTTCAACTATGAGCAGACTAAACTGCTTAGGAAGTCAATCACAAAAGACATCAAAGGCTCTTCTCTAGCTCTTGTCAGTGACTCTTCCAATAATACTCTGTGTGTTCCTAGAATCACTTATCCCTCTAATTCTGATTCTGACCGTGAAAGTCAAGAGGATCCCAGTGACCCTTCAGAAGCCTATCTTAGTGAGGCTGATGATGAAGGTGAGGAAAACTCCAGTAACCCTCATTTCTCTTCTAGAAAATCTAAGTTCTCAAGAAAATCATCTTCAACTTTTTCTAAAACCACTCCCTCTGACAAATCAAATGAGGAATGTTACAGGTGTGGGAGGAAGGGACACTTTGCTTCTGAGTGCAGAAGCAGGTCTTCTGATAAATCCAGACTACCCTCCTCTAACCGTACCTCCTCTAGGTTTGTCAGAACCAAGTCTGATTCTTACCAACCTTCTTTCCAAAAGACAAATATGTTTGTCTCCTCAAAGTCTGACCGGGCTGAAAAATACAAGGCAAAATATAAGAGAGAGAAGGAGAGAAATGAAACCTTGCTCAAAAAGGGAAAAGGTCAAATGACTGAAACCCATGATTGGGCAGATGAACCCACTTCTGAAAGTGACAAAGAAATGGCCAACCTTTGCTTCATGGCTAAAATAGATTATGTTGATGAACAGTGAAACTCAATCCTTCTCTATGGCCATTGTGTCTGCTGAGTGCTCTACCTCCTACCCAGGTACATCTCTCTCTCTCTCTCTCTCTTCTCATCTCTCTCTTTCGGCCTCTTAAACCCACCAAAGAACAAACCTCCCTCTTACCTCCCTTCCTTCACCTTCGGCCCTCAACCTCTCTCATTTTCTTCGACCCCTCTCTCTCACTCTTCAAAAGCCTACCGAGTCCACCATCTTCGGAGAAACTGCATCTACTCATGTGAAGTTTGATGATCTTAAGTCATCATCTCTTCATGAGATGATGATTGGTGGATATCATCATGTGTTGGTGAAGATTCTCAAAATCTCTCATCTAACTCAAATCCATATGTTCCTTTATTCTCAGTCACAACCCATCAAAATGATGACCTACCCATCTTTTTCTTCTCCAATCTCTGATCTTCACATAATTATCTTTGAAGATCCAGATCCCTCCTATCCTATTCTTCTCCATTTCTCATCATATCACCTCTCATTCCTCCATCATTCACATCTTCCTCTCAACCTCAAAATTCACCAAAAATCATCCCACTTTCTCAACCATACATTCCTTCTTTACCTATTCTTGTCGATCTTCCATCTTTCTCTCTCGAAGATGTCCCATCCAACTCTTATCTACAACTTCCTTTTCTCCTCATCTACCTTATTTCAAAAAAAAAAAAAAAAAACTTCGGCGGTACTGTTCATACCGGCCGAACAAAAAAAAAAGTTTTAAATAATTTTGGGGTGTAGTCGATTTAGCCAATTTGGAATCTTAAAAAAAAATATTCTTCTTTTTAATTCCACCGATGGTTTGTTAAAAATAAAATAAAAAAAGGGAAAAAAAATTTGAGAGAAAAGATTTAAAATATATATATATATTTCTCTCCTCTCTCTCTCTCTCTCTTCCCTCCCCTCTCCCTAGCTGTGACACCCTCAAAATTAGAAATAGCAACTAATAAAAAAATTTCTAAATACATCAATAATTGATTCATCTGAAAACACAATCTAAGATTTAACCTCATTACACACGTGCGTTCTATACATAAAGTCTACGATACGGACGGGTGCTACTAAAACCCAAAAGAAGTCACTATCTCTAAACTGCGGAAGACTTCACCAAAACTTACACTCGCGAAAGACTAAGCACATCTCTTCATAGAACTGCTAGGACCAACCCCCACCTGGAACCTGATGCACATGCCGACAAATAAAAGGTTAGGCTAACGCCTAGTGAGTTCAAGAGTTTTAACATGAATGGGTATATCTTTAAAAGAAAGGGGGACAATTCAAATCAAGATCTTTCAAACTAATTTACTTTCGAAATAGAGACGACCCGTTTTCCACAGTTTACACCATTAAAGACAACGTTCCAAAACAACCATTCTTTATAAAACGATGTGATCCAAAACTCACTCAAAACGTGAATATAAATCGACTCCCAATTACGATACCGTGAATAACACTTCACATCCCAAAACACCCACATCACGAGTGGGGCATGACACTCAACCCATAAATCATGGTTAATAAATCTCATATGCAATATGTCACCGAAAACATGGACACAAGACTCAGTACCCAAAACAACACCTTTCGGTGACGGGGAAGACCCGATTCCATTGAATGTGGCAGGTACACAAGTTAAACCACAGGTGTATGTTATAAGTGTATCTTCAAGGATAAACAACCATTGACATCAACCTTATCTAGGTCTTTAGTCACGGTAGACATCAACCCTATCCAGGTCTTTAGTCACGGTAGACATCAACTCTATCCAAGTCTTTAGTCAGGATAGACATCAACCCTCTCCAGGTCTTTAGTCATAATAGACATCAACCCTATCCAGGTCTTTAGTCATAATAGACATCAACCCTATCCAGGCCTTTAGTCACGGTACAACGGTGGGTTCAACTCTATCCAAGTCTTTAGCCCCCAAAGAATCACCAAGTTCAACCCTATCCAGGTCTTTACCTTGGGATCGTCCTCAAGGTGGACAACCAATGACATCAACTCTATCCAAGTCTTTAGTCACGGTAGACATCAACCCTATCCAGGTCTTTAGTCACGGTAGGCATCAACCCTGTCCAGGTCTTTAGCCGTCTGAACATCAACTCTATCCAAGTCTTTAGTTCCCAAAGAATCACCAAGTTCAACCCTATCCAGGTCTTTACCTTGGGATCTCATCATCCTTGACACGCTTGATTATTTAGGACTTACATCGTATCACCAATGCCTATTTCCAAATTATAACTCGAGGACCTCGTCCCATATTAACATGATAACCCGACCTTTATGCCTATGGATCCAATGCATTAAGGTCAAAATGCTACATGACTCAAAAGAATAACAACGCACTCAAAACATGTAATTCCCAAAAATATTTGATTCTCAAATTATCATTGGCCTTCGGCCCAAAACCCAAAAGGTTTTCCATTTCTAAAGTGTTTCCCCAAAGCCGGGAATGGCTCGAAACCAAAAGACTCACGCATGTGATTTTCCAAATATTCCAATTCATGAATGATGCATAAAACCCGACAAACACATAAAAGTGTATTTTTCGACCAATAACCCATTCATGCAATAAACCACCAAAACATGTTCCTATGTGACACATTTATCAACATATCTCGAAAATCCCAAAATGTGGTGTTTTACAAGATTTAATAAGCTATACACTTCAATTAATCAAAAGTTACCAAATAACCCAACAATTGATAATTTCATGTAAAACACATAAATGCTTTAAAATGGACATTTTGGCATGTACAACGTTTTCACAAATCAACTTGAACTCACCTTGCTAGATTTAGGCTAAATCTAGATTTTACCCAACGAGCTCTTTTGAAGGCCGCTTGAATCCTCAAGTCGAAAACTTCCAAAACCTAGATCCAAACATTTCAAACCATAAATATCCATACTCAATCATTTAGAAGCATTTCCCCCAAACAATATACCAAAACCCCAAACGAGATCAAAACCCTAGTTTTCTCCAAACTTACCAAATCCGAGATTTGAGAAACCAAATCACTAAGAAACCATCAATGGAGCATTTTATAACTTATTACAAGAAAACTTACCCTTGAAGACAAAGAGACTTCCGAGAACACCCAATCCAACATTTCAACCCGAGCTCCCAACCGAAGAACTTGATGAGGAAGATGAAGGTGGAGCTTCTAATCTTTGTTAGGTGGAGGAGAACACTTGGAACATCATGGATTTGGTGACTTGAAGGTATAAAACCGATTTTTAGGGTTTGGGTTCAGTTTCTACAGAGAAAAGGGTGAAATGGGTTGAGAAATAATGAGGTGGGATGCTCAAAAATCGATTTTAAAACAACCAGAAGCCGCAGGCGATTGTGCCCGGCGATTGTGCCCAAGGCACTCTCGCCAGGGCACTATCGCCCAAACTGTACCGTGGGCACCACTCTGTTGGCGATTGTGCCCGGCGATTGTGCCCATGGCACTATCGCCAGGGCACTATCGCCCCGAGTGTCCCGAGTCCCGATTTCTTTTATTTTCATCCGGAGCACCCACGATGCGATAAGGCTTAAAAGGTAAGGCGTAAGGGCTGAAATTCCATGATCAGGATCAAGGATTTCTCAAAGGATTGGCTTTCATAGACAGGAATTTACGGGTGTTACACTAGCCGACCACCCCTCCTCTCCCTACCCCTTCGGCTCTCCCTCTCATTCGGCTACCTCCCTCCTCTCTTTCGGTTCTCTCTCTTTCTCTCTAGCTCTCCCTAGCCGAACCCCCCCTCCCCTCCCAAACTCTCTCACTCTCGGCTCCCTATCTCTCTCTCACCCCTTTCGGTTTTACCCCTCTCTCTCCCCACCCCTAGCCGAACCCCCCTCCCCTCTCCTACCCACTTCGGCCCTCTCTCCCTCCCCACTTCGGCCCCCCCTCTCCTTCCTCCTTCGGCTCTCTCTTCCCTCCCTCACCCTCCCCACTTCGGCCCCCCACCCCACCGAATCCCTCACACTCTCACCCCTCATTTATTTCGGCTCTGTCTTCCTCCCTCGTCTTTCCTTCGGCCTACACCCGAGCCGAACCCCCTTCGACCCAACCTCTCCTACCAAATTCTCTCCCTCCTCTCCTAGCCACCGACCCTCTTTCTCCTCATCACCCCACCGAAACCCCACCCTAACACACCCCCTTATATCCCCTTTCTTCGGCCTCTACCTACCCCGCCGACCCTCCCCACCCCACCGAACCATCCCCCACCGAAACCCCATCTTTGGCCTCCCCAAGCCGAAGACTCCCCTCCTCTCTCCTCATTCCACCGAACCACAAGCCAACACCCCTTATAACTCCACGCCGAAACCCCCCTTATCCTTCCCCTAGCCACCGAAACTCCCCTTCCTTACCCACCTTCGGCCCTCATCTTTATTCTTCCCTCATTTTCGGCCTCCACTCCCACTACCTAGCCGAAACCACCACTACTTCCTCCATTCCTTCGGTGGATCCCCCTCCCCCTTCCCTCGGCTGAACCCACCCCCTTATTTTCACCTACACCGCCAACACCCCCTCTCTCCCCTCCCCTTTACCTTTCCACCGAAATCCCACAACACCCCTTATACCTCCCTCGGCCATCACACCTCCCCCCTCCCTTCCCCTCCTTCATTCCACTGATCCCCTCTCCCCTATACCCACCGAAAACACCAAAACCCAACACCCAAATCACCTACACCCAACCCCCTTTCTTTGTGTTTTTTTTGGGCCCTCCTCAATCCCCCCCCCAACCCCATTCGGTCAAACCCCCCTACCCACCCCATTTTTTTAATTTTTTTTCCAAGACTTATCATCCATCCCCTCTTTTCTCCTTTTTCTTACACCTCCTACCATTTTCTACCCCCCTTCTCTCTTCCTTTTCTTTTTCTTTCCTGTTAAAAAAAAAAAAGGCCACTGAATATATGAGTTCTTCGTATCTTGTAATTTTTCTTGGTGTCTGTACCATTTTTTTTCTATGTGTTGGTGTCATCATCAAATAGGGGGAGAAAAATTGTTGTGTCACAAAATGATTTGGTGATGACTCTCATACCAACACTTAGAAAGTCAAGAAGACCTCTCTCAACAAGGGCTCTCTATCCACCAATCAAGATCTCAACCCAGGTATGTTCTCCTTCATAAACTCTCCCGATCTACAATGGGGTGATACTAAGGACACTCCGGTGTCCAAAGGTCCCTCAACTGTAGTGGACCCTTCTTCCCCCTCTTTAGTGACGCCGGCTAGCAATAAATCCTCAACCGCTACTGGCACCGTCGCACTTGCCCAAATGGCCATACCACCGAAAGAACCTTCGGCGGTTACCCAGGTCACAACCCATACCTCAGCGGCGGCACTCTACCTCTTCCCCTCCCTCTCCTCTCAAGAGATTGAGGAAGGTTTCAAGGGCCAAGCCACCTACTCCACCTACCGATTCTCTACAATCACCAGGTGTTGAAATTTTCCCATCCGGGCCCGGGGACTCTGCTAAACCCAAAACCACCTCCTTTGTATCCTCACAAAAGGATACAATTGTAAAATTGGGGACCCCTATTATTCCCTCATCAATCTTTTCCTTGGTTGATAAGGATGACTTAGACTCCTTCCCTATCCAAGGTGCCTCTTCTCCACCTCACAACCTATCACCCAGGATTCTCAGTCCTGATGCTTCTGCACGTTCCAAAGATGAATCTGCCCTTCCAGGAGCAGGTTCGGAGGATCCCGAAAATCTTTTGACTTCTTTCTTTCTGACACCGTTAATTAGTTGAGGGGGAGTATGAGTTGAGTGGTAGCAACTTACCACTCAAGCTTAAACTCTGCTGAAACTAATTCTGCAATGGACTATGTGATCAAAGCCACCTGACATTAGTTTAGGGGGAGTATGAATTGAGGGGGAGCAACCAACCACTCAAGTTCAAACAATCCCGGCTACTGTCTTCTATATCTTTGTATATATTTTTTCTTTCTCATTCTTTATTCATTGTATTCATTTATTCGTATGTATAGCTATACTTTTTCATTCTCTTGTAAATGTCAGATATAACAAAAAAAAAAAAAAGGTCTATGTGAAAAGAACCCAAAAAGAGTAAAGATGGGTCAAAATGAATTTATTCAATATACTCTTTGTTTTATTCTTTAGTATGGATGTCATCCTCAAATAGGGGGAGATTGTTGGGTCATCTGAAGATTTGAAGATGACCTCCTGATCTTCCATCTTATATCATCCTACTTAGAATATGTTTAAGGTTCTTTTAGCAGCTTGGTTTCTATACAAATGTTCGGTGAAGTCGAAGATCAGCCGAAGAAGACAAAGAAGGAGTACATCTCTCAAAGCGGATTGAAGATAGTCTCCTCAGCCTAAAGCCAAGCATGCCCAAGTGATTAACACCATCAGCCAGGATGGTGTCAATCACATGTCTCTCAGGAGTATGAAGGTGTCCTCGGTCTTCAGAAGCCGAAGACCTCTTCGGCCGAAGACATCTTCGGAAGCCGAAGATTTCTCAATCTTCGGAAGCCGAAGACTTCTCAGTCTTAGGAGCCGAAGACCTCGGAGCCAAAGACCTCTCAGTCTTCAGGAGCCGAAGACCTCTCAGTCTTCAGGAGCCGAAGAACTCTTCGGCAACCGAAGACTCCTTAATCTTCAAGGCCTGAAGATTTCTCCAACACATTGTACTTTTCTGACAAAGTATATTTGTGATATCTTGCATTGACGTGGACCTCATCTGAAGATCAGATAAAGTAAGCTTTGTCTCCTACACTCTTTTAAGGAAAGGTCTCTACCATCCTCTGCAGGTCAACACTTCAAGACAAAACACCTCAAGACAAAAGGTACATCTTGTACCTTGCTGAAGACCTGTGTCCATCCCTTGCTCAACAGGTGTCTCATGCATTTAATGCATGAGGCACTATAAATATGAAGGATGGCTCAACATGCAAGATCAACCAGCTCTATTACCTTCAAGTTCTCTAAGTGTCTGACAACTTTCTCTCTACGAAGTTCAATTGTTTTCTAAGTGTTTTACAATTGTTCCTTATTCTCTGTGTGTAAGATTGTTTGAACATATCTCATATGTTCTCTTCCGCAACAATCAAAGTTTTCTATGTGTAATTCTTGATTTCAAATCAATAAGAATTAAATTAAGTGAAAAACTGTGTGTATTGTATTCAACCCCCCCTTCTACAATACTTTTCTTATTTACTTACTGCTATTTGGGACCAACAGCAACCTTTTCAAGGGTTGCAAATTAAACAACCTCTCTCTCTCTATATATATATACTAGGCATATACCCGCGCGATGCAGCGGAATGTAAGTAAAGGACGCACAATTAATGCTATTTCCTTATATACATTTCATCAATAATTATCAACCATGGCCTAAGAATCACAACTTATGAAATCTAAACCCATAAAGATATTCAATAATTAGTTTATATTACAACTATTGACGAAAAAAATTACAATTATATTATTTATAATAAGAATAAAACGTATTTTACGATTATGTATTTTTAACGTGCTAACGGTGGAAAAAAATAAAACATATGGATTATTAAAACAAATTATTTCGTAGATATTAATGATATTTAATAGTACGGTTAAATTAAAAAATATTCAATATTGGACTCGTTTTGAAGATATTGAGGAGACACTTATAATGATATAATTTGTAGAAAAATGAACGTATTTTTTCATTGCATTTTTGTTAATATATGATTATTTGTGTTAATATGATAATGGTGTAAAATGAAAAATAAAAAAAATAAGGGATATAAAGTAAATTAAATAAATAATTGTAAGGATGATAAATGTAACATTGTAAGGGTGGTAAATGTAATTGTACAAAAGTTTGTACAATAATCGTTTTAGTTTTTTCATTATATAGTATAGATTAATAGTACGGTTAAATTAAAAAATATTCAATATTGGGCTCGTTTTGAAGGTATTGACGAGACGATTATAATGATATAATTTGTAAAAAATGAACGTATTTTTTCATTGCATTTTTGTTCATATACAATTATTTGTGTTAATATGATAACGGTGTAAAATGAAAAATGAAAAAGTAAGGGATATAAAGTAAATTAAATAAGTAATTATAAGGGTGGTAAATGTAACATTGTAAGGATAGTAAATATTATTGTACAAAAGATTAAGGACGATAAATGTTATTGTACAAAAGATTGTACAATAACCGTATAAACGTTTTAGAATTTTCATAATATAGTATAGATATATACTATAATTTTGGTTGTAAAACAAACATTAAAAAGTATACAAGAATGAACGGTTTCGATATGACGTCATGAGTTGATAACGACTCATATAATAACTGCTAATAATTCATAATCATATTCAAAATTAAAGTTGGTCGAGGGACTCGACGCTTCATTTGCTTTTGTTAAACAAATAGTAGAAATTAAAGAGGATGGCAATATATATATAAATAACAAAAATAGTCTTTGTCAGCGTGCTTTTTCTTTTTCTCGTTAAAATATTAGACCAAATATTATACATACATTATAATTATATACTAGAAGCGTATTCATCCAATGCAACGAGATACATCACGATTTTAATGTTTCATTTTATTTTTTTATAGATTTACAGTACGATTTTGGATAATTTTGAAAAAGTGATAATGTTTTTTTTATAAATCTGTTTAATTTAGGTTTAATAGTATAATGTTTTTTATATAAAAAAATTAAGTATTTTGTTATAATTTAATGATTATCTTATATATTTTAATGACATCTAGAAAAAATAACCAATTACATATTTAATAATATAATTAAAACAAAATTATAGTAATATAATATCTATACTATATTATAAATATGACATAAAAAACTCTTAAAAACAAGTCTTAAATCTTAATGTACAGCTATTTAATGTTAATTACTTAAAAAACAACCATTAAAGCTGGAGTAAACTCCAACTTTGGTCCCTGAGATTTATTGATTTCTTTGAAAGAGGTCCTTATGGTTTCATAATTCAAGTTTACATCCCCAGGGTTTGAATTTTGCTCTGAAAAAGGTCACTGACCCCTAACGCCGTTAAAAAGCTCCGTTAGAGCCAGGGGCATTTTCGTTCAACCATGTTTTTGTCCTCCTTTTGCATTCTTTTTGGTTTCTTCTTATTATTGTATAAAATTATTAAACTTTAGGGACCAAATATGTTAATTACTCTAATATATATATATATATATATATATATATATATATATATATATATATATACATATTTTTTGTGTGTGATTGTAAAACACAGGGACCATCGTCCTCTGTGATTTGGTCCATCGCCGGCCAAACTCCAACGCCAGCCAAAACTCCATCGCCGGCCCTGCCTCCTCTCATCTCGGTCTCTTGCTACTCCCATCTCCAACAACGAGTTTGAAGCTCTCAAAAGAATCGATTTGGGTGTCTGACGATATCTGCAGCACCACCCTTCCCCTCCTTTTTTCCTCCACCACCCCTTCGATCTCTATCTCCTACAACGACCCCCAAACATCCCCTCATATACCTATGTTGTTATCCCTCCCCAACGATCTCTATCAAGACAATCGTGGACACACATGACCAACGATTTCCATCAAGACAGGTGTTATGGCTCTTTGAAATCAAAATCCATAACCACGACAACACCACCCATCTTGGCATCATCAACAGGGTATTATGAAGCTAAAGAATCAGTTGTTGGATTCAAACTGATCTACAAATGATGATGAGTTTAAGGTGCACATAATAAGTGAGATTGAGCATTGAGGAGAGAAAACCATAGATCAAATGAGAAGGATGACTTTATTGCAAATGAGATATAAATAGGTACCAATTGTGGTTCCTTGAAAATTTAGAGAGTCACCAGAAATTTAGAAGGTCAAGGGAAATGATTAAACAGGGCTAAAGAAAGGTCCACAAGATGAAGGTGTCATAAGATAACAAGGATTAGATTGTGTTTTGAGTTGGAACAAGAAGAAAACTTCTTTAGGCAAAAAAGAGCATCGAGGAAATCTGAGTTTAGATATGGATTTAGTTGATGGGTTTAGCCGCCGGTACCCCGCCGACGACGCCTGGTTTTTCCGGCGGAGACACCGAACAGCGAGAAGACTCTACGTTGAGAAGAAATCCTCAAAATTTCTTCATTTTTTAACGAAATTGAAAACCAAAAACCCAAGTCAGGAAGGAACAAAAAAAGATGGATTTGCAAGAGAGATTTTAAGAAAAGGGTGATGAATGAATCTGCAGGTGGATATGGAGGTTTTGAAGGGATATTTAATTTATCTCTCTCTCTCTCTCTGTATATATATATATATATATATATATATATATATAGAGTAATTAAAATATTTGGTCCCTAAAGTTTAATAATTTTATACAATATAAAGAAGAAACCAAAAAGAATGCAAAAGGAGGACAAAAACATGGTTGGACGAAAATGCCCCTGGCTCTAACGGAGCTTTTTAACGGTGTTAGGGGTCAGGGACCTTTTTCAGAGCAAAATTCAAACCCTGTGGATGTAAACTTGAATTATGAAACCATAGGGACCTCTTTCAAAGAAATCAATAAACCTCAGGGACCAAAGTTGGAGTTTACTCTTAAAGCTGTATGTACTACACTTAATGCTATTTATTAATTTTTAATCATTATATCTAACCATTTTAACTCTTCTAAAATAACTCTCGGCATAATTAAATATAGAATAAAAATCAAATTTTAAATATAAAAATATAAAATATAATTAAAAAAATATAACAGAATATTTTATAAAAAAAATTATATTATTAAACCAAAATAAATTACATTATATTATTAAGTCTAAATTAAACAAATTTATATAAAAAATCATTATCAATCTCTCACAACCAACCAAAATCGTAATGTAAATCGACAAAAAATAGAAAATAAAATGAAACGTTAAAATCGTGATGTATCTAGCGGCATTGCGCGAGTACACTTCTAGTATTAATTAATAGTGATATATGAAAATATCTGTATAAAAGGAAGACCCTGCACATTCCAAATTGATGGGTGTTAGAAGCATGCAGTAGTAATATGTATTTTGTGCTTTGATACTTGTAAATTAATACATTTTTAAAATATTGCATAAAATGATGGTACCTTGTGCCTATTAATTTGTATTTAAGAGTTTTTTATCAATGCTTTATAATATAGTATATATATATCAGGGATTAGGTTTGGTGGTTTAATAAGAATTTTGGCATATTACTAAAGTATTAATATCTCTTATAGATGCATGATTGAAATTAAAATGGGTTTTAGAAGCCCATAATATAAAGCACAATAGGCCAAACAAAAGCCTAGTTTGAATGTAAAAGTTAAAATGGGCCCAATCATGGACTCAAAAGCCTACCTTATCAAATGGTTAAATTCACTCCAAGGTCTAAAGTATCAAAAATGTAGATGGCCCCAAAACCCTACAATCATATCATCACTCCAATTGCCATTTCGATTTTCCTACTACATATGTTTCATGTTATATATTTAAATATGTTTTTTTTTTCTGGTTTTTACGAACCTTTCGTCGATGGTCTTTTTTCTTGGTCATAGGTTACGTGGGAGGCATCAGGGTTTGTTAGCACCATCTATAAATGCAAAACCTTCATATTTAATACTGACAATAATAAGAATTTCTAAAAATATTTTTTCTCTGTTAAATCATCGACGATAAATGTTTATATAACCACCAAAAAAATATTTTCCTTAAAGCATTAACAAGTCTAACACAATGTCTTGAAAATGAAATTGGCCAAGAGACATATGTAAATAAAAACATGAAATGAATAATATTTGTATATAAAAACTGATTATTAAGAAATAGATATAAATTATAACATAAACTTACTTCAAAAAGAAGATTAAAGGTGGTGGATATTATCTTAAAACAATTTAAACTTTTCAATTAAAATTATTTCGATTAAATATATAAGTTATAATTATAACCAACAAAATTGTAAATAATCAATTATTATCTTTAATCTATAAGAAAAGTCTTGCATGCTCATCATTATGATTACCAACTTAACTTTATTGCCATTTTCTTTCATTAAAGTCAAAACCAAACTCTAGTAGTAGTATCAATTAAACTTAAAAATCTTTTTAAAACTACAAGTCGAGTTATAAACAAAATCTGAAATATTTCATTAACACCCTCTTCAAATACATCTATATCAAAAGTTTCTTTTCACGTTTTTAATATATAATTTAATCAAATTTTAATATAAATAAATATACATATAACAATAAGGTGGTGTTTTGTAGCACCCCAAATTTTCGTATTGTAATTTTGGTATTCTTGTATGTATAGCGTTGTCGTTAGCACCGCGTTTGGGTTGAAGTTTGAGTTTGGATTTTGGTGGTTTTGGGCAAACCACAGTGAGCTACGCGAGTTGAATCGCGGCTTGGCGCGACACAATCCGTGAAACCCTCTGTTTGTTTTGGGTTTTAAGGAAGCGGGCGAGTTACGCCGCGACTAGAGGTTGCGGCATAACCCGCGAGATCCCCTGGCCGACTTAAGGGTGGTTTCAGCCTAAAATATCTCTGATATTTCAATCTCTCTCTTTCTCCTCAAGTTTCTCTCTCTCTCTCTCTTTCTTCATATTTTGTTTGGTTCCTTAGACCTCGTTTATTGCTAGTATTAAGTGCATCTAACAAAGGTTCGGTATAGAAAGCTTCGTCTTCTCTCGGTGGTCGATATCTGGTTTTCGGGTTTTCGTCTAAAACCTATTTGGTGAGTTCCTACTACCTTTTTAAACTTTATACATGTCCAAAGTTACATTTTGAATTTCTATATATCTCCATGGTTTTGGATCTAAGTTTACCACATTTTGACATAACTTGAGTTTTGGGAGATTTTAGGGTTCCCGATCATTTTCAACTAAAATGATGGGTTCCATCTTATTTGAAGTAAAATGATGTTTTACCTGCACATTTATGTGGGTTACTTAAAAGAATGTTTAAAGTTCATTATTATGATTTTCATTCTTACCAGAAGTTAACCTTGAAAATGCATTTTTGTTTATAAAATGTTATTTGAACCATATGACTATCTATGGTTGGTCACAAATGAAATTGTGACAAGTCTAGACTATTACTAGTGGATCCCTATGTATTGAGTCGGCTTATATTATTGGGATGTCTATTCCCCTTTTTGTAGCTATGGATGCATTTGATCCTCGGGGGCCATTTGGTACGGTTATGTGAGACCGGTTACTAGCTATGTGTCATAATGTAGTCCTAGTGAACGAGTATGACTGGTTTCCTCGAGAGCCCTCCCTCACATCTTAGTACGGACCTTCGTTGTTCGTGACCATGGATTCCATGTATTTAGCTCACAACTCGGATTGTGACCTACTTTTGTGTTCCGCCATAATCCTTGGTAAATCGGGTATCCCCCATCATCGCAAGATGAATTTTCGGACCGAATGGTCCTTATGTGACAAAGATTTCAAATGTAAACTAAAACCTTATTGAAGAAATTTCCTTTAAATGCACATGTTTACTTTTCTTGAAATTATAAACTGTATGTTTTCACTAGGCTTTAAGCCTAACACTTTTTCTCAAATGATATGTATAACAGGTTTCCTTAACGGTGGGTTGCCAAGGTTGTGAGTAACGAGCATGGTCTTAGAGGCATTTTTGAGATGACAAGTATTGGATGTTGGGCAATTGTTAAGTCCCATATTTTGGTGATTTTGGGTTGACAACAGATGTAATCTAGATAGTTATGTTTAAATTAGTTTGTTGTTGATTTCCATATCCATTCGCAGGTTTTGTAAAGGCTCACTACTTTTCCCCTTTTTTGGAGGTTTATACCAATGCATGTCTTATTGCCAGATTTTCGATTTTTTTTAAATTACTCTAATTTTTAGGGTGTTACATGTTTGTTTAAAAAAAAAAAAACTCTTATTTGCCAATTATATCTAATTCAATCAAACATAAGACAATTCATACCGTTTGTCTGTTTTTCCTTTTCAGAGTCTCTTAAACCCTAATGTCCTTTGATAATTTAAGTGATAACCTACTCACTTAATTATTTCTTATTTCCGTCCAACACCATATTTTTTTGACTTCAACATCGATTTTATCCCAGATGCTCCTCGAATTTGCAAAACGCAACATGAGAATATTGTAGATCTGTGTGTTGGCTTTCTAGAACATATTGAATCGCTAAAATCGACGCTTCGATGTGTGAGATATGATTAAAACTTCACAACCTCAAAAATCTGTCATCATCCATCTTGTATTTCTTTTTTTTGTTGTTCATTCCGTCTTTCGATCATTAATGCTCAGTTCAATTGAAGTATTTAAATCGAATTTTTTAGAGATAAAATAGTCAATTATACATATTCAAACGTTTGCCAATTTATAAAAATAAACAAATTTATTGATTCAGATTTTAGACTTTCGTTTCACATCTTAAAAATCAGAAATAAAATCAAACTTCAGCACGAGACCATTATATTTATATTGATGAAATAGGAAGATAGAAGATGACATTTTAAAGGGTGTGACATCCCTCTTTACCAACCCACCACGTATAAACATAATTACGTAATACATTCTCTCTCTCTGATATTTTTTTTCTTACTTCCTCTTTTATTCTGTCTGTTTTATCGAAAATTCGACTCCCTTTTGCTGCTACTAGTGCTCCTAACACCACCATTCACTCCAAACCCTCCGATTTCCACAAATGGCCGACGAAAACCCCACCACCGCCGCACCACCACCACACCCTCCACCGCTCACCTCCACTTCACAAGAAAACCCACAAACCCCACCACCTATTTCTTCTATAACTGATAAAGAAACCCCACTTTCACTCTCTCTCATTTCAACAGAGAAAGAAACCGCCGTTTCACCACCACCCACCACCACCACCACCACCTTAGCCGAGGTCATAGAACACCCAGAAAAACCCACGTCACAAGAACCCAAGAGAACCCCTGAATCCATGGTTTCTTTCAAAGAAGAAAGCAACAGAATCAAAGATCTATCAGATTTGGAGAAAGTGTCACTAGATGAGCTCAAACAACTGGTTCAAGAAGCCATCACCAACAAAGATTTCAACTTTTCACTCACATCAGAAGAACCCACTTCGGAAATCAAATCAAACCCTGAAGAGATCTCAATTTGGGGGATACCTCTTCTCAAAGATGAAAGAACTGATGTGATCTTGCTCAAGTTCTTGAGAGCTAGAGACTTCAAAGTGAAAGATTCTTTCACAATGCTCAAGAACACACTCCGTTGGAGGAAATCATTCAGCATTGATGCTTTAGTGGACGAGAATCTTGGAGATGATCTTGAAAAGGTTGTGTTCATGCATGGTTATGATAAAGAAGGACACCCAGTTTGTTATAATGTCTATGGTGAGTTTCAAAACAAGGAACTTTATCAAAAGACCTTTTCAGATGAAGAAAAGAGGACCAGGTTCTTGAAATGGAGGATTCAGTTTCTTGAAAGGAGTATAAGGAAGTTGGATTTTTGGCCTGGTGGGATTAACACAATTTTTCAGGTGAGTGATCTGAAGAATTCGCCGGGACCGGGGAAAAGGGAGCTCCGGTTGGCTACAAAACAAGCTTTGCAGCTGTTGCAGGATAATTACCCTGAATTTGTGGCAAAGCAGGTGAATTTGTACCCCCAAATTGTGTAGATTTTAAACTATTGGTTACTGGTCTCTGGTTTGGTTGTTTAAATGAAAAAGGTTGAATCTTGTAAGATAAAGAATGTCATACCCATTTTGTGTGAAATAATTAGAGCTTTCATTAATGTTTTGGGAGATTAATTATTGTTTTTAATTAGTAAATAAAAAAGGTTGAATCTTGTAAGATAAAGAATGTCATGTGTGTTAAATAATTAGAGCTTTCATTAATGTTTTGGGAGATCAATTGTTGTTTTTAATTAGTGAAATCTATTGCATGTGAAATCCTAATCTGAAAAGTTGGGAACTTTGGCAGCAGTGCACTAACTTGTATGAGGTGAGAATGAGGTGGTTTTGGTGGACCTAAAGATAATTGGGCATATTCTTTATGAATTTGGGGTTTTAATTGATTGATAAAAAGCATGTAAAAGACTATGAGATCAATGTATCGTCTTAAAGATATACTTTTTCTAATCAAAAATGAATCTTGAATGGTGGGATCAACTCCATTTTTGAATGGAACATGACATGTATATTGGCTTTTTTATGATTGTAAGTTGGTAGATTTATTTATGGTGTAATAATTCTACTTGATGCACACAAAATCTAATGCTTAATTAGATTTAATTGATTGTTGTGGTGTGATAAGCTGTAATTCTTTTTGTGGGGTTTTATCTTTGAAGGTTTTCATCAATGTTCCGTGGTGGTATTTGGCTTTCTATACAATGATGAGTCCGTTCATGACTCAAAGGACTAAGAGCAAGTTTGTGTTTGCCAGCCCTGCAAGAACCGCTGAAGCCCTTTTCAAGTATGTTGGTTTGTTTGTTTCTTGAAATATTTTGTTGCATTTTTGTAAATCTAAAAAGAAATTGTCGTTGCTTTTGTTTTGAGTTTGAAGTTGGTTCTTTTTGTCAACTTTTCACGTAGATATGTGAGTCCAGAGCATGTTCCGATACAATATGGTGGGCTTAGCGTGGATTATTGCGACTGTAATCCACAATTCACGATTGATGATCCGGCTGCAGTTGTTACAGTTAAACCAGCCACAAAACAAACTGTGGAGATTATCGTGAATGAGGTATAATTACATTCTTGCCTGGTTATAGACTATTTGTTTATTTATATTATATTACCTACTTCATAATGATTGTAAAATAGCTTATAAGCTGAACTCTTGTCCTCTTTTGCCTTGAGAAAGCTCATAAGATGACGGATTCACACCAAATTAACCAAACCATAAGGGTCCGTTTGGTTTGCAGGAATGGAATGGATTTGGGGGGATTTGGATTTCAAATTCATTCCAATCCCTTGTTTGGTTTGCAGGATTGTCCGGATTTGAAATCCCTCAAACATAGGATTTTGAAATCCCACCAGGATGGCTAGGATTTCAAGGGATTTCGTAGGATTTGTATATAATAATGTTTAAAAATATGTTAAAAACATATGTTTTCTAATAATCAATTAAATAAAAGGTAATTTAATTATTTTTATGTTTTTTTTATAATTTTTAATGATTTTTTTATAAATGATGGAATTCAAATCCATTCCAAATCCTACGAATCAAACACACAAAAGGATTCCATATCCTCCCCAATCCAAATCCCCCCAAATCCAAATCCCTACATGAAATCCAATCCATTCCATTCGTGCAAACCAAACGGACCCATATAAAAGCACAAAAGCCTTAAAAGTTTTAAACCTCAAACTTTTATGGTAAATATTTCTTTCCATCAATACCCTTACATATACTCATAAAATTTATGTTTTGTAATTTTATATTCTCATTGTTGTAGAACTTTTTATATTTAAGGAGTTCTATGTGTGATATGATGAGAATTGATAAAACATCAAATGGAACTTTTTAATTCTTTGATTAGAGTGTTGGTGTGCGTTTGGTATGCGGTACATGATAGGATAGTGCAAAAACCTGTGTCCCACATTTGGCGCAACAGGACAAGATCTGAGTGGGACAAGTGCATATTTTCTGTGACAAGATTAATAAATTTAATTACTAACTACCTATGTCAAATTAAAACCCTAAAACCATCCACAATTCTTTCACCCGCCCACCTCACTCTCGCCTGTCCGATCCCGTAAACATCATGAACAAATGTGTATATATAGCCTTAAGAAAATGCTTAACCTGAGCCCAGAAACAGTTGCTTGCTATATAGTGTTTTAAGCACTAAGTCCTACTCAAATGACATCATCCTTCAATCTCAAATAGGGTTCACACACACACACACACACACATGGTGTCTAATAGTCTCTTGAAGGCCCAAGGGCAATACCCATGACTTTCCAGTTACAAAAAACAAGAAATATACAGGAATTATGCAAAATCTTTCGAAAAAATGTCGTCTTTAACTCGGTTCACAGAATCTTTTTTCCTTCTGCTAACAAGTAGATGTTGTCTACTTGGTATCGTTGGTTTCAGCCACTGTTTGTAGCATTTGTTGCAAAAATGATAGAAATGATTGTTTTAGTTGATAAAATGGCAAAATTTTATTGCAGAAATGCACTTTCGTCTGGGAGCTACGAGTAGTTGGCTGGGAAGTAAGCTACAGTGCTGAGTATGTGCCCAATAACGAAAGTAACTATACCGTAATCATACAAAAAGCAAGGAAGATAACTCCAACAGATGAACCAGTCATTAGCCACAGCTTTAAAATCAATGAGCTCGGTAAGATACTTCTGACCATCGATAACCCAACATCAAAGAAGAAAAAGCTGCTTTACAGGTTCAAGGTCGATCCCCTTTTGGAATGAAAGAACATCTACACTTTTCGTACTTAAAAAATCATGACGGGTTTGTTTAAGTTAGCTAGATTTGGAATACCGAATCTTTTATTTATTTATTTATTTTTGTTTTCTCGTGTTGTCCCGGTTTTTGCTTCTTGTTGTACTATACTTTTTTACTTTCACTGGTGGGATTCCTTCTTTTCTGGGCTGGAAGGGTTTGTATCTTCTTGGTGGTTTGATATGAATATGGTTTCAGAGTGGTATGCAATATGCATCTTGATACTGTTTTAGTGAAACTTCCTACATGTTTTTTTCCCAGTGTTTTTGGCTTTATAGAACGTCTTGAATGTTTTAATAGACTACTTTTGATGTAAATCTGTTACAATAAGTTGATTGGACGTTTTTGTGTCTTGACAAGTTTTTTGTTTGAACGCTTTAGTGGAGTGTTCTTTTAACCTCTTTGTAAGAAACTTAGAGAGGTATTTACTCATTTTTGTTCAACATTTTTTCAAATAATGTCGTATAAAAATACTAATATGAAATGTTCGTACTTTAAAATTGTACTAAAAAACTTGTTGGTATGTCGAAAAACATACTATCAACTTATTGTAACACATTTACATAGGACGACCAATTGTTTGGTCCTATAAACTTAAATCTTATAAAACAGTCTATTAAAACATTTAGACATCTTTTGTGTCCTATAAAGACGATTTTGTGTCCAAGGACCCTTCCGCCTTTGTGTTCGAAGCGGATGTAAGTTTTCATTATTAAAAGAATGCAAAAGTTGCACTAAACAAAATCAAACCAAATAATGATGCATTTCTTAAACAATCATTTGACTAATTTACAAGAGACATTATCTAGTTGTAATCAAAATTAGGTTTATACAAAGGAGGATCTTCTCCAAGCAAAAGAGACCTCAAAATGGCTTCACATACATCACTATCATACACAAGCAGATGTCCACCATCACCAACTTCATGGTACTTGATCCATGGCAACCTTTTCGATATGAACCTTTGTAGTTCGACAGGTACAACCTTGTCTTCGTAACCTTGCCAAATATGGAGCTGACTTTTACTTTGACCAAACGGATTGCTTATACTCAACGGATCAAAATCCCATTTCCCAAATGCCACGATGAAATCTTTACGCAGACTATGAAAGATCGGTTCTTCCTTCAGTTTGCTCTGTTGCAGTTACAAGAAACCAATATCATTTCAACATTTTCGCGTGTTTTTTTTTGTTAATTATCAAGTCTTGGAATTTAAAGACGACAAGAAAGGTTTTACCTTACAGAGCAACTGATATCCCGGAGTGTTTTTCAGGACTTCTAAGTCTTTATTGCTGAAGAATTTCGGGTTCCTATCGAGAACAGAAGACGAAGGGAACATCTTCTGAGTCAGCCACCAGTGTAGCAACCCTGGGGTGTGGCGCGAAATCCAGACCGCCCATCTGGAAAGGTTTTTTCGGTAATCATCTTGTATGAGATCGTGAGGAAGTGATGGCCATCTGTAGTTTATAAATGGAACTACTAGAGCAACTCCTGCTAGCCTGCATCACTAACATTGTTTGTCTTAAAAAAGATAGTTAGAAATGGGAAAATTATCTTCGAATGCTTATCAGATTATTGTCGTTAGGTACCACAAGAAACTGAAAAAGATCTAGTTGTGTTTTTATGCCTTTCGGGTATGTTCTTGATGCAACTCCATGTAGGATATGATCCTACAGAAACACCAATGAGATAGAATTTAGATCCAAGCTGCAACTGGTCTGCAAGTTCTTGAATATCCGATGCTTCACTCTTCAGCGAGCGTCTTGGATTCGGATCACTTTCTCCGTATCCAGCTCTATCGAATTGTATAAGGTAAATCCCCAATTCATCCATTAATTTCTGAAATTTACAAATACCCTCAACAGTTTAATTATCATCAAAATAAAGATCTGAGTCAAGTATTCATTTCTTGAACTTAAACCCTAAAATGGGTATGTAGTAAATATGCAAGACTTGCAAAAAAGACACATAGATCCACATACAAAATGATATATAAGATAAGGGGTTTGTATATAATTACTTGGGAAGCCATAAAGTTCATCTCTTTGTTGCTGGCAAATCCATGAACAATAATGATTTTGTAATTTGATAGATTCTTGGGGACTCCTCTTTCTTTGTAAGCTAAATACCTTCCATCATTGAGTTTGATTTTACCAATACCTCCTGTTGATGATTTTGGGTTTTGGGGGTCAATAGAATCAGCATCATCTGATGCAGATGATGGTGAGTCAAAGTCTGAAGGTGATGGTCTTGTTGGTTGATCAGTTATTTTCAGACAACTCATTCCCAGACAGCCCATCATCATCCCTACCACTTTTCTCAATACCATTTCTGCAAATTAAAAAAAGATTGAAACTTTATAGTACCCATATGTCCATATCCACTGAAATAAAGAATTCAAAGAGTAAATTTCAAGAAACATCCGAGACTTCTGGTTTTAGGGTTTACCTCAGGGAAAGTGAAAGGATCTTGAAATGGGATTGTAGAATGACGCCTCAAGAAATCAATTTTACACATTCAATTTGAAAATACGAAAAGGGGAAACACGCACATACTCTCTCTCTCTCTCTCTCTCTCTATATATATATATATATATATATATATATATTATGTATATATATGTATGTATATGTACAGCTCAGATTGGTGTTGGTTTTGTCTTAAAGTTTCGGTTTTGTTCTTTCTTTCTTCCCTGAGTTAAACTCCAAACGGTCAACAGACAGCAACAGTGGTGGCATATTCTATTGCAGACCAATGGATATTCAAGTTTCAAGCTTAATAATATGGAGACAATGGTTGCCGATGGGGTGTTTATGGGTTGAGTTGATCTGATTGAAGTCATTTGAACAAACCTAAACAAAATTGCAACCCAACCCAACCCGTTTTAGTTGAGTGGTTTGGTCGGGTTGTGTTTAAAGAAAGTAAAGACAATATTGAAAACATAAAAATAAGGAAATCTTCATTTGAAATACGATCAATCAATCAAGAAAATATACGAGTTAATCAAATATTTATGTATTACATATAAATTTTCAATAATGTCTTCTTATTAGTTTCATTGCTTGTTATTGTTGAATTGTTTTTTGTAACTTATACATATTAAAGAGAAATACAAATAATTTTAGATAAGTCGCAAAAACTTTTATCGGGTTGGTCAGGTTAATTTGGGTCTAACCCAATATCAACCCAATAGATACGAGTTGTCCTAATTTTGTATCGATAATAAGTCAGGTTAACTCAGGTTGATTTTTTTTGGGTTGGTCGGTTTTTTGAGCCCCTAGCAAGGTGCCAACTTGACATTTTTTTTATATAACGGTTGTCCGGATCAATTTGTGTGCAGGGTCGTGCATGGGGGAGGGCGGGTCGGACGTACGCCCAGGGCCCACGAGAAATAGGGGCCCAATATTTTTTAGTATATAGTATAATAAATAAGTAGTAAATAAAAGAGACAAAATTTTTTAGTATCTCATAGGACCTACAAAATTTTGTATTATACTAGAGCCCAAACATATATTAATTAATTACATTTAAAAAGAAAAAATATGTTAAAAGTTAATTGGTCGTACATTTTATTGTATTGTTTATTATTTCTCTAAGTTTTTTATCTAGTACCAAAGTCTAAAACTATTTGCCTAACAAAACTTTGATATATCTTCCATCTTCATTTCCCACTTGTCCTGTTAAAAATTCAAAGTCTAATAGGACCCAAGTAATTTGGTATTATATTAAGGACCCAAACATGTATTAATTAATTACATTGGAAAAAAGAATATGTAAAAAGTTAATTTATTGTTCATTTTATAGTATTGTCTATTGTTTTTCTATGAGTTTTTTTTTATCTAGTATCAAAGTCTAAAACTACTAACCTAGAAAATATTGATATATTATCCATCATTCATCTCATACTAAATCTTTTAATTATTCCATCTGCATTCTATATTTGTATTAGAATATAGTAGATTTCTTGTTATTAACTAAGAGAACCCGCTCTTACCTTTAAAAAAAAAAATAACCAACCATATGAGATGGTTCAACTTATATATACCTTTATTTTCTCAAGCATCATTGACTTTTTATTACCTATTATTGAGTGTATTAATCTTAAGTACTATCCTATCTATAAAACAATAATTAAATTTTAAGCTATAACCAAAACGGGTTTTGATTCTAAGATTGACGGTTCTGAAAAAGTTTATTTCAACACTAAAAATTTAAAATGGGGATGACAAACATTAACCTACGGTGAGATGGAAATCCAACTGTTTTTATATTGATTTACATAGACATAGAGTATTACTTCGAATAGTCAACATTTTGACCAAAAAATATGTCATTTTATATATTAAATGTACATCATAAGGAAGTTTTTGACGGTAGAACAGATTAATGATGCTATGTAAAATTGATATGTCAGATAATATTAATTTAATTTAGAAATAATTATTGATTGATTTTGCATATAGAAATACTAGGAAAAACGAATTTATACATTTATTAGTATTTTTGAATTCAATTTTATTTCTTATAACAAAAAAAATATCAAATATTTTTCTTTTCATAATTATCGAGGGCCCCTATTCTACATCTTGCCCAGGGCCCATAAAATGTCAGGAACGGACCTGTTTGTGTGCACCTAAACTAATTCCAAGGGCCCTAAAGAACAACTAGAAAATCTCTAGGGCCAACTTGACTTTTGTACCAGACATCTATGTATGCACGTTTATTTTTTTAAAAAAGATAACAATTATTTATTAAAAAATTATAAACTACCAATTCCATTTATTATCATAAAGCAAAAAACTCATATTTAATTTAAAAAAAAATGAAGGAACTCGCGAAAACATGTCATGTTATGGGGCATGGACCTGTTTGGCTTAACGAAGAAAGAGTGAAGATGCTACGAATGCACCAAGAAACTTTTACTAGGGTATGAATCTTGTTTATGATATCTAAACCGGTGACACATCTTAGCATTACAACGAAACTTGTAATATTTGAAGGTAAGGTTGTAATCTTCGATGATATAATAATGTACATTTGTAAGCGAAAATCCTTTAGATGTTTCTATAATAGTGTCATGTTTGTTTTTTGAAAAAATAAAACGTGTTTGATTTATATTATGCACCGAGAACCAATAAAAAGAGAACAAATATGTCGATATCAAAAATAGTGATTGCTTTAGAAAGAGGGATAACCTAAAATGACTTGGATAAGCTCATAAGCAACTCTTGGAAGAATTTTTAGTGGAAGACTTTTTTTTTTTGAACGACAAATTAACACACGCACATATTTCCGGATCAGTTTTTTTAGAGGAAGACTTGACTTTTGTATTAAAATAATTATTGTATTTAGAAAATTTCCCAAAAACCCATTTATTTGCTACACAAAAATATTTTGTCTAAAATTTGTGGGGAACCATGGTTCTTTTCAACATTAAAACAAATATAATGATTATAAATATTACATTTCATTGTAATAGGTTTAAAAAAAAAAAGGTTAAATGATGATGTATAAGGTCTAAATAAAAGCAAAATGTAAACAATTTTTTGATGTAAATCCACATAGGCGGACCTAGATTTTTTGTAAGGTGGTGATAATATTTGACTATAAAAAACGAAATGAATATTTTTCAAAAAATCATTTTTGTCTGTTGGTTGGTTCCCTATTTTTCGTATGTGAGGTTTTGTGTTCGAGACTTTTATTGCAATTTTTTTTAGAAACATAATGAATGTGAAATTAAAAGTTAAAAACTAAGAAAATGATTGAAAAGAGATCCGAAGCCGCAAATGTGATGAGAGAAAAGTCAGTCGAACCAACTCTACCAATACAAACTTGTGTTATCATTGTAGTTTCAAAATATATATGGTTGCACATTTCACGAACATAAGTTTTTTTAGCTTACGACGAAAGAATGTAGTGATGGCTTGTGCCACCATATCTAATGAATTGGGTCCGCTCCTGTAAATCGATGCTCGTATCTAAAGATTGACGGCAGTTATTTATTAGATTGCCAACCTATAAACCGCAAGGTTGTATATGACAAGTAACTAACGAATATTTGTGGGGTGTTTTGTATAAAAAAAGAAAGTCGTGGGGGGCCAAGACAGCCTGTGACATCAATGCATTTTGAACAATGGAAATATTGCATTTCACCCCCTCTACTTTTGGTCTTTTCGTATACCACCTCTCAATAATAGAAATGCGAAAATAGATAAAAATGTGAATCATACTTTTTTGTTGTTATTATTATTATTATATACTTGGATGAAAAAATTTATTGATAAAAAAAAGAACGTAAATAAATTTATGCTTAATTTCAAATTCTGGTCATCAAAATTTTCTTGGTCCATGTTACTCTAAATAAATATTAGTTCATGTCTATTTTCAATGATTTTACAATAATTAATTGTATATGAACTTATTTAACTATTTGATTATTATAATATTAAAAATTTTAAAAAATAAAATCCATATAATATATGATCATAGCATTCTGATCGTTGTCCACTTTTAATATACATGGGGCAACTTCAAATAGAATATTCTACATATAGATTCCAAATACAAAAAGCATATGGAACACGTGAACGATAAAAAATTGCATAACTGATAAATTCAAATAGAATTAATATTTCAGGTTTTCTTGATTATTTTGGACTTATTTGGAACCAACATGCTTAGGATCAATTTGATGTTTATTTGGTTCACCAAGCACAAAATTTAGTTGAAGACTAACTAGTGCTTATTTGGCCTACTAACCTTTAATCTAAAGGAACATAATTTCTAAAATACATCCTGTTATTACATATGATATCTCGAGTTAGTCTGCAAAAAATTAATGTTTTCGAGACACAAACTTTCAATATACTTCTTTGAAGTATATAATAATTATATACGACAAATGAACTTGCACATCATTCTCGTATTTGATAAAGTTTGAACCATTGACCTCCTAAAAGGTCGAAAAGATCCAGACACTGTTAAACCAAATGCCCTTTGGTTCCGTTCTCTATATTTCTTATATTTGATTATTCTCTTGTTGGAAATGGATTGATGGCTCTATATTTCTTATATTTGATTATTCTCTTGTTGGAAATGGATTGATGGCTTGATTCCCTATATCAATATAAGAGGAAAAAAAAAACTCACTATAGAAAGTATAACCACGTATAATTATAAAACATTCATAAATCGTTAACGAAAATACAAACTAGTGGGATAAATGGTCACATGACAATAACCATAAGTGTTAAAAAAAGCAAAAAAAAAAAAAAAAAAAAAATGAAAACTATTCCACAATGGCTATTTAGAGTTGGGCTGAGCCCATAACCATATACTATATGGTGAAGTAGGGAACTATGGACCTTTTTTTCTACCAAAAAAAAAAAATTAAACATTTTTTTTGTTTATTTTAATTCAACTAGAAGCGTACTCGTGCAATGCAGCGAGATAAATCACGATTTCAATGTTTAATTTTATTTTTTTGTCGATTTACAATACGATTTTGGATGGTTTTGATAAAATGGTAATGTTTTTTTTATAAATTTATTTAATTTAGGCTTAATAATATAATGTTTTTATATAAAAAATTAAGTATTTTGTTAGACTTAAATGATTATCTTATATATTTTAATGACATCTAAAAAAAATAACCAATTACATATTTAATAATATAATTAAAACAAATTCATAGTAATATAATATATATACTATATTATAAAAGAGAATTACAACATTTTAAGCACAAAATACAACTAATTAAAGTCAATTACTTAATTTACAATTTCATAATACATTGGTACAACTTATCCAAGCATAATATTTCACATCATCATCTATTTGTGGAATGGATACTCATTTATTAATATAAATATTTGTTTTTTATATTTAATGGACGATTTGATCAATATTGTCTACTATTATCAATATTTATTTTTTATATTTATTGGACGATTTGATCAATATTATTATTATCAATATTTATTTTTTATTTTATGATTTGCTCTTAATGTATCTATATCTATATTAGTTATAATCTCATAACTAATATATCTATACTATATTATAAAAACATACATTGATCTAATAAATATATTTAAAAAAATAAAACAGGTAGTTTATCTCATAGTGTTTATCCTGTATTTAATATGTTTATTTGCAGTCAGTTATACAAATAAAACATTAGACTTTAATAAGTTATAATTATGTTTCATTAACAATTTTGAATTTTAACTAATATATCTATACTATATTATAATTCATTTAAGCTAAACTCTTAAAAACTAATTTTTATGCATTAGGTACCACTTATTAATGCATATTACTTAAAATCCAAAAGTACAAATTGATTAAACATAAGTACAACTTATAAAAGCTCAATGTTTGAATTCGTATAACTAACTGTAGATAAGCACTTATTTTTATTTTCTAAAATATCTAAAATTTTTAACTATTGATATAACTAACCGATAAATATAAGAAAATTCGAGATAAAATATCTTATTTTTATTTTTTATGGAAGTACGTTATCTTTTTTAATTTTAAATATAAAATATCTTAACTATAGTTATCATTTAAATTAAACATTTTTTGAGCCGTAACAAAATTTATTATCATTATTTTTTATAAAAAACCCATAATTAAACTAAACTAAAATATATTTTTGTTTTAAATCTAGGTTTCTCAAAATCGTAAAATAAAATAAAAAAGACTAACAAAAAGTATGAATAATGATCGAGGGTTCGAGTTCTAGATTTCAGAAACCCGCTGCATTGCGAGGGTACATTTCTAGTATTAATTAATAGTGATACATGGAAAAGTCTGCATAAAAGGAAGGTCCTGCACATACCAAATTGGTGGGTGTTAGAAGCCTCCAGTAGTAATATGTATCTTGTGCTTTGATACTTGTAAATTAAGAGATTTTTAAAATATTGTATAAAATGATGATACATTGTGCCTAATAATTTGTATTTAAGAGTTTTTTTATCCGCGCTTTATAATATAATATCTATACTATATTATTAAGATGGTATAAAAAACTCTTAATTACAAGTCTTAAAGCTTAATGTACCGTCATTTAATGTTAATTACTTAAAAAACAACCATTAAAGCTATATGTACTACATTTAATGCTATTTATTAATTTTAATCATTATCTCTAACCATTTTAACTCCCTAAAATCATTTCCCACTTTAACTTCCCTAAAATAACTCTCAGCATAATTAAATATAGAATACAAATCAAATTTTAAATATAAAAAATATAAAATATAATTAAAAAAATCTAACATAATATTTTATAAAAAAATTCTATTATGAAACCAAAATAAATTATATTATATTATTAAGTCTAAATTAAACAAATTTATATAAAAAAAACATTATCACTCTCTCACAACCATCCAAAATCGTAATATAAATCGACAAAAAACAGAAAATAAAATGAAACATTAAAATCGTGATGTATCTAGATGCATTGCACGGGTACACTTCTAGTATAATATAATATAGATAATATAATGAGACAAAATAATTATTTGATCTTATTTATTTGATATAAAAATTATAAAATAAATAAAGATAAAAGATAAAAGTTTTATTTGTTTGAACGTCAAGTGACACTTGTCCAATAATATTTTGCTATTAATTAAAAAGAAAAACAAATTTTGGTATGATTGTTTTAGAAATTTTAGAGATTTGAAAAAAGTTTGATTCAACAACTATGCTAAACTCTTTTTTAAAATGGAGGAAAATAGAAGAGAGAAAGGAGGAATCTTCAAATTTGAAAAAGAGAGAAAATATAACATGTCTGTTGAAGTTACATATATCAAAGTTCAAATGTGTTGAATAAGCTTCGAAAGAGAATCATCATATCAAGATATCTCTAACAAATTTGGTTAGAATAAGGAAAGCTTATGATAAGGAAAGTCTATTATATTCATAATAAAATTAGGAGTTATCTAGTTCTAATAGAATTAGGATTAGCAAATGTGTGCTAGTACTATTTATATCATTGTTGAGATGTGACAATGATCATATCAGATTAAGGTGTTTAGTTTTGAGCTATTTTCTAAACATCAATAAGAGGGTTATTCTTATTTAAACACAAAACGTGTGAAATACTTTATTTTATTTGGTATCAGAGCTTTGGCGAATCGATCAACTCGAAGTCTCGATTGCAAAATTGTGCCAATAATCTGACTTCACCGAGCCATGGGAGAAGCCAAACCGCCTCCTCCTCCGAAGGAATCAGACAAGACGATCTCAATCCAATGTCCTATGCTAACCTCTACAAACTATACGGTATGGGGCATGAGGATGAAAGTATTGCTACGAATTCATAAGGTGTGGGAAACAATTGAACCCGGAACAGTTGGATCTGATAAGAAAGATGTCGCAGTAGCATTACTCTTCCAATCCATCCCGGAATCCATGATCTTGCAAGTAGGCGATCTAGATTCTCCAAAGGAGATATGGGAATCAATCAAAACGAGGCATCTAGGCGCCGACCGTGTCAAAGAAGCGCTACTACAAACTCTAATGTCCGAATTCGAAAGGGTCAAGATGAAGGACTCGAACATAATAGATACCTTTGTGGGAAGATTATCGGAGCTAGCAACAAAGGCAACCTCTCTTGGACAAACGATTGAGGAACCTAAACTCGTAAAGAAATTCTTAAATAGTTTGCCAAGAAACAAATACATCCATATTATAGTCGCCCTAGAGCAAGTTCTAGATCTGAAAACGACAGGTTTTTAGGACATTATAGGAAGATTCAAGGCTTATGAAGAACGAATTCTCGATGAGGAGAATCACGGAGAAACCCAAAGCAAGTTGCTACTCGCAAATTCAGATCAACAGAGCTCCGCATACTTACGAGGGCGAGGACGTGGAAGAGGAGGCAGAGGGAACAGAGGACGAGGTAGAGGAAGATTCAACTTACATGAACGAACAACAAGTCAAAATAATCAAAACCAGACAAAAGAAAAGAAGGATAGATAAAAAATAATGTGCTATCGCTGTGACAAACTCGGTCACTTCGCCTCTACATGCCCTGAAAGTAGGGGTGTTAAAAAAACCGTTGGACCGCTCAAACCGGTCGAACCAAGTCAAACCAGACCGTTTTTGGCGGTTTGAGCGGTCCGATCTTGTCTGAAAATTTGCCAAACCGGGTGGTCCGGTCCGGTCTGCGGTCTGGAGGTTTTTTTTTTGGGCGGTTTGGACCAAACCGACCGCCAAATTCATATATATTTTATTTTTTTATATATGCATTTATATTCATTATCTAGCCCAATGTTATTTTAAATATATTTGGTTAGACCCAATGTTATCTTAAATCCAACCCAAACATAAAATCTATTTAAAATTTTAAAATATTAAACTTGAAAGCCCTAAATGACTACTATTAACTAGCATCGGCGAACTCACTTTGTTCACCTTTTTTGTGGACTTTGTTAACTTTTTTTGTGGACATTGATTTTTAGTGTTTTGTTGGGATATTTTCTTTACTCTTTTTGTGGACTTTGTTAATTTTTTTGTGGACTTTGTTTACTTTTTTGTGGACTTTGTTTACTTCAAATGGACTCAAGCCAATGAAGCTTTAAAATTCGATATTATATATAATTTTTTAAGTTGAAACTTTAAAGCCCATAAAAGGCCCAAACCGCTTAAACCGGTCGGACCAAACCGCCTAAACCGCGGTCCGGTTTGACCGCTCTAGGCATTTGATGTCAAACTGCTCGGTTTGAAAATTTAATAAACCGCCACTTGCGGTTTGGTTTGTGGTCTGAGGGGTTAAACCGCCCAAACCGGACCGCGAACACCCCTACCTGAAAGAACACAAAAGATACAAGAAGCAAATAAAGCGGAGACAAAAGAAGCTGATCCAACCCTTTATATGCATGAAACCGTGTTCTTAAACGAAGATAATCTCATACCAAAGAACTACGAAACCAAAGAAGGGGAAGAAGGAGTTTGGTATCTCGATAATGGAGCAAGTAACCACATGACCGACAACAAGACATACTTCTCTGAACTCAACGAGAATATAAAAGGCAAGGTAAAGTTGGGGGATGGATCTTGTGTTGAAATAGGCGGCAAAGGGTCAATACTTTTTCAAAGAAAAAAGGATGAACAAGAACTTGTCATCGATATCTACTATATTCTTGAACTTAAGAGCAATATTCTGAGTTTAGGACAAACTACGGAAGTCGGGTGTGATGTTATGATGAAACAAGACCACTTGACGCTCCATGATCCAAGTGGAAGACTCTTGGTAAAAGTCGTACGCTCGCCAAATAGACTTTACAAAATAAGTCTAAAGATTGGAAAACCGATATGCCTACACACAAGGATAAAAGACAATACTTGGAGGTGGCACGCAAGGTTGGGACACATAAGCTTTAAAACAATCAAAGTTATGTCCCAACAAAAGATGGTTCATGGCCTACCAGAAATTAAAGAAGAAAAGAAGATGTGCGAGTCATGCTTAGTCGGGAAACAAACCCGTCAAAGTTTTCCAAAGGCATCTATGTTTTGAGCTTCCAAACCACTAGAACTTCTTCACGCAGACTTGTGTGGTCCGCTTACACCACCAACCATAACTCATAACAAATATATATTTGTTATTATAGACGATTTCTCGAGGTATATGTGGACGGTCTTGATAAAAGAAAAAAATGAAGCTTTTGGCAAATTCAAGGCGTTTAAAGGTCTAGTAGAGAATGATCTTGGAAAAGCAATCATGACTCTAAGAACTGATAGAGGAGGAGAGTTCACCTCAAGAGAGTTCAATGAATTCAGTGACATAAGCGGGATCAAGAGACAACTCACGGCTCCCTACACACCACAACAAAACGGTGTGGTAGAAAGAAGAAACAGGACGATGATGGAGATGACAAGGAGTATTCTCAAGGCAATGAAAGTACCAAATTATTTATGGGGAGAAGCAATACGCCATGCTACCTATGTAATCAATAGGGTACCCACAAGAGCCATTGAGAACATGACCCCTTACGAATGCCTACGAGAGAAGAAACCGAACCTAGAGCACTTAAAGGTCTTCGGTTGTCTAGCATACGCGAAGGTGGAAAATACAAAACTCAAGAAACTAGATGATAGATCACAATCACTAGTGCATCTCGGGATCGAGTCGGGATCCAAAGCCTATAGATTATACAACCCAACGACACAAAGAATAGTGGTAAGTCGTGATGTAGTATTTGACGAGAAGACGAACTGGATCTGGAATGAAACAAGAGACGAACCAAGAAGGGATCCAGGAATGTTTCACATGAGATGGGGTAAGATTGTAGATACTGGAGAAGGACCTGCCATGATCAACAATGATCAAAGCGAAACCGAAAACGCTGAGTCCACTAACTTCGAGAATCACGAACATGGAGACGATAACAATTTGGATAACCACAATCTCGATAATAAGAGTGGCACAACCTAAGACGAGCAACAACTAAGAAGATCGACCCGTCAAGTAAGCCAACCTCGTTACCTTGATGATTATGTCCTTCAAGCCTCTATAGAATGTGAGAGACTTCTACTATCAATAGAAAATGAGCCAAGTTGCTATAAAGAAGCAAAGGTTTTGTTCAAGTGGAGACAATCATGCAAGGAAGAAATCGACTCTATCAACAAAAACAAGACATGGCTTCTAGTTGATAAACCGAGCGAGGTAAAAGTTATCGGTCTCAAGTGGGTTTTCAAAATTAAGAAAAATGCGGACGATACTATCAACAAGTACAAGGCACGACTCGTGGCTAAAGGATACGTACAAGAATCCAACATAGATTTTGATGAAGTTTTTGCACCGGTTGCTCGTATTGAAACCATACGGCTGTTGATTGCATTGGCGACATCACATGGATGGGAAATTCATCACTTAGACGTGAAAACAACATTCTTGCATGGAAAATTAAAGGAAGATGTTTACATTAGCCAACCCGAAGGCTTTGAAGTAAAAAGCGAAGAACACAAGGTGTATAAGCTTTCAAAAGCCTTGTACGGTTTGAGACAAGCTCCACGAGCTTGGAACACAAAGTTGGATCAAATTCTGAAAGGGATGAAATTCAAAAGGTGTTCGAAAGAAACTTATGTGTATCGCAAAGAAGAAGGAGGAACCCTTCTCATTATTGCTATTTAAGTAGATGACTTGTTTGTAACTGGCAACACTCTCAAAGTCATAAGTGAATTCAAGGCTGGGATGTCATCTAAGTTTGAGATGTTGGATCTCGAAATACTCACTTATTATCTCGGTATTGAAGTACATCAAGGAGAAGACGGAATCGAAATTAAACAAGAAGGGTACGCACGAAGGATTTTAAAGGAAGCTGGTTTGGAAAATTGTAATCCAACTTAAGTACCCATGGAGTTCGGACTAAAAGTTTCAAAAGCACAACAAGAAACAGAGATAGATCCTACGAACTATAGAAGGAACGTCGGGTGCTTAAGGTATTTATTACACTCACGACCAGACTTAGCTTTCTCTGTTAGAGTCGCTAGCAGGTATATGCAAAGCCCTCGCAAATCACATGGTAAAATAATTAAGCAAATACTTCGATATCTAAAGGGAACAGTCGCATTTGGCTTGAAGTTTAATCAGGAAAGATCAAAGAATATCGTTGGGTATAGCGATAGTAGTCACAATATTGATCAAGATGATGGAAGAAGCACTACGGGTCATATGTTCTACTTTGGATCCTCACCGATTACTTGATGTTCACAAAAACAGGACACTGTTGCTCTCTCATCATGTGGAGCCGAGTTCATGGCAGCGAGAGAAGCTGCTATACAATCCATATGGCTTCAGGACCTTCTAAGCGAGATAACGGGCTAGAAGATCGAGAAAACTCTCATCAAAATTGACAACACGTCTGCATTAGCACTCACCAAAAACCCTGTATTTCATGGTAAAAGCAAGCACATACATAAACGCTACCACTTTATACGAGAGTGCATTGAAATGGAGTTAGTCGATGTGGAACACGTACCGGGAGTTGAGCAAAAGGCAAATATCTTAACTAAGGCTTTGGCACGGATCAAGTTTTGTGAAATGAGAAGCTTAATAGGAGTTCAAGACATGTCCAAGACCAAGTTGAAGCTTACAAGGGAGAATGTTGGATAAGCTTCGAAAGAGAATCCTCATATCAAGATATCTCTAACAAGTTTGGTTAGGATAAGGAAAGCTTATGATAAGGAAAGTCTATTATATTCACAATAGAATTAGGAGTTATATAGTTCTAATAGAATTAGGATTAGCAAAGGTGTGCTAGTACTATATATATCATTGTTGAGATGTGACAATGATCATATCAGATTAAGGTGTTTAGTTTTGAGCTATTTTCTAAACATCAATAAGAGAGTTATTTTTATTTAAACACAAAACGTGTGAAATACTTTACTTTAAAATGGTATATTAAAAAAATATCTTGGTTATTATAACCGTAACTGATATAAGTTAATTAAATCATAAACAAACAAGACATATAGATTGTTGATTAGTTTGTAAGAACACAAACAATTTAACCACCCAAAATTGACTTTGTAGGGAGATATGTGACACATTTTTATGATGTTTATGCACCTTCATAAACATCATTTGAAAAATAGATGAAAATATAGTAATATTTTATTTTATTTTAAAATAAATACAACTTTCTAATAATAATAATAATAATAAATAGCAATTTATGTAATTAAAATCAATAATGTCAATATTTTGTAATATTTACTCATAAAAACAGAGCATATTGGATCGATACATAAAAAAATGAGTTATTTTATTCATTTCAAAAATATAGTTGTTGCATTTATTTCAATCAGGATAACATTTCGTGAAGTGGGATTCACGATTTACATATTTATAATATGAAAAAATAGCAAATTGTGTTAGGTCTAATGCAACTAAGAGAAGAAATAAACATTAGACCTCCAATTGAATATAATCAACTCAAATGACCCGTTAAAGACCTAACGCACAAATAAAGATCGAAATTCTTCATTTATTTACTAAGATGGTTTCTCATTTCACAATGCGTTTTTCTTTACCATTCAAGACTTTCTTCATATTACATGTAATTAAGAAGGTCAAAGTTTGAATCATTAAGAGGTGGGAGTCCATTAGAAGGAGCCCAACTGGTTATTTGGACCATGGAAGCATCGACTTGGTATCCTTCCACTGTTTGGAGGGAGAGTTTTTTGTAGCTATGTAAAACCAACGTAACACTTTGCCCACTACTTTGGGAACCATGAAGCCCAAGCCTTTGCTTAAACCACATGGTCCAACTCCAAACTTAGGAACATGCAAGCCAAATTTTGCAACCACTGAACCCAACCAATCTGGGCTCAATCACAGTCCAACAACCTTCATGCCATCACTCGAGTCATAGGCTCACGTTATAAAATCTGGCTGAATCATTAAGATATGAGCATTCAAAAACCATATGTTTGTTTTTCTATGTAGCAAGATATATAATGGCATAGCTATGGCTTATTCGGTTTATTTGACAACAGTTTCTTTAAAACGAGATTATTCAGTTCAAATATGATATAAAATATAAGACGTCTGATTGGTTAGACATCATACCCTTATATATGCCTACAACTTTGTTTTAAAAATGAAAGTGCAATGTTTAAAATTATATAGGGTTTACTTATTAGGTCAAAAACCAACTTGTGTGAGCTTGTTCGTGTTTATAAAATGCAAAAATACATTATTTTTTGGTTAATTAACCCTATATCCTAAAAATCAAGAAAATTAATATCCGATGATAGGGTTTTAATTATAGAAAATAGTTTCTCTAAAATAATTTCCATTTATGGTGCGATGAATTGGTTTTGAAAATAAAAACTTTATGGTTTCAAAAACAGAAAAAAGGGAAATAAAATAGTGGGTTGGTTATGGAAAATTGATCAGATGCCATAATTTTGACCAAAAGTCAACAAAAAGTTCAAAATTTTCCTAGAAGGATGAGGCATTCGTTGACTAAAAGTAAATATAACCCCCCTTTTAGCAGCTATTGTTGAAGGAAAACTCATAATTAATTTATCTTGTATGCTGTGATGATCTTGTATCATATGCATATTTTGTTGTACATTCAGAGGTTCAACCACATAAGTTTTGGTTATTTTCATTTCCATTTCCATTTTCAATTAAAACATATTATGAAAGAGCATTGACCATTTCTTGTAATATTTTGGGTGATCGCTGATCTCATTAATTTTCTTTAATTTTTAGTGGCAAAAACCTAAAAATTGTGGAATATTATTATGGTCAAATTCCATGATAACTACTACTTATCTTACATCACTAAATTGTAGTATTAATGATGGTAGGGTTTCTCAAGGCTTAGTTAATTTACAGAGAGGACCTCAGGTTTTTTGTGAGTGCATTTTAGACACCAACTTTCTTTAATTTACCATTGTAATTCAATGGTTTAATTAATTATTCGTTTGTTGTAATTTTATTGGGTTCTTGCCGAAATTTCATCTTGTCAAGTGAATGAAACTGAAACTATCTTTTTTATCCACATTCGTATGATAAGATAAGATGAATATATATATATATATATATATATATATATATATATCATATTAAATAGTATATATACAATACATTTGTATTATGAAAGTCGAATTTATATTTGTGAGATGTAAAACCACGCCTCTTTTAATTAATCAAGAAGTGAACCTTCTATTAACATTTTGTGGTTGAAATATTTACTGTAATTGGTGTATGACTTCATAATTACTTCAATCTTATAAGAAAAAGGATTAACAAATAGCATGGTTTTAATCAAATTTAATATTTTAATTTACACACACATATATACAATATATATAGGTGTGTTCATACAAGAACAAAATCGCTATTTAAGAAAACACGAGAACAACCGAATACATACAAAATCATACATGATTCACACAACTTTCTCCGCGACTTAAGTCGCGGACAAAGTCGTCCGCGTCCATTTTTTTTGCTGTTAATACCGAATTGGCGAATCATATATGATTTTACACATGATTTGTTGTTTTCTTAAATAGTTAGCGTTTTCGTTTAAACTTCATCTCTCTCTCTATATATATAATTGTTCATACTATATATAATTGTTCTTACAATTCTTATCTGTATATGTAAGAATATAGAAAACTTGTTATACCAAAGGACCTTTTTTGCCAATAAACTATTTTTCACAATTGACCACCACCACTAATGTCTTTCTCTGGAACACACAAGCAACTTAAAGGCATAGCATAATTGCATAAATAAAGAAAGAAAGCAAGCCAAAAGGACTAACCAAACCACCTTTTATTGATAAGTAAAATCAACCTTTTATACCAACCCTTTCACACCCATATCTATCTAATTTCCTTCTCTTATCTCCTCTAATAATGGCCATAAGACACTATGTGCTTTGAATCTCCACCATTCTTTGAATGGCTCAAGCCATCTCCTTCTTCATCATCATCATCATCTTCATATGACACCATGATGTTCTCTAAACTCCATAATGATCACCACAATCAAGAACAAGATTTCTCCCACGAAGCTATTCAATGCCTGCCCCTACTCGGTCAGCTACTCGGTGAAGATGAAAAAGATAGGGTTTTGAAGATCAAAGAAGAAGATTATAACTTGGCGAAAGTGACTGTTGCACTGCACATAGGATTACCCAGTTATGGTACAACAACTGCAGGAGATTCAGAGATCACTAACAAGTTTTTCGATGGGTTTAAGGAAGAAGAAGAAGATGATCAGAAGAACTCAGATTTGAAGGTGCAGTTTAATATTACTAATAACGATGGATACAAAGTTAACAGTAATCATGATGATCAGACTAGGTTTTGGATACCAACACCATCTCAAATCCTTGTTGGACCGATGCAGTTTGTATGTTCATTATGCAACAAGACCTTTAATAGGTACAATAACATGCAGGTAATTAACTCTTAATTTCCATTATTTTGCTGTCATACTAAATTAGCACGATTGTAGCATAATTAAATTAAATTTAAATCTATATAAAATTTCATGTTATTTTTATCTTTTTAGAAATCATAATGTAGCATAATAGAATCATTAGTAAGATCAAGATTCGGGTATTGTGTATATATTGAAGTAATTCAAGATGGAAAATGTTTATAATTAGAACTTGAAATTAACCATTTCATTGTTTTTGTTAACCGATAAATTCTTATATTTCGTTCATGCATCATGAAAATTCAGATAATTAAATAACTAAGCTCAAACAAAAATTCTAAAAAGTATATATATATATATGAGATACTGTAACACTTTATTGAAAAATTCATTGACATCCCTTGAGTAGTTGAAATTAGGATAAAAATGTGAAACTTTATGGTAGTGGGAGACTGAGTGATTGACCAAGTTTACGTTGAAATGTTGCCTATCTTTGTAATTTACTATTACTCCCATGAATTTTGGCCATCATTAATTGGGATGATTAAAGTTGCCCTATTTCTTTGTTGAATTTCATACACAAATTTCCTACAGTTTTCAATGAATGTTTTTCACTCAGTCTCCTATTCCTTTCTTCGCCCATGGGATTATATTGGGTAGGGTTATGGGTAATGAGGATTTGACCAATAATAGTACGACCAATAATCGAAAAAAGTCAATCACAAAAACAATCATTCAGTAAAGTAGCTAGTTTTGTTCGGTTGTGTAGTACAACATTATTCGTAATGCTTTAATGATTGGATCGATTCTGATGCCGATTTTTCTTTTTTACATCTATTGATCTAGCCTCTTGCAAATCTCTGATTTTTACTACCTAACATTCTTCAATTTAAATACTTTTGAAATATCAAATTAGGGTTAGGTTAGATTGAAACTTTTCAGCATTGATATTTATGATTGTTGACATATATGGATACAGATGCACATGTGGGGGCATGGATCTGAATACAGGAAAGGATCGGAATCGCTGAAAGGGGCACAACCAGCAGCCATGCTAAGACTTCCGTGCTACTGTTGTGCTCCAGGGTGCAAGAATAACATCAACCACCCTCGAGCCAAGCCCTTGAAAGATTTTCGTACCCTCCAAACACACTACAAAAGGAAGCATGGGGCTAAACCTTTTACTTGTAGGAGATTTTGTACAAAAAGGTTTGCGGTCAAGGGAGATTGGAGGACACACGAGAAAAATTGTGGCAAATTATGGTATTGCAATTGTGGATCGGATTTTAAGCATAAACGATCACTCAAAGATCACATTCGCTCTTTTGGAAATGGTCATTCTCCAAAACCAGCTTGGCTCGAAGGGTTTGATCATGATGAGAAAGAATGTGTTACAGGTTCTGAAGATGAAATCATGCGTTGATTATAGCTAAAGTAAGGAGGGGTTGATGCTATTGGCACTTTGAAAATTGCATGCTAGCAGCAATTATCAGAGTTCTAGTAGGATCACTTTTTTTTATATCTTCAAGTAGGAGTGTTAAGTTGTAATAAGGAAGGAGAATCTCCTTAAAGCCATGAAGTCGATAAATTTTTAGGATCCAAAAGGATATACGAAATGCCTCTCCGAAAATTTATCAACTTCATAGCTAATAGGTGATCTCCACCATATATATGGATTTCTTTTGGTTTTTGTATGCTTAATTAATTTCTTTATCTTTAGTTTCAAGCATTGTACTTGTGAAGCTAATAATTTTATGGCTTACACTTGCTTGTTAAGATGATCAAATGAGTGTTATTGTGTGACAATTCATTTTGACTTGTTTCGATATTTTTACAAATATATCTTTTAATTATTAGTATTAGTAATGGACAAACAATAAAAAAGAAAGTGTTAATGATTCATGATTTCAATGTACCACATTTGAAATCAAAACAACCTCCTTAGGATTAATTAAGCTTTCTACTACATTTTTTTTCAAAATAAATGTAATATTTGACTTGACATATAAATAAGTTAAGAAGATGTTTAGTTGTTAAATATTAATGTTTTTCAATAAAAATAAAATAAATAAACAAACGTATGCATATGAATAAATATATTACCGACCTCTTAATAATTCTAATGGATTAATACTAAATTTAGACCAAAAACTTGTTTACAAATTTTACACTTATTTAAAACAAACTAAAATAAATTATATCCACTTCGTCTCAAATAAATAAACGGGTTTTAGTAAATCCCGTATCTTTAAAAGAGTAACCTTTCTATTACTATATAAACTATTAATTAATACGTTTTTTTCGTCAACAAATTCATCAACACCTTGTTTTTTTTTTTTTGGAAAGGGTATCATGTGCCTATGGTCCAGACTAGACCTGGCAAACGTGTCGTGTCGGGTTCAAAGTTAAACGGGTTGAAAATGTCTAACCCTAAACGGGTCAGAAAATCTCAACCCTAACCCGACCCACTTAACCCGTTTAACATTTATAAAATTAAAGTTAAAAATCGAAAATTCACAAAAAAATACAAATACAAAATTCAAATGAAAGCATTAAAAATCCAAAATTTATAGTTCAAAATTATAATAAAATGTAAAACACTAAAAATCTAATGCATTAAAAGGAAAACTTATATACGGGTTATTCGGGTCATTTTCGAGTTGAAAATTTTGACCCTGACCTTACCCGTTTAATTTTCGTGTCGTGTCGTGTCAACCCGTTTACTTAAACGGGTTGAAATGTATTACCCAAACCCGTTTATTTCGTGTCGGGTTCGTGTCGGATTAGCGTGTCGTGTCAGTTTTTGTCAGGTCTAGTGCAGACTAATCTCTGGCAATTAGGGTCTTTGGCCCAGCTGCTAAAAGCGTGCAGCCCTGAGCTTATCCTCAGTGGACACAAGTGCTGCTAGTGGGGCTCAAACCCGGGTTGAATGCTATGAACTCTCCAAACCTTTACCACCACACCACAATCCTTATGGTTTAACAACTTGGGTTTTTTATGTCAAAATAATATATATATATATATATATATATATATATATATATATATATATATTGAAATGTGTTGGCTTAAATTAGCATTATTTGGTGTTTTTAATTTACAACAATTTAATATATATATTGGATCAAAAAAAAAACAATTTAATATATATTATTTTATCATAATATATATCAAGTAAAAGTTATTTAGATGAAAATAATAGTAAAAACACAAAAAAGGGTTAAGGGGCCAATCAATGGAAATCAACATCTCCGGTATCAACGGCATGCTTTCACTTCCACCTCCACCTTTTTTTTTCTATTTTTTTTTGAAGTGTGAACAAAAGGGTTAAATTGATGAAAAGTCTAATATGGAGGGTTGAAATGGAAAAGGTTTCTAACAACTCCAACTATAATAATATTGTATGTATCTATCATGATTGAAAAATAATCTGATATTACTAACAAAATTGTATTTATAAGACGCTTAAAATAGTTAAATTCATAATATGATATTTTATATGACCAAATAATAAAGTGTTTTAACTAAAAGTGTTACATAATTTCATATGACACTTTTGAGCGTCGTAACAAACATTTTAGGACATTTTTCAAATAAAGTGTTCTATTAATTATTTTATAGAACACTGATTGAAAAAATGCCCTATAAGAAGACGAGTATATAAGACACTTCTCAAAAGTCTCATATAAAATAGCTAATACAATATTTTATTTCAAAAATGTTCTTAAAAACTTGTTACGATCCCCAAAAGCGTCTTGTAAACTTATTGTAACATTCTTAGATATGAAACTTTATTGTTTGGTTCTATAAACTTAAGCCACATAAAACATATGACACTTAAATATGTAGCCGTTTTATAAACTCAATTTTGTTGTAGTGTATATTGTGATAATTGTGTAACTTTTACCTTAAGATATTATTGTACATGATTTTTTTCATCTAAAACTAAGATTTAAGGTATTGATTAACATAGTAGAAGCGTACTCGCGCAATGCAGCGAGATACATCACGATTTTAATGTTTATTTTTATTTTTTGTTTTTTATTGATTTACAGTACGATTTTGGATGATTTTTATTGAGTAATAATGATTTTTTTATATATAAATTTGTTTAATTTAGGCTTAACAATATAATGTTTTTTATATAAAAAAATTTAAGTAGTTTGTTAAAATTCATTAATTATCTTATATATTTTAAATTTTTTATATTTAAATTGAGATGTTTATCCTGTTTTGATTATGTTTATCAGAATTCAAATTTCATAATTTTAGGATTTGGAGATTAGAGATAAGGATTTTGGGGGATAAGGATAAAATTTATTAATTAATTAGGGTTAAAAACATTTAAAAGTAGTACATATTGCTTAATTAATTGTTTTTTAAGAGATTTTAAGTAGATTAACATTAAATAATAGTACATAATGCTTAATACATCACGATTTTAATGTTTATTTTTATTTTTTGTTTTTTTATTGATTTACAGTACGATTTTGGATGTTTTTATTGAGTGATAATGGGTTTTTATGTATAAATTTGTTTAATTTAGGCTTAACAATATAATGTTTTTTATATAAAAAAAATTAAGTAGTTTGTTAAAATTCATTAATTATCTTATATATTTTAAATTTTTTATATTTAAATTGAGATGTTTATCCTGTTTTGATTATGTTTATCAAAATTCAAATTTCATAATTTTAGGGTTTGGGGATTAGAGATAAGGATTTTGGGGGATAAGGATGAAATATATTAATCAGGGTTAAAAGCTTTACAGGTAGTACATTAGGCTTTAGTAGTTATTTTTAAGAGATTTTAAGTAGATAACTTTAAATGATAGTACATAAAGCTTAGTAAGTTGTAATTAAGAGTTTTTATGTCATCTTTATAATATAGTATAGATACTTGATTCATACAGTGAAACTTTATTGTTTGTATTTTTTGTTTCACAAACACGTAAAAATAGTTCACATTGTGAAACAAATAAATGTCAATATATATATATATATATATATATATATATATATATAGGTGAATAACAGTGTGAGAAGTTGAAGTTAACGTGAGAAGCGTGAGAAGTGGATTTGAATCGTTGATCACTTTTAATCGAATGTTCTCCCATGAATTGCGGCTTAGAAGGGAATTGATCTGGTACATCTCATCCTAATGTGCATTCATTTCTCATCCGACGGTTGATAACCACTTCTCATGTTTCTCACGTTAACTTCAATTTCTCAGCGGAACCCAACCCTATATATATAATGTTAAAAAATACCTCAAACCACTTCTCATGTTTCTCACGTTAACTTCAATTTCTCAGCGGAACCCAACCCTATATATATAATGTTAAAAAATACCTCAAGTTCTAACCTTAGATGAAAATTATCATGTGAAATATCAAATTATGCACCGGTTCTTAAGTTTATCACAATTTTGGGGGTTCTCAAATGATTAGTCTTTTAGCTATGTATTTGTATTATGAAGCGAGATGTAAAATTTTTATGGTAAACTGAAAATGAAAAGTTGATAATTTTCTTTTTAATAAGGAAAATCCAAAATTTATAGAGTATTGTGCTCTTTTGGTATTATTTAACGATTATCATTTATTTGAACATGTTTCTTTGTTAGTTTTATGTAGTTTAAACATGGAGTTCAAAATGTTTAGAGCATCTCCAACAGCTATGCTAAAATAGAAAAAAGTGAGACTTTAACAATTTTTTTGCTCCAACAGTTATGCTATATCATATGCTAAAATAGAGAAAATATGAGAGAGAAGGTAAAAATCTCTAAAACTCCATATTGAAGAGAGAGAAATAATATTTAATTTTTTTCCACCAATAGGAGACATTGAAATTGTATGTTTAGGAGAGAGAAATAATATTTTATTAATATAATTGATGATAAAATTGTTAAAATAGAGTAGTTGTTGGAGTTGGTTGTGATTTTTTTTAGAGATTTTAACTTTTTATACTCTATTTTAAAAAAAAATTATAGCATAGTGATTGAAGATGCTCTTACAAACTCTTAAATTTTGAAGAATACAACATACATGAAGTATTAAATGTAAATTAATCACTAATGTATTAATGATAAACTTGAAAGTTTGTTCCACAAGGGTTGAGCATAAAAGATCACCGAGTAACTTCATACCTATGAGTACAAGGCTTATGTTTAGGTACAAATTTTTAGAAAAAATTAGATTCTAATAGTGTACCACATATATGAAACACTAATTAAGAAGGTATTTATCAAATGTTTATTGAGTAAATACTTATCGTGAGAATCATCACTCTCAATTAATTTAGTGGGTAAGATTTTTGGACATCAAAATGACATAGTAATATTGTTAATAAGCATAAGCAAATGCTAAACAAGTAAGATTCATCACCCTTACTTACTGAGTAAGATTGTTAGTCCTTGCCGTGCATCTTACCACATAAACTTTTTGATCCTTTTTATGCTTATCCGGTAAGTATTTAGTAAACAACCCCTAAGATGATCAAAAAATATTAAACGTTATGGATTAAAGGTGCGTGAGTTTTGGAAACTTCTTCTTCTCATTGATTCATTAAAAAAATCAAAACAATTTAGAATTTTTGACATTTAATATTAGTGTTTATTTTGTTTTTGTTAAAGATGATCCGATCTTTGTATGCCTATTTCATTTCGTGACCATGCATAAAACAAGCAAGTGAGGGTGTCAATGAAAAAGAATCAAATAATCCATCCGATAACTCATGAAATTTGGCTTATTCATTGAATAAGGATACTTTTATTTGGTTTAATTTCAATTACTTTTTTACAGTTTTGGGTAAATTGAATAAACAATTATAGTATTTTTTTTAATTCTTTATTAGACTATCTTGAAAGTTTAAAAATATTTATTTTATTATTTACGTAGAGATTTGTAACCCTTTTGTAAACCAAAATTCCGGACATAGAGAACTTCATTAACATCGAAACTTAAAAACTTTTCTTATTTGGTTACTTTATTTTTTTGAGGCAGACCCGAATTTCTATTTAAAATTTATTTTTATGTATATTTTTAAATTTATTTTTTAATGTATTTGATTAAAGACCAAAATGTATATTTAAGGGGCTGCTTGTTTACCTCTTAATAGTTCCATTAAGAGGCAACATCTGAATCGCTAAAAGGTAAATCTTATTTGCCAAAAAAAAGAATGTCTCTTAATGGTTCCAAAATCCTCTTAATGATTTTGTATCCTGACCCTCTCTTAACCATTAAGAACCCTGATTTCATTATGAACAATTTGCAAACAACCATATTTCATTTTACACTATATCATAAAAAACCTTTTAATCATTCTGCACTAAATCATTCAGCAACTGTCAAACAACCCCTAAGTGTATTTTATTAAGTGCATAATAAAAATATATTTTTTAGTGTATTTGATTGGCCCAATTAAATATTCTTGACCAAATTCCTTATAACAAAAATGTATTTTTTAGTGTATTTGATTGACCCAATTATAATAAAATTTATTTGTTAGTGTATTTGATCAATCAAATTCTAAAAAAAAGAGGCTAAAAATCAATTTTAAAAAAAATAAAAAAAAATTTGAGTGGGATCGATTTGGGTCCAGCTCGAGACCAAGATCGGTTCACATAACCGGGCATTCATATTTGGGTCGGGACTAAGACTGGGACTAAAACCGATTACAAAATCGCTATTTGGGACCGAACTGATTTGAGCCAACCCGACCCAACCCGAAACCAATTTTTGGCTACCTCTAGATCCAGATGACAATTAGGGGATGTTCGGTTGTGGCTTAATGGACTGAATAGGCTATATAGCTTATTCGGTAAGCCATACAAACTTGTTCGGTTATGACTTAATCGATCAGCTAAGAGCTTATTCGGTCAGCCAGAATAGGAGTGTTGTTTACATTCAGCCACAACATTTTACCTATATGCCCTTCTCATTGTACATCCTCCCACCTCCCTCAACAAAAAAAAAAAAAACTTCATCCTCTACACTCTCTTGCTTCCCTCTCTTCCATGCCTCATGTCGTCTTCGCCGGTCGTCCAATAATCGTCATCATTGTTTTCCGGCTCTCCTCCTCCCTTCTCCTTATCGTCTCTCCTCCGAAGCCACCTTCACCCCCTACAACATATGGGTCTACATCTTTGGATCTGGACATAGCAGAAGGAAAAATAAAAACAACAGGATGTGTGCAATGAGAAGGAGAAAGAAAAAGGAAAAGACAAAAATCAAAACCCTTAGGGCGCTTTTGGTTTGCGGGATTGGAATGGAATGGATTGGATTTCAAGGACGGATTTGGATTTGGGGGGATTTGAAATCCCTTCATGTGTTTGGTTTGTAGGATTTGGAATGGATTTCAAATCCATTCTTTTACAAGTCTTGTTTGATTTGTAGAATTTGGATTTGGATTGAGTTTTTTTTAATTATTTTTTTGTTTTATAAAGAATTTATTTTTATTGGTAAACGTCGGATTTGGATCGATACAATTTGACGTCTGGATCAATGTTTTAAAAAACGGGTCGACCCGGCCGGTTGAACCGGGAACCGGTGAAGAGACCGGGTTTATGCCATTTTATGACCCGGATTGAACTGGCCGGTTCTATTAAAAAACCGGTTGAACCGGTCATAACGAACCGGTATCGAACCGGTTGACCCGGTAACAAAAGTTAAAAACGAATAGTCCAATATGCAATACGTATTAGCGTTAAAAACCAACACTCCAATGTCTCAAGATCCATGATTAGGTTTGATCGTTATATTTCGTTTGGATATATTTGAATTGATGAAAAATTATGCTTATGTGTGTTTATTTAATGTTTTTTTATTGATGTAAAACTTGTTGTTATGTGTTTTTTTAATGTTTTAACTTGTGGACATCAATATTTTGGTTATATATATATATATATATATATATATATATATATATATATATGCATGAAAATGAAAAATACAAATAAATTCTTGAAACCGGGTTGAACCGTGACCCGGTTACTACACCGGGTCAATCAAAAAACCAGTTTTTAAAACATTGGTCTGGATCACGCTTTAGAATGCATCGACTTTGGATTTCAAATCCAGGCCCAAAGCCAAGGATTTCCAAATCCATCATATGAAGGATTTTAAAATGGTCAACGGATTTGAAATCCGGTCAACGAAATCCTTTCCTGCAAACCAAACGCAAGATTGGAATTGATTTAAAATCTAAATCCCTCCAAATCCATTCCAATCCCGCAAACCAAACGCGCCCTTAGGCTTTGGTTTGTGGGATTGGAATGGATTGGATTAGATTTCAAGGAGGGATTTGAAATCCCTTCATGTGTTTGGTTTGTAGGATTTGGAATGGATTTCAAATCCATTACTTTACAAGTCTTGCCTGGTTTGTAGAATTTGGATTTGGATTGAGTTTTTTTTTTAATTATTTGTTTGTTTTATAAAGAATTTATTTTTATTGTAACGTCGAATTTGGATCAATACAATTTGAAGTATGGATCACGCTTTAGAATCTATCGGATTTGGATTTCAAATCCAGGCCCAATGCCAAGGATTTCCAAATCCATCATATGAGGGATTTTAAAATGGTCAATGGATTTGAAATCCGGTCAACGAAATCATTTCCTTTCCCTAATCCAAATCCCTCCATTCCAATCCCGCAAACCAAACGTTCCCTTAGAAACTTTGTGATTCTTTTTCTCCTCTCAAAAATCTTGAAAAGCCTCATTTTGTTGGAGTGGAAGCCTCAGGGGTTGTTTCACTTGTTTGTTTTTTTGAAAAAAATCTTTTAATGGCTCTTAAGTCTGAATCGTTCAGACCTTTTTACACATCACCTCTTATTAATCATAAGTAAATTGAGACTTCAGACTTTAGACCTCTTAAAAAACAAACAACACCTCAGTTTATGAACCCTAATTTTTGGGTGAAAATGTTTATGGTCTCTATCTTTGCTTTTAATTAAGTTTTTTTTTTAATTTATAAATAACACCTAATTTTATCAAAAAGCTAGAATTATAATTGTTAAAATATATAAAAAAACTTAAAGTTATAACTTAAAAATTAAAAAAAAACTATAAAGTATAGATTAAGGGTAAAATAGTCATTTTTGTCATTCAGATTGTTTATTCATCATAACAACCAAACAACAATTTATCTTATATCATACTGAAAACTTTATCAATATAGACAGATTTATCCATATGAGTCTTAATGAAAAATGAACCGGACAACCCTTAGGGGCGTTTGGTTCGCAGAATGTTTGTAACACCCTCGACCTCGGTATGTATTTATTTTGATTCAATCATGTTTTACCGTTAGCGTTGGGCTTAGTATTGGGTTCGTGGGATTCTCGGGTCAAAGTTTGGAAAATTTGGGCCTCGGTACCACTGGGGCGATTGTGCCCGCGATTGTGACAGGAGTCATTCTCGCGAGGCACTATCGTGAGAAATGTACCGTAGCTCGGGGCGCGGTGGCGGTTGTGCCCGCGATTGTGACAAGAGTCACTCTCTCGAGGCACTATCGCGAGATTTGTACCGAGAGTGGGGGGGAGCCGGCGATTGTGACAGCGATTGTGACAGATGTCACAATCGCGAGGCAAGGTCGCGGTCGGGTGCAACTCATTTAAAACTCACTCCCACGACCTAAAATTTAATATCTGATTTGGGAGCTGACTTGGGGCGATTTTGGAGAACAAAAAGGTAGGGTTTTCATCCTCCCTCATTGAATGCTCCTAGTAAAGACTTTTATGGTTGGTTGGTGGATTTAATGTTAGGTTCTTGCTTGTGGTTAAGAAGATCAAGTGTCATTTCTTCCTTCTCTCAAGTATCATCTAGGGTTTGGTGTGTAACCCTTGCAAGGTGAGTTTTCTTAGGCACTCCTCCCTCATATATGCTTTAGTTGTTGTATCTATAATCTTTCCTTGTCTCCTAGTCATAGTTGGATTTTGTTGGGTCTTGACCTAACTAGAGATTTTGAAGATACTATGGTTATTTGACTAAACAAGTTTTATGGGATGATATGTTAAAGAAAGTAATGGTGTTCACATTTACTCAATCATTTGTTAACTAATATTTGCTATTTGGGGTATTGATATCACATGAAGACAAAACTAGGGTTTTGGAAATTGGTCTCTTGAAGTATATGCATGATTGTATATGGTGATAATTGGTAAGTTGGGTTTTGGTTTAGTGCAATGGATCCATAGGCACGGTAACCCAATGTCTTGTCCGGACATTTGGTTACCCTTGGAACGGGATAGACATCGGGCTCCATGGTAAGTAGGGTGCGGGCCTATACGGTCGGGCAGCGTCCCATGGACAGTAAGGTGTAATCCCATTGTGCTTGAGTTGCCCTGTTTTGGGAACTCTCAAGAATAGACCTGGAGTGGTTGACTTGATGTTTTTGAGCAAAAGACTTGGAGTAGTTGAGCTCGCTATGTGGTTTTGAACTGTTGACAGTATATGTTGAATACTAATAATTATTGGCTTTACCTTGATTTAGTTCACGGCTAGATCGGCTACATGACTTCAAACGGGTTTATCGTTCATTTTAGCTTTCGTTTATTTATTCTCCCTAGGCTTTAGTCTAACTCTTGTTATTTGGTTGTCATGTGTGGCAGGTCACTCTAGCGATGGGATGCGTCAGGATTGAGTGGACGACTTTGGGTTCGAGAGCGGTCTTTTTGATGATTTAGTGACCGATACTATTGGAAGTATAGATTATTACTTTTGGGAGAATAGCGACACCCGACCTTAATCTTGCTCACTCAAGTTAGATTATTAGGTTGTCGAGTTCATTCTCTATTTTGTCATGGGTTGTAATTACCGTATTATAGTCCCCGTGTTAGGTTGACATACACTAGTCCGTTTGGCTGTATACTTTATTACAGGTTATTGGATCTCCCGCTTTGGGTAGATTGGTTATTACCATTTTCAGACGTTATATGGCCAAATTTCTAATTTTTAAATTGACTCCCAATTTTTAGGATGTTACAATGTTTTTGGATGGAATGTAATTTGTCAAAGGAATTTGACTTTGAAGGAATTTGAATGAAATGTTGTCAGGTTTGACCACCTGTTTGGTTGGCATAATTGGAATGGAATCTGTTAAAATAATTGGAATATGTTTGTTTGATTCACATATTGTAGCTTCAGAATTGGAATTGAATTTTGGTAAATGACCAAAATACCCTTTTCATAATTTTAATTTTTTTAAACAATAAACATACTCGATTGTATCAGACTGTTGAACATTATTAAACATTACCAAATCGACTGTTGAACAATAAAGACCCAATCGATTTTAATGAACAATAAAGAGACAGAACCCTACAGAAATCGACTACCAAATCGATTTTCAGAACCCAACAGAAATCGACTACCAAATCGACTGTTGTAATCGGTTTTCAAAATCCAACAGCTTTCAGAAATCAATTTTGATAAATCGACTACTGTTGCAATCGATTTTCAGATTTCAGAACCCAATAGAAGTCGACTACCAAATCGACTATTGTAATCGATTTTCCAAACCCAACAGATTTCAGAAATCGATTTTGATAAATTGACTACTGTTGCAATCGATTTTCAGGTTTCAGAACCCAACAGAAGTCGACTACCAAATCGATTAATCGACTGTTGTAATCGATTTTCCAAACCCAACAACTTTCAGAAATCGATTTTGATAAATCGACTACCAAATCGATTTGAATGACGACTACCAAATCACAATAGATAAATGAAAACGAAGAAGAGATACAGGAGAGAGAGATTAAAAAAAGTTTATTGGCGGGGACCCAAGGCCCCGTGGCCCACTTTTGTGGACCCTACAGGCTCTACCTCTATAAGCCTGCACCGGAAAAGACATCTTATCTACCCCCGGATTCGAACCCTAGTACGGGAACCCCAGGTAAAAACGTTTACGGAAGAGAGGTGACCACTAGACCAAAGACCTAGTGGTTCAGGAGAGAGAGATAACCTGCTGCAATGGATGGCTTTTTACAGAAAATGGAGAAGTCGATTATGCAGAAAACGTGGAATGGAGAAGACGATGGAAAGAGTTTCGTTTTTGTCTGATGATGTTTATGTAATGTGGGTTGTGAATTGTGATAAAAGAAAAGAGCAGGGTTTATTTGGAGTAAAGGGTATTTTTGGAATTAAAGAAATATTCCATTCCATTCCATTCCATTAAAATGATTGGTTTTTAGGATGGAATGTTAAAATCACTTATCTATGGAATTTAATGGAATTGGGAGATTCCATTCCATTGAAAAACTTGAACCAAACAAAAGAATGAAATCTAATCAAAGGAATTCAACATTTCAATTCCACCAGATTCCATCAAATTTTGCGAACCAAACGCCCCTTAAGGTCAATCCATTGTCCATCACATTTTAAGAATAAACGAAACGGCGTCGTCGTATTGCATGTGTAAATAAAAATTTAATAAATAAAAAAGTTTAATAAACACGAGTAGTTAAATAATATAAAGACATAAAAAATCTGAAAAACAAGAGGAATCTCTTATAATAAAAAGGGAGTAAAACATCACATACCAAAAGCATGAAAGACGAATGACACGTGTACCTCATGTGTACACATGTCAATCAAAGGAGAAGCCACAGATAGCCTACGTGTCTCCACCACCTCCCCAACCCCATAAATTTAACCTCCATCCATCGCCATCGTTCTTCCAAACTTCTGTTCTTCAAACACCCACTACACTAAACACACCTGCACTGCACTCTAGATAAACGATCACACCGCAATAATAATATCATGAAGGTTAACCACGACACAAAATCACAAAACCACCCTCCTGGAGACGAAGAAAAAATCATGACCAGAAAGCAAAAGGCCGAGAAACAACAAGAACACGACCACCCAAACAAGAAACCCAAGTCGGAAGACAACCAAAACGGCAATGCAACCAACAAACCCTTAGCTGACATTGTGGCTGAGTTTGATAACTTCTGTAAAGCCACAACTCAGCATCTTTCCATCCACCAGATGCGAGAAATCCTCGAAGCCAACAACGCCGATGCTTCCGGCTCCGATGACGCCGTCATCCCTCGATGGTAAGCTTCTCTATTTTTTTTTGATACAGGAAAAAACGCAAACAGTTGGTAGGCATGATATAAAGATTTTGCATGGTGTATGTAACAGCCAAGATATGATGTTTTACGGGGCCTTAAGAGAGTGTCCTGTTTGTGGGGGAACATTGGAGTATGGTGGTCAAAATTATACCTGCAAAGGATCATATAGTGAGTGGTCTACTTGCACCTACAACACTAGGGAGCCACCTAGATTGGAAGAGCCAATCAAATTCCCTGATTTTGTGCAGGAAATCGCTATTTCTGATGTAATTTCTACATCTTTTTATGCTCTGTTTTTAGCTACAATGATTCCACCATTTGTCTCATTTTTGCATGATAATATGATGTGAACCATGTAGTTGCTGAGGAAACACCAAGACCCAAAGAGGAGACCAAAGAGAGAGATGAAGCCCACAGACAGACCCTTTACAGGGATGGTCATATCTTTATCTGGTCGACTCTCTCGCACCCATGTAAGTGTCTTCACGGTTATGTTCTTCCACACTTTCAATTTGCAAGAATCTAGATTGTTTTAGGGGCTGTTTGTTTACATTTAGAGGCAACCTTTGAACCACTAAGAGCAATGCAATGCGGTCCTTATAAGAAAAAAGTGCAATGACTTATAAGAATTGTGAAATAGCCCAAACTCCTCTAGGTTCTTAACATGGATGTGACATTATCTTTATTTTTTTATTTTTTTTCTTGACTTTATAATAAATATTAATATCATATATATTAATATTAAAATGTATGGGACCCATAAAAAAGTTCTTATAAAAACTACCATTTTGGACCTTTTTATTGGCGCCCGATAGGTAGGCTATTAGAATTTTTAATTTGATGGGGGTGGAAATGAGTGATACCAAAAAGTGATGGGGGTGGAAATGAGTTATACCAAAAAGTAAAGAAGGAACTTGCATTGGAGATGCTCTAAGAGGTCGAATCTTGTTTGCAAATAAAGTCCACCTTTTATGGGTTCTAAAACCAGTCTACTTTTTACGGGTTCTAAAACCCTCGGAATGGTTTTGTATCTTGGACCTCCCTCCGTTTTGTATCTTGACCTCCCTTGACCATCAACAACCCTATTACCTCTTAATAGTTCTAGTAAGAGGCAATCCTTGAACCACTAAGGAGTGAACCTTTTTTTGCAAAAAAATGTCTACCTTCTACTGGTTCTATTTCGTATCTTGGGCCTCCTTTAACCATTCAGCGTCCTATTACCTCCTCTAAATCTATTAAGAGTCGACCTTTTGAATAACTTTTTTCACCTTCTACGGGTTCTAAAACCCTCTGAATGATATCGTATCTTAGGTCTCCTTTAACCATTCAGCGCCCTATTACCTCTTAATCTATTAAGAGGCAACCTCTTGAATCACTCTTTTTCACCTCTTAATGGTTCTAAATGCTCCGAGTATCTTGGGCCTCATTTAGCACCCTAATTTCATTTTGAAGAATTACCAAAAATCATATTACATTTTGCACTATATCACATTCTGCAATTCTCAAACAGCTCCTTATTGTTTTTATGGATCTTGTGCAGCAATATTGGAAGTCTAAGATAGAAAAGCATGGTGGAAAAGTAGCCAACCATATCATCGGTACTGACCCAAGAGGAACTAGCATCACTTTGTCACTTGATATTAAGATAATACTCTCCTAACAACAACCGGTTTTTGTATTCAGGAGTTAAATGTCTAGTTGTGTCTCCATCTGAACGAGACCGAGGAGGCTCATCAAAAGTTACAGAAGCATTGTTAGTAGCTCTTGCCCTTTTCATAGGGTTAATTACTAGCTATGTTCTTGAATCTTGAGCTTTGGTCTAAATATAATTGTTGAAACTTTTCAGAGAACGAGGCATACCTGTGGTACGTGAAGCTTGGTTGAGTGATAGCATTGAAAAACAAGAACCACTGCCTTTGGATGCTTATGATGTTGTTAGTGATCTTGCTGTTGATGGCAAAGGAATTCCATGGGCTATGCAAGATCCCAGTCAAGAAGCCCTTGAATCTTTAAATACAGAAGTAATAAATGTCTTTTTAACAAATTTCACATCTTTTTCAATCAAGTACTTTCTTTTTCATGTGGGTTTGTTGAGTTCTTGCAGATCAAGATGTATGGTAAAAGAGGGGTACATAAAGATAGCAAGTTAGACAAAGAAGGTGGTGTCATCTTTGAGAAAGATGGGATCTTGTACAACTGTGTGTTCTCAGTTTGTGACAGAGGCAGAAAAGTGAACGAGTAATCTCAATGCCCTTACAAATATCCCCCTTTTCATCTATTAAAAGGGTGGTTAATGTGTCTATATATGTTGCTTTCCAGGTTTTGTGTCATGCAACTGATCATGGTGCCAGATAACCGGTTGCATTTATACTTCAAAAGGGGGAATATCGGTGCTGATCCTAGAGCAGAAGAAAGGGTCGAAGAGAGGGAGAATGTAGATGACACAATCAAGGAGTTTGCTAAAATGTTTGAGGAGTTGACAGGAAATGAGTTTGAGCCATGGGAGAGGGAGAAGAAGATTCAAAAGAAACCTCAGAAGTTTTTCCCAATTGACATGGTGAGTAGTTGTTATCGATTCCTCAATTTCGAATAAGAATAAAAAAAGCTTTGGCTTTGTAACTTGTAAGCATGTTTCATTTCATGTAGGATGATGGATATGATGTGAGATATGGAGGGTTAGGGATTAGGCAGCTTGGCTCAGCTGCAGCTCATTGCAAGCTTGATCCATTGGTGGCTAATTTCATGAAAGTCCTATGTGGTCAAGAGATTTACAGGCATGAATTGAATCTTCTTCAGTCAACCATCTAAAGTTTTTTCTCTTTAGTATCGATTACAACAGTTGTGATGATGATACATTGATACAGGTATGCTTTAATGGAGTTGGGACTTGATGCACCTGACCTCCCTGTGGCCATGCTCACTGATTTGCATATAAAAAGATGTGAGTTCAAGTTTAGATTCCGTTTCGTTATCAATAATGCTTTCTTTTGCTGATGTTTTTGAAACCCATCTTCAGGTGAAGAGGTTCTACTGGAATTTGTGGAGAAATCATCGACTACGAAAGAGGAGGCGCAGAGAGCTGGTGCTATATGGTCAGACTTCAGCCAAAGATGGTTCACACTATTGCATTCAACAAGACCTTTCATCTTTAGAGATAATCAAGATCTTGCAGACCATGTAAGGAATCACAATCACAGTTGGGTTCCACCCATTATCTGTTATATTGGTTGTACTTGTACCTAATGCCTATATATTATTGTTAGGGTGCATCTGTACTTGAAACTGTGAGGGACATCAATGTGGCGTCACGGATTATAGAGGATATGACTGGTGCTACCATTGATGATCCACTATTCGATCGGTACAAGAGGTTAGGATGCTCCATTTCTCCACTGGAGAAGGAATCAGAGGACTACAAGATGATCCTTAAATATGTTGATAAAACTTATGAGCCTGTGAAAGTTGGGGACATTGTAAGACTTGCCATTAAGCTATATCTCTGTTCTTTACTAGTCTATGACCAACCATCTAATATGTTCTTATCGGGTTCGTGATTTCAGAGCTACGGAGCCTCTGTTCAGAACATCTTCCAAGTGGAAGTGGGTGCAGGACCTTCCTATGATGAAATTAAAAAGCTCCCGAATAAAGTTCTTCTGTGGTGTGGTAAGTGATCCTAAGAGAATCATGTTTGGTATAACTTAAAAGATTGTTTCTTTATTCACTTTTGTTCGATAACTTGCAGGTACACGAAGTTCGAATCTAATGAGGCACTTGCATAAAGGTTTCTTGCCTGCTGTATGCACACTCCCAGTTTCCGGATACATGGTAGGGAGCAACTCGAACTTCAAAGGTCTTCATCGAAGTTCCGTCTGTATGTACATGTCACTGACTCTATTCTACAGTTCGGTAGGGCGATCGTGTGCTCTGATGCAGCTGCTGAAGCTGCTAGATTTGGGTATACTGCTGTGGACAGACCAGAGGGATTTCTAGTTTTAGCTGTAGCTTCTCTGGGCAACAACATTACCGAAGTAACCGCTCCACCCGAGGTACATCGATTCTTGCTTGCTCCAACTATCGGTAAGTATGCAGTTTACTTACAAATAAGCCAAGTAATTTGCAGGATCCGAATAGACTAGAAGAAAAGAAGGTTGGAGTGAAGGGGTTGGGAAGAAAGAAAACCGATGAGAAAGAACATTTTGTTTGGAAGGACAACATTACGGTGCCTTGTGGTAGCTTGGTCGCCTCTGAACAACATAAAGACAGTCCTCTCGAATACAACGAGTACGCTGTTTACGATCCGAAACAGGTGAACACCTGAAGTCTAAATAGTCGTTCGACTTTCGACTATGCACATACGAATATGCTAATTTGTTCGTTTCGGGTCGCAGGTAAGCATAAGGTTTCTGGTTGAAGTGAAATTTGAAGAGCAAGATGTCGAGTATGAAGAAGTCGACCCGGCTGGTGCCGATGCTCCCGTGCAATAAGATGGTTGTGTAGATAGATAGAGGCTCATCCTGGTGGTGCCACTCTTGTTGTGGCCACGTTTTTTCCTTTCTAAATATGGTAACTTAGGGTTGCTATATGGTGGTTCTCTCTAATGGTCTATTTTGGTGTAAAAATCATTGATGTCATCATCTACCATCATAGAAGGCATCATGTATTATCGGATATATATGTATGTTGTACTAGGTTTATAAATATATCACATTGTATCTATATATTTCATGGCTCACCACCTATCTTCAATAAAAGAACCAAAAGTCTTCTACTTCATTTCAATGACAACAACATACATGAATTTTCTTGGAATCTTGAAGCTTACACTTTACATATTTTCTATATCTGTAACATGTTTTACATCAACACAAGTGGGAATCACTGAACTAGTGTATAGAATAAAAAGGGCTAAAATTAATGTGTTATCTATGCATGATAACAGTAGGGAACTTGAACTTATCTGAAACAAAGGGGATGGCTTCAGGTGACTTCACTAGATCTTGATAAAGATCATACTCAGCCAGATAATCATGCAAACTAAGCTCTGTTTTCTGATTCGTATGATAATGGTGCTTAGCCGAATCTGATTTGCCGAACCCAAAGATGCTAACTTTCTGGCATACCCCCAACGCAAACATGATGGCTTGCATGCCGGATGAATAATGGAATTCGGGTCCTCCATGAACAGAAGCCCATGCCTCTAATGGCTTCCCAGTTTCTTTCAAGAATCTATTGACGGAATAATACTTAACGATCCGTGCAGTTAGCACGTCGAGCCGTGGATCGGTGATCATCAATGGGGACTTGTGGGATGAGTTACAGATGGTGTAATCAAGAAAATGTGCAACTTGGGACATGTACATCATAATTGGCACTTTTTCTCCATATGGGTGACAAAAACAACCTCCTCTACGAGCACATAAGTGTAGGATGTTGCTGTTCATGAACGAAAGACTTGTTTTGGAACCCACAAATCGTTCAAAACCGCCGATTCTTGCATTGTTTAAACGGATCACAAACTCATGATTATCAATTGCTGAGCCTAGATTGTGATTGAGCAAGATCCCACTATTACCCACCACCGCACAGGTCTTGTACTTCTTCCCGGATCCCGAAATTCCGGCCATTTTTGAAGTCTTTAAGACGTTGACCATGTTTGACATTATGTCGGGATCGAAATGACGGTGGCGCCACCAATCCTGCAAATATCGCCGGAATTCCAACCAGAGTCTGTAAAACTCCGGTGACCTGAGGTCTATAGGACCACCCCTAGCAGACCTTGCTCCAATGTCGAGACGGTATCGCCCTGCCGACAGAAACGAACGCTGGCGGTTGTTTCGAGCGGTTCGAAAGTTCCCGTCCACCAACTGTTCGACGTTTTGCTTCAATGAATCTTGACCCAAATCAACCGCAGCGAACGTCAGCAAAGTAGCATTGAACACTGGGGGAAGCTTCTGTGTTAGTCCCGCGTCGCTTGCGATGAAGGAGTCTCCGGCGCCACCGGAAAGAATAGTCCGGAAACAAAGAGTGGCGGCGGCGGCAGCAAAAACAAAGACTACACTGAACAAGGGACGCACCGACCGCTTTATCATGATTCCTTTCTGTGGGTGTGGTCAAAGTTGAGTCCAGAAAGAGATTTATTAGATACAGATCGAGATCGGAAGAAGGTATAAATCTCCGGCGTCATAGGTTGCTAAATATGGAGTTAAAGTAGATCTTGTTTTTCTTCATTGATGGAGAATAAAAAATGGAGAAATTGGGTGATATGTGCATTTTGGTGTGTGATTTATATGAATTCAATTGTTGGGAATGGGAAGGCATTAGAGAAAGAGAATCTTGGAAAGGTTTATTTGGAGATGGGAACAAGAGGATTCATAAATAATTGAATTGGCTTTGAGCTTCTTGTGCTGCTGTAGAAGAGATGTTCTTGTTCAGGTATATGGCAACGTTTTTCAACAACCGAACCTTATGTTTATGGTTTGAAAAATCTCAATTCGGCTGAAACAAAATTACAATCCAATCCGACCCAAATCGTATGGGTTGGATTGGGTTAGTCGAGTTAATCAGTTTGAAACTTTGGTACATCATTTTACAATCTAGCTAAGTGATTAGTTTATCAGCTAGCTTATCAACCGTCAGCTGGTTTACCAAACAAAATTTAAACATTATTCCCTCCGTCCCAAATTAAGTGGTCCAGTTACTATTTTAGGGTCTGTTTGTTAGCAGCTTAACGAGGACTCGCAACTTATGCGGTCAGCTATACATGTTTGTTTGGATGTGACTTAATGATATATAAAATGACTTATTCAATAAGCTTCTAGGAAGGAGCTTTATATAGAAAGTCAAACTTTTTCCAAACCTGCCCGTCCCTAGGGGTGCTCATGAGTCACCGGTTAGGTTGATCCGGTTGAAGACATTTGAACAACCCAACTCAATGCTTGCGGTTTGAAAATTCTCAACTCAACCCATTCCAAACCAAAGTGCAACCCAACCTAACCCAAACCGTACGGGTTGGTCGGGTCGATACTTTGGTACATCAAAATATTCTCCTAACTTGTTTTCTCTAGTTTACACATTTTTTTCATCATCAACCATTTGATACAACTTATCCATACTTCTTAAATTTTTAGTATATCACATTCAATTAATTTTCTCAATTTGAAATATATATATATATATATATATATATATATATATATATCATATATGTATATGTGTGTGTGTTTTCACAGTTATTGAACATATATATAAATGAGTTATATAGAGATGGAGAATAGATTGAAAACATAGGTATATGAAGAGGGTGCATGATGATGTAATTGTCTAATATACATATTAATAGAGACTCAACAATCATATTAAATCATAAAAGGATATTGGGTTCATCAGGTTGGGTTCAAATAAAAGTAACCCAACACCAACCCAATACCTTTTGAAGATTTTATAACTCGATTAGACATTGGGGGTGCTAATCGACATTGGGGGTGCTTGGGGTTAAGTTATTTAGAATTGGGTTGATTGGGTTGGTCGGGTTTTTGAACACCCCTACCCCTCTCAATTAAAAAACATGTTCATTTCATCTATAAAAAAAACTTTACCAATCAATACATTCAGATTAATCCACACAAGTTTTATCCATACATGACTTAATTAAAAATCAACCAAACGAGGGGTTGTTTACCAAATTTTCTATTAAGTCCTGTATGGATAAATTTATTTGTCTGGGTAAAATTTTTCTATATTGGATAAATTGATGTTGTTGTTTATTTTTTTTATCTGAATCAATAGTTTTTTTTAACAAAAATGACCAATTTACCCTTGAGTATGAATTATACATTGTTTGATAAATTGTTGTTTATTTTTTTAAGTCAAATGATATATCTGAAACATAAAAATTATTTGAACATCAAAATATGTATCATCCAAAAATCAACATAACCCTAAAAAACTCAACTCGGAAGAACCCTAAAAAATAGCAGCTTGATTCCTAAATACTCAATACAAAAGAACCCTGTATTGAACCCTAAAAAATCTAAACAGAAGGACCATGGAAATCGATCATCTACTAGATCCTAACCAAAAATCGAACTTACATCGACAAATACTTGGAAATCGAACATAAATTAAAAAATCCATGAAAATCAAACTTCAAAATCATGAAAAAGCCATTGAAATCGAACACAAACTGCAAAATCCATGAAAATCGAATTTGAAAATCACGAAATACACCAAAGAAATTGAAAAGTACTTGGAAATCGATTAACTACAAGATCCTAAAATAAACACCAAAGAAGAAGATGATGTATAGCCTGGTATTTTGAAATCAGTTGGAGGACGGGAGATGTAAAATGGAGAGGAAGACTTGCTCGTTAGGGAACAAAGAACAAAGAGAAGAGGTCGTCGATCATTAGTACAAGGAGAAAGACGCGTTAGGGTTGAAGGGGTAGGTTTGGTCTGGTCATTGGAGACAAAGAGATGCGACGGGGAGAGAAGACAGGTCGTCAGCGATATCATAATCTTCAAGGGCTAGGGTTTGTAAAGAAGCAAGGAGGAGCAACTCTGAAAGAAGGTGTGTTTTGAAGGAGTACGTGTTATTTTTTTTCAAAGGGGTAGAATTGTCCATATTTTGTCTTAATGGGGACAACACCTCCCTTCCCTACTTTGCGAATAGCCATTTTTGTCTGCACGAATAAGTCATTAAGCCACAAGTAAACACCCCAAACGTCTGTGCGAATAAGTTATTTTTGTCATTAAGCCACAAGTAAACACCCCCTTACTTTGTCCCAAATAAGTTTACAATTTCAAAAATTTCAATTTCCCCATTATATGCTTAATTATGAGATGAAGAAAGTATTTTTTATTATTATTAAAGGTAAAAATATCATTTAATTATTTAATAGAAACTCAACCAAACAGCTCCTTAATCTCAAAGATTAAAGAAAATAAAATACAAACCATAACGACGATAAACATAATTTTAAAACCAGATAAACGTTTACTATTTATATTTATATCATCCAACAAATCATGAATTCCTTTTACATCATGGCTCATGCCATCTTCTCTGGCTGGCACACACTAATTTCTAACTTTTATACGATCTTTTTATTCTTTTCCCTTATTTTTCTCATATATTAATAATTCTCAATTTCATAGTTGACATTTATTCTTTTAAAAGATTAGGGGTCCAAACCTCTTTAAATACGAAGACTGTTAGTTTATTTATTGTATATAAGTTTTAAAAATATGATTGTTATTCATAAAAGAGTATGACTATAGTTTGTTTTTTATTTTTATTTTGTACACAGTTTATTGAGTCAAATATGCTAGAAATATCAAGCCCTAAAATTTGTATATGTCAAAATATCAAGCCCTAATTCTAATTATGTCATTTCTTGATTCTTTGGAATTACAAAACATTAATCTAAAACATTTGTCTAGATATAGGTTTCTAAAACCTACATCTAAGGATAAGACACTTTTGGATTTTTGAACCTATTTACGTCTCATTCTAAAAAAAGATTGTGATGGTAAAATTCTTGAAGCCTATGTTTGGTTTTAAAAAAAGATCCTTGTACAATCAAGATGATGTGGGTAAGGAGGGGGTATTTGTAACATATCAAGTGAATCCCTCATTGTTGATGGATGATCGAATTTTCAACACGTTAGATAAGAACATCTCCAACAACTTCCCCATAATTTCTCCAAAATGGAGAACTAAAAGTCAAAATCTCAAAAAAAGAATTACGTTCATCTCCAACAGATTCCCCATTTTGGAGATAAATCATTGATTATATTATTTAAATATTCTATATATTTAATAAAATATTATTTCTCTCACCTAAACCTTTCATTTCAAAGTTTCTCATTGGTGAGATATAATAAAAAATAATTTCTCTCTTAGTAATCATTTTTGGGGATAACTCCAAATTTGGAGAAAATTACATATTCTCTCCTATTTTCTCCATTTCGGAGAAATTTTTAGAGAAGCTGTTGGAGATGTTCTAAACGCCATAAAATTACTTAAAGGAGTTTATGATTAATAACCCATTTCACATATATTGAAATTGAGATTTGGACCACAAATAATTTCTAAAAAACAACCATTAATCAATTAATTCCGCTTAAATTGTAATTTACTTATTTAGATTGGGGGACGCTAATTATTCATTTTGTCTAATCATGAATCAATTTATTTAATGGAGCCAAATAGCAAAAATGACGCACAAGTCAACTTTCAACAGCTTTCACCAAATTAACAAACTTAAATAAGATCATGGGTCAGCTTCAATTAGAAATAAGATCCATCTCCAATAAAGCAAAATGTGTTTTCCACGAAAGTCGTGTCACTAAAATAGTCATTTTAAATCAATATTATTTACTTTTTAGCTAATTTTTTAATGTTTAAAGCAAAATAACCTATATTTTATAACTGATCTAGAGGTTTCTTACGCTCATGATGGAAAACAAAAAAAAATGCCCCTAACATATAACAAAATAACTATTTGAAAGGGTTTGGAACCAAATTAAGTTAGACAACACTTTTCCATACCCATTTTTATTAAATATAACAAAAATGATACGACCGTTAAGGAGATAAATCAAAACCTCGAATAGCAGAACATATGTATTGATTGAGTCATTCAATCACTTACCATAGTTAATATTTGTAATTTTAATTTATAAAAAAACATGTACTGATTGAGTCATTCATCATGTAATGTTTTGAATCTTGAAACATACACATAATTGAAATTTAATTATAATGGCTAACACAATAAAATCATTAAAGGAATTTTGGTATCGCCTTAAGGGTCTAACAATCGAGAATCAAAAACCTAATCAGTTTTACATGTATATTTCGACAGTGCTAAATCAAATAAAAAAACCTAATAAGATGTACATAAATATTTTAGCTACCAAAATAATAAAGTGTTTTTTTGTTAAAATTGTAGCTTAAGGGATTTCGGTAGCACGAATAAATTACAATCATCAAGTAAAATAATTAATATTATTAAAAATGAAAGATATTAAAAAACTATTAATATAGATTTATGGCCGCTTCAAATTTAAGTCTTAAATTTTATTTGGCCAAATTGCATATAAAAGTAACATACTTTCTCTTAATTCCTATTTCAGGTAACATACCTTTAAAACATCTTTTTTGGTACTTAAGATGTGAAGTTTCAAACATTTAATTACTCAAGTAATCGATTTAAACATTAATCAATATCATGCTGATGTGGCGAGTGATGTGACATCCAACTCAATTTTGTTTGTTTACGTGCTACTGACATGGATTTTTAATCTAAAATTAGTTTTGAATTTATTCTTAGTCTTGATAATAAATGTAAAACCAATTTTAGATTAAAAATTTATGTTATTAGTCACGTCAGCAAATAATATTAAGTTCTGTCACATCACAATATGATAACCGGTTAATGCTTAAACCCGCTACTCGGATACTTAAATATTTGAAACTTCACATTTTAGGTATCAAAAAGGATGTTTTGAAAGTATGTTACCTAAAATAGGAATTAAGGCAAAATACATTACATTTTTATGCAATTTACCCATTTTATTTTTCCGCCTTCTCGAGTTTGGGCTTTGTTGTCAAAAAAAAAAAAAACTTTCTTCCAGAATTTTTTTGGCTGCCCTTGATGCGCATGACCACCTCCATCATTGCCCTGGGTTAGGGTCGGGCCTTGAATCGTAACTTGTAAAATTGTATTTTTTATAAATAAAATATGGTCCTGTGGCCATTTTCGCAAGCCACTAACAAGATTTCTGCCCAATCCGCAAGCTACCGTGCCAATTTCTCATTAGAATATCAAAAGAAGTACATTTCACAAGTTGCGAATTATTAGCTATTTTGGTCAAATTGAAAAAAGAATAAGCTAAAAGGTAAAGAATGATGTCCAAAATGGTTTAGTTTGGTCGTTTTCACTAACTAAGCAAACAAATTTCAGAAATCCAAAAACCTACAAAACCAAAAAGCTCTTGGTTTCACTTTATATGTCAAACAGAGTCATTATCATCTTGAAATTTAACATAAACTTCTTATTATTGTTGAATACATTTGACAACAGTATTGAACTGCTGAACTAAGATGTGTTAAAGCAAAATACACAATTCTGAAAACAAAAGATCAACTAATTTTTGGGGGTCTGTTGTTCAATGCAACATGTTAATTCAGAACATAACAACCTAAAATTGTCAAATAAAACCGTCTTTTACCATTAACATCACTTTGCAGGAAAGACGGAACTAGAGAAATCGCTACGAAACACCAACAATATAAGCATTCCAAGAATCTTGCTGCTGAAAGCTTGTAACTTCTTCGTACTTGATATCTCGAGCAGCACCAAACCCTTCCATGCTTTTGATATTCTCGCTGTCTGGCATTTGGCGGATCCAGAAATGGACAGACCCAAATCCGGCTTCTTCCATACAGTCTTTAATCTCTGGCAACGACCACCTGAACACAATTATGAACCAGTCTTTGAACGAACAAATAATTCAATGAAATCATTCGACTATTAATCAAACCCAAAAATCAAATGTGTGCCAAAAGATAATCTTGGATTGAAAAGGGAAAGTATTGACATCCATGAAGTATAAAGTAAAGAAATTTACAGTCTCCAGCTGTAAGAAAATGCATGGCGAAGTTTCTTCTTTTGTTGCTTTTGCAGAGTAAAATGCAGACTGATCCTTGTTTTCCTTTGAATGATGTCAAAGCCAGCTTGTTCCCAGGTATACTGGCAAAAGTATGGACGTTAAAACGAAGCATAATAACCGAAATCCGACATGAAAGTAGAACAAAATTCTCGAAAATCATGGTTTTACTACGAAAGATCAAATGAGAACAACCTTCCAATTGTTTGATGCCAAGTCCCATTTACAAGAAATGAAGATATAAAAAATCCCGTTTCAAAATATCGAGTTTTATCCATGTTTAGACATTTTCTTGGAAAAGTTCGGACCTTTTACACCTCTCAAGGTATATAATGTTAAAAGGCGAATAAAAGATAAATAATTGATTCAAGTAATTACCGTGAAATTTGGAAATCTTCTTTGCATCTTAAGTTCACATTCGGATGACGTACCTCCATAAAGATCCATCACAAAAATCCCACCTTTTTTAGACAACGCATGAAGGGCGTGTTTGAAATACGAAACCAGCTCGTGACGACTATGCAGGCAGCAACAACTATAGTTAAAAGCACATATTATGTCTCTAGGTGGAAGTGCTTCAGAATCGACAACGGCTTCAGACCCATCTCCCTTCTCTTCAAGCGTTACGTTACGCATGATGTTTTGAAAATTGGACTTTACTAGTTTAGCTTCATGAGGTTGCAAAACATTCCCATGGTAGAGAAAAATTCTGGAAGATAAATCAGCCCCAACTTTGTTAACATTGTTCTCCATGCACCAATCAAGAGCCTCAACATCCAAATCTAAACCTACAGCAGTTCTTCTTGAATCACTTCGAAGCCATTCTGTACTATAATTATATCATAAGATTGAGAGATTAGCATTTGTTATCTATTTAAAAAACCATTCAAGAATACACAAAACATTTCCCTTTATGGCAAAGTCTAAGATCAAGATTCCAAAAATAAATTGACATTAATTTGAAACTTCAAGAGTAGAATTTGATACCCACATCAAAACTGATAATAGACCATACAAATAAGTTACCATTGGTCCAAACTTTGTAACATTACATAAGGGGTGTTTGCTTAACTCCCTAAACCACAAACCAAACTGCAATAGTGGTTTAGAAATTTCTCAAACCGAGCGGTTTAGTAGCAAGTAACCAAACCGGTCCGGTTTGTGGTCTGGTCTGACTGACTGGTTTAGGCGGTTTGGGTCTATCATGAGCTTTAAACTAAAAGAAACAGAAAATCTATCTCCAAGTTGAAATTTCTACCAACATAACATTATTAAAAAAAAAAAAAAATACTATACCGAATTATAGAAGAAACATCTATCTTTAAAATTAAAATTGAGCAAGTTGTAAAAAAAAGTTAAACAATGTACCAATAATAGTTGGAATTTGGGACAATCATTTAGCAAATCGAAAGACGATCATAAATTTTAGATTTTGATTTTTAATGGACTTTGAAATTTTGCCGGTGTAGGGGACACTAACAATTGAACAGTGAAAACTAAAAACTTAATGTCGGGGACGAACTTTTTTTAATTGGATCATAATAGTTGAGCATACTACATGAAAACTAAATATAGTTAATGCATATGTATTTTGGTGGTCGGTTCGGTCCAAACCGCTCAAAAAACATTAAAACCACAGACCGGACCAGACCGAGCAGTTTAGCTACTTTCCAGATCGCACCAGACTGCTAGACCGCTCAAACCACCAAAAACGATACGGTTTAACTTGGTTCGACCGGTTTGAGCAGTCTTACCATTTTTAACATCCCTACATATCAACAGAGCATTTGGATCAAATTACTTCAATATAATAAACAAAAGATAGCATCAGCTAAATCAAGAATAGGTTCAAATTCATATACACATCAAATTAAAGCACCTGAGCAGAGCAGTGCCACAGAAATCTTCTTGGAGATGAAGGGGTGCCCTCCCACCAACATAAGTCAAAAAGAATTTCTGTAGATAACTGATATCTCCTTTAGGTGACTGCAATAAAAAATCAAGAAACCCAACAAATCAACGCATTAAAAATCAAGTAAAACACCAACAAAATCAAGGGTTTTGTTCAATTAAATGTACCTACCTGTACAGATTGTTGATAAAGTGAGAACTTTGATGGGAATTGATCATCATCACCTGATGGGTTTTGGTCTTGTTTGTCGTCGGATTCTGGTTCTTCATCGGAGAGACTTGAATTGGGATCCGACTGAGAAGGCGGCGCCTGCTGACTTAAAGGGTAACTTTGTTGTTCATCGTCTTCGAGGTAGTACGATGCCGGCTTGCGATTACGTTGGTTCTGGTGTTGCTTCTTTCCGTTTTTTCCCATTTTTCGGATAGTGTGGATTTCAGTCGGCGGCTATCAAGTTCAGTACTACTGTGCATTTGTTTTTGCCTCTTTTTTCTTTCTTCTTTTTTGGGGTTTCCCACGATTACCCCCTCCAAATAGAAATAATTACACATGTTGTCCCTAAAGAACCAAAATATGTGATTTGACACGTAATTTATAATTTGTAAAATGGATGACCTGTTTGAATTATTTACAAACTTCGGTAACTTGTTTGTACCAAACATATATTTTGAGTAAATGAATGTAAGCAATTTCATAATTGACATATGTAAAACTACATCACAAAAGTCTGTGAGTCACTACCCAACCAAATGAACATGATCCTAAATTCCGAGACTCCCTTTTTATACTGCTGAAAACTGTGTTTTGAAAGGATATGATTGAAGGTTTTCTAGATTATGTCAACTAAAAAAGGAAACTATCTAACCAAACACCCTCTTACTCCATCCAACCATGGAATCACTTTTAAACCCACACAAGTTTATTTTTGCATTATCTGTCATGCTAGGAAGCTTGTTAAGATATCCATGGAAAACCTAATTCGGAAGCCCTTGTGCAACAGCGAGATACCATCACTAAGGGGCCGTTTACCAAACACTTATCAGGGTAAGCGCTTACAAAGTCACGTTACTTTACCGGATGAATATGGTAATGACCAAAAATCTTATCCAGTAAGAGTTAAACCAAGGACAAAGAGTCTTACCCAGTAAGTGATAGCCGAAGGCTCTTAAGATGGTTAGCACTTACCGGGAAAATTGTTGCATACGATACCGTTTTGATGGACTAAAATCTTATCCGGTAAGTAATTGGTAGTGTTAAATTTTACCGTTAAGCGCTTCCCCGATAAGCGTTTGGTAAACGACCCCTAACTGTTGATACTACCTCTTCATCAACTTTATTTTCAAGAAGCAAATCAAAGTCTTACAAACAACTTTTCGAATAGTCATAATCAACACCATCACTAATTGTTGGCACATTGCCATACCGTTTTAGCACATATGGTACTAAGAAACAATAATCAAGTTTTTTGATTGCTGATTTTGTAGCTTCATACCATATGGATGATGATCTGCACTCTTGTCTACATATAAACCTTGTGAAGAGAATTGTCAAAATTGTTGATGGGTATCTCTAATAATATGATGGTTGATTCAGTAGTATTGGTACCTAATCTCAGTTGCAAGAAACAAAGTATAATCTCCATTAAAAACAGCATCGACCCATCGTATCAGCAAGAGAATACGGTTCAAGAGACAGGTAATCGAACTTTAGATTACTAATAAAGAACCTATGAAGATTTATCGCCATAATCGATCCACCATAAGAATTGCAAGGAACCTCAACTTATAATGATAGAACTAAACATGTTAAGATTGCCTAAAAATTTATCAAAAAATATATAAACTATGATCATCTATGTGAAATGCACTCCGTTTTCAATAGATTTCTATTGATTTTTTATATCAAATTCTTTGATGAAGAAATATTTTGAGTTGAAAACAAGAATCATACCCTTTTAGAGTGCTAAGCAGGCTTTACATGAGGCGGTTATTCTGCTTTCTGCCAGTTAAATTTCCGCAATTCTTCACTGGTTAGTAAGCTTGACACAACCATTATCGTTTGTATTTATTCCTGATAATCTTTACAGAAAATTACCGGAGTGTGCTGCACAATCTGTGTTCTTTTGCATGATGATGAACCTTCATTGACATCTATTCTGAAGCTTTTCCAGCCACCATCACCAATATTCTCCGCAAGAGCATACACCATCTTTGAAATGGTGGAACCGGTTTGAATCTCTTACGATTATTTCCCTTTCTTCAATCTTAGATATCAACTTGAAAACAGTATGGCAATCACCGCAAACTCGAAGGTTCTTCACGATCTGCAATGAGACACCAGGGGGTGTTGTGATTAGTCCAAAAGCAATTGCTAATCGCTCGCTGTGCCCAGAAAGAATATCTTCCTTATGCTCATCTTCAACATCATGAAGAACATAACTTGTATCTGGCAAATATCCAGCATCCCTTAACCGCAAACCTAATTCTTTCAGTTTTGTATAAATAAGATCCGATGAAGGATGGGATGTATCCCCTGCAACAAACGAATACGTCTTGTTCTTGATCTCGATCCAACTGTAACCGGCTTCTTTCTTCACATTCCTTTCATCCATCAATTTCCTAACTTTTGCCCTTTCTTGCCAATCACCAGCCGTAGCGTATAAATTTGATAGCAATACATAAGCAGCCGAATCTTGTGGCCGAAGTGACATAAGCTTATCTCCTGCAAGTTTTCCGAGCTCCAAGTTTTTATGAACACGACAAGCAGCCAGAAGAGATCGCCAGATTGTAGCGCCAGCAGGGAATGGCATGCCGTTTATGAGAACCATAGCTTTTTCCAGCAGTCCTGCTCGGCTATACAGATCAACCATACAGGAATAGTGTTCGGATGTTGGTTCAATATGAAGATCTTTTACCATCATATCAAAGTATCTTTCACCTTCTTCGACTAGTCCTGCATGGGTACACGCAGTAATCACACCAATAAACGTTATATCGTCCATTTCCAGCTTCTCTTTTCGCAATTCCTCAAATATCTCAAGAGCTTTCTTCCCGTAACCATGTTGTGCGTATCCCGAGATCATTGAGTTCCACGAAACCAAGTCTCGTTCTGGTTGTCGTTGGAAAACTTTGTTTGCACTCTCGATATTTCCTCTTTTTGCATACATGGTAACAAGAGCACTGCTTACACATAAAGCATTGTTATATCCTTCTTTAATCGCTCCAACGTGAAACTGTTTCCCCTGCTCAATTGCTGCCATTGGACTAGCACACGCGTTAAGGATACTGGAAAACGTATACTCGTTTGGTCTCACCCCATTATTTGCCAACCGGGAAAAAACTCCCACAGCCCCATCAACATCTCCAGATTGCGCGTATCCTGCTAGAATAGCCGACCACGAAACAATATCCTTTCCTTCCACCGTATCAAAAACTCTTATGGCATCATTCCTGTTTCCGATCTTCATATAAGCATCTAAAAGTGCGGTGCCAACTGAAGTTGTTGATTCATAATTTGTCTTGATAACTTGGGCATGAATCTGGAATGGAGAAACTGTGGGATGAGCAGCAAGAATGGTGGAATAAGTGAAGTCGTTGGGCCGAACACCTTCCCTACACATTTGACAAAATATATTCACTGCTTTCTCGATGCACCCGTTTTGCATATATCCACCAATCATTGCTGTCCAGGACACCACATTTTTAACTCCGTTCATCGTACTGAATAGCTTCAATGTGTCATCCATTTCACACCCCTTTGTGTATGAAACCATGAGTGCAGTTTTGAGATTAGGGTCAGATTCCATGCCGTTCTTTGAAACAGTACAGTGGAGTTGTTTTGCAAAACGTATTTCTTTGATGTTAGCACACAACTTCAAGATTGTTACGAAGATTGCTTGTGTTAGCTTTACTCCCGAAAGCCTCATCTTATGGAACAGATCAAGGCCAACTAGATAATTCCCATTTGTCACCAGACCTGCTATCATTCCATTCCAAGAAACTGCATCTCTAACGTCCATACCATCAAACACAGCTATTGCACATCTAATCATTCCTGATCTTGAATACATACTAATCAAAGAATTACACACATATGTGGTCAGCTCAAAACCAAATTTGACAACCATGGTATGTACCTGCATTCCTTTTACCACTGCACCATTATCGGCCAAAGCTCCGAGAATAGTAGCAAACGTGAATGGATTAGGCTTGATTCCTTCCACTTGCATCTGCAAAAAAAGTTCTACAGCCCGATCATGCATCCCTGTCAATGAATATCCAGTAAGCATTGAAGTCCAAGACACCACATTTCTGTCGGGCATTTCATCGAACACCTTCTCCGCCATCCACACTCCTTCCGTTTTTGTGTACATATCAATGAGAGAAGTGCCGACGCTAACATCTTCAACAAACCCACATTTAATACAATCACAATGTATTTGCTTTCCTAATATTTGATTGTACAAGCTTCCACATATCTTTAAAACACAAGAAAAGCTTGCCCCATTAACCTGTAAACCCAAACGACGAATTCCCAGAAAGTGTTTGAGAGCTGGAACGTTGTTATTGGTTCGAGCATACTCGAAAAGCAAGTGATTATGGTTAGCACCAGAAACATCTCTCTCGGGCATTCCGTCGAACGGGTTGGCCGCATCATAGAAAACACCAGGTTCGAACGAATCACAATGGGGTTCTAGCTCGATTGTAGAAGCAAAGGATTGTGTCGAACAGCATTGATTGTAATAACAAGTTTGAAGCTTTCTGAAAGACTTGAGCTTTCGCAGATTCATAGTAGTGATGAAACAGAGGGAGTATCGAAGTTCGTTTGAAAATCGTACTATAACAGCATGTCAAAGCGTTGACCAAATCGAACTATGGTTTTGATTTTTATTTGTCCCATTTACTTGTTAGCAAATTCTGATTTTTTTAATCATTTTATTATAACTAATTTATTTAATTTTATATTTTGAAAGTTATAATATCCGGTGTCAATACATGCCTAAACATCAATTTAAGAGTTTATGTTGATCAATTTTAACTGATATGACAAAAATATCATGTGTTGTATCCGTTGTGTTTAATTTTGTCCCTTGAGCTATCGACTTATTTTTAAATAGCCCATCAAACAATATAGTATATGAATGTTATCAAAATTTGTAAAACGTTTTAAACAAGTCGTTAAATTGGAAAAAAAACAGAAATATCAGACGAGACCTTGTAAACTTTGTTTAAATCAATTTCGACCAAAACCTTCAAGTAAAAAAGGTGGAAGTAGGAACTTTTAAGACATCAAGTATGTAGATTCCAAAAGAGTTAGAAGTTTATTTATGTAATTTAGTCTGTATATTTGTTTTGACATTTTGAGAGATCAATAATTTAGGGTTCCTTTGCTAAACACTTAGAGCATCTCCAACAGCTTTCCTATAATTTTTCTATTATAGAGAACCAAAAGTGAAAATCTCTAAAACGTATTACATTCAACTCCAACAGATTTATTATTTTAGAAATTTGACAACAACTTATATTATTATAATATTATCTAATTTATCATCCCAATACACTTTACAAAAATAACTTAATATAAAATGATAAAAATTAAATCTCATTGGTGTGATGGAATAAAATAATATTTCTCTCTCTCCTATTTAGAGAATTATAGAGATTTCTCCATATTTAGAGATTTTTCCATGATTCTCTATTTTAACAAACAATATAGCAATACTGTTGGAGAAGAATAACAAAGCAAAACTCAATTTTTTTTCTATTTTAGCAATGTTGCTGGAGATGCTCTTACTTGGTAAGAGTTTACCACATCATTTAACTTACCGGATGAACATGACATAAATCAAGAATCTTCCCCGGTAAGAACGATGATAAAGATTGAGAGTCTTACTCGGTAAGTAAGAATTCATGGAATGAGAGTCTTACCCGGTAAGTGAGAGAGACCACTCTTACCCGATAAGCGAGATGCACCAGATCAATTCTCATATCAATCACGATTCATAAGATGTATTTGAGATTAAAAATGATCAAGGATCTAGATCCCTATACACATTCTCACCTTAACTATTATTTTTATACGATTCTTGGGTCGGGTCGGGTATGGGTCTATTTGTTTATTTGTGTTGGTAGTAGAGTCCTCATCGTATACCACCATTATGACCGTTTAAAGATCAAAATCTCGCAAACAGCCACATATCTAGGGTTTTTGTCAAAATAAATTTTCGAGAAAGGGTTTTATTCTATTTTCTTTATTTTTCCAATCCAGACAAAGGGTTTTTCTGGGATTTTGTTATCGATGAAACTGTTGTAGAGTATTCGTATCATGATGCTGATTTCCTTGGTTAATCAAGCTCATTTGGGATTCGATTGAATATCAACGTATTTGAAAAATGATTGCAGAAAAGCCAAATTGGGTTCGACATGAAGGCATGCAAATCTTCTCAATTGATATACAGCCTGGGGGCCTTAGATTCGCCACTGGCGGTGGTGATCACAAGGTATTTGTAATAATGTGGTTTCAATTTTTTGTTTTCTTACTGTTATTCTGTACACGAAGTTCGTATTTTTGTTTGAATCGCTAGGGTTTGAAGATAAATCACAAAATTGTATGAAGTTCTAATAGTTGATTCAGTTACATGATATTATTTTACGTTGTTAATAATAAATTGAACTCAGTTACACTCTTACTCGAGAGAATTGACTTCTATTACATGAAAACAATTTGCGACACCTCTGATCCCTAAATCAATCAACCACACTTATGGAGCAATTTATTTGACTTATAAGTAGTATTGAGAAAAAATACTACATATAATCTGAGAAGATTTTCGTCTTATTTTGGTCATTTCTAGGAACTGCAGTTTCAAAAACTGGAATATAAAAAGCCATAAAGTTTCTAAGTTTCCACACCTTTATTAGCACTTTGTGGCCTCATGACTAAAATTCGCAGGCTTGACTAAGAACTTCTCTCTAACAGATGGAAGAATCCATGTGTTCCTTAGTTAATTCTCGGAAGGGGGTATTTGGTAACTCAAAAGAAGATATCTTGTATTTCTAATAAGTTGTTTGTTAGGTGGCATGTTGAATCGTATACATAATGTGATAATGGGCTGGTTTAGATTATGAAAAATTGAGTAGGAAGTAGCTTGGTGTCTATCTTATGTAAATTTCAATGAACGAATACTCCCAAATTGGGCCAAAGTGCAATACTAATTTCAAATCTTTAGAGTTTAGACAGCATAACTCAATTCACTATCTAAAGTCTAAACTACAAATTAACGATATCTCTTTAATTTTGAGTTGGTAAGGTTAGAGGAAATAACTAATAATGAAACTAATTATCGTGAGATGAATATACGAGTTTTATGCTCTTGGGTTAACTTATATTTACAGCTGTATTTTGCATGACATTTGTTCATCATTCAGGTAAGGATTTGGAATATGAAATATGTTGCCAAGATCCTGCACTTGGATCCAGATAAACCAAAGTTGGAACTTCTTGCTACTCTTCGTGATCATTTTGGGTCAGTCAATTGCGTTAGGTGGGCCAAGCACGGCCGATATATTGCATCAGGGTCTGATGATCAGGTTATTCAAATTCATGAGAGGAAACCTGGTTCTGGAACCACTGAATTCGGCAGTGGAGAGGCACCTGATGTTGAAAACTGGAAAATTGCCTTGACTTTGAGAGGGCATACTGCAGATGTGGTAATTATCATATCTCCTCTAAAGTAGATTTTGTTCTTCCCTGATAATTAAGGGCATACTGCCGTTGTGTCTCTTAACTTCTCCTTGCATTCCTATGACATGCTATTAGAAGAACGATTTGAGATCATACACAGTATAAAGTGATTGTGCTAGTTGACAATCTATTTGCATTTGATCTTAAATTGAACTCTTAACATTATTCCTGCCGTACAAGATCTAACCATTGAGTTTCTCTTTCTCGTGCTTGGAGTAGGTGGATCTTAACTGGTCCCCAGATGATTCAACTTTGGCCAGCGGGAGTTTGGATAACACTATTCATATATGGGATGCGAGCAACGGCATCTGCACAGCTGTTTTAAGGGGTCACTCTAGTCTTGTTAAAGGGGTAACTTGGGATCCCATTGGTTCCTTTATAGCAAGTCAATCAGATGACAAAACTGTCATTATTTGGCGAACATCTGACTGGAGCCTTGCACATAGGACAGATGGACACTGGACAAAATCGGTATGTATATAATACATGATTTGTTTTTCTCAACTTATATGGCACTTAAGTCTTTTTTGTTTCGGTTTTTAATTGCCTCCTCCAGCTTGGATCTACTTTCTTCAGGCGGCTTGGGTGGTCTCCTTGTGGTCATTTTATAACGACGACCCATGGTTTTCAAAAGCCAAGGCATTCAGCGCCTGTTCTAGAGAGGGGAGAATGGACTGCTACGTTTGACTTTTTAGGGCACAATGCACCTATTATTGTGGTGAAGTTTAATCATTCTATGTTTAGAAGGAATTCCACAAATGCCCAGGAACCAAAAAGTGCTTCTGCTGGATGGGCTAATGGGTTTTCAAAGAACGGTGGAAAAGAATCACAGCCTTATAACGTCATCGCTATAGGAAGTCAAGATCGAACCATTACTGTATGGACTACTGCAAGTGCTCGTCCTCTCTTTGTCGCTAAACACTTCTTTTCTCAAAGTGTTGTCGATTTGTCTTGGTAAATCACCACCTACAATTGAACACAAATAATGTTGATTTTTATCATCCAAGTTAATCTCCTTAATTCATTTTTTTTTCAGGAGCCCTGATGGGTATTCACTATTTGCATGTTCTTTGGATGGGACAGTAGCTACTTTTCACTTTGAGGTGAAAGAACTTGGTCATAGGTTAAGTGATGTCGAACTAGAGGAATTGAAAAAGAGCCGTTATGGTGATGTTAGAGGTCGACAAGCAAACTTAGCAGAAAGTCCAGCACAGTTGCTGCTTGAAGCAGCGTCTAAAAAGGTTACGCCAAACATCACAAACAATAGTTCATCCACCCTGAAGTCGTCTTCTGGTCTAGGGATTGCATCAAAGGTTTCTGAATCGTTACCTGATCTTAGTAAGAACGATGTAGGAGTTCTTGGTGATGCAGCAAATAGAGCTGCTACACCTTCTACTCGAGTGTCTAGTCCCGTAAAGCAAAGAGAATATCGGCGGCCTGATGGTCGGAAAAGGATCATTCCGGAAGCCGTTAGAGTTCCTGTTCAAGGAGAAAACATCTCCGGGGCTACTCAATCTCAAGCTGTTGACTTCTCTATGAAGTCAACAGAGAACGGTGTGGTGCATGCCGATGCAGGATTCCGTGAGGGTCCTAACAAGAGGCAAACGGTTGGAGGGTCTGATATGAAAGAGCGATCAGGTGTGTCTGCTCGGGCAACTGTTAGCGAGAGTCTAATCATTGAAAAGGTTCCAGCTTCTGCAGATAAAGATGGAAATATTAGTGTTGAACAGATTGGAGCTCCGAAGAATTCGGCTTCTTTTCGACCCCTTTCGATAAGGGTATTTGACAATAAAGAGGGAGGAGATGCTCCACAAGTTTGTTTGGAAGCTTGTCCTAAGGAACATGCAGCAAATGACATTATTGGGGTAGGGAGTACATGTGTGATGAAAGAAACAGAAATTGCTTGCACGAGAAATGGTCAAACTCTTTGGTCCGATAGGATCTCCGGCAACGTCACCGTTTTGGCAGGAAACGCCAATTTTTGGGCCGTCGGGTGTGAAGATGGATCCCTGCAGGTTAGTTCTCTAATCTCCATTTCAAGAGTGATGATATATTTGTTAGAATTTTGGGAATCATGAAGAAACAATGAAAATAGACTTGGATATGAATCACTCTATAACGATGGCAACGAACAAACGAATAATTTTAATCTAAAAAGTCACCATGTAAGGAAATATGGCAATTTGCATGTGACATTCCATAATGATAATATGTTAAACTAATGTCAAACCTATGATGGGTCGACTCGGGTACTTATATTTAATGTTTTTGTCGTGGAAAGGTCTACACAAAATGCGGCCGACGTTCCATGCCAACTATGATGATGGGAGCCGCACCAGTGTTCATTGATTGTGATGAATCTTGGAAGCTGTTGCTCGTCACAAGGAGAGGAGCGTTATATGTGTGGGACCTTTTCAACCGGAAATGTATTCTCCATGATTCATTAGCTTCACTTATGGCTTCGAATCCGAAATCGACGGGTAACAATGAAAACCCAAACATGAAAAACTTTGTATTCAGATTTTTGTGCCAGTAGGCTTACAAGAGTGCACTTGCTTTAATTTTTCAGGCACGGTCAAAGTCATATCAGCGAAGTTATCAAAGTCTGGATCTCCTCTTGTTACACTGGCCACACGCCATGCCTTCATGTTTGATATGAACCTCATGTGCTGGCTGCGTGTCGCTGATGATTGCTTCCCTGCTTCGAATTTTGCAAGTTCGTTTAATTTAGGGTTCCCTCAAAATGGTGAATTGGCAGCCTTGCAAGTTGATGTGAGGAAGTTTTTGGCCAGAAAGCCTGGCTGGAGCAGGTTTGTATGAATCAAACAACCACCATTCTATCCCTTCAAAATTCAAATTGCAACATTTCAGAATACCCAATGTGTTCATCGTCATCGTTACTTCTTGAAAACAGCCGATTCCTCAGTTTGTTGGTGGTGGAGGGAATTTAACGTATTTGACTAATTGTTCGATTGCAGAGTGACCGATGATGGAGTGCAGACACGTGCTCACTTGGAATCCCAGTTGGCGTCTGCTCTGTCGTTGAAGTCTCCAAACGAGTATCGTCAATGTCTCCTGTCGTATATACGCTTTCTGGCTCGGTTGGTTCTTTTCCTTTTTCCCTTCCTATTTAGCTTTAGACATAACCGATGCATATTTGCAAGCAAAAAACTTAACGCACAAACTGCACTCGTGAATTGCAGAGAAGCTGATGAGTCTCGACTACGAGAAGTGTGTGAGAATTTTCTTGGACCTCCGACAGGGATGGCAGAAGCGGCCACTTCCGATGCAACAAATCCCGCATGGGATCCTTGTGTTCTTGTTGGTTTCTTCATCCCTATTTTTCATTTTCTACTTTTATATGAATTTTGTTGACATTTTTACCTTAATCTGCACATTCTGTAGGGAATGAAGAAGCACAAACTTTTGAGGGAAGATATTCTTCCAGCAATGGCATCAAACCGAAAAGTCCAGCGGCTGCTCAACGAGTTCATGGATCTTTTATCTGAATACAAAACCACCAACCCAAGTCTGGAACCTCCGGCCACCACCAGCAACACCAACCCTGCACCGCTAGTAACAGATCAAACCGCCACCACAACACCAGTAACAGATCAAACTGCCAGTACTGCACCACCGGTGACGAATCAAGTGGCTCAAATGGACCCGGTCTCTCAACCCATGGATGAAGAACAACATCCACCGAGCTTGGATCAAATGGATGTGGACCCACCCGGAAACAACAAATCTGAAAGCGCCCCAGTCGACGAAATGGCCGCTTGAACTCTCTTTCGGGTCTATCTGCTCATTTTAGTTTCTACAAGTAGTTTATGATCTTTGAAGAATAGAAACTTATTTTGTGTACTTTTTGTTTCAAGATTTATAATATACGTTCTTGAATTATATGGATATGTATCTTATGTCTCCTTTCTTTCAACTCTTGCATAACCAGAACAACTAGTTGATATCAGTATGTGAGTTGGGTTTTTTTGGATTGCTACCAATTATTGTACTTGGAATTATTTATGATGAATATAAGTAAATATTATGTATTTTCATTTTTTTATATGAATATCATGATATTCATCACGAATAATTAATGAATAGTTGGTTTCCATGGTTTTCTAATGAACCAGCTTTTAGGTTGAATTTGGTACATGAGACTATACCATTATCGGCTGCCGCCACCAACACCATCTCCTCGTTATTCACAACCACCGTCGGCTACCACTGCTTCTATCTCCACCACCACAATCATCACCTCCTCTTCCACTACCACCTGTAACCACCATATAAAATCATTAAATAATATTTGAGGGCAACTTCTCCAACCCACTTTTATCCCGTCCTAGTCGTGCCAAACACCAGACAGACAATTTGTTCTGTCCATTTTACTATTTTAGTCCTATCCATTGTGTGTGCTTACTACCTTGTTGTCTAAAAACCATCTGCTCGAAAGTCTTGATCACGAAGCATATGGCTTTTTTGTTCTAGAATATATAAGTACAAGTTTATAATAAAAAATCTTTTTACTTTTACTTTGTCTATTTTATTAATAATAAGAATGAAAATTTAAAAAAAAAATTAGAAACATATATTACCCTTTTAGAATGAATGGATCAAGTTTTGAAAACTTCATATATTTACTTTATATCTTTTTAAAGCTAAAATAATCTTAAATCAAGTATTTTGTTATTTTTAATTTGATACCCATATCTTAAAATTTCACGTTTGGACTTTATAGACTTAACTGATAAGTAACTGGTTAACATGTTCAAATACAAGCTTAGCGTTAAGTCTAACTAATATGTAAGAATATTAAATAAAACCAATAACCAATCGAAAACTCTCCCACTCTTTCAAAGCCACACAAAGCAGTAATTTAAAATTAAAAGGAACAAATAATAAACGAAACATGAGTTAGAATTATGGGTTCAAATTCTCAATTTTATAATCAAGATGTATTGGGGGTCTTCTTTTTAAAAACCCATGAAATTGTGATAACATTGAGGACTAATGCATCATGTGTTTCTGTGACTAGGATTTAGAATATGGATTAACATATATATTTGTTTCATAATGTCAACCTTTTTAGTCTGTTTGTTAAACAAAAATTACATGTAAAAGAGTTTTACATTGTGAACCAAATACATATAAACACACTGTAAAACAAATATATGTTTATCAATACATTAAATATTAGCCTTAGATGATAAAAAATCATATAAAACAATATCGTAAAATAATTTTTTTTTACTATTATCACAAAATCATTTTGCTCTCTTTCTCTCTCTAATAAAATTTCTCCTTCAATATAAAAGGAGCCCTTCCAGAAATTCTCAAGAGCCCAATAACAAATTGAAGGCCAAGAGGGGTTTGATTTTCAATCACACATTACTACATTAGCAGTTTAACACCTTCAATTAGTTATATTATAAATTTTTAATATGAAAATATAATAAGTCAAATTTTTTTAAAAAGTTACATCTAATTTCAAACAAATACTCTATTTTAACAATTCTTATATTAACTATATTATTAAAATATTATTTCTGTCTCCTAGGAATTTTATTTCAATATTTCTTATTGGTAAAAAAAGATTAAAAGATTCTCTCTCTTATTTAAAAGTTTTCACATTCTCTCTTTTTTTTTCTTTATTTTAACATACATGTTAAAACAAACTTTTTTTTAAACCTTTACTAGTCCCGCATGTTGTGCGGTACCCACAAATGTTTTAAGGAAATACTTGATCGAGTTAAGATAAAACGTAATTCATCAGTTAACAATTAATAAGATACAATTTAAAAAAATAAATGTATTTCTATAAGTGATTACCTTGCATATATTGATAATCATTTGTTGTTACCAAGAGTTTGAAATGCATCGATAATAATTTTGTTGTTATGTTATTTATAACTCAAACAATATGTCCTGCAAGTATATAACTAATGTTATTACGAAGAATTTGAAGATTAACTTTTCCAAATAAAGGTCAGCTAAAATTAGCCAAGCATATGAGTTGCCAAAATAGCATCATCTCCTCCTGTTAGTATATACTCAAATCTTAGAATGTCTAATCTTCCAGCTACCATATTCTTTTTAGTAATTGCATCACATTCATCTACCATCTTCAGTTTAGATATGTATGGATTCTACCATTTTTATGGGTTTGATTTGTAGTTCAATTTTATGCTATTTGTACTAATTTTTGGTACATAACGTTTTCTTTGTATAAAAAAGGGTTAGCCAAAATGAGGCAAACCGAAAAACCCATATTAGATTTATAAGGTATCACATCATTTCTTCACATTCTCAAAGTCATCTCTCATCCTATAATATACAAACTTTCATTTTTCAATATTTCAGTCTCTCAACCAATGTGGAATAACCAAGAGTATACTATAATTCAAGATTTTAAAATCCTCAAATTTTAAAATGCCACCTTATTCATCCACCATCTTCCTTTTATATTATATATATATATAGGCCACGATTATTTTGCAACCCAGTTAAAAGGTTACAACTCGTACAACCTTCATCTAAGCCGTCCATTGCATTTGGATTCTCATTGATTCTCTAAATGAATTTACCTGATTCTGTCGAATTTTGTTGAATTTATGCAAAATATGTCAAGGCATATAACGATTCATATGATGTATCGAATGAAAGTGGTACATTCATGAAACAGTATGCATTCCATGGCATTTAATGAAATATTATGCATTATAGGTAAGATTATTGCATAAAACCAGTAATCATTGATGCAATTCAATAATCCATCCATTGTCTACGTAATGAATGAGCTAAAAGAGTGGTTTAGATGAGGGTTGCACGGGTTGTAACGTTTGACTGAGTTGTAAAATAAACCACCCCTATATATATACTATATTATAAAACACGGATAAAAAACTCTTAAAATACAAATTATTAGACATAAGGTACCATCATTTTATGCAAGATTTTGAAAATCTCTTAATTTACAAGTATCAAAGCACAAGATACATATTACTACTGCAGGCTTCTAACACCCACCAATTTGGTATGTGCAGGACCTTCCTTTTATGCAGAACTTTCCATGTATCACTATTAATTAATATATTATATTATTAAATATGTAATTGGTTATATTTTCTAGATGTCATTAAAATATATAAGATAATCATTGAATTCTAACAAAATACTTAATTTTTTTTATATAAAAAACATTATATTATTAAGGCTAAATTAAACAAATTTATAAAAAAAACATTATTACTTTCTCAAAACCATCCAAAATCGTACTATAAATCGACAAAAAAAATAAAATGAAACATTAAAATTGTGATGTATCTCGCTACATTGTACGAATACGCTTCTAGTATATATATTAACATGGCTGTTTAAACTTCTAACTACATCATTGCCCCAAGCACAGGGATACCTTCAATACCCAACCTACTCCTTTCATTCATACCCCTCAACCCTCCCATGATTCATTCTCCCAAGTCCCAAATGATGTGGGACTCTCTCTTAAAGTTATATTTTTGTAAAATTAGCTCAAATGGCCAAATCTAGGAGAGGGATTGGCCTCTTAGCCATCCCTCTCCCTGACTTGCAAAAATGTCCAAAGGGATGCAAATGGAGTTCCAAGGGCGCAAATGGAGCCCAAGGGCGCAAATTGCGTCCAAGACACAATTGGAGTCTTGGACGCAATTTGCGCCCTTGGGCTCCATTTACGCCCTTGGGATTCCATTTGCGTCCCTTTGGATATTTTTGCCAGTCAGGGAGAGGGATGACTAAGAGGCCAATCCCTCTCCGTGATTTGGCCATTTATGCCAAGCTCTCTGATACTTATATGACTAAAACATATACTTGTGCTATCATAATAATTAATGTTCGAGTCCAATTTTTTATTGAATTATATGATACTAGTGTTGGGCCCGTGCATTGCACGGAAGGATTAATTTTTTGTTGAAATATTGAACCGAGTTAAAATGAAACGTAATTTCTCTGTTAACAGTTAATGAAATATAATGTGAAAAACGAATGTATTTTCATAAGTGGTTAATTTGCATATATTCTTAATCATTTGTTGTTATGAGTTTGTGCAATAATATTGGTAATAGTTTTGTATTATATTATTTAAAACTCAAACGACATGTCTCACAACATATTTATTTGACTATTAACTTCAAGACCTCATAGTATTAATCGATAAAAATAAAGATATGTATATATATCTTATTCCCATACTTCGAAAAATATGATTGTGGGTTTTGAAAAATATAAACAAATCCTCAGTAAATAAAATAAAATATAAAAAAGTAGTTTTTCAAATAAACAAAAATATAGTGTAATACATTTTGTTCAGTTGCAGGTTCCGCCATTGACACCCGACCGTTCGTCTTCTTCTTGTACTCGGATGATACATAGAGAAACTATATATATTTATAGTAAATGTAGAGAATATTTTAAAATATTTTATTTTCATTTTCGATTTTACATTTAAATGTAGATATATTAAAAATATAGAAGAATATTTTTATATCTACATCGTTTCTATTTTATTTTCTTTACACTTGGTTAATTTGGAAAGTATTGCGGAATATTTTTATTTTAAAGAATACGATAATTTATCAGTGTATCTCGTTATTTTTTATTTTTAATTTATATCAACCTTATTTTTTCTTCTTTTAATGCTCGTGAAAAAAAAAATACGTGTAGATTTTATATTATCAAAAAAATACGAGTAAATTTTATATTATGTAAAAAAAATATGGAAGAAAAAAAAATTATATTACATCTCATTATGTAAAAAGATTTTATAAAATAAAATATGGAAAAATATTTTATAAAATAAAATATGGAAAAATCATTATGAGATGTAATATAAAAAAATACGGAAGAAAAAAGATTTTATATTACATCTCATTAATATAGATTTAAATGTAAAATCTACATTTAAAATAGATTATGCTAATATAAAATCTATTTTATAAAATCTTCCACCAAAAAAACAAATAGTTATATTAATAAATGAGTATACATTCCATAAATAGATGATTATGTTAGATATTGTGCTTGGAAAGGTTGTACCAAAACATTAATAAATTGTAAATTAAGTAATTGGCTTTAATTAGTTGTAACTTGTGTTTAAAATGTTGTAATTAAGAGTTTTTTATACCGTTTTTATAATATAGTATAGATTATGCGTGTCGACAAATTATTGGTACAATTAAACCTAAAATATCATATTTAAACCTAATTACCCGTTGATAATTAATATAACTTCTTAGAGCTATTATAGTTGTATTTTTAGAAATTATACCAAACGAATGCAATATACCTCTCACAAAATCATAGGAGTATGTACAACTCTCTTTAATCAAAAACTAAAGAAATGGTAAATAGAGGTCACCATGATGATGCATATGAAATATATTGTTTAAGATTGAGAACCAAAGTGCAACTAATATAAATTTACAGATTAATTAATAACTAATATATGTTTTCGTAACGAATATCTTACTTTAACACACTTTTCTTAACAATACATACTTCGTTTCATTTACTTATGGTCCGCAATAATTCAACTAAATTAATTATCTTTTAAAATGGAAAAAAAAAACACATAAATCTTGACGTATATATATATATATACATGTTGATGTATCCTTGGTATTACAGACATGTTAAAAATAAAATTTAAGTTCATAACTTCTAAAGTATCATAAATAGTTCGCACATATATAAACATAAATCAATGATTTGAAAAATACATAAATCACAGGGGGTTAGCTCAGTTGGATAGGTAACATCCTGGGGGGGGTGAAAGCCACACTACCCGGGTTCGATTCCCACGAGCGATATTTTCCTGAGATATCTAGACTCTAGGTCTGGTCCTTCGGGGCCAAGGCCGGGACCTGTTCGGGTGGGTCCAGTCTATGGGACCCTCTACCCTGCCGGTCGGGTCCAGCCTTCGCAGCGGATTAGTGGGATTGCCCGTAATAGAGGCCCGATACCGCTGGAACATGTATGTACGTTAACTTGCCGTTCAAAAAATATATATATAAACATAAAATCAATGATTTGAAAATAAACTATAAAATCGAAACCATACTTTTAAAATGCTTATTTAGGTGAGAATCCATTATTATACCATTACTTCATGTAACAAGAAAAGGAATACTTTGTGATATTATGGTCATAAAAGTGGTAATAACTTGTGATATTATATCCTTTCAAAAAAACAAACTTGTGATTAGGGGTGTATGCGGGTTGGGACTGTAACACTCTTAAATCTGGAAATAATAACTTATTTAAAATTTTCTAAATACATCAATAAATAAATCATCTACAACCACAAATTTAGATTCTACTACAATAACCATATACCATCTTATATACACGGACTATAAAGGACGGGTGCTACTAAAACCCATGCATAGTCACTATCTCCATGATGCGGAAGACTTCACCGAATACTTACTTTCGGATCTAGCTAAGGCTCTACTCTTCATAGGATTGCTAGAACCATCTCTCAACCTAGAAACCTGATGCACATGCCGACAAATAAAAAGGTTAGACTTAACGCTTAGTGAGCTCAACACTTTTAACATGAATGAATATATCTTTAAAAGAGAGAATTCAGTTTAAAGCAAGGTCTTTCGAAATATTATACTTCAAAATAGAAACGATACAATTTCTCATAATATGCACTTTTAAAGACAATGCACCCAAACACACATTTCTTGCAAAAAGATGCAACCCGTAACTCACCCAAAACGGGGTCATAGTTCGGTACTCAATGTGCTAAAATGTAAATAATACCTCGTAACCCAAAACACCCAAACCCGGTTGGAACATAATACTCGACCCTTAAATAACGGAAAACAATCCATATAAATATGATACGCCATTAAAACATGAAACTGAAGCTTAATACTCACGCGACCATAAAATGGAATGAAATCCAAATAATAAAGCATGGACAATTAACTATCCAAAATACCGCGGGCCGACAACGGGGGATACCCGTATCCGTTGAGAGCGGAGGAACACAAAAGTATGCCACTCAAACAACGTTGTCGCATGACACTTCACGACCCGAACGCCCAAGTGTCCCTACGACTCATTGACAAGTTTCACCCAAGAGACAGCTGACCTTAGCGAATACCACCAGAAATTATCGCCAAAGGCTCGACACACGAGGGATACACCGTGTAACACCCCGAGTTTCGAGAGGTATCAATTCAAGTTAATACAGAAACCGATATATAAAGGAAAAATAAGATATTTAATCTTGGACTTGAATTCTAGATTTTATAGTCTAGATGGATGAAGGATTCAATTACGAGTCCAACGGTTCTTTTCGGAGCAAAAACGGAGCTATAACGAAGAAGTTACGGCCAAAACAGTATCGAGAAGAAAATCAACGGAAGCGGGCGACTTACAAGTCGCGAAATCCACTGTTCCAGCTTAAATCGCGATTTTTCAGCCCCAAACTTCATTTCCTCATAACTTTTGATCTACAACTCCGATTTGGGTGATTCAAAGTGCCACGGTTTCGTTTTTGAGAGCTCTTCAAGGATCTAGCAAGAGATTGGAGGTCTATTGGAGTATACAAGAGTATTTTGTGGTGGTAAGCTCCTCATCTCTCCCATTTCATCTTCTTCACCGAGTTTTCTAGGGTTTCACCCACCCTTTGTGCTTCCTTTCATAGATTGGAGATTTGTGGCCATTTTGGTGAACTAGAAGTGTTTTGGTTGGTGGATTCAAGCTTGGGTTAAGGTAATCCTCTATTCTCTTAAGTTATGGAAGTTAGGGTTTCGGTATTAGTTGAGGTATTCATGTACATGGTTTGGGAAGCGATTCTTTGTGGTTGATTATGTTTATGTATGGATTTAGGTTTTGGAAGTTTTGTCTTGAGAATCCAAGTGTTCTTCAAAGGAGCTCTAGTTGGAGGAAATATCTAGATTTAGCCTAAATCTAGCAAGGTGAGTTCAAGTTGATTTGTGAAAACGGTGTACATGCCAAAATGATTATTTTAAAGTGTTTTATATGAAATGGTTAACTGCTGATAAGTTTGGAATATTTTGAAGTTAATTATGTTTTACTTGGTTATTTGTCAAAGGGTGAGTATTTTGACAAGTTTTCATATTTGGTGAACTTGGGTTGTGTTAACCTCATAAAATGCTCATATTTGGGTTTTGAATGTTCTAACGAGTAAATAGCATGGTTTTCACATTCATGGTGATTTTGTACGAATGAAGTATATTTCATGTTAAATGCATTTCGGGTACTTGAATTCATAAACCCCTTGGTAATCTTTGGCCCCAATACGTGTTGAGTTTTGGGTTAAATACGTCTTTGTAGTGTGTGTCTTCATAAACGTTATTTTAAAGACATTTCATTATTGGTCAAATGGATTTTGAGCATCTTAGCTCGGTGTTGGCTTAAAATGAGTCGTGTGGACATTTGTCCAGATTTATAACCAGCGGGGATTTTGAATAAGATGACGATTAATTTCGTATCGTTGGTGAGTTACATGTTTTGAGTGCATTGGTCATTCAATTGGAGTCATGTAATGTTAGACAGTGTTGTATTGGATCCATAGGCACGTAAGTCTGTCGGTTTGGTAAGGCCTGAGGTTTTGGGTTACATTTAGTGACCGCTCGGGTTTGCTAGCGAGTAGGAATATGTGGCTCGGGCCACAGAGTTGGAACTCGTCTAGGTTGGATAGGCATCCATGTCTGTAAGCCCTCGAAAGTGGAACTCCGATAGAGTAAGGCCAGAGGCATTAAACGGTCTGTGGGAGATGTCGTGAAGGACATGCGGTCCAGGATGTCGGGATGTGTGGTGAAATCCAACAAACATCGCGGGTGGCCCCATTCACGTGTTCTCGTCACCCAAGATGGAAACGTTTAGATTATATGCAAGGAAGTCGCGTGAACGGCCTACTTGCGTGTTTTCTATTCTCGGTGTATACGGATCTCTTCATCGTTGATTCGTGGTATTTTTCATGGTAATGTGGTATTTTTACCAATGTTAGTCTTAGTGGTTGACGGTAAATGTTGGCTCTAATATTGGGTTCTTCCCACGTATATTAAAGTTCGACTGGACCGCGTCGTTTCCATGTTTCGGAATTTGGATTTCATTCTATTTCATGGTCGCGTGAGTATTAATTCGAGTTACATATTTCCAATGGCGTACCATATTTTTATGAATCGTTTTCCTTTACTTAAGGGTCGTGTATTATGTTCCGCCCGTGTTTTTGGTGTTTTGGGATAAAAGGTATTATTTACATTTCCATAAATTGGAATGTCGAACTATGACCCCATCTTGGGTGAGTTCCGGATTGCATCATTTTATATGAAACGTGTGTTTGGGAACATTGTCTTTAAAAGTGAATATTGTGGGAAAATGTGTCGTTTCCATTTTAAAGTATATTATTTCGAAGGATCTCGCTTTAAACTGGTTTCTTGGTTTTTAAAGATCTATTCAGTCATGTTAAAACTCTTGAGCTCACTAGGCGTTAAGCCTAACCCTTTTTATTGTCGGCATGTGCATCAGGTTCTGTTGGGATTTGGTTCTAGCAGCTATGAAGAGTTGAGCCTTAGCTTGTGCAAGTATAAGCATTTGGTGAAGCCTTCCGCAGCTTGGAGATAGTGACTTTATTGGGTTTTAGTAGCACCCATCCTTATTATAGACTATATGTATAGAATGAATGTGTGTGTATTGAGGTTAAACCTTAACTTGTGATCATAGACGAATCGTTTATCTATGTAATTAGAAAATTTTAAATAAGTTGCTATTTCCAGAATTAAGGGTGTTACATAGACCAACGGTCTAGTAAGTCCCCTCTAATAACAGTTTAAACTCAACAGACAATCAAAAGTTTTAACAATAAATAAACCATTTTCAGATTTAAAGAAACAGTCACACTTTCAATAAACCTCTCAGCTCACACTACCGTCACCCTAAGGTGACAGCGTGTCTGTGACTCACACTGCCTTATTGAGACACACCCCCAATGACATAAACGGAACACACCCTCCGGTATGAGCACAACCCCCCTGACTTTGAGCATAACACACTTATGACTATGTATGCATACATATCCACTTAAGCAACAGTAACAGAAACATCTTGAACATTTAAATACAATTCGCAGGTAATTAATAACCAACATCATTTCAAACTTGCAGATAACTTTATAAACATAAACTTCTTCATCATGAAAAACATTAGTTTAGAAAACTCACCTGGTGACCTTTGCTTAACTCTTTGCGTCTACTCTTACGGCCCAAAACGATAACCTATAAGAAAAGGTATTGGCCGGTAAACACCCGATTTTTCCTAAATTTACAGAAACTGACCTTACCACCCTACAACCTCGAGCGGTTGAACCAATCTAATCTAGAAGAACTCGGCCCACTAAAACTTATCAAACTAAAACATATTAAAAGAATACAACTGGGCCTACTACTAACTATTCAAAACCTAAGAAAGAACAGGCCATGGGCTGCGGCCCATCTTTCCATCCCCCGGACCCAAATCGACCGAGACCTAATTCCCCGGGGTCGACCGGGACTTCACTACCCGGGATCGACCGGGTCCTTACTCCCCCAGTGTCGACCGGGGTCTCAACCCCCGGCGTCAACCGGTATTGCCTCTCCCGATGTCGACCGGGATCCCCATCCCCGGTGTCGACCGGGGCCTCTACGCTCGAGATCGCCCGACACCACGGTGCCCGGGGTCACCCGGTCCCCCAACTTGGGGTCGACTCTGCGGCGATTAACCAAAGAAAACCCACAGACTCACTTTAATCGATTCTGGAAATCCAAAAATTCTCCATAACCCGATTACCACCTTAAAAGCAAAATTAAATATTAATCCCAATAACCCACAACACTCAGATTACCAATACCCCAAAACACCAAAACATCAGATTCATCAAACAACCCCCAAACCAAAACTACTATTGCTATAAAAATCAAGAAAAAGAGATTTTGATTACAAGAAGATTTACCTTAAAGTGGAATCAAAACAAAGCTTGAAATCCTTGAAGAATCACCTTCCTTCTCGATCTCTCCAAAATCGCCCACAGAGCCTTTTCTCCAAGATCAGCCGCTAAAATGCTAAAACAATTGCCTCTAGGGTTAAAATCCCTCTTTTCCAACTTTTACATTTAGACCCCTTCCAACTTTAACCTTTATCACTTTCACCCAAACTTTTCAAATCTTTGCTTTTAACCCGGTTATTACAGTTAATATAGTTAACTGAATTGATAGAAACAATATAAAATAATGTCTCACTTATCAAATATTTTGAAAAGTTTTTTAGACTTTATTTTAGAGAAAGTTTTGCTCATGAACCTCCCATATATTCTCCAAAATGAAGAAAATAAAGATTTTAAGGATTTCGGATAAGTTTTTTGATTCAACAGATTCTCCAAAATTTTTTCCAAAATGAAGAAAGTAGGTGATAGAGTGCAAACTTCTCTAAATTAAGAGAACCTTCAAAACATAATTACCTTTAGAGATAAATATCTTTTTATATTATATTCTTATAAATAAGAAAATATGAAATTAAATGTTCAGGGAATGCTAAATGTATGAAATATTTTTATAATTTAATCAATGTTGTAATCTTCATAATGGAACAATTGTTGGAGTTGAAAGTAATTCTTTTTAAAAATTTTGATTTTTGATTATTCATTTGGAGAAATTTTGAAAAATACATTTTTTGTGGAAAATTTGCAGAACTCCCGAAAAATGATTACCTAATAGTACATTTTGATTCTTCATTTTGAAAAACTCCCCAAAAATGATTGTCATGATAGTGATTTATAACAACTACATTTTTACTTATGGACCTCCCACTACTAGAAAAATCAAAATTTCCGACCAAAATTACCGACGGACAAAAACCGTCGGTAAATAGCGACGGTTTACCGACGGATTTTGAATTTTAGCGACGAAAAACTTTACCGTCGGTAAACCGTCGGTAAAAATCCCCATCCGTCGGTAAAATAATGTTTTCCGACGGATTACCGACGGACACTTTAATATTTTAATTTTTATTTATTTTTATTATATATTCCGTCGGTAATCCGTCGGTAAATTATTAAATTTTTATTATTTTTTTAAGAATTAAAAATCTGTCGGTAATCCGTCGGTAATTACCGACGGACACTTTAATATTTTAATATTTATTTATTTTTATTAAAAATCCGTCGGTAATCCGTCGGTAAATTATTAAATTTTTATTATTTTTTTAAGAATTAAAAATCCGTCGGTAATCCGTCGGTAATTACCGACGGATTACCGACGGACACTTTAATATTTTAATATTTATTTATTTTTATTATATATTCCGTCGGTAATCCGTCGGTAAATTATTAAATTATTATTATTTTAAGAACTTAAAATCCGTCGGTAATCCTAAAAATAAATAAATATTAAAATATTAAAGTGTCTTAATGTCGTCGGATAGAACCATTATTTTTAAACGGTTCTATTAGGCTTGAAATAGTTTCATTGGGCCTTAATGGTTCTATCGGGCTTTAAAGGATTCTATCGGTATTTAAAGGGTTATATTAGACATTAAATGGTTTAATTGGAACTAATGGATATATCGGGGTTTAAACGGTTCTAATGGGCTTTAAAGAGTTTTATTGGGCCTTAAGGGATTCTATCGGACATTGAAAGGTTCTATTGGGCTTTAAAGAGTTTCATTGGGCCTTAATGGATCTATCGAGCTTTAAGGGATTTTACCAGGCTTTAAAGAGTTCTATTGGGATTTAAAGGGTTTCATTGGCCCTTGAGGGATTTTATCGGGCATTAAAAGGTTATATTAGGCTTTAAAGGGTTTCATTAGGCCTTAATGGACTATCGGGTTTTAAGGGATTCTATCGGACTTTAAAAGGTTATATTGGGCTTTAAAGTGTTTCATTGGGCCTCAAGGGATTCTATCGAGCATTAAAATGTTATATTGGGCTTTAAAAGGTTTCATTGGGCCTTAATAGACTACTGGGTTTTAAGAGATTCTATCGGGCTTTAAAGAGTATCACTGTGCCTTAATGGATCTATAAGAGTTTAAGGGGTTCTAATAGGCTTTAAAGGGTTTCATTAAAATTCGTTAAATGGTTCTATTGTGCTTAGTGTCCCTTAGTGGATCTATCGTGGTTTAAAGGGTTATATTGGGCTTTGAAGGGTTTCATTGGGCCTTAATGGATATATGTGGTACAAACCACACGCATATTGACATATGTTGGTTTAGTTGGCTTTTCGAACCGACTACAAACCACACGCATATATGTGGTACATATTAGTACACAAACACGTATTAATTCAAATGTGGTGTTATGTGGCCTTAATAAATTGTAAAATGTCATATTGGGCTATAATGGTGGTTTAGTAGTCCGTATTGTGGTATAATGGTTCTTAGTTCTCTTATCGACCGTAATAGACAACACATACATCTATGAGAAGATATGTGCACATAAACACATAATAAGTCACCACTAGTGTTATTGGGCCTTAATAAGTCATAAAATGTCAGATAGGGCTATAATGTTGGTCGAGTGGTTCATATCGGGATTTGATGGGTTATATTGATCTTAAATCGGTTCAATTGGGCTTAAATCGATTTAGTTGTGACCGGTGTGGTGACCGGTTCACGGTCCAACCGGGTGGTTGACCCGGTTTCAAGAAATTCTATGTAATTTTCATTTTCCTACATATATATATAACCAAGAATTTGATGTCCACAAGTTAAAACATTAAAAATACACATAATAAGAAGTTTTACATTAATGAATACATTGAGCTACCATTTGAAGTAGGCTATATGCACTTGTGCATATAGGTGGGTTGGTTGGTGATATCGTCCATTTTAGCGTCTCTTTCTTGACATTTTACTTCTTTTTAAACCCACCAACTCTCTCTATTTCTCTGTGTGTGTGTTGTATGTTGTAGGTGAAGAAAACAGAGTGTGTGTGTATGTGTAAGTTACTACAGAGAGTGAAAAAATGGAATCGATTGAAACTTACAGATTGAATCGATTGAGGAAGTAGATCGAATCGATTGAGCGTCGTGGTTTGAAGTCTGGAAGCGAGCGAGGAAAAAGAAACTTGGAACAAAATAAGTTATTAACCCTTAGCCGCTCCATATGAAAATTGAAATTGTTTTTAACCGGGTTAAACCGGGTCAACCGGTTCCAACCAAAAACCCGGCGGTTCGATCCGGTCCATAAATCCCCAAAAACCCGGTGATAGTTGGCTCAAGTGTAATTAGATCATTGAGTCTGGTTTTAGCTCAAGTCTTGCACATTTCAGATCCATGGTGGTAGCCTTACCAACTTTGGACTAATGTCTTTTTGTTTGATTTATCAACTTTAAAACTAGACTTTTTTAATACTAATAATTCCAATTTATGCAGCTCATGACCTCATCTCCGACGAAAGAAACCGGATGCGCCTCCTAGATGAAGACGAACACAACATTTTGCTTAACGTCGGCCCTAACGGACTGCCGTTGTCTACTTTCGTTGCTTCGTTATCTGAACTAAGTAGAAAAGACGCCTGCACTTACATAAAATGTAGGTATGGTGTATGCATTTCTTTTTTAGAAAATTGATCAAACTGTGAATTTTCTTGTAAAGAATGTGAAAACGAGTTTTGTTATAAATCTGACACAATCATGCTTCTAATTGCAGTATTTGTTTTACAGTTTATCTTGGCTATCACTATTTTCTTCATAATTCTAAAGAATTCACATTAATTTTGGAAACTAGTCTGAAGTTTTTTGCTTACGTTTGGCATACAGTAGGAAGAAGCTGGAGGAGGTGCTGCCAGAGAGATTGCCAGTGGGAATGGTGAAAGAGTTTGATGAGTCAATGAGAGATGCATTGCTTGTTAGACACAGTTTATTGGATCTTCAAGATAATTTCAGGCGCATTGTTGACCCACCTTTGCAATCTATTAATATCAAAGGTGTGCTTTTCTCTTATTGCTTGTTTGAAACATATGTTGTGTTCTTGTTAGACACAGTTTCTCTTTCGCATGTTAGTTGCTTCGAAAATAAGTGTACAATGCACCAATCTCTTATTTAATATAAATATACGAAATGCGGAATTTGTGATTGGGTTGAGTGGAATTTGTGATTGGGATGATATTGTATTATTTTTTTGTGAACAGGTTTTCATTCAGATTTTCTGTATTTTTTATTATTTTTTTTAATTAAAATAACAATTAATCCGTCGGTAATGTTTAAATAATATAATCTAATATTTAAAAAAAATTAATTTAATTTTAATTTAATTTAAATAAATTTACCGACGGCATATCCGTCGGAAAAATAAGACCGTCGGTAATCCGTCGGTAAATAAGTCCGTCGGTAAAATAATTCCGTCGGTAATCCGTCGGTAAAATAAGTCCGTCGGTAATCCGTCGGTAAAATCAAGCCGTCGGTAATCCGTCGTTAATCCGTCGGTAATAGTTACCGTCGGTAATAGTTACCGTCGGTAATCCGTCGGTAAAATCCGTCGGTAATCCGTCGGTAAATCAGTTTCCTACGACATAATTTCCGACGCTGATTACCGACGGATTTTACCGTTTACCGACGGATTACCGACGGTTTTTACCGTCGGAAATTTCTATTTTTTTGTAGTGCATTATGGATGATCTAAAATCTTCAAAATTATCACTTTAATTTTTCCATTTTAAAGAATCTATGGAGATGTTCTAAGAACTGGGATCAATTGATCTCATCAATTCCAACTTATACTTTTGTGTTTATTTTTAGTATAAAATTCAACGAGTTTTAGATCGAAGAATGCAAAATTTATAAGAATAATAATATGTAACAAAAAAAATATATATAACATTATTACAATATTTTTGTAAAGTTGTCATTCTATTCATGTATATCTTCTTTTTATATAACACTAGTCTTCAACATCGTGCGTTACGTGATGATCAAAACACATGTCAAATAAGATATAAAAATGTTATGATGCTACATCAACCAAAACCTAATAATACTAAATTATCGTCGTACATTTGTCAATACCCTTCTAATATATCAAGACATCTCTCCTTCTTTCATATATTCATCAATTTGGGATAAACAAAAACTCAACTACAATTCATTATTTGAGAAAATACAAAATTCTCATTGTATCATGTCATACTTTCTAGCCAACATTTTTTTCATATTGATATTTATTGTATTCATATTTATATTTATGATTGTATTGATTCGATTATAATGAACATTTTACATTTAATGAAATCAGAAATGAAAGTTGTTATTTTTTAAATAAAAATATTTTTATCACATGACTTCAAAATTGTCATTTAATCCAAATGGCAAGTCTCACATTTTTAGTCGGTCAACTTTTTTAATCTTCAAGGCATACCCCTCATTTCATATACTATCTCTTTCGGATATTTGTATGATTTGATGATGCCATATGAATCGCTAGAAATATGTGAAGTGTATGGTTAACCATATAAAAAATAATAAAAAATAATTGTTGATGTATTTATGTCGTGCAAATAAAAATATTATATAAAATAATAAAGAAAAGAGTAAACTTCACTTTTGGTCCTTAATGTTTGTCAACTTTACCGGATATCGTCCCTAAACTATTGAAACTCGGATTTGGTCCCCCACGTTTGTCAATTCACTTTGGTTTTGGTCCCTCCCACTAACGGTCGTTAATTATTTTCGTTAACTCCAATTAAATAAGAGGTATTATGGTCATTAATATTTTTAGTTTCCTATTAAAGTTTAAAATATATTATATAATATAATCCAAAATCACCACCAACCATCATCATTGACCACCATCCACCACCGTTGACCAACATTAACCACTGTCCACCACCATGGACCACCATCTACTACAATCACAAATCCAAACACAAAAAATAGGTATTCAAAGTTGTAATTGAAACATATGTCCAAACTCAAAAATCTTAATAAAATCGAAAATAGTTCATTCAAAGAGATACAAAATCTAAATTAAATCAATACCATAAAACCCTAAACCTAAATTGATCCCAAATCAAAACCCAAAACCATAAATCAAACAAAAACTAAATCAAATGAAAATGGAGATGGAGATGGAGATAGAGATGAAAATGAGATGTATACAAACCATATAACATAAATCAAACCGTAAGATCATAACCTTTAGAACCAAAAATCTAGTTAGGCACATATCTAGGTTCAAGCTATTCATGGATGTGATTACATCACATATCTGGTTCGTTCACGTCAGAGATAAGGGAAAAAGATTGAGGTTGAAGGGAGAGCCAGAGACCGATGTGTGGCAGCACCACAAATCCAAGGCGAAGGTACTTAGAAAATTGGTAGTGATGGTGGGAGTCTGATTGTAGATTTGGTGGTGGTGGCCTCGTGATGGAGTAGGAGTTCGATGCAAATCCGATGGTGGCGTTGTGCCATGATGAGATGCAAATTTGCTCACTTGGTCAACGAAAAAAGGTAACGATCGTTAGTGGGAGGGACCAAAACCAAAGGGAAATGACAAACGTGAGGGACCAAATCCGAGTTTTGATAGTTTAGGGACTTTATCCGTTAAAATTGACAAACGTTAGGAACCTAAAGTGAAGTTTACTCTAAAGAAAATTCATTTATTGATAAACTTTTTATCTAAAAGAAATTCAAAATTATGAGAAATTAGAAAAATGTGAATGAAGCTTTCTCATTGTGACACCTACGCAACTCCACATTTTGCTTTTATATATACTAGTGTATGGACCGCCCGTTGCGCGGTAACAAAGTTTTTATGGTTATGAAATATGTTAAATTACAGTATAGGCAACATACTTTGTTAACTAACTAATAACATGCAATATAGGTTTATATAATTTGTTAAAAAATGGGAAAATGTTAACTCAGTTGAAACAATACCTTAACACCATACCATGAATACTAATGACTTTCCTTTCAACTCTTGCATACAACCACCATTCCCACCAACAGAGGTCGAAAATAGGTTTATATATATAAACAAAAGAAATATTAATCATCAAAGAAACTTAACAAAGAACATCCAATAGAATGGAAACAAAGCGATGTCTTAATTAGTCTAACAATTAACAAAAAAAGGATGGAAACAAAGTTGTTTACTGCCCATCATTGTTGATTGCAAAAATTTAAAGAACATTCATGTAGTTGCCACTAAGCTTTTGCACTTTTACACACACACACAAAAAAAAAAAACTCTTGATACACCTCCTCAACATTTGGCACAAATTGTACCTTTATTTAACTGTTTAGTTTTGAACAATGGAATGCAATAGTTGAGCATGAACATAAATTAGAACAAAAGTATATATACTAATATAAAATTTTCATCGTTTACTATGAGAAATACATATAAAATCCCTAAAAGATAATACCCATTTCAAATCCCTAAAACAATGTATATCGAGAGGAATTTTCACAAACCCCTTTGAATCTTGAAGAATTAGTTTGCGGGTGTCACAAAAAATTAAACTTACAGGTCTTTTCGAGGGACGAAATCTTTTCTTTGGTGAAGACCCGTGTGGATTGCAAGGAGATATTTGGGATTCGTTCAATGACTTCCCCTTTCCAACTCCATCTGGATTTGAATATTCGAGGGAACCCTTTGTTTGGAGAGTTCTGGATGAAAGGAGTCAATGGTGTTTGGATGAGGACAGACAATGATAAATGGAAAATGAAAAGGTAAGACAACCCTAGTAATTTGTTAAGGAGGAGGAGAGGACAAACGAAAGGTTTTGGAGGAAGAGAGGACAAACGAAAGGTTTTGGAGGAAAATAAATATTGAGGTGACTTCAGAAAAAAAAAGAAAAAAGATAGACCATTTTCTAGCTTTGAGAAGAGACCACGTCATTGGACGTGGTTTCTTCTTTAATATATATATAGATATAGATATAGATTATTAATGTACTTAACCAGTAACTAGTATGCATGAGGACCCAAAACTTAAAAAAAGAAAAAGAAAATATATAATACAAAAATATGGATTTGGAACCTGTGATATGTATTTTGTTATGGATTGACTCCTCCTTCTAACGGATTTCGTTAACTTGTTTAATTTAGGAGAATTTTGGTATTGTCAACATTCTTATTTTTTTCCAATTACAAATAGATAATTAATTATTCTAATCAATTACTTATTTTTAGTACATTAATTACATACATTCGTTTGAAAAAATACGAAAGAACTTTTTTCTAGGGAATTGAGGACAGAATTAGAAAAATCACTTGGATGAAGTGGGGATCAACTATTATAAGCAAAGAAAATGGAGGCCTGGGTGGGCATAGGAAGCATTGCTGCAGCCAGCATTGCTTTACTTGCCAAATGGGTATGGAAATTTATAAACGATCCGACCGCGACATGGGTCAAAGTGATAAAAGCCATTCACGGTCCGAACAGGGGGCTCGATATGGAGCAGCAAGGTGTCAAAGTCACTACTAGAAAAAGGGGTATCAGTGACGGAAATTTTCGTCACTAATTACCGACGGAATTAGATCCGTCGCTAATTAGAGACGGAACTAATTCCGTCGCTAATTAGCGACGGATTAGCGACAAAATTTATTTAAAAAATAAATGAAAAAGAAAATCCACGTGCCCGTCGCTAATTAGTGACGGATTAGCGACGGGCAAGTGGAATTTCTTATTTATTTATTTTTTTAAAACATTCCGTCACTAATCCGTCGCTAATTAGCGACGGAATTTTTAAATTTTCTTTTTTTTTTCTCATGATTGTGTTATATATATGCATGTGTATGTGTTATATATATATCCACGGGTCTGTGTTATATGTGTGTGTGTGTTATATATATCCACGAGTCTGTGTTATATGTGTGTGTGTATATATATATATATACATGTGTTGTTTGCTAATCCGCGATGGATCTATGTATATTGTTGTATATGTGTGTGTATATATATATATATATGTTGATATGAATTTATAGATAATGTGTGTATGTGTATAGTGTGTACGTTGTTTGGTAATCGCATATGATGTATATATATGTGTTGTATGCATGTGTACATGTTCATATATTGATAGTATGTGTGTGTGTGTGTGGTTGTTATTGTACCTTAATAAGTCATAAAGTGTTCTATTGTGCTTTAAATGATTCTATCAGGCTTTAAAGGGTTCAATTGGGATTTAAATGGTTTCATTTGGTCTTAATAGATCTATTGGGCTTTAAAGGGTTCAATCGGGATTTAAATGGTTTCATTGGGTCTTAATAGATCTATTGGGCTTTAAAGAGTTTCATTGGGTCTTAATTGATACATTGGGCTTTAAAGAGTTTCATCGGGCCTTAATGGATCTATCAGGCTTTAAAGGGTTCTACTGAGCTTTGAAGGGTTTCATTGAGTCTTAATGGATCTATCGGGGTTTAAATGGTTATATTGGGCTCTAAAAGGTTTCATTGGGTGTTAATGGATATATTGGGATTTAATTAATTATATTGGACTTTAATCGGTTCTATTGGGCTTTAAAGGTTTTCATTAAGCCTTAACTGATCTATAAGGCTTTAAAGGGTTATATTATGCTTTAAATGGTTTCATTGGGCCTTAATGGATCTATCGGGCTTTAAAGGGTTTTATCGGGCTTTAACGGGTTTAACTGGGCCTTAATGGAACTATAGGGCTTTAAATGGTTCAATCAGGCTTAAAGGGTTTCATTGGAGCTATCGGGCTTTAAAGGGTTCAATCAGGCTTTAAAGAGTTTCATTGGGCCCTAATGGACCTATAGGGCTTTAAAGGATTTCATCGGTTCTATTGGCCTTTATAAGGAAATTGATTTAGTGTATCTTATTAGTGTTGATTTAGTGGTTCTTTTCAATTAAACAGCTCGATTCGATACATGCATACAACATTACGGAATGATTTAATAAATAAAAATATTTATTATATAATTTTTAATAATTAGATAACTTAATTAATAATAAATAAAAAATAATTTAATAAGTAAATATAATTATTTAAATATTTAATAATTAGTTAATCTAAAAATATTTTTATAAACAAAAATACAAATTATTTAATTTTAATTAATTATATTAATAAAAAACATATATATAATTAATTTAAAAATGGATTCCGTCGGAAATTAGCGACGGAAATTTCGGTCGGTAATTTGTGACGGAATTTCCGTCGGTATTCCGTCGCTGTCAAAGTAAAAGGGGGAATTGAAAATCAAGGACGGTATTCCCCCCAAAAAAAACACATCGCTCTCTTTCTCGTCGCTCTCTCTCTCTCGGCGCTCTCTCTCTCTCATCGCTCTCTCTTACCGGCGACTCTCTCTCTGTTGCTCTCTCTTACGTCGCTCTCTCTCACCCCATTTTCCTAAATCGCACACCCGATCGAGAGAGATGAAGCCTGAATCGAAGGGTTGAAATAGGGCTTGTCGTCATCTCCTGGGTTTGTCTTCTCCGGCGGTCCCCCGCTCCCTGCTCCACCCGCGGCGCTCCCCAGAAAGGTAACATAGCTGTATCTGTTTCTGTTTCTTGGTTTCTTCTTCTACTTGTTATTATTATATACACAAAATTCTGCCATTAGCTCTTATAGTTTGAACATAAACAGTCGACTTCTTTTTTGTCTCGATTACTATAACAAACATTCTTTTTTCTCTGTTTTGTACCCATTTTGCCTGGTAACCGGTAGATCTGACACGAACACCAAGTTGTCCAGCTAAATTGTATCTTGATTAGGTTTGTTACTTTGCACACATTTTATGAGCTGTGTTGACCCGACATTTCCATTTTCTGGAGCAGGTGCCCCTTTCATTTGGCAGCTAGCTAGTGGCTGTGTACCCACTGTCTTAACATTAAACAAGCCAGAAGGTAAACTTGATTTTGCTTTTAGTTTCTTGCTGTTTGGATCTTGTATTGTAGAAACATTATATGTTTCTTGCTAAAATTGATTATTATTATTATTATTACTGTATAAGATTTATTAATTATTGGTTTTTGTTGGATTGTTTTGCATAAATGTGATAGATAGATACCATTTCACATTGTTGCTTTTTCTGTTTGCCTGGCAAAATGATTACTAAACTTTAATCATACATATACTCTAGAAATCTAAATGCTTTATGGTTTATTTTTTGTTTCACATATTAGAGTTATAAAACTTCGGTGTTTATTTCATTCGTTTTAGGCCATATTTTTGTTTGATGTTGAAAAGAGACACCATGCCAAAGGAGTTATAAATTGATATATATATATATATATATATATATATATATATATATATATATATATTTAACCGTGAGTATCTGGACCAGTTTGTACACACCTCGACCAATCCTAGGAGCCCTAGAAAACATTTAGGAAAATCCAAATGATCTTGTAGGACTCGAACCGGTAACCTCTAAGGAGAACCCCAAAGACCCAAATCCTATTGTCAATTGAATAATATCACATACTTTGAAATAATATTATCTTTTTTTCTTTAATATATAATGATGAATTGTGGTAAGAAATGGTGTATGTGTTAATGGTGAAAAATGGAGGTAAATAGAGGGCCACCGAAAAAAGTCTTTACAAACTGCTAGATTTTCATACCTTTTTGTATTTCTTTGATCATGGTATGATAAATAATGAAGGGGAATTATGTGATTTTGGCCTTTTGGAGAATGAATTTCGGTTGAAATTAATCAATGAATGCATCTGATTTAATTAAGTTTTTATGATCATTTATGAATTGTATCTATCTTTAATTTATCTATATGTTGACTTATGTGTTACAGGTCAAGATACCAAACATTTCTGTCTAAAATGAGTTAAAATCAAAAAATATATCCCACTTGAAAGTAAGGTTTAGAGGGTAGGATCGATGTTGTATGCAAACTTGTCATTACTCCCAAAGAGTAGAGCAGTTGTTTCAGTAAAGATCCTACTCGTGTGTGTAACAATTCATTTATATTTAGAAAAAGAATTGTTATATCGATGCGATACGCAAACCGTTAATCATGTGTTTCTGATATGAAGGTAGCCTTCTTTGAATTAAAGCGTAGATCGACTTCGTTTTCCTTGACTTCGCGCTCCAAAAATCTATGAACCTTCAACTGCATTCTACCGGAGATTTCTAATTTATCGGTTGACCGAGTTTGACGGGGTGTCCTCACGGCATGTTGGGGGATCGATTAGTACTGGACAGCACCGATACAAGATGGTAAGTCTTCAATTTTTTGAATATGTACCCGAGATTAGTTTGTATGTTTACTAACAACTTATCTTAATTTTCTATCGTAGGCACAGGCATGGGGTCGCGATCCCACCTCTAGTGAGGTGTTTGAGCAGATGTACTGCGGGAACCGGACGGGCCCTCCGGGTTCCAACCCGCCTACTGATCCTCCGGTGTATGTTTACCCCAAAGCGGCTATAATCCACGTAAGTTTTCTAAAACCATTACACTTAATATATGTATTGTATATGTTTATATGCATGTGTATACAAATATGTTCAACGTATGTTTGGTTTGGTAACCGCAATGGATATATATATATATATATGTGTGTGTGTGTGTGTGTGTGTGTGTGTGTGTGTGTGTGTGTGTGTGTGTGTGGTATACATGTAGTTTGGGCTTCCACTGTTGGGCATACGTTAGGCTATGTTAGTAGATAAGTTGGATATGTTTGATTTAGAGCCGTTATGCTGCTAAAATTTCTTCTTACCCGTTTTTGTTTTGGTAACCATAAAGACGCTTTCGGGAGCTTAAGGATGATGTGGAGGCTAGCCAGACTCCCGATTCCCCTCCGATTGACGAGACAGCTCTTTGGGAGCAGAGTGCTGGAGGGCGGAAGAAGGGCCGTATTTTTGGTTGGTTGACCCAGGATCCCCGTTATGCTATGACCGGTGAGTGTAGTAGCAGCAGCGGTGGGAGATCATCTGGAACTGCATCGGCAGATGAGGTATGTTGGTTTTGTTTGTTATATTAGTTATGTATCATATTGTTACTTTTCATTGCTAATAAATACTAATTTTTGTCAATTACTATATTTACAGTTAGCGGCGTTGAGAGAGCAGATGGCAAAGATGGAGGAGGATGCGAGGCTGCGGGAGGAGCGCTATTTGGCTTAGTTGGAGATCGAAAGGAAGTGCAATGAAGAGTTGCAGGCGGAACAGGTCAGACATGCTACCCAGCTAGCTGAGCAGCTCACATTATCGCAACAGTTTGCTAAAATATTCCGTCGCTAAATCCGTCGCTAAAATAATCCGTCGCTAAATTGAGTCCGTCGCTAAATCCGTCGCTAAATATTTCCGTCGCTAATCCGTCGCTAAATTACGGCCGTCGCTAAATCTGTCACTAATAATTACGTCGCTAATCTGTCGCTAATCCGCCGCTGATAAGCATTAGCTACCAGGTATTTAGCGACAGACTTTCAACGACGGATTAGAGACGGAATTGACTTTTAGCGACGGATTAGCGACATAATTTTCCGTCGCTGATAGGCCTCTTTTTTGTAGTGAGTGGGAGGTCACGGACCATGGAAAAATGTGGGGGCGCTATAAACAACCTGCTTAAAATTGAAACTTGCTTCGACGATTTTTGCCTTAAACAACTTGGAAATGGGCAAACTACCAGATTCTGGATGGAAAACTGGACTGGAGTCGGGATTTTCAAAGACAAGTTCCCGAGAGCTTTTGACTTGGAAAGAAATCCTAGAGCCACAGTTAGTGACAGATTGGGCATGGACGGGTACACCTGGGACTGGAGACGGGCGGTGAGAGCCGAGAGGGGGTCGTGAAAGTGTAGAAGTGGGGCAAATGATGAAGATTCTAGACTCGGACGTCATTACCGACTCGGAAGATAAATGGAGTTGGTCCTTCACCTCGGACGGAGTCTTTTCGGTTCGGTCCCTGAGAACAGAAATTGAGAGATTGCATCTTGGAATCCGTCCTTATAAAACTCGTTGGAATAACCTCGTCCCAGGAAAGATTAACATCTTCTTCTGGGAGACTGCTTCTTAACCGCATCCCCACTAAGGACATACTAGACGCGCTGGGAGTGGACCTTGACAACACTTTATGCCCTTTTTGCAACTGTGAGATTGAATCGGTGCAACAATTTTTTTTCCCGATGTTATCTGGTGACGGAATTATGGAACAAGATTCAAAGGTGGTGGAACTTTCCTTTCTCCTCTTTCTCTTCTATGGAAGCGGCGTTGGATGGTATTGAATCTTCTCGGGGTTCTAAGGATTTTCGAAAGGGAGTCGAAGCTATACTTATGATCTCCTGCTTTTCCATATGGCATTTTCGCAAAAAATACCTGTTCGAAAAGTTAGCACCTAGACTGAGTGACATGTTCGACTTTATAGTTGTTAATTCGTTTAGATGGGTGACACACAGGCGTAAAGGGTGTATGAGTAACCTTGTCACGTGGGAGTCTATCTCCTTATTCTTGTCTCGGGTTGGTGTAATCTCTTCTGGTTGCTAGCCTCTGGCTAGCTTTGCCTTTTTATTGAACTGTCGATTCCAAAAAAAAATTACATACATTCGTTTAACTTTTAATTCATTAGTATTTTTTTCCTTTTCTGTTTTGAAACAAATAAACAAACAATAATGATAACATCGATTTTTCAAACATGAATAAAAACCTAGACCTTTCAAGAGTGAAAATTCAAAGAACATGAACATCATGATGTTTTAAAACTACAAATAATAATAATAAAAAAGGTTGAGCATCGTTTCTTCAATCCATAAATTGAACACAAAATCAACCAAAAAAATTGTAATATCAAATCCTAAATCTAAAAAAAAAAAAAAAAAAAAATTGGAAAACCCTAAATCTAAATCTAAAACAAAATCTTAAATTAAAATCAGGCTTTATCTTGTTTTACAAAAACTTAAATCAGAAAAAGATTAAACAAAAAAACTTATAGTAGAGCGATGAAGGTCAAATCAGTCATTTTGGTGGCTTCAAAATCCATGATCGGTAGTATTTGAAACAATGTAATTGCAAAAAATAAAAGGTGGGTCTTTTTTAGTGAATACAATAGACGTAAAGTAATATTTGATATTTTGATTGTATTTCAATTGTATATTTCAGAATTTTTAAGATGAGACTTTTTGTAATTATATATATGCTTGACATTATTTCAAAGCTAGATCTTTTCCGATTGTTGTACGTCATTTTAAAGAAATTAAATACTAACATTAAAATCAATGGGGTCTTACCTTTTTTGGATGGTCCATGCATCGAAAATGACCGTTAAATGTTTAATTACAACGATCGAAACATAAATTACCTTCTTATATTTCATTCGATAATTTAATATAACAAGTAAACAAACATATAAATAAATTTAGTCAAATAATAATATTGTAAGCTAGATTTATTAAACTTTAGTGAAAATATGAAAATTAAAATTATTTATGGTATAATTGTTGGATACAATTATACCATAAATAATCATTTCCATAAAAAAAGGGTCATGATTTAGTTAATAATTATGTTTTTTCAAGTAAATTGATTAAACCATGCACAAAATTAAGCTTGTTTATCCTAACTATTGTTTGTTTTAGTATTTTTAGAATCTCAAAATCGATATATTTATGAAATATGTTTACTCCCGTCTCATTGAGAATATGAAACTGGATCCCCAATAAGTAGAAGCCGAAAACCCAAAACTAGACCATCACTTATATGGTTTTCAACACAAAGTCCAAGTTGTTAGTTGATGTCCCGGATTGAAATATCTACAACTCAATCATTTATGATATGTATAATATTTTCTAATGAAAAATCTTGTCTCGCCTTACAAAGTTTATCTGGATGAGTACTATATCCATCTCGATCTAACTTATATTAATTCATCAAACCCATTTAATTATTCCTAGCTCATTATAATCGATAATGAGATCATACATTTTCTTCACATGGATTGCCAACAAATTTCCATTCAAAATTATTGTCACTGATTCCACATTTGTGATAGAAATTATGAAGCTAGCGCAAGTATCTTATAATAAATGTAAAACCTTCCTAATTAAATAGTAATATCGATAACCATTTTGAAATCATTGTACTTTTTATCGTGGTCAAAATTTGATTAAATACGGTCAAAAGGAGTACTCAACGAAATTTTGTAGATTGATAGGGATAACAAAAACTTTTCAAAAGAGGAGAAGTGGTATAAATTTTCATAGCAAGAGTCTTCCAAAAATGGGGAAATATACAAATAAACCTGTTTAATCACAATTGTAATTTAACGGATTAAATAAACAACAACCAACTAATCTAATTTCTACATCTAGAAAAGAGATTACAAAATGAGTGTCATCTATAAACCCAAGGCTTCTCAAAAACGGTTCAAGTGTCGTATCCCCAAGCTCTCGCCCAAAGCATCTAAGCTTGCCTAGGAGCAGCACCGCTAATACCTGAGATACACATCGACACCGAACAAGTGTTAGGCCAAAAAGCCTAGTGAGCTGTACAAGTAAAAACATGTCAGAAACAGTTGCAGTTCTTATCAGCAGTTAATCATCACTACTAGAAAAGTGAGTTTCAGCGACGAGCTTTTAGCGACAAAATGTTTCAGCAAGAGGCTATTGCGACGACATCTCGTCTCTATAAACTGCTTGTGACGATAAATTTCCTTTTAGCGACGACAAAAGTCGTTGCAAAAACCCTTGTTTCTTGTGGTGCATTTAATCACGTAGATGTGGAGTCAACGGGAGCGACCCATATCTTCAATCAGGTTCACCCAAAGAGGCGATGCACCTTGAAGCCCAATAACAAAGGCAACCCAAAGGCCCGACACGCATCTAGGAGTATCGCTTAGGAAATTCCCCGACGGCGGAGGTCTAGGCACATAGGGGACTACCACTCAGGAAATTCCCCAAATGTCACCCACCTACATCCCTATAGTGAATCACTGACTTGGTTCGTCCACATTATGCAAATAGGAGGTCTCAAGATGTGTTTTAACCCAACATATTCGGATATCAACCATGAACACAACATTACCATCCTAAGCATGTAAATCCATCATATGACATAATAATCATCCAAATACTTCGTGAGAATAGAAAGTCGCCAAAGGCATTCCAAGTAGGAATCATCAACATAACAAGATATACACATATAAATCATGGTAACTTTCATATACATAAATCCATGGGAAAAACCCCCAAATACTTGAACAATAAACATGAACATTTGAGAAATGCATTAATATTAACAAGTAGAAGATAATGATGTGTATCTAGTTTTAACAAAGGTTAGTAAACTCACCTTGCTAGATTTAGACTAAATCTAGATTTTACCTACTTAGAGCTTTCCTTAAAGAAACTTGGTTCTTCAAACCAAATCTTCCAAAAACCTAGATCCACAAGGTTCCAACCATAAATAAACATATTCCACCATAAATAATCATAATCAACCACAAGAATCGTTTCCCAACCTTATACATGAATACCTCAAGTGATACCGAAATCCTAACTTCCATAAATGAAGAGAATAGAAGATTACCTTAACCCAAGCTTGAATCCACCAACCAAAACACCTCTAGTTCACCAAAATGGTTACAAACCTTCAATCTACGAAAGGTAGAACAAAGGGTGGATGAAACCCTAGAAAACTTTGGTGAAGAAGATGAATAGGAAGAGATGAGGAGCTTACCACCACAAAATACTCTAGCTTACTACAATATACTTCCAATCTCTTGCTAGATCCTTGAAGAGCTCTAAAAAATGAAACCGTAGCAATTTGAATCACCCAAATCGGAGTTGGGATGAAGGAGATATGAAGGAATGAAGTTTGGTTTCTGAAAATCGGTTTTAAGCTCGTCCAGGGGGTTTCGCGACTTGTGCCGCGACCTTAAGTCGCGGCATAAGTCGCCCGCTTCCCATGGTTTTCTTCTCGATACTGTTTTGGCCATAACTTATTCGTTATAGCTCCGATTTTGCTCCGGAAAGAACCGTTGGACTCTTAATTGAATCCTTCATCCATCTAGACTATAAAATCTAGGATTCAAGTCCAAAATCCAATATCTTATTTTTCCCTTAAATTACCGAGTTCTGTATTAGCTTGAAACGATAGCTTTTTGAAATCGGGATGTTACACTAGAGTTTTCATCTTTTCCACCAAAACCTAGATTGTGAGTTTGCTAACCTTTGTTAAAACTAGATACACATCATATTCTTCTACTTGTTATTATTTATCTCTATATGTTCAAGTATGTGGCTTTTTGGGTATGAGGAAATGTTGGAAATATGATTATGTGTGAAATGCCATGTTTTGATGTGCAAGTATTTGGGGTTTTTCCTCTTGAATACATGTTATGTGTTCTTTGATACGATAAATGTATACATGTCTCCTTTTGGTGAAATATGTTAGAAGTTTGTATAGCTTACTAACAACCCCAACACAATGATACTTTGAACTACAGAAGTTTTAACCAACCGCCATGTTCCACCATGGGAAAGTTATGTTATCTACCCACAAAGATGCAAGATAAAAACCACAAGGGTTGTGGTGTAATATCCCATCTGCCCAATGTTCGAATCCAGGTATACACAACAATTATGGCCATTGAGGTTTAATCAGGACTGATGTCTTACAGTCATAATTTTCCAAGGGATTAGTCTAGGCATAGCCAAGGACACCTTTCCCCAAAAAAAAAGATGCAAGATAAAATGCAATATAACAGAAACTCACAATTCTACTCTCCCCTGTGATTCAATCATAGAAAGGGAATGACCATACATTAGAATCCCATCCACCGGAACCTGGTTAGTGCAAGAATGGCAATCTATCTTAAAGACAATGTTACTAAAAGGAAATAAGAAACATACCATCTTATGACCTAGCAATGTCATCTTTATTTGTCTGCTAAAGTAGTAGGCTTAGATAAAAATAGTAATACCTTTTGTATGTCTGCTTCTCCTCATATAAGTTCTGAAATTGGAGTGATTGTTTATAATAATCACTTATGGCTAGTGAACAGAAAACAACAGTGGCATGTTAATAGAGAATATAATGTCTGAAACATACATCTGCTAAATATACAAGCTAACAATTTTCATTGAACAAAAATATGTTAGATCACATACTTCGTAAAGCTAATCGCTAAATTAAGTGTTGCATAAATTAAATTGGTTAGCAACTAATCACTAAATGAAATGTTTCAAAAATAAAATTAGTGGCCAAGGAGCTGTGTGCAATAGAATATACAATTCCACCACTAGACAACTATGAAAGATCTAAACTTTTAGTGGCCAACATGGATGGATATTATATATCTATAAGTTTATGAGAATCTAAAATATATGGGGACATAGAAGTGGTCTAAGCAATCATGGATCCCCAGCTACTGTCAAGTGACTTGGTGTGTAGTGAATTGCAGTATAATTTCAATATCAATCCAAAAACAAGTGCAAAGTCAAATACATTTCAACATCAATCCATAATCAAGTATAATTGTAACACCCTTAAATCTGAAGATAGCAACTTATTAAAAAATTTCTAAATACATCAATAATTACTTTGACTACAGACACAATTTGAGAATTAACCTCAGTACACACATTCATCCTATACATACCATCTATGAAAAGGAAGGGTGTTACTAAACCCCATAACAATCACTATCTCCAACTTGTGGAAGACTTCACCAACTATTTACTCTTGTATAAAGATAAGGCTCAACTCCTCATAGCACTTGCTAGAACCAAACCCCTAACAGGAACCTGATGCACATGCCGACAAATAAAAAGGTTAGGCTTAACGCCTAGTGAGCTCAAGAGTTTTAACATGAATGAATATATCTTTAAAAGAAAGGAATTCAGTTTAAAGCAAGATCTTTCAAAATATTATACTTCAAAATGGAAACGACGCGTTTTCCCATAATATGCACTTTTAAAGACAATGCTCCCAAACACACATTTCTTATAAAACGATGAAACCCGTAACTCACCCAAAACGGGGTCATAGTTCGACACTCAAATTTGTGAGAATGTAAATAATACTTCATATCCCAAAACACCCAAAACACAGGTAGAACATAATACTCGACCCTTAAATAACGGAAGACAATCCATATAAATATGATATGCCATTAAAACATGGAACTGAAACTTAATACTCACACGACCATAAAATTGAATGAAATCCAAATTTTAAAGCATGGACAATTAAATATCCAAAATACAGTTGTCCGACAACGGGGGATACCCGTATCCGTTGAGAGAGGAGGAACACAAAAGTATGTCACTCAAACAACGTTGATTGTATGACACTTCACGACACGTTAGCCCAAGTGCCCCTACGACCTTTTGACAAGTTCACCAAAAGAGACAGTTGACCTTGGTGACCGTTACAAAGAACTCCACCTCAAAAGGGCCAACACACCGGGGACTACAACTAAGGAAATTCCCCAAATGGCCCGACACCCCGGGGACTACAACTAAGGAAATTCCCCAAAAGGCTCGGCATACTGGGGACTACAACTAAGGAAATTCCCCAAATGGCGGAGGTCACAATACTCACCTCCCAGGCAGCACTATCCAGACTCAACCCTCCTAGTGCCTCCTTGTCAAGTTTCGGTCATAAAACATGAGTCCCGAGGTCCAACCCCGTACCACCCAATTGACCATCAAAATAAGACTGACTTACGTGCCTATGGATCCAATGCAACACAGTCTAAAGTTACACGACTACTCATGAATGACAAAAGCACTCGAGTCTGTAATTATCAATAAAATGCCTTAAAGCGTAGATCATAAATGGACTCTAACTCGAGCCATTAAAACGGGACAAATGTCCTCAATATTCATTTACGTCAACACCGAGCCAAAATGCCCGAAAATTCCTTTGACCGACAATAAACGTCCCCGCAATTTAAGGAAATGTCTTTAAACAACGTTTATGAAGACACATACCTCAAAGACGTGATTAACCCAAAACTCAACACACATTGGGCCCAACGATTTTCCAAAGGGTTTATGAATGCAAATACCCCAAAATGCCTATGGCATGAAATAGACTTCGTTTGTACAAAAATCACCAAGGATGCATAAGTCATGAAATGGACTCTATTTGTACAAAATTGCTAAGAACCCAAATATGAGCATTTTTTGGAATTAAACAACCCAAGTTCACCAAATATGAAAACTTATCAAAATACTCACACTTTGACAAACACCAAGTAAAACATACTTTTACTTCAAAATACATATTTTGGCATGTACATAGTTTTCACAAAGCAACTTCAACTCACCTTGCTAGATTTAGGCTAAATCTAGATTTTTACCAACTAGAGCTCCTTTGAAGAACACTTGGATTCTCAAGTCAAAACTTCCAAAAACCTAAATCCATACATATTCAACCATAAATAATCATAATCAACCACAAAGAATCGTTTCTCAAACCTTATACATGAATACCTCAACTGATATCGAAACCCTAACTTCCATAATTGAAGAGAATAGAAGATTACCTTAACCCAAGCTTGAATCCACCAACCAAAACACCTATAGTTCACCAAAATGGTTACAAACCTCCAATCTACGAAAGGGAGAACAAAGGGTGGATGAAACCCTAGAAAACTATGGTGAAGAAGATGAAGAGGGAGAGATGAGGAGATTACCACCACAAAATACTCTTGTATACTCCAATAGACTTCCAATATCTTTCTAGATCCTTAAATATCTCTCAAAAACGAAATTGTAGCAACTTGAATCACCCAAATCGGAGTTGTGGATCAAAAGTTATGAAGAAATGAAGTTCTAGGGCTGAAAATCGGGTTTTATGCCCGACCAGTGGATTTCACGGGTTATGCCACGACTTTAAGTCGGGGCATAAGTCTCCCGTTTACCCCTAAGTCGCGGCATACATCCTAAGTCATGGCGTAAGTCGCGAGATGCATTGTTCGCCCGGTTTTCTTCTCGTTCACTGTTTTGGCCATAACTTCTTCGTTATAGCTCCGATTTTGCTCCGGAAAGAACCGTTGGACTCGTAATTGAATCCTTCATCCATTTAGACTATAAAATCTAGGATTTAAGTCCAAATAAATATATCTTATTTTTCCCTTTAAAGCTACTGATTTCTGTATTAACTTGAAATTATGCTTTTCGAAATTCGGGGTGTTACAATAATTTTCCAACTAAACTAAAGAAACAATGTAAGACTTTGGTGTTTCAATCCCAACCTACACACGGTAAACAGACAACCTCGTGCAAATGAATAAGCATATAACTCGATGAAATCAGAATTCGAAAGCCTTAAGGAAAACACAGTGAATCAATTAGAGATTTGTTCCTAAATTGCTATGAATTGAATAACGTACTTACACTTGTAGGAGAAGCAAAATTGAGTATCTAAATTTCGAGCAACAACTGATCACAACACCAAAATCAGTTGTTTGATTGTTTCCTGAAAGCTTAAATCGATTCTCTGAGGGCAATGCGCTTGATATAATAGAAGTCGATAGGGAGAGAGAGGGAGGGAGATTGTAACACCCCGAATTTTCGTTTGGTTTTGCGAGGTTGTTAAAGAAGAAAAGAGGAGAATGGTTCTGTCTACAGGGCGCACGGGTCGTGCGCCATCCTTCAGGAAATGCGCACGGGTCGTGTGCATGAAGCAGTGCGCAAGTCAGTAGAGAACGCACGGGCCGTGCGCCCTTCCCTTTGGAAAACGCACGGGCCGTGCGCTGTGTTGGGAGTTGTGCAAAACCTTGCTGAAATATCTCATTTGGGTGAGATTTTCTAAAAATCTCAGATTCTTTTCTCTCTCTCTCTCTCTTCTTTTCTCTCTTTTCTCTTTCGATCTTCAAGTGTTCGTTTGGTTGCTAGTTTTCGGTATTCCTAGCGAGGGGTCGGTGTTTTAAGCTTCACCTCTACGTCGTGGTCATTATCTGGTTTTCCGGGTTTTATTCTGAAAACCTACCGGTGAGTTCCTACTATCATTTTACAAACTTTATACATGTCAAAACTCTTATTTGCGAAATCTGAAGTATTTCTACGGTATGATTTTATGATCTCTACATTTCGTTATAAATGAAGTTTTTGGTGAATCTCGGGGTTCCCGGTCAGTTTTGACCAAAATGACGGGTTCCGCCCTATTGAAGTAAAATGATGTTTTACTTGCACATTACGTGATTATGTAAAAAGGATGTTTATGAACTCATTTTAATGATTTTCATTCTTACCAGAAGTTAAACTGGAAGTAGCATTTTGTTTATAAAATGTACTTGTAACCATATGTTTATTTATGGTTGGTCACATATGTTGTTGTGACGAGTCCGTACCATTGCTAGTGGATCCCTAGGTTTTGGAGTAGATTGTTTTGTTGGGAGGCTATATTCCCCAAATTGTAGCTATGGGTCACATGTTCCATGATGAGTTTATGGTACGGTTATGTGAGGCCGGTTACTAGCCATGGTTCATGGTGACCCTAGTGAAGGAGTATACACTGGTTTCCCTTGGGAGCGCGATCTCACCTCGTAGCACGGACTCTGGGTTCATTGCTGAGGACTCTAAGTGTTTAGCTCGTAACTCGGTTTGTTGGCCTAACTTTGTGTTTCGTCACTCTCCTTGGTAAAATGGTCCTTTTATTACTGTTTAAGAGTTTTGGACCGAAGAGGCCCGGTTGTGGCGAAATGTTATCTTTACGAACTAAACCTTTATGAAAAGATTTCTTTATGATAACTGATGTTTATATCTTTTGAGCTTTATAAACTGTATGTTCTCACCAGGCTTTATAGTCTGACACTTTTTCTCAAATGACATGTATAACAGGTTTCCATTAGCGGTGGGTGCCGGGGTTTTGGAGAGACGAGTTTTGAGTCTCGAGGTTTTTGGAGATAATTTAGTATTGATGTTGGGCATTGTTAAGTCCCATTCTTTTGATGCAATCCCTGTATAGAATTGTAAAGTCTTAAGGACTGATCCCATTTATGGGAAGTTAATGGATTTATCTTTGTCAATTGTCAGGTTTTAAATGTTTTATTTTACTCTGATTTTTGAGGTGTTACAAGTTGGTATCAGAGCTTTAGTTTAAGCGAACTAGGCATGAATGTAAGATGTCTAGACTTAGACTGCGTATGCTAAGAATTGATCCGCGAGAATTGGGTAGAACTCTTAAGATGGGTTAGTCTTAGAGTTGACGGAAAGTACGTTTACCAGGCGTTGTAGTAGTGGTGACAAGAACCGTTATGTGTTGTATGTTCATAATTTCACTTAGCTAATGTTATTATGAGGATACTGTACGTAAGAGTACTTGAATAACTGTTAATATGACAATTGGTAATGTGGTAGTACGTTTCCTTTGTGTTTATTCAATCTCTCTCTTACCTCTTTCCTTGTTCTGTGAAGTTGTTCAACATGGTGAATACGCATGGTAGACCGCGTGCTCGTATTGACGGATTGGAAGCGACAGCCTCCACGGCTGATCGGCCGGAAGGAGTTGAGGTTGTTGTGCGTTCGCCAGTTCAGTAGGTACTGGGTGGGGGGCCAGAGGTCATTCCGCGAGTAGACGTGGCTTCGTCCCACCCAGTCATCAGGGATGCTAGTTCCCCTTCTGAGATGATGGCCAGCATGATGTTGGCAATGAGGGAAGAGATGGCAAAGCAGCAAGAGTTTCTGCTAAAAGTGATTGAGGACCGTGATGTGAACAATCGTAGAAGTGAGACGGTTGTGGAAAACATCGTAGCAGGTTCTGGAGGCGTTGGTACAGGGGTCAGGGCTGAGGAGAACATGATTGTTGGTGCTCCGGGAAGTAGGAAAAGCTGTTCCTACAAATCCTTTTTGGGTTGCGGACCGCCAGAGTTCTCTGGTTCCGACGACCCAATCTTGTGTGTGAAGTGGATCCGAGCGGTCGAGCAAGCTTTTGGCTCTTCCGAATGTGGTGATGATCAGAGGGTGCGGTTCGGTACCCAATTGTTGAGGGACACTGCACTCATCTGGTGGAATATCATCCAATCCACTCTATCTCCTGAAGTGTTGGCCCAGTTGTCTTGGGCCGAGTTCAAGAAGAAGCTGCTGGAAGAATTTTGCAATGAGAGAACAATGGACCGAATTGAGAAAGAGTTTCGGTCCTTGGTGAAGGGAAGCCTGACGGTGAGGGAGTACACCCGTCAGTTTATGGAGAAGCTTGGTCGGGTGGGGCACGCTGCCCCAACAGAGAAAGATAAGATGAAGGCCTATCTGAATGGCCTACCTGCGGACATGCAATCGATGGTCCATAATTCCAAAGCTTCTAACCTCCGAGAGATGGTGGAGGAAGCTCAATTCATGGAAGAGATGTTCGCGAAAAGCAAATCTGAGAATTCTGTGATAGTGTCTGATAAGAGAAAGTGGGAGAGCAGTTCAGTACCTCCCAAGAGGACCCGACCTTTTGTTGGGAACCGCAATTTCGGTAGTTATCAGGAAGCAAGGTGGTGCCCAAGGTGTCGAACCAAGCATCACGGTAACTGTTACAACAATTCTCAAACTTTCTTCAAGTGTGGGAAGCCTGGTCATACTGTCAAAGATTGCCCGGTCAGGGGGATCATCTGTTTTGAGTGCAAGACACCGGGACACTCGAGGAAGGATTGCTCGAAGCTCGTGTCGGGTAGCGCGCCAGCAAGGAAGGAGAACCCTCCTAAGGTTCAGAGTCGAGCTTTTCAGATGACGGCTGAAGAGGCTAGAGCATCAGCTGATGTGGTATCGGGTACTTTTCTTATAAACTATGTACCTGCTCGTATTTTGTTCGATACGGGTGCTAGTTTCTCTTTCGTATCTGAATTGTTCCGTCAGAAAATTGCTATGCCCACTACTAGTCTTGAGGATGCATTAGTGGTAGAAATAGCCGATGGTAGTCAAGTTCTGATCCACGAGGTTCTGAGGCAGTGTACTCTTGGTATCGAAGGGAAAGAATTTTCGATCGATCTATTACCGATGTTAATCGGGGGTTTTGATGTGGTAATCGGTATGGATTGGTTGTCAGACAATCAGGTCGAGTTCGTGTGCTCCGAGAAGATGATTCGACTTCCCAACCTCTCTGGTGAGGTCGTGGTCATCTATGGTGAAAAGAGGAAGGGTGAAGTGGCAATTATCACAATGGCAAGAGCACGCAAGTGTCTAATAAAGGGATGTTCGTCTTTCCTAGCCTATGTGATCGATGCTAAGTTAGAGAAATCAAAGCTGGAAGATGTGAAGATCGTGCGTGAGTTTCCAGATATCTTTCCGGACGACTTGCCCGGGTTGCCACCCGATCGTCAGGTAGAGTTTCGGATTGATCTTGTGCCTGGCGCTGCACCGATCGCTAAAGCACCTTATCGTTTAGCGCCATCGGAGATGCAAGAGATGGTAGCACAACTCCAGGAGCTAATTGAGAAGGGATTCATAAGACCGAGTTCGTCACCTTGGGGAGCTCCGGTCTTATTTGTCAAGAAGAAGGATGGCACAATGAGAATGTGCATTGACTATCGTGAGTTGAACAAAGCTACAGTGAAGAACAGGTATCCGCTTCCGAGAATAGACGATTTGTTCGATCAACTTCAAGGAGCGGGTTGTTTCTCCAAAATCGACTTACGATCCGGTTATCACCAAGTGAAGGTAAGAGAAGAAGATGTTCCGAAGACGGCTTTCAGAACGCGTTACGGCCATTACGAGTTCCTTGTAATGCCTTTTGGCCTGACGAACGCACCAGCAGTGTTTATGGACTTGATGAATAGAGTGTGCCGACCTTTCCTCGACAAGTCGGTCATTGTATTCATTGATGACATACTAGTATACTCCAAGAGTGAGTCGGAACACGAACAACATCTACGTGAGGTTCTGAAAGTATTGAGAAGAGAAAGATTGTACGCCAAGTTTTCCAAGTGCGACTTTTGGCTTAAAGAAGTACAATTTCTGGGGCACGTAGTCACTCGAGAAGGAGTGAAAGTAGATCCCTCCAAGATTGAAGCTATGATGAATTGGGAGCCTCCTAAGAGTCCGTCCGAGATCCGAAGTTTCTTGGGTCTGGCAGGATACTACAGGAGATTCATTCAAGACTTTTCCAAGATCGCTTCTTCCTTGACAGTTCTGACTCGGAAGAATGTGAAGTTCGAATGGACCGAAACCCAAGAGAAAGCGTTCCGGATCCTTCAAAAGAAGTTGTGTGAAGCTCCGATCTTGACACTATCTGAAGGGTCGGAAGATTTCGTGGTTTACAGCGACGCTTCAAAGATGGGATTGGGTTGTGTGTTGATGCAACGAGGCAAGGTGATCGCCTATGCCTCGAGACAGCTTAAGATACACGAGCAGAATTATCCAACTCATGATCTGGAGTTAGCAGCGGTGGTGTTCGCCTTGAAGCTTTGGCGACATTACCTTTACGGCACGAAATGTACTCTGTATACGGATCACAAGAGCCTGAAGTATGTCTTTGATCAGAAAGAGCTGAATATGAGGCAAAGGAGGTGGCTTGAGTTGCTGAAAGATTACGACTGTGAATTGCTTTACCATCCAGGTAAGGCGAATGTGGTGGCCGATGCGCTAAGTCGGAAGGACTATAGCAGAAACATTCGAGCTACCCATTCGAGAATCGAACTAGTATCTAGCCTTGTTGAGAAGATCAAGGCATCACAGGTGGAAGCACTGTTAGAAGAGAATCTCAAAGAAGAAGTCATGACCAAACAGCGTTTACTCTTGACGGAAGATAGCCGTGGAGTGAAACTGTTCAGCGGTCGTGTGTGGGTGCCCAAGATTGGGGGTAACCGTGAGCTATTACTAGAAGATGCACACAAGTCCAAGTATACAATACATCCGGGAAGCACAAAGATGTACAGGGACTTGAAGTTGCATTATTGGTGGCCGGTAATGAAGCTTGATGTGGCACGTTACGTTGAGCGTTGTGTGACGTGTTCGCAAGTTAAGGCCGAACATCAGAGACCGTACAGGAGTCTTCAGTCTTTAGAGATTCCCGAATGGAAATGGGAGCATATCACCATGGACTTCGTGACGAAGTTGCCTAAAACTCTTCGAGGTCACGATACCATTTGGGTAATAGTTGACAGATTGACGAAGAGCGCTCATTTCTTGGCTATGCGCGAGACTCTACCGATGGATAAGCTAGCAAAGATTTATATTGATGAGGTGGTCTCGAGGCACGGCATACCGTTGTCGATCGTGTCGGATCGCGACAGTCGGTTCACTTCGAACTTTTGGGATGGATTTCAGAAAGAGCTTGGTACTCGAGTGAAGTTGAGTACGGCTTACCAACTGCAAACCGACGGGCAGAGCGAACGGACGATCCAAACTTTGGAAGACATGTTGAGGTCTTGTGTCATCGATTTCGGGGGAGGTTGGGACTCTCACCTGCCTTTGGTAGAATTTGCCTACAACAACAGCTACCACTCGAGTATCGGCATGGCACCCTTTGAGGCTTTGTATGGGCGAAAGTGTCGGACACCCGTGTGTTGGCTTGAAGCGGGAGAAAAGTAGTTTGCCGGACCTGAAATCGTGCAAGAGACTGCCGATAAGGTCAAGTGCATTCGTGAAAGAATGAAAGCGGCTCAAGATCGTCAGAAGAGTTATGCCGATAAGAAGAGGCGACCGATGGAATTCCAAGTGGGCGACCGCGTTATGCTTAAAGTGTCGCCGTGGAAAGGTATTATACGGTTCGAAAAGCGTGGGAAGCTGAGTCCCCGTTTCCTCGGACCTTTCAAAGTGCTTAAACGGGTGGGTTTGCAAGCCTACCAATTGGAACTGCCACCGGAGTTGAGCAGAATACACAACACGTTTCATGTTTGCTACCTCCGGAAATGTTTGGCGGTGGAAGACAACGTCATTCCCCTTTCAGAGTTAAGGGTTGATGAAGGAAACCGTTGTGTGGAAGAACCCGACGCCATCTTAGAGAGAAAGTCTAAGAAGTTGCGTCATAAAGAAGTCATTTTGGTCAGGGTGCAGTGGAAGCATCACCGGGGAGCAAATGTGACGTGGGAAGCCGAGGAGGATATGAAGCGAAGATATCCTCACCTTTTTGAGTAGTTGGGATTTCGGGGACGAAATCATTCCCAAGTTTGGGAGGATTGTAACACCCCGAATTTTCGTTTGGTTTTGCGAGGTTGTTAAAGAAGAAAAGAGGAGAATGGTTCTGTCTACAGGGCGCACGGGTCGTGCGCCATCCTTCAGGAAATGCGCACGGGTCGTGCGCATGAAGCAGTGCGCAAGTCAGTAGAGAACGCACGGGCCGTGCGCCCTTCCCTTTGGAAAACGCACGGGTCATGCGCTGTGTTGGGAGTTGTGCAAAACCTTGCTGAAATATCTCATTTGGGTGAGATTTTCTAAAAATCTCAGATTCTTTTCTCGCTCTCTCTTCTTTTCTCTCTTTTCTCTTTCGATCTTCAAGTGTTCGTTTGGTTGCTAGTTTTCGGTATTCCTAGCGAGGGGTCGGTGTTTTAAGCTTCACCTCTACGTCGTGGTCATTATCTGGTTTTCCGAGTTTTATTCTGAAAACCTACCGGTGAGTTCCTACTATCATTTTACAAACTTTATACATGTCAAAACTCTTATTTGCGAAATCTGAAGTATTTCTACGGTATGATTTTATGATCTCTACATTTCGTTATAAATGAAGTTTTTGGTGAATCTCGGGGTTCCCGGTCAGTTTTGACCAAAATGACGGGTTCCGCCCTATTGAAGTAAAATGATGTTTTACTTGCACATTACGTGATTATGTAAAAAGGATGTTTATGAACTCATTTTAATGATTTTCATTCTTACCAGAAGTTAAACTGGAAGTAGCATTTTGTTTATAAAATGTACTTGTAACCATATGTTTATTTATGGTTGGTCACATATGTTGTTGTGACGAGTCCGTACCATTGCTAGTGGATCCCTAGGTTTTGGAGTAGATTGTTTTGTTGGGAGACTATATTCCCCAAATTGTAGCTATGGGTCACATGTTCCATGATGAGTTTATGGTACGGTTATGTGAGGCCGGTTACTAGCCATGGTTCATGGTGACCCTAGTGAAGGAGTATACACTGGTTTCCCTTGGGAGCGCGATCTCACCTCGTAGCACGGACTCTGGGTTCATTGCTGAGGACTCTAAGTGTTTAGCTCGTAACTCGGTTTGTTGGCCTAACTTTGTGTTTCGTCACTCTCCTTGGTAAAATGGTCCTTTTATTACTGTTTAAGAGTTTTGGACCGAAGAGGCCCGGTTGTGGCGAAATGTTATCTTTACGAACTAAACCTTTATGAAAATATTTCTTTATGATAACTGATGTTTATATCTTTTGAGCTTTATAAACTGTATGTTCTCACCAGGCTTTATAGTCTGACACTTTTTCTCAAATGACATGTATAACAGGTTTCCATTAGCGGTGGGTGCCGGGGTTTTGGAGAGACGAGTTTTGAGTCTCGAGGTTTTTGGAGATAATTTAGTATTGATGTTGGGCATTGTTAAGTCCCATTCTTTTGATGCAATCCCTGTATAGAATTGTAAAGTCTTAAGGACTGATCCCATTTATGGGAAGTTAATGGATTTATCTTTGTCAATTGTCAGGTTTTAAATGTTTTATTTTACTCTGATTTTTGAGGTGTTACAGAGAGGGAGTTGGGGCTAGGGTTTTTGACGATTGATGAAGGGAAACCACATAAATTGACCCAAATTTTAAACTGGGTGGTGACGATCGGGTCATGGCGTGTGTCCGACCAGAAAAGGACCTGCGTGCTTTTAAAAAAGTTTACGAGATTGGCATTTTTAGCCCCTAAAATTCTACTTATTATATTTATGCCACGGTTTTAATATATAGTGACCATAATTTTTTGGTCACTAACCTTTCTAACTTAGTGACCACAATTTCTTGGTCACTAGCCTTTCCAACTTAGTGACCACTATTCTTTCGGTCACTAATTCTTCTAACTCACTACAATTAATCTAATTATTGAACACCATTTAGTGACCATTATTTTTTGGTTACTAATACTTTCAAATTAGTGATCACTATTTTTTGGTCACTAACACATTCAATTTAGTAACCACCATCTTTTTGTCACTAACTCTTCCAACTATATGATTAATGAATATCACTTAGTGACTACCTTTTGGTGGTCACTAACAATTTCAATTTAATGACCACATTTTTTTGGTCACTAACTCATGCCAACTTAATACAATCCTACAACTAATGGATCTAACTTAGCGACCACTACTTTTTGGTTACTAACACGTTTAATTTTATGATCGTATTTTTTAGTTAATAACCTATCCAACTCAATACAATCCTACAACTAATGAATCTCACTTAGTGGCCACTATTTTTTGGTTACTAATACATTCAATTTAGTGACCACCATTTTTTGTCACTAACATTCTTAAGTGGCATCAACTAGTTAGTGACCACTATTTTTGGTTATTAATCATTTCATATTAGTAACTACTTATTTTTGGTCACTTAAACTTCTAACTTAGTGACCATCATTTTTTTGTCACTAAATTTTTCAACTCAGTGGCCATTATTTTGGTCACAAAACACATGAATTTATAACATTAATGACGAAAAACATAGTCGTCACGAATTTAGTCATTAAAATAGATCGATATGAAAAATATATTTTTTTTGCATGACTTAGTGACCAAATTGATTTTTTGTCACTGAATTTCATATTAGTGACCAAAAATTAATGATCACCTATGTCATCGTCACTAACGTCACAGTTAGTGACCAAAATACAAGTCGTTACTAAAATTTTGTTCACTAAGTAAGTTTTTTCTTGTAGTAGCGGTTTGAACGGTTTTGAAAATTATATAATATATTAGACTTGACCCATGCGGTTTTAAAGCTTGTATTCCGTCCTTGGGTGCATGGCATGTAAACATGACCAAAGCCGGGTGAATCATCTTGAGCTTGATAGGTTATATGCCCAGAAGAAATTAAAGCAATTAACAAAAAAAACCTTTAACATTAAATATTATATGGGCCACACGTTAATACTTGGTGTGATTTGAATGGTTCCCTAGTCATTCTAAGGAGCAAACATCAAACTAAATACAAAAAAGGACATGAAATGAATTCTAGCTGGCTAGCTGCATTATTTTTAAAAGGTACACATTGAATGATTCCTTGGCCCTAGCTCGATAGCCATCCTCTTTTCTTGACCCCATGCTATAATATATTGTTGGGAAATTGACCCACATAGTTGTTTTTAGGGTGTTGTCATATGTACTCTAACCATATTTTACAATTTTGCTTTGTTTTTATAACCTCCGGTTCATTTTTATTTATTTTTAATTATAGTTATAATTTTGGTCCCTGGACTCTTTTTATTGATTTACTTTATAACTTTTGGTTTTATATTTTACATTTTTATTATATTAACACATATAAGCGTATATTAACTAATATACGTTTAAAAAGTAATTTTTAATTTTAACAAGTTACATCATTATAATCGTCTTGTCAATATCTTCGAAATGAGTCCAATATTGAATATTTTTTAATTTAATTGTTATAAGAAGAAAAATACATTTTACAAAATCCAAAATTGATTTTTAAAAACTAATCTGCTATATTGACAAAAGTTTTTTGAGTTGGTTTGAGTTACTTATAGAATTCTAGACATGACACACACACACACACACACACACACACATATATATATATATATATATATTGTGATCATGATATGCAAAGGTTTAAAGAAATATTCATCAATCAATTAGAAAAGTGATTTTCAGCGACGGGCCTTTAGCGACAAAGTGTTACAACAAGAGGCTATTGTGACAACATGTCGTCTCTATAAGTTGTTTCTGACGATAAATTGACTTTTAGCGACGACAAAAGTCGTTGCTAAAACACCTATTTCTTGTGGTATTTTAGTCAATATAAATATAATTTATTCAATTTAAATATAATTTATTTAATAATTTTAATACTAAATAATATATCATAATTTATTTATAAGTTTAGTTCTAATTTACCGACGGATTACCGACGGCCATAAGGAAATCCATCGGTAATCCGTCGGTAATTTTATTTAATAATTTATATATAATTATTTAATTTAAAAAATTACCGACGGATGATTTCCGTCGATAATCCGTCGGAAATTTTTCGATCTTTCTAAAACAAAAAAGCGGGATTAAACCCTAGTTCTATAAACTTTCAGACGAATCTCCCTCTCGTCTCACTCTCCCTCTCCGACGATCTCCCTCTCGTCTCCCTCTATCTCGTCTCACTCTCACTCTGTCGATCTCCCTCACCAACGATCTCCCTCTCGTCTCACTCTCACTCTCGGCGATGATCTCCCTCTCGACGAAGACCTCCCTCTCGGCGACAACCTCCCTCTTGGCAACGACCACCTCTCAGCGACGACCACCTATATGTTTAGGTATTTCTTATTCTTCTTTTTTTTTAAAGAGTAAACTATGATTTTCATCCATGTGTATTAATTACGAATCTCTGTGTGTGTGCTTATGAATAAATAAACGAATATGTGTGTGCGTGTGTGTGATTTTCATTCATATTTGTTAAGGGGTTGTTTGGTTGCGGACGCTGTACCGGATCTATTAGTAGCGTTATGCATTGGGACCGCATGGTAATTTATCATCCACTAGACTAAATGTATATTATTGATAAATATATATATGTATATATATATATATATGATTTTGTTACCTAGTAACAATTTAAGTTGTCTATTGTAGAGAGATGCATGGGGTCGTGAGCCTACTAGCGATGAGGTTTGGGAGGCTACACACTGCACCAATAGGAAGCTTGTTCCGGGTGCGACTGGTCCGCCCACGGATCATCCGATCTATGTTTACCCAAAGGCGGCTCGTATGGCGGTAAGTTCAATTATGTATGTCTAGATTTTGGTTTGTTTGTTTTATAAGATAGATAGAAATTATAGCAAACTTAGTTTGGTTTGCCATTGTTGGGCAGACGATAGGATTGTTTTGATAAAAGCAGCTCATGGATATATATGTTCAAATTACAGTTGAAACGCTGCTGAAATTTCTATAGGTTAGTTGACTTGACAATGTCTAATTTGGTAAACTGTAGGATAACTACCATCGGATTAGGGAGGAGGAGTACCCGGACTTACCTCCTGACACTGTACCTCCCAATGACGACGAGTTGTGGGAGCGCAGTGTCGGAAGAAGACGTAAATGTCGTATTTTTGGATGGGGGACCAGTCGGGATCCCTATTATACTATGACCGTTAATTCAGGTGCCAGTTCGAGCGGGAGCTCGCGCGACCGTCGCGATGAGGAGGTATGCTTGTCAAATGCTGTTTAACATTGCTAATTATTTGTTTGTTAAATGTTGTCTAACATTGTTATATATATGTTTGTCAAATGTTGAATTTATGTTGGATGAGCTGAGACAGAGGGTAGAGAGAGAGAAAGCAGAGAGGGTCCAGATGCAGGAGCGACTACAGAGAGAGAAAACAGAGAGGATTCGGATGTAGGAGCGAATAGAGAGAGATGCAGGAGCGACTTGAGCAGTGGAGGCGTTCATGAGAAAGTTTCAAGATCACCCCTTTCCCCCCTCCGTAGGATTACGTTTTGTATTTATAGATATTAAATTAAGATTTTGTACAGTTTAAAACTTAATATTAAATAAAAATTGGCAGGTTTTATACAAGTTATAAACTGACATTTTTTAATTTTAATTATTAAAAAATTATATTACCGACGGATAATCGGTCGGTAAATGATTTTTAATTTAATTTTTATTTATTAATTATCAGTAGGAATTCCGTCGCTAAGCCCGTTGGAAATGATCCATCGGTGATAATCCGCCGATAATCCGTCGGAAAATTGTGTACGTTGGTGATCCGTCGGAAATTAACCACGCCGTCGGTGATCCGTCGGGAAAATAAGTCGCCAGTGATCCGTCGGTGATCCGTCGGTAATATGAAGGCCGACCACTGAAATACCGAGGACATTTTACCGACGGATCACCGACGGATTTGACTTTTACCGACGGATTTGACCGTCGGTGATAAGCATCTTTTTTGTAGTGTTATAATAATAATAATAATAAATAAATAAATAAAAATTTTAGGTGAACTGAAATTGAATAAGTTGGTTGGAATTTACCTAAGGGGGGTCAACAAATATGAAATTAACCAATGAACATAGATGATTGGTTAGAACTTACAAGAAAGGACGCCAACCATCATGAAAACTTGATTTTCTGACAAATAACGTCTTTCCAGATGAACCTTTGTGTACAACTTTACATACATTTATGTTTATTGGTAAGGTTTTAAATGAGAAACTTCTTTATTTTACAACAAGAACAACTTTTTACTATAATCAATAATAGTTCTTCGAATATGATACATATTATGTGATATTAAATTAAAGATGTGGATGACCTTTTGTGTAACCTAGGTTGCAGGCCAAGTCACCTGCACACTACTAGCACCCTTATATGTATTATCACATATGATAAGGTGTTTCTTGATGTGATATCATTACTAGAGAAAGAGGTACCGGTGATGGAAAATCCCGTCACTAATTAGTGACGGATTAGCGATGTAATATATTTAAAAAATAAATGAAAAAAATCCACGTGTCCGTCGCTAGTCCTTCGCTAATTAGTGACGGATTAGCGATTGACACTTACAAATGAACAAAAGAATTAGGTATATTTGTACAGACTAAGTAAACAAACAAAATGAATAAAGAATGAGAAAGAAAATAAATATATACAAAGATATAGAAGGCAGAAGCCATAATTGTTTGAACTTGAGTGGTTGGTTGTTCCCCCTCAATTCATACTCCCCCTCAACTATAGTTTGGAGGTTTTGATCACACAGTCCATCGCAAAATTAGTTTCAACAGAGTTTAAGCTTGAGTGGTAGGTTTGCTCCCCCTCAACTCGTACTCCCCCTCAACTAATTCATGGTGTTGGAAAGTAAGAAGTCAGAAAGTTTTCGAGATCCTCCGAACCTGCTCCTAGAAGGGCAGATTCATCCTTGGATCGTGCAGAGGCATCAAAACTGAGAATCCCGGGTGATAGGTTGTGACGTGAAGAAGGGGCACTTGAATTGGGGAGAAGTCCAAGTCATCCTTATCAACCAAGGAAAAGGTTGATGAGGAAATAATAGGGGTCCCCGATTGTACGACCAAAGCCTTTTGAGAGGCAGTGGAAGAAGGTGGCTTTGGTTTAGCAGAGTCCCCGGGCCTAGATGGGAAAATTTTAACAGCCTCCGATTTTTGAGAATCGATGACTGGTTTAGATGGTTTGGCCTCAAAAGGTTTCCTAAGCCTCTTTAGGGGAAACTTAGGAGGGGAAGAAGAGTTCCTCCGCTTTTGAGAGTGGTAGGAGACGAGGGCAGCTACTGAAGGCTTTTTCGATGGCATAGTCTCAGAAGCGGGTGCGGAGGTATCAGTGGCTTTGGTTTTTTTCATTTTTGGCCATCGATTTCACTCAGGTAGGGGAATCAGGGATCACTGAAGTGAGTGATACGGAGGGAGCCACCAATTTGGAGAAGGATGGTTCCTTAGTATATCTCCCTACTACAGATTAGGAGAGTTTATGAAAGAAATCATACCAGGGGCTGAGAGCTCGATTGGTGGAGAGGGAGTCATTGTTCAAAGTGGTCTTCATGACTTTCTAAGTGTTGGTCGGAGAGTCATCACCAAATCAATTAGAGACCCAACAAATTTTTATCCACCTATTTGATGATGATACCAACACATAGAAAAAAAATGGTACAAACACTCAAAAAAATTACAAGACACGAAGAACTCATAACTTCAGTGGCCTTTTTTATGGGCTCTTTTCTTTCTTTTTTATTTTTTTTGTTTTTTTACGGGAAAGAAAAAAAAGGGGAAGAGAGAATTGGGAGAAAAAAGGAAGAAATTTCGGGTAAAAATTTCGGATAGAAACCGGGGTGAAATGTTGGGAATTTATAGTGGGAGGGATACGAGAATTTGAAAAAGTAGGAGTGAGGAAGAAGCTAATAGAGGTAATGAGGGTGAGAGAGAGAAAAGATTTGATATGATGGATTAGGAAAGAGTTTCTAGAAAAATGGGAAGGAGAAAGATTTTGAAAAAATTGGAAAGGGAGTAGGGTAGGAAGTGGAGAAGAAAAGGACAAAAAGAAATAAAGGGGGTGGGGGTGGGGTGGGAGGGGTGATCAGCCGAAAAAAGAATTTGAGAGGGGGAGGGCGTGGGTTTCGGCTTAGGGGGGTTTCGGTGGTAGTGAGGTTCGGCTTGGGGTGATGGCCGAAGTAGGAAAGGGGAAGTGAGGGAAGTGCGGTGGTGTGGGAAGGGAGGCCTAAGTGGGATGTTTGGGGGTGTTGGAGCCGAAAGGAAGGAGGGGGGTTGGTGGGCAAGGGGCCGAAAAGGGTGTAGGGGGAGGGTGTTTGGGAGCCGAAGGGTAGAAGAGGGAAAGGGGGTGTTTCGGTGGCAAGGAAGTCGAGAGAGAAAGTGAGGAGAGAAAGAGGGTGAGAGCCGAGAGTTAGGAGGGTGTAAGGAGAGTGTTGTGGGTGTGAGTTGGCTTAGGGGTTAGGTAGAAAAATAAAAAAAAATGAAAAAAATGAAAAATATCTTCGGCTGCAAAAAATAAAATGATTTTTTTTTGAAAAGTTCTTCGGCTATAGCCGATTTTTTTTTGAAAAAAAAAGTATATTTTTTTAAAAAAGAAAAGGGGTTTCTTGATGATGTCAGCGGGATGACATCATCAAGATGATGCCATAAAAAAATTCAAAATATTTTTTTTCTTATTTTTTTTTGAATTCGGCTGGAAAATGAAGTCGAAAAAAAAATCATTTTTTTTTTAAAAACTCAACTGGAAAAAGGAGTCGAAAAAAATTTTCCATTTTTTTTTAAATTTCGGTTGGAAGATGAAGCCCACAAAAAATTCAAATTTTTTTAATTTAGCTGGAAAATGAAGACGAAAGTTTTTTTTTTTAAATTCGGCTGGAAAATGTAGCCGAAAAAAATAATTTTTTTAAATTTCGGTTGGAAAAGGGAGCCGGAATTTTTTTTTCAAATTTTTTAAAATTTCGGCTGGAAAAGGAAGCCGAAAAAATTTCAATTTTTTTAAATTCGATTGGAAAAGGAAGTCGAAAAGATTTTTTTTAAATTCGGCTGGAACATGAAGCCGAAAAGAATCAATTTTTTATTTATTTAAATCGGCTGGAAAGGGGAGCCGAAAAAAAATTTCATTTAAAAAAAAGGTTGTCATTGGAGTTTTCATAGAGAGCAATTTTCAAAAACAAAAAAATTAGGAGATCACGAAATTATTTGATTTATAAAGATCATTTCAGAAATTTATTTTTTACTTGTACACACAAAAAAATTTTAAGCTCTCCCATCATGCTCATCTCATATCAAATTAATGAGAGAGGCAAACTCCCGACAAAGATATTCAACGATGGCACCAAAGATGATGTCATTCACATGGATTTGAACAATAATGATATTACCTGTTGTCTTCTTGAAGAACAAGATGTTGTCGACTTTACCTTGAGAGTACTTGTCTTCTAGCAGAAAATTGGACAAAGTATCATACCAGGCTTGGGGAGCCAGTTTGTAGCCATATAGAGCTTTTTCCAATTTATACACATAGTCAGGATGTGAAGGATCTTCAAACCTATGTGGTTGTTTCACATAGACTTCTTCAGGAAAAAGAGATGGCAGATCGACAGGTTTAGGTGAAGAAAGAATGTCTGGTTGAGAAGGTGGGATAATTTGTGGTGAATTTTGAGGTTGAGAGGAAGATGGGAATGATGAAGCGAGGAGAAGTGATATGATGAGAAATGGGATCGGCTGGTGTGAACATTTTGATGAGATGTATCTGAGGAGAAAGGAACATATGTATTTGAGCTAGATGAAGGATTTTGAGAATCTTCACCAACACCATGAGTAGATACATTTTCCCCAAAGATGGTAGACCCGACAAGGCATTGAAGAGAGAGAATGTCCTAAGAAGATTCCTTCATAAGATTTGTTGATACTCAAACATCTGTAATCACAGAGAAATTATTTCTTTGTTACCCATTTGGAAATGGGTCCTTTTTAGTTAGAAGAAGATGGAGAATCCTTGGAAGTATTTCTGTCAATTCTTTCCACAAGGAGAATCCTTAGCAAGATGGAAGGTGTCACCACAGTTATAACATTTTCTATAGATAAAAACCTTTTTGGAGCTTTGATCAGCTTCCTTGTGATGACTGGTCACATTGACTTTTATGGATTTTGAAGATAGAGAAGAATCAAGAGGTTTGGGACCAAAGATACCTTTGTTAGAGTTAGCTGAAGGAATAGAAGTGGGTATCTTGGGATTTGGCTTTTTCAACATCACAGATCTGGGAATGGGAAGAGAGGAGGATTTCTTAGAATCTTTCTTGGGATATTTTCTTTTGTAAGGAAGATGGACAACCGATTTTCCTTTTTCAGAAGAAGAGAATTTATTTGAAGATGGTTGAGATTCTCTGGTTTGAATCTTAGAGGGTTTGGGTTTAGAAGAAGAAACCTCATTAATTTTCAAGGATGTCATAGACTCAAGAATAGGTTTAGGAGGGTCATTTGAGCCTTGGGCTTCCTCACTTTTATGAGATGAACCAATGCCTTTGGCTTTAATGAACATCCCAAACTTTAGATTTTCAGAGAGATTAGAAGAGTCCAAGGGTTGAGAGTTGTCAGAGTTCTCTTCAGAAGAATCATATAATGTAGGAAGAGAGAAAGAAACATGGGTGTCAGAAGGAGGGTCAAGGTTAGTAGTTCCAAAGCCTAGTCCAGACTTGTCATCACAAAGCATTTGATCTTGGAAATTTTTTTCTAAATTTTTGGAAGAACTTGTCACCTTTTCACAATTTCTTGCTTCTTTTTAAACATTTTAAGAAGTTTATTTTTCTCTTTGTCAAGAGTGAAATTTATGGTTTTCAAATCTTCAAACTCAGCCTTGATTTTGTCAAAATGTTTCAGTTGAGAAAGACAAATATGAAGTTGAGAGGAGAAAGATTTTATCTGAGCATTTGCCTTTTTTTTTTTTTGCATATTTGGCTTCATAGAAGTCAATAGTCAAAGAGTCAAAGGCCTCAATCTTTTCAGCATCTGAGAGAGAGAAAAATGGATGTACCTAGGTAGATGAGGTAGAGCACTCAGCAAACACAAGGGCCATAGAGAAGGATTGAGCTTCACTGTCATCAACATCATTTATTTTAGCCATGAAGCAAATATTGGTCATTTCTTTGTCACTTTCAGAAGTGGGTTCATCTACCCAATCATGGGTTTCAGTCATTTGACCTTTTCCCTTTTTGAGCAAGGTTTCATTTCTCTTCTTCTCTCTTATATTTTGCCTTGTATTTCTCAACATGGTCAGAGTTTGAGGAGACAGACATATTAGGCTTTTGGAAATAAGGTTGGTAGGATTCAGACTTGGTTTTGACAGACCGAGAGGAGATACGACTAGAGGAGGATAGTCTGGGTTTATCAGATGGCCTACTTCTGCACTCAGAATCAAAGTGTCATTTCCTCCCACATTCGTAACATTTCTCATTTGATTTATCAGAGGAAGTGGTTTTTGAAAAAGTAGAAGAGGATTTTCTTGAAAATATAGATTTTCCAGAAAAGAATCGAGGTTTAGCTTTAGAAAAACCTGCTAGCATGGCAACACCATCTGACAACTGAGTAACGGAGGTTTCCTCCCCTTCATCATCAACCTCACTAAGATAGGCTTCTGAAGGATCATTAGGTCCTCTTGGTCAGACTCGGAGGGATAGGTGATTCTTGGAACACACACATAAATGTTGGAAGAATCACTGACAAGAGCTAGAGAGGAGCTTTTTATGTATTTTATGATTAACTTCCTTAGCAGATTAGTCTGCTCATAATTGAAGATAGTGCCATACAAAGCAGTAAGTGACATAGAGTTAAGATCCTTGGTAGACTTGATGCAAGTACAAATATTTTCCCAAAACTCGGGAAGACAGTCCATGAACTTGCACAAGACTTCCTCGTTATCATAGATGCGACCCACAAGTTTTAGATCGTTAAGAAGACTGTTAAAACGGTTGTAGTAGTCTGAGAGAGATTCATCCTTTTCATGCGAAAATACTTCATACTTTCTTACAAGAGAAACCTTTCTACTCTTTTTCACTTCAGACGTACCTTCATAGAGAACACACAGAGTGTACCACATTACTTTTGCAGTAGAAAAGTTAACAAGAGAATGGTAGACCTTGTTGGGTCATCTGAAGATTTGAAGATGACCTCCTGATCCTCCATCTTATATCATCCTACTTAGAATATGTTTAAGGTTCTTTTAGCAGCTTGGTTTCTATACAAATGTTCGGTGAAGTCGAAGATCAGCCGAAGAAGACAAAGTAGGAGTACATCTCTCAAAGCGGATTGAAGATAGTCTCCTAAGCCTAAAGCCAAGCATGCCTAAGTGATCAACACCATCAGCCAGGATGGTGTCAATCACACATCTTCGGGAAAATCCGAAGACCTCACATCTTCGGGAAAATCCGAAGACCTCACATCTTCGGGAAAATCCGAAGATCTCTCAAGCCTTCGGCAGCCGATGACCTCTCCCTAGAAGCTGAAGATGTTCTCATATCTTCAGGAGCCGAAGATGCTTGAAGATTTCCTTCTAACACATTATACTTATCTGACAAAGTATATTGTGATATCTTGCATTGACGTGGACCTCATCTGGAGATCAGATAAAGTAAGTTTTGTCTACTACACCATGTTAAGGAAAGGTCTCTACCATCCTTCTGCAGGTCAACACTTCAAGCCAAAACACCTCAAGACAAAAGGTACATCCTGTACCTTGTACCTTGCTGAAGACATGTGTCCATCCTTGCTGAAGACCTGTGCCCATCCTTGCTGAAGACCTGTGTCCATCCTTTGCTCAACAGGTGTCCCTTGCATTTAATGCATGAGGCACTATAAATATGGAGGATGGTTCAACATGCAAGACAACCAGCTCTCTACCTTCAAGTTCTCTAAGTGCCTGGCAATTTTCTCTCTACGAAGATCTTATTGTTTTCTAAGTGTTTTACAATTGTTCTTCATTCTCTATGTGTAAGATTGTTTGAACATATCTCATATGTTCTCTTCCGCAACAATCAAAGTTTTCTATGTGTAATTCTTGATTTCAAATCAATAAGAATTAAATTAAGTGAAAAACTGTGTGTATTGTATTCAACCCCCCCTTCTACAATACTTTGCTTATTTACTTACTGCTATTTGGGACCAACAAGTGGTATCAGAGCGGTTTAGTTTAATTCAATAAACTAGATCCGTAATGGCAGCCTCTTCTTCTTCTTCTTCTTTAAACAATGCTTCTTCTCAAAACACCACTGCTGTTTCATACGACAATGGCTCTATAGCCAAACCACCAAAGTTTAACCCCAATAACTTCTTCTTGTGGAAAAGTCGTATGATACTCTTCTTAGAAGGAGTTGACAACAGATATCCTACTATCTTACATGAAGGTCCTTTTCTTCCTAGGGTTTGGGACCGGTACAACGCCAAAAAGGCAGACAAGGGAAATGCTGATGAGGACTCTTCTGAGGAAGAAAGAACTCCAGCAAATGGGAGATACATTGTAAAGGATCCCAGCAAATATAATGATGAAGACAGACGTCTTATAGCTCTTGATACTAAAGTCAGAGCCATCATTGCCCTTTCCCTGCCTGATGAGGTCTATCACTCCCTTGTTAACCTTTCTACCGCTAAAGAAATGTGGTCCACTCTGTGTGTTCTTTATGAAGGTACGTCTGAGGTGAAAAAGAGTAGAAAGATTGCTCTCGTTAGAAAGTATGAACTATTTTCGTATGAAGAGGGGGAATCTCTCTCAGACTACTACAACCGCTTTAACGACCTTCTCAATGATCTAAAACTTGTGGGTCGCATTTATGATAATGAGGAAGTCTTGTGCAAGTTCATGGACTGTCTTCCTGAGTTTTGGGAAAACATTTGTACTTGCATCAAGTCTACCAAGGATCTTGACTATATGCCACTCACTGCTCTTTATGGCACTCTCTTCAACCATGAGCAGACTAAACTGCTTAGGAAGTCTATCACAAAAGACATTAAAATCTCTTCTCTAGCTCTTGTCAGTGATTCTTCCAAAAATACTGTGTGTATTCCTCGAATCACCTATCCCTCCGATTCTGACCATGATAGTCAAGAGGACCCTAATGATCCTTCAGAAGCCTATCTTAGTGAGGCTGATGATGAAGGTGAGGAAAACTCCAGTAACCCTCATTTCTCTTCTAGAAAATCTAAGTTCTCAAGAAAATCATCTTCAACTTTTTCTAAAACCACTCCCTTTGACAAATCAAATGAGGAATGTTACAGGTGTGGGAGGAAGGGACACTTTGCTTCTGAATGCAGAAGCAAGTACTCTGATAAATCTCGACTGCCCTCCTCTAATCGTACATCCTCTAGGTTTGTCAGAACCAAGTCTGATTCTTACCAACCTTCTTTCCAAAAGACAAATATGTCTGTCTCCTCAAAGTCTGACCGGGCTGAGAAATACAAGGCAAAATATAAGAGAGAGAAGGAGAGAAATGAAACCTTGCTCAAAAAGGGAAAATGTCAAATGACTGAAACCCATGATTGGGCAGATGAACCAACTTCCGAAAGTGACAAGGAAATGGCCAATCTCTGCTTTATGGCTAAAATAGATGATGCTGATGATGGTGAAACCTCTTCCACCTCCATGGCTCTTGTGTCTGCTGAGTGTTCCACATCATCTTCTCAGGTACATCCATTTTTCTCTCTCTCTGATGCTGAGAAAATTGAAGCCTTTGACTCTTTGACCATTGACTTCTATGAAGCCAAGGATGCAAAGAAAAAGGCAAATGCTCAGATAAAATCTCTTTCTTCTCAGCTACAAATCTGTCTTTCTCAGTTAAAACACTTTGACAGAATCAAGGCTGAGCTTGAAGATTTGAAAACCATAAATTTTACTCTTGCTAAAGAGAAAAATAACATTCTTAAAAGGTTTAAAAAGGAGCAAGAAATTGTGAAAAGGTGGACAAGTTCCTCCAAAAACTTAGAAAGGATTTTTCAGGATCAAATAACTTGTGATGACAAGTCTGGACTAGGCTTTGGAAAATCTGACCTTGAACCTCCATCTGACTCTCATGCTCCTTTCTCTCTTCCCTCATTCTATGAATCTTTTGAAGAGAACTATGACAACTCCAAACCTTTGGACTCTTCTGACCCCTCTAAAGATCTCAAGTTTGGAATGTTCATCAAAGCTAAGAGCATTGATTCACCTAATGAGAGTGAGGAAGCCCAAGACTCAAATAACCATTCTAAACCCATTGTTGAGTCTATGTCTTCCTTAAAAATAAATGAGGGCTCCTCTTCTAAACCCAAACTCTCTAAGATTCCAACCAGAGATCCTCAACCTTCTTCAAGGAAATTTTCTTCTTCTGAAAAAGGAAAATCAGTCGTTACCGATATTCCTCCCAAAAGGAAACTTCCCAAGAAAAACTCAAAGAAACCATATTCTCTTCATATCCCTAGACCTCTGATGTTGAAAGAGCTTCATTCCAAGACACCTTCTTCTATTCCTCCAGCTGACTCTCGCAAAGGTATCTTGGGTCCTAAGCCTCTTGACTATCCTCTAACCTCTAAGGCCATGAAAGTCAATATGACCAGTCATCACAAGGAAGGTGATCAAAGCTCCAAAAAGGTTTTTATCTATAGAAAGTGTTATATCTGTGGTAATACCTTTCACCTTGCTAAGGATTGTCCTATGGAAAGATTTGATAAAAATGCTTCCAAGGATTCTTCCTCTTCTTCTAACTCAAAAGGACCCATTTCCAAATGGGTACCAAAGAAATGATTTCTCTGTGATTGCAGGTGTTTGAGCATTAACAAATCTTATGAAGGAATGTTAGTAGGATATTCTTTCTCTTCAAAGTCCTACTTGGTCTACCATCTTCAGAGGAAATGGATCTACTTATATGAAGTTTGATGATCTTAAGTCATCATCTCTTCATGTGATGATGATGGTGGATTTCATCAGGTGTTGGTGAAAATTCTCAAAATCCTTCATCTGACTCAAAACCATATGTTCCTTTCTCCTCAGTCACATCTCATCAAAACCGTGACCTACCGTTCTTCTCATCTCTAATCCCTGGTCTTCAGATAATCATCTCTGAAGATCAAGATCCCTCTTATCCTAGTCTTTTCCATTTTTCATCACATCACCTCTCCTTCCTCCATCATCCATATTTGATATCTCATTCTCGTCTCAACCTCAAACTTCACCACAAATCATCCCACTTTCTCAACCATACATTCCTTCTTTACCTATTCCTGTCGATCATCCATCTCTCTCTCTCAAAGATGTTCCATCCAACTCTCACCTACAACATTCCTTTATTCCTCATCTTCAAAAAAAAAAAAAAAAATTTGCTACCGATTTTACTGTTCATCGGCTACCGACCAAAAAAAAAAAAATTTATTTTTTCGGATACTGTTCATCGGCTACCGACCAAAAAAAAAATTTATTTTTTTCGGATACTGTTCATCGGCTACCGACCAAAAAAAAAAAAATTCGGTGGCTAGAATCCTTGTTTTGAATTTTTTTTAAACTTCAGTTTTGGTCTCTCTCTCTCCCCACCCCTAGCCGAACACCTCTCCCCTCTCCTCCCCACTTCGGCTACCAACTCCCTCCCCTCCCTTCCCTTTCGGTTTTCCCTCTCTCTCTCCACACCCCCTTAGCCGAACCCTCCCACCCCCACATTCCCCTAGCCGAAAACCACCCTTCCCTCCTCTTACCCTCTAGCCGAAACACACCATCCCCTCTCCTCTTTCTTCTCCTAGCCGACGCCCCCACCTACCCCATCGGCGGCCGACCACCACCCCATCGGCGGCCGACCAACTACTCCCTCCCCCCATTTTTTTTGCCTCACTACCCAACCACTCCAATTTTTTGTTTTGTCCTTTCTCCCTTCCACACTTTTTCTCAAATCTTTTCTTTCTCCTTTCCACACTCTTTCTCCCATCCTTTTCCCTCTTACCAAGACTTCCCCCTTCTCCCCATCCCATCTCTTCTTCTTTTTCTTACACCTCCTACCATCTCTCCCTTTCCTCTCCAAATCTCACCTTTTCCTTCCATAATATTTTCCACTCTTCTCTTCTTTCCCCAATTACTAGATCTCCTCCATCACTCAATTACCTCCTACATACCTTCCTCCCATCTCTTCTCCTCCTTATTAACCATCCTCATTTTTTTTCACTTCCAATCTCACCATGACTACCTACCTTTTTCTACCCCCCCTTCTCTTTTTCTTTTCTTTTAATTTCTTGTTAAAAAAAAAAACAGAAAAGAGCTCCCACAAAAAAAAAAAAAAAAAAATGGGCCACTGAATTTCTGAGTTCTTCGTGTCTTGTATTTTTCTTGGTGTTTGTACCATTTCTTTTCTATGTGTTGGGGTCATCATCAAATAGGGGGAGAAAAATTGTTGGCTCTCTAGTTGATTTGGTGATGACTCTTCGACCAACACTTAGAAAGTCATGAAGACCCTTTGAACAATGTCTCTCTACACCGATCGCCCTCTACTGCCAGGTATGTTCTCCTTCATAAACTCTCCCGATCTACAATGGGGTGATACTAAGGACACTCCGGTGTCCAAAGGTCCCTCAACTGTAGTGGACCCTTCTTCCCCCTCCTTAGTGACGCCGGCTAGCAATAAATCCTCAACCGCTACTGGCACCGCCGCACTTGCCCAAATGGCCATACCACCGAAAGAACCTTCGGCGGTTATCCAGGTCACACCCCATACCTCAAAGCGGCGGCACTCTACCTCTTCCCCTCCCTCTCCTCTCAAGAGGTTGAGGAAGGTTTCAAGGGCCAAGCCACCTACTCCACCTACCGATTCTCTACAATCAGCAGGTGTTGAAATTCTCCCATCTAGGCCCGGGGACTCTGCTAAACCCAAAGTCATCTACTTTGTATCTTCTCAAAAGGATACAATTGTAAAATCGGGGACCCCTATTATTCCCTCATCAACCTTTTCCTTGGTTGATAAGGATGACTTGGACTCCTTCCCTATCCAAGGTGCCTCTTCTCCACCTCACAGCCTATCACCCAGGATTCTCAGTCCTGATGCTTCTGCACGATCCAAGGATGAATCTGCCCTTCCAGGAGCAGGTTCGGAGGATCCCGAAAATCTTCTAACTTCTTTCTTCCTGAACACCATGAATTAGTTGAAGGGGAGTATGAGTTGAGGGGGAGCAACTTACCACTCAAGCTTAAACTCTGCTTTTGCAAAGGACTATGTGATCAAAGCCACCTGACATTAGTTGAGGGGGAGTATGAATTGAGGGGGAGCAACCAACCACTCAAGTTCAAACAATCCCGGCTACTATCTTCTATATCTTTGTATATATTTTTTCTTTCTCATTCTTTATTCTTTATATTCATTTATTCGTATGTATAGCTATACTTTTTCATTCTCTTGTAAATGTCAAATATATACCAAAAAAAAAAAAAGTCTATGTGAAAAGAACCCAAAAAGAGTAAAGATGGGTCAAAATGAATTTATTCAGTACACTATTTGTTCTATTCTTTAGTATGGATGTCATCATCAAATAGGGGGAGATTGTTGGGTCATCTGAAGATTTGAAGATGACCTCCTGATCCTCCATCTTATATCATCCTACTTAGAATATGTTTAAGGTTCTTTTAGCAGCTTGGTTTCTATACAAATGTTCGGTGAAGTCGAAGATCAGCCGAAGAAGACAAAGTAGGAGTACATCTCTCAAAGCGGATTGAAGATAGTCTCCTAAGCCTAAAGCCAAGCATGCCTAAGTGATCAACACCATCAGCCAGGATGGTGTCAATCACACATCTTCGGGAAAATCCGAAGACCTCACATCTTCGGGAAAATCCGAAGACCTCACATCTTCGGGAAAATCCGAAGATCTCTCAAGCCTTCGGCAGCCGATGACCTCTCCCTAGAAGCTGAAGATGTTCTCATATCTTCAGGAGCCGAAGATGCTTGAAGATTTCCTTCTAACACATTATACTTATCTGACAAAGTATATTGTGATATCTTGCATTGACGTGGACCTCATCTGGAGATCAGATAAAGTAAGTTTTGTCTACTACACCATGTTAAGGAAAGGTCTCTACCATCCTTCTGCAGGTCAACACTTCAAGCCAAAACACCTCAAGACAAAAGGTACATCCTGTACCTTGTACCTTGCTGAAGACCTGTGTCCATCCTTGCTGAAGACCTGTGCCCATCCTTGCTGAAGACCTGTGTCCATCCTTTGCTCAACAGGTGTCCCTTGCATTTAATGCATGAGGCACTATAAATATGGAGGATGGTTCAACATGCAAGACAACCAGCTCTCTACCTTCAAGTTCTCTAAGTGCCTGGCAATTTTCTCTCTACGAAGATCTTATTGTTTTCTAAGTGTTTTACAATTGTTCTTCATTCTCTATGTGTAAGATTGTTTGAACATATCTCATATGTTCTCTTCCGCAACAATCAAAGTTTTCTATGTGTAATTCTTGATTTCAAATCAATAAGAATTAAATTAAGTGAAAAACTGTGTGTATTGTATTCAACCCCCCCCCCCTTCTACAATACTTTGCTTATTTACTTACTGCTATTTGGGACCAACAGACCTCATCAGGAAGAGAAAGGGAAATGATGGCTCTGACTTTAGTATCAATAGCTATAAGACGTTTGTCTTCATCATTATATTTTTTGGGATCCTTTACAGTGTATCTCCCATTTGTTGGAGTTCTTTCTTCCTCAGAAGAGTCCTCATCAGCATTTCCCTTATCTACCTTTTTGGCATTGTACCAGTCCCAAACTCTAGGAATAAAAGGACCTTCATGTAAGATAATAGGATATATGTTGTCAACTTTTTCTAAGAAGAGTATCATACGACTTTTCCACAGGAAGAAGTTATTGGGGTTGAACTTTGATGGTTTGGCTATAGAGCAATTGTCGTATGATACAGTAGTAGTGTTTTGAGAAGAACAATTTTTCAAAGAAGATGAAGAGGATGCCATTGCAGATCTAGTTTATTGATTTAAACTGATCTGCTCTGATACCACTAGTTGGTCTCAGTTAGCAGTAAGTAAACAAGAAAAGTATTGTAGGAGGGGGGGATTGAATACAATACTCACAATTTTTCACTTAATTTAATTCTTATTGATTTGAAATCAAGAATTACACATAGAAAACTTTGATTGTTGCAGAAGAGAACAAATGGAATATGTTCAAACAATCTTACACAAAGAAAATCGCTACTGGAAAATTGCTAATTTCCGACCAAGATTACCGATGGATCACCGACGGAATTGAAAACTTTGCGACGGATAGACTATTCGTCGGTAATCCGTCGGTAAATGTATAAATTACCGACGGATATTAAATTATTTTATTTTATTTTAAATCCGTCGGTAATTTATATAATTTAATAAATATTTATTTTTTTCTGACGTCCGTCGGTAATCGGTAATTACCGACGGATTACCGACAGCCTTTAAGAATCCGTCGGTAAATTTAATAATTTAATAAATATTTATTTTTTCTGTGATCATGTGTGTGTATGTACACCATGTATAGTATGTATGCATATCATGTACATGTATAGTACATACGTGATCATGTATGTATATACAAGTACGTATGTAATCATGTATAGTATGTATGTGATCATGTATATATGTACATGTACATATGTGTTCATGTATGTATGTGATCATGTTTGTATATACATATGTACGTATGTGATCATGAATGTATGTACACCATGTATAGTATGTATGTACATCATGTACATGTATAGTACATATGTGATCATGTATGTATGTACATGTACATATGTGTTCATGTATGTATATACACATGTATGTATGTGATCATGAATGTATGTACACCATGTATAGTATGTATGTGATCATGTATGTAATATGTATGTATGTACATATGTGATCATGTATGTATCATTAAAGCCCAACTAGGAACGTTAAAGCTCAACTGATCCATTAAAGTCAACCGGGTCCATTAAAAGCCCATCTGGGTACGTTAAAGCCTAAATGGATCCAATAAAAACCCAACTGGGAACGTTAAAGCCCTACTGAATCCATTAACTAGATATATTAAACCCAACTGGATCCATTAAAGCCCAACTGTGTATGTTAAAGCCCAACTGGATTCATTAAAGCCCAACTGTGTACGTTAAAGCCTAATTGGATACGTTAAAGCCCAACTGGTAACGTTAAAGCCCAACTAAATCCATTAAAGCCCAACCGGATTCGTTTAAAGCCCAATTGGGTACGTTAAAGCCTAACTGGATCCATTAAAAGCAACTGGGTATATTAAAGCCCAACTTGATTCATTAAAGCCCAACTGTGTACGTTAAAGCCCAATTGGATACGTTAAAGCCCAACCGGGAACGTTAAAGCCCCACTGAATCCATTAAAGCCCAACTGGTAACGTTAAAGCCCAACTAAATCCATTAAAGCCCAACCGGATTCGTTTAAAGCCCAACTGGGTACGTTAAAGCCTAACTGGATCCATTAAAAGCAACTGGGTATATTAAAGCCCAACTGTGTACGTTAAAGCCCAATTGGATACGTTAAAGCCCAATTGGGAACGTTAAAGCCCCACTGAATCCATTAAAGCCCCACTGAATCCATTAAAGCCCAACTGGTAACGTTAAAGCCCAACTAAATCCATTAAAGCCCAACCAGATCCATTAAAGCCCAACCGGATTCGTTTAAAGCCCAACTGGGTACGTTAAAGCCTAACTGATCACATTTGGTCCCTGATCTAACCGGATTCGTTTAAAGCCCAGTTACTTCAGGGGTATTTTAGTCAATTTAAATACAATTTGATAAATTAATTAATAATTTTAAATATATTTGATAAATTAATTAATTAATAATTTATTTATTAATTTTAATATTAAATAATATATTAATTAATAATTTATTTAATAATTTTAATTTTAAATATAATTTTAATTTAAAAGTAATTTATTTAATAAAAAACAATTATCCGTCTGTAATCACCGACGAATAAAATCCGCCGGTATATACCGACGGAATTTCCGTCGGTGAATTTCCGAAAATTCTTAAAAAAAAATAGCGGGCTTAAAGCCCTAATCTATCGATTTCAGTCTCCCTCTCTCAGTCTCTCGTCTCCCTCTCCCAGTCTCTTGTCTCTCCCTCTCGTCTCCCTCTCAATCTCGATCTCTCGCTCACTCTCAATCTCGATCTGTCCCTCTCACTCTCGCTCTCAGTTTCACTCTCGACCGGTGTCGACCTCCACACCGGCGTCGACCTCCACATCGGTGTCGACCTCCACACCGGCGACGACGACCTCCACAACCTCCCTCGTCTCCCTCGTCTTCTCTCGTTTCTAACCTCGATCAGGTATGATTTTTTAAAGAGTAAACTATGATTTTCATCGATGTTGGTTTATTGTTTATAACTATTTTCGATCAAAAGGCTATGATGTTGAGTTTGTTTACATCTAAGTAGGAATCTCTGTGTTTGTATGTGTGCAAATGGTTTATTGATAAGTTTATAAATATGGATCAAATATGTGATTATTGATAAGTTTATAACTCAATGAACAAATATGGATCAAATGTATGTGATTATTGATAAGTTTATAAGTATGGAAAGAAAATCTCTGTGTGTGTATGTGTCCAAATGGTTTATTGTTTATAACTCAATTGGTGTGTTTATAGGGCTATGACTACACGTCAAAATGAACAAAGTGTATGTATGTATGTATGTATGTATGTATGTATGTATGTATGTATGTATGTATGTATGTATGTATGTATGTATGTATGTATGTATGTATGTATGTATGTATGTATGTATGTATGTATGTATGTATGTATGTATGTATGTATGTATTGTAGATTGAAATTGATATGAGCATATTGTATATTCAAATTGACATGAGTTGTTTTAGCTTATGAAAACGCCATTTTTCGTTTGATAAACTTGTGATAATGTTTTTGTATGAGTTTAGCTTATGATTTGGTTTTTGTGAAAATGTTTTGGTATGATTTGGTTTGATAAACTTGTGATATTAATTAGTTGGGTTGTCATTTATTGGACAAACATTAGGTTGATAAATAGAGACATTTGGTATGATTTAGGATTTGATTATACTTGATTTTATTTATTTATTTAGTTGGGTTGCCAATTGTTGGGCAAACATTACGTTGATATATGGAAATATTCATTTTATAGCCGTTATGCCGCCGAAATTTTAAAAAACATATGTTTGACTTTCCAATAATCAAACCATTACATTTAGAGTTTTAGAGTCATCCAAAACTCCTCTAAACCTATGGTTTGACTTTCAAGAAGGCAAACCATTACATGTAGTTTTCAATAGACTTCTAACTTCGTTGACACCTACGGTTTGACTTTTAAATAGTCAAACCATTACACATAGGGTTTTAAAGTCATCCAAAGCTCATCTAAACCTACGGTGTGACTTTTCAATAGTCAAACCATTACACCACCTCTATCTTGATTATGTCGATTAACTACTTATTTCTTTGTTGTAGTGGTTGAATATGTCGACAGATAGAGGATGGATGTATAGAAAGAACGACAGTCGGGGGTTTCTTAGCGTCGACTATATTGTTGCAATGGACAGTTTTTTGGACTATGCATATGCCGATGAAAGGACTGTTGAAAGGAAACCTACACGTGATGGGATAGTGCTTCGTATTAGATGCCCTTGTAAGAAGTGTCAAAACTTACGCTATAAAGAAAGGACTGACGTGAGGCTGCATTTGATGAAGCACGGTTTCATGCATGATTACACCACATGGTGGGCACATGGTGAAACTTATTACCATAATCAAGGGCATCAAGACGTGGGCCAATCTTCTACTCCGGTAGTAGATCATAATGAAGTTATGTTGAAATGGTGAACGATCACATGATACATGATGCCATGATGGCATGACATGGGAAGAAGAAACCCCTAATCCTTCTGCCCAAGGATTTTATGACATGTTACAAGCTGCTGACGAGCCACTATGGGACGGGTGTCCAAATTACTCGAAATTAGGAGCTGCAACGAGATTGTTGAATTGGAAGGCAGAATGTAATGTACCCGAGACGACTTATAACCGCAATGTTGCTATAATTAAAGAGATGTTACCCGAGGGTGATAAACTACCCGGTAACTTCTATGAGACGAAAAAGAGTTTGAAAAAGCTTGCTCTGCCAAAACAAAAGATCGACACTTGCAAAAGCTATTTTATAAGGATGATTCTGAGTTGACCCACTACCGAGTGTGCAATGAATATCGTTTCAAGAACGTCTTTAAGAATCTCTTTAACACTGTCATGGACACATCAAAAACGAAAGACAATATAAAAGCAAGGAGGGATGTAGAGATTTATTGCAACCGACCGCAGTTGCACATTGCTACGTCAGGCAATAAAGTAGTGAAGCCGAAGTCGTCGTACACTTTGACAAAACAACAAGTAAAACAAGTATGTGAATGGTTGAAGAGACTGAAGTTTCCGGACGGGTATGCTTCGAATATTGGGGGTTGTGTAAACATGGTAGATTACAACTTTTATAGCTTCAAGAGTCATGATTGTCATGTGTTTATGCAACGATTGCTTCCTATTGCGTTACGAGAGATGATACCGACTCCCATATAGGATGCGATAATGGAGTTATGCACATTCTTTCGTGTAATCTGCTCAAGGGTGTTACACTTAGAAGACTTGATTCCATTGCAAACAAGTATCGTTCAAACAATTTCTAAGTTGGAAAAAGTCTTCCCGCCCGGATTCTTTGATTCTTTGGAACACTTAGTGATACATTTGACACGAGAAGCCATAAATAGTGGGTCGGTCCAATATAGGTGGATGTATCTTTATGAGAGGTAAATGAACTTTGCCATTCAAATAATTTTCATTCAAATACTTACCCATTTATTTTCTAACACGTATTTCAATTGTTGTTTAGGAAACTTGGGTCGTTGAAGAGGACTGTTAGAAACAAAGCAAGGGTGGAGGGGTCTATCGTTGAGTCTTATCTAGTAAATGAACTCTCCACCTATTGCTCCCTGTATTTTGATCCACAGATAGAAACTCGACATAATCGCGAGTCAAGAAACTTTGCCCCAGATATTCCTAGTTCTTCAGGAATAGACGATCGCTTGAGCATATTCAAGGTTCCATCTAGTAGATTATTCAAGAAGGGGGGGGGGAAGACCATCTTGACTCAAGTCGAGATTCACAAGATCCACACATATATGTTGTTGAATTGTGAAGAAGTTCGACCTTTTCAATGGACCTTCGATGAGTGGATACGACAAAGAGAACCTCATCTTGATGCAGTTGCACGGGATAAAGCTCGGGATGAAAGGTTTTCTACTTGGTTCGAACAACACGTGAGTACAAACATATGAAATTTACGTATGTAATCTTACACATATGTAATTTATTTTTTATTTGTGGTTTTATAGGTCATGCTCGGATCAGGAGATTTCTCCGACCATTTAAAATCCCTAGCACGTGGACCAGGCCGATATGCTTGGTCGCATAAGGGATATTTTGTCAGTGGTTACAAGTTTCATACGGTTACACATGCTGCTGGGCGTGTCACACATAATAGTGGCGTATGTGTCAGAGGATCTTGTTATGACGACTCCGAGTTTGACTATTACGGATTGTTGGACGACGTGTTAGAGGTGGAGTATTACGGTGTGGGCTATTGTGTTGTAGTTTTATTCAAGTGTACATGGTTTGATAGTCCAGATGGAGTTAGAGTCGACCCTAAACATGGGTTGGTTGATATCAAATACAAGTCTAGACTCAGAGGTGAGGATTATTACGTCCTAGCATCATAAACGGAACAAGTGTATTACACACCCTATCCTTCAGGAAGTAAGGATTTAAAGGACTGGTGGGCAGTTGTGAAGACCAAAGCCCATGGAATATATGAAGTTGCAGAAAGGGCTATCGATGTGTTGGATGATGATAACGTGGATGGAGAACCGTTCTTTCAAACCAACGAACGGGTAACTCATAATACAAACAATTGGGTAAATGAGGACCTCGATTCCGTCCCTCTTGTCACTGGGGAGCTCAACGTAGTCGCCACAAATGACGAAGCAAGCGAGGAAGATGCATCAGATCACGAAGCTAGCGACGAGGAAGAAGAATTTGAAGATATGGATGATGATGAAGATAACGAAGACGAACTTATGTTATCTGATCACTCGTTTGATTACTAGTGTGTCTTTCTTATTTAGACATTTTTCGTGTTAAACATTCTCTATTTTGCTGTTCTTATGTAGACATTTTTGGGTCTTATAATTTATGTACACTTATATCATTTTGTGTTAACCATTCTCTATGATCTAGATGTCGGGACACCCTTCTAGGGGTAGTAGCGGTAGTAGGGGTAATACGGGTAGGGGCAGTAGCAGCTCCGCCGGGCGTGGTGACCCCCACGCCGATGAGTTCACCGATGACGGACTAGATCAGATCCAGTCCGATGACAGAGCAGCGGGCTCGAGGGTTAGAGGCCCGAATGTGGCATTACAGACGCCCCAGCCGAGTCAACGACCGCCACTTTTGTTGTCTGAAGCGGGCGGGTAAGTAGATATGATATATTATTTATTCTAGTACATAATAAATCGATCCTAATGTTTTTTATGTTGTATATTTTACAATTGTGAAGGTTTAAGGACAAGTCGGCAGTCCGGAGGGCCATTGTCGTCTTTAAGTTCATGTTCGATGGTCCTTGGGCTCATTTTAGGGATGTCCCTAATGAGCACTATCCACTGTTGCTGGATCGATTTCGGGTAGGTATTTTACTCTATTTAACTTATTGAGTGGATTTATTTTTACTTAATCCAAACAATGTGTTTGCAGTTGTATTATAGTTGGCCTCCTGAGATAGACGCGGACGTACTAGTTGCATTCCGGCGTCACCTAAATAATAGGTATGCCGATATGATGAGAGATGCACGTGTCTTCGCCGAGGAAAGGGCTTTAGCCATTAATGGTGTCCAGTTCGACGGACGTGACTACAGGATTCTTGCGCCACACCCTCCAGAGTGGATCTGGAGTGAGTTTTGGGTCCAGATGATTGAGCAGGTTTGTTTTGTTTTGAATACTTGTATCTGGTTGTACTAGGATTTATATTGATTTATGTCTTCTTTTTAACAGGTATGGAACATCAACACGTTCCAGCGTGTAGTTGCGGCCAATAAGGCCAATCGGGCCACCGAGTATGAGGGGATGACATCCAGACACTGTACTGGATCTATTAGTATCCCTATGCATCGGGACCACATGGTAATTTATCATACACTAGACTAAATGTATATAATTGATGAATATATGTACTATATACTGCCGAATTTTATTACCTACTAACAATTTAAGTTGTGTATTGTAGAGAGATGCATGGGGCTGTGAGCCTACCAGCGACGAGGTTTGGGAGGCTATACACTGCACCAACAGAAAGCTTGTTCCGGGTGCGACTGGTCCGACCACGGATCCTCCGATCTACGTTTATCCAAAGGCGGCTCATATGATTGTAAGTTCAATTATGCATGACTAGATATTTGTTTGTTTTATATGATAGATAGAAATTATAGCAAACTTAGTTTGGGCTGCCAATTGTTGGGCAGACGATAGGATTGTTTTGATAAAAGAAGGTCATGGATATATATGTTCAAATCACAGTTGAAATGCTGCCGAATTTTCTATAGGTTAGTTGACTTGACAATGTCTAATTTGGTAAACTGTAGGATGCCTACCATCAGGTTAGGGAGGAGGAGTACCCAGACTTACCTCCCGGCACTGTACCCCCCAATGACGCCGAGCTGTGGGAGCATAGTGTCGGAGGACGGCGTAAGGGTCGTCTTTTTGGATGAGGGACCAGTCAGGATCCCTATTATGCTATGACCGGTGATTCAGGTGCCAGTTCGAGCGGGAGCACGCGCGACCGTCGCGATGAGGAGGTATGCTTGTCAAATGCTGTTTAACATTGTTAATCATATGTTTGTTAAATGTTGTCTGACATTGTTCTATATATGTTTGTCAAATGTTGAATTTCAGTTGGAGGAGCTGAGGCAAAGGTTAGAGAGAGAGGAAGCGCAGAGGATCCAGTTGCAGGAGCGACTATAGAGAGAGGAAGCAGAGAGGATCCGGATGCTGGAGTGATTGGATAGAGATGAAGCAGAAAAGAGACAGATGCAGGAACGAATGGCACAGTTTGACGCGTTCATGATCAAATTTAACAATCAACACCCCTTTCCTCCTCCGTAGGATTATGCTTATGTATTTATAGATATTTTGTACACATTAAGGGTTAGTAATATTTAAAAATTGACAGGTTTTATACATGATAAAAATTGGAAAATTTTAATTTTTAATTATTAAAAAAAAAATTAAATTACCGACGACTAATCTCCGTCGGAAATTATTTTTTAATTTAATTTTTATTTAAAAAATATCCGTCGGAAATCCGTCGCTAAATCCGTCAGAAATAATCCGTTGGTGAATAGCCGTCGGTAATCCGTCGCTAAAAGTCGACCGTCGGTGATCCGTCGGAAATAACCACGCCGTCGGTAACTGTCGTAGATCCGTAGGAAAATTAAACTGTCGGTGATCCGTCGGTAATATCCGTCGGTGACCCGTCGGTGATCTGAACGCCGACCACCTTTTTACCGACGGATCACCGACGGATATGGATTTTACCGACGGATCCATCCGTCGGTGATAAAGCCTCTGTTTTGTAGTGAATGAAGAACAATTGAAAAACACTTAGAAAACAATTGAACTTCGTAGAGAGAAAGTTGCCAAACACTTAGAGAGTTTGAAGGCATGTAGAGCTGGTGATATTGCATGTTGAACCATCCTCCATATTTATAGTGCCTCATGCATTTAATGCATGAGACACCTGTTGAGCAAGAGATGGACACAGGTCTTTAACATGGTACAAGATGTACCTTTTGTCTTGAGGTGATTTTGTCTTGATGTGTTGACCTGCAGAGGATGGTGTAGACCTTTCCTCAAAAGAGTGTAGAAGACGAAGCTCACTTTTTCTGATCTCCAGATGAGGTCCACGTCAATGCAAGATATCACAAATATATTTTCTTAGAAAAGTACATTGTGTTTGTGTCGATGATATTTTCCCACCAAAACTTATCAGAGACAAGTTTGGTGAGTAAAGAGACTAGTCAACATAGGTGAGAAATCTTCAGGGCTCCTGAAGATTGAGAAATCTTCGGGCTCCTGAAGATTTGAGAAATCTTTGGGCTCCTGAAGATTTGAGATATCTTCGGGCTTCTGAAGATTGAGAAATCTTCGGGCTCCTGAAGATGTGAGATCGGCACCATCCTGGCCGATGGTGTTGATCAAATAGGCATGATTGGCTTTAGGATGAGAAGTCTATCTTCAATCCGCTTTGAGATATATACTTCTTCTTTGTCTTTTTCGGTTGATCTTCGACTTCACCGAACATTTGAATTGAAACCAAGTTGCTTGTAAGAACCTCAAAATATTCTAAGTATGATGATACAAAATGGAAGATTGGGAGGTCATCTTCAAATCTTCAGATGACCCAACACATGCAATATTAAATCAGAGACAGAGACGTGGATGACATTAGGCGCGACCTAGGTGGCAAGTCAAGTCGTCCGCACACCACCAGGTCCAATCATGTGCATTATCACATGTGATAAAAGTGTTCTCGCGTTCATAAATTGAAGGTGTTCTCGTTTTAACATCCACCTATGTTTGTATATATACATATATAGAGAGAGGTTCAAACAAGAACAGTAACAAAATTACATAATAAGAAAACAACCAAATCACGTGCAAATCACATGTAATTCTACAATAACGAGCAATAGAAGGGTGTGCGAGTGACGTGGCCGCGACCTGAAAATCACGTGAATCACATGTGATTGTTAGATCAAGTACGACAATCATTCGATCAGGTGACCGGATTTCTTGAGAATCGTGTAGCTTCACTTTCCGAATTGGTATTTTGACCCTATGTCTGGGTTGCACGAAATCCAATATGGGATAAGACTCAAGAACACTATCGTTTTTAGGCACAAAAACGAGAGCAAGTTTGCTGGAGAGTATATAAAGATTGTTCAAAATTGTGAGCCTAAAACATAAGTATATATGGTATATATACTAGTCCCATTCGTAAAATAAGAAAATAACTGAAATGTCAATGATGACAAATTATTAGCAATTATGGTCTATTACAACCAATTTAGCTAAAATCATGGGTTGAAAATAAACTGAGTATTAAATGTTCAGTAACTGCAGGTTCAGAGATAGCCAATCTAGAGATAGGCACCAGAGCCTCTGGTCCAGAGATGCCCACCAGAGGCTCTGCAGAGATGGCTACCAATGCCTCTGTAGAGAGCCACCAGAGCCTCTGGCCCTTGGACCCCACAAGAGGCGCTGCCCCTTAACTCCGCAAGGGGACGTGACCCCCTTGACCCTCGCCATTTCGTCATGTCCGGGATCATACTCATCTTATAATAAGTGTACACTCCGTACCACCTAACTAGTATTAGATCACAGTTTGAAACAATTAGCATTCGTGTTATATCTAATTACATTTAAATGGCCGGTGACACTAAAATCACCAACAGTGATTTGACGTTTTCTTATTTACTTATTTTGTTATTGTTATCGTATAAATCTGACTCTCTCTCTCTCTCTATATATATATATATATGGATTATATATATATATATATTCTTAAATTGTTAAGATTCTCACATGAACCTTCCTCTCTCTCTCTCTCTCTCTCTATATATATATATATATATATATATATATATATATAAGGGTAGTTTAATTTACAACTCATGTAAATCTTACAACCTATGCAACCCACATCTTAACCATTGGATTCATGATCGACGGTTACAGTAGATGTGAGCCCAATATTTTCAATTAAATAAAACAAAAAAATAAAAATAAAATAACCGCTTATCATTGATTTAACGGTTAAGATGTGGATCGTATGGGTTATAAGATTTACATGAGTTGCAAATTAACCTTTACTATATATATGGCTTTTGGTTGGAGAATAGATTTTTTTGAGACTTGAGAATGGAATCTTCTTGAAGATGATAAAAACTTATGTAATAAATTCGTATAACTATCTTTCAACCATCACATTAAGATAAACTTTTTGGTTATGATCGATCACCATTACATCATATTGAAAATTATAAACAATCTATTTATTGTATTAATATTAACCTACATACCGTAATTAAATGCTTTCATATTGTTATTATACGAAATTAACTACAACTTCAATTAGCTAGCTATACTCACGTATATACCTACCATAAATATATAGAGGAAAAACAACTATGACTAGGGAATCAAATTTGTACCATGATAAACCAACAAATTCATTACCAATCGTACCAATTAAATTGGTTGGTACTATTTTACCAACTTCACAAATTTGCGGTTGGTATGTGGTATTGAAAATCGTTTACCACAATAATATTGTACTGTACCGACTTATATATATATATATTAATTATTTATTAAATAAAAAATCAGTGAAATAAAATATATTTAATTACTAATGTATTATTTACACATATTTATGCATATGATGATGAGATAACCTGATTGTTTTTAAAAAAGAATTAACTATTTAGTAAATTAACATTTTATTGTGTTACAACTTAAAGTAAAAGATTAGAAGTTTGTAAATTTTGTAAACTTTTGAGATGTTGTACAAAATTGTACCAACATGTAATAACCAAAAAAAATTGGTACTAGTTATGTTGGTACCAATTAGAGTCGGTTGGTATACGGTATAAATTTTTGTGTATCAACTATAATTAGTTGGTAAAAAAAAACATGATACTATACTATGTTCACCCCTAAATATGATGGACCTCAACTTCTTTCGAAAACTAATTAAGGCTTCAAAAGCATATTCGAGAAGGTAAATATCTTGTTTTTTTGTCAATTTTAAAGTGTTGTCTTTGAAAATTTATTGAGCATATTAATTTAATTTTTAATTAAAACGAAGTTAAAAGTTAATGGTCTTGATTTATCGTAAGAAAATGTTAACCCGGAAACTCAAATATTACATTAATATCCAACTAATAATATAAAAATGTGAAGTGGGTGGGTCATCGACTATAGTCTATATATACATCTCAAATAAATATGGAGGATATTTAAGCGAATGAGTGGAGAAAAGCGTGGTTTCGTGTACTCTATCATTATTCACCACTTCACCCTTCCCATTTTACAATTATTTTTCTAGTTTTAGAGATATTACTACAACCATTATATATCTGCATAATCCTCATCCACCATCTCTTACTACTTCTTGCAGAACTTCCTCATCTCTTCCTTCCCCCCCCCCCCCCCCCCCCCCTCTCTCTCTCTCTCTCTCTCTCACACACACACACACACACACACACACAGCGCCACCATGTACACAGAAAACTCTGCATAACAAGGAATATAGAGCACACACCAGGCCAAACGTGAGGCCATATCAATCGCTAGCTACTTGTTATTATACGATGGAGTTTGGTAGCATTGTTGATTTTCTTGAGAACAAAGTCATATTAATCACTGGTGCCACTGGTTTTCTTGCCAAAAGTAAAGTCCATCTCTCTTTTTCTCTGTATGTCTGTGTATATATATACTATATGCATGTATGTATGGATGTATTCGATCAGCAGAGCGGTAACTTCGGTTAATCTGGATTCTTGGGCAGTTCATTAGAATTTAGAGCCTTAAATAGGAAAACCTGACATTAAATGGAATGCATGGGACTCCCACGCTGCATGTGATATGATGAAGTGTCAAGGGTGTTGTTGCTATATATACGGAGTTACTGCAACAAGAATGATTTTACAGAACGTTAAGAATGTCTAAATGTGTTTAACAAAATATGGATGCTTTTATTTAAACACCTATTTATCGGCTAACTAAACACGTATCTATTACTAATAATTACATAATAATTTTTTGTGTTTTTAGATTTATCCAGGGTTTTGTTGTTGTTATCCTTTGAAGGTACAAGATCTAGGAAATTACATATTTTAGCAAACATTTGATGAACACTTGACATCACTTTTTATTTAATTGAATAATAATAATAATAATAATATTTATTTTATTTTTAATTATCTTCTATCTTCTATTTGTTTTGATATACAAGTTAAGTTCATTTATAATTATTTAAAATTTAAAAATTTAACGATAATTTATAAGTTTTTCTCTTCTGAAATGTTACTATCAACATGTTTAAACATTTGATTAATAATTGAATATGTATAAAAACCAAAATTAAAAAAAAGTTGATTTATGTGTATTTTTATTTAAAATATAAAAGATAAATAGTTTTTTATGTTAAAAGCTATTTTCGGGGGAAAAAATTCAGTTTTAGTTTTCAATAATTAAATTAATCAAAAACATTAATGACTAATAACATAACCAACTAAAAGTTAATAAATAAAAATAAAAGATTGTATTATATATATTTTAATAACAAATTTAAATAAAAAGAAATAATAGTTAAAAAAATTTGGGTCATCTTCATCGTTTGGGTCCTTTATAATCCTATATACCAAATTTATATTAAATAATTGTTAAAATAAGAATAGTCACTATAATATTAGTAATAATTATTGTATATGATAATAAAAAAAAAAGGAAGAGAGAAAAAAAAGGCAAAGAATTAATTATCAAAATAATGATAAGATAAAAGAGAGAGGAGAGACAAAAGATAAAATAATTAATGATGTTGTAACAATGGATTAATAGGTAATTAGGTATAGAATATATATATATTTTTAATGTCATTATCAAAAGAGGTAAACATATGTATATATATAACTATATATATATATATATCATCATTTCTAGGATTTCAATGGCATTAAAAATCTCATTCAAACATTAATACATATATTGACAAATTTCTAAATCTAACACAAAGTAGGGTCGTAAAAAGAATATTCCTCTTAGCTTCATATCGATGATCACTATGTTATTCAAAAAGTAGCCCAAGTCTCTTTGTAAGCCTTCCATGTTCGTAGATGTGTATATATGTAAACACAGGATTTTTTTTTATTTTAATATTTATACAAGTGTACGTATAACTGTAGTTTTTGTGGAGAAGATACTTAGAGTTCAACCAAATGTGAAGAAACTCTATCTTCTCATTAGAGCCGCTGATGCAAAGTCAGCCTTGCAACGCTTCAACACCGAGGTACCATTCGTGACTTTATCGCATACTGGCATGCTTCGGTTATTTGATTAATATTTTTCTTGTTATTGTTAATGCTAAACGAAGGCTAATAATCCCATGACATCATTCTTTTTGCGTTAATTATGTATAGGCAGTATCAAAGGACTTGTTTAAGCTCCTGAAAGAGAAACATGGTACAAACCTACAAAACTTTTTGTCGGAAAAAGTTACTCCGGTTGCGGGAGACATCACTTGCGAGGATATGGGAATACAAGAACCTGATTTAAAAGCAGAAATGTGGAGAGATATTGATGTCGTTGTTAATGTAGCTGCCACCACCGACTTTGATGAAAGGTACTGCCAAAGAGTGATCAACCTCTGAATGCTTCATAGATTAGTTCATAAAAAAGATGAATGAATTTGATCTGCTTTTCCAATTATTTAAATTATATTTTGTTATTTGTCTATGAGAACTAAACTGATACTTATATCGTTTGTATTTGTTGCAGATACGACGTTGCCCTAGCTCTTAACACATTTGGAGCAAAAATCGTTTTGAACTTTGCAAAGAAATGTGTCAACATAAAGCTGTTTCTCCATGTGTCCACTGGTTAGCTTCTACATACATTTGATTATTATATATGGATACCAAATTCATAACTTCCAAATTGATCATCTTCGATCATTTAAAAACGAAACAAATTTTTTACACTTAATTTTAACCCGAAAGACAAAAGCTTACGGTTTGCGTACTTTACTAATTAATAATGATTTTGAAAAAATAGGTTAAGATTTCTCTTTGCGTTCGTCTAATGAAAATGATATTTATTCATCAGCCTATGTCTCCGGTGAGAAGCCTGGACTAATGCTTGAAACTCCATACAACTTGGGAGATTCACTCAATGGAACAAGTGGGCTAGACATTGAAGAAGAGAAGAGGATCGTTGAGGATAAGCTGAAAGAGCTCAAATCTGATCATAATGCCGACGATAAGTCGATCAAATTGGCCATGAAAGATTTGGGTATGCAAAGGTATGTAATTGGTATTAGTTTCATCTTGTGCTCTTTTGGCTTTTGCTAATTAATACTTAAATATGATTTCTTTAAACATGTACTCTTAGGTTATGAAATTAAAATTGCAATTACAACACAATTTATTAGTGTCAAACAACTAATTAGGCATCATCAATAATATCTTTTTTTTTAAACGGCAATGCATTAGAAAGCTAGCCAGGAACTAGCGGTACAAAGATCCAAAGCAACATAAAGAAAAGGTTCTCCAAATAGAGACGTCTTTCAAATTCGTCTTATGCCTATACACCATCTATCTAAAAGATCATCAGCAATATCTTAATTCTGCCGGCTTAAAGAAAACTATATTAAATTAAATTTTAATAGTTTTAATCAAATACTATTTTAATGTAATATGATATAATATATATTAACTTTTTATTTAACAAAGTAACTGTTAATATATGTAATCAAATAACAATTATATAGATTATTTTATTTTAGTTTATAAGATATTTCATAGTTTAATAAAACAACTTGAAAAATCTTTAAACGAATAATATTTGCATTTGATTTATTAATTTACTTGTATTAGATCATATATGTTATTTATAATTTTATTAAATTTCTACTTCTATGCACTTGTATATCTGCTTTTTATGATATGTATACATATATATATATATATATATATATATATATTTTTTGAACTTTTGTAACTATATATGCTTAAAATATTTATAAACAATTATTTTTGCAGTTTTTAATATTTGTTAAAATATTAGTAATAATTATTCTTTATTGAGCATATTTATAAATTATAAATAAAAACTATAGAAATGTATTTAATTAACAAATATGTTGTTGTTGAATACTTAAAGTGTAAAACTAGCTAAGGAACCAAATTCGTTTTAATAAATGATTTGCCTAATTCACATCACCAAAAAGTGAAGATATGACTTAGACAATTACCAAATCTAGTTTTTTATTAAAAAAATTATTCTCATAATTTTTAATATAAATATGTGTTACATCATATGGTGTGCCATAAACAATTATAATTAGCAATTTTATTATTAAAATAAAGTAATAACATTTATCATAAATTTTTATAAATTTTGTAAGACGTTGGTAAAAAGTATCACGTAAATAGACAATCTCATAAGTAATCGCTCAACTAGATATTTTTAGAGCATATCCAACAAATTCTAAAAATAAGAAATCAAATTCAAAAATTAAAAAATATATATATTTAGGTCTAACAGTTTTTCCATTTTAGGATTACAACATTAATTATGTTATTAAAATATTTTATATATATAATAAAAAAAATCTCTCAAAAACATTTAATTTTAAAGTTTTTTATTAATGTGAATTTAAATAAAATATTTAGCTTTCATGGTAATCAATTTAAAGGAGTTCTCCAAATTAGATGAATTACGTACTTTCTCCATTTTAAAAATTTTATTGAAGCAAAAAGTTAATCCAAAATCCTTCGAAAATCTCAATTTTAGAGAAACCTAATAAAGATATATTTATGAGCCAACAAGATGTTATATGTGTAATTTGTGTATAGCTTACTATTTTGATTTTTGATGTAGGGCAAATCACCATGGTTGGCCAAATACATATGTTTTTACCAAGGCTTTGGGGGAGATGATTGTGGGGCACTTGAAAGGAGATATACCGGTGGTTATTCTGCGTCCAACCATTATCACTAGTACCTACAAACAACCCTTCCCCGGTTGGGTTGAAGGCATTAGGTAATCATTAACTAAATCTTAGTTTCTTAGTTTCTCTTTTTTTTTCCTTTTCTTTTTTAAAATACATGATCTACTACAAATTAAACAAACAAGCAAACAATACACATACACCCATGTGATCAATGATGAATCTTGATTCTTGAATACTACAACAGAGACAATCTGTTTGTTTGAATATGTGAACTCAAAAAAGAAGGAAATTTGCAGGACCATTGATAGCTTGGCTCTTGGTTATGGCAAAGGTAGGTTAACTTGTTTCGTTGGAGATCCTGAAGCTATATATGACGTGGTGAGTTCAATTCCTTAAAACAATATCTTACATAAATTTTCAAACAACTAATTAATGACGTGGTGAAAAAATTTGGTAGGTACCAGCCGACATGGTGGTGAATGCTATGATCGCAACAATCACCGCTCATGCAAATGAAACATTTTCTGAAACAATTTATCATGTCGGATCTTCAGTATCAAACCCTTTGAAGTTCACCATAATTCAAAAATGTGGCTACCTTTACTTTACTGAGCATCCATGGATTGAGAAGGATGGTAAGCCTGTCATAGTTGGTGAGGTTACAGTGTTGAGTTCAATGTCTAGCTTTCATAGATATATCGCTCTTCATTACTTGCTTCCGCTGCAGGTTTGTCCTCGTTGTTTTCTCTCTAGTCACTTTACTCGCTACAACAAAATCAACTTTATAAGAAGACAATTAAATATGTTCAGACGTCCTAATAGAAAGCAATTTATTAAAACATTTTGACAATTTTGGCGTCCTGTAAATTCAGTTTTGTTGTAGCGTCTCTTATCTACACATTAATAGATTTATCTTTCATTCAACTCTTTAGGTACTTAAATTTATGAATATGGTATTTTGCCAAGCTTTTGCGGGTACATACAAGAATCTTAAAAGAAAGATCAACTTCGTGTTGCGGCTAGTCGACCTTTACAAACCCTACTTGTTCTCAAAAAGCTTGTAAGTATCAATAACTATCAATTGGTTTAAAGAAATTTGATCAACTTAATTAATTTTCACCTGACAAGATTTAATTTGTGAAATGCAGTTATGACGATATGAATACTGAAAAGTTGCGTAGGGCAGTTAGAGCGAGCGGAGAAGAGGAGAATATGTTCTACTTTGATCCAAGGACAATCGATTGGGAAGAATACTTCCAACATATACACCTTCCGGGTGTAGTAAATCGTGAATTTAAATGATGATCTATATAGAGATCGATGATCACAAGAACGAATGAGTACAAATTCATATGTTTACGTTACCGTGATTGTACAACCAATTATTGTGTTTTCCATGTAAATTTCCATGAATTATATTGGCAATATATTGTCATATATTTGTAATCATCAAATAAATAATAAGAAGCTATTAATTACATATCAAAATGCAAACAAACCAAAACAATTACACTAATAAAGGGAGGATTCGAGAGTCAACGGACTCTATCATGAATCAATGTGGAAAAAGCGAATGAGCTCGAGCTGAAAAGAAGCTCGTAATTTGCATCGGAAATTGGAACTCAATCCTGTTAATGTATATGTGTAGAGGGCCCAGGCCCATGTCCATATAAGGCCCAACCCATATAGTCTTTGTATAAATAGTTTGTATTTTATAGTCTAGGTTAAGTTCTCTCATTATTTACTTTACACTCTGTACGTTTTCTCTCAATCAATATATTGAGGTTTCAAACCTTCAGCATATTCATTGTCTCCTTCAATCATATTTATCTTCTAACATGGTATCAGAGCTGTAGGTTTGTTTGCAATCTCACCATTTTCTTTGTTCTATTCATCATCGTTTTCACTATTCATCGATTATATCGCCGCTTTACTGTTCATCGAGGTTACTGTTCATCGGGGTAACTGTCCATCGCCGCTTTACTGTTCATCGAGGTTACTGTTCATCGCCGCTTCACTGTTCATCGCATCACAACCCTAGCCGCCGACCGGAAGAACCCTATCGGTCGAACACCTCCCGGTCGAACCCTATCGGTCGAACATCACCCTACTGGTCGAACATCACCCTACCGGTCGAACATCACCCTACCGGTCGAATCTATTATCGGTCGAACCCTACCGGTCGTTAATACCGGTCATTAATACAGTTTCTCAGTATCTGTTTCTCACTTCCATGGCTGCCAATATCAGTCACTCAAATCCCATCTCGGTTATTTTAAATGGTAGAAACTACATTCTCTGGCATCATCATATGACAATTCTGCTAAAATCCCATGGTCTTTACACATATGTTACTGGTGCATCCAAAGTTCCAGTTCAGGAACCAACTGAGAACGCTGTTGACTTTGCAAAACGCATGAATGAGTGGGACATCAATAATGCTCGTATTCTGGGCTTCATTAATGCATCCACTACTCCTGAGATCAACCAACAGTTTCTTGGTTACCTTACCGCCAAAAGTCTCTGGGATTTTCTCGCCAAACGGTACACGTCATCAGGCCTATCTCATCAGTATCAACTGTGGACCACTTTTCAGAGCAAACGTCAGCTTTCTGATCAATCCATAAACTCTTATATCTCTGAAATGCAGTCTCTCAGAGATCATATAAATCTTGGAGCACCACAGATTTTTTATGACACAGCTCAACAATTCACCGCCTACTTCAACCAGCTACATTTGATTACTATTCTGATGGGTCTTACTGACAAATTTGAGAATGTTCGTATTTCTCTTCTTCATAGGCAGCCATTACCTACTCTTGAAGAAGCAATGTCAGAATTGATAAGTGAAGAAACCCGTCTTCACATGCGATCACCGATGCCCGCTACTGATAGCGTTCTCTACACGTCTCATCCCAAGTCCAAAGGCAAATGGACCAACAACAATCATTCCAAATCAGTGGGAAAGATAAACACATCTGAGTGTGCCTTTTGCCATTCTACTGCTCACCTTCTCCTTGATTGTCCTATCCGTAAGTGCCGAAGGTGTGGTATCACTCATCCGCGTCATTATGAGTCTGACTGCCCGAAGAACTCAAAGCATACTGGTTCTCAGAACCGGGTTCACGCCATTGCTGGGTCTACTATTGCTGATACTGAGGTCTCTCCAGCCTCCTCACCTGACCTAATGGAACTGATGCGTCGCAATCAGGAACTCATGGAGCAAATCATGTCTGGTGCTATGAGTATGAATTCTCTACACTCAGCTGCATCAGGTAACGTATGGCTTTTTGACTCAGGGTGTTGCAATCATATGACCCCTTGCACAATTGGTTTCATTTCTAAGAAACCACTTCAGCAATTTATGTCAGTCAGAACTGCTGACAACACTGGCCTACCGGTATCCTTTAGTGAAAATGTTTCCACTCCTCATATACAATTACCGGGTGTTCTAAATGTTCTAAAACTATCTCTGAGCTTAGCTTCGATTGCGCAACTTCTTGAATCTAATTTGATCATTTTATTTCATTCTTCTGGTTGTGTTGTACAGGATCCAAAGACCAAGCAGATCCTTGGACTCAGCCGTAAAGTTAGACGGATGATTGAAGTAGTCTACCTTCGTCTTCCATTACCCTCTTCAAGTCTTGTTGCTTCCGTTTCCAGCACTTCTTCTTTTGAGTTGTGGCATGCGCGGCTGGGTCACTTATCTCTAGACAGAATAAAATCATTAGCTCATTTAGGGTTGTTAGGAAATTGTGTATCAACTGACAATATTTCTTGTTTATCATGCAAACTTGGCAAACATCATGCTTTACCTTTTGAATTGAATAAATTTAGTTCTACTTCTTCTTTTGATCTTATTCATTCTGATGTATGGGGACCAGCACCACATCCATCCATGGGGGTGCTCGATATTTTGTTATTTTTATTGATGACCATACACGTTTCACATGGATATATCTAATGAAACATCGTTCGGAACTACCCAAAATTTATATTATGTTTGCCAGGATGATTCACACCCAGTTCTCAAAATCCATAAAGATTCTTAGAGCTGACAATGCTATGGAATACAAATAGTCATCTCTTCTCTCCTTTCTTCAATCTCAGGGGACTCTCTCTCAGTACTCCTGTCCCGGCACGTCTCCTCAAAATGGTCGTGCCGAACACAAACACCGTCATATTCTTGATACGGTTCGCACTCTTCTCATCTCTGCTAAATGTCCAGAACGTTTTTGGGGTGAAGCTGCTTTCACAGCAATTTATACTATCAATCGTCACCATACTCCCATCCTTAATAATAAGTCTCCTTATGAGGCTCTTTATGAGGTCACCCCTGCCTATGAACTTCTAAAAGTTTGGGGTAGTGCTTGTTTTGTTCAATTACAATCTCATGAACATACCAAACTTGAACCTCGCTCCAAACTTTGTTGCTTCCTTGGATATGGTATTGAACACAAGGGTTATCGCTGTTGGGATCCTATCTCCCAGCGTCTTCATATATCTCGTCATGTTACCTTCTGGGAACATGTACCTTTTTCTTCTATATCTAAGTTTCGTGCGTCTCCTCACTTGACCACTCTGTTCTTCACTAATGCCTCTGTCTCATTGGACTCACTCCAGTCTGACATCATATCACCTCCACCTGTTGTTCCAACTCCTTATGAGTCTGCCTCTCCTTCAGAGTCTACTACCCCTACACAGCCTGCCTCTACTAGTATTCCTGATCAACATTAATCATCTGCTCCATCCGCACAGCCAACATCTGAGGTGCCTGCTGAGTCTCTGGCTCCTGGAACTTCTCAATCTCATAATGTTAGACGATCAGATCGGGTAAGACAAGTTCCTTCTCATCTCCGTGATTATCATGTTTATGCTACTCTGCTGTCAAATCACGAACCTACTTCCTACAAGGAAGCCGCCTCTAACCCTGATTGGCAGAAAGCTATGGATGAGTAACTTCATGCTCTTGATAAAGCTCAGACATGGGAATTTGTCCATCTTCCACCAGGCAAGTCACCCATTGGCTCTAAATGGGTGTTTAAAATCAAGACAAAATTCGATGGATCTATTGATCGGTACAAAGCTCGTCTTGTGGCCAAGGGCTTCAATCAAGAGTACGGTATTGATTATGAGGAGACATTTGCACCTGTTGCTCGAGTCACCTCTGTTCGCAGTCTCCTAGCCATTGCAACTACCAAACAATGGCCTCTCTTTCATATGTATGTTAAGAATGCCTTCTTGAACGGTGACTTATCTGAGGAAGTCTGTATGACAGCTCCTCCAGGCGTTCGACTTCCACAAGGTCATGTTTGTCGTCTTCGAAAGGCTCTTTATGGACTCAAGCAAGCTCCGCGATCTTGGTTTGAGAAATTCAGTTCCACAGTCACCTCTCTGGGCTTCTCACCCAACAACTATGATTCAGGACTGTTTACTCGGACCACTGAGGCTGGCACAATCTTACTTCTTCTGTATGTAGATGATATGATTATTACTGGCAGTGACTCTACAGGCATAGAAAATCTGAAGTCATCTCTCAACTCTTGTTTTGAGATGAAGGATCTTGGTTCTTTACACTATTTTCTTGGTCTTGAGGTGCTCTCAGATCCATCGGGAATTTATCTTTGTCAAGCCAAATACACCTCAGATCTTTTGTCAAAAGCTGGGATTACTGACAACAAAACGATGTCCATTCTTCTTGAGCACAACCTTCATTTGGCTCCAAATGCTGGACCTCCTCTGCGTGATCCTACTTTATATCGCCAGTTAGTGGGGTCACTTGTCTATCTGACAGTGACTCGACCTGATATTGCCTATGTTGTTCATACTGTCAGTCAGTTCATGTCTGCACCCTGTTCTGATCATTACTCTGTTGTCCTGCGCTTTCTTCGATATTTAAAAGGGACCATGTTTCATGGCCTTCATTTTCCATCTACCTCATCATTGACTTTGCGAGGTTTTTCTGATGCTGATTGGGACAGTGACATGACTGATCGTCGCTCCACTACCGGCTACTGTTTCTTTCTTGGCAACTCTCTTATATCTTGGTGAAGCAACAAACAATCTCTCACAGCTCGATCCAGTACTGAAGCTGAGTATCGAGCACTAGCGGACACGGCTCAAGAACTTGTGTGGTTACGCTGGCTACTCTCTGACATGGGGGCTCCTCAACAATCTCCTACTCCATCAGTGCAATTCAGATTGCTCACAATGATGTCTTCCACGAGCGAACAAAGCATATTGAAATTGACTGTCACTTTGTTCGTCAACTTGTGACTCGTAAGACTATTCAGCTTCTTCCTATTTCAACTCTTGATCAACCGGCCGACATTTTTACTAAAGCTCATCTACCAGGACGGTTTCGTGATCTAGTTTCCAAACTCCATCTGGCTCATTCTTCTCCCGATTGAGTTTGAGGGGGGATGCTAATGTATATGTGTAGAGGGCCCAGGCCCATGTCCATATAAGGCCCAGACCCATATAGTCTTTGTATAAATAGTTTGTATTTTATAGTCTAGGTTAAGCTCTCTCATTATTTACTTTACACTCTGTACGTTTTCTCTCAATCAATATATTGAGGTTTCAAACCTTCAGCATATTCATTGTCTCTTTCAATCATATTCATCTTCTAACACCTTGCACGACTTCTCTCTCAACCGGTGTCGCGTGCAAATTAAGTTGTTCACGTGTTATAACGAGTCCTGCATATATTGCTTTTATTTGTTATTTGATTATATATTTGTTTCCTAATTAATTCATTTAAAATTATTATTTGTTAGTTTTAATTATTATTAATTTATTTGCTTCCAAATTAATTAGATTAGGATTATCAGTATTTGTTTTCTTTTTTATTAGTAAATTTAAATACTTCTTTAGTTGGTAGGTTTAGGATTAGTTGCAGTTTACATTTCATAGCTACCTCTAATTCTCTTTTACTTTTAAATAAGGTTTATTGTTTTCTTCATTTCAGTTGATTATTAATAAATTAAATCTTTTTGAATTTTACCTCTGTTATATACTAGTGTTGGGCCTGTGCATTACACGGGAGGATAATTTTTTTGTTGAAATATTGAACTGAGTTAAAATGAAACGTAATTTCTCTGTTAACGGTTAATGAAATACAATGTGAAAAACGAATGTATTTTTATAAGTGGTTAACTTGCATATATTCTTAATCGTTTGTTGTTATGAGTTTGTACAATAATATTGGTAATAGTTTTGTATTATGTTATTTAAAACTCAAACGACATGTCTCACAACATATCACTATTATTGAAATAATTATAAATTCAAATTCACTCAGTACCACTTGAAAATTTATCTGACTATTGACTTCAAAACCTCATAGTATTAGTCGATAAAAATAAAGATATGTATATATATATCTTATTCCCCTACTTCGAAAAATATGATTGTGGGTTTTGAAAAATATAAACAAATCCTCAGTAAATAAAATAAAATATAAAAAAGTAGTTTTTCAAAGAAACAAAAATATAGTGGAATATCTTTTGTTCAGTTGCAGGTTCCACCATTGACACCCGACCGCTCGTCTTCTTTTTGTACTCGGATGATACATAGAGAAGCTATATATATATTTATAGTGAATGTAGAGAATATTTTAAAATCTTTTATTTTCATTTTCGATTTTACATTTAAATGTAAATATATTAAAAATATGGGAAAATATTTTTATATCTACATCGTTTCTATTTTATTTTCTTTACACTTGGTTAATTTGGAAAGTATTGCGGAATATTTTTATTTTAAAGAATACGATAATTTATTAGTGTATCTCGTTATTTTTTATTTTTAATTCATATCAACCTTCTTTTTTCTCTTTTAATGCTCGTGAAAAAAAAATACGTGTAGATTTTATATTATGCTAATATAAAATACGTGTAGATTTTATAAAATAAAATAGATTTTATATTAGCAAAAAAAATGCGGAAGAAAAAAGAGTTTATATTACATCTCATTATGTAAAAAGATTTTATAAAATAAAATATGGAAAAAGATTTTATAAAATAAAATATGGAAAAATCATTATGAGATGTAATATATAAAAAAATACGGAAGAAAAAAGATTTTATATTACATCTCATTAATATAGATTTAAATGTAAAATCTACATTTAAAATAGATTATGCTAATATAAAATCTATTTTATAAAATCTTTCACCAAAAAAACAAATATTTATATTAATAAATGAGTATCAATTCCACAAATAGATGATTATGTGAAATATTTTGCTTGGAAAGGTTGTACCAAAGTATTAAGAAATTGTAAATTAAGTAATTGACTTTAATTAGTTGTATCTTGTGCTTAAAATGTTGTAATTAAAAGTTTTTTATTTTTTTTTATAATATAGTATAGATAGATGATTATGTGAAATACTTTGCTTGAAAAGGTTGTACCAAAGCATTAAGAAATTGTAAATTAAGTAATTGGTTTTAATTAGTTGTATCTTGTGCTTAAAATGTTGTAATTAAGAGTTTTTATGTCGTTTTTATAATATAGTATAGATATATGATTATGTGAAATACTTTGCTTGGAAAGGTTGTACCAAAGCATTAAGAAATTGTAAATTAAGTAATTGGCTTTAATTAGTTGTATCTTGTGCTTAAAATGTTGTAATTAAGAGTTTTTTATGTCGTTTTTATAATATAGTATAGATAGGGAAAATTTCATAAAAACCCAACAAACTATTCCATTTTGAATGATTAAGTTTTTGAACTAATTTTTAAAATGAAAAAACTATTAAACTTTCTTATTTTGAATGATTAAGTTCATGAACTATTTTTTTGAATGGAAAAACATTAAACTTTCTCATTTTGAATGAAAAACCATTAAATTTTCCCATTTTGAATAATTAAGTCTCTGAACAATTTTTTTTCAATAAATTAAATCATCGAAACTTCTAAAAATTGGTTACTTACATCATTTTAACCTAAAAAACTACCTGTGACCGATTATCTTTCGAGTCTTTCTCTTTTGATAGATAAAAAATAGATCAAAAAGAGGGAGATCAATGACAGGGGCAACAACATGTTAGACGATATGGAGAACAGACAACGTTCGGGAAACGGGGAGTGGTGAGGTGGAGTTATACGATTGTTTGTGAGGGGTTTTAATGGCGTAGAGTTTGAGAACGGTAAAACTGTAAAACTGATTTAGATTTGTTTTTAATTTAAACTTTCATAGTCAGTTCCAGGTACCTTTAAAAAAAGGTAACCAATTTTTAAAAGCTCGATGTTTATTTATTCAAAAAAATGTTTAGGGACTTAATCATTCAAAATGAGAAAGTTTAATGGTTTTTTCATTAAAAAAAATAGTTTAAGGACATATTCATTCAAAATATACTACAAAAATAACTACTTTTGCTGGAGGAAATTGTTGCCGGAAAAAGTCTCAAAAGTCGTCGGTAAAAGCATAAAAACTTTTGCCGTCGGACTTTTCCGTTGGCAAATATTTCCGTGAAAAGTTGGCCGCTATAAGACTTTTTGCCGGCGAACAATAGGGGTCGCCGGTAAAGATGTCTTTGCTGGCAAAGTATTATCGTCGGTAAAAAATAAAGTCGTTGGCAAAAGTGGTTCTCAAGAAAATGTGTAAAATCCTTTCCTCGACGACTATAGACTTTTGCCAACGCCATTTTTCCCGCCGGGAAAAATTTTCTTTGCCTTTTCTTTCAAACATTTACCGGCCCAAAAATCCGCCGGCAAAAGTTTTTCTACTTTTACTTAGAACCTTTTACTGGTGCAAAAACTCGTCAGCAAAAATTTAATTTGACTTTTTTGGTCAAGTTTTTGCCGACAAAAAATCCGCCGGCTAAAGATATTAGAATATTTTTTGTGAGTCTTTTGCTGGTTCAAAAGCAGATGTCAAAAAGTTTGTATTAACCTTGCAGTGAAACTTTTGTCGACACATTAGGGCAAAGTTTTGTCAACAAAAATAAAATAATGTAAACAAATACTTTTATTGAGTTATTTTTATGTTTGATGTCATTATAATTTTGATAACCTAAAACAATTTAAAACACAAACCTACAAATTAATAACAAAACACGTTATATAAATATCTTTTAAATATAAAGCAAACAAGTATATCTTTTAGATATATTTAACAAAAAGTAAAAAAAAGTACTAATCAATATTTGTGCACCATCACTTCCTGGTGGACCGACTTGGATAGTTGATTAGTATTCTCAACATCAGATATAACTAACGGTTGAGGCGGAGGTAGAGGTCGTGTTGAAGACAACGAATGTTGCAACACACCGAATCAAGATATAACGTCTTGAATCTGTCAAAACATTTTTCTTTAGCGGTTTCTTATCTCTCGTATCTTTTGCGTTTCTCATCTCTTGTATTTCTTGCATTTGGATAATTGAAACCTACCATAAAAAAGGTAAACAACAATTTATAATCACCACCAACGGGTTTTTTTATGTTCAAATGTTTTTCTTAACCAAGAGTTTGACACCATCAAGTATTGATGAAAATTTAAACAAACATACTGAAAAAAACAAAAACAAGATAATGTAAAATATGTGTTTGTACAAGACCAATAAGTATTTACCACCGGTGAAGATCGCTTCTTCAATTTTGAAGGGACCAACAAGTATTTTGCATCTTCCATTGGAAGTTACTTTACTCTCATCACCTATAGGCCGAAACCATCAAAACAATAAACAATAATTCCAATACAAGGAATGCAACAAAAGAACAAAACAATGTGCATTGTGCAAGAATGAGTAGAGTACTCGGAGGAAACAAGAATAATATGGCCATCATTAGATTTAGAGTTTTTCGGTTTTGAATCATGAGAAATAGGAAATGGGAAGAAGGAAAATAGAAAATCTATAATATGAGGGGTTTTTTAATCGTGAGATATGGGAAAGAAATAAAAGGAGTTCTTGGATTAATTATTTCAAATTTGAAAAAAAAACATGGGGAAAAAATGGGAGGAGAAAAAGGTGGGAATTTTTTTTAGCGCTCAAAGAAACTTCATTCATCAATTAACAAAATTGAACAAATACAAGAAACACTAAGGCAAACTAGATTCATCCTCAACACAGTCTGGATAGAAACCCGAGTCCCTAGCGATACTATGGGCTACTGTGTTTGCAGACCGTTTCACAAAGAGAACCGAGACATTACAGATATTACGAAGAATGGCCTTGCAATCTTGGATTATAGAGCCAAACGACGAACTCAACACTATACTACTTCGAAGGGCTTGGATCACAACCAGACAGTCCATTTCCACCACCACCTGCCTCTAGCTTGTACTGTTAATCCAACTCAATGCTTCCTTAAGACTGATTGCTTCTGCTAACGTCGGTTCCACCGTCCCTTGTCTACTTACTCTCCTCATCCAAACAAACCTTCCTACATCGTCCCGAGCAACACAACAAATCGCGAATCTCCCAGACTCTGTGAACAAGGCGGCGTCAATGTTTACCTTTATCGTACTGCATGGAGGTTTGCATCAAACCTCCTTCCCATCGGCATCAGTCAAAAGGCTCCGACATGGAAACCTCTCCTTATCTTGAGCCGTTATCCATTGGGTATATTAGCATAAGGAACTTCTCACCATGATGCTCCCCTGGGTACTTTGATGATTCCAAACTTTGTTGTTACGAGCGTTCCAAAATGTTAAGAACTATGAAAAATAAACAGCAAGAAAAAGGGAGAATGCTTCTAATGATCTATTGAATAAAGAGTACTGGCCTATTTATAGCCTTACAAAGGAGACCTAGAAAAGCAAAAGATAAAATAACTGAAAGTCCTACAAACGTGATCAGCCTAAAGATAAGATAAACGAGAAACAGAAAACTCCTTAATAATAGGAGCACAAGCAAAAGATAATATAAATACTTTAACATCCTCCCTTAAACTGAAAGTGTCAACTTATCAGTTTACTTTACTTCAGGTTCTGGACAAACACCCAAGAGATCACGCATCTTCAAGAACGCATCCAGCTTCAACGGTTTAGTCATCACATCAGCAACCTGCTCCTGGGTAGGACAATGAACCAGTTCAACAGTTCCATCTTTTGTGAGCTCACGAAGAAAATGAAAACGAACATCAATGTGTTTGCATCGGCCATGCATCACGGGATTCTTAGAGAGCTTGATTGTAGAAATGTTGTCACAATAAATGGTTGTGGAAGCAGGCTGAGCATTCTTGAGACCTTCCAATATTCTTCTCAACCATATTGCTTGACAGGCACACGCACCAGCAGCAATAAACTCGGCTTATGTAGTAGATAACGAAACTATAGGCTGTTTTTTCGAAGACCACGATACTGCTCCCGATCTTAACATAAATACATAGCCCGAAGTGCTTTTCCTGTCATCCAGATCCCCAGCATAGTCGCTATCTGTATAGGCAATCAATTCCTCATTTCCTCCCTTCTTGTAGAACACCCCGAAATTGATGGTACCTCTCAAGTATCTCAATATTCTTTTTGCTGCTTACAAATGAGATTCAGTAGGACAGTCCATAAACCTGCTGATTTGGCTTACCACGAACATGACATCTGGTCGTGTAGCAGTCAAATACATAAGACTGCCCACAATTTGCTTATAGAAAGTACTGTCAATCTTCACTCCATCTCCAGCCTTTGTAAGCTTGCATCCGGGAACCATTGGGTTGTGAACTGGGTTGCACTCGTCCATGTGAAACCTTTCCAATACCTCCTGTATGTATTTTCTTTGACCAATAAAGATGTCGTCTGGTCTTTGCATCACTTCAATGCCAAGAAAAAATCTCATTTTTCCAAGATCGGTCATGTCAAACTCGAGCATCATGGACTTCTTAAACTCGGTAAACATAACTTCGTCATTTCCTGTGAATATAAGGTCATCCACATAAAGGAAAACAATCAAAATCGTACCTGATTTTCCAGTTTTGATGAACAAGGTGTGTTCATAATGGCATTTCTCAAATCCTTCTCTTACAAAATAGGACTCTATATGACTATACCAAGCTCTCGGAGCCTGTTTTAGTCCGTATAATGCCTTCTTCAATTTGTACACTTGATGCTCCTTCCCCTTCTGTTCATATCCAGGAGGTTGTTCAACGAAAATTTCTTCACTTAGCTCGCCATGTAAAAAAGCGGACTTTACATCTAACTGGTAGATTGTCCATGCCTTTAGAGCTGCAAGAGAGATCACCATTCGAATTGTATCGAGGCGGGCTACAGGTGCAAAAACCTCGGTATAATCCACTCCATACTCTTGAGTATAGCCCTTAGCTACCAAACGGGCCTTGTACTTATCAATTTCTCCCTTTTCTTGTAGTTGGCCAAGACTTAATAGATTATTCTTCAAACCAGGAACATAAAAAACTTCGGTCATGACCTGTGTAATTCCACTTACCAACAATCGTACACTTCCTTTTCCTGTCACAGCAATGCTTGAGTCGTCTCCCAACCTCACAGAGGTGCTGAAATTCTCATCAAGACTCGAAAAAGACTCCTTCTTCCCGCACATATGATTGTTGCAACCCGAGTCAAGAAACCATGACGACTCCTTACTAGCTTCTTTGTCATCAACATAGGCCATTAATAACATCTCGTCACCGGCTTCTGCATAGTGTGCCTTCGTCTCCTGATTTGGACACTCATATTGGAAGTGTCCAAGTTTATGGCAATGATAACACTCAACAATTGACTTGTCAAAACTTTGTCTACCTCTGCCTCTTCCCCGTCCTCTGAATCCACCATGACCCCGTCCTCTTCCTCTCAAAGAGTCTTCATATGTGACCTTCAATGCTTGTTCATCCACAACATGACTGGTCATACGTTGTTCATGTACCAACAGACTGCTTTGTAGCATGTCAATTGATAAGGTATCTAAATCATTGGACTTCTCAATCGAACACACAACATAATCGAATTTAGGAGTCATAGATCTTAGAATCTTTTCAATGACCGTTACATCCTCCATCTTCTCACCATGAACCCTCATATTGTTGGCTATAGTGAGAGTTCGAGCAAAATACTCATTCACAGATTCGCCAGCCTTCATATGAAGCACCTCAAACTCTTTTCGAAGAGCCTGTAACTGTGCACGCTGCACCCGTGCTGATCCCTGGTACTTCTGCTTCAAAGAGTCCCAGATACTCTTTGTTGTATCCTTGTTCAAAATGGTCTCCAGAATGGTTCGATCGATTTCCTGGAAGAGGTAATTTTTGGCCTTCAAATCCTTCAGTTTAGCATCTTCAATCGCTTTCTTTTGCCCTTCTGTAAGTTCTGCCCCTGCTGCTACTGTAGGTATTCCTTGTTCCACCAAGCTCCAATAATCCTTTGATCGCAAGAAGTTCTCCATGAGCATACACCAATGATCATAGTGACCATCAATCTTTGGAATTGACGGCTGCACAAAGTCTCTTTCGGTTGCCATTTCCGCTGTTATACAAATCGAGGATGCTGCTTCTCAGGATTCGGTATGCTCTGATACCAAATGTTAAGAACTATGAAAAATAAACAGCAAGAAAAGGGAGAATGCTTCTAATGATCTATTGAATAAAGAGTACTGGCCTATTTATAGCCTTACAAAGGAGACCTAGAAAAGCAAAAGATAAAATAACTGAAAGTCCTACAAACGTGATCAGCCTAAAGATAAGATAAACGAGAAACAGAAAACTCCTTAATAATAGGAGCACAAACAAAAGATAAGCTAAATACTTTAACACAAATAGCCCAACACAACATAACTACTTTGCTCATGATCTCATATGAGTCTGTAGAAATGGCGTTGTGAAACCATGCACCAAACCCATGTGCCCCACCCCACCCATATTTCGATCGATCCCGGCTATCCTCCAGCAACTTTGAGCAAAAGTACAATCAACCAAAACATGCATTATAGTTTCTGGCGCTGTATTACACACCGGGCAGTCGACCGGGACGTCAACATGTTTGAACCAAAGTTGAACCCGTGTAGGCAGACATCCCGAAACCGCTCGCCAAACAAAGTTCTTCACTTTTGGTGGCACTTTAAGCTTCCACAACCGTTTCCAGAACCGAGAATCCTCACTAGGGTGCCATCGCCCCTTCCGTTCTTGAGTAAGTCTATAGGCACTCCGAACTGTATAATTACCCGACACCTTCTTGGACCATTGTCACCCATCTTCTCTGCATGTATTGCTCAACGGGATGCTGCGGATCATATCTCTATCCCGCTCATTGAACATGTCTTGCAAAATATCCTCATCCCATGACTGAACCATCTCGTCCAACAGGCTCATGACGCGTTTCCAAGGTGGGAAAATTTTAGTTATTAGTTTTTTCAATAAAATCTATTGGATTTGAAAATTTTATTGATATATTGTAAAAAATAACAACTTTTAAATAAAAACATTAAAGAAATGAAAATATAATTGACGACGGATTTATGAAGTTCGCGGGTAAATATGTAACTGAATAATATAAAAGTATTTTTTATTGGCAAGTTTGAGAAATTCATCGGCAAAAATTTAAGTGAAAAAATGTAACACCCTCAAATCTGGATATAACAACTAATTTAAAATTTTCTAAATACACCAATAAATAAATCATCCACAATCACAATTAAGATTTAACCTCAACACACATAAATTTATTCTCTACATACAGTCTATGACAAGAACAGGTGCTACTAAAACTCAATAATAGTCACTATCTCCAAACCGCAAAAGACTTCACCAACCACTTACACTTGCACAAAGATAAGGCTCAACTCTTTATAGCTGCTAGAACCAAACCCCAACAGAACCTGATGCACATGCCGACAAGTAAAAAGATTAGGCTAACGCCTAGTGAATCCAAGAGTTTTACATGAATAATTATATCTTTAAAAGAATGAACTTCACTTGAAACCATGGCCTGTCGATTGATGTTCTTTGAAACGTGAAAACGACTCTTTTCCAATATCATGCACTTTCAAAGGTGGACACCTCACTTCAAACATGCTTTATAAAATGATGCAACTTAAACAAACTCGGAACATGAATCATCATCAAAACCAAGTATACCATACGTCCGAAAACGTGGACACTAGGTCCAATACTCACGCGACCGAAAACGAACAGACGTTAATTACCGAAACAAGGGGTTGATATAAATCATTCAAACCTTAATATGCGAGGAGGATGGTCCAATATTATGGTCCTCGTTCACTGTCGACCATATAGACCCAATGACGATAAAGTAAAGCATCCTTACATTTAAAAATACTGATAGCCGACAACGGGGGAAACCCGTATCTGTTGAGGGTGGAGGAAACACAAAAATATGCCATCCAAGCAACGTTAATCGCATGATACCTCCCGACATCACACCCCAGTGTCCCTACGACTTCTTTATCAAGCATCACCCCAAGTCAGTTGACCTTGATGGATCATTCCGAAGAACTCCACCCCGAAGGCCCGACACACTTAAAGACTACCTCCCAGGCATTACTTAAAACGGCGGAGGTCCTAGCGCCTACTCCCCCGGTAGCACTAACTAGGGGTGTTCGCGGTCCGGTTTGGGCGGTTTAACCCCTCAAACCACAAACCAAACCGCTAGTGGCGGTTTATTGATTTTTCAAACCGAGCGGTTTGACATCAAGTGCCCAGACCGGTCATGTCGGACCGCGGTTTAGGCGGTTTGGTTGACCGGTTTAGACGGTTTGGGCCTTTTAGTGGGCTTTAAAGTTTAAACATAAAAAACATATAAAATTTTGAATATAAAGGTTCATTAGCTTGAGTTCATTTGAAATAAAGAAAGTCTATAACAATGTTAACAAAGTCCACAAAAGTTAACAAAATATCCCAAGAAACATTAAAAAAAAAGTAATATGCAAAGTGCAAATAAAATCCACAACGATTTAAAATTATCTTTGGGCCTTTTTATATATATATATATATATTTAAGTTTAAAGATAAATTAGATATTTGGACTAAACAATAGATGATACAAAGATGTATATAAAAAAATAAAATATAGATATAGATATATTTGGCGGTCGGTTTGGTCCAAACCGCCCAAAAAAACCTCCAAACCGCAGACCGGACCGCCCGGTTTGTCGATTTTTCAGACCAGACCACCTAAACCGCAAAAACGGTCCGGTTTGACTTGGTTCGACCGGTTTGAGCGGTCCAACGGTTTTTTTGAACACCCCTAGCACTAACAGATTCAACCCTCCTAGCGATCGCTTATAAAGTTTTTGGTCATACAACATGGGTACTGGAGTTCAACCTCGCAATACCCAATTGACCATCCCAAACAGACCGACTTACGTGCTTATGGATCCAATTCAACACAGTCTAACCTTACCGAACTACACATGAATGACCAACGCACTCGAGCCCGTAACCAACCTCAATACGCAACACGACGCATTAGTACGTACGCCATAACTGGACTCCACATTGAGCCACATAAAACCGGACAAGTATCCTCAAGACTCCTTTAACACAAAATCGAGCCAAAATACTCAAAACCTCTTTTTGACCAATGATTAACGCTTTTCAAAAGAGTACGCAATTGACTCACTTCATGCAGACACACCCCAAAAATTCATGTACAGACTTCAATGCAGTTTAAATTGGAGCAATTTACTTTCCAATAATTTTATGCCATTTACTTCTTCAAAACGACCCATAACACGAAATTAAACATTTTACCCAAACAACACTAAAATGCCTTTTAACCAAATAATCTCATTTATGCAATAAGTAGCACACCCATTTATGACTCATTTATCAAGATGTCCAAAAATCACAGGAATGTGTGTTATATAAGTTTATAAAGTTAAACACTTTCAAAATAACCAAACTGATCAGCAGTTAACAATTTCATGTAAGATGCAAAACACTTTAAAATAACCATTTTGTCATGTACGCCGTTTTCACAAATCAACTTGAACTCACCTTGCTAGATTTAGGGTAAATCAAGATTTTACCCCACTTTGAGCTTCCTTGACGAGACTTGAATCCTCCAAGCCAAAACCTCCAGAACCTAAATCCAAACATTTTCAACCGTGAATAACCATATTCAACCATATAGAAACATTCCCCAAACATTTTACATCAAAACCTCAACTTATACCCAAAACCCTAATTTTGACCTAACTCCTCCAAAATCTTCTAAACCAAAAATGGGGGAATATAATACTTAGGAAATCATCAATGGAGCATTTACAACTTATTTTAAGGTTTACAAAAGAAAAGGATACACTTACCACATAGGTTTTGATGAAAACCTAGAAAACCCAAAAATGAGCTAGAGGTTGAAGATGAAGATGGAGATGGTGAATCCTTAACCAAAGTGTTGGTCCCAAATAGCAGTAAGTAAATAAGAAAAGTATTGTAGAAGGGGGGGGGTTTGAATACAATACACACAGTTTTTCACTTAATTTAATTCTTATTGATTTGAAATCAAGAATTACACATAGAAAACTTTGATTGTTGCGGAAGAGAACATATGAGATATGTTCAAACAATCTTACACATAGAGAAAGAAAACAATTGTAAAACACTTAGAAAACAATAAGATCTTCGTAGAGAGAAAGTTGCCAGACACTTAGAGAACTTGAAGGTAGTAGAGCTGGTTCTGCTAAGTATCTTGCATGTTGAACCATCCTCCATATTTATAGTGCCTCATGCATTAAATGCATGGGACACCTGTTGAGCAAAGGATGGACACAGGTCTTCAGCAAGGTACAGGATGTACCTTTTGTCTTGAGGTGTTTTGGCTTAAAGTGTTGACCTGCAGGATGGTGTAGACATTTCCTTAAAATGGTGTAGGAGACAAAGCTTACTTTATCTGATCTTCAGATGAGGTCCACGTCAATGCAAGATATCACAAATATACTTTGTCAGAAAAGTACAATGTGAAGAGAGAAATCTTCAGGCCTTGAAGATTAAGAAGTCTTCGGCTCCTGAAGATTGAGAAGTCTTCGGCTTCCGAAGATTGAGAAATCTTCGTCTTTCGAAGAGGTCTTCGGCTCCTAAGACTGAGAAGTCTTCGGCTTCCGAAGATTGAGAAATCTTCGGCTTCCGACCGAAGAGGTCTTCGGCTCCTGAAGACTGAGATTGGCACCATCCTGGCCAATGGTGTTGATCAAGTAGGCATACTTGGCTTTAGGCTGAGGAGTCTATCTTCAATTCGCTTTGAAAGATATTCTCCTTCTTTGTCTTCTTCGGCTGATCTTCGACTTCACCGAACATTTGTATAGAAACCAAGATGCTATAAGAACCTCAAACATATTCTAAGTAGGATGATATAAGATGGAAGATCAGGAGGTCATCTTCAAATCTTCAGATGACCCAACAATCTCCCCCTATTTGAGGATGACATCCATACTAAAGAATAAAACAAAGAGTATACTGAATAAATTCATTTTGACCCATCTTTACTCTTTTTGGGTTCTTTTCACATAGACCATTTTTTTTTGTATATCTGACATTTACAAAAGAATGAAAAAGTATAGCTATACATACGAATAAATGAATACAATGAATAAAGAATGAGAAAGAAAAATATATACAAAGATACAGAAGACAGTAGTCGGGATTGTTTGAACTTGAGTGGTTGGTTGCTCCCCCTCAATTCATACTCCCCCTCGACTAATGTCAGGTGGCTTTGATCACATAGTCCATTGCAAAATTAGTTTCAACAAAGTTTAAGCTTGAGTGGTAAGTTGCTCCCCCTCAACTCATACTCCCTCTTAACTAAGAAGTCAGAAGATTTTTGGGATCCTCCGAACCTGCTCCTGGAAGGACAGATTCATCCTTGGATCGTGCAGAAGCATCAGGACTGAGAATCCTGGGTGATAGGCTGTGAGGTGGAGAAGAGGCACCTTGGATAGGGAAGGAGTCCAAGTCATCCTTATCAACCAAGGAAAAGGTTGATGAGGGAATAATAGGGGTCCCCAATTTTACAATTGTATCCTTTTGTGAGGATACAAAGGAGGTGGTTTTGGGTTTAGCAGAGTCCCCGGGCCCAGATGGGAAAATTTCAACACCTATCGATTGTGGAGAATCGGTGGGTGGAGTTTGTGGTTTGGCCCTTGAAACCTTCCTTAGCCTCTTGAGAGGAGAGGGAGGGGAAGAAGGTGAGTGCCTCCGCTTTGAAGAGGGATGTGTGACCGGGGCAACAACCGAAGGTTCTTTCAGTCGTATGGTCATCTTAGCTAGTGCGGAGGTGCCGAAAGCCTATGAAGATTCTTTCTTGCTAGTCGGCTTCACTTGGGACGGGGAAGATGGGGGCATCAACCCATTGTATATCGGGAGAGGTTATGAAAGAAAACATACCTGGGTTGAGAGCTCGATTGGTGGATAGAGAGCCCTTGTTGAGAGAGAACTTCTTGAGTTTCTAAGTGTTGGTAGGAGAGTCATCACCCAATCAATTTGTGACACACCAATTTTTCTCCCCCTGGCTAGAAGAGGTAGAGCACTCAGAAGACACAAGGGCCATAGAGAAGGATTGAGCTTCACTGTTTATCAACATCATCTATTCTAGCCATTAAGCAGAGGTTGACCATTTCTTTGTCACTTTCATAAGTGGGTTCATCTGCCCAATCATGGGTTTCAGTCATTTGACCTTTTCCCTTTTTGAGCAAGGTTTCATTTCTCTCCTTCTCTCTCTTATATTTTGCCTTGTATTTCTCAGCCCGGTCAGATTTTGAGGAGACAGACATATTTGTCTTTTGGAAAGAAGGTTGGTAAGAATCAGACTTGGTTCTGACAGACCTAGAGGATGTACGGTTAGAGGAGGGCAGTCTAAATTTATCAGAGGACCTGCTTCTGCATTCAGAAGCAAAGTGTCATTTCCTCCCACACCTGTAACATTCCTCATTTGATTTGCCAGATGGAGTGGTTTTAGAAAAAGTAGAAGAAGATTTTCTTGAAAATTTGGATTTTCTCGAAGAGAAGCGAGAGTTACTGGAAATTTTCTCACCTTCATCATCAGCCTCACTAAGGTAGGCTTCTGAAGTGTCATTGGGGTCCTCTTGACTATTGTTGTCAGAATCAGAGGGATAGGTGATCCTAGGGACACACACAGTACTTTTGGAAGATTCACCGACAAGATCTAGAGAAGAGCTTTTGATGTCTTTAGTGATGGACTTCCTGAGCATTTTAGTCTGCTCATAGTTGAAGAGAGTGCCATACAAGGCAGTGAGAGGCATGGAATCAAGATCCTTGGTAGACTTGATGCAAGTACAAATGTTTTCCCAAAACTCAGGAAGACAGTCCATGAACTTGCACAAGACTTCCTCATTATCATAGATGCGACCCACACGTTTTAGATCATTGAGAAGACTGTTAAAACGATTGTAGTAATCTGAGAGAGATTCACCCTTTTTCATGAGAAAAGAGTTCATACTTTCTTACAAGAGCAATCTTTTTGCTCTTTTTCACCTCAGACGTACCTTCATAAAGAACACACAAAGTAGACCACATTTCTTTAGCAGTGGTGAGGTTAACAAGAGAGTGATAGACCTTATCAGGCAGAGCAAGGGCAATGATGGCTCTGACTTTAGTATCAAGAGCTATAAGACGTCTGTCTTTATCATTGTATTTACTGGGGTCCTTTACAATGTATCTCCCAGTAGCTGGAGTTCTTTCTTCCTCAGAAGAGTCCTCATCAGCTTTTCCCTTGTCTGCATTATATCGGTCCCAAACTCAAGGAATAAAAGGACCTTCATGCAAAATAGTAGGATATCTGCTGTCAACTCCTTCTAAGAAGAGTATCATACGACTTTTCCACAAGAAGAAGTTATTGGGGTTAAACTTTGGTGGTTTAGCTATAGAGCCATTGTCGTATTAAGCAGCAGTGGTGTTTTGAGAAGAAACATTGTTTAAAGAAGAAGAAGAAGAAGAAGAAGAAGAAGAAGAAGAGGCTGCCATTGCGGATCTAGTTTATTGAGTTAAACTAAACCGCTCTGATACCACTTGTTGGTCCCAAATAGCAGTAAGTAAATAAGAAAAATATTGTAGAAGGGGGGGTTGAATACAATACACACAGTTTTTCACTTAATTTAATTCTTATAGATTTGAAATCAAGAATTACACATAGAAAACTTTGATTGTTGCGGAAGAGAACATATGAGATATGTTCAAACAATCTTACACATAGAGAAAGAAAACAATTGTAAAACACTTAGAAAACAATAAGATATTCGTAGAGAGAAAGTTGCCAGGCACTTAGAGAACTTGAAGGTAGTAGAGCTGGTTCTGCTAAGTATCTTGCATGTTGAACCATCCTCCATATTTATAGTGCCTCATGCATTAAATGCATGGGACACCTGTTGAGCAAAGGATGGACACAGGTCTTCAGCAAGGTACAGGATGTACCTTTTGTCTTGAGGTGTTTTGGCTTGAAGTGTTGACCTGCAGGATGGTGTAGACCTTTCCTTAAAATGGTGTAGCAGACAAAGCTTACTTTATCTGATCTTCAGATGAGGTCCACGTCAATGCAAGATATCACAAATATACTTTGTCAGAAAAGTACAATGTGAAGAGAGAAATCTTCAGGCCTTGAAGATTAAGAAGTCTTCGACTCCTGAAGATTGAGAAGTCTTCGGCTTCCGAAGATTGAGAAATCTTCGTCTTCTGAAGAGGTCTTCGGCTCCTAAAGACTGAGAGGTCTTCGACTCCTAAGACTGAGAAGTCTTCGGCTTCCAAAGATTGAGAAATCTTCGGCTTCCAAAGATTGAGAAATCTTCGGCTTCCGACCGAAGAGGTCTTCGGCTCCTGAAGATTGAGATCGGCACCATCCTGGCCAATGGTGTTGATCAAGTAGGCATACTTGGCTTTAGGCTGAGGAGTCTATCTTCAATCCGCTTTGAAAGATATTCTCCTTCTTTGTCTTCTTCGGCTGATCTTCGACTTCACCGAACATTTGTATAGAAACCAAGCTGCTATAAGAACCTCAAACATATTCTAAGTAGGATGATATAAGATGGAAGATCAGGAGGTCATCTTCAAATCTTCAGATGACCCAACACAAAGCTTTCCATTTTACCACTTGATGGAGTTTCATCTTCGAAAAATACAAGGATTTGAGCCAAAGGTAAGCTAGGGTTTGAAGGGGAAAGGGGAAAAACGATTTGGGAGAAGATAGGAGAAGTTTGGATGAGAGGAAATGAGAAAAAGGCTGAATTCCGCGTCTTAAAAGCAGTCTGGTTGTCGCCTGGCAATGTCGCCAGGTGCCCCCAGGCCACGGTACCTCCTATGTGGCTGTGACTGTGCGACTATAACACTGTCATAGTCGTCGGGCATTGTCGCGGGACCTTCCCAGAACCCCGAAACCCGACTTTTTCACTGCCAATACTCCTGATACTCCAAGGGATTTTAAATAATACATTTCCCAACAAAACCCCACTGTTTACGTAACACAGAAGCGTCCGGGTGACAGTCACTTACCGAAAATTACGGGTGTTACAAAAAATTTATTAATTATAATAAAATACTGACGGGTGTCGAGACCGTCAAATAATTATAAGTTTTTGTATTTTTCCAACTGTCCCAAATCACAATAAAGATTGTATTAGTGGTAAGTCGGGTCAAATCCACGGGGATTGGTCGTGACAATTATTTGACTTCTATACTTTTAGTAGGGGGTGGATTGATTTACTAAACTAAACATTCAATTAAAAATTAATCCAAAACGATAAAAAGGAAACCCAACACTAGTTTGCTTCCGATTAAGACGGTAACACCTATCATTGATTCCAAAATCGTAAACACAAAGAACGAACCCAAGTTAATTATAGTCGTTAACAAGCTCTAACGACCTCTATTTTTTCTTAAATTCACATCTAAATTAAAACAAGATTTTCAACCGGATCTTAATCACGAATAAGAAATTAAATAAGCTCTTAAGTTCTTAGGCGTGATTAGCTTTATCAGACTAGAAAAACATCAACTCAAACCCATAAACTCGTAAGCTCGGCTTATTAAGGCCTTGAATGCGAGATTTCAAGACTTCGATTCGGAAACCTTATTGAAACCAAACGAAGTCAATTGTAACTTTATCAAAATCCAAGACGATTATGTATGTAGGGTTTGATTAACAATCATTCATAAGAATTTCAATCAATTGATCAGATTAACTAAAAATCCAAATGAAATTGGCATTTGAGAATAGAAATCAAGCAAATAAACTTGTCCCAAAAGTTTACAATGGAATCTCAAGGTATCAACCCATCTAAATCAAAGCAAACTAATGTTGGAATGGAAAGGAAAAACCTAAATTACAATTGTAACAATATGAAATTACCTAAACCCAAAATAAAAATCGGATGAGTTCTTCCTTGCTCTCCCTTCCAATTCTGATGTCCTTCCCTAGAATGGTCGTTTTTCTTCCATTTTATACAAACCCCATGGAAAACCGCTCGAAAAAAGGTTGAAAGCCCACGTTCTTTTGGTCGCACACAGCTTAGGGCGCGGCCTCGGCCGCACGAGAAACTTGCCCGTGTCTCTGAATTTGCGGCTCGAAACAGTGCTTGGCGCGGGTTTAGGCGCGACTTTACCCGCACGGGAAGTCGCGCACTTCTCTGTCTTGATCTCCTCCCTTCACGTCTGATGTGTACGAGTCTAACAAAGGGGAAAGGCCCATCTCCTTGGGCTATGCTATCTTTTTGGGCCTGAACATAAATGATAGAAAATGTGCTTTAGTAAATCCATTTTAGGAACAATTTAATTAAAAGAATTGGGTTTTTAATTACCAATTTTAGACAAAAGTTGCAGCTATCAAATACATTTGTCGTCGAGTTAGTAAAATTCGTTGGTAAAAATGTCATTTAAAATTTTAAAAATACCTTTGCCGGTGGTTTGAGAGATCCGTTGGGAAAAGTAATTTTTACCGACGACTTTTACGAAACTCGCCGGCAAAAGTGCATCTTTGCCGGCAGAATTTTCTTTCGCCAAAAAGTCGAACTTTTACCGGAGGTTTTCCTTTAAGTCGTCGGTAAAAGTTACTTTTACCGACGGACTTTCAAAACCCGCCGGTAAAAGTGCAGTTTCTTACTTTCTTAGGATAGTTTATTGGTTTTTTTTTTAACTTTTCCCTTATATATATTAGAGGTTTCTCTCATTTTTAGAGTTCTAAGCTTGTAAGCACGTTATCCATTAAGGGTTTAGACGCTTGTTGATCATCTCCGCATTTCCTAATGCATACACACATATTTAATTGGTGAGAACGGTTTAAACACCACGAACCCATCATCTCTATTGATTTGACACAGTTGATCGCACAACGAGGGGATCTTTTTCTTCTAAGGTCTTTACTCACCTTTACTTATCTTCACGCGCATGTATTTACACATCTTCACCTGCCTTCACATACCTACTTAATTAATTGTATCTTCATGACCGAAAACCTAAATTTAACAGATTCATACATGTGAATCGACTGAAGGTATGTGAAACAATGAAAGTAGGTGACTAGAGGCGAAGCTAGAAGAAAAGTTTTGGTCTTCCGGCATCAGCCATATCGCTGAAGTTTGATTTATCTACAAAATTGTCACTGTGTTTTTTTAAGTCAATAGATTAAAAAAAAGTCATTTAAAAACTCAAAGGCATTCTCACTATTATCTGCAAAACTACAAATTAACAATTACAGATTTTTACAAAAAGCTTTTCATCAATTATCATACTAAAATATTTCTTAATACCTCTTATGAGAATTCATCCATCTCGAGAAATTTCAACCATTTAGTAAAAAAATTGTTAGTTTAATCAAACAACCAGGTTAGGTAAAGGATTAGTAGATGAACGATAAATTTTAATTACAAATTTTATTCTAGAAAAATTATAGATCTATTTATTATGGTGGTAACACATTTAATCTCCATAGGTAACTTGTCCATAACGTTCATATTTGTGGGGCAAATTATTAGACTTCCCATCATGTTTACATTCATACAATGGATTCGGTTTGTATCATTGTATGCTTCATACTATAACGATATATATTCTATATATACCACTAATAAAAAAATTGAAAAGTTTATAATAAATGAAATCTTTAAATAACATTTTTCTATTAGCTAAAATAAATATTAATTATGTAATCTTATATTTATTTTCATAATCAGTTTAATTTATCACATTATTTTGTATCCCATTCTCTAATCTAAATAACTATTTTAACTATATTAATATAATAATAAAAAATTAAAATCATAGAGGCATATGGAGGGACCCCTAATAATAAATAATAAATATGCATGTACGTGTTTAAATTAAACAACATGCATATACTTGAATCAATAATAACTATGCATCTATTTTGGACTTATGAACATAAAAGGAAACTTAGATCTATTAAATACGATTCTTATAAACATATACGTTTGTTTGGCAAAAATGGCAATAGCCTAGATTTGTTGTAGCATAAGAGTGTTTATGAACTCTAAAATACGTAAAATTTAAATCGGTAACTCCAACGATTTTTACAACAATTGTCTAATAGTTCTAAAATTAAATTTGATGCAATTATCGTTATTATTTTTGAAGTAAATTATTAATTTTATGAATGCACAACCATGGATATATGATTTTTGCGTTTTAGGAATAGAGTTCTTGTTATTTTCTTTGGATTTTGAAGGTTACAAGAATTAAACAACAAATGTTTAAAAAATATATATATATCTAGATGATTTTTTTTCTTTCAGTTAATTTCCCTTTTAATTACCTTTCTCTATATGAACAGGGACGAAGCTAGGATTTTCAAATAGGATGGTCCTCTTGTTTCAACTTTTTATGCCCAAGATCACCAATCGCTTTTAGAGTATGTCTCTATATGTGGAAGATCTCCATATATAATGCGAAGATATTTGGAACCCCTTCAAATCTCTTTCTAAAATAGTTCTTAATTATAGATTGATGGGAGATTCCTATTTATGTGTAAGTGCCCTTTTGTAACATCCCAAAATTTTCGAATACCTCAATATATTGAAAATAGTATCCCAAGATCATCACTTACATTGCAGCGGAAATAAAATCTCTAACTTTACATTTTTGACGAACATACTTTTGCTCTATGTATAAGTGCCTTGATCTGCACATATCTTCTTCAAATATCGGTCCTTCGATCTTCTCTTCATTCCACTTTTCTTTCCAGTCTAATAAATGTCTGGGTTGCAACAATTTTAAAAGAGTTTGGGTGAGCCTAAGGCCCAGTGAATACACGGTTTTCATGCATGAATAATATCAATAATGAATTTCACAAAGCATCATAATTTATCATGCATGCGGTAAAATAATTTAAATCACAAAGCTAACGGCATATTGGGAGGTATTTTATTCACACAGCTTTACCTGGCGAACTCACACAGCATGTTCGCACTTACGGCTTAGACAAGCTCACACAGCATGCTCGCCTTACGATCTACACCGTAATACACCCCCGTTGCCACACAGATTTCAAAACATATATCAGAGAAATATTTCACATTTCATGCATAACGATATTTAAAAATATCATTAAGCTTTTTAATAAAACATGCAACCATTTATAAAAAGTCACGTATAACTCACCGTACTCGTTATAGCCCAAACCGATCTTCACAATGGCTAGCGTCTCCCAATTGACGTCGAAGTAGTCATGTTCGTAGCGAACATTTGTCTTCTTTCTTGGCTTCTATTACTCTCCTTCTCAATCGGTTTTTACATATCGTTACCTTTGATGCATCGTCCCTTTTATATTAACCTACCGTCGGTTTCGAAGCATATCAACGGACGCAACATAAATGGCCGATTAATGACGACCTTTCACAATCCAGCCGTTTGAGGCCTTTCAAATGCATGCCATAAATATATATTTTTCTCTTTTTTTTAAACTAGAGTTATTACACCTTTGCTATTATCAAAAGTTGAAAAAGAGTTCCTTGAATTGAGAAATTAATGGATCAAAATAAGCAACTCAGTGTTAACTTCAATAAACTGATCTCCCAATTCCATAATACATGAATGTAAGTGAATTCTAATTTTGGATAAACTTAATATATATATATATATATATATATATATATATATATATATATATATTACATACGCATACAAACAATATATACATAATAGATATTACATATACTAGTATTCACTCACAAAAAGGAACATATATAGAGAAGGGTAAATTGGTATTTTTACTACCAAAAAGATAACCATTAGAAAGATGAATAACTTAAATTCATTATCTCACAAAGACTAAAGCATAATGCCCAAAATCATTAAAAAGATGAATAACTTATATGTAAAAATTGGAGTAATATAAGATATGTATTTATCTCACAAATAGAAACATAGAAATTAATATGCTCAGTGCAAAGCTAGTTACAACCAACCATTCAAATGAAGGCATTTGTCCCTGGTAAAGAGCTAACACAACGTACAATACCTTTTGATACATTATCTTAAAAAATGAGGGTGTGCCCAGGAATCCCCTGGGCCAAGGCTGGCTCCGCCAGTATATATGAATTCAAATTAATGAAAAATATGGTATACAAATATGTCCAAAAAAAGATAATTTTTAAGAATAATATTTAACTTTTACAGAGCAACCTGAAGAAGACTTGAATAGTCGAATTGGCGATCAAAATTCCTAATTTACGCTTATATTTCGAACTAGGTTATAAGATTATAATTGTTTGACTCCATATTCGATGATGTTTATTTGGACAAAAAGTAGATTACCGATAACCCAACGGGGCTCCACAAGAAACCCGTCTACAAGTAGACCAATGTGAGAGTGCGTATTCCAAGATGTTTATGATTATGCTAATATTGCACTCAATTTACTTTGGTAGGTTCAAAAAGTTGTTGCTTTAATCTTGAAAATGCATAAATTAAAATCATGATTTGATAAAGCAAAATTTTCTACTATCTTACATATCCAATCATACTTTATTTATACCTAGTTCACTTTTGTATGTCCCAAAAATTGGCCGTCAAAAGTTGTTACTTATAATAACAAAGAAGCATGATAAAAATATGACTTGATGGAATTTTAGCTATCATTCGGTGCAATTAATTTTGGTACCACCCGAATTCCTTTGATGAAATATTTTCTATGATAACATATTTGCCCCAAATTGACTTAGCATAATCCCGTTGTCGATCACAATCTCTCAAATGTAATACCCTTGGAGTATAAAGCAGAAAGATATAATAGAATCTGGAAGCAAATTGAAAAATGCAAAATATAGCACCGCGAGGGAGGTCGGTGGTTGAGATGAATGGAAGGAAGGTGGGTGGTGTCAAGAGGGAAAGCGAGCAGATACATGAACAAGAGAGAAGGTGGGTCACGAACACAGGAGGTAGTCCTGCACCTAGTTCATCACACTCAACCCACAAACACAAAAGCAAAAACTTGAATAAGAACTTTGTATCATTGACCTTGAAGTACAAATCTTGAATCAAAAATGGTAAAAGAAATTGGATTTTAAGAGTATTATATTTTGAGAGATTGTGATTGGTACGTTGATGGATTTTGTATGTTCATGGGGGATGATGAAGGTTTCGTGCGGATTTATGTTCCTAAGATGATGATATTACTTAATTTCAGTTAGAACACCATGTCGAAGCTTAAATTCTAGTTAGTGTTGATAATGGTGAAAACTTGTGAAAATGTCGGCATTTATCAATGCGATTTTGGTATCAAAATGTCGGCATTTATCTTCTCTATGTTATTATATGAAAAGCCCCCTGACAAAACAAAATGGCTGGAAATCGACAAAAAATGGCCGAAAATTGAAGCATCAAATTCTGTGTGCACGCCCGGATTAAAAATTTTAAAAAAAAGCTGGATCAGATTCACGGGTCGGAGCCGGTCATTTGTTTTGGACATGGGCCGTTCTTCTGGGTCATATGATTTATTAGGTTTCATATTTATTATTATTTGGGCTGAAAGAAAACAGGCCATGGGTTACTTCTATTGGGTTCTAAATTTTTTAATTATTTAAATTATTAATTCAGTCTCATTTAATTAATTAATTAATTAAGTTATTGAAATCAGTTTTCATTATTTATTTGTTTGACTATTTTAGCTCTAATGATGGTCTATGAATTTATTAATTTAGATATGAGCTATAGTTGCTTAGAATTTTTAGTACAAACCTATTATGTTACGAAATGCATTAGAAAGTAATTAATTAATTAGAAATATTTGAAGGATGGTTAATAGATGCTATTTCGAATAATTAAATAATTTTGTAAATATGACTCAATGCTGAGATTATTTATATTATTTATAATGGGTTACAAAAATTTAAGAGCAATCCATGAATTAGTAACATATTTCTACAAATTTTTTTATTATAATGTTATTCTTTCATATTTTCTTATTACAATAATATATTTTTAAATTATTTCTATTAAAACACTGTACTTTGAAAAATCTACATATTTTAGCAATGGGTAATCTATTATCTTTTAAACCGGTCAACCATTTTCTCCTTGTTGCTCACATGGCTTAAATGAGTAGTTGTAATACGAAAAAATGTTGAAGATAATGAATAACTTACAAGTGTACATTATGCATTAAACTTATATTCAGATTCTTCTAAAGATGGCATAAAATACAGGTTGCCACACATATATGTTGTACAAGTGTGTATTATATATTAACACTTGTACCTTATAAATAACAAAATATTGTTTGCAGCAAAATCATGATATATATAAAATATTGTATGAACTATTACCAAAAAGTATATTGAACGAAGATATTTTATGTGCTTATTTTCTTGTTGTAGAACATGGCGAGACTATATATATATATATATATATATATATATATATATATATATATATATATATAATGGAAGGATATTTTGCAACCCTGAAAAATGTTGCAACCCTTGCAACCCACATCTTAACCGTTGGATTCATGATCGACGGTTATTTTATTTTTCTTTTTCTTTTTTTTAATTAAAAATATTGGGCCCCATATCTATTGTAACCGCCGATCATGAATCTGACGATTAATATATATATATATATATATATATATATATATATATATATATCCAAGTATGTATATTTGTTCAGCACAACCCTCCCTCCCATGTAGAACATGGTGCTTATTTTCTGTGAACCACATTTGTAATTAGCGATGCTATGTATAGGTTCTCATCATTTTAAACATTTACTCGGTTAACATTTGGTAAACAACTCAAACATGATATTGATTGTAATCAATTATTTGGTTTTTTAGTTGATCAATGAAAATATTCATCTTTTGTTCTTTTATGGATGTACACCATCCTTCTAAGATGGTGGAACCACGTGAATCTAATTTCCTTGCTTCTGCCGGCAATGATTGTTTGGTTAGGGCATGACATAGGAGCTTTGAGTGACGGGCTGCTGAAGAGCAAAGAAAAACATCACTCAAAGCTCAGCCCTTTGTTTTCGTTAATCGTTTACGTTTGTAGTCATTTTTGATCAATCAATCCAGGTTGATTGTTACTCTTTGGGGTACTGAAAACAAGGCTAGAAACTATACAAAGACTACTACTTGTTTGATTCAAGGCGAGTGAGCTCTTTATTTTTAAAGCAATTTAGCCTCTATCGTATGTGCTTTGGGTTTTCCATCGAATTGCTTCCCAATATAAACGTATGTAGTATGATTATCAATAATGCACACAAGAATTTCAAAAACCAAAAATTGTGTTTCTATAGCTACATAACCTTTGGCTAATTGGTATAAGAAAAAAGATTGGTGTTAAAAGTGTTGGTATATATGGATGTTAGTGACAACCTTTTTAATCATCACAATTAATAGGATTTTGACACATGACAACGATATATGGTTCAGACCGTTGTGTGTTCGAACATGCACTCTCTAGAAAACCTCAAACCATTTTATTCAAAACGAAAATCAACAATACAAAGCTATAGATTATCACTCTAACATATTTCCTTCTCTCTCACTACAAAAGAGCATATATCAGTCGATTACAAAAAAATGAATTCTAATTAAGAGAACCCTAATCGCATTCTTTATACACCCAAGTTACAGAAACAGACCTCCAAGAATCAACTAACAGCTCTGCAGCCCTTCTTGAACCAAGAATATTCAGATCAGCCCTCTAACAAACTTGACACAAACATATCAACCATTTTCCTAACACAAACACATTAACAAATTGTAAATGTCGAGATTAACAATATATAAACATTTAACACCCGCCCTTAATCTTGACCTTTAAACAAATCAATCATTCCCAGCTTAGAACACAAAAAATTATGTTGAACAACATTCAAAGACTTGGTAAATATATCAGCAATTTGTTGAGTGGTATGAACCTTAACAATCTTAATCATACTTGAACTTACCTTTTCTCGAACCTGATGAACATCTATTTCGATATGTTTAGTACGTTCATGAAAAACTGGATTGTTCGCTATTTGAATAGCGGATTTATTATCGCAATACAGATTTACTGGAAGTAAATTATCAAGCTTCAAATCAACTAAAACTTTAAGAACCCAAATCAACTCACAAGTTGTTGCTGCCATAGTTCGATATTCAGACTCAGCTGAAGATCTAGAGACAAAAGTTTGCTTCTTACTTTTCCAAGAAACCATTGAGTTACCCAAAAACAAACAGTACCCAGAAACATAACGTCTAGAAGAGAGACACTTACCCCAATCTGCATCCACATAAACTGTTAAACCAAAATAATCTGACCTGGTAAAACTAACACCACTTCTAGGAGAAGACTTCAAGTACCTAAGCACTCTCAAAGCCAATTTAAGATGAGATCGACGAGGACTATGCATGAATTGACTCAAACAGTGTACAACAAAATCTATATCAGGTCTCGTAGCAAGCAAATAAATGAGTCTACCAATTAATCTTTGAAAAGCATAAATATCTAACAAAGATGCATGGATCATCAGACACAAACCCTATAGAGTCAATTACAATTAAATTCATGTCCATTGGTGTGTTTATCGGCTTACAATCCAAATATCCAAAATCAGTAAGTAGCTCCAAACAATATGTAACACCCTCAAATCTGAAGATAGCAACTTACTAAAAAAATTTCTAAATACATCAACAAATACTTCAAACTACAAACATAAATTGAGAATTAACCCCAAAGTTCACATTCATCCTACACATACATTCCATGAAAAGGATGGGTGTTACTAAACCCAATAACAATCACTATCTCCAATCTGCGGGAGACTTCACCAGCTACTTACTCTTGTATAAAGCTAAGGCTCAATCCTCACAGCGCTTGCTAGAATCGAACCCCCAACTGGAACCTGATGCACATGCCGACAATTAAAAAGGTTAGGCTTAACGCCTAGTAAGCTCAAGAGTTTTAACAGGGATGAATATATCTTTAAAAGACAGGAAATCAGTTTTAAAGCAAGATCCTTCGAAACATTATGCTTCAGAATGGAAGCGACACATTTTCCATAAAATACACTTTTAAAGACAATGCTCCCACACATGCATTTCTTGTAAAACGATGCAACCTGTAACTTACCCAAAACGGGGTCAGAGTTCGATACTCAAATGTGCTAAAATGTAAATAATACTTCTTATCCTCAAAACACCCAAACCCAGGTGGGACATAATACTCGACCCTTAAATAACGGAAACAATCCATACGAATATGATACGCCATTAAAACATGGAACTGAAACTTAATACTCACATGACCATAAAAATGGGATAAAATCCAAATGTTAAAGCATGGACAATTAAATATCCAAGATACAGCAGGCCGACAACGGGGGATACCTGTATCCGTTGAGAGCGGAGGAACACAAAAGTATGCCACTCAACAACGTTAATCGCATGATACCTCACGACATCGCAGCCCAAGTGTCCCTACGACTCCTTTACCAAGTGTCACCCCAAGTCAGTTGACCTTGATGGATCATTCCAAAGAACTCCATCCCGAAGGCCCGACACACTTAAAGACTACCTCCCAGGCATTACTTCAAGCGGCGGAGGTCCTAGCGCTCACTCCCCGATAGCACTACATACTCAACCCTCCTAGCGATCACTTGTAAAGTTTCCGGTCATAAAACATGGGTACCGAAGTTCAACCCCGCAATACCCAATTGACCATCCAAAACGAACTGACTCACTTGCCTATGGATCCATTACACACCGTCTAACGTTACCGGACTACACACGAATGACCAAAACACTCGAGCCCGTAACCAAACTCGATACGCAACACCGCGCATTAGTACGTACGTCATAATCGAACTCTACATTGAGCCATATAAAACCGGACAAGTGTCCTCAAGACTCTTTTAAGCCAACACCGAGCTACAATGCTCTAAGTCCATGTGACTAATAACTATCGGTCCCCCGAATAATGAAATGTCCTTAAACAACGTTTATGAAAACCCATACCCCAAAGATGAGATTAACCCAAAACTCAACACATAATGGACCAAAGGTTTTCCAAAGGGTTTATGAATGCAAATACACCGAGATGCATATAATCATGAAATAGACTTGTCAAGATGTCCAAATCCCAAATATGAGCATTTTATGAAACTAAAATAAACCAAGTTTACCCAATATGAAAACTCATTAAAATACTCACTCTTTGACAAATACCAAGTAAGATACATGTTTACTTCAAAATACTCCAAACTTATCAGCAGTTAACTATTTCATGTAAAACACTTTAAAATAACCATTTTGGCATGTACACCGTTTTCACAAATCAACTTGAACTCACCTTGCTAGATTTAGGCTATATCTAGATTTCACTCAACGAGCTCTTTTGAAGACCAGTTGAATCCTCGAGCCGAGAACTTCCAAAACCTAGATCCAATATTCCAACCCATCAATAACCATATCCGACCATGTAGCAACATTCCCCTAACAATATACCAAGAAACCCCAAATAATAACAAAACCCTAGTTTCTCCAAAACTACCAAATCTGAGGTTTGAGAAACCAAACACTAAGAAACCATCAATGGAGCATTTATAACCTTAATACAAGAAAACTTACCCTTGAAGACGATGAGGCTTCCGAGAACACCCAATCCAACACTTCAACCCGAGCTCCTAACCTTTGGACTTGATGAGGAAGATGAAGATGGAGGTTATGTGGCTCAAGCTCCCAACTAGCTAGATGGTGAATAAGCATGTGGTTTGAGGAGGAAAAACCCCCAAAATAGGTTAGGGTTCGGTTTTGGTGTTTGGGAGAGAAAAGGGAAGGAATTAGGAAGTGGGAATGAGGGAAATGGTTGAGAATCGCAACTCTTAAAAGACCCTGGGGCCGACCGCGATTGTGCCCGGCGATTGTGCCAGGGCACTATCGCCCAGAATGTACCGCGGGCACACTCCCGCTGGCGATTGTGCCCAGGGCACTATCGCCCAGAGTATACCGAGGCTCGTTTCTTCCCATTTTCCGCACAAACCACCCATGACGCAATAAGGCTTAAAAGGTAAGGCGTAAGGGATGAAATTCTATGGTCAGAATCAAGGGTTCTTCAAAGGATTGGCTTTCACAAACAGGAAATTACGGGTGTTACAATCCTCCCAACCTTAGGATAATTTCGTCCTCGAAATCTAGGTTCCCATGAAATCTCACCCGCAGGAAGATTGACCTTAACCCGTTGCTAGCACCAACAACACGTCCCCTACACCGATACTCACATTGCTGCCCCTCTTGGGCACAATATACTCATAATCGCGTGTACACTTAACTCTTCACAATAACCTTTTACTCCCAAGGTTATTGTCGTCTCCCAACCTTGGGTGACAATTACTACCTCCAGGTAGTTAGTGACCCCAAATTCTTGCTGACCAAACTTTCCTTCGAATCTACGGTTCCGAACACAACGTCAAAGATCGCAACCAAACTTCCAAGTTCCTCATATTTCAACTGATCCATTCTTAATATCGATAAAGATACTCTTCTAAGGCGCACCAAAACGTCTTTCATGCTACCGGTTAACACAGATTCGGCTGTCACTCAATTCCGATTCAACCCCAATCTCACAACATTCCTAAAGGAACATCCTTATCACCACATGAATGCTTGGGGTACCTCGATACTCAATCCTCAATACCCAAACTCCTTTCAAAATCCATTACCGAAAGGTTACTATTTTCCATAATCCAACCGGGGTACATCCATCCATTCCAAGATCCATTGACCTCAAGAAAACAAGTCGACACCTAGGACTAAACGGTGACCTCGAAAATGTGGACATCTCGCCCAAAATCCCATTCCAGACGGATTGTCGCACTAAGGTTGACACCAAACCAGAGAGCTAAAATTTCCAATCTTACAACTCTAGCAGACAGATCATCAAAATTTCCTTTTATCGCGGAACCCATAAGACGGTACATCAACCACATAAGCCATGATGTCACACTAACGAGCAAACCACCAAAACGAAACCCAATCTAATTGTCAATAATTACCTAACACTTTAACTCGCATGATCACCGAAGCATAAAAGTCACCCCTTAATTATCCGGGAAAACTTAAGTCTACTAATTCCATTAGTCGAGCGCACCGATCCAATCACTAAGGCTTAAGATCCAAGACTGATCGCAGGACGAATCACCCAACGCTTCAAATCCCAAGGACTTTTTTAGTCCTTAATTGCAACTCCTTTCCACGACAGGGGTTAAACCTATAGGCCTAATGAGTTCAAGGTTTCTCAAATAATATGCCAATTTAAACTTTTATAAAACTTTCAAATACACAAGTTTTATAACGATTAACCGTACAGTGACAACACACTATCGCCCAACCGACAGATTTTCAAAATTGGTTACCAACACTACGCATATAAAACCATTTCAAAAAAAACTCGTTTGATCAGCGATTACGTTAATAAAAACGGTAACAAGAGATGCGCAACAAAATTTTCAAACGGACTACCATGGTCCTAGTAATTCATCAATTTACACTATGCATATGAGAGATAATTTTCCGCACTATAACATGTGCAATAAAAGTTCGTACACTTCCCAAAAGAGACATTAACAAGTTAACTTTAAAGTTCTGGCTTCCCCACCCAGAAGTCATTGCGACATAACATTTTTAACAACTCCATATACAACAGTTTATTCTCTAAAGTTCGGTGAAATGATAAGAATGCAAATAATTCTCAAATCGAGTTTAAAACTTTAAGTCGCCTCGATAAAACACATTTGACCAAGATGGTAACTACAATGGTATGCAACTCAAAAATTCATTTCATGCATTGCGGAAAATTTATAACAGCAAGGTCAACAAGCGAAGCACGCTTAGATTAAAATTTAATTTAAGACAATATAAATATTTCGCATATTTACTCACGCGAGTAAAAGTCGGATTCAACCCAAAAGTGTGTACATAGACTCGTGTGAAACTTAAGATGCAATCATGCGACATTCAGATTTTTCAAGGTGCCTCTTACGGTTGCAAAAGTGTCGATGCAAGACTCGCATGAAACAAGGTGTTGAACACAACTCGTAAATTAACGCACACAATGATGTATATGCACATGTTCTCAAAATTATTTTACGCAACGCAAAATGACGTAAGACGAGACACCCTAACCCCACTGAATTTTCGCAAAACTCAATAATGCTAAAATCATGCAGTGACAAATTTTCATTTCCCAACAAGAATGTAAGACAACAATATGGCTAAAACACTAAGCCTTTAAGAGTTTCCTCTTTTAATGCAATGAAAGGTAAAATGACACCTTTAACAAAATTCACATGGGACACGACGCCAGCTAACTCGTAAGCTTAAAAGAAGCAAAATTAAAACTCACGCATGGAAAGACATCGTATAAAACAATACTCCATGAAATTCCAACAAAACTCACACCAACTAAAATTTTCAAGAAATTCCGACTCAACGCGTGGGAATAACTTTTCCTTTAAAACCATTGACATATGTGGAAGAGATCCAATGCCTAGGTTAAAATCTCATAGCTACTTGCCCAATACTCAAATGTCATTAAAACATGGATATTACAATATCCGCAAATAGCGTTAAACAAGAGACGTGAATAAAGAGATTTTTGATAACAATTTGCAATTACGTGCAACAAAACAATTTATGCATGCTTAAGCTCACGGTTTAAAATCTGATGAGTGTTAAATGTTTTACCAAAACTTTATAATATAAACCACTTTCTGTTTTACGAACACAAGAAACAATTTATGCAAATTTATTTCAGAAATAAATTTTAGTGCATGAATTTGGTCGGCATTCACCCCTCTAGACTACGCTTCTCAACAACCCGACATACTATTACCATCCGGGTGTATCAAGCATCTTAGGACAACAATCTCAATTTCCTACTATCGTCACCCGGATACTCCACATCTTAAAGCGACACTCGGATATTTCATCGGTTCACCTTACAATCTCTCCTCGTATAACGTCAATTCCATAAGCTCAAGGTTCTACTCCAACCAATTATTCTTACTCAAGACGATCAACTTCATGCATTCAACGCACCTAACTATCACTTCAACGTGGCATTGCTATAGACATCAACGTTTTCTTTAGATTACTCACTTAGAGACCTTCTCACTACCCCAACGGTAATCATACCAAGGTAGTTCAAGTATACACATGTAGTATGTAGGTTCACCATAACACTGGCCAGGTGCCATTATGAACGTACCACACATGTTCATCCTTACGACCCTCGACAAGTTTCCCGTTTCTAGTGACTCGATCAACTCCATAATATCTTATCTTAAGGTTCCTAATGTTCAACTTCACTTACAATTGCTTATAAAAACGCTAGTTTGAGTCTAGGCATCCTACAATCAATACCTAATTCTCTCAAACTTAAGCTCTGATACCAACTTGTAACACCCTCAAATCTGAAGATAGCAACTTACTAAAAAAATTTCTAAATACATCAACAAATACTTCAAACTACAAACATAAATTGAGAATTAACCCTAAAGTTCACATTCATCCTACACATACATTCCATGAAAAGGATGGGTGTTACTAAACCCAATAACAATCACTATCTCCAATCTGTGGGAGACTTCGCCAGCTACTTACTCTTGTATAAAGCTAAGGCTCAATCCTCATAGCGTTTGCTAGAACCGAACCCCCAACTGGAACCTGATGCACATGCCAGCAATTAAAAAGGTTAGGCTTAACGCCTAGTGAGCTCAAGAGTTTTAACAGGGATGAATATACCTTTAAAAGACAGGAAATTAGTTTTAAAGCAAGATCCTTCGAAACATTATGCTTCAGAATGGAAGCGACACATTTTCCATAAAATACACTTTTAAAAACAATGCTCCCACACATGCATTTCTTGTAAAACGATGCAACCCGTAACTCACCCAAAACGGGGTCATAGTTCGATACTCAAATGTGCTAAAATGTAAATAATACTTCTTATCCTCAAAACACCCAAACCCAGGTGGGACATAATACTCGACCCTTAAATAACGGAAACAGTCCATACGAATATGATACGCCATTAAAACATGGAACTGAAACTTAATACTCACACGACCATAAAAATGGGATAAAATCCAAATGTTAAAGCATGGACAATTAAATATCCAAGATACAGCGGGCCGACAATGGGGGATACCCGTAGCCGTTGAGAGCGGAGGAACACAAAAGTATGCCACTCAACAACGTTAGTCGCATGACACCTCACGACATCGCAACCTAAGTGTCCCTACGACTCCTTTACCAAGTGTCACCCCAAGTCAGTTGACCTTGATGGATCATTCCAAAGAACTCCATCCCGAAGGCCCGACACACTTAAAGACTACCTCCCAGGCATTACTTCAAGCGGCGGAGGTCCTAGCGCTCACTCCCCGATAGCACTACAGACTCAACCCTCCTAGCGATCACTTGTAAAGTTTCCAGTCATAAAGCATGGGTACCGAAGTTCAACCCCGCAATACCCAATTGACCATCCAAAACGGACTGACTCACGTGCCTATAGATCCATTACACACCTTCTAACGTTACCGGACTACACACGAATGACCAAAGCACTCGAGCCCGTAACCAAACTCGATACGCAACACCGCGCATTAGTACGTACGTCATAATCGGACTCTACATTGAGCCATATAAAACCGGACAAGTGTCCTCAAGACTCTTTTAAGCCAACACCGAGCTACAATGCTCTAAGTCCATGTGACTAATAACTATCGGTCCCCCGAATAATGAAATGTCCATAAACAACGTTTATGAAAACCCATACCCCAAAGATGAGATTAACCCAAAACTCAACACATCATGGACCAATGGTTTTCCAAAGGGTTTATGAATGCAAATACACCGAGATGCATATAATCATGAAATAGACTTGTCAAGATGTCCAAATCCCAAATATGAGCATTTTATGAAACTAAAATAAACCAAGTTTACCCAATATGAAAACTCATTAAAATACTCACTCTTTGACAAATACCAAGTAAGATACATGTTTACTTCAAAATACTCCAAACTTATCAGCAGTTAACTATTTCATGTAAAACACTTTAAAATAACCATTTTGGCATGTACACCGTTTTCACAAATCAACTTGAACTCACCTTGCTAGATTTAGGCTAAATCTAGATTTCACCCAACGATTTCTTTTGAAGACCAGTTGAATCCTCAAGCCGAGAACTTCCAAAACCTAGATCCAATATTCCAACCCATCAATAACCATATCCGACCATGTAGCAACATTCCCCTAACAATATACCAAGAAACCCCAAATAATAACAAAACCCTAGTTTCTCCAAAACTACCAAATCCGAGGTTTGAGAAACCAAAGACTAAGAAACCATCAATGGAGCATTTATAACCTTAATACAAGAAAACTTACCCTTGAAGACGATGAGGCTTCCGAGAACACCCAATCCAACACTTCAACCCGAGCTCCTAACCTTTGGACTTGATGAGGAAGATGAAGATGGAGGTTATGTGGCTCAAGCTCCCAACTAGCTAGATGGTGAATAAGCATGTGGTTTGAGGAGGAAAAACCCCCAAAATAGGTTACGGTTCGGTTTTGGTGTTTGGGAGAGAAAAGGGAAGGAATTAGGAAGTGGGAATGAGGGAAATGGTTGAGAATCTCAACTCTTAAAAGACCCTGGGGCCGACCGCGATTGTGCCCGGCGATTGTGCCAGGGCACTATCGCCAGGGCACTATCGCCCAGAATGTACCGCGGGCACACTCCCGCTGGCGATTGTGCCCAGGGCACTATCGTCCAGAGTGTACCGAGGCTCGTTTCTTCCCATTTTCCGCACATACCACCCATGACGCAATAAGGCTTAAAAGGTAAGGCGTAAGGGATGAAATTCTATGGTCAGAATCAAGGGTTCTTCAAAGGATTGGCTTTCACAAACAGGAAATTACGGGTGTTACACAATATTTTCTCTGACTAATGCACAAACCATTATCCATATCCAAAAATTCAATACCTAGGAAAATTTTCAACTGACCTAAATCCTTAATTATAAATTTACTTTTCAAAAAATCTTTAACATAATTTATCTCAGATATACTACTAACAGTGATAACAATGTCATCCACATACACAAGTAAAACAACAAATTCAGAACCAAAAGACTTGGTAAACAAAGAATAATCATTCACACTTTGAACAAACACATGATTAACAAGATGAGACGACAACTTTGCATACCATTGACGCGGGGCCTGTTTTAATCCATATAGAGACTTTATTAATCTACAAACACATTTATCATCAGTATTGAAATAACCTTCAGGCAAAGTCATATAAACTTCTTTAGTTAAATCACCATACAAAAACGCATTATTGACATCAAGTTGATACAAAGACCACTTATTTTGCCTAACTAAAGCAATAACGCATCTTACTGTGATCATTTTTACAACAGGTGAAAACGTTTCATCGTAATCTAACCCCTCTCTTTGACTATAGCCTTTGGCAATAAGTCTGGCTTTACACCTTTCTATTTCTCGGACGATTTATATTTAATTTTATATACCCATTTACATCCTATAGATTTTCTACCCATAGACAAGTCAGTCAAAACCCAAGTACCATTCCTATATAAGGCCTCTATTTCAGTATTCATAACATCTACCCAATTACTATCTTTACAAGCTTCTTCAAAGTTTGAAGGTTCAACATATTTGTTCAAATTAGACACAAAACAAAAGTTTTCTTTAGACACCTTGGCATAATTTACTACTCTTTCTATTCCATACTTAACTTTACCTTCAACCACAAAATCATTAAATTTTTTAGGAAAAACAGAAAACCTATTTGATTTTCTATTCACAGAATAAGAGCCCTCAAGATTGAGACCAGTAAATTGAACATCACCTTGTCCCACATTATTAGTTAAAATTTGAGTACCAACAGATGAATGATCATGGGCAGAAATGCCGGTACTACCAAGTAACTGTCCACTAGCAACTCCTTGAGACGGGTCTGAGCTACCAAGTGACTCGTTACTGGCAGCTTTGGACAAACTACCAAGGTTTTGTTGATCATTCACTCTTGTCTCGGTATCATTTCTATTTTGAGATTGGTCTTGTGCCTCATCATTGGGCAGAAAATCAAAGGAGTCATTAGAGCAACTAGGACCAACATCAAAGAAGTTTAGAACTGTATCATATGTAGAAACAGAATCACTAGAGCTGTTAGAACTCATTTTAAAAGGAAATATATTTTCATAAAATTAAACATCACGAGAAACAATCACCTTTTTCGAATCCAGACTAAACAGCATGTACCCTTTCTGAGAATTAGCATAACCTAGTAAGACACATTTTTTAGACTTAGTTCCAAATTTATCTGAAACATTTTGTTTTACAGAGAAACACAAACACCCAAAACATTTAAGATGAAACAAAACAGGTGGAAAACCATATATTAATTCATAAGGACACTTCCCATTTAAGACAGAGGAAGGCGTTTTATTAATTAAATATGTGGCAGTTAAAATGCACTCAGTCCACATATTTAGAGGAATTCCACTTTGAAACATAAGCGATCTGGCAACATTTAGCAAATGACGATGTTTACGCTCAACAACTCCATTTTGTTGAGGAGTGTATGGACAAGTAGTCTGATGAATAATACCTTTGATTTTAAAAAACTGACTCAGACTCGAGTTGACAAACTCAGTACCATTATCACTCCTAACAACCTTAACAGATTTCCCAAATTGAGTTCCTAACATATTACAGAAAGCCACAACATTATCAAACACTTCATACTTTCCTTTTAAAAGATAAACCCACACGGCTTTAGAGAAATCATTCACAACAATCAAGAAATATTTAAAACCATCCTTACTAGGGACTTTATAAGGTCCCCACATGTCTAAATGTACCAACTCACCAACACTACTTGCCTTGTAATAAGATCAAATTTTTGACGAGACTGTTTTGCCTTGTGACAAATTTCACAAGGACCAGTACTTACAGAACTCAAATTCAAAGTTTCCTTTAAGACATTCAAGACTTGATCAGCTGGGTGACCAAGTCTATTATGCCAAAGAAGATTAGAAGCAAAACAATATGTAGAATTATTAGTAGCAACCATAGACTAACCACTAACATTTTTATCAAAGAAATAGAGACCACATTCTTCACTACCACTCCCCACTATTTTCTTTCGAAGTGAGTCCTAAACATAACACTTGGACTCATCAAAACCAACAAAAACTTTGTTATCTCTAGCAAGTTTATGAATCGACAGGAGGTTTACATGGAACTCTGGTACAACCAGGACATCAAACAAAGTAACATTATTGGACAATCTAAAATTTCCAATTTTATTAATTTTTGCTTTAGTGTCATTGGGATAAGTTACTTTAAGATGTAAATCAGCCACATCAACAACATTAAAGAGATGAGAAGAAGTGGATGTCATATGTTGGGTCGCACCAGAGTCTATGATCCATCAATGATTTTGAACGTTTGACATACCTGCCATGTTGGCATTGGGCAGCTCAGAGGACTGTTGTTGATTAAGAAGTCCAGGAAACTTGGTCACTTGTTCTTCAGTAAAAGGAAAAGACACCGACTTGGTGACTTGAGATCCTCCAGAAGACTTAGAAACAGAAGCATTACTGGACCAGGATTTAGAATTTTGATTCAAAGACGACCTTTGTCTATTTTGAAAATCCTTTGGAAAACCAATCAGTTTGTAACACCTTTCAATAGTGTAACACCCTAAAATTTGAGTAAAATAAAACGGGAAATTTCGGCAATAACGTCTATAATATAAAATTATAAACCTATAAACAAAGTTGACTATGACCCAATATAGTTGGGGTAGTTGCAACAATTAAAGTAGCAGAACTAATAAGACATATACACAACAACCTATTTAATCTAGAACCTTTGACAACTAGATTAATATGGGTGTCACTATGACTTCAAAACGCTCTTCTCTCAAAAACCCAAAAATGTCGGCCCGTGAAGGATCCTATGTGTGCGTCAGGCGAATCAAGGTGCCCAATGCACATCACTAACGAACCTGTGAGCCATTAAACACCAAAACAAGTATTAGGCCGAAATCTAGAATGTAACAAATACTTAACAATTTATATTGTAAGCATGTACGATGTAATTAATTGTTACCGGAATACCCATAGACTGAATCAATGCCAATATTCCCATTCGGGACAAATGTTTTATTTCCTGCACAAATACACGAGAGATAACTCTTGAAAAACGGGGGAGACCCGTTACCATCTTGGGTGACGAGAACAGGTGAATGGGGTCACCCGTGATGTTATTGGATTTCACCACATATCCCGGTTCTAGTTCCCATGCCATACCAGACATCACAATCCTCAAACCGTTTATGCCTCTAGTGCTTACTTCGTCGAGTTACACCTCAAGGGCTTACAGACATGGGTGCCTATCCAATTTAGACGAGTTCCAACTCAAGGACTTACGTCCCCTATTGTCTACTCGCTAGTGCCCAAACGGCCAATGATTAACTCCACATATAGGTATGTCATCTAAATCCTCATGCACAAGGAGATAGATATAAACTCCACATTTAGATCATGATCAAGTATATATAGAAATTTTCATGCAATGCACATTTCCTTCCAATGACATAATAAAGCTCAATACATGTTTATCTTTATATTCCAAGGCTTGTTTGACAACATGGCAACCATCAAGCAAAGTAAGGACCTTAACTACTGATAAGAATATTTGTATCCTAATTCTCATATGGATGAAGATGGACCTCTACCATAAAATAACTTGTTTACCACTAAGCATGCATAAAGGAACCCCCATGATAACTAATAACTCTCATGAGGAATAATAATCCCTATACATGTTAATTTTACCAAAACCCTAATATTATATTAACTTTATATTTCTCATAATGTTCACATAAGCAAATAATGGTGCAAGTATAGGTGAATAATGGTTAGGAGACTCACCTTTGATTTGTATGAGAAAACCCTAGAATTTATAGGTTTTAGAAGTAGCTAAGGAAGGAGTCTTGAGCTTGAAATGAAGAGTGGATCCTTGACACAAGATGGAGTAGAAACCCTAGATCAACATTCAATGAACTCAAGATGAGTTAATGGTAAATTAAATGCAAGGAAGAGGGATGTAAGGAGTGAAAATCGCACCTGGGAGGAAAAAGGAATCGACTCCTCAATGTTGAATCTGATTTGTGTAAATGAAAGGGTAAAACGTTTGGGTTTTAATGAGGTCTGGACCGCGGGCGATAGTGCCCTTATCACAATCGTCGGGGCACAATTGCGCATATTCCTAAATCGAACATATTGATTACTAAATTCATTCCAAATACTCAACTTTGAGCATCGATATCTCATTCACACATACTCCATTTTGGATACATAATATATCGTTTCGAAACTCATATAGGAGAACATAAACCCACTAAGAGTTCATTATCTATAATACATATAAATGTATTAAAATGTGTCCAAATTTAGTAAAAACCATATATTTTACTAACTTTTCCAACATGTTTCAGCAACCCCCACCACAAATCGTCGTGTGTGTTGGCAAAGGGTTGCCTTGCCTGCAACCGTCGCTAGTGAACCATGTGATGGTCTTTTAGATTTTCAAAATCGACATTTTTGACAAAATATGTTTACTCTCATCTTTTTGAAAATACAAAATTGGACCCTAATTAATAAGTAAACACGGAGAACTCGAAACTAGACCATCACTTATATGGTTCACAAAGAGTAGAAAAGTAGAATTTGCGTCCCCATTATTTAAAATATCTATACGATTAAAAAACAGATCAATTATTTACGACACGTATAGTTTTTTCTAACGATAACGTTTCAGTTTATAAAATCTATCTCACCTTACAAAGTTGATCTAGATCCATCACTATATCGATCTAATCCATTTCCAACCTCATTAAAATCGATAATGACATGATCATATATTGTTCCTTCACATGGATTGCCAACAAATTAATTTTCCCATCAAAAAATTTGTCACCTATTGCACATGTTTGATAGAAAATAAATTTATAAACTCGTAACTCTTATAGATAGAAAACCTGCCTAATTAATTAAATAATATCATTAATCATTTTGGACCACTGAACTCTTTATCGTACGTGACCAATATTTTGATTAAATACCATCCAATCATGAAAGTACTCAAACAAGCGTTGTAGGTCGTTGACAATCTACCATATTGGTTTATGCCACTTATTTTATGCATATGCCATGTTCACCCGCTTCACAAAAAACAAAATACAACCTATTCCTCATGAATTAACCCAACGTTATGATCATGATCATCAGAGTACTTCCATATAATCCTGCCCTCTTCTTCCGGCCAACCATCGGCTATGAATAGAACAAAACAACATATGAAAATAATAGACAAGACTATAACTTCACAACTAATCATGTGGAATGAAAAATTTCATTAGTCGTATATAACTCACGGTAAATTTGTGATAAATGAACGTGACAAATTAAACAAGTAATTAAGATGAAGGCATTAAATTCAAAGATGTAATTTGTTGGTTGAGTTTTGTAGTTTAAAACACTAAGGGGGCGTTTGGTTCGCTGGATTCCGTCGGAATCTGATGGAATTGGAATGGTCAATTCCATTGACCAAATTTCATCCTGCTGTTTGGTTACCAATGGAATGGAATTGAATTCCATGAATTCCTTTAATCATGGATTTGGTCATTCCTTTTTAAAATGAATGGGATTGAATTCCATTCCATCAGATTTTTTCAAAATAACACAAATACCCTCCTTACCTTTTCTAAAAACCCTAACCGTTTCTAAAAACCCTCTCTCTCCTCTCTCTCTCTCTCCTCTCTCTCCTTTCTCTCTCTCCTCTCTTCTCTCTCTCACCTTTCTCTCTATTCTCTCTCTCCTCTCTCTCTCCTTTCCTCTCTCTCCTCTCCTTCCTCTCTCTCCTCTCTCCTCTCTCTCTCCTCTCCCACTCTTTCCCCTCTCTCTATCTCTCTCCTCTCTATCTCTCTCCTATCTTTATCTCTCTCCTCTCTCTCTCTCTCCTTTGCATTTTTTGTCATTTTTCAGAATTCCATTCCAATTCCTTTGCAAACCAAACAGACAGATTTTAATTCATTTGACTGATTACATTCCATTCCTACCAACCATTTGACATATTCCAATTCATTTGGCAAACTAGCTGATAAGCTAGCTGGTGACTGATAAGCTAACTGGTGACTGGTAAACTAGTTAGTAGCTGATAAGCTAGCTGATTAAAAATTCATGTTTGACATAAACTAACTTATAAGCATGTAAAATTACAAAAAAAAACATCTAGAAAAAAATAATCAATTACAATATTTAATAATCTAATTAAAACAAATTTATAGTAATATAATATATTAATTAATACAAATAAGATAATAAATAATATAATATGTTAATTAAAAGAATTTGAAATTTATTATATATATATATATATATATATATATATATATTATAAATTTTGAATTTTAAACCAAATTTAAAAAAAATCTACATTAACTTATGATTTTAAATAACCGTTACATATATTATGGAAAAATAATCTAATAATAATTACAAAAATAATAATAATTGATAACTAAAATATATTGATTAATATTTAAAAATTTGATATAATTATCAATAATTTTAAATAATTAAAAATAATGAAAAATTAATACCAATGTATTATTAAAATTTATGTTTTAATTTTCAGATAATATTAATTAATTTTTATTAATTAATAATAATAAATTTTAATAATTAATATTTATTTATAATTAATAGTTAATATATAATAATGAATATTAATGAGCATATAATTTGAATAATCATAAATAGTTTTCCATAAACTATTCCAAATAGCTTATCAAAAAATTAGTTTATAAACTAGCTTATTTTTTTACCAAATGATGTATTAATAAGAAGCATATGTATAATTAATGAATTTTTTTGAAAACAAAACCAAAAAACAGGTAAAACACATGGACTAATAGGGTAATTTATTCTTAAATTAATATGTACGATCCAATTACGGACTTAATTTTTAATCTTATTTTACCTTCTTCTTAGTTTTTATTAACATAAAAATCGAATTTCAAACCCGATAACAATAAACCATGGGTTATAAAAGAGAATGCTATATTTGCTTTTTGGGTTTTAAATATTTTCAAATTTATTTATTAGTAATTACTAGAAGCGTACTCGCACAATGCAGCGAAATACATCATGATTTTAATGTTTATTTTTATTTTTTGTTTTTTATTGATTTACAATACAATTTTGGATGATTTTTATTGAGTGATAATGGTTTTTTTATACATAAATTTGTTTAATTTAGGCTTAACAATATAATGTTTTTTATATAAAAAATATTAAGTAGTTTGTTAAAATTCATTAATTATCTTATATATTTTAAATTTTTTATATTTAAATTGAGATGTTTATCCTGTTTTGATTATGTTTATCAGAATTCAAATTTCATAATTTTAGGATTTAGGGATTAGAGATAAGGATTTTGGGGGATAAGAATGAAATTTATTAATTAGGGTTAAAAACATTTAAAAGTAGTACATATTGCTTCATTAATTGTTTTTTAATTGAGTGATAATGGTTTTTTATATATAAATGTGTTTAATTTAGGCTTAACAATATAATGTTTTTATATTAAAAAAATTTAAGTAGTTTGTTAAAATTTATTAATTATCTTATATATTTTAAATTTTTTATATTTAAATTGAGATGTTTATCCTGTTTTGATTATGTTTATCAGAATTCAAATTTCATAATTTTAGGGTTTGGGGATTAGAGATAAAGATTTTGGGGGATAAGGATGAAATATATTAATTAGGGTTAAAAGCTTTACAGGTAGTACATTAGGCTTTAGTAGTTATTTTTAAGAGATTTTAAGTAGATAGCTTTAAATGATAGTACATAAAGCTTAGTGAGTTGTAATTAAGAGTTTTTTATGTAATCTTTATAATATAGTATAGATATAGATATGATGAGAGTGATTATGATCATAAATTTTCTTACGAAATTTTGAAGTATATAATTATTAATAAAATATTTTTATTAACTTATCTACTATATAATAAACATTATATCTCTAGAAAACTCAATTTATCATCCAGAACTCTAATTAACAAAACTTTTTTTTAATTCTATATGTAATAATTTAATAATTCTTTTTACCGGTGATCAAAGTAATTAATATAATAAGAATGATGACCTATAATCCATCTGACAAATATTTGAGGACAATAAGTAATAAATATGTTTCGAGTAATTTCAAAAAATATTTTAATGTTACAAAATTAAAAAAAAAATATGACATTTAAAAAATGTATATGTTTATTTTAAAACATTAAAAAAAACGAAAATTGATGACTTAATCCTCTGCCAAAATAATGTAGTAATTTTGAAATTAATACAAAGGAAAATGATTTTTTTTTTATTAGACTTACCCATTTGAGCCATATAGATATTAATACAAAGGAGGACCATTGGATTTCAAAACATATGATTAATCATGCTCAAAGCATTTGACTGTGACTACAATCCGATTATATGATTAGCCATGACTACCTTTGCGAGCTAGTCTCGTCGTATTTTAGATAACTATCATTATTCGTATAATAATAAATAATCAACAACAATCATGTTCTTGATTTTTTTTTTATTGGACTTACCCATTGAGCCATGCATATGGAAATTGATACAAAGGAAAACCATCGGATCTCAAATCATACAAGCACACTCAAAGGCCAAAGCATTTGAAAGTGACTATAATCCGACTTTATGATTAGTCGTGGCTAGCTTGTGGGCTAGTCTAGTCGTATTTATTTATCTCTTATTTCACATGCGTATCCATAGTCATTCGATCATGTGGTTGTTTTAATTAGCGTTATCAAACATTTTGATACAATTATAATTAACTTGTGATAGATATAGTGTTTGGTTTTGATCAATCATGGTTAACAATCGTATATAGATTGATGAATATAACACAATATCACAAAAATATTCTCTTACAAATTAATGAGAAAGACACAAAACAACAACAAAATTCATAAAACCTTACTTGTAATCGAAGATTCTTCGTTCTACAATCAAATTGAGGCTTGTGTTTCTGCAGTATCCTAAGACAAAAATTCACCGGTCGTTTAGCGTTGTATTAAGGATACAACAATCTATTCAAGTGTGATACTTGAATCTTACGAATTAAAAATATGTTTGGTGATGAATGAACAGGTGAGAAACCCAGAAAATTGGATGAAAAATCGTCTCTCAAATGATTGTGGGAAGAAGCAACAATTTATTGGTTGACACTGTATGCCGAAGAGGCCAGTGTTTCAAGCGACTATCGCCGCGGCTTTAGTCGCAACGAAATCCGCTTCGTCCACTGTCCTTTTTTTTTTGAAAGGGTATCCTGGGCCTATGGCCCAGACTAATCCCTGGAAATTAGGGTCTTTGGCCCAGCTGTTAAAGCGTGCAGCCCTGAGTTTATCCTCAGTGGCCACAAGTGCTGCTAATGGGGCTCGAACCCGAGTTGAGCGCTATGAACTCCCCAAGCCTTTACCACCACACCACAGCCCTTGTGGTTATCGTCCACTGTCTTACCAGCACCATACATCCCACAATCACTGATTATTCAAGACCCAAGGCTCAATCTTTGATATTTAATACATACATCCCACAATCATTGATTATTCAAGACCCAAAGCCCAATCTTTGATATTTAATATATATATATATATATAGTGTTTGGTTCATTTGAGAAATGATAAATATATGAGAAATAGAGAAGTGATCTTAACCATTCATATGGTCAAGATTGGATTTAATTGGTCAAAAGTTACGGCTTTGACTGGTTAAAAATTGCGGCTTTGACTGGTCAAAAATTACGGCTCTTCCAAAAATATAAGGGTATTTACGTAACTTTGACAAAAACACGCGCGTGTTCATATATATGAAGGCATGCAGTCATATATGAATGCATGCGTTCATATATGAATGCGCGTGTTCATATATATGAAGGCATGCAGTCATATATGAATGCATGCGTTCATATATGAATGTTCGTAATTTTATATATGAATGCATGCGTTCATATATGAATGCATGCAAAAAAAAGAGTGACATTCATATATGAACGCCTGTTTTTTGCATGCCTTCATATATGAATGCATGCGTTCATATATGAATGTTCATAATTTTTACATAAACACTGACTGCATGCCTTCATATATGAATGCATGCGTTCATATATGAATGCATGCAAAAAAAAAGAGTGACATTCATATATGAACGCCTGTTTTTTGCATGCCTTCATATATGAATGCATGCGTTCATATATGAATACGTACAAAAAAAATAGTGACATTCTACTAACATTCATATATGAACTTCTGTTTTTTGCATGCATTCATATATGAACACACACGGCTAAAAAAAAGAAAAAAAAAAGTGATATTCATATTTGCGTTCATATATGAATGCGTTTGGATAATTTACAAAAATACCCTTCGAATAATAAACAATGTGAGGAACACGGGAGTGGACCATGAGAGCAATTATCCCCTAATTCTCGGTCAAAGCCGCCGATCTTGACCGAATTAATGGTTTAAGATCACTTCTCTATTTCTCATATATTTAGTGTTTCTCAAATGAACCTTTCCTTATATATATATATATATATATATATATATATATATATATATATATATATATATATATATATATATTTAATGTCAAAGAGAGTCCATCAAGAACACCACATTCCATGACCCAAGCAATTAAATGATTCATTTACTGCTCATTGATTGGAGTTTATTAAGTGTTCTAGATTATATCTCGACTCCTATGTGGTACAAGGTTTCTCTTATACACACTAAGTTCCAACATGCAAATTCAAAGTTGAACATGAAGACAAGTTTTGGTGCGGAGTGTATGCTTGTATATCATTTTGAACCTTAATTAGATCATGCAAAATCCCTTAGATGCGGTGCCCTAACGTATATGGTGCCCAATTTTACAAGCTTAACTTGTCCCTTTGAGGGTCAAAAACAAGGAATTTGTGAAGTGTGGATGTTAGAAGAAGTATGATATTAATTAAAACAAATTAAAACTCTTGGGGTCTCGATGGGGTCTTGATTGATCACAAGACAGAGGCCGGCGTGGATGGCGGCACGACCAAGGTCGCGCGAAGACTCGCGTGGAACACTGTTCCAGAACTTGGCGCGGGCTGTAGCGCGCCTTGAACCGCTCCAATAGTCGCGCGGGACTCTGGAGTCTACGCCCAACAGAGCCTGTCGCGGATCTCCGTGTGGGTCCACTTGCACAACGGGTCGTGCGGACAACGACAGTTATGTGGCAGTTGTTTCGGTTAGAAATGACTTACCTATATATACTTCAACATTATCTCGTTTTTTTAGCAGAGATAATAATACGAAAATTTGGGTAAAAGTTATACATAATATTCATCTTGGAAGCATTGTTTGATTCGATAGGTTCGAGTTTTTGCAACTTGAACGGATTGTTGAATCCTCTAGTCAGACGTCCAATCTCACGGTACGAGGGACGAATTTCTATCTAAGGACGTTGCAAATCGCAGGCCTCAATCCAAATACGTTCTTCATCAAGTTTCATTGCAATAATCGAGTTAGTGATTCAATTCTTGTTCTTATTCTGATTTTGTACATATATATATATATACGATTTATACATATATATATATATATTATTTTCTGCAATTTTTGCATCGATTCTTAAATAATTGTGTTGTGAGTTGTATGGATTTCTGTGATTCTAACTCTAAGATCTAACAATCTTAGACAAAAATTTCGTGATGGATCAATCTTCCATGTTGAAACCCCATGTGGAAAAGCCTGAAAAATTCAAAGGCTCGGATTTCAGGATATGGCAACAGAAAATGTTGTTTTATCTCACGACACTTCACGTCTCCAACGTGCGTACTGAGGAAGCACCAGTACCACTGGCTGGAGAAGGACAAAATCCTCCTACCCAAATACTAGTCTCGACATATCAAAGGTCTTACGATGCATGAAAGAACAATGAATATAATTGCAGAAATTATATTCTAAATGCTCTTGATGATTGCCTCTATGATATCTATTCCACATTCTCTACTGCAAGAGAAATATGGGAATCATTGGAGAGCGAATATAAAACCGAGGTTGCTTGTTCCAAAAGACTTGTGGTAGGAAAGTTCTTGAACTTCAAGATGAATGATTCAAAGTCCGTTGTGAAGCAAGTGGAGGCACTTCAAGTCCTTGTCCACGAATTGGAAATAGAAGGTATGTGTATTAACTCAAACTTTCTTGTTGGTTCTATCATTGATAAATTACCTCCGTCTTGGAAAAATTTTAAGTTTTATCTTAAACATTTGACCGAGGACATGATGTTTGAGCAATCAGATGAACGAGAGGGTTGATGCGAGCACTTTGGAACCGAATGAAAATGTGGTCACCAGTAGCACATCAAAGGCCAAATTTCAAAAGGGGAAAGGCAAGGCTTTTGGTGGCAAGCATGATGTAAATGCCGCAAATCCACTCGTAACTCAAAGGAAGAATTTCAAGAAACGTGTGTTGAGTTGTTGGGTGTGTGGAAAACCGGGACATCGAGCCATAGATTGTCGCCATCGACGAGATCATAGAGGAGGACCCGATGGAGGAGGTGCTGGTGGGAACCCCAATCAAGCAAATGTGGCCAATTCTCCAAATCAATTTGTTGGACTTCTTGTCACAAATGTCTTTGAATTATGGATTGACACCGGTGCCACAAAGCACATTTGCAACTCAAGGAACATGTTTTCATCCTACCAAAAGGTCAATGATGAAGAGCCAATGTACATGGGGAATGCCATTACTGCAAAAGTTGAAGGAAAAGGAAATGTGAACCTGAAGCTGACTTCAGGAAAAGAGCTTGTGTTGACAAACATGCTACATGTACCTGTGATAACAAAGAACCTGATTTCTGGACCTACCCTTAGCAACAAAGGATTCAAGATAGTGTTTGAATCCGAAAAATTTGTGATAACTAAGGGAGGTGTGTATGTTGGAAAGGGTTACCTATCTGAGGGACTCTTTAAACTTTCTGTTGAACATATGAACAATGATGATGTAAATATTTTTGATGATAATAAGAATAACACAGGCAATAGCACTGCTTCTATGTACATGATCGACTCATCTTTCCTATGGCATTCTCGACTTGGGCATGTAAACTATCGATCCTTACAAAGGATGATTAAACTTGGTATGTTGCCTAAGTGTTCAATGGACAATAAGACTAAATGTGAAGTGTGTGTTGAATCAAAATACACAAGTCATCCTCATAAATCCGTAGAGAAATCCAATGAAATACTTGGACTCATCCACAACGATCTATGTGACTATAAATCAACACTTACACATGGAGGAAAAAACTATTATGTATCTTTCATTGATGACTACAACAAATTTTGTCATGTATACTTAATACATACAAAAGATGATGCTTTAAGTATGTTTAAAACATATAAAGCTGAAGTTGAAAATCAACTTGATAAAAGAATAAAAATTCTGAGGTCCGATAGAGGAAGAGAATATGAATCAAGGGACTTTGCAGAATTTTGTTCTAGACATGGCATAATCCATCAAACTACGGCTCCCTCTACTCCACAACAAAATGGAGTAGCCGAAAGAAAGAATAGAACATTGAAGAATATGATTAACTCAATGTTGATTACTTCGGGAGGACCACATAATTTATGGGGAGAAGCATGTCTTGCTGCTAATTCGATACTTAATAGAATTACTCACAAAAACAGTGATAAATCACTATATGAGTTATGGAAAGGTAAAATAACTTCCTATAAAAGATTGAAAGTGTGGGGTTGTCTTGCAAAGGTTCAAGTACCTTTACCAAAAAGGACAAAACTTGGACCTAAGACCATCAATTGTGTGTATCTTGGTCCTGTAAGTAATAGTGCAGCTTATAGATTTTTAGTCTATAAGTCATACATAGATGATATTCACGGCAACACTATTTTAGAATCCGCTGAAGCATAATTCTTTGAACACATCATTTCTTACAAGGATAAAGAGAAAGGAGTCTCTAGTCCAAGGAAAATATTTAGTGAAGAATCTGACACTAACAAGATTGCACAAACTAATGAAGAGGGTACTTCTAAGGCTCATGACAAAAGCATCGAGCCTAGAAGAAGCAAAAGGGGAAAAATAGCCAAAGACTTTGGTTCTGACTTTATGACCTTCGTTGTTGACGAAGAACCTCAAACCTATAAGGCTGCTATGGAGTCATCTGAAGCATCTTATTGGAAAGAGGCCATTCAAAGTAAGGTTGATTCCATAATCCAAAATAACAGTTGGAAATTGGTAGATCTACCTCTGGGTCATAAGGTGATTGGCCATAAATGGATCTTCAAACGAAAAATGAGACCTGATGGTACTATAGAGAAGTATAAAGCTCGATTAGTAGCCAAAGGGTATCGACAAAAGGAAGGTCAATACTTCTTCGATACATACTCACCAGTTACTCAAATCACGTCTATAAGGACGTTTATGGCTATAACAACAATTCACAACCTACAAATACATCAAATGGATGTGAAAACTGCGTTCTTGAACGGTGAGTTAGATAAAGAGATATATATGCAACAACCTGAAGGTTTTGTTGTTCAAGGCCAAGAGCACAAAGTCTGTAAATTGGTTAAGTCCCTGTATGGACTTAAGCAAACCCCGAAACAATGGCATGAAAATTTTGACAATACGCTTTTGTCAAATGGTTTTCACATAAATGAATGCGATAAGTATGTTTATGTGAAACAATATAAGAATGTGTATGGCATTATATGCTTATATGTCGATGATATGCTAATCATGGGGACCAACTTAGATGTAATCAACCAAACCAAGAAAATGTTGCACTCCTTATTTGATATGAAGGATATAGGAGTAGCAGATGTAATTCTTGGAATAAAGATCCAAAGGGATCCTGATGGTTACATACTCACTCAATCTCACTGGTAAATTTGGATAATCCATACTCCAAATTTTGTAAAACTTGACTATCTCCAATCAAATTTAGTAATTGAAGATGTTGTCCACCATCAACCAAAATATACAAAAAAAAACTTTTGTAAAAAAAAGAAGAAGAAAAAAAAAGGAAACAATCACAACCCTTAGGATTTTCCAGCAAAAATATGAAGTCAAATCCCTCTCAACATCATGCACCTATGCTTAGAAAAGAACATGAGCCAACTAAACAACGAACATATACAACCATGGAGATCAAACTTCGGGCGGTGAACAAAGTCACACCAGTAAGAACAAGATTTAAAATGTATAAAAACAAGAGTTGTGCCATAATAAAAGTCAAAAACCAATCTCAACCCTCTATCGGTGAACCACCATCTTCTTTCGATGACCAACCATATTTTCCCGGTGAGTTCACCGGTGATTTCACCCCTGAAAAATCAAAATGAAAAACAAAACAAAACCGAAAAACCAAAATCATAAACAAAAACAAAACCAAAATTAAAACCAAAATTAAAACCAAAAACTAAGAACCAAAATTATATCAACATATGTTGTAAAACTCCCATCATCAAACCCATTGGAGGAAACAAATTAAAATATTGGTAATCATGGCAAACGATTATCATTGGAGGAAACAAATTAAAATATTGGTAATCATGGCAAACGATTATCATTGGAGGAAACACACTACTAGAAAAATTGAAATTTCCGACGAAAATTACCGACGGACAAAAACCGTCGGTAAATAGCGACAGAATACCGACGGAATACCGACGGATTTTGAATTTTAGCGATGAAAAATTTTATCATCGGTAATCCGTCTGTAAAAATCCCCATCCGTCGGTAATCCGTCGGTAAAATAATGTTTTCCGACGGATTACCGACGGACCCTTTAATATTTTAATATTTATTTATTTTTATTATATATTCCGCCGGTAATCCGTCGGTAAATAATTAAATTTTTATTATTTTTTTTAAATTAAAAGTCCGTCGGTAATCCGTCGGTACTTACTGACGGATTACCGACGGAACATTTAATATTTCAATTTTCTTTTATTTTTATTACATATTCCGTCGGTAAATAATTTAATTATTATTATTTTTTAAATTAAAATCCGTCGGTAATCCGTCGGTACTTACCGACGGATTACCGACAAAACATTTAATATTTTAATTTTCTTTTATTTTTATTACCTATTCCGTCAGTAATCCGTCGGTAAATAATTTAATTATTATTTTTTTTTTAAATTAAAAATCCGTCGGTAATCCGTCGGTACTTACCGACGGAACATTTAATATTTTAATTGGCTTACTTGTTGGTTTTGAGATATGTTGGTTTAGTTGACTTATCGAACCGACTGCAAACCACACGCATATATATGTGGTACATATATTTGTACACAAACACGTATTAATTTAAATATGGTGTTATGTTGGGCCTTAATAAATTGTAAAATGTCATATTGGGCTATAATGGTCGTATTGTGGTATAATGGTTTTTAATTGTTTTATCGTCCGTAATATACAACACATACATCTATGAGTATATATGTGCATACAAACACATGATAAGTCACAACTGGTGTTATTGGCCTTAATAAGTCATAAAATGTCAGGTTGGGCTATAATGGTGGTCAAGTGGTTCATATCGAGGTATAATGGATCTTAGTTGTCTAATTGACCCTAATACACAACACATGCATCTATGAGGCTGATATCTGCACATAAGCACGTAATAAGTCGTCACTGATGTTATTGGATATTAATAAGTTATAAGATTTCATATCGGACTATAATAGTGGTTGAGTGGTTCATAGCAGGGTATAATGGTGCTTAGTTGTCTAATTAGGCTTTAAAGGGTTCCATTGGGCATTAAATGGGTTCTACTGGCTTTAAAGGGTTCTATTGGTCTTTAAAAGATTTCATTGGGTCTTAATGGATCTATTGGGCTTTAAGGGTTTCATTGGGCCTTAATGGATCTATCGGGGTTTAAACGGTTCTATTGGGCTTTAAAGAGTTTCATTGGGTCTTAATGGATCTATCGGGATTTAAAGGGTTCTATTAGGCTTCAAATGGTTTCATTGGAGCTTAATGGATATACCGGGGTTTAAACGGTTCTATTAGGCTTGAACGAGTTTCATTGGGCCTTAATGGATCTATCGGGCTTTAAAGGATTCTATCGGTATTTAAAGGGTTATATTAGACTTCAAATGGTTTCATTGGAACTAATGGATATATCGGGGTTTAAACGGTTCTACTAGGCTTTAAAGAGTTTCATTAGGCCTTAATGGATCTATCAGGCTTTAAAGGATTCTATCAGGATTTAAAGGGTTTTATTAGGCTTCAAATGGTTTCATTAGGCCTTAAGGGATTCTATCGGGAATTGAAAGGTTCTATTGGGCTTTAAAGGGTTTCATTGGGCCTTAATGGATCTACCGAGCTTTAAGGGATTCTACCAGCCTTTAAAGGGTTCTATTGGGATTTAAAGGGTTTCATTGGGCCTTGAGGGATTCTATTGGGCATTAAAAGGTTATATTAGGCTTTAAAGGGTTTCATTAGGCCTTAATGGACTATCGGGTTTTAAGGGATTCTATCGGACTTTAAAAGGTTCTATTGGGCTTTAAAGTGTTTCATTGGGCCTCAAGGGATTCTATCGAGCATTAAAAGGTTATATTGGGCTTTAAAAGGGTTCATTGGGCCTTAATGGACTATTGGGTTTTAAGGGATTCTATCGGGCTTTAAAGGGTATCATTGGGCCTTAATGGACTATCGGGTTTTAAGGGATTCTATCAGGCTTTGAAGGGTTCTATTAGGGCTTTAAAGAGTTTCATTGGGCCTTAATGGATCCATCGGGCTTTATGGGGTTCTACTGGGCTTTAAAGGGTTCTAATATGCTTTAAAGGGTTTTATTGGACCTTAATGGATCTACTGAACTTTATTCAGTTGTATTGGACTTAAACCCAGGAAAACTAATAGCTCATGAAGAGCAATCCCATGAATTGCGACTTAGAGGTTGTTTGTTTTTTTAAAAAAAATCTCTTAGTGGCTCTTAAATCTGAATCGTTCAGACCTTTTTACACATCATCTCTTATTAATCATAACTAAATTAAGACTTTAGACCTCTTAAAAAACAAACGACACCTTAGAATGGAATTGATCTGGTACATCTCATACTAATGTGCCTCTATTTCTGATCAAACGGTTGATAACTAATTCTCACGTTTCTCACCTTTAACTCAATTTATCATCGGAACCCAACCTTATATATTAAATACTAAATTTATTATTTTTTTTTTAACAAAACAACATTTATTAACTAATGTTATTTATTTTAGATAAAAAAAACAAATTAAATTAAAAATATTTATTATCTAAAAAAATATTTATTTGAAATTAAAAATTCAAATCAAAAGTTTTTTTTAACAAAATCTCAAATTTTACAACAAAAAAAAATGCCGCCAACCCCTCCCCCTTTTTTTCCAGTTCCCTCTTCTTTCCCTGCCTTCCCTCCCCCAAAAAATTAGGTTAAAAATTCTCTACGTCTTGCAAAACATCGCCACCACTAGCCACCAACACCATCGATTTCTGATTTTCTACCACAAGACATCGCCACAACCAGCCACCACAGGTTCAAGTTTCTTTTTTCTTACTTGAAATCTGGAATCTGGAAGTTCTTATGTAAGTTTCTGTTTGGAATCGAGAAAAACACGTCGGACGAGTTCAGATCTTGGGTACGATGTTGGTTTTTCAGATCTTGTTTGGAATCGACTTCTCAGGTACGATCTTGTGTTGTTGAAACTTGTTGAACTTATTGAAATCGACTTCTGTGAAATCGATTGTTGAAATCTGTTGTTGAAATCGACTTCTCAGGTACCATCGGTTCTCAGGTACCATCGACTTCTCAGGTACCATCGACTTCTCAGGTACCATCGACTTCTTCTCCATTATCTATTGTTGAAATCGATTGTTGTTAAAATCTGTTGTTGAAATCGATTGTTGTTGAAATGCATCAACAGATGCATCAACAGATTGTTTAAGTACGTTTAATCTGTGTTTTTCACTGTCTGATGATGATTTTTATCTTATGACATAACTTCTTGTGTATGAGTGCTTCATGATGCCATTCTTATTTGTGCAGATGGAAAACCCATACTGTTAGACCACAGTCTCATTGGATTCAAGATCATCCAATATAAAGATCGCAATCTGAAGCTAAAGCCGGAACGTCGACTCTCAATATTAAAGTCTATGTCTATTTGTAATAAATGTAAATGTAATTGTTTAGTTTACTTTGATTTAATATCTAAGTAATAGTATTGTAATAGTTATATTAAGTAACTAAGTTAGTTTCTAGTTTGGTAGAATTAATATCTAGATTTAATATCTAGATATTAAGTTAGATAGAGTGTTCAACACACTTAGATTATATATTGTGTTTCTCTCAACACATCAATCAATATAGATCACACACACAACACACACATCAAGGTGTATTTGAGAGAAAACATAGAGAACACATTCAAGCTTAATCATTCAACCTTGTAATCGTTTCTATATTCAATACAGGTTGGTAATCGTTAATGTGTTGTTGTTTCTTAGAACTTGTTAAGTAGTATTGTTGGACCGACAATTGGTATCAGAGCCTGATTAAGATCAAAACAAGTTTTATGAGAAAAACGACTCTGTGTTCTTGAACAAAATTCGAGTTTGTGATTTTGAGTGTCTTAGGTGTTAGAATCGATCAGGGTGTGATCGAAATACCTGCTAGATAAATTTGTGAGTGTTTGATTTCACTTTAAAGCTTTATTTGAGTTCCAATTTTGTGATTTGGTGAGTATTCAGTCGAGTGAATATACGTACTGTGCCATCAAATATTTTTCGAAAAAGTGAGTTTTTGAGAGATCGTGTGATAGCTTTCTGTTCTAGAAGTGATTCTAGACACATTGGTAGTGTTTGGTTGTGCTAATCGTTATAGGAACAAATTTTAGACAAATATTCAAAGTTCAGGACGAATAAAGCGCAAAGCAGAGGAAGAAGCAAACGCAAAGTCCTACTTTGCGCTCCTCAAAGCAATCGCAAAGTCCTACTTTGCGCTCCTCAAAGCAAACGCAAAGTCCCACTTTGCGCGTCCCAGAGCAATCGCAAAGTTCAAACTTTGACCCGCAAAGCTCACTTCTCGGATCATAAAACAAACGCAAACCTCAGTTTGCGATTCCCACTTGACCCGCAATCCTCAACATCTCGGGTCCCAAAGCACCCGCAAAGCTGAACTTCTCGGTTCCCAAAGCACCCACAAACCTCAACTTTGCGGTTCTCAAAAGACCCGCAAACCTCAAGCCTTTGTGTTCATCTCTTCAAAAGACAAGTCGACTTTGCGCTCCCAACTAGAAACGCAAAGCTCAAACTTTGTGCATCTCAAGACAATCGCAAACTTCAGTTCTCGGGTTCTCAAGCAAACGCAAAGAAAACTTCTTGCATCAAGTTAGACCCGCAAACCTCTGTTTGCGCTTCCAACTAGACCCGCAAACCTCCATTTGCGCGTCCCATTAGAAACGCAAACCTCAACTTTGCGTTCCTAACTTGAAACGCAAACCCTCTCATATCTCAAAGCCTCACGCATCTCAAAGCCTCTCGCATCTTAAATCTTGTTCAATTATGACTTCCAGAGAAGCCCTTGCAATAGGAACTGACACCAAGCCACCAGTTCTCTTCAAAGGAGAATACGAACAGTGGAAGGATCGGTTTCTAAACTTCATAGACAGACATGAGCTTTGTGAGTTCATCAGACAGTCATTTGCAGAAGGAAATATGCAACCAATAAAGACAACTCGTATAGTTGAAACAGTGCCAACACAAGTTGAACTGAAGTACCATGAGCTTGACGGTGACAACCTAAACAGAGCTAAAGGTGATAAGCTAGCTATGTCATACATTCTTCAAGGAATCCCCAATGAAATCTACATAAAGATTGACAGCTACAAGGCCTCAGCTAAGGAAATGTGGGATCAACTGGAGAAGATGATGCTGGGTTCTAAGGTGGGAAATCAACTGAAGATCTCCAACTGCCTAAATAACTATGAAGAATTTAGAGGCAGAGCCGAAGAAACCTTAGAAGAAGTACATGACAGGTTTGTGACCTTGCTGAATGAGCTAAGCAAGAACAAGGTCCACAAATCTCAAATTGAGCTAAACGTCAAATTTCTAAGCGTTCTACAGCCAGAATGGAAGAGATTTGCGAGGCAGATGAAGCAGATTAAAGATCTGAATGAGATTCCACTTCATGAGGTGTATGAGACCCTCAAACACAATGAAGAAGAAGTGGATGAAATTCTATAAGAGAAAAGGCAGAGAGGAAAGAAGGTTGAAGACACAGTTGCTCTTGTTGTCAAGAAGAAAAAGAACAAAGCGACTGTGTATGAATCAAATGAAGATAAAGCTAAAGCAGACTCTGACAAAGATGAATGTGAACAACTAAAGCAAGCATTGCTTTTGTTGACTAAGGCTTTCCAGAAGAAATTCTACACAAAGCCAAGCTCAAACAGTCAGAGGTATTCGTCTGGTCCAAACAACTACGCTCATAGAGAAAGGGTCGAAGGAAGTAGATTTGAAGGAAGAAGGTTTGAAGGAAGGAGAATGGAGGAGAGGAAACCAGAAGATAGAAGAGATCTTGCTGAAGGAAAAAGATCAGAGGAAAGGAAACCTGAAGAGAGAAGGTTTCAAGCAGAAGGATCAGGTCAGACAGAACCTATAACGTGCTACAACTGTGGCAAAACCGGTCATTATGCCAGAGACTGCCGCAGATCAAAAGTCAGAAATTCAGACTACTACAAGAACAAGATGCTTCTTGCAAAACAACAAGAGGCAGGCAAGGCATTGATGGCTGAAGACGTTTTCTGGCTCGATCATTCTGATGATGATGAAGAAGATGAAGAGAAAGATGAAGTTGTCAACCTATGCTTGATGGGAAAGCATGAATCAGATGATGAAGTTGATTCAGAGAATGAAGAAGAGGTATGCAACTTATCGTATTCTGAATTCATAGATCAATTGCATGCCATGAATGATAAACTCAAAGAGTTAGAGTCGAACCTAAAGCGTGAAAAGGGTGTCATTACTGACAAAAACCAATCAATACAGAAACTTAGCAATGAAATTGCTGAGAAGAAAGTACTGGTTGAGGTTTTACATAAAAACAATGACACCAACGCAACGGAGAAGACAATAATTCTTAGTGAGAATTCTGAACTCAAGTCTAAACTGCTAAAACGTGAGATTGACTTATACGAGGTTACACAAATGCATTCTTCGTCTATCGAAGGAAACAAATCTTTAATTGCAAAAATGGATGCTTTGGAAAAGAAGTTGTACTCATTAGGTCAAACTGAGCAAACCATTCATCTTAACAAACCAATAGAGAACAAAGAAAGATGGGGAATCGGTTATAAGAATCCTCACTATCTTCAAAAGGGAATGTCTGAAGTGCCTGCACTTTATGATATTCTTTCTATGAAGTTAGCTAGAAGAATCCCTGAACTTAAAGTTTATTGGACTAAACTATCTGAAGAGGATGAAGCCAAAGAAACAGAAAAACATTTAATATCATCTAAAGTTCATCTTCCATTTTATTATGCGAAGCTGAATAATAGCTATGATAAGAAACCTGAAAAGAAGAAAACTCTTTCAGATGACTTCTTTCTAAGTTATTCTGAAAAGGAAATGGAGGCGAAACCTACTCAAGGTAAACTATATGTCCCTCCTCTCGTTTTATAAAGTAAAATTTCTGAACTCGAGAATTCCTTGTCAGATGAAAGACTTTTGATAAACATCGAACATAATGTTTTTACAACTGTGTTTACAAATTCTGTTCTTTCTAAGGCTTCAAACTCTGAGAATATGGTTAGTTCATCACATCAAGGGTTTGATTTTCTGAACTCTAACGGTGGTTTAGATGATTGTCTTGAACAATTTGACTTTAATGCCAAACTTCCAAACCATTCATCCTTTCTTAAGAAATCTGTTGGATCAACCAGTAAGCCTGTTAACAGTGCAAAATCAACGCGAGTTGATAACTCAGTCTCTGTGAAAGCTAAAAATGCTAAAGGCAAGAAGCATTCACAGAAGCCGATCAATACTGGTAACCCAAAGAAAATGCATTCAGTTGTTTCTCTAATGTCTAACTCAAAGGTTTCAACTGTTTCAGATATGACCAAGAAATGGCAACCCAAACGGAAGCTTGACAAGACTTTTAAATCTTTTGATTCTGTTTATTGTAATAATAATATGTCTAGTTCAGATACTTTGAATATGAATGTTGCTCCTAAACTGAAATACTCTTTTAAGCAACTATTCCTGTTATCTAAAACTGCTAGACAGTCTTCCTTTTATGATAAACATGCTTCTAATTTCTGTCAAGATTCTGCTATGCGGTTTGAATCATCTCATGTGCATTCTTATCAATATCCTACTTCATATCTATTTCAAAAGAAAAGAGGACCCAATTTGCAATGGGTACCAAAATCAAAACCTTGTGCTAACACAACAGGACCCAAATTCAAGTGGGTACCAAAATCTAAATCTGTGTTGCAGGCACCCAATGTTTAGCAAAACATGTGGCTTCTGATTACAACAGATCAGAACCCGTACCTCAATAGAGAAAATGGTTCTTGAGTAAGACAGCTCAAGACTCGGACTTCAAAGACAAGACGATGGTTTCTGAACACATCTGTTCAGAACCCGTGCTTAAGAAAAATAGGCTTTTGAATTCATCAGTTCAAAACCCGCACTTTAATATTAACGCTCCAACGTTTTTACTCATTTATAATGCTTAAAATCTAAATCTGTGTTTCGTTATTTCTCCTATGCAGATCCGTCATATGTGGTATTTGGACAGCGGTTGCTCCAAACACATGACAGGACAGAAAGATATGCTGACAAACTTTACAGAGAAATACTGCGGAACAGTCAGATACGTAAATGATCAGTTTTCACCAATATTAGGCTACGGTGATATACAACGGGAAAATATAACGATCAAGAAGGTGAGCTACGTAGAAGGATTAGGACACAACCTGTTCAGCATAGGTCAGTTCTGTGACAAAGACCTAGAGGTCAACTTCAAAGCCAAGAGGTGTTCTGTTCGCACAGAAGAAGGCGAAGAACTCTTGGTCGGCACTCGAAAGTCAGACCTCTGCACGATCAATTTATCAGACGTCAAGACTGACAAGCAGATTTGTCTACTATCTAAAGCATCGATGCAGCAAAGCTGGCTATGGCATCGACGTCTCTCTCATCTCAACTTTCGCTACATCAACAAACTGGTCAGTGGCAACTTAGTCAAAGGACTTCCAGAGCTCAAATATGACAAAGATCATCTGTGTGCAGCCTGTGAGAAGGGCAAGATGAAGAGGGCTCCGCATAAACCGAAGCCTGAACCAAGTACAAGCGCTCCGCTAGAGCTATTGCATATGGATCTCTGTGGTCCAATGCGAACTCAGAGTCTAGGAGGCAAGAAGTACATTCTAGTGATCGTGGACGACTACTCACGATACACTTGGGTCAAGTTCCTACGATCAAAGGATGAGACACCTGATGTGCTCATCACTTTCCTGAAGACGACCCAGGTGAATCTGCAGAAACCGATAAAGCTTCTAAGAACAGACAACGGCACAGAGTTCAAGAACAAAACTGTTCAAGAATATCTCGAATCTAAAGGGATAACTCATCAGTACTCTGTTGCACGTACGCCTCAACAAAATGGAGTGGTGGAAAGAAGGAATCGGACGCTAGTCGAGGCAGCTCGCACTATGCTAAGTCATTCCGAACTACCTCTATTCTTATGGGCAGAAACTATATCTACCGCATGCTATACGCAGAACCGGTCCATGATTCACAGACGATTCAAAAAGACTCCTTATGCGTTGATCAACAACCGAACACCTACAATCAAATACTTCCATATCTTTGGATGTAAGTGTTTCGTTCTAAACGATAGGGAGAATCTCAACAAGTTCAGCGCCAAGGCAGATGAAGGAATCTTCATTGGATACTTCTCATCATCAACTGCATTCTTCAAGAAGTCAAAGACGGTGATTGAAAGCGTCAACGTCACCTTTGATGAAGAGATGGCTTCCGAACAATATTGTTCAGAACCCGTTTTAACCGGAGTACTAGCTTCTGGGCAACTCAGTCCAGAACCTGCGTCTCAACAGAACAAATCAGATGAAGCTTCAACATCAACTAACCATTTATCTGATTTAGATTTATTATTTGAATTGTTTTATGACGAATTTCTTGGAACTAACATAAAGAAATCTATTTTGGTTGACAGGATAGAAGAGCCAACGCCTACTCATCCAACCAGTTCAGACATTCCAAATGAATCAAGTACCCCGATTCATCAAGACGTCACAATTTAAATACCAACTCCTACAGTTCAAGAAGTGCCAAGTCATGCAGAGTCAGAAGAAGCTGAACCAGCAGAATGTACCATCCAGATCCAACTACAGTCGGACCAAGCTGTACCTGCTGAGTCTTCTGAACCAACAACTTTAACTGAAGCAACTATCATAACTCCTCCCAATCAAACTGAAGAAGGTGCAAGTGGATTTATAGATGACACAACTGACATTCATTCCAATAATCCACTGCCTCATGAACGTAAATGGACCAAAGCGCACCCTGCAAGTCAGATCATAGGTGTAAGTCCAAGAATCACTAGAACTTCTAGAGAGAGAAAGTAGAGAGAGAAACTTAGAGCGCAAAGATAGGAATTGTATTAATGTGCGTGTTCAACTTACAACCAACAAAGACCAAAGGGACTTAAATACCCTTGGTCAAATACAATACTGATAAGCTCTAAACACAGTATTGACCAAGTCCTATAAATACAATGATTACTATAAAATCAGACCTAACAATCTCCCCCCTAGTAATCATTGGCGCTTTGGTCTTCAAAAATTATCTTCAATAATAGCACGGACCAACAAAGCGACTTTCAGAAGCTTTCTGACTTTTAAAGAAAAAATTTCTTCTCAGCATCTTGCAGATTGAAATTTTCTTTGCTGCTTAAGCTCAAGACGATACACCTCTTTTGAATGATCTTGAATGAACTGTAGTGTTCGGAGCAGGAACAACAAAAGATTTTGTTGTAGCTGAGAGAATAGAATCTTTGAGTGAATCTTGATCAGCAGATAAACATTTGAGCTCTTTGTCTATTTAAAATCTCCTTGACTTCTCTGATTTCTCCCCCTCATGACCTTGATGAACTGGTTCAACTAGGTCATGCCAATGTTGGAGACGAGACAGCGAAAGATCTGCAAAATCAAAGAAACAGAGAAAACAGAGGTGGTTTGCGTTCCATGCAAGAAGCGCAAACTAAGGTTTGCGTTCCACATGGGAGACGCAAAGCAAGGTTTGCGTGCCATGCTTGATACGCAAAGCAAGATTTGCGTGTCATGCTTGATACGCAAAACAAGCTTTGCGGGCCATGTGTGAAGCGCAAAGCTGCCTTAGAAAAATTTTACCTTTGAATGCTCTTTGACTCCCCCTACACAAATGCATTAAATAAGACAATTCGAGATAACATTCATGTAAAGAAAATCAGACACTCCCCCTCAAAAACAGATTTAATCTTTGAAATACATCTCTTTGTTCACTCCCCCTTGAATAATGCATAAACCCATTAAAATATATTTATGAGAACACAGTGATCATAAATTAATGTAGAAAGAAAAATATACTGAATGTAAATTTTGAAACAACTAAACATATAAAATTTTAAATACTAAACAAATTAAATTTTACAGAGTAAAATATCACAAATTTATCAATCATTTGAAATCAAACATATGTTGTAAGATAAAAGAACGAGTTTAATTGCATATCAAGTTAAAACATGTTCAGTTTCAAAACTTCCAGCAATCTATTAAGTGTGCTCACATGCGAATCTTCGATTAGCTTCAAGAAAATGTAATTCTAAAAATATTATAGAGAACTTTGCATGTACTAACACTAAGCCATCAAGAATTAAGATATTCATAAATTTACAGATTTATCGCAACTCAAACATATCACTAAATATCATGAGATGTGTGCTCATTGGCATCTTTTAGCATTGTGCTCATTGGCATCTTAACATGAGTGTGCTCTTTGGCATCTTTTAAGCGCGTGCACTTTGGCATCTTTTGATCAAAAAGTTTATTAAGTAAAGAACATGTCGTAAACGTAACTTTCTATCTGACCCTATTGCAGGATTTGGGTCAGCCACTCCCAGACCAGTTGGCCTTAGGGGACTAGGTGTCAAGCACCCCTTGGAACTTACTCTCCCAGATCAGAAAGGCTACATCGACATATCCTAAACCCATTCATACCAGTAGAACATGACTTTCGATCTGGTTCTATTGAAGGATTTCTGTTCGATCACTCCCAGACCAATTGACCTTAGGGGACCAGATGACAAGCATCCCGAGAAACTTACTTTCCCAAACCAGAAAGGTCACAGGTACAAACTTTTAAACTTAGAGATTTCTGTATTTTAAGAATTTAATATTCATCTCAATCTCTTAGATCAACGTCTAAATGTTTAGCCCATATTTTCATTCCAATCTAAAATTTTGATCGTTTAGGTAGTCTAAGCAAAGTAAACTATAAAAATTCTGATTCACATATCTTTAAAGCAGAAATAAAAGTTTCAATCATGTTGCTGACTTTTCGACTTTTGTAAGACTTGAAATTTGACCATATAAAAACTTTAATATAAACAAAAGAACTTGAAAATTTATCCTAGACACATATTTTATTCAAAGGAAAGAAAAAGTGTAAAACTTTACTTTATAGAATAAACTTTGTAAGGATTTAAACTTTTAATTAATATTTAGTTGGAACAAAATAAAATTCAACTATTTCATCTTTCGCATTATAAAAATAATTTGTGTCTCATATTAAAAGAAAATTTTGGGTAATACAAATTCATGAGATAGATAAACAAACTCAAATTCTTGAAACATTGAGAAAAACTGGAACACACCATAATCAGAGATATATGCAGCGGAAATAAAATTGATGTACTCACAGTATCTCATTAGTCAGAAGCTTAACTATGAAGAACGAGTTCTAAACTGTATGTGTTTAGAAGTCAATGTCGTTGAAGCACGGGTTCTAAGCTGAAATACTTAGAAGCCAAAATCATATTACTCCCCCTTAACATGTGATGCCTGCAACTTTGAATCAGATAAAGATTTGGGTACCCACTTGAATTTGGGCCCTTGTTTGTTAGTTGCAGTTCTTACAGGGAAATAATGAGCAGATTTATCAGATAAAGCACGAGAAATATGATCAGAAAAATAATCACACTCATCAGAAGAGAAAGCATAATCATCAGAATTCGAATCTGAGGAAGAACATGAGACATATTTTGAAATTCGAAACATTTGCTTTCTAGAGTATTTTGAAATTTTATTACATGAAGCAAATGAATCACTGTAATAAAGTTTGTCTACACATTTATCCCCATCAACAAAAGATTCCTCAGATATTTGCTTCTTTCTCCAAATCTGTCTTGGCGACTTCCTCACAGTCCGATCTGAAGAATAAAAAACAGAAACATTATAATTTTCAGATAAAACAGAGTCATGTTTCTTTGACTTCCTTGATCTTCTTCTTTTACGCTTCTTTTTATAGAATTGATCATTTAGCAATAAAGAATTATCAATAATTGAATCAGAAGAAGAAACTTTATCAAAGAAAACAGTCTTAGCATTAGACACAGAAGAACTAGCCTCGGAATCTGAAGAATTTTGAGAAAGGTTTTTAAAATTTGAAACTTCCTTTTTATTTTCCTTGAAATCAGAAGAGATGTTAGAAATAGAATCTGATTTTTGAGAAAATATATTTTCTTCTAGACTTGAAGTCATAAAAGAAAGAATAATGTCGGATTCAATTTTCTTCAAAATATTTTGATCTTCTATCTTATCTTCAAGATCTATGATTTTTCCTTCTAATACTATCGGTGGAATATATTTCTTCGAATCATAAGAGATTGGAGAACTATTTTCCTTAGAAGTATCAGGTGCATAAGGAGAAATAAAAACATCAGATATTGAAGATTTGATAGACGATATGTCATTTAAAACTCTTTTTCCTCTTCTCGATTTTTCCGGAAAATATTTTGAATTTTCAGAAGTATAAACAAAAGGAATTTCATTTTTCTTTTTATAAATCCTTTTCTCATTTTCAACATCTAAAATTTGTTTTTCACTAGTCCAAAAGAATTTAAATTGTGGACCATAGTGTGCAAGATTTAGATATTCATATTTATAAAGAGTGGGAACTTCGTCAATTACTTTGTTTAAAAATTGAGGGTTGTCAAAACCAAGTCCCCATTTTTCTTTTATAGCTTCTTCACTCATCGGCTTGTTCATGTAAATAGTTTGCTCAGATTGTTCTCTTTTATATAATTTCCTTTCTAAAACAATTATTTTATCAGAAAGAATTTTATTTGAAGAAGTCAGATCAATCAAAGAATCACGATAAGTCTGATTTGATTTTTCAAGATCAACTAACTGCTTTTGAAATTTCTCTTTTATATCAATTAAAATTGACTTTTCATCTTTTAAAGAAATTTGCAGTTTTTCAATAAAATCAGACTTTTCTTGATTTATAAACTTTTCAGATATAAACTTTGAGCGCAAATCATGCAAAACATTAGTAATAACATTCATTTGTGATAAGAAGAAATTATAGTTAAAATCAGATATTACCTCAGAACCATCAGATGAGGTATCATCTTCCTCATCATCACTTTCATCGTTACCAACAAAGCACATAGCCGCAACATCTTCATTATCATCCTCGTCATCCGAATGATCCAACCAGTACTCTTCTTCAGCTAGCAGTACAGTTCCACTCTCCTTCTTTTCAGCTAGAGCCAACTTCTTTCGGTAAAAATCAGCATTCTTTACCACTTTGACTCTGCAATCCTTGACCATATGTCCAGGCTTTCCACAGTTAAAGCAGTTTATCTCCTTTTTGTCATCTTTCTTCTGATCAACTGTCTTAGCCTGTTCATACTTTGGAGTGTATGTCTTTGAAGAAGAACCAGTCTTAGAATCAGAAGTAAACTGCAGATTGTTTGACCCAGATCTGTTCTTGAACCGTTTCTGATAAAGCCGAGTCAAAAGAGTCATGGCCTTCTCTAGAGCTTCACCATCATCATCTATAGACCCATCATAGGCTGATTCAGTCAAAGTTTGCTCAACCAGTTGGCTAGCAATAAGAGCAATGGGATCTACTGACTGAGGCTTATTCTTCTTATCCATCTTTGCCCTCTTCTCCATTACCATAGATTCATCTGTCATCAAGATTTCATATAACTCCTGAATTGGCATTGTTGAGATTCTAACATCGTTTCTCATTCTGTGGCAAGACTTGTTCCACTCAGGTTGTAACGCGTTCAGAAACTTCAAGTTAGCCTCCAATTCAGTCTTGGTAACTTTAATCTTGAAAAGATCATTGATGACAGCCCAAAATCGATCAAACACACTCTTCAAACTTTCTCCATCCTTAGCTTGGAACTTCTCAAAGTTGTTCATGAATCTGGTCTGTCGTAACTGAGTAGACATAGCAGTACCAAGCATAATCTTCTCAAGTTGTGTCCACATCAGCATTGGATTATGTTTGAAACAATCGATTCTGTTATAAATGGAGTTAGGAAGAGCAAGGATCAGATTTGACTTAGCTAGACTGTCTGCTTTATATCTTGATAGCTTTTTTTCGTCATATTCACTCAAAGGAGTTTCAACTGTTGTAGCTGGAGTAGTAGCAGTAGCTGGGATCACTTTCATTTTCTTCACCATAGGGCCCTCATACAGAGATTTCATCATGTTTTCCCCATTCGGTTGCCTTTCAATAAAGTTGATGAACCGATCCTGCCACTGTTCGAATTCGTTCTCATTGACCAGTACTGGTGGACGAGTATCAGACCCCAAAGACATCATGATGTCATTCTTGTAGATCTGGGCTTGCAAAGACATCTTGAGAAAATAATCAACTTGAAGTGAATGACTGTCCCAAACTATATATCAGAAAATCAAAAATCAGATCAAATTGAAATCTAAAAAAAAATATTTCGTGAAAATTGAAATTTGAACAATACTTGATATTTCGCAGTTAAGAAAAAAATATTTCCAAAGATGAAACGCAAACTGAAGCTTTGTGGGTCAAGAGACAAAGCACATAGTCCCAAACTTCATTTTTTTTTTTAAGACAGAAACGCAAACTGAAGCTTTGTGGGTCAAGAGAGGAACGCAAAGTGGAGCTTTGCGGGTCACACTAGAAACGCAAAGTGAACTTTGCGGGTCTAATTAGAAACGCAAAATGAAGCTTTGCGGGTCTAACTAGAAACGCAAAGTGAACTTTGCGCGTGTAGTAAGATCCGAGAACCTGACTTTGCGTGTGTCACTTGAGACGCACAATGAGCTTTGCGGGTCCAACGTGAACCGAAAACCTGAAACACAAGAAAAAAAAACTTGAATGAAGCGCAAACCGATATGAATGAAACGCAAAGTACTTGAATGAACCGCAAAGCTACAAGAATGAAACGCAAACCACAGAAAATCAATTTTATCACTTAAGGTCGATTAAAACACTGAAATTCAAACAAGAAATTCACACAATGATAATCGAAAACATCTTTCTAATACAAATCAACTATCAATTTCGATTAAAAACATCAAAAACTCAAAATCGTATGATGAAACAGTACAATAACTCGTGTTTTCAGAAAAATCACAAATTCATAAAATCGATGATCAGATCATGGTTTTTATGCAAAATAATGAGAATCAACTATGATCGATTACTAAAAACGAGTTTAAACAAATCAATTTTGCACAAAATCGATCACAAACAGATCCAAATTTTGTGAGAAATCAAGAAAACGAGATTTTCTTGAAAAATTCAAGAAAATCGATCAAATTTTCGATTTCGATCACTAATTCAGATTCAGGAAATCAATCTCTCAATTCTCTCAAGATCTAGCTTGCTCTGATACCAATTGTAAGTCCAAGAATCACTAGAACTTCTAGAGAGAGAAAGTAGAGAGAGAGAAACTTGGAGCGCAAAGATAGGAACTGTATTAATGTGCGTGTTCAACTTACAACCAACAAAGACCAAAGGGACTTAAATACCCTTGGTCAAATACAATACTGATAAGCTCTAAACACAGTATTGACCAAGTCCTATAAATACAATGATTACTATAAAATCAGACCTAACAATAGGTTATCCATCCAAGCCGGTGCAAACTAGGTCAGCGTCAATCAACTGGTGCATGCACGACTCCTTTCTAAGCAAGATTGAGCCAACTCGAGTATCAGAGGCTCTTGCGGATCCAGATTGGGTAGTCTCTATGCAAGAAGAATTGAACCAGTTCGACGCACTGCAAGTCTGGAGACTCGTACCAAAGCCTAAAGGTAAAACAATCATCGGTACGAAGTGGATCTTCAAGATTAAAAAGGACGAAGCTGGTACCGTCATCAGAAACAAGACGAGACTAGTAGCCAAAGGATACAGACAAGAGGAAGGATTAGACTATGACGAGACATACGCTCCTGTGGCGCGTTTAGAGGCAATCAGAATGTTCTTAGCCTACGCTGCCCACAAGAACTTCACGGTCTTTCAAATGGACGTGAAGACAGCATTCCTAAATGGAATTCTGAAGGAGGAAGTCTACGTCTCTCAGCCAGAGGGATTTGTCAATCAAGAGAAGTCAAATCACGTCTACATTCTCGACAAAGCTCTCTACGGTCTGAAACAAGCCCCTCGAGCCTGGTATGATATCCTTTCCACTTTTCTAGTCAAGTCTGGGTTTTCAAAAGGTACGGTGGATACCACTTTGTTTATTAAAAAGGAAAAAGGCGATATCATTTTAATACAAATCTATGTCGACGATATTATTTTTGGTTCAACTAATACTAAGTACTGTAAGAATTTTGCAAACCTTATGGTGTCTAGATTTCAAATGAACTTGATGGGAGAGATGAACTTCTTTATCGGGCTTCAAGTAAAACAATTTTCTACGGGTATCTTTATCAATCAATCTAAGTACATTAGGGAAATTCTCCGGAAATTACAAATGGAAAATACAAAACCGATTGGTACCCCAATGGCACCAGGAACTAAGATTGGCACTGATCCTTCGGGAAAGGCTGTTGATATTAGGACCTACAGAGGAATGATAGGTTCTTTAATGTATCTTACTAGTAGTAGACCAGACATAATGTTTTCAACATGTCTTTGTGCCCGATATCAGGCTAATCCAAAAGAAATCCATTTGACTGCTGTCAAGCGTATATTCAGTTATCTGAAGGGCACCGCAGATCTCGGTCTGTGGTATCCCAAAGATACTGCTTTTGAACTAACAGCGTACATAGATGCAGATCATGCTGGTTGTATGTTAGACAGGAAAAGCACGTCAGGACACGTACAGTTCCTCGGTGACAAACTAGTAAGTTGGGGATCGAAGAAGCAAATTTGCGTTTCAACTTCCACGGCCGAAGCAGAATATGTAGCTGCTGCTAGCTGCTGTTCTCAGGTTTTGTGGATGCAAACACAACTTCGCGACTACGGTTTCCACTTCAACAAAATCCCGATCTACTGCGATTCCAAGAGCGCCATCGCAATAACAACGAATCTTGTTCAACACACAAAAACCAAACATATCGACGTCAGGTATCATTTTATCAAAGATCATGTAGAAAAAGGAAACATAGAACTTTTCTTTGTAAAAACAGATTATCAACTTGCAGATTTGTTTACCAAGGCGTTAGATGAAAAAAGATTCAACTTTCTTATCTCTAAGCTTGGTATGCTAAATCTTAAGACATAATCAGTAGTTACCTATAAAAGTTCACTATTGTTTACTTTTTCCTCATATCTTTATGCTTAATTGTGAATGATATATGTATTTCATATGTTAATGTTCATGATTCTAGGGGGAGTATGAGAAGAAACTCATACTTGGTCAATATTAATTTGAGGGGGAGCTCATAAGATTTCTGCACTTACGTTTTATGACAAATTTTTGTAATGCAAGATTTTAGGGGGAGCTCTTCACGTCAAAGGAGTTCGGATATGACTTCTGATTATTTCTGACCAGAACTCGTACTTTAAAAGTTTTACTGCTTTTTGTCTTTTCAATATAAGTGAATAATTATTACTTTGACTTGACATTAGACTGTTGCAGAATTTTTGAGAGAAGCTTACAAGTTCATATTTCTATGACTTACAGCTTAGCTTCATGAGATGGAAGATCGTACGTAAAGGTATAATTCTATATCTTCATCTCATATATGGTTGAAAGAAGGACAACTTTCAATCATAAGAAAACATTGTTTTTAATGTTCAAACCACTTCCCGATTTTTCATCACATTTTATATTTTGGGAGTGTATTTTAAATGTTTTCATGATCTAAATTGTGCTTTAACTGAAATAGTTAAACCAATCTGAGCATCACGTGCATCTAGGAAAACAAAGAATCATTGTGCTAGGAATTAACACAACTTCAATGGAATCACCTTAACCAGTGATTTCTACCCAAGAAGTTAATCCTTAGTGATTGAGTGTGCAAATCGAAAAGAAATGAGTGTGATTAGAGAAAGCAAAAGGTTTAAAAGAAAGAGCGTGTGAGAACAGAGTTAAAAGAATATCACAACTCTGCACCAACTTTTTCTGAGCCGGGTAGCCACCATTCTAGTGATTCACAATTCTTTGGTGATCATTATTGAAACAGGCAACTAACCCATGCCAACTCTTGATCAAACCTCACCATCTACTCATTTTCTTCTCAAATAGAAAATGTTTCATTTTCAAAAGGGGATGCAGCACATATGCTATCTGATTTTTATTTGGAAAATCTGGATATTGAAAAGAAGGAAGTCTGCCTCACCTTCGCACTTCAATCATGCACATTAAGTCTGTGTTTAACTTACTGTTGTCTCAGTGGTTTACACAATTTTGAGCCAAATAAGCAATCATCAGTGCTTAATTCTTTCTATCACAAGCACGAACACACAAGGAATTAGTTTCTTTGTCATAACGTTTATAGAAATTACCTTTGTGGTGTTTCGATGATTAAATGGAAGCCCTGGGGGAGTCAACATCAAACAGCTCCTTTCCCATGTGTATTCGTTACACACAGTAACTTAGTGTTACTGACAGGCATTCTAACTGATTCATTAGTTGATTTCAGGTGTTACACGACACATTTGTCTGGATTTGCAAAGATCTAGATGAATCTCTTATGAATTGACGAATCAGGGGCTCTAACCGAAAGATTGACATTTCTTACCACAAATTTTGATGAAGTCGTTGCACTTAACATCAAAAAGGGGGAGAATGACTACACAAGAAATGGCAAAGATCACATGTTTCAAGAATCACGTCTACTCTTCAAAAGGGAAGATTGTTAGATTGAAGACATGCTGAATTTAGAGAAAGAGATTGCATCTTCTGAGCTGAACAAGAAGACTGAATTGGATAAATCTTTTTATTAAATGATCTTGATCCAAAGGGGGAGATTGTTAGACCACAGTCTCATTGGATTCAAGATCATCCAATATAAAGATCGCAATCTGAAGCTAAAGCCGGAACGTCGACTCTCAATATTAAAGTCTATGTCTATTTGTAATAAATGTCAATGTAATTGTTTAGTTTACTTTGATTTAATATCTAAGTAATAGTATTGTAATAGTTATATTAAGTAACTAAGTTAGTTTCTAGTTTGTTAGAATTAATATCTAGATTTAATATCTAGATATTAAGTTAGATAGAGTGTTCAACACACTTAGATTAGATATTGTGTTTCTCTCAACACATCAATCAATATAGATCACACACACAAAAACACACATCAAGGTGTATTTGAGAGAAAACATAGAGAACACATTCAAGATTAATCATTCAACCTTGTAATCGTTTCTATATTCAATACAGGTTGGTAATCGTTAATGTGTTGTTGTTTCTTAGAACTTGTTAAGTAGTATTGTTGGACCGACACATACACGTATGCTGGAGAGAGCATAGATTTGCAAGGTGTAAATATCTTGAAGGTGCGTCATGTCCCTATCTGATGGTATCTAGTAACTGGCCATTCAATTTATGTGATTTTGATGTTTTTTTCCATGGGCTTTCAATGGTCATGGTTGCTCTCATGTTTCTATTGGTTTACAACATTTTTATTAAAAGTAATTCAACTACTAAGACTTGCATATTTCCATTTATAGAGCATCTCGACTTCGCCTAGCTGACTTTGGAGGTCTGCATTGCAATGAAGCCAATGGGAAACTAACTGGTTTTACTCGTGATTGAAGATTTCAGCAGGTATGCATAATTAGAGGAATGAACCTTTATCATATGCAAAGTTGACTGGAGATGAATTATTCCCACAATTAGAGGCTGCTAAGGTTGAAAGAATGCTTAAAAATCTGCAGGTTTTTATCCTTGGGACATATCATCACTACCTTTTTTTTTATTGCTAAGCATTGTTGTATACTTATGTTATTTAGTATATTGTGTAGGGATGTGAACATATCGAGCCGAGTCAAGTAGCATGTTATTCGAGCTTGGCTCGAAAAATTAATATTAGGCTCGAGCTCGACTCCATCTCGATTTACTTTTTCAAAGTCGAGCTCGAGCTCGATTTTTTTTTTCAATGTTTGAGTTCGATCTCGATGCTCGTTTATAAGCTTGAACTCGAGATTGATTAACTCGTTTATTTTCTCAAGCTCGATCACTTTATATTTTGATTTTATAATTTGTAAACATATAAAATATGTTGGGTCAAAAAAGGTATACTCGAATATCTCGACTCGGCTCAACTCGTAAAGTTTAATCGAGCTTTCGAATGAATCGAGTTTAACACTGGTCTTATGGAGCTCGACTAGTTAAGTTAAGCGACCTTTATTTTGTGTTCGAGATCGACTTGATCTCGAGAATTATTAAGCTCGAGCTTGAGTAGTTTGTTTCAAGCTAGACTAGTTTACATTCCTAATATTGTATGTTGATGGTTTTTTTATTCGTTCTTGGAACGTGAGTCATCCTTCAATTCAGAAGCCAACTACATAGACTTGCTAAAATTGTTCTTTGCAAATTGATTCAACCAATATCATTGGATAATTGTTAAATTACCTTTGCATATCAATTAGATCTTGTTGAATATGAAGATTATTCCGTTATTAGTACCATGGCAATGCCAAAAGACCTAAACATTGACTAACAAGACCCTTAATGTTCATCCTCTGTTAACCACCTAATGTTCCCTTACACCTAATCTTACCGTTCAACACATGGTTGATTTTGCTTTTGTGTTTTTAGCTGCTAAATTATAAATTATAATTTTCTTTTACTGTATGTTTGTATCCTTGAGAACTTAGTTGGCATGAAGCAAGCGTAAAGATTAAAGATCAAAAGATATCCATGATATAAGTACACTAACAATTTTCTATTAGGGAAAACTAACTTTTAGTAGCGTCACATGCCGAATTATTGGTGAAATACATGCAAATTATAGCGGATATCAATAATATATTCGACTGAATGAATTAGGTTGATCTTATAGTTTGAATTTTTTAAAAACTGCACCTGGCTTGATCAGTAAATAGAAGCCAGAATGATAGATACGAGAAGCAAGTAAATATTGTCTGAAGGGAGATTTGGTCACATTTTTTACTGGAGAATGCAAATTCAAAGTCACTGCAATCGATTCAAGTGGTTCTGGAATCGATTTGTTTGATGTAAACGCCATCGAAAGTCTCTCACAACATGTGAAGCCACTAACAGATTTTCTTGAGAAGCTTGCTGATGGAGAAAAGGTTAGTTTTCGATTATGAGAAAGACTTTCTTTCGTATTGCTATTGCTTTTGATAAACAGAGATCTTACAGTGGCCATCTATAACCAAGGTTGCTTCTTGAAGTTCTGTAAATTGATCATGATTATAGCACTCCTTGGCATTTGGCAATAGAAAAATTCATAATAGAAGATTGGTTTTATGTTCTAAATTGTTACAAGCCCGAATGATATAGAATATAGTAATCATTGTGGTCCAAACTCCAAGTATGTATTCTATTATTGTGGTCTTATAACCAGAATGAGCTGAATGCAACTGTTGTTCCAAGGTACTTGATGCACTTTTAATCTTGTCGATAATTCAAGATCTTATTTCGAATTAATGATTGATTGTTAATTCTGGAGGTTTTATTGCATTAATGATTGATTGTTAATTGGAATAATTCAAGATCTTATTTGATTAACATAGTTATCCTATTTTTGTGGTTGCAGATCGATGGGGCGTGCAAAGCTAAGAATGGAGCTCATAACGAAAGAGAAGACCCGAAACACCACTGACCATAAACGTAAACTTGGGATCATAAAGAAAGCTTACGAAATCACCATTCTATTGAATTGGTTGCTTAGTCTGTCCTGCAAGACTACATTGAATTTAGTTTACAGATTTGAGATGATATTGTATTAAAGACAATAGTGTTTTGTAATGGTTTTTGCATAGGAATTACCAATGTTTTGAACAGGGTTTTATACAAATTTTTTGTATTTTTAATTATTTTTTTTAAAATTAAAATATCAATTACCGACGGATAATCCGTCGGTATGATTAAATAATATAATTTAATATTTAAAATACTTTAATTTTAATTTAATTTAAATAAATTTACCGACGGCTAATTCGTCAATAATCCGTCGCTACATAAGTCCGTCGGTAATTCGTCGGTAAAGTGAGGCCGTCGGTAATCCGTCGGTAAAATCAAGCCGGCGGTAATCCGTCGGTAAATAACGTTCCGTCGGTAATATTGACCGTCGGTAATCCGTCGGTAAAATCCGTCGGTAAATCAATTACCTATGAGATAATTTCCGACGTTTATTACCGACGGATTTTACCGTTTACCGACGGTTTTTGCCGTTGGAAATTTCTGTTTTTTTTTTTGTAGTGACAAACCCGAAGCAAGTTAAGCAACACCACCAACATCATTTTTAATCGATCATCGGCCGTGGATGTTCTAGATATAAAAACATGTTAAAAAACCTAAATGGATTCTCGGAAAACAAAAACAAAATATTAACTATAAAAATCTAAAATTGATGTTAACCAGATAGAAATCGAAAAATGCAATTGATTACCTCATCCGAATCAAGCAACATTTTCTGCAAAATAAAGAACCAAAAGACAACATTGGTCACACAAATAAAAATTGTTCAAATGGAACAGAGAGGGGACGATGAAGGTAGAAGATGACTTAGAATATGAAAACTCTGTTGTTGGTTTACAAAACCCTATATCAGTGATTCTACGAGAAGATAATTTCAGTTTGAATTTGAATTTGGGATGTAGAAGGAATTTCATTATATACGGGAGATTTTGTTAATTTGAATTTTGAATTTGATAGCATTTTGAGAAGGCAAAGCTGATCTTGGAAACCTGGACTCAAAAAAGCAAATTTATAAAAGGAAATGAGTGTTAATTTGAGCAAGTAAATAACTTGTCTTCCTTGGAAGAAACCCCAAATGGGAGGGAAAGAACTTGAATATGGAAGGTAGTGAAAAAGTAAAGTTTGAATACCAAGTCGATTTATAAAAGGAAATGAGTGTTAACGGTGGTGCATTAAGGAGTTGTATCTTATGCATACCAAGTTGTGATTAAAATATTTTTGAAATGTATGCATAAAATGGTAGTACCTTGTGTTTTATAAGTAGTAATTAAGAGTTTTTTATCCGTACTTTATAATATAGTATAGATATTGATATATGAAATTATTAATTTATATTTTTATACATATACTGTCTATATGAATACTAAAAAATGTATTTTTTTAATTTTAGCAAATTATTAATTTGGGACTTTATCCACTAGTTAGGACCAACCAAAAATATTATTTAAGAGAGATCATTAAATAATCGAGTAATTATTAATTGGAGCTTTAACTAGGGGTGTTTATGGGTTGGGTTGACCGGGTTAAAGGCATTTGCACAACCCAAATCAATGTTTGCGGTTTAAAAAATCTCAACCTAACTCAACCCAATCAAAAGTGCAACCTAACCCAACCCAAAACCGTGCGGGTTGGGTTGGGTTGGGTTGGTCGGGTTGAAACTTTAATACATCATTTTACAATAATCTAACTAAGGGCCTGTTTGTTTACAGCTTAATGAGCTTGATGAGACTTATAGCTTATTCAGTCAGCTATATATATGACTGTTTGGTAGTGGCTTAATGATATAGAAAGTGACTTATTCAATAAGATTTCAAGGGGGAGCTTTATACAGAAAGCTAAGTTTTTTTCCAAACCAATCATTCTCATTAAAAAACACGTTCCTTCCATCTATGAAAAAACTCTCTCAAATTAAAACTTTCTAAATCTATACAGACAGATTAATCTACACAGACAACTTTATCCATATAGAACTTAATGGAAAACCAACCAAACAGCCCCTAAGTGTTTGTGTTTAAAGAAACTAAAATCAAAATAAAAATAAAAAAATAAGGCTAACAAGAGAAGAGAAGAATAGAAGAAGAGTACCTCTTGGCTCTTGATTCGATCGATGTTGAAGAATTTTGAGGATTTGAAGGTTAGATTCATGCAATTTCAATCGTCATGGTCTCGTTGACAGATCTAAACTAGGGTTAAGATATATAGTAAGACGTGAGAATTCAGAGAAAGAAGAGCCGTTAAAAGTCTAAAACCATAATTAAAAAAAAACGTACAAGTTTTGGTCGGGTTATCGGTTTGGTCGGGTTACTTTGGGCCTAACCCGTTTCCAACCCAATAGATGCGGTTTGGTAAAATTCGTGTCGATTACATATCGGGTTACATCTCGGTTTGAGTTTTTTTCGCATTTTTTCGATTTGGGTTGGCCGGGTTAATCGGAAATTTAAGCACCCCTAGTTTCAAGTTTATAAGTTCTCATAAGCCACATGACACGAACAAAAAAGTCAAAATTTCCAGAAGTTTGGCATAATTAAAGGGACTAGACCATGGAAGAATACATTCATACCTAAACATGTGACTGGAGTTGTCACACGACTTTATATATAATAGCATCACTACTAGAAAACTAACTTTTACCGACAAACAAAATCCGTCTGTAACTTCTGATGGAACAACGACGAATCAATATGACAGTTGGCCCACCATGGGTACTTTTGTCGACAAAAAATTTCGTCGGTGATCCATTCGTGAGATTTCATATTTCTGACGGATTACTGATGGATTGGAAATTATTTTAATTTTTCTTTTTTAAATAGGAATCCACATGGATGTTGTTGTTCCGTCGGTGATTTGCGACAGATTACTGATGACTACGTGAATTTTTATTTAAAAAAGAAAAATTAAAATAATTTCCATTAATCCGTTGGTAGTCCATTGATGATTTTGCGACGGATTAATTAAAAATTATTTTAATTTTTTTAGTAGAAATCCCCATGGCCGCCGGTGATCCGCAATGGATTTTCCTAATTTTTTTGTTTTTCAAGTTTTTTCTTTATGTTTAAGGTTTTACGTTGACTATTTTGTATAAATTGCTATCTATGTATATATGTATATGTATGCACATATATGTGTATGTGTACATGTGTATTTATGTGTGTATATATATATACGTGCAGAGTCGGGTTCAAACGAGAATAATACCAATTTAAAAGAACACGAAAACCAACAAAATCATATATGATTTTACATTAACAAGCGAAAAAAACCACGAGGGCTACTTTGATCGCAACATCAGGTTCGCGTGGCTTTTTTCGCTCGTTAATGTAAAATCATATATGATTTTGATGTTTCTCGTGTTCTTTTAAATTGGTATTGTTCTCGATTGATCCTTCCTCTATATGTGTATGTGTATGTGTATGTGTATGTCTATGTGTACATGTGTATTTATATATGTATATATATATGTGTATGTGTAAATCTATACATGTGTATGTCAGTATATGTCGGTGATCCGTTCGTAATCCGTTGTAAAAGGTCGTCGGTGATCTGTCAGTAACTTCTGTCGTCGGTAATTGATGTCGTTGGTGATCTGCCGGTGTTGCCATTTCCTACGACTTTTGTTTCGACAGATTTTCACCAACGGATCCGACTTTTACTGACGGGTTTTCCCATCGATAAAATTCTGTTGTTTTGTATTGCATCTTCAACGGAGTATTATTTCACATCATTGCTAATTTAGTAAATTAAAAATTACTATTAAACTATATAATGATTGTCACTAATAATAACCTATTTTTGTGGACCTCGTGCATTATTTCAACACCAATAATATTATTATTCTTATTGAAGCACAAAAACGTTGTTCGTAACGTAGTTTTGAGTAAACCACAAGGACCAAAATTGTGGTCTACTCTATTTTTTTTATAGAGGAAGCCTTAGATCATTTCAATGTTTATATCATTTCTTACCAAAATGGTAAGAAAAAATTCTCCCACCTAATAATTGCGCCATTTTTAAGTAACATTCATTTGAAGCCTACAAACAATATTTGGAAATAATATAAGAACCCTATAACCGTATGACATGTAAATGGTTACATGTGCATACCCCCTCGGATCTTTTAAAAAAATATTATGTGCTCCAACTTTATTATCCGTAAACTTTATTTATACTATATATATTACTCTTTTTCTTCCTTTAAAATGCCAAAACATTTAAATGTTTTGTTAAATAAATAATTTTCAAGTATTCTCGAAACGTTTTATTGTTTATACGTTTATCTATACTTGTAGACACATCTTGTTTTTGTTAATATAAATATAGACATAGTTGTATTGTTTAACCATATTTTTTTTAACAATAATAGTCTATGGACAAGTATTTATTTTATAAAAAAAAAAAAAAGACTTATGATCTCTTAACAAGGTCTTTTCAACATTAAAATCGTAAAAAAAAAAATTACACTGTTTCTAGGCTCCCCCTAGATAAACTTTTTAGTTCCGTCCTTATGTGCATACAATTAATTTGTAAGTAATTTTTCCAATATATACATGTGTATAACTTGCATACGTGCGTGCATAGAAATTAACCGATATATTAAAGTTAACAGATATCATTTTTTTAAAATTAAGGCGCTGCTAAAAAAATATATTTGCTGATATATAAAATCAAACGTATATTGTTATTACTTGCTATAAAAAAAGTTAACTTAGTTTCAATTTATGTTCATTTGTAGAAAAGCTAATATTTATTTTAGTAGGAAATTATTAATTAATATATCCCCTAAGTTGGTTTGCCTTAAATTAAATTTTTTTTTTTTAACATTTGAAGCTGCAATTAATTATCCACCAGTACTACACCTATATATATGATGCGAATAGAATTCTGATGACTTTGAACCCAATAATCTTGTAAGGAAATGGAAAGCATTATCGAGTCTCTTGAAAATAAGACTATCTTAATCACCGGTGCTACTGGGTTTCTAGCTAAAGGTAAGTAGAATGATCTACTTTTAGTCACCTTCTGGCCACCAACATATATATAGAGAGGGGATTTTCCATAAAAAACGGAAAATTGAAGAATACGCTGGTATGGTTTCATCTAGATGGTATGTACTTGTGTATACAGTTAAATTATGTTGTTTTTTGGTTTTTATGTACAAGTGCATTTGTGCATGTTACAAATTACTTGTATACACAAGTGCATACCATCCAGATGAAGAGCTACCAGAGTGTTATTTAGTTTTCCGTTTTTTTGAGTTTTTCCCTTGAACCTGACCCTATATATATATATATATATATATATATATATATATATATATATATATATATATATATATATATATATATATATAGGGAGAGGTTCATTTGAGAAATGGTAAATATATATATATGGGAAATAGAGAATTAATCTTAGCCATTCATCTGGTCAACATTTGCGGCTTTGATCGCGAAACACCGGATAATTCCTTGTGTGATCTATAGAAGGTAGAGGGGTAATTTCGTAAAATACACGGGATGAGCTAATATATGAATCTGTATGAATCACAAAGATTCATATATGAATCTGTTAATTAGTTCAACCAATTCATATATGAATCTTTGTGATTCATACAGATTCATATATGAATCACAAAGGTTCATATATGAATCTGTTAGTTAGTTCAACTGATTCATATATGAATCACAAAGGTTCATATATGAATTAGTTAAAAGAGTCCAGTTGTGATTGCACTGGTTCATATATGAACATATAGTTCATATATGAATTATACATGTTCATATATAAACACAGCTCGTGTGTTTTGTAAAATTTACGAAATTGTCCTTCTATTTTTGGGATAGCCGTAACTTTTGATCAGTCAAAGCCGCAACTTTTGACCGGTCAAAGCCGCAATATTTGACTAGTCAAATCCGATCTTGACCATATGAATGGCTAGCTAGGATTACTTCTCTATTTCTTATATATTTTACCATTTCTCAAATGAACCAAACACTATATATATATAGGGAAAGGTTCATTTGAGAAACACTAAATATATGAGAAATAGAGAAGTGATCTTAAACCATTAATTCGGTCAAGATCGGCGGCTTTGACCGAGAATTAGGGGATAATTGCTCCTATGGTCCACTCCTGTGTTCCTCACATTTTTTATTATTCGAAGGGTATTTTTGTAAATTATCCAAACGCATTCATATATGAACGCATGCGTTCAGATATGAATATCACTTTTTTTTCTTTTTTTTTCTTTTTTTTAGCCGTGTGTGTTCATATATGAATGCATGCAAAAAATAGAAGTTCATATATGAATGTTAGTAGACGTTCATATATGAATGTTAGTAGAATGTCACTATTTTTTTTTGTACGTATTCATATATGAACGCATGCATTCATATATGAAGGCATGCAAAAAACAGGCGTTCATATATGAATGTCACTCTTTTTTTTTTGCATGCATTCATATATGAAGGCATGCAGTCAGTGTTTATGTAAAAATTATGAACATTCATATATGAAGGCATGCAAAAAACAGGCGTTCATATATGAATGTCACTCTTTTTTGGCATGCATTCATATATGAAGGCATGCAGTCAGTGTTTATTTAAAATTACGAACATTCATATATGAACGCATGCATTCATGTATGACTGCATGCATTCATATATATGAACACGCGCGTGTTTTTGTCAAAGTTACGTAAATACCCTTATATTTTTGGAAGAGCCGTAATTTTTGACCACCAGTCAAAGCCGTAACTTTTGACCAATTAAATCCAATCTTGACCATATGAATGGCTAAGATCACTTCTCTATTTCTCATATATTTACCATTTCTCAAATGAACCAAACACTATATATATATATATATATATATATATATATATATATATATATATATATATAGCGTTTCTTTTGCAACCCAAACAATTTGTACAAACTATGCAAATCAATCTTAGCCGTTCATCAAATCTAATGAATATATGATTTTATTATGTTTCCTAATTTAAAATAATGATTATAATGAATAAACTTAACATTTCTTAATTTAAAATAATGATTATAATGAATAAACTTAACATTTTCCATATATATTACAATCATTATTAATGAATCATAATCATTATCCATAAATATATCTATTATTTCCTAATATAGTGGTTTGCATAGTTTGTACAAATTGCTTGGGTTGTAAAAGAAACGCATCATATATATATATATATATATATATATATATATTGGCAGAATATTTTGTAACCCTAAAAAGGTTGCAACCCACATCAAAATCATATAAAAATATAATAATTTTTCTTCTATACATGTATGTATATATGTGTATACATATATATATACATTGCAGTTTTTGTAGAGAAGATACTAAGGGTACAACCAAATATAAAGAAACTATTTCTCCTTATAAGAGCTTCAGATCCAAACACGGCCTTGCATCGCTTGCACTCAGAGGTACAAATAATATCCAATTTATATATATATATATAAATAGTCATCAAATTAACGATATAGTTCATTTATAATGTTTCTATAGTACTCCATTGATCCGTGCCCATTATATATAAAAAGAAAAATGTAAAATTTTGATTTGGCATGTAATCTTATAACAACCGTCAACTCAAGTATATAAGCATGCAGGTGATCGACAAGGACTTATTTAGGGTTATAAAAGAAAAATATGGGAAAAATCTTCATACATTCATATCTGAAAAGGTTACAGTTGTGGTTGGTGACGTTAGTTTGGAAAATTTTGGAGTAATGGATTTTGATCTGTTAAATGAAATGCGGAGACAAGTGGATGTTGTTGTTAACTCGGCTGCCAATACCAAGTTTGATGAAAGGTATATTTATATCACCCAAAGTTTTTATCACTACAAAATTTTCGACTTTTTCCGACGGCCAAATCCGCCGGAAATCCACCGGAAATCGGCATTTTCGGCTGATTTTCGGCGGATTTGGTCGACTGAAAACAGGGGCGCCGCAAATCATTTTTTTCGGCGGCATTTTCGGCGGATTTTTCGGCGGATAAATCCGCCGAAAACCGGCCCGTTTTTTTTTAAAATTTTAATGATTTAATTAATTAAGAAAATTAATTTTAATAGTTTGCGGCGGATTTTCGGCGGATTTTTCCGCCGAAAATATTTTCTAATTACTTTATTTATTTATATATTTAAATAATTATTTATTTATTTATTTTCCGACGGATTTTTCCGCCGGAAATCCGTCGGAAATTTCAGTAAATTTTTAAAAAAAATAATTAAAATTAAATCCTGTCAGCTTTTTAAAAATTAATTTTTCATACAAATAATCAAAAAAAATACAACCAACTTTTTTGATATACATAATTAAACTTTATATTGAAATACACATCTCTACAAATAATAAGTATTAAATAAATATTATCATTTTTACAATTTATATTCAATCAAAAATAATGTACATCGCTATAAAATTTGAATATCAATCCTCATCAAATACTAGTACACTCATGTCAAGTTGTGCCAAATTTCTTGATAGATGTAACCTACAACAAAATTATCAAATGAAAATCATTAGTAAAAAATGTGAAAATTACTCAATAATATTTTAGTACAAACATATGTGACTTTTTTATAAATAGATCTCAATTTATTTTAAAATAATTTTGGAAAACTTATACTAATTTTCAAACTAACATTAGGAATTTTTTTTTAAGATATGGAATATTTTTAAAAAAAATCAAATAACTCTTTTATGAAAAAGAGATCGTTTAAGTATTTTTTTGAAAACAAAATTGAATATTTTCTAAAAATATATCTACAATAATTTTTAAACAGTATGTGAAAATTTTATAGAAACCAAATATGTTATTTTTATAAAATCAAATCTGGGTATTTATTTAAAAAAACATATCTAAAGTATTTTTTTATTCAAAACAGATCTAAGAGTATTTTTAAGAATGGGTCAATAATTTTTAATAAAAACAAATCTGAAATATGGATTTTTTTTAAAATCAGATGAGAATTTTTTTTAAAACCAGATCTGGATTTTTTTATTAAAAATAAATATAAAGCTTTTTTTTGTTGGGATTTTTTTTAAAATAGGACCGCATATTTTTTATAAAAAACAAATATGTGATAATTTTTTTATAAAAAACACATCATTAATCAGAAAAGATTCCCTGAAGCATGATTCATTGTTCATAAGAACAATCCAAGCATGTATATAATAAAGCTTACCTGCACAAAATTATTGTGTTTACTCAAATAGTCATCAAATCCTAACCTTACCTGCACAAAATCATATTTCATTGACGTGTATATATTAAAAGACCACAAATCAGTTCCCAAATCAGTTCACTAATCCTAGCAAAATAATAAAAAATTATATATAATATCACTAAACTCAAAAACCTAATTTGCATATTCAAAATTAGAACATATACCTTGAGTTGATTCCATCTCCTTCCCAATTTTAGCATCCAATCTCTAATCCATATACTTCCGACCTAAATCAACAAAACAACCAAACTAAGAAGAAAAAAAAAACTATCTATATTCTTTAAGAGAGGAGAGGAGAGTAGAGGATATAGGATGATGAAGAGTTACCGATTTGAGAGGAATCAACGCATCTATTTATTTCACTGTGGTGCAGGCGTCGACGGTACATGAGGGGGGTGCAGGCAGAAGGCGATCGGCGGCAGGCAGAAGGCGATCGACAGCAGGCAGAAGGCGGTCTGCGGTCTCGATCTCACTCTCGTCAAAGGGCAGAAGGTCAAGGTTGTATCGATGGTTCCCAAATCAGTTCACTAATCTTATACATGGACTTGTGTTTTGGGAAAAAAAAAGAGGGGGAAATGAAAATTGGAAATAGGAAAGAAAGGAGGGAAGTGAAAACAAAAAACGAGGGAAGATTGAAAAAGTATACCGCCTCCATCGATTTCTACATTTTTATATTCATATTTACAGTTTTGGTCCCTAAACTCATTTAATATATTTATTTTATACCTTTTAGTTTTATATTTTACATTTTCCATTTTCATTATATTAACACATATAAGCGTATATTAACAAAAATATATTAAAAAAATAATTTTAAATTTTAACAAGTTACACCATTATAATCGTCTCGTCGATACCTTCGAAATAAGTCCAATATTGAATAATTTTTTATTTAATTATATTATTATATGTCATATATTATACCTTGATAAATCGATTTTATTTATAAAAAAAAATGCATTACATCGAATATTATTATATGTCATATATTAAAGCTCATGTGGATTCAGTGAAGACTAATTGGATCCTTTAAAGACTAATTGGATCTTTTAAAGACTAATTGAATCCTTTAAATACTAACTGGATCTGTTAAAGCCCAACCGGGTACGTCAAAGCCCAACTAGGTATGTTTAAACCCAACTATATCCGTTAAAGCCCAACAAGATCTGTTAAAGCCCAATCGGATCCATTAAAGATTAATTGGATCGGTTAAAACCCAACTAGGTACGTTAAAGCCCAACCGGGTACGTTAAAGCTCCAACTGAATCCGTTAAACCCCAGTTGGATCCATTAAAGACCAACGGGGTACGGTAAAGCCCAACTAAGTACGTTAAAGCTCATCTAGATCCGTTAAAGCCAACTGGATATGTTGAAGCCCAACCGGATCCATTAAAGCCCATCTAGACCTGTTAAATCTCAACTGGATACGTTAAAGCCTAACCGGATCCATTAAAGCCCATCTAGACCTGTTAAATCCCAACTGAATACGTTAAAGCTAACTGGATCCATTAAAGCCCAACTATGTAGTTAAAGCCCAACTAAATCCCTTAAAGCTCATTTGTATCCATTAAAGCCCAACTAGGTGGGTTAAAGCCCAAATGGGTATGTTAAAGCCAACTGGATACGTTAAAGCCATACTGGATCTGTTGAAGCCATATTGGATCCATTAAAGCCCAACTAAATCCCTTAAAGCTCATTTGTATCCATTAAAGCCCAACTAGGTGGGTTGAAGCCCAACTAGGAACGTTAAAGCCCAACTGGATACGTTAAAGCCAACTCGATCCATTAAAGCTCAACCGGATCCATTAAAGCCCAACGAGGTACTTTAAAGCCCAACTGTGTAGTTAAAGCCCAACTAAATCCCTTAATGATCAACTGTATACATTAAAGCCAAACTAGGTACGTTAAAGCACAACTGGATCCATTAAGGCCCAACTGGATCTGTTAAAGCCCAACAGGGTACGTCAAAGCCCAAATAGGTATGTTAACATACACACTGATGGTGACTTAATATGTGTTTGTATGCAGATATGTATGTTAGCACTCGATTGTGTATTTTAAAGCCCAAATGTGTATGTTAAAGCCCAACCGGATCCAATAAAGCCCAACTGGATTCGTTAAAACCCAACTGGATGCGTTAAAGCCCAACCGGGTACATTAAAGCCATATTGGATCCATTAAACCCCAACCGGGTACATTAAAGCCCAACTGGATCCGTTGAAGTCCAACCGGATCCGTTAAAGCCAACTCGATCCATTAAAGCTCAACCGGTTCCATTAAAGCCCAACGAGGTACTTTAAAGCCCAACTGTGTAGTTAAAGCCCAACTAAATCCTTTAAAGATCAACTGTATCCATTAAAGCCAAACTGGGTACGTTAAAGCACAACTGGATCCATTAAAGCCCAACTGGATCCGTTAAAGCCCAACTGTGTACGTTAAAGCCCAACCGTATTCATTAAAGCTCAACTAGGTGGGTTGAAGCCATATTGGATCCATTAAATCCCAACTAAATCCCTTAAAGCTCATTTGTATCCATTAAAGCCCAACTAGGTGGGTTGAAGCCCAACTAGGAACGTTAAAGCCCAACCGGATCCGTTAAAGGCAACTGGATACGTTAAAGCCAACTCGATCCATTAAAGCTCAACCGCATCCATTAAAGCCCAACGAGGTACTTTAAAGCCCAACCGTGTAGTTAAAGCCCAACTAAATCCCTTAATGATCAACTGTATACATTAAAGCCAAACTGGGTACGTTAAAGCACAACTGGATCCATTAAGGCCCAATTGGATCCGTTAAAGCCCAACTATGTACGTTAAAACCCAACCGTATCCATTAAAGCTCAACTAGATCCTTTAACTATTTTCTGCGGATTTTAATTTTTTATTTTTTTTAAAAAATATAGAATATCCGCCGAAAATCCGCCGAAAATGTTATAAATTTTCCGACGGATTTTTATTTTTTTAATTCATTTAAAAATAATAATTAATTAACTATTTTCGGCGGATTTTCGACGGATTTTAATTTTTTATTTTTTTTAAATAATATAGAATATCTGCCGAAAATCCTCCGAAAATTTTATAAGATTTTCGGCGGATTTCCGGCGGATTTTTATTTTTATTTTTTATTTTTTTAATTCATTTAAAAATAATAATTAATTAGCTATTTTCGGCGGATTTTATTTTTTTTAAATAATATAGAATATCCGCCGAAAATCCGCCGAAAATTTTATAATATTTTCGGCGGATTTCCGACGGATTTTTATTTTTTATTTTTTTAATTCATTTAAAAATAATAATTAATTAACTATTTTCGGCGGATTTTCGGCGGATTTTATTTTTTTATTTTTTTTAAATAATATAGAATATCCGCCGAAAATCCGCCGAAAATTTTATAAGATTTTCGGCGGATTTCCGACGGATTTTTATTTTTATTTTTTTAATTCATTTAAAAATAATAAATAATTAACTATTTTCGGCGGATTTTCGGCGGATTTTATTTTTTTATTTTTTTTAAATAATATAGAATATCCACCGAAAATCCACCGGAAATTTTATAAGATTTTCGGCGGATTTCCGACGGATTTCTGACGGATTTTTATTTTTATTTTTATTTTTTTAATTCATTTAAAAATAATAATTAATTAACTATTTTCGGCGGATTTTCGGCGGATTTTAATTAATTAATTTAATTAATTAAAATCCGCCGAAAATCCGCCGAAAATAGTTAATTAATTATAATTAATAAGAAAAAAAAATAAAAAAATAATATTCCGTCGGAAATCCGCCGAAAATAATTGATTTTTAGAAAAATAAAAAATAAAAAAAAATTCCGACGGATTTTCGGCGGATTTTCGGCGAAAGTCAAACTTGGTTGACCCGTTTGACTTCCGTCGGAAATCCGCCGAAAATTTCCGGCGGAAAAATCCGCCGAAAATGCCTCTTTTTCTAGTAGTGATATCTACATAACTAGTTTGCCATTAAAAAATTCTACAAGATCGATTTATCTTAAAACTAGTAAACGAATGATTACAATGTTTATTTACAACTATTACCTAATACAAATGAATCATCTTCAAAAGATTTGAAGATGATGAAGAAATATTCTAATACAAACCCTATACTAGAGAGAGAGAATGAGAAAGTCTGGAAGTATACGTGAAAAAGAAAAATGATCTGAATTCTTCTTTACACGGGTGAGAGGCCCGGTTTATAACTCTTTAATATTGCAAATCAGTCCTTGCGCAACTTAATCCCCTGATCAACATAAACTGCTCCGCTACCCTTGAGATTTCTACAAAAGTGATGTACAGTCCCTTATGTCACTACTAGAAAAATGTGAAATACCTACGACAATTACCGACGGCAAAAAACAGTCGGTATTTACCGACGGCCTACCAACGGTATCTTTTTTATTTTATTTTTTATTTATTTTTAATAAGTCGTCGGAAAACCGTCGGAAAAATTAATGAAATACCGACGGCTTACCGACGGTTGTTTTTTTCATTTCATTTTATATTTATTTTTAATAAGTAAATACCGTCGGAAAACCGTTGGTAACTGGAACCGTCGGTAAGCTGTCGGTAGTTGTCGTCGGAAAAGCGTCGCTGAATATTACCGACCAGCTTTTTACCAACGATCATTCCCGTCACAAAACCGTCGCTAAAGCCTTTTTCCGACGGTTTACCGACTGTTTCAGCCGTCGGTAATACGATTTCTTTTAGTAGTGTGTCCTCATATATCAGCTTTAGTCACTTTCAGCCCCTGAACTCCTAATAAAACACAAAACAAACATAATAAGTTAGAAAAGATATCAAGATTGATCATATTAAAACTTACCTTTCAACAATTTAGAGAGACATATGACCAAATATATTTACCTCAACAAACACTGAGTCATTAGTTCGAGTCTTCATAGGGATATTGAAATTTTGTAGGGCTCTAATCTTTAGGACCTCACTAGATTAATTAATTGTCTAGTTGGATATTGAAATTTTTTAGGGCTCTAATCTTTAGGACCTCACTAGATTAATTAGTTGTCTAGTTGAGTCACACAAGCAAGCTTGTGTGTACACTCATGGTTACATAAAAAAAACTTACACTATGCATTACATCAATTGTTACATGACTAGCTTGCAATCAATTAATTAAACGATACTAATTTTCAGCTAATTAGTATCTAACCATATATAAAAACGTAGATACTTGGTACTATTTAAATTAGAAACTTATATATAACTTGTATTGATGCTTCTTATATGAGTTCAAATTGTTTGTCAATGTAATTCCACTAATTGCTCTTCATGTATGTTGAATATGTTGTAGATACGACGTTGCATTGGCAATTAACACACTTGGATCTAAGCATGTTTCGGACTTTGTCAATGAATGCTTTAACATGAAACTACTTCTTCATGTATCCACAGGTTCGAATATATTTAAAGTACAAGTTATAATTGTGTTCATTTTCCAAATATTGTGTCACATAACCTTAGCTCATGAAATTTATATTTGTATTATTTGCATCTTAAATTCTAATGGAACTATATCTTCTTTCAGCTTATGTTTCGGGCGAAAAGGCTGGAATCATACTGGAAACGCCATTTAAAATGGGTGAGACACTCAATGGCAAAAACGATCTCAACATTAGGGAGGAGAATAATGCAACACAAGAAAGACTTGGGCAACTCCAAGTTGAGAAAGCTGATGAAGAAGCTGTTTCATCTGCCATGAAGGATTTTGGTATCCAAAGGTTCTGCCACAAACTTAAGACTTTTTTTTTTTAAATTAAACCAAAGTACAAACAGAATAAGATTTTTTTTTTCAATCGACTAGTCATTGTCAATTGTGTATATATATATATATATAATATGTGTATTGATTGATTGTTGCAAGGGCACAATTGCATGGATGGCCAAATACTTATGTATTCACCAAGGCGATGGGGGAGATGTTATTACTCGAGGGCTTACGAAAAGATGTGTCATTAGTCATAGTACGTCCTACCATCATCACCAGCACCTATAAAGAACCATTTCCTGGATGGATTGAAGGCATCAAGTAATTTTAGCTGACATTGCAAAATTAGAAATAAATTAATGTATATCATGCTTTAATTAGCTTACAATATTTCACATTGTCCAATTAAATTTTGCAGAACCATTGATGGCTACATTGCCACATATGGTAAAGGCAGGATTTCATGCTTTCTTGCTGATCCTCTCAAAGTACTTGACATGGTAAGTTCCCTCAATATATATAGATATAGATGTGTGATTTTTTAAATTAGACATTTAGCATATATAAGATAGATCATCAATTGTTATTTAGTAGATGTGAAGGAGAAAAGCCGAGCGTTGTGATACACAAGGATTATATATATACACACATTTGATTGTATTATGACAATAAGTTTCAAGCAAATTAAAACCTGCAGATTCCAGCAGATATGGTGGTTAATGCTATGTTTGTGGCGATGGCGGCTCATATAAATCAACCTTACTCAAACACCATTTATCATGTGGGATCATCCATGTCAAACCCTTTCACAGTTTCTAGGTTTAGGAATTGCATTCTTGATTACTTCGCTAAGCATCCATTAATAAACAAGCAAGGAAAACCCATCAAAATTGGCAAGAAAATTAAACTGTTGAGTTCCATGTCCAGCTTTTATAGGTATATGGACATCCGTTACAAGATTCCCTTAAAGGTATTAATTCCTTTCTCTCCATTTACTCTCAGTTTTGATATTTAAAAAAAATGAAGTGAATTTTATTATTGGATATATATAGAGAGATGATCAAATGAAAACACTAACTATTTAAAATGTTTTGACATTCTTTCTGAATCTTTTGGAGCTAGGGACTGAAGTATGCAAACTTAATACTTGGTGGGGCTTTTACTGCATCGTATCTAGATGCTGATCGAAAGATCAAAACTGCACTCCGATTTGCAAAGCTTTTTAGAGCATACGTTCTCATCCGTTGCATGTAAATGCTCTTTACTTAATTCATTCTTTATGGGTCGTTTACCAAATGCTTACAGAGTAAGCGCTTATCGAGTAAGCGCTTACCTGGTAAAGCACTTATCTACAAGAGTCATCACCCTCACTTAAAAGGTAAGAATCTCAATTGTTCAGGATAAAATAATCAGGGCTCTGAATGGTTAAGACAGGGTCAAGACACTAAATCATTCAGAGGGTTTTGTAACCATTAAGAGACAAACATTTTTTTTCGCCAAACAAGATTTACCTCTTAACGATTCAGAGGTTGGCTCTTAATGGTTTGGAACCATTAAGAGCTAAACAAACAACCCCTAACTCATTTATTGGCTTGAGCTCGATAATTTTTATATTTCTATTATATGATTAATAAATATATGAGCATATTTGGCTCGAAAAAGAGTATATGCTCGAATGCTCGGCTCTACTCGACTCGAAAAATTGAATCGAGTTTTCGAACGAGTCGAGTCGAGTCGAGTCAAACATTGGTGTTATAAAGCTCGACTCGATAAGTTAAACGCGTTTTATTTTCTGTTTGAGATCGACTCGAGCTCGGGATAAACGAGCTCGTTAAAAGCTTGGCTCGTTTACACCCACTCTGGACTTGGGATCTTTTTTTTTATACATATTTTCTCAAAAGATTTAAAAACATATATACATATTAATTTGTTGGTTATTGTCGTGGAACTCAACTCTCAAGAAATCCCTTGTTGCAATATTTAACCTTGTTGTTAATTAATTAATTAGCTGTTTTCATCTTTTATAGTTACGATGACAAAAACCTCATAAAATTACGCGGCATGGTTGACTTGAGCGAGATGGACACGTTCTTCTTTGATCCGAAATCTCTTAACTGGGAAGACTACTTTACGAATATACACGTTCCGGGCTTGGTGAAATATGTAATCAAGTAATAATTAATTAATTAAGGAAGATTCACTTATAAGTAATTACCTACCATAAATAAGCTTCTTGTAATATTATGTGTTGTGCTTTTCCTTTTCTATTGTTATCTGCTCTTCATTAATTCTTCTTTTGTTACTCTTTATATTTTCCTTAATTTCTCTTCTCGTACTTGGTTTTATATAACAAATTGTCTCATCTTTCTCAAGTGGTGTGTACTACTCATCACAACAACGCTTAGTTTATAGGACGTCAAAGGTTGATACGACTCCCTACAACAATATTTTATAAGACTTAGTTTATAAAGCCGAAAAAAATGAGATGTCATATCTAAATATGTTGTAATAAGTTTATAAGACGTTTTTGGGTGTCGTAGCAACTTTTTAGATCATTTTTATAAATAAAAAAATGCCGCATTAGCTATCTTATATGACAATATTTGAAAATGTGTCCCATAAAAAGATGGGTTTAGAACACTTTCTCAAAAGTACTGTCCTATAAAATAGCTGTTAATGTATATGTGTAGAGGGTCCAGGCCCATGTCAGTATAAGGCCCAAGCCCATATAGTCCATGTATATATATACTTTGTATCTTGTAGTCTAGATTAGATTACTCATTATTTACTTTTCATATTGTATGTTTTCTCTCAATCAATATATCGAGGTTTCAAACCTTCAGCATATTCATCGTCTCCTTCAATCATATTCATCTTCTAACATGGTATCAGAGCTGTAGGTTTATTCATCGGTTCACTGTTCATCCGAACCATAGTCGACTCTCGCCGCCGCTTCTGCCTCTTGTCGTCTCTCGCCGCCGCCGCTATTTCTTGAATCGATTTACCTTTGAATCGATTTTTGTTTTGAATCGATTTGTTTCTTTACGACATCGATCGATCTATTTGTTTTGAGTCGACAAGCCGCCGCTGTTGTTTTCTGAAACCCTTGCCGCAGAACCGGAAGTTTACCGGTCAAAACCTTTACCGGTCGCAACTTTTACCAGGCGAAACATTCTACCGGTCGAAGCATTCTACCGGTCGCAACTTTTACCGGTCGAAACATTCTACCGGTCAAAACCTTTACCGGTCGAAGCACTCTACCGGTCGCAACTTTTACCGGTCGAAACATTCTACCGGTCGAAACTTTTACCGGTCGAAGCACTCTACCGGTCGCAACTTTTACCGGTCTATACCGGTCGCATATCTTTACCGGTCTATACCGGTCACACCTCTTTACCGGTCTATACCGGTCGCACCTCCCGGTTCATACCGGACAACCCTCTACCGGTCTATACCGGTCGCATCTCCCAGTCCATAACGTTTCTCACTCCCATGGCTGCCAATCTCAGTCACTCAAATCTCATCTCGGTTATTTTCAATGGTAGCAACTACATTCTCTGGCATCATCATATGACAATTTTGCTAAAATCCCATGACCTTTACACCTATGTTACTGGTGCATCCAAAGTTCCAGTTCAGGAAGCAACTGAGAATGCTGTTGACTTTGCAAAACGCATGAATGAGTGGGACATCAATAATGCTCGTATTCTGGGCTTCATTAATGCATCCACTACTCCTGAGATCAACCAACAGTTTCTTGGTTATCTTACCGCCAAAAGTCTCTGGGATTTTCTCGCCAAGCGGTACACGTCATCGGGCCTATCTCATCAGTATCAACTATGGACCACCTTTCAGAGCAAACGTCAGCTTCCTGATCAATCCATAAACTCTTATATCTCTTAAACGCAGTCTCTCAGAGATCATATAAGTCTTGGAGCACCACAGATTGTTGATGAAACAACTCAACAATTCACCGCCTACTTCAACCAGCTACATTTGATCACTATTCTGATGGGTCTTACTGATAAATTTGGGAATGTTCGTGCTTCTCTTCTTCATAGGCAACCATTACCTACTCTTGAAGAAGCAATATCAGAATTGATAAGTGAAGAAACCCGTCTTCACATGCGCTCACCGATGCTCGCTACTGATAGCGTTCTCTACACGTCTCATCCCAAATCCAAAGGCAAATGGACCAACAACAATCATTCCAAATCTGTGGGCAAGACGAACACATCTGAGTGTGCTTTTTGCCATTCTACTGCTCATCTTCTCTTTGATTGTCCTATCCGCAAGTGTCGTAGGTGTGGCATCACTCATCCGCGTCATTATGAGTCTGACTTCCCGAAGAACTCAAAGCACACTGGTCCTTAGAACCGAACTCACGCTGTTGCTGGGCCTACTATTGCTGATATTGAGGTTTCTCCAGCCTCCTCACCTGACCTAATGGAACTGATGCGTCGTAATCAGGAACTCATGGAGCAGATCATGTCTGGTGCTATGGGTATGAATTCTCCTCACTCAGTTGCATCAGGTAACGTATGGCTTTTTGACTCTGGGTGTTGCAATCATATGACACCTTGCACTGATGGTTTCGTTTCTAAGAAACCACCTCAGGATTTTACGTCAGTAAGAAATGCTGACAACACTGGCCTACCAGTATCCTTTAGTGGAAATGTCTCCACTCCTCATATACAATTACCGGATGTTCTAAATGTTCCGAAACTATCTCCGAGCTTAGTTTCGATTGCGCAACTTCTTGAATCTAATTTGATCATTTTATTTCATTCTTCTGGTTGTATTGTATAGGATCCAAAGACCAAGTAGATCCTTGGACTCAGCCGTAAAGTTGGACGGATGATTGAAGTGGTCTACCTTCGTCTTCTATTACCCTCTTCAAGTCTTGTTGCCTCAGTTTCCAACACTTCTTCTTTTGAGTTGTGGCATGCCCGACTGGGTCACTTATCTCTATCCAGAATAAAATCATTAGCTCATTTAGGGTGTTAGGAAATTGTGTATCAACTGACAATATTTCTTGTTTATTATGCAAACTTGGCAAACATCATGCTTTACCTTTTGAAATGAATGAGTTTAGTTCTACTTCTTCTTTTGATCTTATTCATTCTGATGTATGGGGACCAGCACCACATCCATCCATGGGGGGTGCTCGATATTTTGTTATTTTTATTGATGACCATACTCGTTTCACATGGATATATCTAATGAAACATCGTTCGGAACTACCCAAAATTTATATTATGTTTGCCCGGATGATTCAAACCCAATTCTCAAAATCCATAAAAATTCTTAGAGCTGACAATGCTATGGAATACAAAGAGTCATCTCTTCTCTCCTTTCTTCAATCTCAGGGGACTCTCTCTCAGTACTCTTGTCCCGATACATCTCCTCAAAATGGTCGTGCCAAACGCAAACACCGTCATATTCTTGATACGGTTCGCACTCTTCTCATCTCTGCTAAATGTCCAGAACGTTTTTGGGGTGAAGCTGCTTTCACTACAGTTTATACTATCAATCGTCATCCTACTCCCATCCTTAAAAATAAGTCTCCTTATGAGGCTCTTTATGAGGTCACTCCTGCCTATGAACTTCTAAAAGTTTGGGGTAGTTCTTGTTTTGTTCAACTACAACCTCATGAACATACCAAACTTGAACCTCGCTCCAGACTTTGCTGCTTCCTTGGATATGGTATTGAGCACAAGGGTTATCGTTGCTGGGATCCTATCTCTCAGCGTCTTCGTATATCTCGTCATGTTACCTTCTGGAAACATGTTCCTTTTTCTTCTATATCCAAGTTCCGTGAGTCTCCTAACTTCACCACTCCGTTCTTCGCTGATGCTTTCGTCTCATTGGACTCACTCAAATCGGACATCATATCACCTCCACCTGTTGTTCTAACTCCTTCTGAGTCTGCCTCTCCTTCAGAGTCTTCTGCCCCTACACAACCTGCCTCTCCTAGTTTTCCTGATCAACATCAATCATCTGCTCCGTCCACTCAGCCAACATCTGAGGTGCCTGCTGAGTCTTTGGCTCATGGAACTTCTCAATCTCAAAATGTTAGACGATCAGATCGGGTAAGACAAGTTCCTTCTCATCTCCGCGATTATCATGTTTATGCTACTCTACTATCAAATCACGAACCTACTTCCTACAAGGAAGCCTCCTCTAACCCTGATTGGCAGAAAGCTATGGATGAGGAACTTCAGGCTCTTGACAAAGCTCAGACATGGGAATCTGTCCCTCTTCCACCAGGAAAGTCACCCATTGGCTCCAAATGGGTGTTCAAAATCAAGACAAAATCTGATAGCTCTATTGATCGGTACAAAGCTCGTCTTGTGGCCAAGGACTTCAATCAAGAGTACGGTATTGATTATGAGGAGACATTTGCACCTGTTGCTCGAGTCACTTCTGTTCGCAGTCTTCTAGCCATCGCAGCTACAAAACAATGGCCTCTCTTTCAGATGGATGTTAAGAATGCTTTCTTGAACGGTGACTTATCTGAGGAAGTCTACATGACACCTTCTCCAGGCGTTCGACTTCCACAAGGTCATGTTTGTCGTCTTCGGAAGGCTCTTTATGGACTCAAGCAAGTTCCGCGAGCTTGGTTTGAGAAATTCAGTTCCACAGTTACCTCTTTGGCTTCTCACCCAGCAACTATGATGCATGATTGTTTACTCAGACCACTGAGGCTGGCACAATCTTACTTCTCCTGTATGTGGATGATATGATTATTACTGGCAGTGACTCTACAGGCATATCTAATCTCAAGACATCTCTCAGCTCCTGTTTTGATATGAAGGATCTTGGCTCTTTACACTATTTTCTTGGTCTTGAGGTGCTCTCAGATCCATCGGGAATTTATCTTTGTCAAGCCAAATACACCTCAGATCTTTTGTTAAAAGCTAGGATTACTAACAACAAAACTGCATCCACTCCTCTTGAGCACAACCTTCATTTGGCTCTGAATGCTGGACCTCCTCTGCGTGATCCTACTTTGTAACACTCGTGTTTTCGGTACGTCTCTAATGTGGCATCTTACCCCAAATTTTAGTGTAGCGTCGAAGGTGGGAACGTTCGGGTTGAAAACGACCACTTTTGGGCTTCGGTACGGGACACGCGAGAGTGCCCTCGCGATTGTGACAGTGTCACTCTAGCGGGGCACAATCGCCCAAATGGTACCTAGAGTGGGGGGTCAGGATGCGAGAGTGCCCTCGCGATTGTGACAGTGTCACTCTCGCGGGGCACAATCGCTGAGAGTGTACCGCGGGTCACTTTTCTCGGGCGAGAGTGACACGCGAGAGTGACAATGTCACTCTCGCGAGGCAAGGTCGCGGTTGGGGGCTGAGACCTTAAAACTTGGAAATTAAACCTCATTTGTCATTTTTCTCATTTCCTCTTGCTTGGAGCCGATTTTGGGGAAGAAAAAGGGTAAGTTTTCTCCCTCCTCATTCAATGTTCTTCAAGAATGGAGGAGTGATAGTTATTGTGTTTGGTGTAGGAAATCTTAGGCATTTATTAAGGGATTCTAAGGGTTTAAGTGATCAAGATTCATCCTCTACCACTTTCTTTAGTTTCACACATCATCTAGGGTTTTATATAACCCTTGCAAGGTGAGCTCATTTCTCTTCTCCTAACTTTAATATATGTGTATATCTCTTGTACTTTGGTCTTTCTTGATTTTTAGACCTAAATATGGATTTTGGGAAATACTAGGTTTTGGTGACCTAAGTGAAAATGTGAAGAGAATATCTCAAGTATAAAAGAGGTGATGCTTTAACCTCCACTCCTTTGACAAACCACTTTGATTTCTTGGGTTGTGGTGCCTTAAATAGAAGTGTTGGGTTCTATTTGGGAAAAACAAGTATTTGGTGAAATTGTCATAATGTTGGTTTATATGTAGAACGAGTATAATGTTTTAAAGGTGGACTGTTATTATGGAAAGTTCACCCACTTGGGTGTTAAGCTTTGTGTGTTGGTAACCCTTGTATGTGATTTATCTATACCTATGTTTTATATGAGCATTGTGTATGCTATTTATTGGTATTTAGTATTAGTGCAATGGATCCATAGGCACGGTGTCCCTATGTCCCCGCTTTGGGCATTGGGATTTACCACTTAGCACGGAATAGGCATCGGGTCACCATGATAAGTAAAGTGTGGACCTATACGGTCGGGCAACATCTCATGGGCATTAAGGTGTAATTCCCTTGTGCTAGAGTTCCCCGCTTTGGAACTCTCAAGAATAGACCTAGAGGTGTTGACTTGATGTTTTCGAGCAATAGACTTAGAGGAGTTGAGCTCAATATGTGATTGGTGTTATTTGTATCGTATCTAATCACTAATGGTTTATTTGGTTTGTTGATTTTAGCTCATGGCTACATACTCCGCGAGACTTCGAATGGGTGTAGTTATTTAATCCTTGTTTGATTTATCCTCACTAGGCCTTAGCCTAACACTTGTTCTTATTGTCGTGTTTGACAGGCTATCCTAGCGGTGGGGCACATCGGGATTGAGGGAACGACCTTGGTGTCGTGAGTGGTCTTTTTGGGAAGATATGTAGTGACCAACATGCAGATTATTTTGAAGATACACATTTTGGAAGTATAGCGACACCCGACCATAATCTAGTTACTCCTTGTAGATTAGTAGGTTGTCGTCTTATGCTTCATTTTTGGGTTGTAATTACCATACATTATACCCCGTTTGGGATGATACTCTTGGGTTCTGAAATGGTTTATCCTTTATTCACAGGTTTAAATTATCCCCTACTTTAGGGTGATGGAATTATCCTATTTTCAAACGTTATGTTGTCGATTTTTCAAATTTTATTTTTCGCATATTTTGAGAGTGTTACATACTTTATATCGCCAGTTAGTGGGTCACTTGTCTACCTGACAGTGACTCGACCTGACATTGCCTATGTTGTTCATACTGTCAGTCAGTTCATGTCTGCACCCTGTTCTGATCACTATGCTGTTGTCCTGCGCATTCTTCGATATTTAAAAGGGACCATGTTTCATGGTCTTCATTTTCCATCCACATCATCATTGACTTTGCGAGGTTTTTCTGATGCTGATTGGGACAGTGACATTACTGATCGTCGCTCCACTACCGGCTACTGTTTCTTTCTTGGAGACTCTCTTATATCTTGGCGGAGCAAGAAACAATCTCTCACAGCTCGATCCAGTACTGAAGCTGAGTATCGAGCACTAGCTGACACGACTCAAGAACTTGTGTGGTTACGCTGGCTACTCTCTGACATGGGGGCTCCTCAACAGTCTCCAACTCAATTGTTGTGTGACAACAACAGTGCGATTCAGATTGCTCACAATGATGTCTTTCACGAGCGAACGAAGCATATTGAAATTGACTGTCACTTTGTTCGTCAACATGTGACTCGTAAGACTATCCAGCTTCTTCCTATTTCAACTCTTGAATAACCGGCCGACATTTTCACTAAAGCTCATCTACCAGGACGGTTTCGTGATCTAGTTTCCAAACTCCATCTGGCTCATTCTTCTCCCGATTGAGTTTGAGGGGGGATGTTAATGTATATGTGTAGAGGGCCCAAGCCCATATAGTCCATGTATATATATATACTTTGTATCTTGTAGTTTAGGTTAGATTACTCATTATTTACTTTTCATATTGTACGTTTTCTCTCAATCAATATATCGAGGTTTCAAACCTTCAGCATATTCATCGTCTCCTTCAATCATATTCATCTTCTAACAATAGCTAATAGAAGGTTTTGTATTAAAAGTGTTTTAACAAAATTTGAAGACACCCAAAAGCATCCAAAACTAATTACAATGTCTTTAGATATGACATTTTATACTTTTTGTTATATAAATTACGTCTTATAGTAAATTTTCCTAAAGGAGGACAAATTTATTTTAACATTGAACATGTTTGAAAATCCTAAAATTTCTCATCTTTGAAATAAAAATTACATAGAACTACCTCTAACAAAAGTCTTTTATTATATATGATTCTAATGATTCAAAAATGAACTTAATCGGAATCAAAAACAAATTTCAAAAATCATTTCCCTCTTTTCATCTAAAACCAGACCAATTATAAAACTCTTATCTTTATATAGCCTACTTAGAATCAGAACTTGGTAACATCGTTTGACATGTATAGATTTAGTAAACATGTCTAGTTTTTTTATAGAACATATCATTGTTAGGGTTTAGGTTTCTAGCATATATTTTACTTAAAAGGCTTAAGTTAATGCATATATTCCTTCTCAACATAGTTGGAAGTTGGAACAGACTTTTTTTAAGTAGAAAGCAGCCATCATAATTTTTTTTTAAATATCTAAGAAACACTTTGATGCTGAAAAAGTGTTTAATTGCAAGTGAAGCTCGTAAACTTCTACTACCTGATCGGAGATGGGGATCTAAAAACATATATACAAGCACACTCAAAGCATTTAAAAGTGACTATAATCCGACTTTATGATTAGTCGTGGCTAGCTTGTGGGCTAGTCTAGTCGTATTTAATTATCTCTTATTTCACATGCCTATCCATAGTCATTCGATCATGTTGGTGTTTTAATTAGCATTATCAAAGGTTTTGATACAATTATAATTAACTTGAGACGGATACAAATTCAAAGTTGAACATGAAGACAAGTTTTAGTGTGGAGTGCATGCTTGTATATGCCATCTTGAACCTTAATTAGATCACACAAAATCCCTTAGATGTGGTGCCCTATCGTATATGGTGCCCAACTTTACAAGCTTAACTTGTCCCTTTGAGGGTCAAAAACAAGGAATTTGCGAAGCGTGGGTGTTAGAAGAAGTATGATATTAGTTCAAACAAAATTTCTTATACATGCAAGTCAAGCGTGTATGTTAATTTGCAAAGCCATCGAGACAAAAGTTCTTGTTATATATATTTTGGAGTGGAAATATTTTTTATGCATAACCGCGTATAAAGTGTATAAAAGGTAACCTTTATACGTGGTTTTATCGATGCAACCGTTTGTAATTGTCGAGTACCCTTTTTATACGGTTTTTAATCTAAAACCGTGTATAAAACCATACTTTTAGCAACGGTTCAAATTGAACCATGTAAAAAGGTTCCAGATTCGTCCTTTATACGCGGTTTTTGTAAAAACAACAAAAACCGTGTATAATTAGGCGCGTATAAAAACCATTAGCTTTAGACACAACCAAGAGGTTTATTTAGAAGTAAGGAGATCCCATAACTATTGATCAAGCGGCGACTTTGCGATGTGAGCATATTTTATTTACAGAAGTAAACTTATTGTATTATTGTCAAAATTTTCCTGATTTATTTATGGTTAATAATAAAATTTATATACTATATTACAATATTTTTTATTACAATGAAATCGGTTTTAAAGAACGTTAAACTTGTCTTAATAGACTGTTTTATAGAACTTAGGATTATAAAACTAAATAATTATGCTTCTATGAAAATTATGTTACAATATGTTGATATGCTACTATTGGACATTCTAAGAAGTTTCTTATAGCTCTTTTTAAATAAAATATTGTATTAGATTTTTACATGACATTTTTTAGAATTGTCCTATGAACGTATTTTTTATTAATTAGGCACTTGTTTTAAAGACACTTTTCCAAATATCATCATTTAAAAACTTCACTACTACAAATTATGCTTTTATAAACGGTTGTTTTGGGCTTTATACGCGGTTTTGGAACCATGTATATCGCGGGTGTTTGTAAAAGTATCGGGCTTTTATACACAGTTCCAAAACCGCGTATAAAACTCAATGTTTATACACGGTTTCAAAACCATTTGGAAAAGTAATATTAACCGCGTATAAAAGTGACCATCTTTCACGGTTTTTAGATGAAACCGTTTAAAAAATCCTTGCTAACCGTTTATAAAAGTATTTATCTTACACGGTTTTTAGATGAAACCGTTTAAAAAAATCATACTTACCGTTTATAAAAGTCTATATCTTACACGGTTTTTTGCTAAAACCGTTTACAATTGTATTAATTTTGCACGGTTTTCATAACAAAACCGCGTATAAATGTAACAATTAATAAAAAAATTGCACACATTTGTACATGGTTCTTTTACTAAAACCGTGTATAATGAGTTATATTTATATTTTTAATATTTTCCTCGATTTTGTTACCATCCAATATTCCAAATGTCGGTGAAGCTGCATTATATCGATATGCTAAATTTCCAAATACGATTCATATTCGAATAATGAAACATTTCAAACACAATTCCAAATACAAAAATCAGTTAGCTAGACGCATAAATGGCATCTCGAAGTAACCATTAACCATTAAGCTTTAAAAATCATCAACGTAAATGTAATATCTCAAAGTAACCAAACATTCTAATATTTATCATCGTATAATAAGTCTAATAATTCTTAAAACAACCCCCACCCCTCCAATTTATTACCACATTTTACTCTTTTTCATACGCTTCAAAGTGAACGATCTCGCAATATTGCAAGCAATCTCCTAATATTGCAAGCAATCTCCTCTACTTGTGTAATTGTGAAAAGATCTGTGGTTGTCCATGTGTCCTATAAATAAATTTGAAAGTAGGTGTTATTATAAATAAAGTAAAGTGTTTTTGACAATATATAAATAAAATGAAAGAAATTTAAGAAACACGTGCCTTGAAAGAGGAGGCATATTGTTCATGCATCACAAATTGGAAGATTTGCTTCACTACATAGTAACCACACTCCCAACCATATTGTTGTGATTACACTAAAGTGTAAAAAAATTAGTGATTAAACATATTAAAGTACGAAATAAATTGTTGGGATATATAAATTATACCTTGCTTAATCTCCATGTAACCAAAGTGTTGGCTTGAGAAGACCCTGTGACATTATTGTACTTTGTAATGGCCCTAAATGAAAAGTAACAAAACATTTGTGTTAATAGTCGATTACTATATAATAGAAGAGTCAAATATTTATCACAAAGTAACATTAAAAAAAAAAAATTGGTGATTCGAGTCTACAAAGTGATACCAGAGTAAGGTTCCAAGAACGATTGTTTTTCCCTCTATCTGTGTCCAGGAAATTGTATTCCACTACAATACATCTAATAACAATATCATGTTACAAACCAGACTTCAGAAATTAAATGATAAAAACCACAATCACTGGATCATTCAACTGAAGTCTTATATAGGCAGGCACATTTGGGTATGAAAGCCATAATCCATAATGGACCAGAAAGAATAGACAGAAAAACTGAAAAATTAACAACTCTCATCAGATTTTTATTTTCCCTCTCTTTTACAGAAAAAGTGTCTTCTTTCACTCATCTCAACTATTTCAATTACACTGAATATCAGAGACTAAAAATAGCTTTTCATGACGATAGATTAAGAACTTCATCTTATAATCTTTCCAATTATACTCCTATCCATAAAAAAAACATGAAAGCAGTTGATTTCTGTACCGCATTCACAAAAATTAACAACTTGTTTCAGTTAAAAGTCTAGAACTACCATATGACTATAAAACCTCAACACAAGATTGGCTTCAAAAAAATACTTGAATCAACTGCTACTCCAGTTCCGTTTCTGAAATACTTAGCAGTTAGCAGTGAATTAAAAGTTTAAGAGCTACATATATATGGAGCATGGATGATGGTTATCTAGGTATCTCATAGGATTAATAGCGCTAGTGGAATAGGTAACCCACAATTAGGGACGATTTAGAATACATACATGGACTTGAGTTGAGAGGCTCCTTGAGCACAACTATCGTGTAAGATACCTCAAATACTACCATCTTTAACATGCAATAACCACTACAAATCTGGTTTATTCTAAATGCAGGTAGCAAAAATGAAATGCATCCAAGTAAACCTTCTAAAGAAAGCAAAACATAAAACTGGAAATTAATGACATGGGGTCTGGAATGTAGACTTACCACAGAGACCTGACTTCCAGATTCATCTTTAGAAACAGGGATGGTTTTCCACTCGGTGAGTATCAAAGTTCTGTTGTGGTAACGTTAATCTTATTCTCATTGGAGACCTCTTTATTGGGAAATGCTTCTGAAGTTCCCTGATGACATCTAATGCCTATAAATGATATTTAGTCAAAATTAGATGATCCATTGTAACTGAAATCATAGAACACCAATTTATCAATTCGCAAATGGTGGACAAAGTTTTCAAAATAACGCAGAAATAGCAAAGAAAAATGGAGTTGGATCTGCAACAAGTGAAAAGAAGAACGTCCATAGTTCCCAGATCTATGAAGGATTTCACCCATATAATATGCAGCACAACAGATGGGATTACCTATTTCTTTGAATTGCTATGTGGATCTACAGCAAAGTGAATTTAATGCATCAAAAGCTCAATCATGCTTATAGTATATGGGCGCTGCGTTTCAGGATTGATAGTCTTCTGCATGACAATAGTTGCAATGTCCCTAAACTGATTCGATAATTGTGATTCCCTCTCCTTTCCTGCAACTTGCAGTTCTCCTTTCTCCAAAATTTGTTTGCATTGTGTGAAAAAAATTATGTTACCATAATATTTTTCCATTTATACAGAAACCCCTCTCTGATTCCAACCAACAGATAAAGCTCATAAGAAATAAAAATTTTGAATGCAATTGAGATTATATTTCAATAACCTCCAGACAGATTTTTGTCTGATCATCCATCCCAAAAGCTGGCACTAAATCTTTAGACTTTGCAAGAACTCCTTTCCCAACATTTGTGTAAACAGTGTGCGATTGTAATACTTCATCCAGATCTTTCTCACTAAGAGCATTGCAATATATCAGCACCAAAAATTAGAAAATCAAATTATCATACTTAGCAAAATAGGGGAATAAAGACGACTAGCAGATATAAATATCTAACAAGACAAAAGATGGCCAAAGATAACAATGAAATGCAAATCTTATGTGAAGCATATAGTTATTGTCTTATTGTTGCTCCCTTGATCCCAAAACAAATGGTAGATTAAACTATTCATGAAGATAAACAAAAACTTAAACCATTAAACAAAAAACTAGAAAAAGTTGTTACTTGGGTTGTCTCCCACCGAAAGACGGTTATTAAGTGCTTCCAGTGAGCTAAATTTCAATCACAACTCTCGATGTTTTAGTAGTTGGGATGTAGGCGAATCAACAAGACCCAATCAATCACAACTCTCGGTTATTAAGTGCTTCCAGAAGATGATTCAAAACAAACCAAAAGGACCACATAATCAACATCCTAAAACACAAAATCATAACATAACAACAGAGATGAAATCGACAGGTTACCATCCCATAACAACGATGAAATCGACAGGGAACAGAGATGAAATCCAACAAGATGAAATCATAACAACGATCGCCAAAACAAGTAGAAATCGACAGGGAACAGAAATTAAAATCCAACAATACGAAATCGACGATAGCAAAAAGCGAACCAAACCATCAATAAAAAGAAAATCCATTCTAACCTTAAGTACATGAATCTGATCGTCACAAAACAAGAAGCAAATTACAGGGTTTTTTTAGGTTTATGTATCTGATTAGGAGGTCATAAACAAAAACCAAAATGAAGACAAGCCTTATACTGTTGCTTTAGAGGAGGCTACAATCACTTTATTCACTTAAGCTCCATTGAGGGCATAAACAAAATAGAAGAAAAAACAGATTACAGAATTAAGCAGGTCATAAACAAAAATCAAAATCGAGATAAACCTGCTAGTGTTTCAGTGTTTGAGAGGATGCTACTCCATTAATTCTCTCAAGTTCCACCGATTGATCCTTGCTATCGTTGCGGTGCAAAATCAGGAATTAGGCTAAAATTGGGTCTGTATCAAAATTTCTACCTGCTCTATATCATAAATTCGATCCACTAGTCTCGTGAGTCTTTAATCTGAGTCGTTCGGCGTGAGAGGTCCACAGAAGAGAGATGTTTTTACTGATGCGATTAGGTTAACAAAAAAGAGGGGCAAAGGGGATTTAGGGTCAAAAGGGGTGGAGGGAAATGTGAAATAATTGGGGGGAAGTGAAATAATTAAACATGTAATAAAATTTTAGGGGGAAAGGAAAAATTGAAGAAATTAAATTAAGTTTTAAATATTAATTTTACAGGTTTAGGGGTCGTATTTTACTGAATGACTGTAAATGAACTATATTTTATAATATTTAGATATTGATATATTCTTTAAGATAAAATAATAAATCGTAAAATAAAATTTTGGTGGGTCATATTTGACTCAGTGACGCTTAAGAACTTCAGTAGGCCTTCATGGGCTATAGAACCCTTTAAAGTCTTATGGACCCCTTTAAAGTCTCTGATAGATCCATTAAAGCCAATATAACCATTTAAAACTCAATAAAATCAATTAAAGTCCAGTATAATTATTTAAAGCCCAATATAACCCTTTAAATCTGATTAAAGTTCAGTATAATTAATTAAAGTCAAATAAATCCATTAAGGCCCAATGAAACCCTTCAAAGCCCAATATAACCTTTTAAACCCCGATAGATCCACTAAGGGACACTAAGCATAATATAACCATTTAACGAATTTTAATGAAACCCTTTAAAGCCTATTAGAACCCCTTAAACCCTTATAGATCCATTATGACCCAATGAAACCCTTTAAAGCCCAATAGAACCCTTTAAAGCCCGATAGAATCCCTTAAAACCCGATATATTCACTAAGGCCAAATGAAACCCTATAAAGCCCAATATAACCTTTTAAAGCCCGAAAGAATCCCTTAAGACCCAATGAAACCCTTTAAAGCCCAATATAACCCTTTAAATCCCGATAGAACACATGAAACTCTTTAAAGCCCAATATAACCCCTTAAAGGCCGATAGATCCATTGAGGCCCAATGAAACACTTTAAAGCCCAATAAATCCATCAAGTCCTAATGAAAGCCTTTAAAGCCCAATAGAACCCTTTAAACCTCAATAGATCCATTAATACGTACATATGCATACAACACATATATACATCATATAGCTAGACATGTATGACACATACAAACATATGTATGTAGAGTATGTATTGTATACATATAAGCAACTACATATGTATACATACATGCATACATGCATATACATACAAACTTTCATACATATATACATATATACAAACATACATAAACATATAGACATGTACACATGACATACAAACATATATGTACTGTATATACATACATGTACATATATACTATCATCTACATATACATACACATAATACGCAATCCATCCATTAAAGCTCGATTGGTTCCATTAAAGCCCAAATGGATCAATGAAAGCCCAAATGGATACATTAAAGCCCAATGCATCCATTAAAGCCAAAGTAGATCAATTAAAACCCAATTGATCCATTAAAGTCCAACTGGTTCAATTAAAGTCCAATTGGTTCCATTAAAACGCGATTGGATCCATTAAAGTCTAAGTGGATCCATTAATACCCAATCCATCCATTAAAACTCGATTAATATCATTAAAGCCCAAATGGATCCATTAAAGCCCAATCCATCCGTCAAAGCCCAAGTAAATCCATTAAAACCTAATTGATCCATTAAAGTCTAGTTGGCTCAATTAAAGCCCAATTGGTTCTATTAAAGCCAGATCAAATCCATTAAAGCCTGAGTGGATTCATTAATACTCAATCCATCCATTAAAGCTTGACTGGTTACATTAAAGCCCAAATGGATCAATGAAAGCCCAATTTGATACATTAAAGCCCAATGCATCCGTTAAAGCCAAAGTGGATCAATTAAAACCCAATTGATCCATTAAAGTCCAGTTGGTTCAATTAAAGCCGAACTGGTTCCATTAAAACCCGATAGCTTGACCTAGTTTTTCAATATCAGCATTTGGCATGGGCACCGTGAGATCATACTCTTCACATCCATCCATAACCATGTCAACCTGAACCTTCATGAACCCCTCCTCCAACGGATTACCATGAAGAACGTCCGTCGATAAAGGATAGGCCAACCCCTTAGCAACTAGTTTTTTGGCCCCCCGCACAGGAAAACCAAATCGCAGTTTGTAGCTTCCTCAAAACGAAACACATAAACATTATAATTTTAAAAAAATGGTTCATTTCGAACTTCTAAAATTGTAATGTAACACCTCAAAAATCAGAGTAAATTAAAACCTGGAAATCTGACAATATGACGTAAGCAATTCCATTAACTTCCCATAAATGGGATTAGTCCTTAAGACTATACAATCCTATACAAGGATTTCATCAAAAGAATGGGACTTAACAATGCCCAACAATAATACTAATCAATCCCAAACACCTCGAGACTCAAAACTCGTCTCTCCAAAAACCCCGGCAACCCACCGCTAATGGAAACCTGATACACATATCATTTGAGAAAAAGTGTCAGACTTAAAGCCTGGTGAGAACATACAGTTTATGAAGCTCAAAAGATAAAATATTTGCATCAAGATAACATTTCCAAAGAGATTAAGTTTACACAATAGGTCCTTGCCACAAACGGGCTTTTTCGTTATAAACATGCCATAAAAGGACCGAAGCAAAACATTTTACCAAGGATTGTGGCGAAACACAAAGTTAGGCCAACAAACCGAGTTACGAGCTAAACCAATTGGAGTCCGCGGATACGAATCACAAAGTCCGTGCTTCAACGTGAGATCAAGCCCCAAGCGCAAAACCAAGGTATACTCCTTCGCTAGGATCACTATGAACCATGGCTAGTATCCGGCCTCACATAACCGTACCAAGTTGCCCCCGAGGAACAAGTGATCCATAGCTACAATTCTGGGGAATGTAACATCCCAATAATACAGTCTACTCCAAAACCTATGGATCCACTAGTAATGGTAAGGACTCGTCACAACAACGTATGTGACCAACCATAAATAAACATATGGTTACAAACACATTTTTATAAACAAAATGCTATTCCCAGTTCAATTTCCTGTAAGAATGAAAATCATTTAAAAGAAGATCCTTTGAATATTTCTTTCGCATAAACGCACAGGTAAAACATCATTTTACTTTTAAAATAAGATAAGATCAAAAAGGTAACTTTTGATATGTATACCGTTTAAAATGATAGTAGGAACTCACCTCTGTTTCCTTCTTCTTAACGAGCGCTACCTATGATAACACCGAAAGAATCGGTAAGTCGAAATACAGATAAACCTCTCGTTATTTGAATAGGACTCAAAGACACAGAAGCTAACAACTTAACAGAACCTAATCCGGTCAAAGGACAACTCCGGTCTAAACCACACCGGTCGAACACCTCCCCGGTCCAACACTACCCCGGTCGAACGCTACTCCGGTCGAACAGGCAACATCGGTCGAACAGGCATCCGGTCGAACAGGCATCCGGTCGAAGGACCATACGGTCGAGTCAACCATCCGGTCGAAGGACCATCCGGTCGAATCAACCATCCGGTCGAAGGACCATCCGGTCGAATCAACCATTCGGTCGAACGGCCATCTCCTTGTTCCTCAAGAACAATTCGATGCAGATGATGAACAACACGATGCAGAACCCAGATCCAAATGAGAAATACTCAGATCTCAACATGGAACGGTTCAAAACCTTCACAACAAGATTCTACGCGGCTAAAAGCACTTAGATCAAAGCATTAAGCTAGATTCATACCTCGATTTGTCTGAAACGATCGACCCAAAACAAAGCTTCTCTCCTGCCTTCTCCTTCTTCTCTGGTTCTCCAAAACAAGATCTGATCAAATGAGATATTAAAAATATCTCAGATTTGATTTCTATATATATAGCCCAAGTTACATTATACCCCCTTGAACTTTGGGTAAAGGTCAACTTCTCACCCAATCCCAAAATTCAGGGTGTTACATGTAACACATATATATTACAACTTACCTGAATAGATTCAATTCGTGGATCCAAAGCAATTGATCTAGCACTGCTCTTGTTAACTATTGGGCTTCCTGCAGCAGGGTTGGCATTGTTCCTCGATAATCGTTCTACTTTAAGCGCTTTCACCTGTTGCTCCAGGTTAGATATTCGTTGTAACACCCTAAAAATCAGAGTAAATTAAAACCTGGAAATATGGCAACAAGACATCCGTAATGATATAAACTTCCCATAAAGGGGATCAGTCCTTAAGACTATACAAAACTCATACGGATATAGAATTTATCAACAATACTAATCTAAACATAACCGTCTAGACTACAACACTTGGCGAACCAAAATTCACTAAAAGATGGGACTTAAACAATGCCCAACACCAAAATACTAGACATCTCAAAATATGCCTCGAGTCCACGCTCGACTCTCAAAGACCCTGTGTAACCCACCGCTAAGGGAAACCTGTTATACACATCATTTGAGAAAAAGTGTTAGGCTTAAAGCCTAGTGAGAACATACAGTTTATTCAAAATCAGAGATATAAACATCAGTATCATAAGGAAATCTTTTCATAAAGGTTTGATTTATAAAAGATAACATTTCGCCACAACCGGGCCTTTTCGGTCCAAAAACATGGACACTAGGCCCAACACCCATACGACCAAAATACGAAAGAAAACTAAATACCAACACGCAGAAATAACACATTTCATTCAAACCTTAATATACGTGGGGAAAACCCAATATTAAAGTCATCATTTACCGTCGACCACACATAAACCAAAGTTGGTAAAATTATGACGTTAGCGTTTAAAATACCCCGGGTCTACGACGGAGAGACCCGTACATAAAGAGAATAGAAGAACACGCAAGTAGGTCGCCCACACAGCTTCCTCGCATGACCTCTAAACGTTTCCATCTTGGGTGGCGAGAACACATGAATGGGGTCACCCGTGATGTTATTGGATTTCACCACACATACCGGTCCTAGTTCCCATGCCATACAAGACATCACAATCCTCAGACCTATTATTGCCCCTTGCCATACTCCGTCGAGTTCCACTCCAGGGTCTTACGAACATGGGTGCCTATCCAATCTAAACGAGTTTCAACTCAGCAGCTCGAGCCACCTATCGTCTACTCGCTAGCAAACCCAAGCAGTCACCACAGTAACCAAAAACTTAGACTTTCCAAAACAGACAGACTTACGTGCCTATGGATCCAATACAACACTGTCAAAAATTACACGACTCCAAATGAAAGACCAAAGCTCCCAAAAAATAAAACATGTAATTCACCAATGACATGAAATAATCGCCATCATACTCCAAAAATTCCACAACTGTTTTTAAACCGTACAAATGTCCTCAAGTCTCCATTTAGTCAAAACTGAGCCAACGACTCAACAGTTTACGTAAATACCCAAATGAAAGCCGATATAAAATATGAAAACACGTTTGACCAACTATTATGCAAACACGACCAAAAGTATAATTAACTCAAATCTCATCGTTGGTTGAAACAAACCGTTTTCCAAATGAACTCATACCCTTATGTTTTCAAAATGCCTCATAACACAATAATATGCATTTTCTGAAAAGGTTTATAAGATCAAATACACCCAATGACACTTACGTCAATTGAACTCCAATTATATATGTAAAATCATCAAAGAAACACTTCAACATGATTTATTTACCAAAATAACCAAAGATCCCAAAATGGGTGTCTCAACATGTTCATAAAACTAAACATTTCAAAATAACCAAAACTTATCAGCAGTTAACAATTTAATGTAAAACACAAACACTTTAAAATAAACATTTTGGCATGCACACCGTTTTCACAAATCAACTTTAACTCACCAAAAACACAAATAAACTCCATCATACTAAAATCTTTCATTGCGGTTATAAATCCGGACAAATGTCCACACGACTCATTCAGTCAAAACCCGAGCCAAAGGCTCGACACTTTACGTAAATTTCCAACGAAAGTCTCGTAAACCTTAAAACACATTTAACCGACATTTAACGTTTCCCCAAATAATGAAATGTCTTTAAACAATGTTTATGAAAACACACACCACCAGGACATGATTTCTCAAAACTCAACACGTATTGAGACCAAAGATTTTCCAAAAGTTTATGAATGCAAATATACCAAGATGCACAAAATCATCAAAGATGCATGAATCCTAATATAGATTTTACGTGTACAAAATCACCCAGAATACGTAAATCATGCTATTTACTTGCTGAAATATTCAAGCTCAACATGAGTAATTTATGATGTTAAAACAATCCAAATTACCGAATACGAAAACTTATCAAAATACCCACACCTTGAGAAATACCGAGTAAAACATACGCAACAATTTACACTATAAACGTGAAAATAGGTTCTTGCACTTCAATACGTGCAACAATTGTTTGTATAACTCAAAAGGGAAAATCACGATTTTATCTTTAAAATTCCCCTCTATAACCAAGAGACGTTGCAACAAAAGAATTTTCAACTCACCCCATATGCAACAATTTATTCCCCAAAGGGCGGTAAGATAACGGGGATGCAAATTAAATTTCAAATCGAGTTTAAAGCTTCCCGTTGCAAGGATAAATACATTTGACCAAAATAGAAACTACAACGACCAAAATACCGCTAATTCGCTAAAATGCCTTGCGGAAATTTTTAACAGTAAGAGTTAATGATGGAAATACGATCAGAACGAAAGTCCTGTTTTTAAAAATACATAAATCGTTTATGCAATCATTCACACCAATGTTATACTTAAATCCATGCACATAGTACCCGACGGTTGGCATTTGTTAACAAAACCCTGAAATTAACGCACACAATGATGCATATGCACATGTTCCTGAAATTATTTACGCGACACAAAATTCGTAAGATGTGACACCATAATCCAACTGGATTTTATAAAACTCATTAACGCTAAAATCAAGTGGTGTCCAAATTTCCATTTTGCAACACAGGTAAGGCGACCATTTTGACAAGATTTTTGATGAGACACGACGCCCAAAGAACTCATAACTTGCACGCAATGATATTAAACTCACGCATCTCAAAATATACGCATGCGACAAAAGAATCCGTAAAACAAAACTCCAAGAATTCAACAAAACTCACACAACTAAAAATTCCCAAGAAACTCCTACTCAAAAGCATGGGAATAACTCGTCCTTTAAAACCATTGACATACGTGGAAGAGATCCAATGTCAAGGTCAAAATTCCACAGCTACTTGCCCATTAACTCAAAAAGCGTTAAAACACAGATATTTCGACATCCAAAAATAGCATTTAAACACAAGACGTGAACAAAGAGAGTTTTGATAACAATTTGAAATCAGTGCAACAAACCATTTTAAGCATGCTTATGCTCATAATTTAAAATATGTTGATTGCTAAATGTTTTGCCAAAACGTTATAAGGTAATTTACTTTATGGTTGGCGATCATGAAAAGCAATTTATGCAACCTTATTTTAGAAATAAATTTAATGCATGAATTCGGTCGGCACTCACATCTTAATACTATGCTTCCCAACATCCCGACGTACTATAGTCAACCGGATGCCTCAGGCATCTTAGGGCAACCATCCCATTAATTAACTTACAATCTCCTCGAAATAGAATCGATATAACAAGATATAGTTCTAACTTCACCAACGAATCTGGCTCAAGATGATTAACTTAATGCATTCAACGCACTTACTATCATCCCAAAGAGATATTGCTATAAACAACAATCATACTTTGGCTTACTCGCTTAGAAACTTTCGCACTACTCTAACGGTCAACATACTAAGGTAGAGCAGATAAACACAAGCACGAGAAAGGGTAAGGAAGAGTTTAACTGAAACACGCACGAAAGAAACGTACCGTTACGTCTACCAATTGTCATAACATTAGCAAACCAATTACACTCATGTAAAATATCCTCATAATCACATTAGCTAAGTGAGATTATGAACATATAACACATAAGGGTTCTTGTTACCATCATCACAACGCTTGATTAACATAACCTCCGTCGATTCTAAGACTAACCCATCTTAGAAGTTCTACCCAATCTCACAATCAGTGCCTATCAAACTCAGTCTAAGTCTAGACATCTTACATTCATGCCTAGTTCGCTTAAACTAGAGCTCTGATACCAACTTGTAACGCCCTAAAAATCAGAGTAAATTAAAACCTGGAAATATGGAAACAAGACATCCGTAATTATATAAACTTCCCATAAAGGGGATCAGTCCTTAAGACTATACAAAACTCATACGGATATAGAATTTATCAACAATACTAATCTAAACATAACCGTCTAGACTACAACACTTGACGAACCAAAATTCACTAAAAGATGGGACTTAAACAATGCCCAACACCAAAATACTAGACATCTCAAAATATGCCTCGAGTCCACGCTCGACTCTCAAAGACCCTGTGTAACCCACCGCTAAGGGAAACCTGTTATACACATCATTTGAGAAAAAGTGTTAGGCTTAAAGCCTAGTGAGAACATACAGTTTATTCAAAATCAGAGATATAAACATCAGTATCATAAGGAAATCTTTTCATAAAGGTTTAATTTATAAAAGATAACATTTCGCCACAACCGGGCCTTTTCGGTCCAAAACTCATCATACGATGACAAAAGAACCATTTTTCCAAGGATTGTGGTGTAACACAAAGTAGACCACAAATCCGAGTTATGAGCTAAACAATTGGAATCCAAGGGTACGAACACATAAGTCCGTGCTACAACGTGAGATCTAGCCCCAAGCAAAACCAATGTTTACTCGTTCACTAGGATCACTATGAACCATGGCTAGTATCCGGCCTCACATAACCGTACCAAGTTGCCCCTGAGGATCATATGCATCCATAGCTACAAAATGGGAATGTGACATCCCAACAATTCAGTCGACTCAAAACCTAGGAATCCGCTAGTAATGGTACAGACTCGTCACAGCAACATATGTGACCAACCATAAATAAACATATGGTATAAACACATTTTATAAACAAAATGTCATTTCCAGTTCAACTTCTGGTAAGAATGAAAATCATTAAAATGAGTTCTTAAACAATCTTTTCACATATCCACATAATGTGCAAGTAAAACATCATTTTACTTCAATAAGGCGGAACCAGTCATTTTAGTCAAAACTGATCGGGAACCCCGAAAATCACCAAAAACTTCATTTATATCAAAATGTAGAGAACATGAAATCATACCGTAGAAATACTTCGGATTTCGCAAGTAAGAGTTTTGACATATATAAAGTTTGTAAAATGGTAGTAGGAACTCACCAGTAGGTTTTAGAATAAAACCCGTAAAACCAGATATCGATCACGACGAAGAGGTGAAGCTTAAAACACCGACCCCTTGCTAGAAACACCGCAAACTAGCAACCAAACGATACCTCGAAGATCGAAGGAAGAATAAGGAAAAGAAAGAGAGAGAAACTGAGAGAGAGAGAGAGAGAGAGAAATTTGAGATATTTAGAAAATATCTCACCAAAAGATATTTAAGGCTGGCCTCAAAAGGCACTTTGACAGGGCGCACGACTCGTGCGCTTTCAAAGAAGGAAAGGCGCACGACCCGTGCGTAAACCCATTGTCAAGGCCTGGACCTTGCGCACGACCCGTGCGCAGTTTTCTGAAGGAGGGCGCACGACCCGTGCGCTTTGTAGACCAGCACAGTAAACCCCCTTTCTCCTCTATTCTTTTTCGCAAAGAGACCAAACGAAATACGTGGTGTTACATTCGTTCCTTCAGGTCATTTATTACCGCATCTTTCTTGTTACGCCTTCTCCTTTTATTTCCAAGGCCTAGGCCCACAAGAAAGCCAACATTGTAACCGACACCCCGGGTGCGACCTGGGTGTTCGGGTCCAACACCGCTGCTAAGGGATCAACTGCCACTTCAGGGTCTCAATCTCCCTGCGAGAACTGTTTATCTTTTTCTATCTGTCATGTTAAAAAACAAGCAATTCAGGTAAGTAATTAATGATTATAAGCAGATTAACAAACTTAAAATAAAGATTTAATAATAACTTACTCTATCTTCTACGATAGGCTTCATCTTATCCGGTAAGATGAATTCCTCGAGACCTGATTTCACCAGTCTCGCTAATATAAAGTCATGTGCCCGCTTACTATACATATTCTGTATCTCGGGCATTATACCTCGATCCTTATACGTCGCCCACGAATCTTGATTCCCTAGATACCCCCGTGATCCTAAGTGGTGGGGGTTATCATTCAACTTTGCATGCTCGCTGTTTTTTTGGCTTAGTGCCTTGGCATAATGAAAGTCACAAAATTAGGAACATATAAATCTATATTAACACTAAAAACAATAAGGTTATTGTTATTACACCTCAAATTTCGGCGTCGATTTGAGCTTAACGAATTCATCCCACGTATTCGGTTTAACAAACGTGTACTTACTGCACGGTGTTTTGTTTTTTTATGCGCGGTTGTTTGTACTTTTATACGCGTTTTTTATACTTTTATACGCGGTTTTAAATAAACAACCGCGTATAAAAGGGTATGACATTTATACGCGGTTGTTTGTACTTTTATACGCGGTTTTTAATAAACAATCGCGTATAAAAGGTTTACATTTTTACGCGGTAGTTTGTACTTTTAGACGCGGTTGTTTGTACTTTTATATGCGGTTGTGTATTAAAAACCACGTATAAAGGTTACCTTTTATACGCGGTTATTTATTAAAAACTGCGTACAAAAGTGTTACTGTTATACGCAGTTTATTGCTAAAAACCGCGTGTAAAAGTAGCTTTTATGCACGGTTTTGTTAGCAATAACAGCGTACAAAAGTGACCCTTTCGTACGGGGGTTTTAATAAATAACCGCGTATAAAGTGTATAAAAGGTAACCTTTATACGCGATTTTATCGATGCAACCGTTTGTAATTGTCGAGTACCCTTTTTACGGTTTTTAATCTAAAACCGTGTATAAAACCATACTTTTAGCAACGGTTCAAATTGAACCGTGTAAAAAGGTTACAGATTCGTCCTTTATACGTGGTTTTTGTAAAAACAACAAAAACCATGTATAATTAGGCACATATAAAAACCATTAGCTCTAGACACAACCAAGAGGTTTATTTAGAAGTAAGGAGATCCCATAACTATTGATCAAGCGGCGACTTTGCGATGTGAGCATATTTTATTTACAGAAGTAAACTTATTGTATTATGTTTGTCAAAATTTTCCTGATTTATTTATGGTTACAATAATAAAATTTATATACTATATTACAATATTTTTTATTACAATGAAATCGATTTTAAAGAACGTTAAACTTGTCTTAATAGACCGTTTTATAGAACTTAGGATTATAAGACTAAATAATTATGCTTCTATGAAAATTGTGTTACAATATGTTGATATGCTACTATTGGACATTCTAAGAAGTTTCTTATAGCTCTTTTTAAATAAAATATTGTATTAGATTTTTACATGACATTTTTTAGAAATGTCCTATGAACGTATTTTTTATTAATTAGGCACTTGCTTTTAAAGACACTTTTCCAAATACCATCATTTAAAAACTTAGAACGTTTTATTTTGAAAAAATGTCAAAAAATTTTTGTTAAGACGTACAAAAAGTCATATCAACTTATTGTAACACTTTTATATAGGGTGCACAATTATTTTGTCCTATATAAAACAGTCTATTAAAACATTTAGGACTACAAAATATTAATTAACTCATAAATTATTAATTATTAATTTACAATTTATTAATTTATATTAATTAAAATTCAACAATATCAAATCTTTTTTACGAAATAATACTATTATACCATAACAATCTCATTGAATAATTTCTTGTTGAACTATGAAAAAACAACATCAAATCAAAAGTTCTTACAACGATAATTAAGAAAAATTAGAAATGATATTAAATTAAGGTAGCATTGATTCAACAAATAAAAAAAAGACAATTGAGTTATTTTTCAAAGAGTCTCCATAAGTCATTCATGTATTATATATATATATATATATATATATATATATATATATAGAGAGAGAGAGAGAGAGAGAGAGAGAGAGAGAGTGTGTGTGTTTCTTTTGCAACCCAAGCAATTTGTACAAACTATGCAAACCAATCTTAGTCGTTCATCAAGTCTAATGAATATATGATTTTATTATGTTTCCTAATTTAAAATCATGATTATAATGAATAAACTTAACATTTTTCATATATATCACAATCATTATTAATGAATCATAATCATTATAATCATGATTTTAAATTAGGAAACATAATAAAATCATATATTCATTAGACTTGATGAACGGCTAAGATTGGTTTGCATAGTTTGTACAAATTGTTTGGGTTGCAAAAGAAACGCACCCTATATATATCTACACTACCTTAATATTCATTTAGGGGCTGTTTGGTAGCCTCTTAATGGTGACATTAAGAGGTCACCTCTGAATCGGTCAGAGGTTAGAGTTGTTTGGCAACAAAAAAAAAATGCACCTCTTAACCATTACAAAAGCCTCTTAACGGTTGAGCCTATAGTGTTTTACAAAATGGTTCAGAGCCTTCTTTTTTCCACAATTGCCCTCCTTTCATTCCATCGCATCCTCATCCACGCCTCTCACGTGAACGACGCGACCAACAGTTCAGCGGCCACCTCGTCGGCGACCCTCTCTCCGTCGCAGGCCACCTCGTTGGCGAGACTCTCTCCGTCGCAGACCACCCCTTCGGCAACCCTCTCTCCGACGTCGGCCATCCATCGACAGGTATCCATCGTCCCCCTTTCTATTGCTTTCTTCTTTTCTTCTTTTCTTCCACATCGACAGGTATCCATCGTCATCCCTCTCGATTTTTTCCTCTGATTGCCATATACATACTGATTTTTTGATTTGCTGTTGATTTTTTGATTTACTGTATTCTTTGTTTTCCTTCATCATCATCAGTTTGCTCGATTGTTTCACACTCTCTAACTCTTTCCTTTTCACATTGAAAAGAACTATTTATCCGTATGATTGAACGAAAGAACAAAAAAATTCTTTGGGAATTCTTATAGCAACTCGATCGAATTCTAGGAATTCAGAGATTTTAGATTCGATCCTTGTCATGTTCCTAATAACAAAGTTGCCACTTTTTACCCCATCTGCAATCAATGCCATTTGTCTTCTCCTTGTGTGATGTTTCATTATATTATTGTTGATCAATCATTCACAGGGTTAAAATGGTAATTTGTTGTCATTCAGACCGTCCATTCAGAGCAGTTACCAAACAACCATATTTCATACAGAGCCTCTTAAGCATTCTGACATCTTAACTATTCTGCACTCAACCATTCAGCAACTACCAAACAGTCCCTTAGACAAAAAGTCTTAAACACAAATCTTAAAGCATGATGTACAACAATTTTATGCATAAAATTTGAAAATCTCTTAAATACAAGATTCAATGCACAAGGTACTACAAATTTATGCAGGAAATTCAAAAAACTCTTAAGTGCATCTCTATATGCATAAGTTACAAGTCTCTGGTGTAGAAGTTTTTTTATAAATCGGGCCCAATAGAGAGTACACATCCATTATTACAAGTATGGTGCTTCTTCTACCTAATACCAAAGGCAAAGACCTCACCTCACCTATTTGGCTTAATCTTCACGTCACATGTATCAGAACCAGAAACGTATCCCTGCTTCTTCTACCTGCTACCCAAGACGAAGACCTCACCCCACCGCCATTATTACAGGTCTCTTTCTCTATCTTCGTATTCAAACCCTAGAATTCACAAAATGTCTTAAACACAAATTTGATTCTGTTTGCAAGGAAGTAGGCATCGATTTTGAGCGACTTTCAAGGAAGTAGGCATCGATTCTGGTTGCCTTTTACACATCTAGTTGCTTGTTTGTTTGTTCTTGCATCATATTGATTTTTTTTTGCCTTTTTACACATCGATTGTGGTTGCCTTTTTAATATTGCTTTTTGATTGTTTTGTTTGCAATTTATTCTTCTCTAATGGTCTTAAGCTTGTTTTCTCTGATGATTTTAGATTGTGTTTAGGGTTTAGAAGCAAACAGAGAATCACATTGTGATAAGGTTGTTAGGTTTAAGATTGCTCACATATTCGATCAAAACAGGTTATGCCTTTTGAATTTGACCTTAAACCTACTGCTTTTCATTTACGAAATTGATATGGATTATGCTACGAATTTAGCATTACTCCACGTAAACCGAATAAACGACCAAGGATTATTCAGAAACATGTGGATTTATGTGAATACTTTTAGTCAATTTAACTCTCAACACTTTCCTCATGCTATAAATACATAAAGGTCAATATAATCATTATTACATTGATTTCTTTTATCCAGACCTTATTCCCCGGATTGTGGTTGACAGAAATAATTTGATCAACATAGTTGTTATGTAATTGATTTTTCAATCTACTGTAAATTCAAGTTTCTTATTTTCTTCAATTAATGTTGAATTCTTGCAGAGGTAGCAGTAGAGATATGCCTTAGGTTGTTGCTGACAACAATGGTGAGCATGATCATCAATAATTGGAATGCTTACTATTTGATTTCTGCAAAATGGGGTTTAATTTCAAAATTTTCAATATCTTTGACTAGATCTTGAATTAAGCTTAGGTTTTCAATTGTGGTATGCTAATTTTTGCTTCTTATAGTCACATGTTTTGGTATAAGTTTCTCTTTTGACTGATTTTGGTTTCCAAAATAAAAAGAAACAAAGTTGAAAGCTTCTCTGGATTTTTCCATTGTTGATAATATCTAACATTTGCTTTAAATTGTTATTGTTATTTTTTTCTTTTGATGTATGATTTGTTTCAGATATTCTGTTGTTTGTTGCAAATACCGGGATGAAAGCTCTGATGCAAATGGAAAAAGCAACTATTGACTCATATAATGGTTGGAAGTTAATTATTTCGGTTTGTATTTTACTTTTGAAAGTCTAATCATATATCTCTATATTTTCCTTCACATGTTCTGATCATGACTGCCACGTTTAGGCTGAATTATGAAATGATATGCGTTTGTTTAGGACTATGAACTAAATTCCTGATTTCTCTACACCTGATATTGTAGATTAGGTCTGTGAATTTTTGAAAAAGAAGAGGAGAGTCGAAACATCCAAGAAAAAAAGGTTACAATTTTCAGTAGAGGTGGGGTGCCATCCATTTGGTTGTTGGGTCTGCCTTTTTATAGTATGCTTTTTTGGCTTTACAACAATTGATGTAATCCTTATGTTCTACCTTCATTTTAGCATTTATTTGATTGGTTCCTTGCTTTGTAACTTTGGAAACTAACAATATGGTATCGGCAATGTTGGCCATGGATCTGGTAAACTAAATTCAATCATCTTAATTCATTCATTTGATGTGATCTTAAAGATGGATATATCCTTATAAACTGCTCATGCATATCACATGTCACTACATTAACAATGAATGGGAGTAATGTAGGATTATTTGTTTTAGTATTTGGCTTCACAATGAAAATGCATTCTGATGCACTGGGATAAACAGTCTTACTTTGTAAGTGAGGGCGATGACTCTTACCCGATAAGCGCTTATCGGTTAACTTTTTTGCATACGACGCCGTTTTGGTGTACTACAATTTTACACAGTAAAGTAAGTTAGATTATAAACTCTTATTGGTAAGCCTTTACCTGTACGTTTTGGCTAAATGACTTTTGGTTTAGATGTTAGTTTGGATTTGAGCAGCGTTAGAGTGAAAGAAAAATTATGGCTTCTGGTTCATTTGGATCAATATTGAATAATGGATCTGGAGCTCCAAATGGTATACATTTTCACTTTTCGATTTTTTTTCTTTGATAGCATCGATTACAGTTATCAGTACTTACCTGATGTCAGTGGAAGTTCTGGTTTTTGTTTATATATAATTTAGGTTTCGTTTCCTCCAACCTGTCGAACTCGATTTTGAAAACACGTCTCAAAACTCCCAACAACTCTCATCTCAAAGAGGTAAGCTCTTGATTTTGGTTTTGTTTCCACTGTTATTATTTCTCAATGTTGATATGGTTTTTTTTCCGGTGTTTTTATTTCTCGATATGGATATCTATTTGATTCAAGCCTTTTAAACATCGGTTGTTTTTTGTTTCTGAATTAGTAGGATCAAGTAAAGTTTTCCTTTGGTTGTTGCGGTTGTGATTGAGGTAATTTTTTGTTTTTTTTTTCATTTTCGATTGTGTGTGTTTTGTTATTTTTTTGTGTGATGTGTTTGTTTGTTTCAATTTCGAGTAAGTGAAGTCCTCTATCGTTTGTGTTGTTGATTTGTTTCAATTGTATTTTTCTTTTCTGATTGGCCTCCAATGGTTGTTACTGTTGATTAGTATTCCCATAAGCATACATTTTTGTTCAAGTTTAGAAATCTTATGAAACTACAGGGGCTAAATAGGTAATGGGCCAAAAATTATATAAAAAATGGATATATACGGCAGGTAGTTATGTAGATTGATTAGGATCCAAATAAAATATATAATAATAATTTAGGATTTGAATCCCAATCCTATTTCTTTAATCATTAAATCAGTTTATGGTAGCGTTAAAGAGAGAGAGAGAGAGTTAAGATTGAAAATTTTCGAGTTCCATGTAACAACCACTAGGGTTTGAGGTTGAGGTTGAGGTTGGGTTTGAAGTTTTAATCGTGATTATAAGTGCTTGCTGAAGAAATCGGATGAAATTTTCATTAGCGATTTTCAGATATTAGCTAATTAAGGTACGGATTCCTTATCTTCTCTCCAATGTTTTTATTTGATCCGTTTTCATGTTCCCCACTTTTGTGTTCATTCGATCCGCTGTCTATATGTTAATTCCATTTACGTTTATTTGATTCTTTGCATATATGTATGATTTCTTTGCTTTTCGCTTCGACTCTTTTCGTTCGATTTGGTCAATGTGCTATTTCTTCCATCAAGTCGGTTTCTTTCCCGTCCAATTAGTTGATCGTTTAGTTCTCTATTGGTTTTGCATAAGATAAACCGAGGTTTGAATATGTTAAAAACGTCAAACTCAATTTATAAATCTGCTGAATTTCCTTTTTGAAATTTCGTGTTATTTGTAAAAATCATAATAAATCGCTCGGTTATCGGATTAAGGCATACGATATGTTTTTGAAAAGCTGGAGATGTCCTCTACGATTTACTGTCACACGAACAAACTGTAATTTTTATGGTAAGGTGTCTAAAATCTGGGTTTTTCAAAACTGGTCTCGTTTTAGGCCATAACAGCGCGACTGTTTTCAAAAATTCGTGTAAAATCCATTTTAAATCCGATTCAGTCCATTCTTGATTCGTTGGAGTCCTAAGACGTTTATTTGAAACTTTTGTTTAGATATTGTTTTCTAAAACGTATTGGAGTTATGATAAAATATCGGATTTGTGAACGTATAAAATTCTGAAAATAGTACGACATGATTTCGAAAAGTTGTGAGTGTGAAATTCCTAGTCTATGTTCGGATTTGATTTGCCGTACGTTTTGGTTTAAAACTCTTTTGTAAAGGTTTGTACTTTAAGTTGCGTCAACGGTTTACTAAACTCGTCCCATTTAATTTTCTTTCGATTTGTAAGTCTCTTAGTTTTAGAGTGTTCAAAAAAATAAAGGTTTTAAGTGTAGCGGTCAATATTTTTGTGCGTTCAAATACCCTTTTTATTCGTTTTGTAATTCGTAGGATTTGATATTCATTTAGTATGATCACATGTGTTGTGACATACTTTTGAAGTTTATACGTTAAGGTGTATCGAGCTACTAACCACCTATGGGGGTACCATAGGCACGTCATTGTGGCACCGATGGCGTGACACCACCCGTGGCGGTGTGATCAGTCCACGGCGTCTCCATTTTATTTTGTGTGCTCTGATGAGAGCTGGTGTGGTGTGATGGGAGGCGTATGGGTCGACCCTAGTTTGTAGGGTGGATGACGGTGTAGTGCCCAACACCGCATCTCACATTATTTAGTACAGTTGGATGAGAATGTCCAACGTACGTGCCTATGTGGCTTATATCTGACACTTGTTGTATCTGTTTATGTGTGACATGAAACTCAAGTGTATGCGATTATTTGTTCGAACTCGGTATGCAATCTTATGATATGATTTTGATTTCAGCTTCTCATATTAGTTTGGTATTTAGTTGACAATATTTGTCTTAATTTAACAGTTCTAGTTCTAGTTCTTGATGAGATTACTGTCTCGATATAATGAATTCGGATATATATTCATTTTATTATGACTTTTGGTTAAACAATTAAATTGAGTTAATTGGTCTAACTTCTTTTGGTTTCTTTTTCTATGTTTGGGATATTTTGGTCTGTTGTTGAAGTTAGATGTTGAATGAACTAATACTCGATCTAGCTTTCATGAACACTCAATAATTCGATTATTGTGTCCAAAATTCAGATTTTTGTTATATTCGGTATTGGGATCGATTATTCGTTTGTTATCTATTGTATTTGTGCACTGAGCGTTTGGCTCAGCCGCATTTCTTTGTTCACGGCAGGTATTCGAAGGGAATCTAAAGAGTTTAAGGGATTAAGAGCTTCGTCCTATATAAGAGGTTTGTTGGTAAGAAGTTTTAGGTTTTATTAATGTTTGGATGTAAGTATTGGAAGAAAGAAAGTGTATCCTCCGAGACAATTATTATTTTTGATGGTGCATATTTTAATCAAGGTTTAAAAATGCTTTGTATGCTCTTGTTAGCAGTTTGTGTAAGGTTCAGTCGTAACCTCCTTTTCCATCTCGGGATGGGGGTGTTACAAGAATGGTATCTGAGCTCTAGGTTCAATCATGTTGACCTGTGTGTGAGGGCAGATTATGATAAGATATCTGAGTGGTGTAGCGGAAGCGTGGTGGTCGAATAAGTTTTGTTATCTTAAATGGCTCTATAGTTGGCTTGAGGATTAATGGGTTGTGGTTTTTATTACCATTTAAGTTAATGAATTTCATCGTTAGAATTGTAGTATGTGGTATGTTATTTAAGTTTTTACATTTAGTGTTCATGGTGTATGTGGATGTTACCTTAATGTTATAGATATGGTTTTAAGAAAACAATTTAAGTAAGTAGATGGGTTTGGTAAGCCATTAGTCTTGATGCTTATATTTTAGAATATTTGAATGAGTGATATAGATGTAATTCTTGACCTTGATTGTGTGTAAGGAAAGTTGTGATTTGATATACTTAGAGCGTATCAATATTGTCGAATTAATTATGGGTTATCTGAGGAATAAAAAAATTATTGCTATAATATCTTATAAGGACAAGTTGGAGTGTTGGATGGAATATTCTTGCCGTTACTTCTTGGGTAAAAAAAAATCGAACGTTTAACACTTTTCGGTATCTTTTGTATAGTTGTTTAAAGATGAGGATTAACGTTTGCGATTCAAATAAGTTAAAAGTGTTTAGTCAGGGATATCTTATTGCTCAAAATCAAATGCTTCAAGTAAGAATTTGATTTTTGAGGCGATATTAGTTGTGCAATTTTTGTATCTAGAATTAAGATATACGGTATTTAAAATTGGTGATCTTTTGGTGAATATCTTGGTATTGTCTTATTATTGATTAGAGATTGCATTCAAGTTGAGATGTTAGATAAGACTTTGAGATAATTTTGGTTTTTTTATATTTTGTACTAAGATTGAATTGTGTCTTGTAAGTATTGATAAGTTGAGACTTTGGGTATAAAAATTTGGAGGACAAAATTCCTTATGTGAGGTGGATTGTAATAACCTTACCGTTTGTATATTTTGGAGATTAAGATATCTTATTAAATAATTAGTGACCAATATTTTGATTTTATTTCGAGAACTTGCAATGTAAAGTAAATTAAACCATTTATGCTTGGATTTTAGAAGGTTGGTATTTCATTATTTGATTAATAATATGGGTTGCTTAAATTCCGAGGACGGAATTTTTATAAGGGGGGTAGATTGTAATATCCCGTAATTAATAAGCATACATTTTGGTTCAAGTTTAAAAATCTTATGAAACTACAGGGGCTAAATAGGTAATGGGCCAAAAATTATATAAAAAAAAGGGAAAAAATGGATATATACGGCAGGTAGTTATGTAGATTGATTGGGATCCAAATAAAATATAATAATAATTTAGGATTTGAATCCCAATCCTATTTCTTTAATCATTAAATCAGTTTATGGTAGCGTTAAAAAGAGAGAGAGAGAGAGAGAGTTAAGATTGAAAATTTTCGAGTTCCATGTAACAACCACTAGGGTTTGAGGTTGAGGTTGAGGTTGGGTTTGAAGTTTTAATCGTGATTATAAGTGCTTGCTGAAGAAATCGGATGAAATTTTCATTAGCGATTTTCAGATATTAGCTAATTAAGGTACGGATTCCTTATCTTCTCTCCAATGTTTTTATTTGATCCGTTTTCATGTTCCCCACTTTTGTGTTCATTCGATCCGCTGTCTATATGTTAATTCCATTTACGTTTATTTGATTCTTTGCATATATGTATGATTTCTTTGCTTTTCGCTTCGACTCTTTTCGTTCGATTTGGTCAATGTGCTATTTCTTCCATCAAGTCGGTTTCTTTCCCGTCCAATTAGTTGATCGTTTAGTTCTCTATTGGTTTTGCATAAGATAAACCGAGGTTTGAATATGTTAAAAACGTCAAACTCAATTTATAAATCTGCTGAATTTCCTTTTTGAAATTTCGTGTTATTTGTAAAAATCATAATAAATCGCTCGGTTATCGGATTAAGGCATACGATATGTTTTTGAAAAGCTGGAGATGTCCTCTACGATTTACTGTCACACGAACAAACTGTAATTTTTATGGTAAGGTGTCTAAAATCTGGGTTTTTCAAAACTGGTCTCGTTTTAGGCCATAACAGCGCGACTGTTTTCAAAAATTCGTGTAAAATCCATTTTAAATCCGATTCAGTCCATTCTTGATTCGTTGGAGTCCTAAGACGTTTATTTGAAACTTTTGTTTAGATATTGTTTTCTAAAACGTATTGGAGTTATGATAAAATATCGGATTTGTGAACGTATAAAATTCTGAAAATAGTACGACATGATTTCGAAAAGTTGTGAGTGTGAAATTCCTAGTCTATGTTCGGATTTGATTTGCCGTACGTTTTGGTTTAAAACTCTTTTGTAAAGGTTTGTACTTTAAGTTGCGTCAACGGTTTACTAAACTCGTCCCATTTAATTTTCTTTCGATTTGTAAGTCTCTTAGTTTTAGAGTGTTCAAAAAAATAAAGGTTTTAAGTGTAGCGGTCAATATTTTTGTGCGTTCAAATACCCTTTTTATTCGTTTTGTAATTCGTAGGATTTGATATTCATTTAGTATGATCACATGTGTTGTGACATACTTTTGAAGTTTATACGTTAAGGTGTATCGAGCTACTAACCACCTATGGGGGTACCATAGGCACGTCATTGTGGCACCGATGGCGTGACACCACCCGTGGCGGTGTGATCAGTCCACGGCGTCTCCATTTTATTTTGTGTGCTCTGATGAGAGCTGGTGTGGTGTGATGGGAGGCGTATGGGTCGACCCTAGTTTGTAGGGTGGATGACGGTGTAGTGCCCAACACTGCATCTCACATTATTTAGTACAGTTGGATGAGAATGTCCAACGTACGTGCCTATGTGGCTTATGTCTGACACTTGTTGTATCTGTTTATGTGTGACATGAAACTCAAGTGTATGCGATTATTTGTTCGAACTCGGTATGCAATCTTATGATATGATTTTGATTTAAGCTTCTCATATTAGTTTGGTATTTAGTTGACAATATTTGTCTTAATTTAACAGTTCTAGTTCTAGTTTTTGACGAGATTACTGTCTCGATATAATGAATTCGGATATATATTCATTTTATTATGACTTTTGGTTAAACAATTAAATTGAGTTAATTGGTCTAACTTCTTTTGGTTTCTTTTTCTATGTTTGGGATATTTTGGTCTGTTGTTGAAGTTAGATGTTGAATGAACTAATACTCGATCTAGCTTTCATGAACACTCAATAATTCGATTATTGTGTCCAAAATTCAGATTTTTGTTATATTCGGTATTGGGATCGATTATTCGTTTGTTATCTATTGTATTTGTGCACTGAGCGTTTGGCTCAGCCGCATTTCTTTGTTCACGGCAGGTATTCGAAGGGAATCTAAAGAGTTTAAGGGATTAAGAGCTTCGTCCTATATAAGAGGTTTGTTGGTAAGAAGTTTTAGGTTTTATTAATGTTTGGATGTAAGTATTGGAAGAAAGAAAGTGTATCCTCCGAGACAATTATTATTTTTGATGGTGCATATTTTAATCAAGGTTTAAAAATGCTTTGTATGCTCTTGTTAGCAGTTTGTGTAAGGTTCAGTCGTAACCTCCTTTTCCATCTCGGGATGGGGGTGTTACAACAATACTCCAATTTCTCCTACTATGTTTGATTGAAAAACCCTAAATTGTGATCGTCTCTTTTGTAACAACATTTATGTTTGTCACTTCAACCCGCAGGGCCATGCTTTGTGGCACTTATTCATGGAATTTAATTCGTCTTTTGCAAATGAAATTTTGATGTTCTGCCGAGCTCAGGATGGAACCTTAGAATTACGCATTTACAACTCTGTCCATTTCCTTTGGTTGGTATTTTCTCAATTGATTTTGTCATCGAGTTTATTGTTGGGGTTGGATAACATTGTTGCCTTTTATCATTATTTGCAGCATGTTTGAAAAACACCTGAATATGGTTTTCATAATCTTATGCGAAATGGTTTTGAGCTCCAACATGGATTTAAAAATCAATGCTGCCAAACTTCTGAAAGTGATTGTAAGTCCAGTTCCCGATTGAATATGGTTTGGGTTTTGACCGGTGGCATTTTTGCCAATTCTGTTTTTGGCTCTTAAAGTTCCATTTCCAGTTGTAGTTCACAATGGCCAGTGGCCAAATTGCCACTGTTTTCTCAATTGGTTCTTATATCTGCCAACTTTGGTCCCGATTCAACAGTGGTGGATTTTGTTTTAGCATTGGTGGAATTCAATGGTCTAATTTGTTTTATCTGGTGCACATAATTCTTTCTGCCAGTGGCCTTGTTGCTATTGATTTTTCAAAAGGATTCCAAAAGTTTCAATCTTGGTCTCAATTAAAAAGTTGGGGCTGTTGTTAAAGGTGCGTTCTTATCTACTATAAGTGACCAACAATATGCTTGTATCTCTGTTGTTCCCTAGATCTGTAGCAGACAACTACATAGTCTCCCTGTTTTATCTCGAAAATATGTTGTTATAAGATGCTTACATGTAATTTGTTTTGTTCTTTTGGATGATTATGATTAGTAAAATATAGGACATAAGATATGAAGTAAAATAATTCCAAGGATAAGTGGTTTTATTGGCTGAATACTTTACACGTGCTCAAAGTCCTTGCTAAATCAATAATCCATGAAACAATAACTTTCTAATTTACCTTTCTGGTTGAAAACTACCCATATGTACTGTAGTACCAACATAAAGTAGAGCAGTGTCTTTATTGATGTGTACATGACCTTAATTTGGTTCTCTTTATGTTTTGTAATTATGATATGATATTATCATACAAGCTTTTAATTTTATTGTCATATGGGTCTTGCATCATTTATATTCAACTTTGTTGCTTTGGGTGTGGATGTACAAATCATGTTCAGTAGTGGTGGTTCTGGTATTGTTGTTGAATTTGGTCCTTAGGGGCTGACCCGCTAAGCACTTATCGGTTAAATTTAATGCTACCACTTACCTTATCAGGTAAGATTTTAATCCAATAAGACCGTATCATATGAAAACATTTACCCAGTAAGCGCTAATCGGGTAATAGTCGTCGTCCTCACTTACCAGGTAAGACTCTCGACCATTGATTTCACTCTTACCGGGTAAGATTATTGGTCATTGTCATATTCATTGGTTAAGGTAATTTAACTTGGTAAACTTGGTAAGCGGGTAAGCGTTTGGAAAACGGCCCTTAGAGTTTGTATGGAGATGCATTGTTAATACAACGGGTGTATGGTGGGGCAATGGAGTTGTACGTACAACACTTTGTACAAGTGAGATGGTGTCTATTCTCTACCATACCACCTTCGTTGTATTATTTGTTGATTACATATATATATATATATATATATATATATATATTGTATGACACCTAAATCATGTTTCTTTTAGTTATAGGTGAGAAGTTTTGTAATGTGATTGAAGATTATGGATGCAAAGTGGGATTGATGAAGATGATAATTGGTGGGAAAAATGGAGACAACGTATGTGATGGGATCAACTTTAGTTTGGTTTTGGACTTTTGCTTTGAATTTTCCATTTCAAACGTCTCAGAGTTGTATTGTTTCTTATCAAGTGAATAAACAATTACAAGTAATTCTTGGACTTCTCTTCTTAAGGTTAGGTTGCCACTGTTTCCCCTTTCTTTTGTTTTATGCTTTTTTATTCTTTTCTCTGGCACATATACTTTCTATGCGGTTGCGTATAAAGGTTTGTATCAAGGTTTTTGACTTTTTTCATGGATACATGGCCTTAGAAAGAGACAATTTATTGTTCAATATATTAAGTAGTTGTTTGGCTTTGCAATGATAATCATTAAAGTTCATATATTGTAATTGTCAGGATCTGAATTCTTCACAAGAATAGACACTCAGAAACAATATTAAAGGAGTTTGCGGAATAACACTTTAATATTCAAAGATCAATGAAAACAGTGAATCAGAAATCACAACTTGTAAACTTTATTGAATGATTTAAAGCTACAAGATTTCACACACAACCTTAATATTGATGAACAGGCTCACCAATACGAATTATACTTCTCTAGAACTAGGGTTCTAAACCTTGAGGTTGATTCTCTCTATGAAAACAAAAACTCAGAATATTGTCTAACTTGATTATTCTAAACTATTCTCAATAAGTCTATACATATACTAAAGATAAAAGATAATTACAAAATAGAAAAGATCTTCAGTATAATCTTCCATAGATATCTCCAAGCTTTCCATGAATATCTTCTATCAATACAGTTGTCTTCATTGCCATCCGAAGTCTTCATCTCATAAGCAGCACTAACCATGTTCAGAAGCATTAATCATGTTCAGAAGTATTAATGAAGTTGGCAGTAGTAATCCCTTAGCAGTACTAACTACTAGCAGTACTAACTACTAACAGTACTAACTATGCTCAGCAGTAGTAACTTCTTCTAGCAGTATTAATCTTGGTTAGCAGCATTAACCTGTATCAGCAGTAGTAACTCCAGAAGTAGTAACCAGGTTGTGCTAGCAGCATTAACCATACTTGTGTCATTCTTTCAGTTCCCAACAATCTCCCCCTAACTTGACTTTTAGGAAGAGAAGTCAAGTTCTTCAGGTGCTCCCAAAACTTCATTATTCATATCCCTATATCAGCATTCAACCCCAAACTTTGATTAATTGTTCTTTGGATCAAATACTTTGCCATTTCTGAATTTGGTGCACAACCAAGCTTTTTCTTTAACATAGCATGCAACTTCAATCTGCTGTGGTTGTAAACTCTATCCACTAGGAAGTATTCTATGTGATTTATATCCATAGTCAGTGCATATACTTCACTAGTTTCATATAGAGTCCAGTTGTTAACTGTTTGAAACACATTTCTGATAATATCCTTCACTTTTCTGGCTTGAACAACATACATAGATACTCCATCACAAGTTTTGTGATTGATATCCCTGGAGCTTTCAGTTGATCAACATACAATTCCATTCCTACTTCAAACATCTCCTCTAGATCATATCTGGAACATGTTCTGACAATCTTGGCCCAAGTATGATATACCTCATACTTCTCATCTTTCCTCTTGAGCCTGATATACTCTTTTCCATCAACTTCCATTGTATCCCAGTGAATGATCTCTGGAGGCTTAACACCGACAGGTTCAACTGATATAGGCTCAGGCACTTTGTCCATCACTACCATGTACAGATTCACATCAACAGTACTTGATGATTCTTCCTGTTCAACAGACTTAGATGCCCCTTCTTCTTCAGCTACCCTCTGTTCTTTCTCTGCTTCTTCTACTCTAGGTTTCTTAACTAGTTTTCTTTTAGCCATCATTTTAGTTCTTTTTAACTTTCTCAGACTATCACCTAGAGTAGCTTCCTTCTTTGGTGTTTCTTGCTCATCAGGGAAGGGTTTTTCTATTAGAAAGTCATTACTCTCTTTCATCCTCTTTTCCATTTCAACTCTGGCTTTTTCATTCCATTAAAGCTTAGTCATCTCTGTATCATACAACCCTTTGACCTGTTCAAATGACATCTTTGAAAACATCTCCTTTCTGACTCCCACAGCACCTTTGAGAAAAGTGATCATCTTCTTTCTCTCTTGAGTACCAAGGTAGGTCTTTGAAGGTTGTCTCTTCTTTGAAGCCATTTTGACCAACACAGACTTCTTTAGGGTTGCAGCTTTCTTCTGTGCTATCTCAGTTGCCAAACTCTATTGATAAACTTCATTTAACTCTGCAGCTAGAGCCTTAGCCATCTCTCTATCTTTTTCCACTTGAGCTGATTCTGCTTGCTCAAGTTCAGCTTGAATCTTCTTGGCCAATTATTCATCTGACTCAACCAACTTTTGCTTTTTAATTGGTTGATCAGATTCCACTAACTTTGCTTTGCCTTTGTCTTTACTTACCACCTTCTCAACACTTGCTTTCTTGATCACTTCACTTTTTTCTTTGATGATGACTTCTTTGGCCTTTGAAGTGACCTTGGGAGTATCATGCTTAGCCTTGATTAGAGTTTCAGCTATCTCAAGTTCTTCCATATTACTGCTACGAAGGTCTGTTAATACCTCTTGAACCATTTCTGCTGCTTCATTCAAATCAGCAGTATTAACAGTTTCTGCTGCTTTGTTTGTTTCAACAGCATTAACTGTTACTACTGCTTGTTCTGTTGTTACTGCTACTTGTTCTGTTTCTACTGCTTGATCCCCCTCAAAAACAAATTTCTCCCACTGGTCTTTAGCATCTTCCATGTTTACATCAGCTTCTGACTCCCCCTTTTTGGGAGCATCATCCACTGGTGTCCTTCTTCTAAGCACAAACTGTTTCCTTTTCTTTTTCTGGACCAATCTCTTCACCATTTTCTTCAAGTTTGTAATTTGTACTTGTTGAGACAGAATTACCAGTTTCAGCTCTTCTATGTCTTTTCCTTGCTTGATTACATCCATATTGATGTTGCCCATTGTTTCCATCAATTCATTATAGTCTTATCTGTCCTCACCTCCTTTGGGTGTTTTTACCACCTTTGGAGGATCATTGGATCTTTTTGTAGTAGAGGTCTTCTGCCTAGCAGAAGCACCTGCTACCCCCTCGGTTTCTTGGCACCTGGGACCTTTGGATGATTGCTCACCCAAAGTTGCCATGGGGAAGGTCTTATTGATGTTACCACTGACCTCCTCTGTGCTAGCAGGAGTAGTGACAGCCTTTGCACCCATATGCTCATTCATCTCCCAGTGAGCACCTCCTTGGGGTTGGGAGACACCCCTGTGGTTTCCCTATAGATATTCTCTAATGGAGAATTCTCCATTAGAGGGCTTAAAGGCTCTGTGGGTGAAGGTACAAGAAGGGAAGGAGCCTTCTTTACCTTTTTCCTTATGTAGGTATTGGTGATTGGAGAAGTTGGTTTTTGAATAAGGGACTGTGGGATTGATATGGTGATTGAAGGTTAGGATTGGCTTTCAGTGGGATGGTCTAATGAGGGCCTTGACCCTGAAGCCATACCTTCTTCATTGTGGGACACCACCATCATTGTAGAGAACAATGGGGTGTCAACTCCTTCCGAGTCCAATGGAGATCTCTTCATATTTGAAAAGACCTTGCCTTTGGGGGTTTTAGGTACATATACCTCATCAAATTGAGGCATATCCGTCAATTCATTGGTTATAACTGCTTGGACAAATCTTGGGTACATATAAAAACTCTTTTTGTTTCCCAAGTTTGACACAAGGTCATTGAAAATCATTCTTGAAAAATTGTATTTTCTGGCAGTGGCCAAGCAGACCAAAGCATAAGCAATGGTACTACTGAACTCACTCCAACCAATAGTCTTTTTGGAAATACAATGCATAAGGGTATGAACAAGAAAACGCCATTGGGTATAAAATTTAGCTTTTGAGAATTTGAAACCACCCAATTGGCCTCCATACCCCATTCTTGAAAGATTGGAGAACAAGTCCTCATTAGGAATAGAGGTAATACCTGCAGCATCGTCTAGTCGTAGACATATGCGAATCACCTCTTCAGAAACTGACAAGGGTTTGTCACACACCCTTGTCTTGATTAACTGCACACCATTTTCTGTAACTGCAGTGGCATTCGCCCAAAATTGTCTCTGGTGCTCTATGTAGATTGTTGGAGACACTGTAAGAGCATAAGCGATATGGCTTGTCTTGAGAAAATCGACTATTTAGTGAAATCCATCAGCCTGCTTTGGCTTTTGTAGCATTGCAATCTCATTATGTTCATCAATGAACGCCATAGTTGCCATCGAGCTTGAGTATTCTGGATTGAAACACTTGGTGCTTGAGAGAAAAAGGGTTAGAGAGCAGATGAATAGTAATCAAAGAGTCGTTATGAACTTTTAGGCGGGCAAAGAGTGTATTTATATGATTTGGGACATAAGCAATATTAACCATTAGTAGTATTAACTAACTAGCAGTATTAACTGAGATCAGTATTAACTGAGAGCAGTATTAACTAACTAGCGGTATTAACTGAGAGCAGTATTAACCACTAGCAGTATTAACTAACTAGCAGTATTAACCACTAGCAGTATTAACTTTGCACTGGCAGTATTAAAACTGCATTGGCAGCATTAACTGCACTTACACTATTTGAAGCTTGGGTTGGTCAGAACAAGGCAATATACTTCCCGAGAAAGATGATTAGTAACATCAAAAACAACCAAATAACAGGTATATAGTCACTTTTTAAATATGAGCTCATTCAGAGTTGATCATGCCCACACTTGTGACCAAGAAGGTGAATCTACCCACATCAAAAGCTTTAGTGAATAGATCAACAAACTGGTTGTCAGTATGAACTTTAGCAACTTGAATGAGCTTCTTTTCATTACAATCTCTAATAAAGTGATACCTGATCTCAATGTGCTTTGTTTTGGAGTGCTTGACTGGATTGTTAACAATGCTTATAGCACTGCTATTGTCAATGAAGATTGGAGTGTGAAGAAAGGTTACCCTATAGTCCAACATTTGATTCTGAATCCATAGAACCTGAGAGCAGCAACTTGCAGCAGCAATGTACTCAGCTTCTGTTGTAGATAAGGACACTGTGGTTTGCTTCTTACACTGCCAAGATACTAGTCTTGCACCTAAAAGTTGACATCCCCCTGAAGTAGACTTTCTGTCCATATTAGCACCTCCCAAGTCACTGTCTGAATATGCAATCAAGTCAAAGTTGGATTCATACGGATACCAAAGACCTAATCTAGGTTGCCCTCTTAAGTATCTGAAAATCCTCTTAACAGCTTGAAGAAGTGATTGCTTTGGCTTGACTTGGAATCTGGCACAAACACATACTGGAAACATAATATCTGGTCTTGAGGTTGTGAGATACATGAGAGATCCAATCATTGATCTATAAAGATGGACATCAACATTCTCCCCCTCAAGATCAGCAGTGATCTGTTTGTGTGTTTCCATTGGTTTGCTTGCTGGTTTTGAGTCTGATAAACCATATTTGTCCAGGATGTCTTTCACATATTTTGATTGGCTTATGAAGATTCCATCTTTCTTCTGTTTCACTTGAAGCCCAAGCACTGTTCAAAAAAACTTGCCGCACAGCCGCCATGGCGCGCCATGGCACCAAGGCTTGTATGTCACGCCACGTTAAGCCCATGGCACGCCATGGCCTAATACACAGTTATCATAATAAGATATTTGATTTTTCTTTACGTTTTTAATGTCTTATTTGCATGTTTTTAATATATAACCTAATTTAACTTGCTTATTACTGTTGACTCATTGAATAACACTACAAAACATATGTTTTTATATATAATATTATATATGAATTAGAAATTTGACGCCATAAGTCACGCCTTGAAATGCCATGACTTCGCCATAGCTCCTAAGGCTTGAGGCTTGGCCTCGCCGCCACGCCAAGCCTCACGTCATTTAGAACCTTGAGCCCAAGAAAGAAAGTAATTTCACCCATTGAACTCATTTTAAAGCTCTTGTGCATCAACTCTTCAAAGTCTCTACACATCTGATCTTTTGTAGATCCAAAGATGATGTCATCCACATAGATCTGAACAAGTAGGATGTCCTTCTTTCTTCTTTTGATGAAAAGAGTTTTGTCAATTATACCTCTTTCAAACCCATTTTCCATGAGATAGGTAGACAGAGTATCATACCATGCTCTTGGGGCTTGATGCAGACCATAGAGAGCTTTCTTCAGTTTGTATACTTTGTCAGGATATGATGGATTTTCAAATCCAGGGGGCTGACAGACATATACTTCTTCATCAATTGTTCCATAAAGAAAGGCACTCTTTACATCCATCTGGTATACCTTGAACTGCATAAATGAAGCATAGTCTAGAAATAGCCTAATTGCCTCTACCCTTGCCACTGGAGCAAAAACTTCATCATAGTCTATGCCTTCTTCCTGAGTGTAGCCTTGTGCCACAAGCCTTGCTTTGTTTCTGATGACTATTCCTCTCTCATCCTTTTTATTCCTGAAGATCCACTTGGTGCCAATAGCTCTATGACCTTTTGGAAGGTCCACCAAGTCCCAAACATCTTGTAACTTAAACTGTAGTAACTCTTCTTGCATGGCTTCTATCCAACTGGAATCTTTCATTGCATCATAAACCTTCTTAGGTTCAATCTGAGATAGAAAGCAAGAGAGTATTGTATGTTGCTGATCCTGCAGCTCTTGAAGTCTGCTTTGATTCCTAGTTACCATTGGAGAAGAGATGTCTCCTATTACCAGCTCTGGAGGATGGTTCTTTTGAGTTCTTGTCTGGTGACTAGGTTCTTCATTGATTCCCACATCTAGGTTGGAATCATTTAAGTCAGCTGAGGGGATCTCATCAGCTAATTCTGGTTCTTCATTCTCTGGATTCTGCTCATCTCTTCTTTCTTCTTCACTCTGAATTGGTTCAGTCATATTCTCCTTTTCACAGAAATCAACAGGGTCTATTGTAGGTAATGGAAAGATCACAGACTGAGGAATAATGTCTTGTACTTGTACATTCCCTGATCCTCCACTTCCTGAACCTGCATGCTCATCACTACTGTAACCCATAGAGTTAGTTAGTGAATCAATGTCAAACAACCATTGAGGACCAGAACCAATAGGGTTTGGTGTATTCTCATTGCATTTGACATTGTCACTTTCCTCAATTATTCTAGAAGAAGAATTAAAAACTCTGTAGGCCTTACTCTGAGATGAGTAACCAACAAGAAAACCATCATCTGCCTTGCTATCAAACTTTCCTAAGTGAGTTTTGGTATTGAAAATGATACAAGGACACCCAAAAGGTTTGAAAAATCCAATAAATGGTTTTCTATTATTTAAAAGCTCATATGGTGTCTTGTTCTTAGGCTTGACTACTATAACTCTGTTTTGGACATAGCAAGCAGTATTAACTGCTTCAGCCCAGAAAGTAATTGGAAGTTTTGAATCAGCTAACAAAGATCTAGCAGCCTCAATCAGTGTCCTATTCCTTCTCTCAGCAACACCATTTTGTTGTGGAGTCCTAGGAGCACTGTATTGCCTCTCAATTCCTTTTTCCTCACAAAAGGTGTTTAGGTCATGATTTTTAAATTCAGTGCCATTGTCTGACCTAATGACTTTTACCTTTTGATTTGTTTGGTTTTCAATTCTTAGAATAAAGGATTTGATCAGTCCACTTGTCTCATCCTTAGTCCTTAGAAAATATACCCAAGTAAATCTAGAGTAATCATCAACAATAATTAAGCAGTATGATTTCTTGCCTATACTCATAACATTTGTAGGACCAAACAGATCCATATGCAACAACTGAAGAGAATTTGAGATTGTGTTCAACTCTTTGGACTTATGAGAAGTTTTGTGTTGTTTGCCTTTGAGACAGGCAACACAATGATCATCACATGAAAAGACTTTTGAAGGCAAACCTCTTACAAGGTTGTTTTTAACAAGTTTATTCATTGTTTTAAAGTTCATGTGACACATACTTTTGTGCCAAAGTGATGATTCATCCAAAGATGCTTTTGAAACAAGACAGTTTAGGGATGAATCAGTTGAAACACTTTCCATATCTAAGCAATAAACATTATCCTTTCTGGGAGTTCTTAGCAGTATCATCTTTTCATCAACTACCTTGAATCCAGGAGCAAGGATAATGCATTCAGAATCAGTAAATAATATACTATGCTTTTTGTCACAAACCTGTGATACACTTAACAGGTTGTACCTTAATTGCTCAACATAGAATACATCTTCAAATGTCATTTTACCTTTGGTTACATCACCCTTACCACTGATCTTACCTCCATCTGGAGTATTACCAAAAGCAACATGCCCACCATCAATTTTCTTGAAATTCTTGAGGCAAGACATGTTCCCAGTCATGTGCCTAGAGCAACCACTATCAACATGCCAGATGCTCTTCCCCTTGAGCTGCTGGTTGCCCTGCACATAAGATGAAACAATTAGTATTGATTGGGAACCCAATCCAAAGTGGTCTTGGGTCTCCCTTTCTCATCAAAGTATTTACATTCCTTTTTAATGAGATTTTTGAAATCAGAACACTCTTTACTGGAGTACTTTGTCAAGATGATTGGCTTAGCAACACTAACACTAGAAGCAGTACTAACCTTAGAAGTACTAACAGAGTTAGCAACACTAACAGGTTTAGCAGTACTAATCTTGTTAGCAGCACTAACAAAGTTAGCAGTATTAACATTTGAAGAAGTACTAACAATGTCAGCAGCACTAACATTGATAGCAGTAGTATTGCTTCTAGCAGCACTATCATTGTCAGCAGCACTATTTGTGGTAGCAGTACTAACAATTTTAGTGCATTTAGGAATCCACATCTTGACACTTTCTTTCACAGTCTTTTTCTTCATGTGGCTTTTAGATTTAACAGATTTCTTAGCCACATGGTTCCTTTCATTCTTCCTATAACCAAAGGGTTTTTGCACAGATCTTTGAAAATTCATCCTTTGGTTCATAGGATTGAAATAACAGTATTTAGCAATATGATTGAGCTTTCCACAAATAAAACAACGTTTTGGTCTATTGATTTTACTCAGATCAACCCCTTGTTTTTGTGCCCACTGATTATTCCAGTTTCTTTGATTACCCCTCCTTTTATCATGTTTTAGGGGCTCAGATTTATTACAAGCACACTGTTTGCAAGGAACAGGATTCACAACTGTGGTCTGCTTGTAATGGACCTTACTAGACTTTCCCTCAGTCTTCTCTATGTCCTTAGATTTTACCCAAATCTTTCCACAACCCTCATTGGTAATAATGTGGTTTTCTAGAGGAATCTCACCACTCACATTGTTCTCCTTACTCTTACCAGCCTCTTTCTCAGTCTTGTCATCAACAACTTCCTTATCTAAGGGATCTATCTCAGTTGCTCCCTCAGGCAAGTCCTTCCTATCTTTGGTTTCTAGCAAATCTGATGTAGGAGGAATGTAATTGTTGTTGTATGGTGGTGGTGTGGTATTATACCCAATTCCTCTTCTCAGCTTGTCATTAATCTGAGTTTGTAGTAAAGAGTCTATTGCTTTAGAAGCATTGGAAAACTTTTCCACATCTAGCTTAACCTTGGCTATCTCCCCTCTCAACTTTTCACTCTCCTCTTTAGACTTTGTCAGTTGGAGTTCAAGATCCTTTTTCTCCCACTTCCAGTAACTTGTGTCATATGAGTGTTGAAGTTTATTGGCTTGGAAACCTTTAATTTGTTCCTCAAACCTCTCAACAATCCTCACATAGTCTTTTATGTCTTTTGCTAACCTCTTAAGGTCATCACTCATATTCTGGTTGTGATCCCTGTACCTTTTAACAGTGTCTATGCAAGTTTTAGAACAGAGATTAGAACTTACCTCAGTTGGGAGATCAGATACCTCTGCCATGAGAGCTTGATTTTGAATAGCCTCTTCTGCTTGATCACTCCAGTCAAACCCCATTCCTTGTTGAGAAACAAGGGCTTGAGCAGAGTTTCTGTTCTGGTTGAAGCTACCAGTCTGAGCTTGTTGGTGGTTATTGTGAGACGCTCCACTTCTGCATTCCCTGGCAAAGTGTCCCTTTATATGACATTTATAGCACTCCACCTTTGATTTATCAAAGCCTGCTCCATCTTCTCTTCTTTGGGAGAAGTTGTTCCTCCCAGTCCTCTTGATAAACTTCTTCACCCTCATAGAAAGCATGGACATCTGCCATTTAATATCCATCTCTTCAAGATCATCAGGATGAAGTTGTTCCAAGTCATCATTGATTAAAGAAGAGTTTCCATGGCTGGACAGAAAGGCTTCAAAAACAGACTCAGTGCCTTTTTCTTGATTTGCTCCATTAGCAGCATTAACTAATTCAGGGTTAGCAGTAGAATCAATTGATGCTGATAGGAGTGCAACATTATGAACATATCCAGAAGGCTTCTTCTTTGCCTCCACCTCAGATTCAAACACTCTAAGGTCATTGTACAGATCATCAAGTTATTTTTCTTCCAATTGTTCATTCTGTCTGAATGAAACATTATACATGGTCCATTCATCTCCAAGGGACCTTAAGAACTTTCTGCTTACATCATATTGATCAATCTGTACTCCCACAGTAGCTAGTTCACCAATCAGCTTATTAAACATGTCAAAAGTTTGAGTCATGGACTCATTCTTAGTTGACATAAAGTTTTCATACTGTTGCTTCAATATTGCCTTCTGATTTCTCTTGGTACTTTTGGTACCAGATAACCTCTTTTCTAGAGCATTCCAAATCATCTGTGCATCAGTGCAATTGCAGAATTGGTGTTGATACTCATTGGGAATAGCCAAGAGAAGTGTGCTCAAGGCTTTCATCTCTATCTGCCTTGTCTTCCTTTCTGCATCCGTCTTTGGTGGGGTTCTTTTTCCATCTGCACCAATCTTTCTTGCATCAGATGGGCCATTCTCAATGATGTCCCACATAGAGTAATCTGTGAGGAGAATGTATTGTTTGATCCTTATCTTCCACATGTCAAACTCATTAGATTTGAGCATTGGAACCTTTGAGACAAGAGTACTGTTTGATTCAACTGTGTTTTCCATGATGAATGAAGGTTTCTGAGAATACTTGCTTTGATACCACTTGTCAGGATCTGAATTCTTTACAAGAATAGACACTCAGAAACAATATTAAAGGAGTTTGCGGAATAACACTTTAATATTCAAAGATCAATGAAAACAGTGAATCAGAAATCACAACTTGTAAACTTTATTGAATGATTTAAAGCTACAAGATTTCACACACAACCTCAATATTGATGAACAGGCTCACCAATACGAATTCTACTTCTCTAGAACTAGGGTTCTAAACCTTGAGGTTGATTCTCTCTATGAAAACAAAAACTCAGAATATTGTCTAGCTTGATTATTCTAAACTATTCTCAATAAGTCTATACATATACTAAAGATAAAAGATAATTACAAAATAGAAAAGATCTTCAGTATAATCTTCCATAGATATCTCCAAGCTTTCCATGAATATCTTCTATCAATACAGCTGTCTTCATTGCCATCCGAAGTCTTCATCTCATAAGCAGCACTAACCATGTTCAGAAGCATTAATCATGTTCAGCAGTATTAATGAAGTTGGCAGTAGTAATCCCTTAGCAGTACTAACTACTAGCAGTACTAACTACTAACAGTACTAACTATGCTCAGCAGTAGTAACTTCTTCTAGCAGTATTAATCTTGGTTAGCAGCATTAACCTGTATCAGCAGTAGTAACTCCAGAAGTAGTAACCAGGTTGTGCTAGCAGCATTAACCATACTTGTGTCATTCTTTCAGTTCCCAACAAATGTGATTTTAGCTTCTCATTTGAACCTGCCCCTATATATATATATAAAGGTATTAATTTATATTATTATATGGGGTCTACACAAATACTCAAAAATGTATTATTTTATAATTTTAGCAAAATTATTAATGTGGGACCTTATCCATGAGTTGAGACTTGAGACTGATCAAAAATATTATTTAAGAAGAGTTTCAAAAACGTTAATTAGTGGAGAGTTTCTCCGTTTATTTTTTGCTAGTTTCTAGCTAGCTTTTTAATACATTTTCGTTTTAAAAAGTATTATTTAAGAAAGATTATTTTATTAATTGGAGTTTCAACTTTATAAATTCTAAAAACTACACGACACGAACAATAAAGTCAAGAATTTCCAAAAGTTTGGCATGACTAAAGGGACTAGACCATGGAATAATACATTCATACCGAAAAATGTGATTGGAGTTGGCACACAATTGTATATATAAGAGCATTTTCAATAGAGTATTTATTAGAACCTTACTTTTCTACTATTTTCGTACATCATTGCTAATTCAGTAAATTCCTATATGTCACTACAAGAAAAATGACCTTTAGAGAAGGCTTTGCTTTGTACTTAAAACTATAAAAAGCTTCTCTAAAGGCATTAGAGAAACTTTTCAATTCCGCCAAAAATCTTCTCTATGTAAGGGTAGCTAAAAGTTTTTGTGAGAGTTTTCAAATGATATATTTAAATTAACTTTTAGAGACGTTTTTTGAGGCTTTAGATACGGTTTTCAAGCTTCTCTAAAGATGAATGACTTTTTTCCAAAAACCTTCTCTAAAAGTATTTATTAGTGATATTTTTCGAGCATTTAAGACGGTTTATAAGCGTCACTAAAAGGTACTTTTAGAGAAGGTATTTGAAAAATCTTCTCTAAAGGTATAGGCTTTATTGACACTATTGGGAACCTTCTCTGAAACTATCATTTAGTTACACTTTTACAAACTTCTCTAAGGGTTATCTTTAGTTACAAAAAATCAAAATCTTCTCTAAAACTATCCTTTAGTTACCTTTTTAATAAAAATTAAATCTTTCTCTAAAGGGTATATTATATATTATTTTTTTCGTCCAAATTTCAGCTCTATATATATAATAATAAAATATAATAAGAAATAGAATTGATCAATAAAAACAACATAAAATCATAAAACAATAAAATTTCATATTTATATAAAAAATACAATTTTTCATAACAAACCGGATGTTAAATCAATCCATACATTCATCCAAATTCTTTAAAAACCATACAAGTTCATACTACCACGTTCCAATTTAGGTACATTCAACACTCTTGTCAGCTCCTCCATCAGTCATCTATGCAAACACTTCTTTTACCGGTTTTTTGTAATCTTTTGGATTCACAGACTGTCACCCCAAATTTCTTTGTTGTTGAAACCAAGGAATATATGAAATCTACTATTCATCTTATTATTATTATTATTTTTATTCACATTTTTAAGCTAGAAAATTCTTTAGATACTTTACAACTTACCAACCATGGATCGGTTGTGATTGATATCAATAACCCCAATAATCCTTTGAAGCCGCAACAATTCTTGCACCTTCAACAATGAACAGCTTGATCAAGAAGAAATCATTAACATTATAAATGTTAATCCGAAAAAAGGTTACCTCAAGTCTCATAGCATCCAATCCTAAAACGGTCACAGATGAGTCGTCTTTGGGATTTGCAACATTTAGAGTAGACCCAAGCCAGAAAACATCAAAACTATAAGGGTTAAGAGGACCTTGACATAAATGCAATAGAAATTTTGAGAAAAATAGCTTACATTAGTTCAAAATGATAACCAACTACAAATTGATTAGCTTAATTACCGTACAACAAGGAGACTAGATGCAAGCTGGCTAAGCATGTGGCTCGTCTACATTCCAGGGGAGAATAAGATGGAAACAACCATGATTTAAAAGGACGAGTCTAATGAATTTGTAGCTGGGAAACCACAAGGCATCATGCAAATCGATCAATTAAATTGTTTTGCTAAAGATGGTACATCTTAAAATTGTGCAACAGAGCCTCGTTTGGGCAGTACAAAACAATACAAGGAAGCACAACTACTTTACAAGATCATAAAAGTAGTATTGATACTAATATCAGTTCATAAAAGTATTAACACCTTTCAACAATTCATAAAAGTTATAGACACCTTTAAACAAATAAGGAAGGATTTATTATCTCTAGAAGAAACCAAATTGTTGTCTTTACGATGCACTACCAAAATTTACGATATATTATAGGAGTATATGTTTTTATTTATTCAAAATGTATCATTGGTTTAACATAGCACATAATTTAAGTTTTTCATCACAAAATCCTGGTATTATAGTTGGGATGACAGCTTTTCTTATTCATTTGCATACCTAGTAAGTAATAATTCCAAGATCCTGTGTAAAAAATTATGGTACTTTTGGCAGGTTTGATCAGACATATAACATTGAACCCTGAGAGCAGGTCACTAAATTATCATGAGGAACCAAACCTCAGTTCTTTTAACCAAGGACATCACATGTTCTAATAAAAAATATGCTATGAGCTAAGAATGGGAAATTGGAAAAAGAGAACGAAAGGATTGCTTCATTGAAGAACAGAACATGCCCCGGTCCCCTACCCACCCTCTTCCTGGGCAGAATTGATAAAAATAATTGAATACAATTTCGAATGGGGGTCACAGATGTACAAGTAGATGTGATGCAGTAAGATGAAACAAAAACCGGTAACAAAGCCAGATAAAAGATTACCTGGTCTGAAGGATCTAATAGCGACTTCAGATGTGTTTCAAAAATATAATTCAGAAACGACAGAACTGTTAAACACATGAGAGATCACATATGAACCTGTTTTCTTATTTATTAAGATCTCATCATCAATATGTTTTAAGACCAGAAAACACATTAATCTAATGCAAATCAGTAAGGATTAGTATCGACAAGGGTAGGACCAGCAAGTCCTGGAGATTAATAGGCTAATATTGACGTAAAACGGTATTTAGGGTTTCAAAACTATAGACGTAAAATTTGTATTAACGATTATTTTGCTCACTAAATAGATTTTTTCATTTGATAAACTTTCTGCATATTATGGACGTATGTAGGCAGTTGGGATTATGATTCTCAAGATTTTTCATATGATGTCTTGTATATGTAATACCTTTCATGGTTTCCAATGCTCTCATGTAAGATACTTTAGATGCAAATGGGCTTAAGAGATGTAGGAAGTAATCACATTCAACTAGAAATCCAGTAGCATAGCTTATATATGTCACCAATATGGAATATGGAATCTATGCCTCCATTCGATACTTCACTAGCAATCGCATCCATCACCAAGAGAGATCCAGGCTATATATTGATTGATAACATAAAATAATATAAACAATTAACCTAACATATTTATTATAGTACTATTCCTTTAGAATCGATAATTGAATTTTGATGGCATCGAACAATATATCTACCTATATAAAGTGCTCTCTTGAAGCATCCCGAGGAACCTTTCCCATGTCACCAAAAGCAAAAAATTTGAGTTCTTTCTCTCCACCAGCAGGTGGAGTCAGGAAGTTAATTCTATTGATACACCCAACTGAATCACTACACAATGAATGTGGGGAAACTAATTAACATTTTTTATGGAAGAATGCTTAAAAGTGAGCAAAGCTTACCTACCATATCTGTATGAGAACTGTGTTGAAAGATTGAGCCATGTCATAACTGCTGAATGAATGTATCTCGGGTCATGCCAACCAAAGTATTTGGCTGGACTTGGTAAAATTGAACCATATTTTTCAAACAATTAGATAAGTGTCAGCAGTTTCAGTTGTAGGGGGTCGTTTACCCGGTTAAATTTAATGTTATAACTACCTTAACCGGTAAGATTTTAGTCCATTAAAACGGTATCGTAGGCAAAAATTTACCCGGTAAGCACTAACCGGGTAAGAGTTGTCACCCTCACTTACCGGTTAAGATTATTGGTCATTGTCATATTCATAGGTTTGTGACAGGCCCTTTTGTGTTCCTTAGGGAAGTGAAATAATACCAAAAAGCAAGTATACAAATTGGTACTATGTCGCCTTACAAGTAATAAAATGGTAAAGATACCAGATATCGTCCCCACAGAGATTGGACTAAAAAGTGTGCTAAAAGTATAATGAAAGATGAGATTTCAGATGACGAATTTGAAGCAATATTTTGGAAGGTTGGTTAACACAGATCTAAATAAACAAGAATAAATGAGGAGCAAGGGTGTAAGACTTATTATGGTATATGAATCCAAAATCCAGTAGGTCAATGCTACAACACTGTCATAGCATGATGCTATAGGAATGCTGCAGCATGCTTCTGACCATAGCTAGTTTTATTATCGATTTTAAGACACGTTCCTCTCAGACTCTCACCATCCCATGATTCCAGTAGCCATAAACAGTCTCATCTCTGAGCAAAGTTCAAGATAAAGGAATGATGGGAATGGAGTTCTCAAAATATACGGCGAAACAAATTCTCTTCGTTAAAAGTTACTCTTTCGAAATAACCCCCGTACCTCCTAAGTTGATGTATTCCAAGTAGCTTATCTCTAAGTCTACTCCATTTTAACCCTTTGAAAAAGTGACCATTTATCAAGAATGAATCATTTTAAAAGACACAAGTAACAACTCTCGTTGCAAGTAACTCTTTCGATATTACCTCCCATGTCATTCAAATTGACGTGCTATTCAATGGCCTATCTATAGGTCCATCACACTTTAACACTATCAAAGTGATCAATTTGTCAAGGAGTTGTGTTATCTTTGATAAAACTTGAGTTGGAACAATAAAACTTATTTAAAGTCACAAGAACCCACTTTCTTTTAGATTCACATAACCACCCTTTGCCTCACACCCAAGCTAATATGATTAGCTACTCATTACAATAAGGAAAGAAAAACAACTACTAAGAATTACAAAGACAAACATAATGTAAATTGCTCTTGAAATGTAAATGACTTGAAAATATAAAAATATATGTATATGTTGCTTGAAATGTAAAGACAAAGAAATGTAAATTACAAGGAAATGGAGATGACAAGAAAGTAAACTTGAAGGTAAATACAATGAACTTTAACTACTGAAATTTAAATTAAAAGAGTAAAGGAAAGGCTAGAGATGCAAGATGAAGAAAGAAAATATAAGTAAAGAAAGTGTGCAGGTGTGTTGTTTCAATGCTACAAGCATGCATATGCTAATGTGAAGTTTATACGAACTAGATGAAGAACCTAAGAACATGAGCATGAATTCTGGAAATTAAAGAACAATGGAACTGATGTATAACCAGTTCCTGAATTAAACAAATGACAAGTTTAAACTAGGGATAAGATAATAAAGAACATAAACAAAATATGAAGAACAAGATGATGAACATAAAGATTACTTCATAAATTATGGAAACAAAAGAGATGATTTAAGATCAATTCCTAACTAAGCTACTGATCAGATGCATAATAGGAGACATAACTGAGATAATGTAGAGAAAGATGTTGGTGATGTATAGATGTCCCCTTATAAGCAACTAAGCCCTCCTTTTATAGGTAAAGAGAGTGGCAAAGTTGTAATTAAGGGGAATCTAATTGTACTTTCCTAGTTTAATACTAACTAGAGTTACCAAGGCTTGATCCAACTTAACTAAACTATTACAAACCAGATTAGACTAGTGTTTAGAGGTTACAAAAAGTAAGTTCCAAGCCAAAAATTCAGATTAGCCTCCATCTTCTTCGATTCTTTCATCCAAAAACGATCAACTCCATGATGTGCCAATGTTGCAGCATGCCTTGTTTCCAAATAGAATTTTTTAAAAGACAACCAAGTTAGCCTACAATCTTAATAGAATAAGCAAATCACACAAATTCAGCTCCAATATCAAATAAATGGAAAACAAGGTAGAAAATGACTCAAAGTGGGATTTGGAAGTGAAAAATCCTATCTAAAAGACTATGAGAAATGTGCTTAAGTACTCAAAATTGAGTACTTATCACCACCCCAAACTAAAAACTTTGCTTGTCGCCAAGCAATGAAAAGAACAAAAGAAAAGACATTAAATGTGAAAGTTTTGCATTTGGAATACATTAGGTGTATATCATGAGTTTGAGCATGCCAAGTCTACATCATATAGCCTTTCATAAATCCAAAGTAACCAACAATCTCATCCTAGATGCTTTAACATGAACCATATGCTAGCCTTATATTCTTTTTGTTATGGACACACATCCTACATCACACCTCTTTCATGGCTTTAAGTGTATGGGTTTCTCTCTTTTGGCTCTTTCTTTCCTTTCCATGTTTTTTCTCATACATGTACCAACACTTGAATTTTTTCAAATTTTGTGCATTTTTTGTTGGGTACATACACCAGCCCCTATGGGACTTTTGTGGTGTTGATTTGCCACTTGTCATGGTTTTTCTTGTGCCATTTTAGACACCCCTCCCACCCCAAACTAAAAACTCTACAATGTCCTCATTGTAGGAAGGAAAGGTGTTTTGTCTTTGACATTTGGGTGGCTACGGTGCAAGAAAAGAATTAATGCCAATCATATGAGTGTGAAATGTGTATAACATGGTCCAAAATGTGTCCCAAGCAACTATTAGGCTAGTTCTAGCATGTATTACTTTTAACAATGAGATGTGGACTTATGAAATTATTATGGATATACAATTCAACAAATCTTATCAAAACATGATCCAATGCAAATAAAATAAACCTATAAAGTGTAAAAGACTTATCCCAGCCTAAAAAACTAAAAATAAACAGAACATGGAGCAGAAAAGGATGTGATTTAAACCTGTCCTACTCAGGTTGAGTAGGCTGTGTGTGGCCAACAGGGGTTGCAAGTGATGTTGCTATGAGGCTGGATGCTGCAGCACCAGTATGGACATTTCCTTCTGCTTTCAACTTTGCCTTCAGATATGCTATCTATGTCTTCTGCCTTTTCACCAACTCCTTCAACTTTTTTACCTCTGCATTCTCCTCCTCTTGATCCTTCCTCTTTCTGCTATCAACCATGGACTGCACCTCAACTCTGAGATCCTCCAGTTTATCCATGAATTCACCCCTTTGTTGCAAGATTGTATCCATGAGGTTGCTGTTTTAGGTCAGTACTTCCTGCAACACGCCTACCATGTCAGTAGCAGCTATCCCCTTATCTCTCCTGTCTCTCAACCTCTGAACAGCCTTCATGTCAATTTCCCATTTTTCTCTTTGCTCCTTTGCGATAAGATCATCTTCATAACGTGGGACTCCCATTTCAGTAAGCATCTTTGTTAGTATTCCAGGGAAGTAGAACTTGCCTCTGCTTCTGGTGGAACACTCCTTAATGCTCTTCAACATGATCTTCCTAATGTTGATCGATTTCCCTGTGATAAGATAATAAAGCAGCAACATTCTCTCCACATAGATGAAAGTGTCATGTGAGGTCGGTGAGATGGTGTGTCTTTTTATCCACACGTTGGAGTTAGCATTGAGATTGGAGGCTCTGAAGGTTCTTAAGACCAGATTGGCATGGTGTTACCAAGTGGTCTTTGGCTTTCCCAAAGTAGTAACAGCTTCTGTCAAGTCAGTGAGGGTGGGATGTTTTAGTAGCCTGGTATACTCTGTTTTCTTAGGTGGATTGAGCTCTAGAAACCTGTTAATCTTTTTGGAAGTGAGGTGGATGGTGGTACCTCGCACATGAATTTTGGACACAGAGGTGACAGAGAGCTCACAGTAGAACTCTCTAATGAGGGTCAGATTGTAGGAAGTGTGCACTTGGCACAACTTGCCTAAGCCTTGTGTGTCCACAACTTTCTTGATGAAAGGGAGTTCTATCATGCTTTGCTCATCAATACCCTTCTCTGGGAACCCAATCTTAGTCTGAAATTTAGGCCACATTTTGGCTGAAGCCTTAGAGCTAAAGCCATTGTGAGGTGAGGTTGGTATTGGCAAAAGGATCACAGCAGGTTCCTCACTCCTCTATTTTCTTCTCACAGACTGCTCATGCTGCAAGGATGCTGCAGCATAGCAGTTGGTATCACTAGGCTTAGTTCCAGATGGATCTCCCTCAATCACCACTCTTTTGGTCCTCTTACTCTTTCTGGGTCCCTCTGCATTGGTTTTCTTGGCATGAACTTTACCCAACCCTTTTCTTTTCCTATTGGTTTTGCTTACTATGGGCTCATCTTCCTCAGTCCACATGACATCTGTTTGAGTAAACTCCACAAATGGGTCCTCCACTCTGTCTTCCCTCTCTGCCTCCCTTTGTACTTCCAGGTTCTCAACAAAGGTTCCCTCATTTCTCTCTGTTTCTCTCTCAGGCAGAATCTCAGGGGTCTAAAAAATCACAACTTTCTCAGTGGGTTTTTTCATAGAGACCAAAATCTCTTTAGCTTTGACAGCATCAGTGGTGGTGTTCATCTCATTGGTAGTAGAGTTCAATAGTCCAAAAGAGCTATTGAACTCATATCTTTTAAAATGCCCAAGATTGATTTTGGTAGAAACAATGGGTATGTCAGTGTCATCCTCTTAGCAAGAGGTGAAAGACCCATCAACCAAAGATTTGTGAACAGTAGGCGATACCTGAGACTCTTCAATGTTGATGAACTTAGGATGAGCAATGATAGCAAGAAGGTTCCTCATCGAGTTATCCCCTGTTGAAGGTGGCTTGGTCAAACTTTCACCTTTTTCGGCCACAGAGGTGTTATCGACCTCTGAGATTTTGGTGAACAACTTCTTAGGAGATACCCGAACTTGTGGAGGAATAGAGTTGTCTTCAAGAACCACTGGTGATTGAGGCGTGTTGGTGCTGGATTGTCGATCATTCCCCCTGGTTCGTGGGCTCCTTCTTCGTCTGGCACTCATAGGGTTTCTCACCATCGCTCGCTTTACTCTAGCCATGGCGGATGTTGATCACAAAGAAAGGGGAAGAAGATGGTGGTTTTCGAATGGAAGTTTTTGAGAGTTTGAAACAGGGAGTGAGAGTGAGAGTGAGAGTGAGAGGAGGGAAACAGTTATACAAAAGAGGGTTTTTTTTGTCAGGAAGATGAAAAGACAAAAAGGTGAGGTGATAGTGTCCTTATCTGAAAATATTGGGGGATGCAAGTTGTAATAGTGGTTAATGACCTTTGGGTTTTTAAGGTGAAGTACACAAAAGGCATCTTTTGGAACCTTCTCCATCATTGTGGCTATAAAGTAGATAAAAGGTCTAAAAATAGCCAAAAAATATGATGTCATCCCTGGTACTTTTCTTAAACAAACCCAAAAATGCTTCTGATATATTCCCCAAACTTTCAGCCGGACATTCCCTTTTTCTTTTGAAAACTCAGATCTTTTGGAGATGTAGCATTGGAATAGCATCTTCTTGTTTCCTCTTCTTCCTAGATTAAGTTTGCACACTAACAAACAAATTACACAAGACTAACAGAAAAAATTGCTAAACTAATTAAACATAGATTATTTACACAGGTTGTGGAACTTTAAGATAGTTCCCATCTTTGATTGAAGCTTTTTAGCATAAAGCGATCATCTCCACAGAGCCATGCTGTCGAGATGCTACAGCATCATGGTATAGCTTTACTCTCTGGCCATTGACCTTGAACACACTATTGTTCTCCGGATTGACTAAGTCTACAGCCCCATATGGATAGACTTTGTGGATGAGAAATGGGCCTGGCCATCCAGACTTAAAGTTTACCTGGAAACAATTTCAGCCTAGAATTGAACAAAAGACATTTCTGGCCTGCTTTCAACTCTCTGTGCCTAATCCTATTGTCATGCCATTTTTTTTGTTTTCTCTTTGTATAGCTTGGCATTCTCATAGGACATGTTCCTATGCTCTTCTAACTCACAGAGTTGCAATTTTCTCTTGTTGCCAACTTCATCTAAGTTCATGTTCAATTCTTTTATAGCCCAATATGCTTTATGTTCAATTTCTAAAGGGAGATGACAGGCCTTTCCAAAGACTAGCTTGTATGGAGACATACCCAAAGGTGTTTTAAAAGCAGTTTTGTATGCCCATAAAGCATCATCTAATTTGAAAGCCCAGTCTCTTCTGTTTGGTTTAACAACTTTTTCAAGAATCCCTTTTATTTCCCTGTTTGAGAGTTCAGCCAATCCATTGGTTTGTAGGTGGTATGCAGTGGCAACCATGTGTTTCACATGATATTTTTCAAGAACTTTACTCAACAGATTGTTTATAAAGTGAGTACCCTCATCACTAATCAGTGCCCGGGGGTACCAAACCTTGTAAAAACTTTACAACAATTTTAGCATCATTTGAAACACATGCCATTGCCTCTACCCATTTTGAAACATAATCAACAACAACTAAGATATATTGACAATTGTTTGAAGGGGGAAAAGGTCCCATGAAATCTATTCCCCAAACATCAAATAACTCAACTTCCAAGATCCCATTCAAAGGCATTTTATTTTTCTGAGAAATGGAACCACCTCTCTGACATTCATTACATCTTTGAAAAAAATTATGGGAAACTTTAAAAAGAGTTGGCCAATAAAATCCTGATTGAAGCACTTTAGTTGCTGTTCTTTGGCCTCCAAAATTTCCTCCATAAGCTGACTGATGGCAATGCTGTAGAATTGCTACAGCTTCAGTTTCTGGGATGCACCTTCTCAACAATTGATCTATACCAAGTTTAAACAGAAAATGGTCATCCCACAAGTAAAATTTGCAATCATGGAGAAATTTATTAAGCATGTGATGAGTATAATCAGAGGGTTTGATGCCACAGGCCAAATAATTTGCTATATCAGCAAACCATGGAAGTTGTGTCTGTACCATAAGAATCTTTTCATCTGGAAAAGTCTCTACAATGTCTCATTCTTTCCTACTTTCAACCTGTTTTTCTAACCTGGACAAATGATCGGCCACTTGGTTCTCAGTTCCTTTCCTATCAATAATCTCTAGGTCAAACTCTTGCAACAACAAAACCCATCTTATCAGCCTAGGTTTTGCATCTTTCTTTGATATCAAATATTTAATGGCAGCATGGTCGGTATGTACAATGACTTTTGCTCCCATCAAATATGATCTAAACTTTTCAAATGCAAACACCACAGCTAATAATTCTTTCTTAGTTGTTGTGTAATTAATTTGAGCTTCATTTAGGGTTTTGCTTGCATAGTGGATGGAATGAAAATTTTTCTCTTTTCTTTGACCTAACACAGCACCAACAGCCCAGTCACTTGCATCACACATGATTTCAAAAGGTTTGTCCCATTCAGGAGCCACAACCATTGGTGCAGTTACCAAAGCTTTCTTTAAAGTGAGGAATGCATTTCTACATTCATCATTGAAATCAAACTTTTGGTCATGCTGTAATAATAGACATAAGGGTTTTGAAATTTTTGAAAAGTCCTTTATAAACCGTCTATAAAATCCAGCATGGCTAAGAAAGCTCCTGATACCTTTAATAGTTGTTGGTTCAGGTAGTTTTTCAATTACTTCCAGTTTAGCTTTATCTACCTCAACTCCTCTTTTGGAAATTAAATGACCAAGGACAATCCCTTCTGTTACCATGAAATGACATTTTTCCCAATTAAGTACCAGGTCAGTTTCCTCACATCTTTTAAGACTTTGTTTCAAATTATCCAAACACTGATCAGAAGATGAAACATAAACAGAAAAGTCATCCATAAATATTTCAATGGATTTTTCAAGCATATCAGAAAATATGGACAACATGCATCTTTGAAAAGTGGCAGGAGCATTGCACAGTCCAAAAGGCATCCTTCTGAAGGAAAAGGTGCCATAAGGACAAGTGAAGGTGGTCTTCTCCTGGTCTTCTGGTGCTATGGCTATCTGGTTGTATCCTGAGTATCCATCCAAGAAGCAGTAGTACTCTTTTCCAGCCAACCTGTCTAACATTTGATCAACAAAAGGTAAGGGAAAATGGTCCTTTTGAGTAGCCTTGTTCAGCCTACGGTAGTCCATGAAAATTCTCCATCCGGAGACTATTCTGGTAGGGATGAGTTCATTCTTGTCATTGGAAATGACAGTGATCCCTCCCTTCTTGGGTACACACTGGAATGGACTAACCCAAGAACTACTGGCTATTGGAAAAATAATTCCTGCATCTAACCATTTCAAAATTTCCTTTTTCACTACCTCTTTCATGACAGGGTTCAATCTTCTTTGCGGCTCTATGGAAGTGAAGTTCTTATCCTCTAAGATGATCTTATGCTGACAAATAGAGGGACTAATCCCTTTAAGGTCGTCAATTTTCCATCCTATGGCTTTTGTGTGCAACTTCAACATATCTACTAACTTCTTTTCTTGATGCAACTCTGGGTGGCAGAGATAATGACAGGCAATTTGTCCTTTTCTCCTAGAAAGGCATGCTTCAAGTGAGATGGGAGTTGTTTCAACTCCAGGTCAGGTGGTGAGATTATTGATGGAGTAAATGACTTTTGCTCATTACTTTCCAGCAACTCAAATGCTGCAGCATCCAAAGGGACAGACTCTTTCTCTATGGTTTTATCATCATCATCATCATATTCCTTGTCTAAGTCTTCTAAGGTCATGTCTTTCTCATCCTCCTCTTCTATCCTACAAGCTTGTTTGACTCCCTCCTCATGACACCATTCCTCAATGACACCTAGGCTTGAGCAGTCTTCGATATCACTAGGGTATTTTAAAGAATTGAAGACATTGAATGTGACTTTTTGGTCTTGTAGTCTCATGGTTAGCTCACCTTTATGGACATCTATCAAGGTTCTACATGTGGCCAAGAAAGGTCTTCCCAAAAGTATGGGAATATCCTTATCAGCCTCAAAGTCTAATATGATAAAGTCAGCTGGAAAAATGAACTTGTCAACCTGGACTAACACGTCTTCAATTTTACCTTTGGGATATGCAATGGTCTTATCAGCTAGAATGAGTGTAACTGTGGTAGGTCTGGCCTCTCCTATGCCTAAGCTTTTGAAAATGGACAATGGCATAAGGTTGACACTAGCACCTAAATCACACAGTGCCTTCCCAACCTCTTTCCCACCTATGGAACAAGGAATGGTAAAACTCCCTGGATCTTTTTGCTTAGGGGGAATTTTGTTGGTCAAGAGAGCACTGCAACCTTCAGTGAGGGCAACAGTCTCATATTCATTCAACTTCTTTTTCTTGCTCAATATGTCTTTTAAAAACTTGGCATAACTGGGCATCTGCTCAATTGCTTCAACAAGAGGGATGTTGATATGCAATGCTTTGAAAACATCCAAAAACTTCTTAAATTACAATTCCTTCTTCTCATTTATTAACCTCTGGGGGTAAGGAATGTAAGGGGGAACTGGTTTGATAACAACTTGGTTTGATTGTTTTGAGCACGATGGATCCAATATGCTTTTGGTCTTGGTTTCATTAGGTGGAATCACATTTGTGGTATTTGGGTCAATCAAAGGTGGACTTGAACTTGTGATCTTAGGATCTTGACTTTCTACTTGAATTGATGGTTTTGGAATTACAGGAATCTCTAGAATGGACTTGGATATTTTTTCAAAATTTGTTTTGGTTGTTAGTCCCAATTCCTTTTCCATAGATTCAGGCAATTCTTTACCACTCCAAAGTGTGACAGCTTTCACATATTCTTTTCCTGGAGCCTTGGGTATTTCAGTGTTACTAGGCAAAGTGCCTGAGGTTCTGTTGTTCTGATTAAGTGCAATTTGACTGACTTGTGTTTCCAAACTCCGGAGAGCTGCTTGTGTCTGACTCATAAATCCTCTCATCATTGCTTCAAGAGAGAGATTTGAGTCATCTTGTGGAGGTGCATGATGTTGATTTTGAAAAGGTGGTTGAGTGTGCTAATTGTTTTGAAAACCTTGATTACGATTATTCTGATGATGATTACTTTAACAATTTCCCTTGTACTGGTTTTGAAAACTACTTGCTTTATTTTGAAATTGGAGTTCCCTTGATGCTTTGGTGCTGGTGGATTCAAACATGGACTGTTCCAAGAGAAGTTCGGGTGCTGTTTCCAGCTTGCATTGTAATGGTTGGAGTGGGGAGCAGGTTTGTTTTGAATAAAATTTACAGATTCGGAATTGTGTGGACAGTGTTCATAGAAATGTTCTCCACCACAACACACACATTACACAGAAAGAACTGCTGAAGCAGGAGTAGGGACAGTCGGTTGCGTTCCTTGACCAGAAGTTATATTTTTAAGCATGTTGGTCATGGAAGCAAGTTGAGTTGTCAATGCAGTATATGCATCTACATCATGCATTCCAGTAGTCTTTCTTTGAGTTTGGGCCCTTGGATCAGCCCAATGTCCATTGTTGGTCGAAATCTTTTCAAGAATCTCATACCCGACATTGTAGGTATTAGAAGTAAAAGCCCCTCCTGAAGTCGCATCGAGCATTTGTTTTGCATTGGGAACAAGCCCATTGTAAAACGTCTCGAGTTGAATACAGTAGGGAATGCCATGATGAGGGCATTTTCTCAACAATTCTTTAAATCTTTCCCACGCATCTGGAATAGCTTCATCATCCATTTGTTTAAACATGTAAATCTCATTTCTGGATTTGGCATTCCGGGTGGGTGGAAAATATTTTCGCAAAAAAATTTCAGCCATATCACTCCATGATGGCACAGAACCTAGTGCTAATGAACTGAACCAAACTTTTGTCCGATCCCTTAAAGAAAATGGGAATAAAGTGAGCCTTAAGGCATCAGCAGATACCCCAGGGATTAGAAAAACATCGGTGATTTCCATGAAAGATTTTAAATGTTGTTAGGACTGAAAGTCCTGTGCGTTGAAAGTGGAATAAAGTATTTATAAGGGTGCTTATTGTAATTACTTAATAGTTTATTTAGTTAGATGGGCCCAAACCCATAAGCCCATTAGGCCTGTAAGCCTTAGTATATAAAGGCTTGATTAGTTCATAATTAGGGTTGAACAGGTTAGAGATTCATTATTCAGTTTACTAGTTGTTAGGTTTACATACTATTATCAGAAATTCTCTCTGTAAACCTTAGCCCTTTGACGTTTATATTAATCATATGACTAGTTGCTGTGGCCAATATATTGTTCATCATTGTTCTTATATCTGCTGATTGCACTGAAACTGGGATCTACAATTGGTATCAGAGCAGATAGGCAAAAGGTTTGATCCAGAAAAAAGGTTTGTCTAAAACCCTATATTTTTTTCGTGTTAATCGCGTATATGTGTTTTAGGTGATTATTAATTTTTCTTATCGATCGAATCTGTTTCTGAAGTTGGTTTGGCTTCGATCGAATCTGGTAAATTTCTGGAAAATTTGTATTCGGTCTTGGTCTTTAAATTCCTTCGATCGTATTGCTTCTGGGTTATTATTATTCGGTCCTAGTGAGTTTGGATTTTGCTTGATTTGTGAATTCCTTCGATCAAAGGATCGAAGGATCTGTGTTTGCATTCGATCGAAACCCAGAAATTCTTCGGGTTCTTCGATCGGATTCTTCGTGTTCTTCGGGGTTGTTTGTGTTTATCTTTTTGTGTTTATCGTTTAATTTGTCTTTCGACCTGAGCCCTTCGACCGGATACGTGTTACCCGGTCTTGTCCCTTCGACCGAATAACCTTCGACCGGATACGTGTTACCCGGTCTTGTCCCTTCGACCGAATAACCTTCGACCGGATACGTGTTACCCGGTCTTGTCCCTTCGACCGAATAACCTTCGACCGGATAACCTTCGACCGGATACGTGTTACCCGGTCTTGTCCCTTCGACCGAACAAGAGTATCCCCGGTCTTGTCCTTCGACCGGATACGTGTTACCCCGGTCTTGTCCTTCGACCGGATAAGTGTATCCCCGGTCCTGTCATTCGACCGGATTCCTGCTTCCTCCGGTCTTACCTTCGACCGGGTGTTAAAAAAAAAAAAAAAAAAAAAAAAAAAAAAGAGTATAAAAGGTCAAATTTTTTGTCTCACGATCTTTTTGCAGTGCATTTATTTTAGCCCCCGTACTTCAAGGTTTCAGCGTGTTGTTTGTGACCCTAAACTTTCAAGTTTCACATTTTGTCACTTTTGGTCCCTGCACTTTCAAGTTTCATCTCTCTTCAAAGCCGGAGCGAATACATTCTATTCAAACGATCAAAATGGTGTACCCACCAAGGTTGCGGTCCACAGGAGAATATGAAAGGTGGAAAACTGATTTTCTGGATTTTGTTGACGAACATGAGGTTGGTCCCTACATCAGATTATCTTTGACTGAAGGAGAAAAGCAATCCCAAATTCCGGCAGAAGCTTCTCCTGTGGAAAAGGAACAAAGAGAGAGGGCCAATAATAATGATCGAAATTATATGAAACATAGTATTTCGTGTGAATTTATTAGTGACATATTTAATGAACTTATTGGTCAAATAAATTCTAACAAAATGACAGGAAAAGAGCGGTGGGATTGTACTGAATGGTTGGTGTTAGGGACAAAGGGGTTATTAACAGGAAGAGAATTGGAAGCTGAGAACTCTGAGCTAAAAGGAAAGATCTCTATTTTGGAAGCTAAAACTCAGCAAATCGTCTCTGTTGAAAGTTCTGAGGAAAAGATTTCTGAACTGAAAGATGCAAATGCAGATCTTCAAAAGCGTTTATCTGATTTGGAGCAACTGCTTGCTAAACACAAATCTGATTTTGAGACTAAAGAGAAATCTTTCGCAAATAAGTTCTCAGAATTCTCGAGAAAATGTGATGAGGAGAAGAAAGAAGTTGAGCTGAAATGCATAAAACTTTCTCAGCAAGTTTCTGAGTTTCAGAAAGTAATCATTCTGGAAAGGGAAAAGTTTGTCAAGGAGAAGAAGGAAATTGAACAGAAGAACGTTGGATTCTTCAAGGAAATATCCGGCCAAAGAAAGGATGCTGAGAAGGGATTTGAAGATGAAAGAAGCATGTTTGAGGCTGAAATCAAAAAGCTCACTGAGAAGCTATCTGAACTATCTGAAAGTGTGCTGAAAGAGAAGAAAACGAAGTCTGAATGCGAGACGAAGATTGACCTGCTTGTCAAAGAAAGAGACAGCTTTGCTTCAAAGATTAAAGAGCTTGAAAAGTCTGTATCAAGTTCAAATCAGAAATCTGTCTCTTCACAAAGGTTAGTTAAATCTTTTGATCAGATTCGTAAAACTAACCTTTTCTATGATAGAAATATAGATGGTTCAGGTACACATCAAAGAAGAAAGAAATACAAAGAAGAGGAACTGGTCTGGAAGAAGAAACCAGTTGAAGATAAGCTGAAAGAAAAAGAATCATGTGTACATGCGGTCAATGCCAAGAAGAACAAAGCGAGTAAAAGTAAACCTGATCATATCTACTCGAGAGATCAATTACTCAAGTTATCAGGTAAGAAATACCACTGTTCTTATTGTCATACACATGATCACATTCACAAAACCAGTGATCATTTCTGGTATGGTTCTTATTCTATATCCCCTACAAGAACTGCAACTAACATTCGAGGACCCAAATACCAGTGGGTACCAAAACCGAAAACTGATTCTGTGTTGCAGGCACCTACTGTCAAGGGGGAGTAGAAGAACAATGGCTTCTAAGTAAATCAGCTTAGAACCCGGACTTCAACGAAGTTTGGTTTCTGATCATATGACAGATCAGGACCCGTTCTTCAACGTTTAGACCTGGATATTTTGCAAATATCCAGGGGGAGCTGAATAGATCTATATCGTTCTATCATGATTTGAAGGGGAGCTTAAAAGGTAAACATCTTCTGAACTAGATCTCTGATTGTTTGAAAGAAGAACAACTTTCAAGCATGAAAAACAATTTCTGAAATGTTCAAACCACTTCTGGTTCTCAAAAGATTTTATGAATATAGAAGTGTGATTTTAAATGTTTTTCAGTTTTGAGCTTTAATGTTTAACTGACTGTGTGTTTCTAAAGATCAATACTTGCGTATTATCTTGTCTTTATACTGTAACGTATTCACACACACAGGTTTAGTACTTCGATTGAATTTGTTATTACCATGTCTCATAATGAATCAATTTTTCGATGGTAATACCCCCGTTTGATATTCAATGTTGTTGAGCATCTATCATTATTCTAAATTTGTGCTTTCATTGCTAAATTGTTTATATTTGTTCATATAAACAAAATATCCAATTCTTTGATACCCTATCCATTTTATGTGATCTGATTGATACACTGTCAGATTCTCAAAACAATGCTCTTGATTTCATTTCGTTCATTCAATATATCTGTTTTGAGAAATCTTCAAATTTCAATTGCTCAAATCTTATGAGCATACATTTTGACAGTGTTATCATACATTCTGTGCTTAAATATTCAAGTTAAATTGTTGAGTAACTATTTTTTTTTTAGGACTTACATGGGATTTGTGTGAGAACTTAAACAGTACTTCCATGGATTCACGTTAATCAGTGTTTCCTACCCCGGAAGTTATCCTAGAGTGATTTGAGGGGTGAGGGGTCATAAATCAAAGAGTGGGGGAGATAACTCATCGGGTTGAGTTTTTCTCATTGTGTGGAGCGGAAAAATGGAAAAGAGAGTTTGGTTAGAAGTGAGCTTCAATGATAAAAAGAAAGAGGGTGTGAGAACTGGGTTAAAAGAATATGAAAACTCTGCACCAACCACTTTCTGAGCCGGGCAGCCACATATTCTGATTGGTTCACATTCTTTGGTGACCATCATTGAAAAAGGCACCTAGCCCATGCCAACTCTTGCATTAACCCCACCAACCACTCGTTTCTTTCTTAACAAAGAAATGTTTCATTTTCTTTGGGGACGCAGCATATCTGCTATCTAGTCTTCACTCGGAAGATTTAGATATTGAAAAAGAAGAAAAATTGCCCCACCTTCGCACATCTTTCATGCACATTGAGTCCGTGTAATATATGTTGCTGTCGTAACAGTTTACACATTTTTGAGCCTGATCAAGCTAAGTAGCTTCAATCATTTCTACACTTGCACGAGCACACAAGGAATGAGTTTTCTTGTCATAACATTCATAGAAAATCCCTTTGTGGTTTTTCGATGATTGAATGGAAGCCCTGGGGGAGTGTACATCACAAAAGCTCCTTTCCAAAGTACATCCGTTGTACAAAGTGGCTCCGTGCTACTTACAGGCATACTAACTGTATCATTTGTTGATTCAGGTTTACCATTCCTATTATATCTGAATTTGAAAAGATTCGGATATATACATTTCATGAATTGACGGATACTCAGATCACAGGTGGGAGAAAGTCAAATTATCAAAAAAAAAAAAAAGGGGGGGGGGGGAGATCAAAGAATATGTTGAAATTTAAGAGTTTTGATGATCATGATGCTCACAATCATCAAAAAGGGGGAGAAATGTCAATTTCAAAGTTTTAAAGAAAGAAAGTCAGTTATGAAGACAGTCTAGAGATCAAGGAGATGAATATATGATTTTAATGCTAAATAAGATTGAAGATTTCAAAGTTTGTATTGATTCTTTCCCGTATCATGTGGTGTCTGCTACAAGTTTGTATTGATTCTTTCCCGTATCATGTGGTGTCTGCTACAAGTTTGTTTATCATTCCTCCTACGCGCTGATTGAAACAAGTTCTTGAGAAGAAAGCTTATTCAACTCGCGGTTCAAAGACAGATTCGTTGTTTTAAACTGAAGATGCACCGTGGAAAGTCACGTAACTCTCACATTATCTTTCTTGTATGCTGATCTGATGTGATTGAGTTTCTACAGTTAAAAGCTGCTTGATAGTGCGTTCAGTCGAGGCTACTGTACATTGAATCTGGTTACAAAGTTGATACTATAAAGACCAAGAGCTTTATTCAAGGGGGAGCGTTGAAAGACATGAAGTCATGCAACACCAAAGTTCTTCAAAAGATTCAAGAGGGAAAGAAGATCAAGGCCTGAAGTTTATCAAGTTGTTAAATGCTTTATTCAACTTTAGGGGGAGATTGTTAGGACTGAAAGTCCTGTGCGTTGAAAGTGGAATAAAGTATTTATAAGGGCGCTTATTGTAATTACTTAATAGTTTATTTAGTTAGATGGGCCCAAGCCCATAAGCCCATTAGGCCTGTAAGCCTTAGTATATAAAGGCTTGATTAGTTCATAATTAGGGTTGAACAGGTTAGAGATTCATTATTCAGTTTACTAGTTGTTAGGTTTACATACTATTATCAGAAATTCTCTCTGTAAACCTTAGCCCTTTGACGTTTATATTAATCATATGACTAGTTGCTGTGGCCAATATATTGTTCATCATTGTTCTTATATCTGCTGATTGCACTGAAACTGGGATCTACAAATGTGAATGTGGATCTTCCGATGGTAATCCGGCAAATTGACCATTGGCTTGCAACATATGAAACACGATGGGTTTTGGTTCAAAATGTAAAGTTTCTAATTGTGGCCTAACAATCCCAGAATTTAATTGTTCAAAATTAGGAATTGCATAGTCCATAATTCTTCCATCTTTTGAGTTTTCAAGATCAATGATATTTTGTGGTTCAACATTACCAATAGATCCGGCATCATCTTCTTCCTCATTATGATTTTGTTGATTTTGAAACTGATGAGGTGGAGGATTTTGACAAATTAGTGGATTATTTGCAAAAATTGGTGGCGGCCTGATTAGATTTCCTAAAGGTGGTCTCATTTGATTTTCCAACGGCGGTGGTTGATTTTCCAAAAGTGGTGGTCTAAGATGCATGTTTTCAAAGCCCGGGGGAGGTCCATCCATATTGAGAGGGTTTATGTTTTGAAAAGTTCTTTGAAGTCTCCTTCTTTGACGGAAGGTTCTCTCAATATCTGGATCTAACTCAAAAAGTTCCCCGCGTTGTATTCTTGGCATGCACCACTTTTAAAAATCTTTTAAAACTCCCAATGGTACTAGAAAAATCAAATCTTTTAAAACACTTTTAAACACTTTTAACTTGCCAATCCCCGGCAACGGCGCCAAAAACTTGACAGGCCCTTTTGTGTTCCTTAGGGAAGTGAAATAATACCAAAAAGCAAGTATACAAATTGGTACTATGTCGCCTTACAAGTAATAAAATGGTAAAGATACCAAATATCGTCCCACAGAGATTGGACTAAAAAGTGTGCTAAAAGTATAATGAAAGATGAGATTTCAGATGACGAATTTGAAGCAATATTTTGGAAGGTTGGTTAACACAGATCTAAATAAACAAGGATAAATGAGGAGCAAGGGTGTAAGACTTTTGATGGTATATGAATCCAAAATCCAGTAGGTCAATGCTACAACATTGTCATAGCATGATGCTATAGGAATGCTGCAACATGCTTCTGACCATAGCTAGTTTTATTATCGATTTTAAGACACGTTCCTCTCGGACTTTCACCATCCCATGATTCCAGTAGCCATAAACAGTCTCATCTCTGAGCAAAGTTCAAGATAAAGGAATGATGGGAATGGAGTTCTCAAAATATACGGCGAAACAAATTCTCTTCGTTAAAAGTTACTCTTTCGAAATAACCCCTGTACCTCCCAAGTTGATGTATTCCAAGTAGCTTATCTCTAAGTCTACTCCATTTTAACCCTTTGAAAAAGTGACCATTTATCAAGAATGAATCATTTTAAAAGACACAAGTAACAACTCTCGTTGCAAGTAACTCTTTCGATATTACCTCCCATGTTATTCAAATTGACGTGCTATTCAATGACCTATCTCTAGGTCCATCACACTTTAACACTATCAAAGTGATCAATTTGTCAAGGAGTTGTGTTATCTTTTATAAAACTTGAGTTGGAACAATAAAACTTGTTTAAAGTTACAAGAACCCACTTTCTTTTAGATTCAGATAACCACCCTTTGCCTCACACCCAAGCTAATATGATTAGCTACTCATTACAATAAGGAAAGAAAAACAACTACTAAGAATTACAAAGACAAACATAATGTAAATTGCTCTTGAAATGTAAAAGACTTGAAAATATATAAATATATGTATATGTTGTTTGAAATGTAAAGACAAAGAAATGTAAATTACAATGAAATGGAGATGACAAGAAAGTAAACTTGAAGGTAAATACAATGAACTTTAACTACTGAAATTTAAATTAAAAGAGTAAAGAAAAGGCTAGAGATGCAAGATGAAGAAAGAAAATATAAGTAAAGAAAGTGTGCAGGTGTGTTGTTTCAATGCTACAAGCATGCATATGCTAATGTGAAGTTTATACGAACTAGATAAAGAACCTAAGAACATGAGCATGAATTCTGGAAATTAAAGAACAATGGAAATGATGTATAACCAGTTCCTGAATTAAACAAATGACAAGTTTAAACTAGGGATAAGATAATAAAGAACATAAACAAAATATGAAGAACAAGATGATGAACATAAAGATTACTTCATAAATTAAGGAAACAAAAGAGATGATTTAAGATCAATCCCTAACTAAGCTACTGATCAGATGCATAATAGGAGACATAACTGAGATAATGTAGAGAAAGATGTTGGTGATGTATAGATGCCCCCTTATATGCAACTAAGCCCTCCTTTTATAGGTAAAGAGAGTGGCAAAGTTGTAATTAAGGGGAATCTAATTGTACTTTCCTAGTCTAATACTAACTAGAGTTACCAAGGCTTGTTCCAACTTAACTAAACTATTACAAACCAGATTAGACTAGTGTTTAGATGTTACAAAAAGTAAGTTCCAAGCCAAAAATTCATATTAGCCTCCATCTTCTTCGATTCTTTCATCCAAAAACGATCAGCTCCATGTTGTGCCAATGATGCAGCATGCCCTGTGTCCAAATAGAATTTTTTTAAAAGACAACCAAGTCAGCCTACAATCTTAATAGAACAAGCAAATCACACAAATTCAGCTCCAATATCAAATAAATGGAAAACAAGGTAGAAAATGACTCAAAGTGGGATTTGGAAGTGAAAAATCATATCTAAAAGACTATGAGAAATGTGCTTAAGTACTCAAAATTGAGTACTTATCAGTTTGGCAAGCTTGGTAAGCACTTACCCGGGTAAGCGTTTGGTAAACGACTACTTAGTTTAGGTTTTATAGTACAATTATAAGTTAATGATGATCCATATTAGATTTTGATAACATAATACAATTGTTGATTAATATATTCATTAGTATGGATAATATAAATTTATGCTTCTCAACATTTTTTAACATTGTCATAATAAATAAAGCAAAACAATAACAGTATGACAATACAGAATATGATAGGATATTAACATACTGCACATATCATTTTGAGTAAATGTTAAAACTTGTGAAGCTTGAGACTTCCCATCTCCATATTGGACTTGTTGAGGGTTTTTATCCCCACTGATCCACGTCGATCTCATCTGCAGGTGTAACTTTAAGAATAGACCTTGATTTGGACGATATGCACTTGTGTATATGAGTAAATTAAGTTGTTTTTTCGTTTTTATGCATGTGTGCATGTTACAAATCACTTATATGTACAAGTGCATACCATCCAGATGAAGAACTATCAGGGTGTTCCTTAGCTTTTCGTTTTTTTTTCCCATGAACCTGACCTATATATATACATATATATAACTAATAAAATGTCATTTCATACAATATTTAAGGTAATAACTAACGTTCTTGTACAAGAACTCCTAAAATGTGGGTGACTTACAAGAACTTTCTTCGATGATGGTTTTTATAAATCTCTACGGCCTTGTTTGTTTTTGTAAAAAATGCTTTTATCAACCTCTTATATCTGACTCAGTAATAGGTAGGGCCGTTCACACTGCTTGTTTTTTCCAAATTCTCAGAGCCACTTATTTTTTATCGTCCTCTTATTTGGTAAAAGGTAAACCAACCTCTTATTTACTTCTTATTGTTCTCAATGGATTAACCTTAATAGATCCCTTCTCTCAATCGATCCACTAGGATTATAATAAACTCAATTTACTATAATTAGGTGACTTTCTAATTTAAATAAATTATTATCTCTTAATCAATTAACCTTATTCATTTATATCTAATTTTACAATTTAGATGTAAATTTCGTAATAATAATTAATAAATATGTGAAATTATATAAATTTATATATAACTTCTACACTATAATATACTCCATTCGTCCCAAAATAAGTGTCCACAATTGACTTGACACACAGTTTTAGACATACATAATTATTACCCCTTTTTGGTATCAAATGACATATTTACCCTTATTTAATGTTTCTTTTTCTTCACAACTTTTATGTATTTGTGCATTAATTAAGGGTAAATGTGAGAATTTAGCTATCTACTTTTTTAAAGTGGACACTTATTTTGGGACAAACATAAATAGAAATGTAGACATTTATTTTGGGACGGAGGGAGTATATTCTAATGTGTAAAATAGAAATTCAGAAATTTATCAGTTTACAAAAACAAACAAGTTCTTTATTGATTCAAATTTTCAGACTTTTGCACCACCTTTTATCAATCAAAAATGAAATAAGACTTCAAACTTTATCACCTCTTAAAAAACAAATGCTACCAACATCTTTTACTTTTTATTTTAGAAAATATGTTAAAAATCCTCTAATATTTCGTTTTGTAAAGCTAGCTAGCTAGCTACGATTGTGAATTATATTTTGTGGTTTTAGAGAACCTTGAACAAGAAGAGGCAAAGATGCCACATCTTCAATGCTAGCATTTGGCATCCGACTTTATGATGGGTCATGGCTTGTGGCTAGCTAGTTTAATTCTAGTCATATTTATGTGTCTCATTTTTCAAATACCTATATATTCATGGTATATATATTCTTGTAGTCGATTAATATCTAGGCTTAATTAATTACTTCAATTTCTTTATAAACTCTTGAGGGTCATAAAGAAAGAATTTGAATTCACGATTTTCTAAGTTGTTGAAATCAATTAGATAATACCATCAAAATTAATGCTTTATGGCAACTCAACTTGCATAAATTATAGGGTTTTAAAAAGCGTGGCATACTCACGTGTTTTTCTCATTACGGATTTAAGGCAATGTAAAGAGCCATTTTCAAAGCAAATGCAAACACAATAACAATTATTATTCTTATTGAAGCACAAAGACATTGTCGTAGTTTTGCATAAGGACCAAAATTGTAGTCTACTCTATTTTGTATCATTTCTTGCCAAAATTGTAAGAAAAAATTTATTGTAAATAATAATTTATCAACAACGGAGGCATAGCATAAGAAGTCTTTGTTTTTTTTATTTTTATTTTTGGAAACGGCAATGCATAAGAAGTCTTTGATGATATTAGCAATATTTAAGCGATAAATACAAGTCTAAGAAAATAGAAAGTCGTTAATAAATATTAATTTATTTTCATTTATTATATATTTTATTTTTAGTTAAACAATTTGGAGGATCATAACCGTTTTTGCATGTTCATAAAAAAAGTGTGTTCTTGTTTGCACCCTACCTATATGTATATACATGTATTAGGTTAGGTTTAAGAGAAAAGAGCAAAAAATGAAAATTTGAATAATACCCTAGTTACTATTTATCTAACGTGCATAACATGAACAATGCATAGAAACCAGGAAACATCTTCAATTAGTTGCATCCACATATACATATCGTATAGATAAACGGTTATTAGTAGATTTAAATTAAATTTAACATATATCTTTTTTTTAAAAGGCACCATTAAAAAAAATATTTTGACGGATATATTTTTTTAACAGATATATAAAATCAAACGTTTAATGTTATTACTTGCTATAAAAAAAAAAGTAATACGGTAATTTCAATTTATGTTCATTCATAGAAAAGCTAACATTTATTTTAGTAGGAAAGAATTAATATTCCCCCAAGTTGGTTTGCCTTAAATTTAATTATATTTTTTAACATTTGAAGCTGCAATTGACAGCTTAGTTATGGTTTACAGTTGACTACCCACCAGTACTGCACCTATATATAGAATTCACCTATTTATAGAATTCTGATAACTTTGAACCCAATAATATTGTAAGAAAATGGAAAGCATTATCGAGTCTCTTGAAAATAAGACTATCTTAGTCACCGGGGCTACTGGATTTCTAGCCAAAAGTAAGTAGAATGATCTGTTTTTAATCACCCTCTGGCCGATCAGAATCATATAAAAAATATAATACGTTTTCTTCTATGTGTGTTGCAGTTTTTGTAGAGAAGGTACTAAGGGTACAACCAAAAGTAAAGAAACTATTTCTCCTTGTAAGAGCTTCGGATCCAAACATGGCCTTGCATCGCTTGCACTCGGAGGTACAAACGATATCCAATTTATGTTTAAATAGTCATAAACTAACGGTATAGTTATAATGTTTCTATAGTACTCCCTTGATCCGTCCCATCATAATTATATGACAAAGAAAAGGTAACATTTTGATTTGGCATGTGATATCTAATAACAACCGTCACTCAAGTATATATGCATGCAGGTGATCGACCAGGACTTATTTAGGGTTATAAAAGAAAAATATGGGAAAAACCTGCATACATTCATATCTGAAAAGATTATAGCGGTGGCTGGTGATGTTAGTTTGGAAAATTTTGGAGTGACGGACTTTGATCTGTTAAATGAAATGCGGAGACAAGTGGATGTTGTCGTTAACTCTGCTGCCAATACCAAGTTTGATGAAAGGTAAATTTATATCACCTTCAATAAATTAAGTTTTTTCAAGGGGTTCCGTTCCGCCCCTTTTTCCAAAAAAAAAAAAAACGAATTATCACCCACAATTTCTATATCTACATAACTAATTTGTCAACTTAAAAAATATACAAGATGGATTTAGAAAGATATATGACCAAATGACCACATATATTCATTACATATTGTGAAGTAAGTACATGACTAGCTTGCAAATCAATAAAACGATACTAATTTTCAGCTAAGTATCCAGTTATCCAACCATATATATATACATAAAAAGTAGGTGCTTAGTATTATTTAAATTATAAACTTATAACTTGTATATATTGACACTTGCTTCTTATATGAGTTCAATTTGTTTGTCAATGTAATCCTAGTAATTGCTCTTCATGTATGTTGAATGTGTTTATAGATACGACGTTGCGTTGGCAATTAACACACTTGGATCTAAGCATGTTTCCGACTTTGTCAATGAATGCTTCAACATGAAACTACTTCTTCATGTATCCACAGGTTCAAATATTAATATCAAAGTACAAGTTGATTATAATTGTTTGTTCATTTTCCAAGGATTAATTGTGTTACAAATATTCGAATTTATATTTGTATCATTTGTTTACAAATAGAAACAACAAAGAAGAAAAGTTTTATTAAGTCGAAAATCTGATGATTGTTGGCACACATTTCGCGCATCTTAATTTCTAATGAAACTATATCTTATTTCAGCTTTTGTTTCGGGCGAAAAGCCTGGAATCATACTGGAAACGCCATTTAAAATGGGTGAGACGCTCAATGGCAGAAACAATCTCAACATTAGAGAGGAGAAGAATGCAACACGAGAAAGACTTGGGCAACTCGCTGTTGAGAAAGCTGATGAAGAAGCTGTTTCATCTGCCATGAAGGATTTTGGTATCCAAAGGTTCAATCTGCCACAATTTTCAAAAAACAAAAAAAAAAGATCCGCAATTCTTATATGACTGAAATTAAGCCAAGTACAAACAGAATAAGACTTCTTTTCAATTGACTTGTTTGTAAGAAAAAAATTTGTTTAGTCTGCGCGTAAAATTTGATGTCACTGTACATGCGATCGATCAATTATATATAATTTGTATATTGATTGATGTGATTGTTAGGGCAAAATTGCATGGATGGCCAAATACTTACGTATTCACCAAGGCGATGGGGGAGATGTTATTACTCGAGGGCTTACGAAAAGATGTGTCATTAGTCATTGTACGTCCTACCATCATCACCAGCACCTATAAAGAACCGTTTCCTGGATGGATCGAAGGCATCAAGTAATTTTAGCTGACATTGCAAAATTAGAAATAAATTAATGTATATCATGCTTTAATTAGCTTACAATATTTCACATTGTCCAAATTAATTAAATTTTGCAGAACCATTGATGGCTACATTGCCACATATGGTAGAGGCAAGATTTCATGCTTTCTTGCTGATCCTGTCAAAGTACTTGACATCGTAAGTTCCCTCGCTATATATAGATCTAGATTTAAATTACACATTTGATTGTATTATGATACTAAGTTTCAAGCAAATTAAAACCTGCAGATTCCAGCAGATATGGTGGTTAATGCTATGTTTGTGGCGATGGTGGCTCATATAAATCAACCTTACTCAAACACCATATATCATGTGGGGTCATCCATGTCAAACCCTGTTACGATTTCTAGGTTTTCGAATTGCATTTGTGATTACTTCGCTAAGAATCCATTAATAAACAAGCAGGGAAACCCCATAAAAAATGGTTACAGAATTAAACTCTTGAGTTCCATGTCCAGCTTTTATAGGTATATGGCCATCCGCTACATGCTTCCCTTGAAGGTATTAATTAATTTCTCTAGGGTTGGATTTTGGTGAGAAGAAATAAACAAATATATATACGGTTGGGTTTCGGTGAGAAGAGAAGTTATGGTGAGAAACGTGAAAAGGGATCTAGACTCTTGGATCAATCATAATTGAAGATCAACACTAAGAATATGCACCTGATCAATTTTCTTTTATTCTTGGGTGAGGGTGAGATTGAAAGTGATATAGGGTTTAGAACTCTTAACTTGAGAAGCGAGAGAAGTGAATCTCTAGTGCATCTCATTTCAATGTGCATCCAACTGTTGATAACCACTTCTCACGTTGTTGTTAACTCAACTTCTCATTGGAACGCAACTATATATATATATATAGGGGTGGTTTATTTTGCCACTCGGTAAGGTTACAACTCCATGCAACTCTCATCTAAACTATTCAATTAGCCCATTCATTATGTAAACATTGAAACTGTATTGTATCAATAATTACTAGTTTCATGCAATAATTTAACCTGCAACGCATGTATTTCATTAATAACATGGAATGCATATTGTTTCATAAAAGTACCACCTTCATCCTATACATTGCATGAACCATTATGTGCATCAACATATGTTGCTGAAATTCGACGAAATCGGGTAAATTCATTTAGAGAACCAATGGATATCCAAATGCAATGGAAGTTTAGATGAGGGTTGCACGGCGTTGCAACATTTTACTGGGTTGCAAAATAACTATGACTTATATAGGGGCAGGTTCAAACGAGAAGGTAAACATTTTGCGAGAAGTGTTTAATCATATATGATACACAAGCTTAATCATATATGATTAAACACATGTTATATTGGCAATACATAGATGTTTAATCATATATGATTAAACACACCTACAGGTCGTGTAATCAATATATGATATCACACTTCTCGCCTTCTCGCAAAATGTTTAACTTCTCGCATGATCCTTCCTCTCTCTCTCTCTCTCTCTCTCTCTCTCTCTATATATATATATATATATATATATATAATCAATTCTCTTTTAAGCCGCAATTCATGGGAGGGCATTTTATTAAAAGTGATCAATGGTTCAAATCCACTTCTCACGCTTCTCATGTTAATTAACCTGCGTGTGGGTGGGTGGGTGTTTTGACATTCTTTCCGAATATTTTGGAGCTAGGGACTGGAGTATGCAAACTTAATACTTGGTGGGGCTTTTACTGCATCGTATCTAGATGCTGATCGAAAGATGAAACTAGCACTCCGCTTTGCAGAGCTTTTTAAACCATACGTTCTTGTCAATTTCATGTAAATGCTCTTTACTTAATCCATGCTTTAATTTGTTGCCAACTTTAAATAAAATAAGCTCACGGTCTTTGGTTCAATTATTTTTGCTTGAAATAAAAGAAAATAAGTTTCTATTTCCTACATTTATTTAATCTTGTAAAGATTTCTCATATCTACCCCTTTAACCATATTAATTGTTGCTTTTGTTCCTGGAACTCAACCCTCAAGATATCCGTTGTTGCAATTGTAGATTAATTAATTAGATGTTTTTCACCTTTTATATATAGTTACGATGATTCAAGCCTCAGAAAATTACGCAGCATGGTCGATTTGAGCAAGATGGACACGTTCTTCTTTGATCCGAAATCTCTCAACTGGGAAGACTACTTTATGAATATACATATTCCGGGCTTGGTGAAATATGCAATCAAGTAATAATTAATTAGGCTAGGCTCACTTACAAGTAATTACATACCATAAATAAGCTTCTTGTAATATAATGTGTTGTGCTTTTCCTTTTCTATTGTTATTCCCCTTCATTAATTCTTCTTTTGTTACTCTATATTTTCCTTAATTTCTCTTCTTGTACTTGGTTTTACATAATAAATTTAGCCTTATACTTCTCATGCTGTGTGTACTCTTTATATCTTATTCAAGACTTTGGCACTCACGATAAAGCATCACAGCTGGAGGAAAGAAGCGGAGAAAAAGCACAAACTCAAACGAAGCCTTAGGTCGACTGTATGCATAGTTGCTTGATCACAGCCTCACCCGAATCCAATAATCCTCAACATTGGACATGTTTATAAAATCCTAAAATTTCTCATCTAAACAAAAGTTTTTTATTATGATTCTAATGACTCAAAAATGAACTTGATCAGAATTAAAATCAAATTTTCAAAAATCATTTTCCTCTTTTCATCTAAAACCGGACCAATTAAAAAGCTCCAACCTTAGCCTACTTAGAATCAAAACTTGGTAAAGATATTCTAACAAAGATTTAGTAAACATGTCTAGTTTTTTATAGAACACATCACTGTTAGGGTTTAGGTTTCTAGCATATAATTTACTTGAAAGGCTTAAGTTAATGCATATATTCCTTCTCAACAGAGTTGGGACAGACTTTTTTTTTTTAAGTAAAAAGCAGCCATCATAATTTTTTAAAAATATCTAAGAAACAGTTGATGCTGAAAAAGTGTCTGAAAGGAGGTTCTTGCAAGTGAAGCTCCTAAAACTTCTGCTACCTGATCGGAGATGGGGATCTTTCCTTTCTTTTACCAGTAGTTATACCAACCTGCGTTTTGATTGATGAATTGGAACTCTGATCATGTATTCCATTAGTTTCTGAGGGTTCTGCATCAGAAGCTTCACAAAGGCCTGGACGGGTAATGCAAAGCCACGTTCTTAATGATTCATCATTGTATTCCCCCGCTAAAGGTGCATGCCATGTCCCTCTCTCAGATTCCTGATACAGTGATTCTTGTATTTAGATCCCCATACCATTTAGTAATGCAAATTTTCTAATCATACATTTGCGAAAATAGCAGGCAACAGAAGGAAGTTTTTGGACCATATTTCATGATCTATGGCGACAGTTTAATCAAAGAAGAAATATAAATGCTACTTGGGCATACTCCCTCAAATGCCTATATGATACGCTATTTATGATGGAATTTGTGGTTCATACAGTAATGACCTTACTAATTCATTTCACAAACATTACTTCAATCAAATAACTTCCATTCTGCAAAATCCATCTAATTGAACTTGCCATAAATATGAATTTACATCTTAAGCAACATGAAAGTGAAACTAGGATGGCAAATTTCATAGTAATACCTGAATAACAAGGGAATATGATGGTGGCATCTGAAGTTTCAGTTTGCCTTTTGCAAATGTGTAGTGAACCTGCATGGTGGAAAGCAACAGCAGGGTAAGCTTGACTAATAGACGATCTTATCTTGCAGTGTATTTACTATTTAAAACCCTCGCACCCCAACTTGAGCTAATCCCACAAGTCAATGCATGATTCAGCTGGCAATCCTCCATAAATATAGTTGGTGCGCATTAAGTGCCATTTGAACGAACAAGTTAACAGAAACAAAAACAACCAGATGACAACATAGACCGCCTTAGTTTTAACAGGTCATCATCTACAGCATGTTAATCGAATCAATGATGACGCTACCTCAATATAATTCTAGTTATTTGAAAAGTGAAACCAGAATAAATGTTATGTTACCACTCTACCTGATCTCATTCATGCTTATTGAATTTACACCATTCCTTCCGGGAAAACAAATCCAGGTCACCCATTTACAATGGAGTAGAGCAGGTTTTTAGAGAAACAGTGATGAAGTTACTCGGGCCCACATCTGATTTTGGAAAGGAGTCGATCACTAGCTCATTTGACAACATAAGATGCGGCATATGAGGATTTCAAACTTAGATTTGAAGCAAATCCTCATATGCCATGGATGACGGAGCTAAAGAAGACGTAGAGGCACTCATGCAAGTTTTACAAAGGTAAGGTATTCTAATGGAAGAGAGCCTACTCAAAATTCGGGTGCATACACGTTAGAATGCCCCATAGAATCTCGTTCCTATCCATATTTGTTGTTATCGAAGAACAGTAGGGAGAGAAAAGTAGAAAGAGAACACAAAATTGTTTGTGTTGTCACTTGTATATGACAAAACACAAACCAATCATTAACTATAGAATACAAGTACATGTAGGGAGAGTATGTCAGTATAGAGGGTTTTGACTAAAGTCACTAGTTGCAATGTCAACCATCCCCCTGCAAGCTGAATAGCATCAGAGACTAGAAACTTGGACCGAACTAAAAGTGAAGAGCAAGGTGAAAGACAAAAACGCGACGTGAGGTGTTTTCCTAAAACAAGGCGCACGCGTCAACAGCGAAAACAAAAAAAAATCATAATAAACAAAACATAATTCCATATCAAACTATGAAAGTAATGGAATTACTAGTTATAAGTCAAGACGTCATCAAGTCGCTCGACCATCATCCCCATAATCAATGTACACCAAAAGAAATAGGATGGGATTGCAAATGTAATCGAATGATCAATGGGGAAATTGAATGGTTACAGTTAGGTTTCTGGCTTCCGAAAGGCCGGAGTCTCTCCACATACTCACGTCTAAAGCGTTACAAAACAGAATCATTCCCCATTCGTCAACACACAACCCTTATTTATACTTAATACCCACCGACTAGCTACCCCTGGCACTAGCAGCTTGTATGTTCCTAATACAACCTATCAATGTTGACCCCTACTAATATTAACCATTAGACTAAGAACTAACACAGTACCCAGGGTATAACACAATGTTGTTATGTTGTCTTGCAAATTATTATCCAAATACAAGACTACAAATTCCCTAATGTTTCCTAATAAATCCAGTATAAGGCAACGAAACTTGAACTTTTGAACTCTTAGGGGGCGCTTGGTTCACATAATGGAATTTGATGGAATTGGAATCCATCAACGGAAATTGACTTTGAAGGAATTGGAATGGAATTTGACCACGCGTTTGGTTGGTAGGAATCCAATTCCTTCCCTTAAGCCAAGGAATGATGAATTCCTTAAATTGGGGAATTCAATGTAATTGGAAGGATTCCATCGCTTTCATTCCGAGAATCAAACATGGGCTTGGAATTTGGTCAATGGAATTGGCCATTCCAATTCCTTCAAATTCCTTTCAATTCCATGAATCAAACAGCCCCTTTCAGTATCCTTGCATGTTTTTTATTGGACTAAAGTGGCATAAAAGCGTCACAAGATTTTGCTATCATGCCCTAGCAGAGGCTATGATGCAAACAATATCCTTGGACAAACTTGTATTTGTATGTATGTAAGTACGCACGTGTGCATGATGCACCAAAATGTATGCTTGTTGAAAGAGAGCAAAAGTTCCTGTCAATAGCTAACCAAGGCATCTTGATCGCATGTTAATGTACGACTACCATTAAAGAAGCCCAAAGCGTATTATAGATATTGGATTAGTGGAGGATCAATGAATAAAAGAGATGGTTAAATTCTTCAATATCAATGATATGAAACAAAATATATACATACCTGATGTCTTTCTTTCCACCTGGGAAAGAAACTGCGGCCCAGAAGTTCAAAAATGTGGTCTCTCATTTCATCATTCGTCACAAGCATGCACTTGAGTTTTACAGATGCATAAAGCCAATACCTAGATAAGAACCAAGAATTATCATTAGCATGGAGATCAGAAAACAAAGCTTAAAATGGGTAAATAATCTAATTCACCAAGAAATAGACAAATATAGAAGAACATTATGGTAACAGAGGTTCTAACAGAAATAGAACATTGATGCACTTTGCCATTCTAAAGATAATAAGAGAGTTGTAAACTTTCTTACCAGTCATCATTTGAACCAACTGGTGTTCCATACAGAAATCCTCTTTCAATCCACTCCTCAAGTAGCCCTCGGTTGGAAGGATTTGCTAGAAGGGCACGAATTCGTTTGTCATGTAGAATAACGAGAGGCCATTTTTTGCTTCTATTATACAGTTCGTTAACGACAACTTCAAGCTGCTCTATAGCAATTTGGGAAAAGCAGAAATGAGTGAGTCAGAACAAGTCGCATCTTGTATTTCTGAAACATTATAAAACATAATAAGCACCAAAAAATAAATAAATGGAGATGTACAACCTGAGAAACACTAAATCCACCTTCTGCGAAGTTTTGCTGGTAGAGTCCAATATTTGCCCCGTCCACTATGGCTTCAAAATCATGATGTTGATCCAACCAATTCTACAATATTTGAAAGGCAACGTGATGGTGAATAACTCAAAACAATAAAGACAAGTAATGTTCCATGAAAAAAATAGTTCATGCTATGTTATGAGCAGGATAAAGCAAAATACAAGTTCCTAAAATAATTGGACACTTCTATCTTATGAAAATGTTCCATCATCAGTTTTCATAAGCAATCTTTTTAATAAGCATAACGAACACTACCAAACTTTAATTGTCAGTTAACAGATGATGCCTCCCACAAGTAATCTCAAAACAAAATTACATCAGATACTAACCAAAAAGCTTTGCTCACCTGAAACTGAGTGAAATTTGTTCGCTTCTCCCTTTCAATCGCCAATGCTACCAACGACTGAGCAAACTTCTCCGTCTCTTCTCCACCAATATCAACACAAGCCAACTGCTCTTTACAAGCACAACAACAACCATCCAAACCAACAGTTGTTCTCTGCACCATCCACTTGCCTTTCCCTATCCACCCCATCCCATGCCACCCACCTCCATTCCTCAAAATCACATCTTTAACCTGACCCATATCACAGTGTTCTAAACCACCCACTTTCGCACCCATTTCTCCGCTGAACCAATTCTCAATGATCTCTGCAGTCGATTCACTCACACATCTCACACCCATTCTTAACTTATGCAAATACTCGTACACTTTCTCTTCATTCCCCACCTCGGCACTGACTTTTAGCAATGCAGCAATCTCCGGTTCTTCCAAAGACAACCCCATACTCAAAACCTCTTTCTCCACTAAATACGCCTTTTCTGCATCCGATTTCTTCACAAAACAAAACAACGCTGGATCATATGTTCTCAACCTAGGTTTTTCATTATACTTGGCCAAACTCTTAACCAACTCAAATGACAAATCAGCGTCATCTTTAGCTGCGGCTAACCTAGATATGGCAGTGATAGTGGCTTCATTAGGGTTTATCTTGCTCGATATCATGTGATTAAAAATGCTGAAGCCTTTCTCAACTGCCATGTCTCCGGTGCCTTCAATGGAGTTGGAACATATGTAGAGGAAGCAATTCAAATGGTGGAGATTGAGTTTGAGGTTTTGAGAAATTGCGGAATCGAACAGGGAGATTGCGCCTGCAAAGTCTTTCTTTTTGGAGCAAATACTGAAATCAGATTGAAATTTCGACTCTGGCGTTAGAGTTTTGTTGTTCTTTCTCTTTTTTATCTGATTCTCCATTGTTGTTCAGTACGTTCTCCTTCCTACAGAGGTAAACGGAAAGAAACCCCTAAATGTTGTTTGTCAGATGTTGAATGATTTGGTGCAAAAAGAATAAGTGTTCAGAAAGATTAAGTGTCTTTGTTTGATGTAGTGCAGAATGAAAAATAATTGTTTGGTAAGCGTTCTGAATGGACAACTTGAATGACAGAAAATTACCACTTTAACCCTCTATTAGATTTAATATTGAATAAAATATGATTGTTTAATAACACCCTGTAGGATTTAACATAACATTATTTGTTCCAGTTCTAGATTAAACAAAAATGTAACAATCAAATTCAACATGACATGGCCCAAATTCTTTCCCTCATAGTTATTACAGCTGTCTAAAAAATGGCACCAGTGTGTAATGTTAAAAGACAAAACCTTTATAATCCAATGTCTAAATTCAAAAATGTACCAAGGGAATAGAATATCATCATAGGCTAAGCATGTTAGCTTCAAGTATCATATACTACAAACAAATAGTTCGATTCTGTAGGCACCAACTTGCACATCATGATGGACAACAATGGATTGGAACTATGCCCCGACATGGTTGCATGCCCACATTACAAAGTTCAATGTACAAATAAAAGGGGCTTTGAATCATCAATCCTACGTACAGGATGATGATGCTTTCCGTTAGTCTCTTACAAAATCAAGCAAATGTCAAACTTAATTCATACATTGACTCAAGAAGTTGCATTTCTATCCGGAAAACAAGATGAGAAAAAGAAATTGTTAGTCTCTTACAATTGTTGTTAGTTTAAGGAGGAGGTTTCTACCCCAACCTCACCACATATTAGAATCCCAACTTGGTCTGTTCTATGTGTGATTCAAAATCACCAGACATCCCCTTGATATACAACAAATAGGCCCCCAAAAGTTTGTTGTGTACACAACTCTGCTAGCCTCAAATAGAACTTATCTTTTTTATTCCTTATCCCTTACTGTATCTTCACTCATTTGATCAAGAATTGTAGGCCGTTAACATAAAAAGGCAACGCCTTTTCGTTTATTTAACAGAGGTTTCCAGTTATTTAATAACTACTGACCTAATCAGAATCTTTGTTCCTTGGGTGGTCAATCAAAATTAGAAGCACCCAAAGACACCAAGAAAAGGAGATGAAAGTGATGGGTTAGCTTCAATGGGGTTAGCAGAAGAACTTGTAATGTTAATCAAGCTTCCATTACATGTTCTACTTCAAATTGAACATGTGTTGTTCATTGATGAATTTTATCAAATAGTTGGTGCGCATAAAAGAAAACCATAATCATTTATGTAAATCTCGTATTACTAACAATTATTCATATAACCCATCAAGGATTGAAACAATGGAGACAAGAAAATTCCCAGTATTTTAATTGACGAATCAAAGTAGAAGTCCACAGTGGTGGCTCATTTCCAAAGACTTTATATACCAAAAAAAATCAACTAGTACCAATGGCCATAAAACCAAAAAAAAAGCCATGAATCCAAGGGAGGAACCAAGGATAATGTCTAGGGTGGTCCTTGTTAATAAAACAACAAAACAAAAATATAATGATATTATATAGATAGCAGGGCGAAGGATAGTGTGAGAAATTGAGCAGGGCCGGTACTGAGATTTTGAATGCCCATGGCGAAAGGTAAAAAAAATGCCCCTTTATTACGCAAACGAAAAACAATTTAAAGGGGCTTGAAATCTAGTCAAGCTAGGCGGCTCATCCCCACGCCGGGTCTTTATTAAATAAAACAAAAATGATACACCCCGGGGGGCATAAACCGAAACCTCGTATAACAAAAATGATCACAAACATTTTCATCACAAGCATTCGCATCAAAAGCATTTGCATCATAAACATTTTCATCACAATCATTTTCATCAACTATGTTCTCGTTATGATCACAAGCATTTGGTTGTCTAACTTATTTAAAAAAACCCATTGAGCAATTTCTTCTTGTCCTTTTTTTTGTTTTTTATTTTGAGCACCAGAAGGTTGTGATCGAGGATACATATCTTAAACAACTAAACAAGTGATACAATATTAATAGAGATTAGAAGGATAACACCTAATATAGCCGTGGTTCGTGAAATTGTCAAACTTGTTAAAACTTAGAAGTTGAATAATGAATCCTTGAAGTCTAATCTAATTTCTGCTACCATTAACAAATAACAAGTTAACATTCATCACAAAATAACAACAAAACAAGTAAACAAATAACCCATTAAATATTAATGATTATTGATTAACCATTTAACCCTAAATAGAGACAAATAGTAAACTGTAATTCTGTAAATACCTGCGGCTGTTGGCTGCTGCGCCCCCGAGATGAAAGCGTCGATTTCTTGAGTCGTGAGTGACCAGCCTCTGCCTGGAAGTCTGGAACGAGAGTACGAGAGTCGAGAATCGAGAGTGAGAGCGTCGATTGAGAGAATGAGAGCGTGAGTCGTGAGCGTCTGTGATCTGCCGAGTGAGAGAGTGAGTCGAGTAGCGACTTGCGTCTGGTCCGTTCCCTTGTTTGTTGAAGCAGGCTTGTTTTGGGCTTGTAACCGTAATTTTTTAAGGCCCAAAGCCCATATGATTTATGATTCCGTGGGCCGTCGTTCCACTGGCCTAGGCTCAGGCCGGTCCTGAAATTGAGGTTAACGTGAGAAGTGGATCTGAAGTGTAGATCATTTTTAAGGACTGTTTGGCAGTTGCTGAATAATTTAGTGCAGAATAATTAAGTGGTCTAAATGATTAAGAGGTTTTTATGATATAGTGTAAAATGAAATATGGTTGTTTGGTAATTGTTCATAATGAAATCAGGGCTCTTAATGGTTAAGGGAGGGTCAGGATACAAAATCAATAAGAGGATTTTGGAACCATTAAGAGGCAACCCTTTTTTTTGTCAAACAAGATTTACCTCTTAGCGATTCAGAGGTTGCCTCTTAATGGAACCATTAAGAGGTAAACAAACAACCCCTTAATCTCATACCCTCTCATGAATTGCGGCTTAAAAAGGAATTGATCTGGTGCATCTTATCTCGGTCCATCTTATCCTAATGTGTATCCATTTCTCATCCAATGGTCGATAAGTACTTCTCACGTTAACATCAACTTCTCACCGAAACCCAACCCTAAATAGCAGCATTCAATTAAAAAATAAATGTATGTAACTACATTATAAAAGTGGAGCACTAATATTACTGGTTCAATAATGACAGAGTTTTCATTTTCTTAAAATTTGATATCTTCGTTATCAACATCTAAAAACACATTGTTTTTCAATATAAGAAACCTAGTAATCATTATCCATTGTTAAAAATTTGTCCATAATTGTCAAATGTCCTAACAATTTCACATTCACTGTCACTTATAGTTAACATTAAAATTGGTGATATCACTTAACACATAACACTTCATCCTGAACTCTCGGTAAATAAAACTCAATAGTCATAGGATTCATTTCAAGTTTCAATTTGAATGGATGATGGATTCCTTTACAACATAAAAGTAGAAAAGTTGAAGACTACTGCCAAATCAAATATCAACAATTAAGTCTACTCAATAATGGATTCAATAACAGTTAAAACAAAAAAACACTTAATAGAACTACAGAAAATCAAATATCTGTTAAAGGGAAAAACAAATAGAACAACAATATGGAGAGAATAACAATAAGACAGAGAGAAGAAGTCTGTAATTCTCATTAATCATAAGCCCTTTAAATAGGGAGGAGTTACAAGTAGATAGTTAGGAGATATTTCAGTTCTAATCTAACTCTGATATATTTATCTCTATCTCTATCTCTATCGTCATATCCTTTAGACGATGGCACACTTATCCTACAACACTCCCCCTTGTGCCGAGTTAAAGGAGTGGTGGTGCACAGTTGTTGCCTCGTTAAAACCTTACGCCAAAATAAAACCCAGTGGGAAAAAATAAAATATGACGAAGGAAAGAGTACAACGCACCAGTTTCCTTTGCAATACATAGACTTATCCTTCAGTCTAGTTTTCTCTTAGATTCATACTTTAATCTTGAGAGTTAAAAAAACATGATGATATATAAACAGTTGCCTCACTAAAACCTTACACCAAGGAACAAAACCCAATGGAAAAATAAAACCTTGGTTGAAGGAAAGAGCACAACATACCAATATCACAAATATAGTAGACTCCCCCTTTTGTCTACTACTCCCCCTGATTCGTGCATTAACCAAGGGAATTTGGAAAACATTTCCATTTACTTTCTACACGTTTCCCAATATATGGTTTTAGGTAATGACTTGGTAAAATATGTCACATTCTTTTGACACCTTACTTGATTCACTTGAATCTAAAGGAGAGTCTTTTATTGCTGATTGTATAGAAACTTAAGCAGAATATGTTTTGTGTTATTACCCCTGATGTATCTTATGTTCATTTCTTCGATACATGATACATTATTTCCATATATGCAAGTAGGATACTGGTTGAACCCAGAATTACTAACTCCTATAATATATGTAATGATAGTCCTTAATCATATACATTATTTTATTATCTCATGGAGAGTAATATTCTTGGATTAATTTCAAGGAGGTAATTACAAAGGATTGCTTAGTTTACTTCCAAGCAATCGACGTGTTCCTTGTGGTAATTCTTTATTCAGTTTGGGTCAGACAGATACCTAATATCAGCAAACACATACCAAGACATTATTTGGTGTTTTTCTATAAGAGCTAGTTAGTACTTTTGCTGCTTACATTCTAAGTAGGTATTGAAGTTCCATTATCAATCCCATTTTTCTTTCTATAGGGAAAGTATAAACCATGTCAATGGTTTCAAAAGATTAATTTAATATCATTCCAATGATTTTGCGTTGGCGCTAAGCTAAATCTAGCTAACAAGTTCACTGAGAAATACAATATATGGTCAAGTGTATTATGTTAAGTACGATAATGCGCATATTGTACTTAAATAGGGAATTCCAGCTCCCAGCATCTTTCGTCATCATCCTTTAGACGAAATGGATCTTTCCTTATATCCGACACTTCGACCGATCATGGGAGTGCTAACCGGATGCGTTTTGTTCATATTAAATTGCCTGATTATTTTCTGGACATATGCGATCGGTGAATTAATATTTCACAAACTCGGTGTCCTAGCTCAAATATCTAGACAAAACCAAATTTTCCCAAGATCTTTCCTCTCAAAATCAGATTTCAAGTAGCTTGTGATTCCTCTCATTTCATCAAGAGTGCCTATTATGCTCATAACATTGACATATAGAGCTACTTTGAAAATCTGGAACTTGTTTTCCATAATAAATAAGCAAGAGAACAGTTCATCATTCTTATATATCCTTTCCCAATCAAGTATTCCATTAGGCGGGTATACCACATCCGCTTATATTGTTTTAATCTATAAAGTGGGCGTTTCAATTTATTGCAAACGCATTTCGTGGTTTAGAGTTGCTTGATTTTGGTAATGTAATATCATCAAGCACTTTTATATATCTCTAAATCTAGATCCCCGTAGAGATATGTGGTAACCACATTCATGAGTTGCATTTCCAGTCCTTCGGAAACTACTAGGCTAGTAAATTATACGGATGTCATAACATCCATCATGAGAGAGTAAGTCTCCTTGTGGTCAATCCAGGGCGTTGTGAGAAACCTTGCGCCAAAGGAGAGTCTCATACATTATGACTTAATTATTCTCATTACGCTTTAGGACAAATGATTTATCTATGTCTTACAGGCTTTACACTTGGTGGGTTAGCACTACCAAACCAAATACCTGTTCATTTGTCAAATAATATGATTATCCTGGATTGCTTATTTAGGCCAGTTTGCTCTTTGTTGATATTTTCCAACTGAGCATGATTCGATGTCAATGTGCTCTATCACCTCATAAACAATAATATATGCGAAATATATCATCAATAATTATATATGATCTGTCCATCGACTCATATGTGCTCTCATAGTTCATTTGAGATTAATATTCATCTCTAGAATCAATATTAACTTCGGAGCGTCCTCCAGTGATGATTCATAGACATAGTTTAATCAGAGACAATCTCATGAGAGGTTTATGTATTGATGACAAATAGTTGTGCCTTACTCTTCTCTTCCTTTAGATGAGTATCTATCGAACCAAGTAGCTTCCCCCATTTCCGTTTGGGAGCTACGACCTCAACCACACCTCCACTATGTGTGATTGCAACGCACTTTCCAATGGCGTTGTGCCCCTGTTGGGGACTTTTTAACCTTGCAAGTATATTTGCAGCTCGTATATGTGATCTTGTCACTTTTGGAATATTAAACGTATCAGGTATCGAGTCTGATTCGTTTGACTTCAACATTACGTTGTGAAGTTTTGGGGATCGAAATGAGACAGAGTGGGAATATTCAATGACACTTCCTGTCGTTCCCATGGAAAATCCTTTTTCCTATCTCCCCCTAACGACGGGAAGACTGTCTCATGAAAGTGACAACCCGCAAATCTAGCGGTAAAGAGATCACTAGTCAAATATTATAATTAGCGGATAATTGTTGGGGATTCATATCCAACATATACCAAATCGTCTTTAAGGACCCATTTTGATGCGCTGTGGGGGCGCAATTGGCACATATAATCAAACATGCATAAATGTAAAGTATCAGGCTTATATCCAGTTACCAACTGGTACGCATGAGCAAGTAGTGGGTCTAAAAACGAAAAAATGTTGCATATAATAATTGCATAACCCCAGGTAGATGTGGGTAAATTGGTGCGCATTACTAATACCCTAGATGTCATGATATCCTTTTGATGACAACTTCTATAAGATCATTTTATATATACACATGGGGTATAGGAAACTTTACATTGATCCTAATACATATGCCATCAAATCCTTATGATGTAAATTATCCAGCATTCAAAGTCATGTAGACTTGATGAAATAATCAGGGTGGTGAGACCTTAAACGTATAGCTAGTGCTAGGAGTGCAGTATTTCATGTGGACAATAATACGACATGCGTTCATCGTGTCGAAACCAGAACCATAAAGTACTTTAATGGCCCGCATTCTGGATGTTTATGTCCGTAAATATCACCTTGTATTCGTTGTAACAATGGAATATTTTTGTATTATGTCCTTAGCTTTAGGATAGTCTCAATCCTGTCTTGGCTAAGGAGTATGTTATATACAAAAGTTTTAGGTATTCGAGAGGGCATATAACAATGTTGTTTCTTATGCTACAGAAGTCAACAGTTGCAATTTTCCTCATTCTGCCTTTCACTCGAAAGAGAATGTGTCTATGTGTATTTTGCAATACACGGATCACTATGTCATAACCACGGTGTCCCACATGGTCAAGCCAAAACATATATGTGTTATTGCCCCCCAAAAGTTCTTTATTGGTGACAAAATATGTTCCGATGACCCAATAATCTACTAGTTTGACACATTAGTTTCCATGATATATGTTTACTTTCATATATTCATTAGAACTTATGTATATATATGTTCATTTCCATTTCCATTTGATACGAATATCTTTACAAGGTTGCTATTAATTTTGTACCAACAAGAGAGTGACAGTCCATCGTCTAAGTAATTTGGTTGGATGTATTATAAAACAAGTATTAGTCTATCTTTTTTCAAGGGTGTGATAGGTCAAAAAAAAATCAATTCTCCTCGATACATTCCTACACGGAACGGAGAATATTGTTTTTTTTTTTTTTGTATTTGTTTTGATGTATTTCTTTACATCTATAATGGTTACATATTCGATTTTACTTTAGCAAAGAAATTAATTTTTGGTACTTGAAATTAATTTCAAAGAAACATATGCATAATCAATATTAAATATTAAAACAAATATGTTATATTTCATTTTCAACGTGTTCCCTTTTTTTTATTTTTTATAGAAGCACTTTTTAGTGCATATCTTATTTGATTGTCCATTATCACCTGGGTAGTAGTTGTATCCTACTCCAGGTGTTGAAAAATCCTTACTGACTCTTACCAATACCCTGACCCTTTATAGGGTCTCGTCTACATGGTGCAGAAATGTCATATGTGTGAAATTATTTTTGACTCACAATCCTTTGGAGTTGTTTCCACCTCTAACACTTTCACTATCGATATCGGGAATTTTCTTTATCCCGACATATGTGGTGTTATTCGAAATAACCTTGTTATGTCTCTCAACCACTTGCATTAGGTTGATGAGTTTGTCTAAAGGTTGCATTCCAACTTATATTTATATTTACTTATATATAAAAGGTGGAAATAATGTTAAAAATCATGTCATCTTCTGTGAGTTCCTTGCCACAGAAATTGAGACGCGTTTTAGATATAACATTTCTTTGTTGACATCAGTTACCTTTTTTTTTTGATCGAGTAAGTGGGTTTCATTCCAATGTACGATTAGTTCGGGAAGTGCACATTCATGAGTACTCCCGATTATCCCTTTCGGGACATCCCACATTTCTTTAGGGGTTTCTAGTAAAGGTATTCCTAAGAAATTTAGGATTTATATATCGTCTCAAAACATGAAGGTATTTGTTTGTACCTTTTCAAGAGGTTGGTTTTAGAGTCAATGAAGAGTTGATGGACTTTAGGTATTTTCTTGTACATTTTCAAAACGAGATTTATGTACCCATTTATGATACTCATATTCTTTTGAGTTTATGACATTGATTTTGGGATGAGTTGTTTCAACCATTTACATATATAAATAATAATATATGATTTTGTTTTTGATAAGGAAATGGATTTTGGTTATGAAATTTCATTATCATAACAATATTGGATTTTTGTATGCTTTAGTTTTATTGATAATAGTTCATCAATATTTCAATTTGCAAAAAAAATCACTCAATCTATTGGATTTCCAGGTAGTAGGGGAATCACATGGATTTCTTAAATCCCTACAAACCTTAGGGTTGTTTACACCCGTTTGACAAAATCCAGTCGATATTTTATAATTTATTTCATTTAAATATAACATTATTAATTATAGATCATTTGACATGAGACCAAATTGACTACGAGTTTGGCATATGAAGCCAACTTTAATGTTTAAATACCTTAATGGTATTTTGAGAGATTTTGTCATGAGACAAATAAATATTGGTTTTGATATAATAATAGTATTTTCCTTTTTGGAGCTTTTGGTTAAAGACTAGAATATATACAAGTTGAAAGTGTAACTTCCAAAAATTAATTATAAGTTGTAAATTTATGAGTATGAACTCGCGATCAAGATAAATGTTTAAATAAAATAAACATTTATATAATTGAAATTATAAGTAGAAACTTATAATTGAAGTATTCATTTGAATATGTATTATGTACAAGAATAAATCCAAATACAAACTTCATAAATCAATTTAAGATAACCATTAATAAATCAATTTAAGAGAAAAAAACGATAAAATCTAGAGGAATTATACTAGTTAAAATTAAGATAACCATTAATAAATCAATTTAAGAGCCGTAAATCTTCATTTAATTGGAAATATAATAAACAAAAGGAAAATGGTTGATAAGTGAATAAAAGAATCCATAGATTTGTTTTAAAAAAAAAAAACTCCACCCACTTCAAAACCCTAAGAGGCGGCAGTAGGAGGCTTCTTTCTCACAATTGACTCTACGACAAACAGTAAATAGTTCGGCGGCGTATAAGAAGAGCTCGGTTTCTACACAACGGTTACCTTCAACTCGAGCTCATGATTTTTCGATCCTATCTATAATGAGGCCATTCACGAAGTTCAACTATGGGACCCTAACTCGTTCTACCAAAAAGATTACTCATATTCGGTTTCGAGGTTCTTAAATCATTAGATTAGGCTTTTATTTCAGTCTTTAGGTATCGGTTTAAGTTTCGATTTATGGGTTGTAAAGGTGGGTAACTATGAATTTTGATCTTTGTGCCTTTTAGTATTATCGATCTAACATGGTGGTGAGAGGTGCAAGATGGCAATTATATTCACATGAATTTATATTGCAAGATGGAAATTATACTATAATAAACTTTCAGAACCAAGTTAATTTTATGTTCACATAAATCACAATTCATATTAAATCTATAAGCTAAAAGTATAAGTTGCTTAATTATTAAAACACGATGGCAATTACAAAACAGAAGTAACATAACTAGATCTCTTGACAATATTGAGAGCAAAGAATTTGGAAATTCTTACTTGGATTGCGCTACGATTGATTAAGCGTACGTGCTGATAACGTGTTAAAGGGAAAAACAAATAGAACAACAATATGGAGAGAATAACAATAAGACATAGAGAAGAAGTCTGTAATTCTCATTAATCATAAGCCCTTTAAATAGGGAGGAGTTACAAGTAGATAGTTAGGAGATATTTCAGTTCTAATCTAACTCTGATATATTTATCTCTATCTCTATCTCTATCTCTATCTCTATCTCTATCTCTATCTCTATCGGCATATCCTTTAGACGATGACACACTTATCCTACAACAATATCAACATAAATTTCAAGCGATTTTATGAACTAAACCCTAGAAATTAGAAACTTACAACTGACACTTTGAGCAATTGCGCATGTAACTAGGCATGAAAATGGGCCCATACCCGTCGGGGAACCCGGTCCACCCGCCCCGATCGGGGATGGGGATTCCCCGCTAAATCGAGGATGGGGATGGGGACGGGGATCCCCGTTTATCTCAAAACGGGGATGGGGACGGGGACGGGGATCGAACTCCCCGCCCTGCCCCGTCCCGTCCCCGTTATATATTTTAATTAATATTTAATATATATTATTTATTTAAACTAAATCGGCAATTTATAATTTCCTATTTCCTAATTAGGTTCATAATATAAAATTGTTATTTTTTGGATGTTAGTATGTATTTTGGATGTCAAAAAAATACAATTACTCGATATGGTTTTGAATATTACTCGATATCTTTTGGTACGTGTGAAGTTAAGTTTTTTTTTTCCGAATTCGGTTGAATTTCTTTTTGTTGTAAGTTATAAATTATTATATGATGTTGTGATTTTTTATACTATTTGGGTAAAAATACCAATAGTCCATTGTCGTGTGACTAGCGATAACCGTCAGGTAGAAATTCCAACAGTCCATCAGTTCATCGTCACACGATCAGAGAGATAACCGACGCCCTTCCTTTGGGGCGACCACGACTAAAATATTCGTCCGACAAATTCGTACGACCTGATTTCAGTTACTAACCTGCTACATACGTTATATCATGTTTAATGCAGAATTCAAAGACATTCATGACCAAAGATTGTAACGAAAGTCATCATCAATAACAACAGACATAACGGACGCTATCATCAATATCAAACGGTAATACACATTCAAGACACATCAACGGAAAAATAGAGTATAAATATGAAGATAGAACTTCACATCCGGGACATCTGATTCTAAGATCTCACAAGCTTACGAATTACGTTCTCAAAGATTGCTCAGACCTTCAAAGCTCATAAAGTATTCTGCCGTTCAACACGCGACGCACGACAGGAATTTTAATTATACACAACACACGACCATCCTTACTTTATTGTACTGTTGCAGTACACTGTTAACATTTGTTATTAAGGACGACGTCCCTGATTGATGTCCATAGTGCACGACGACTTTCACTCGTCTGCGGTTTTTACCCATTTTAGGGGTTTTCCGCGTCACCAATTCTCTCGTCTCATTTACTTTATTTTTCTTTATTGTCGTACGATTATTGGAGTTACTTTCTTTGGTTGGATCAGGCTTCACATTTACCTTAAATTTTCCTTGGGTGATTTTTGGCATAAACAGTTTGGCGCCCACCATGGGGCCCCATCCAAAGAAAATCTTCGATAATCTTACGACGTATTAACGTTTTCCTTCGAGTGTTCTCTTTTTGCATCCATTCAGGACAATGGCATTCCAAGGAACCCAAGATCATGTTGTGGCCCAGATGAACATGGAGCTGACTGCTGCTCGTGCTCGTATTGACGCCCTAACAGCTCAGGATCGACAAGCAGTTGAAACCATCGAGAATCTAAGAAACCAGAACGGAAACAATGTGACAGGGACTACAAATGCTTATGTCGGTGCTTGGAACGTACCCCCTCCATTGCCTAATTATCCTCGTCCACCAGCAGTCAATCCTACGACCTTCGTAATCCTAACTATGCATATGGCCTCTATGCCATTCAATGGATATGCCTCTGAATCCTCACAACAGACTAGCCTCAATGGATCAGGTTATGTTTCATTGGGTGTCCCAGGGGGTATCCCGATAGATCCCGTTGCGCAACGATTGAAGCTTCTGGAAGAGCAGAATGAGCGTGTCTTGTCGATGTTGGCCAAATTGCCGGGGGCAGCAGTTCCAGTTGATGTTGAACCACGTACAGGATTTCAGGCGTCGCCGTTCGTTGATGAAATCGCGTTGGTGGACGTCCCAAAGAAGTATAGCATCCCGACCTTCGCACCAAAATATTCAAGCGTCACTGATCCGACAGAACACGTCGCCCAATACAAACAACTTATGTGAACTGTCTCGATACCGTATCAGTTTCAAGAAGTCTGTATGTGCAAGAGTTTTGGAGCGACCTTGACTGGAGCAGCATTACAATGGTTGATCAATCTCAAACCCAAAACCATCGGGTCTTTTGCAGAATTAGTGAACCAATTTTCTCAACAGTTCGCTAGCAGCCGAAAAATGGAAAAACAGACGAGCAATCTTTACTACGTCGTACAGAAAAATGGAGAGTCCATTCGGGACTATTTTAACCGATTTAATGCAGAAATGATCGGTATCCGAAATTGGGACGTAAAACAGCCATTGAAGCATATAAACGAGGTTTGGACGATAGCTCAGGGTTATATCTTGACCTTACGAAATATCCTCCATAAACCTTTGAAGACGTACGAGCAAGGACGCTCGCCCATAAAGGTCGAGGATGACCTCGCTTTCAGAAATAAACACTCGAGCGACAAGAAAGGCCTAGGTATTAAAAAACCGGACTTCAAACCAAGGCCGGTCGGTCGATCAGAGCCTGCCCGACAGATTTCAAATGTCATATTTGAAAAGAAAGGGTCGACGACTTCCAAATCTGTCCAGTATCCTAAGGTGTCATCTTATGGCTTCCCTGGATCAGCCAAGGACGTCGTCGCGTCCCTGAAACAGCTCCAACAAAACATTCGATGGCCAAAGAAAAACGATAAGGACAGTGATAAGAAAGACAAAACAAAATGGTGCGATTTCCATAATGACTTCGGTCATATAACGGATGATTGCATCGCCTTGAAGAAAGAATTGTCCTGGCTTAATTCGAAAGGTTATTTACAAGAATTAATGGGAAAGAAGGATGTGCGTCCTACATCCCCAGAGCATGCCAAAGTGATTAATTGTATCACCGGAGGTTCTTATATCTGTGGAACCACATATTCAGCTGCTAAGAGACATGCTAGTCGCGGTCCCGACGACCGACCAATTCCAAAGGAGGCAAGACCCAAGGAAGACGCAGAATTAGAAGCTATGCCCTTGACGTTCGACCAAGCAGACCTTGACGACGTACATCAGAAACATCATGACGGACTAATTATCCAATTGAGCATTGGAAATTGTCTGACCAAGAGGATACTTGTCGACGGAGGTAGTTCCGCTAACATTATCTTTTTTGATGCAGTGAAAGCAATGGGAATCGACAAATCCGAGATTACACGACGTTCGACTACACTCGTTGGATTCAACGGAGGAACGATAAGCACCATGGGGGAAATCACACTACCAGTATATGCTAAAGGAATCAACAGACAGACGAAGTTCAACGTCGTCGACTGTCATCAGCTTATAACGTCATCCTTGGGCGACCATGGATCCACGATATGAAAGTTGTACCTTCGACGTACCATCAAGTCTTGAAATTCCCCACGCAATGGGGGGTACAGGAGATCAAAGGCGAAAGAAAAGTTGCTAGGGAATGTTACAAAGTCTCTTTGAAGCCCCCAAAGCAGAAAGTATAACAATTACAGAATCAGGACGTTCCTGGGACTGACGACGACTATCACTTGGAAGTTGTCGTCCTAAACCAGGATAAGCCTGACCAGATGGTTTACATAGGTTCGACGCTCGACCCTTCTTTTAAAAAAAACTAATATCTTTTTTGCAGGATCACAATGATTGTTTCGCATGGACGCACGAAGACATGGTGGGCATCGATCCAAGTATTATTTCTCATAAACTCAACGTTGATCCCTCGTTTAAGCCTGTTCAGCAGAAAAGACGAAAATTCGCTCATGAAAGAAATAAAGTTATCAACGACGAAGTTGATAACTTACTCAAAACAGGAAAAATACGAGAAGTCAAATATCCAGACTGGCTCGACAACGTTGTTGTCGTCTAAAAGAAAAATGACAAATGGAGAGTCTGCATTGATTTCACAAACCTTAATAAGGCTTGTCCAAAAGATCCATTTCCATTACCACACATCGATTCTATGGTCGACGCTACAGCTGGACATGAATTACTCACCTTTATGGACGCATATTCTGGATATAACCAGATATTGATGCATCCTGACGACCAGGAAAAAACAACCTTCATGACAAATAAAGGTATTTATTGTTATAAAGTAATGCCTTTTGGTCTTAAGAATGCAGGTTCGACGTATCAACGATTGGTGAATATGATGTTCAAAGAACATTTGGGCGACACTATGGAGGTGTACATTGACGACATGTTTGTCAAATCAAAGCATACAGACGATCATATAGGACATTTGAAGCAATCGTTCGACATTTTGCGTGAATACAAAATGAAGTTGAATCCGACAAAATGTTCTTTTGGAGTTCGAGCTGGCAAATTTCTTGGTTATATGGTCACACGACGAGGAATCGAAGCTAACCCAGACCAAATTAAATCAATTATCGATCTCAAATCACCCAGAAATTTTAAAGAAGTCCAACGTCTAACAGGACGTGTATCAGCGTTGAACAGGTTCATCTCTCGGTCGTCCGACAGATGTCACCTATTCTACAACAGCCTGCGAAAAAATAAAGGATTCGAGTGGACTGATAAGCACGAGGAGGCATTGCAACAACTCAAGAAATACATGACATCACCTCCCTTCCTCTCTAAACCTGAGAAAGGTGAAGCTCTTCAACTCTATCTGGCCGTCAGCATTAATTCGGTAAGTGCAGTACTTATACGAGAAACCGACGGACGACAATTGCCAATCTACTATGTAAGTAAAACTCTACTAGACGCTGAAACCAGGTATTCATCTATAGAAAAACTTTTGCTTTCGTTATTCATGGCCGCTAAGAAGTTACGGCATTATTTTGAATCGCATCCTATAACTGTGGTAACTAACTTTCCATTAAAGTCTGTGTTAAGAAAACCTGAATTAACAGGACGACTAGCTAAATAGAGCATTTACCTCAGCAATTATGATATGGATTTCAAGCCTAAGACGACGATCAAATCAAAGGTCTTGACAGATTTTGTTACAGATTTCAGTCCAGAACTAGAAGAAACGACGACGTCCAACGAGTTAATTGTGGCAACTTTGCATGACACTACTTGGACACTCGACGTTGATGGTTCGTTAAACATACGAGGAACAGGCCTGGGCGTCGTCCTACAGTCCCCACAAGGGGGCAAAATAGTGTATTCCATACGGTGCGACTTCAAGGCAACAAATAATGAGGCAGAATATGAATCACTGATTGCAGGAATGAAAATTGCTTATGACTTGGGGGCAACATGTCTACATGTCCGGAGCGACTCGTCCCTAGTTGTTAACCAAGTTAATGGAGAATTTGCAGCAAAAGATTCAAGGATGATTGCTTATCATAAAATAGTAAAGAAAGAGGCAAAGAAGTTCAGTCGCTTCATAGTCGAACAGGTACCAAGAGATCAGAACACTCAAGCTGACGCATTAGCCAACTTGGGATCAGCACTTAGTCAAACGACATTCAACAATATCCCAATATTCCATCTTGCAACACCAACAATCAAAGACGACGGTAATACTCTGGTCGCACCAATTGAGGAAGAAAGCTCCTGGTCGGATGATATTAAAAATTATTTGGAAAACGATCAACTGCCTGATGATAAAATGGAAGCAAGAAAGGTTAGATTTAAAGCATCAAGGTATGTTATGATCAGAAGACAATTATATAGAAGATCGTCGACCGGTCTGAATTTGCGATGTATCACCAACAAGACGCAAGTCCAGAAAATCCTACAAGATATGCACGACGGTGAATGTGTAAATCACTCAGGAAGTCGCAGTCTAGCCAACCGGATATCACGACAAGGTTACTATTGGCGGACATTAAGGCAAGATGCGATCAGGTATGTACAGTCGTGTGACGCATGTCAAAAACACGCAGGTATGTCTCATAAACCCTCTGAACCCTTACACTCGACTTTGATCCCATGGCCCTTTATGAAATGGGGAATGAACATTGTTGGAAAACTACCACCTGCCCCTGGGCAAAAAGTATTTCTTTTAGTTTTAACAGATTATTTCTCTAAGTGGATTGAAGCAGCGGCTTTCTCCCAAATTCGGGACAAAGAAGTCGTTTCTTTTATCCAAACTAACATTATTTGCAGGTTTGGAATTCCATCTGAAATAACGTGCGACAACGGGACATAATTCACCAGTGATCGAACGCGAAGATTTTGTGAAGAAAGGAACATCAAATTAGTAACACCGATGCCTCGATATCCACATTCAAACGGTTTAGCCGAGTCAAGTAATAAAACTATCATTAATTCAATCAAGAAAAGACTCAAAGCTGCCAAGGGGAAGTGGGTGGAAGAATTGCCTTCCGTTCTATGGGCTAATCGTACGACACCTCGTACGTCCACAGGACAAACTCCTTTTTCCTTAGTCTATGGATGTGAAGCTGTATTACCGATTGAGGTTCGACTACCGACTTCAAGGCATACGTCCATTGAGCATAACTTGGTCGACCCAAGTTATGACCTCGACGCTTTAGAAGAGCTTCGAGAAGCTGCGCACATTCGCATGGCGACACAAAACAAGTGGTCGAGCGACATTTCAACAAAAATGTCCAGATCAAAGTTTTTCAAGAAGGTGATTACGTTCTACGTCGAGTATTTCAAAATACTCAAGAGGTCAATGCAGGTAAGCTTTTCACTAAGTGAGAAGGTTCTTATCAAATCTCGAGCATCGTGGGTAAAGGAGCTTACAAAATTCAAACTCTCGATGGTCGAGATATCCCACGAAGCTGGAATGCAGTTCCTTTAAAGATGTATTTCTTTTAAATTTCATATTTATTTCCTTCGATTATTTCTTAAGAAAGATTACTGACTTAAGCATCGGAGGGTCGTTGGTCAAACCAACGGCCACCCCACTAATACTATTTTTCGCAGGGACGCACGACTTATTCAAAATCTTTGTGTCGAATAAAACTTATGTGATCACACGTATATGTTCGATTTTAATGGATGACAAAGATTAAACTATGTATTTGATGTTCAATACTTAGAATCAAGAATCATTGTTATAAATAACCCAAGGTCGATTGAAAGTTTCAGTTGATTTTAATGATTGTGGTTGAATGTCTGATATAATTATCCATCTATTCGACATACGACTAATTATAAGAACAAAGAATAAACGTCGATACGCAAAAGAGACTTTTTTCATTAGATGTCAAAGTTACAAATATAAAGGACGACCACATACGGCCAACCTTTAAGTGAAAGGACCAAAAGAAGCTAAGTAGGAGGAATGTCAGGTTGTTCCTAGGCGATGACGGTCTCCTCTGCTGCCACTTCTTCTACAACGTCACCCTCTTCCAAATCGTCGTCTTCATCCAAGTCCCTCTCAGTCCCGACAGTGTCAAGGTAAGTTTTAAGTTCTTCGGAGGTTGACGCCATAGGATCCTTCCCCTTCAAGTGACGCCTCATTAAAGCAGCTCGGGCCGTGAAGCGGGAGAAAGCCTCGATTTGTTTATTCTCCATCTCCAAGTCCTTCACGTAGACCTCCAGATCTTCGACCCTCGTTTCGTCAGCAGAAACAGCAGCAGTGGTGACAACCTTAATTTTTTCGACTTCCAACTTAGTCGACAACGCCTCTAGCTCAAGAAGTTGGTCTCTGAACTTGATCTTCTCACGATTCGAAATCTCTAGTAGACTTCGAGCATCGGTGAGTTCAGTCTTAAGGTCTTCGACCTTCTCCTTTTCAAGAGCCTCGTTAAGCCCTTTTCTGTACATCAGGGAAGGCCACCCTAAGACCTTCTGTCTGAGCGTAAAAGCTCAGACAAGCTTGAAAAGCCTGCACGACAGCAAAAAAAAGGTTAAAAAACTATAACAAATAAGTAACAAAGGAAACAAAAAGTAATACAGGCTTACCATGAAGGAAAGACCAGCGACATGTGCTCCCGTATCTTCGACCCGAGAATCCTTATAGCGGTCGCGGAAGGTCGGGAGAAGAAACTTCCCCAAGTGTGGGAAAATGACGTCCCTCTCGAGGACGTCATTAACCATGAAGTCAGATGGGAGAGTGGCTTTGAATATCGTCTCTCCCACCTTCTCCTTATTCTTCTCCTCCCTTGAAGAGGAAAAAGGAGTCTCAAATATGGAGGCTCGACCCCAGCAACGGTGTCCTTCGCTAATGTCGCCCCTAAAAGGGACGACAGAGTGGCATCGCCCGTCTTCTTGGGCGAAGATCGAGGCTTGCCTCGAACACGTCTTGAATCCACCCCCGTAGAAGGGGCAAATCTTTTCCTCGCTTTCTCCCTCCCTTGACGAGCGAGCTCCAGTTGCTCGACTCGCTTAGCGGCGGCAGACTTTACAGCTGCGTCTTCTGAAAAAAAAGAGCAAGTTAAAAATAAAAAGACGTACGACATACAAGAAAAAGGTATGGTCAGGCGACTTACCAGTCATGTATTCTTCTCTCTCTTCTTCCCTCTCCTTCTCTTCTATATTCTCTACTTCTCTAGGAGAACCCTCGACAGACGTCACCTCAGCTACAAAAACGGCCTCGTCTCCTTCGTCGTTCGATCGAGGGGAAAACGAGCGATCAGTAATACTTCTATCTAAGATTCTCTGAACCTTGTCGAGAGAATCTCTCCTTGGCTTCACTCTGCTGAAGTCGATCACTGTCAAACAAAGAAAGACGTCAGAATAAACGCACGACAAAAACAAACGACAAAAATAAATAAACCTACCCGATTCGTTCCAGCCTGACGACAACCATTGGTTGTGTTCGTCATTTACAGACGCCACTTGAAGGAAAACATACTGACGTTTCCACCCACGATCATTCACCGCGGTGTTAAGTATCAGTACATTATCCCCCTTCGAACGTGGAAACAGACTATACCTGTGATAATTGTCTGGTCAAACACTATAGGCTGTCAAGAGGTCATTCACATTGAACGGTACCTCACATTCAGCCGTAAGACGATCGATCACCTGGACAATCCGCCAGAATTGAGGCATTAATTCTCCAGGCTTCAGGTCAAATGCATCTAAAAATGCCCTGACCAAAGGGCTAAAGGGCCAAGAAAAACCTATCTTAAAAGGATATTCATATAGAACACAATATCCCTTCGGAACTTCATCTGGCTTTAAATCTTCCGGCGACACTAAATTTATCTCATCTGGAAGCTTAGCCAAACTCTTAAAGTAATCTATATGTTCTTCCTCCCTAAATAAACTCACAGGTTCGCTCGACATCTGGAAGTCCGGGATATTTAGGGTTGCACGCCAGTAGCTAAGAATATCCCAAGCTTTCCTAGGTTTTCTAGCTATGGATTTCTTATGCATAAATCGACACAGAAGGAAGAACGAAAATTGTACCTTAAATAGTGTTCTAAACCTCGAATTTAGAATGGAAGGGATTCTGGTCACACGGGAAGTAAATCTCGCCGGAGATGCGTGTTCTTTAAAAAAGGTAAGCGTAAAAAAGGAATGGATTATGGGCAATTCATATTTATACTGAAAATCGGAAATCAAATCGTCAGGAAATCGAATCGCCAGAAAATCGACGGTCAATGATATTGACACGTGTCGTTCGTATCTGGAAGCCACTCGAGTACACTCAACAAGGGCATGACACCTGTCCTTCATTAGCTGTCAAATTGCGTATTCCGTTGGAAGTGACGTCATTATTTTGTTGGAAATGAACCGATTTGATTTCATTCGAACTACCCGCATTTTCTTTTATAACACGTGTCATGATTTTTAAATTTAAAATTCAAAAAGTTGCCGCTTGAATTTTAAATTTGGGGGCAAACTGTTTAGGTAAAAATTCCATTATCGTACGACCAGATACAATTGACGCCCATCCTTAAGGCGACCTTGATTAAATGAACAGATATTCGTTCGATGAAGTTAATCGTATGACAGGATTTCAGTTACTAAAACTACAACATACTTTATATCATGTTTAATGCAGGATTCAAAGACATTCTTTATAACGGAAATCATCATCAATAGCAACAAACATAACAGACGCTATCATCAATGGCAAAACGGTTATTTTATGAAGATACGCATTCAAGACTTGATAACTGACAATTGAAGTATAAATATGAAGATGGAACCTCACATTCGGACATCTGATTCTCATACCTTAGAAGTTTATAGATTATACTCTCAAGATTGCTCAATCTCTCTCGAAGTTCGTAAAGTATTCTGTTGTTTGTCGTACGACGCACGACTGAAGACTAATTACACACGACGCACAACCGACTTTACTTTATTGTACTATTTTACATTACATTTCATTTGTAACACTTATTCTAAAGGACGGCGTCCCTGATTGACGTTCATAGTGCACGACGACTCATACTCGTCCGCGGTTTTTACCCTTTTTAGGGGTTTTCCGCATCACCAATTCTCTTGTCTCGTTTATTCCATTTTTATTATTGTCGTACGATTATTAAAGCTACTTTCTTTGGTTGGATCAAGCTCCACATTTACCTTAAATTTTCCTTGGGAGATTTTTGGCGTAAACAGTCCCTGCAAGGGACGACAGAGCATCGTCACCCGTCTTCTTGGGTAAAGACCGAGGTTTGCCTCGGACATGTCTGGGGTCTACCCCCGTAGAAGGGGCAGATCTCTTCCTCAACTTTTCCCTGCCTTGACGAGCAAGCTCCAGTTGCTCGGCTGGCTTAAGGGCAGACGACTTTACAACTGCGTCCTCTGAATAAAGAGAACAAGTTAAAAAAGAAATGACGTACGGTAGAAAAGTGAAAAGTACTGTCGAGCGACTTACCGGTCATTTCTTCTTCTCTATCTTCTTCCCTCTCTTCTTCCTTTTCTTCCTCTTCTTTCCTCTCTTCTCCTCTCTTCTCCTCTCTTCTTCTTGACGAGAACCCTCAACGGACGTCGCTTCGGCTACGAAAACGACCTCGTCCTCATCGTCGTTCAACCGAACAGAAAACGAACGATCGACAATACTCCTTTCCAAGATCCTATGAGTCTTGTTGAGAGAATCTCTATTTGGCTTCATTTTAGTGAAGCCAATTGCTGCCAAACAAAGAAAGACATCATTAGTATATATTATAAACGCACAACAAAAATGCACGACAAAGCAGTTAGCCTACCCGATTCGTTCCATCCGGACGACAACCATTGGCTATCTTCGTCGCTCACAGACGCCACTTGGAAGAAAACGTGCTGACGTTTCCAACCACGGTCATTCACCGCGGTATTATGCACCAGTACGTTATCTCCCTTCGATCGAGGGAATAGGCTGTATCGGTAATAATTATCCGGTCGAACGCTATAAGTAGTCAGGAGGTCGTTCACATTGAACGGAACCTCCCAATCGGCCATAAGACGCCCGATAACATGGACAATCCGCCAGAATTGAGGCATTAACTGTCCAGGTGTCAGATCGAACGCATCTAAAAACGCCTTGACCAAAGGACTAAACGGCCAAGTAAACCCTATCTTGAAGGGATACTCATATAAAACACAGTACCCCTTCGGAACCTCGTCCGAGCTTAAGTCCTCCGGCGTCATCAGATTAACTCCATCTAAAATCCCGGCTAAATTTTTGAAATAATCTAGGTTTTCCTCTTCCCTATATACACTCGCAGGTTCGGTCGACATTTGGAAGTCTGGGATATTCAGGGTCGCACACCAGTAACTAAGTATATCCCAAGCTTTCCTAGGTTTCCTGGATATGGACTTCCTACGCATATAATCGACACAGAAGGAAAACAGGAAATCGTACCTTAAATAGAACTAAACCTCGAACTTAGAATGGAAAGGATTCTGATCGCTTGGAAAATATCTTGCCGGAGATAAACAAGTCTCTAGAAAGGTAAGCGTAAAAAAAGAAAGGATTGAGGGCAATCCTTATTTATACTGAAAAATGAGAAGTGAATCGCCAAAAAATCAAATCAAAATCAAATCGTCAGTCGACGAATCGACACGTGTCGCCCATGTCAGGCAACCTTTCGAGTACATCCAATGAATACGTGACACATGTCCAATATTAGCTGTCTAAGCCGTTTATTTTGCAGGAAAATGACGTCATTATTTAGTTGGAAACAAATCGATTCAGTTCCATACGAACTACCCGCGTTCTTCTATGACACGTGTTTTGATTTTAAATTTAAATTTCAAAAAGTTGCCGCTTGAATTTTAAATTTGGGGGCAAATTGTTTGGGTAAAAATACCAATAGTCCATTGTCGTGTGACTAGCGATAACCGTCAGGTAGAAATTCCAACAGTCCATCAGTTCATCGTCACACGATCAGAGAGATAACCGACGCCCTTCCTTTGGGGCGACCATGACTAAAATATTCGTCCGACAAATTCGTACGACCTGATTTCAGTTACTAACCTGCTACATACGTTATATCATGTTTAATGCAGAATTCAAAGACATTCATGACCAAAGATTGTAACGGAAGTCATCATCAATAACAACAGACATAACGGACGCTATCATCAATATCAAACGGTAATACACATTCAAGATACATCAACGGAAAAATAGAGTATAAATATGAAGATAGAACTTCACATCCGGGACATCTGATTCTAAGATCTCACAAGCTCACGAATTACGTTCTCAAAGATTGCTCAGACCTTCAAAGCTCATAAAGTATTCTGCCGTTCAACACGCGACACACGACAGGAATTTTAATTATACACAACACACGACCATCCTTACTTTATTGTACTGTTGCAGTACACTGTTAACATTTGTTATTAAGAACGACGTCCCTGATTGACGTCCATAGTGCACGACGACTTTCACTCGTCCGCGGTTTTTACCCATTTTAGGGGTTTTCCGCGTCACCAATTCTCTCGTCTTATTTACCTTATTTTTGTTATAGTCGTGCGATTATTGTCGTTAATTTCTTTGGTTGGATTAAACTTCACGTTTACCTTAAATTTTCCTTGGGGGATTTTTGGCATAAACATATACTAAATTAAATTTCTTTCGATTTTAGGTTTATTGGAAATATGTAATATTTAAACATGTGCGGTGTCTCATATATTTGATTTAAATATCTTACATAAACAGAAAAAAAATCCTCGTTTCCCTGTTGGGGATCCCCGTTCCCCGTTGGGGATGGGGATGTGATCATATTCCCCGACGGGGATGGGGACGGGGATGAAGATGAGGGATTGAAAACGGGGATGGGGATTGAGGTTCCCGCCCCATTTCCATGCCTACATGTAACCAACAGAGAAATCCTTATGGGCTATATCAAGGTGTTTTTGTACTTTTTAATATCAAGGTGGCCTGGGATGACCCTGGCCCAAGAAGCCTGGCTCCCATAATTACTTATAAAAAAAGAGTAATTTACGTTTTTCGTCCTTGTGGTTTATTAAAAGTTGTGTATTTCGTCCCTGTGGTTTTGAAATTTTGGTTTTCGTCCCTATAATTTGCAATTCATTTCTATTTTCATCCCTGACGTCAAAACACTACTTTTCAACATGAAGGACTAAAATATAAATAAATTGTAAACTATAGGTATGAAAAAAAAGCAATAAAATTTAAATCAAAAGGACGAAAAAGATGATTAATTACAAACCATGGGGATGAAAATCATAATTTCAAAACCACAAGAATGAAAATAAAAAATTTCGACAAACCACAAACACTAAAAACGTAATTTACTCAAAAAAAATGGTTTTATGTTCATGAGAAAGTTATAGATTTAACTAAAATCTTATTTATATATCAAAAAATCCATATTTTTTTTTGGGTGATTTAGATGTTGGAAAAAAATTTAGTAAAACATGTATTTTTACTAACTTTGGATACATTTAAATACATGTATATGTATTATATATATCTAACTCTTCGTGGGTTTGTGTTCTCCTATATGAGAGCTTCGAAACGATATATTATGTGTCAAAAACGAAACATGTGTGAATGAGATATCGATACTCAAAGTTGAGTGTTTGGGATGAAATTGGCAAAATCAAGTGGGTGTGGAATCTTGTCCCACATAGGAAGGAGGAACAAATTCCTTGTGGTTTATAACCATGAATGTGGGAGGAGCTTACAAGCTCTTTGTTTGGTTTTACTACAACATCTACCCGCACGCAGGGGGTGCCGATTAAGACTTTCGTAGGCTAAAATCGACGAACTTGTGTGTGGACGCGACCTGCGGACATGAATGTCGCTCCGAAATCTTGTGCTCACGCAGAGTGGTATCGGTTGCTATTTTGAGATACTAACACATCGATACGACTACACAACTATTTGATTTTCTATTGCATACGCTCTTCTAATTTCTGTGTATCCATATTATTTTAATCATTCGTTGTAATTTTATATGTATTTAAAATACATATAGTGGATTACTAACATTAGAAACTCGTTATGGTGTGTTATGATGCGTTATAGCACCAGAGTTTGGCTTTGCCGCCACGTTAACCCTTGTGGCTTGGTTTCCGTTGTAACGCATTGTGACGCGTTATAACACATTAGTGTGTAATGCATGGGTTTCTTTTTTGTTTTTTTTAAACATATAACTTGAGATAAATGATAATTATGTATGACATCTCAGACTTAGGTGGTGTTTGTTTTTTCAAAATAAGTTCTTATTTGTCATTTATGTCTAATTCGGTCATGCATAAGATAATTCAGACCGTTTGTTTTTTCTTTATTTTCAGAGTCTCTTAATCCTTAATGTTTCTGAATAATTAAGTGATAACTCAACCACTTAATTACCTCTTATTTTCGTCCAGTGTCATTCTTTCGATTTCAACATCGGTTTTAGCCCAAATATACCCCGAATTTGCAAAAACGCAAAACATGAATATTGTAGATTTGTGTGTTGGCTTTCCAAAACGTCTTGAATCGCTTAAATCGACGTTTCAATGTTTGAGATATGATTAAAACTCCACAACCTCACAAATATGTTAGCATCCTTCATCCATCACCATCACCATCACGGATTCTTTGAATAGTTGACCTATCAAAATTATGTTTCAACCATAAACACCACCTATCATCCATCACCATCACCATCACCATTTTATTTTATTTTTTGAAAAACACCGTTACCATCATTTTCTAATCAGTAATATCAACAAAACTATAAAAACAATTTATTTATTTATTTAAAAAAAAATACAAAAATTACCATAATTATAAAATTTAATATAAATATCTTACCAAATTCTTATCCGTTTACATAATTTTAGGGGTTAATCAATCCACATGATTTTTATTTAAAAGCAAAAAAGAAAATAACATTAAAGAATAAAAACAACAAATTTATATCTTTTAAATGGTAATGTCCCATTTGCCCATTGAGCCGGACCCCTTCTATCCAACCTGACACGTGGAATTTCATCACATTTCAAATCAAGACTAAAATTAATATCATCACCATGTGAGCATGATTTGTTTGACATCAAAATTTAACTGAAATACAATAAATATGAAAGGATTTGATCGCTAATGATGATATCATATCAATATATCTTATTTTCCGTTAAGATTTATCTGAAATACAATAAATATGAAAGGATTTGATCACTGAAGATGTCATGTCATTATGTCTTATTTTACATAAAAATTTATCTGAAATAAAATAAATGCAAAAGGATTTGAATGTTGATGATGTTGTGTGATTATGTGTTGTTTTGCATCAAAATCTATCTGAAATACTATAAATGCGAAAGGATTTGATCAATTGATATGTTTTCGACAAAAAAAAATCAAGCATCAAGTAAAGAGAAATAAGACCTTACGTAACCGATTTAAAAAGAAAATATATCTTATATGTAAGTATGAATACATATCAAAACAAATCCCGACAAGTTTGTTACATGTGTCAGTCCACATCTTGACATGGACTTAATTTACCCAAACATCAGTATCGTTAAACACCAACGTCAAGTATCATAAACAACAAATTTGCTAATATGTTGGAGTACAAGTAGGCATGGATTGGATACCAATAAACATGCGCATCTCATGATAAACGTGACATTTTTCAAAGAAGGAAACCCATCAATTAAAATGTGTAGAATATATCACGGATTCAATAGGAATTAATTCTAGTTAAGAAGTAAGTCACTTTGTATAATTTGGTTTGGCTTAAATCAAATACTCAAATTACATTTACTTAAGTTATTTAATCCAACAAATTAAAATCTTACAATATATATTTTTAAATGAAGCAAACCAAATCGATTAATATTTATATGGGTTTGTGTTGGTTTCGCATTATAAAGAAGTAACATAGAGAAAAACTATCAAATACTTCAAAAGTTTTATGTATGTTTCATAGAATAAAAGCGATGAAATCCTTCTAATTCCATTGAATTCTACAATTTAAGAAATTTATCATTCCTTAACTTATAACCTATGAGATAAAATGATTTATTATTAAAATTTTATGATATACTTGAAAATGTTTTGTGAATGTGTGTAGGGCCATGCTTTCAAGGTGCCTGTACAGGTAGGGCATCATGAAAATGCATATAATAATTATATATATCCGAAAATTACTGTGGTCAGTCGGTCACTATACCTAGTAGGTTCGGATGAGTTTAGGATAACCCCCATCATGTCGGTTCAGATTTGTAATCTCACATGCTCATACATCTATTGCATTTTTTATTATGATAAAAATGTTTCGTATAACACCATCAACCATATGTGTTCAGTTTTCTACATGGTATAACCATTCGGTCAGATTTCAGATTTCATGCAAGTGTATGGGTGCCTCTGATCTACATGTGTGAAAAGATTTGATAATATATTTGGCATAAAAACCAATGTCTGTTATGCTTAATATCTTTGGTTTGATCTGTCTTAATTATGCCCTTTATCCGAGTAGTCTTTAACCATGAACTCATTAAACATAAAGTTGACTAGTAGTGTGTAACTCAGAGTCAAACAACGTAGAAATCAACAGGGAAAAGGTATAAATGTAATTCCTCATGTTAGAACTTTGTTATGTTATGTTGCTTTAAAAAGGACATTATATTAGTTTAGATTTATTTCAATTTTAGTTGTTTAAGACTTTCAACTTGAGTTGTTTAACGCGATGTAGGAGTGTTTTAAGACTTCCGTTGCGAATGGTGTATAGAATGCTTATGTTATTTGTACAAAATATTATGATAATTAGTAGGTGCCACATTTTTGGAAAATAGGACATGACAGAGTCCCAATATAGAGGGCTAAAACCCCAAAAAAAAAGGGGAAATTGGCACAAATAGCCTAATTACTTAGTCATCTACACCTCCTAGCAAATTCTCCTGGGTTTTTGCACATTTAGCCCTAGGTCCGCAATAGCAGACCTACACCATGGATTGCGGACCTGCTATTTCAGGCTAGGGTTTGATCTCCTTATGACACGTGCGCATGGTTGCGGATTGCGGACCTGCCGCAATCCGCATTATTTTTGTCGGTTTGTGGCCGTATTGCAGACCTACAAATCCGTCATTGCGGACCTATGGCTAAAAATGCAAAGCCTTGAGAGAAATGGTTAGAGGTACTTAGGCTATTTCTGCCAATTTCCAAAAACGTAATTGATCGATTTAATTAAGTGCCTTTAATTTGTCAATTTAATCTTACACATATGATTCTAATTATTAAAATGTTCAGGATAAAAAGTTAACTAAATTTAGTACTACAATGATAAGATTCTATAATAAAAATATTAATTTCAATCGTTTTTATTTCAATCAGGTACTCTATTAGTATTTTCACTAAATACAATTTTTTATCAATTTGACCCACTTGCGTGTTGATACTGGAAGTCAACATATTCATGATTTGGGTATTTTTATTTTCAAATTTTAGTTGATGTAATGACTAAAATATCTTTCCTTTTTCATGCTATTAGTGGTGTTTAATGGTTCATAATTTGTAGCCAGTCATTTTTTCTTTGGAAAATGACAACAGTCACGACTATAAACAGACTCGCGACTATGGCAGGGCGGTACACTCTGCTCTCTTGCGACCCCTACTCTAATCAAAACACTAATAAAAGATGAATACATTAGGTAATGACTCAAATGTTTCTCATTTCTTACATTTATATATGTTGTTCAAAATTATATCGATAAGGTTTATCTCTAGAAAAACATGCTGAAAACCTTAAATTAACAATTATTCAAACAACCTTCATTAAAGATCCCAATCAGAAGCACTCGAACCCGAAGACAATAAATTCAATATTCATTCGTCTTATATTGAAAACATGAGTTGATTATTAGATCTGACATGACAGAAAAATAAAACATAAAAAGAAATTAAATGGCCGACATATATAATGTAATTTGAATAAAATGTTTTAAACACTTTAATTTGATGTTGGAGATGCACTCAACTCAAGCACCACAAAGGTGGTCGTCCCATTCCCTAATTAGAGTTATAATATCCAAATAATCACAAATGAATATATGATTTTTGGTATAATGGTATCAATCGAGTTTTTATAATATTTAAGTTTGTGAGTGAAAGTCTTGAACATATGTATGTAAATTTAATTTTTAAATAACTTTACAATCAAATTTTTTTTATTTGAACAATAAAAGTTGATTACTGGCAATCTCAACCGGCATTATACGAAACTAGCCTTCAAAAACATCAGTGTGAGGGGGACATTTTTTTACTCATTCAGCAACTTAGGCTAGCGAGGAGACTGGTTCAAACTCGGGACTTGCCTTGTATTTGGACAAAGTTGTCCTACCCCTTTTCTTATTAATTGTAGCCATCGTTTTCTTCTGAAAATTTACATATGCTTGTATATTAAAATTGTTTGTTTTAACATTGAAAATTAAAACAGATAACATAGTAAGTAGCGAAAATTGTTTATATAATTTAAAACAATAAAAAAATGTAGTCGTAAAACCTAAAATATAATAAATATCTAAACTTTTTGAACCTAACTGGTCGACAAAGTTTACACGTACAATGTCTTATTTCCCTAAATTTTAGGTCCGCTAAAACTCTTGGTCTCGAATGACCCTAGTGAAAGTCGAACTTACAACCTTCTATTCATTGAGACATCAAAACTCATAAATTTTATGTTTTTAATAGCTTAGTTGAGTTGTTGTATAATTCATGAAATTTAATGTATATCCAACTCTTTCTTAATAAATAAATAAAATAGTTTTTTATTTACTAAATTGTTTAGCTGTAAAGATCATGTAATGGAAACATCAGTGATGATTAGCACCAATTCATTTGGGGAATAATTGACCGCTAATCTAGATTTAAACCTGAATCAAATGATAGAACTTTAGATGGAAAAGTAATGTAAAATAAGAGATCCATGATGTCAAGCTTGTGATGCCAAAATCCAAAACTATTGCAACCACTTATGGTATATATTGATGTGAAGAGCATATCTTTGTTCTTGGTGTCCACTCAAAACCTTTGATCTTGACTCCACATGCTGCTAAACATACTTTTGATTGTAAAACATATTATATCTGTTAGAAGATGAATATGGTTGAAAGAGATGATGAATATGCTGAAGGTTTGAAACCTCGATATATTAATTAAAAGAAAACGTACAATGCGAAAGGTAAAATTATATGAGTAATCTGACCTAGACTACAAAATACAACAAATATATACGTAGACTAAATGGGCTTGGGCCCTATACTAACATGGGCCAAGGCCCTCTATATACATTAACATCCCCCCTCAAACTCAATCGGGAGAAGAATGAGCCAAATGGAGTTTGGAAACGAGATCACGAAACCGTCCTAGTAAATGAGCTTTCGTGAAAATATCAGCCGGTTGATCAAGAGTCGAAATAGGAAGAAGTTGAATAGTCTTACGAGTCACATGTTGACGAACAAAGTGACAGTCAATTTCAATATGCTTCGTTCGCTCGTGGAAGACATCATTGTGAGCAATCTGAATCGCACTATTGTTGTCACACCACAATGAAGTTGGAGACTGTTGAGGAGCCCCTATGTCAGAGAGTAGCCAGAGTAACCACACAAGTTCTTGATCCGTGTCAGCCAGTGCTCGATACTCAGCTTCAGTACTGGACCGAGCTGTGAGAGATTGTTTCTTGCTTCACCAGGATATAAGAGAGTCACCAAGAAAGAAACAGTGGCCGGTAGTGGAGCGACGATCAGTCATGTCACTGTTCCAATCAGCATCAGAAAAACCTCGCAAAGTCAACGATGAGGTGGATGGAAAATGAAGACCATGAAACATGGTCCCTTTTAAATATCGAAGAATGCGCAGGACAACAGCGTAGTGATCAGAACAGGGTGCAGACATGAACTGACTGACAGTATGAACAACATAGGCAAGATCAGGGCGAGTCACTGTCAGATAGACAAACTAGCGATATAAAGTAGGATCACGCAGAGGAGGTCCAGCATTTGGAGCCAAATGAAGGTTGTGCTCAAGAGGAGTGGATGATGTTTTGTTGTCAGTAATCCCAGCTTTTGACAGAAGATCTGAGGTGTATTTGGCTTGACACAGATAAATGCCCGATGGATCGGAGAACACCTCAAGACCAAGGAAATAGTGTAAAGAACCAAGATCCTTCATTTCAAAACAGGAGCTGAGAGATGACTTCAGATTGGCTATGCCTGTAGAGTCACTGCCAGTAATAATCATATCATCCACATACAGGAGAAGTAAGATTGTGCCGGCCTCAGTGGTCCGAGTAAATAGTCCTGAATCATAGTTGCTGGGTGAGAAGCCCAGAGAGGTGACTGTGGAACTGAATTTCTCAAACCAAGATCGCGGAGCTTGCTTGAGACCATAAAGAGCCTTCCGAAGACGACAAACATGACCTTGTGGAAGTCGAACGCCTGGAGGAGGTGTCATATAGACCTCCTCCGATAAATCACCGTTTAAAAAGGCATTCTTAACATCCATCTGAAAGAGAGGCCAGTGTTTGGTAGCTGCGATGGCAAGAAGACTGCGAACAGAAGTGACTCGAGCAACAGGTGCAAAAGTCTCCTCATAATCGATACCGTACTCTTGATTGAAGCCCTTGGCCACAAGACGAGCTTTGTACCGATCAATAGAGCCATCAGATTTGGTTTTGATCTTGAACACCCATTTGGAGCCAATGGATGACCTTCCTGGTGGAAGAGGGACAGATTCCCATGTCTGAGCTTTGTCAAGTGGCTGAAGTTCCTCATCCATAGCTTTCTGCCAATCAGGGTTAGAGGAGGCTTCCTTGTAGGAAGTAGGTTCGTGATTTGACAGCAGAGTAGCATAAACATGATAATCATGAAGATGAGAAGGAACTTGTCTTACCCGTTCTGATCGTCTGACATTCTGAGATTGAGAAGTTCCAGGAGCCAAAGACTCAGCAGACACCTCAGATGTTGGTTGTGCAGATGAAGCAGATGATTGATGTTGATCAGGAAGACTAGTAGAGGTAGGCTGTGTAGGGGCAGGAGACTCTGAAGGAGAGGCAAACTCATAAGAAGTTGGAACAACAGGTGGAGGGGATATGATGTCAGATTGGAGTGAGTCCAATGAGACGGAAGCATCAGTAAAGAACGGAGTGGTGAGGTTAGGAGACTCACGAAACTTAGATATAGAAGAAAAAGGAACATGCTCCCAGAAGGTAACATGACGAGATATACGAAGACGCTGGGAGATAGGATCCCAGCAGCGATAACCCTTGTGCTCAATTCCATATCCAAGGAAGCAGCAAAGTCTGGAGCGAGGTTCAAGTTTGGTATGTTCATGAGATTGTAATTGAACAAAACAAGCACTAGCCCAAACTTTTAGAAGTTTGGTGACCTCATAAAGAGCCTGTTGGATCAAATAATTGTATTCAAGATTAAAGTTAAAGTTCAGGGTTTAAACTGCAATTGTACTAAAGTTAGTTAGAGGGTTTAAACTGTAATATGTTAATAGTTATTAAGCTATTGGGCCTTAAGCCCATAAGCCTATTAAAGCCCATATGGCCTGGGTATTTAATGTTTTGATTAATTAGTTTTAGGGTTTAATCCTCACAATTACTTTCATAATCATATAGTGAGGTAGCAAGTTTTCTCTGTATTCAAGGGTATCAAGAACACTCAAGGGTTTCATTGTTTATTCAAGGGATTGGTATGTTACTCTGATTTATATATCTCTTGATTATTATTGTGTTGCTTGATTACTTGATTGATTGTTAATCAACTAGATTAAATTGGGATAACAATTGGTATCAGAGCCAAAAGAATCAAGTTTTTAGGATTAAATTTGTGTTTTGCGATTTTACTATTCATCGATTCACTATTCATCGATTTTACTATTCATCGATTTTACTATTCATCGAGTTTACTATTCATCCGCTCGACACTATTCATCCGGTCACTATTCATCCGGTCGACACTATTCATCCGATCACTATTCATCCGGTCGACCAATAGTTTCAATACCCGAAAAAAAAATTGAGTGTAGTTTTTATCTTTATTCTTGATTCTAACGATCTCATCTAGTTGGTTATCTTGGTACAGAAAAGTTTGATTACTAACCATACAGCTAGGATGTCGAATCAGCTAATGATGTCTGAAGGTTACAGTCTTGATTTTGAAACGATGACACATTCTGAAGTAAAAGCAAAGGCTAAACAACTTGTTGGACGGTTATCAACATCATCTCGCATGATTGATAAGTATGACAAATAGGACAAAATGCTCAAAGCTGAGAACAAGGCTTTACAGATTCAGAACTCATCCCTTCTTATTCAGATCAATGCTTTAAAAGAAAATTCAAAAGATTCTGATTCTTTAATTGACTTTGCAGGAATAATTGAGTCTAAAGAAAAAGAGATATTGGATCTTCAAGCAAAGTTGAAAAGATCGGAATCTAGCTCAACATGGTCAAAGAAGGAACTAATGCAAAAAGAGCTAGATGAATTGAGAAGAAGAGCAAACATTGCTCGTGAGACATCTGAAGAGCTTAGAAAGTCAAACTCTCGAATCTTTGCTGAAAGAGACTCTTTAAAAGATAAAGTTCTCAGTCTTGAGGTTGAAATTAATATGCTGAAAGAAAAGGCAACCCAAGACAGAGACAATACAACAGTCCAAGATGAATTACTGAAGATAGAGAAAGAAAGAAAAGAATTTGCCAAGAAATTTTCTGACTTCTCCAGAAAATCCTTTGAAGAGAAGAAATCATTAGAGCTTAGATGTGTTAAACTTTCTCAACAAGTTTCAGACTTTGAGAAGGTTATCATTCTAGAGAGAGAAAAGACTGAGAATGAGAAGAAGAAAATTGAGCTGAAGGATACAAATATAGACTTTTCTGAAGAAAAGAAAATATTTGAGACTGAGATAGCTAAGCTGACAGGAAAGTTGTCTGAATTGTCAACAAACATCTTGAAGGAGAAGAATGCAAAATCTGAGTTGCATAAGAAGTTTGATCTAATTGAAAAGGAAAGAAATAGTTTGTCTTCAAAGATAAAGGAACTTGAAGAGATCGTATTCAAGGTGAAGCTGACTGAGCACAAGACGCTAGAGTCAATAGCTCAATCACCAAGAGATGATATAGCTAATTCAGATAGTTCATTAAAAACAGCTTCAAGTTCACATTTTTCAAATGTTTTCTATAATCCTTTCTATGATTCAGATGATTGTCTTACTTCTAAATCTACTGATCAGATTCGTCCTTCTAACCTTTTCTTTGACAAAAATGTTGATGGTTCAGGTAACTTAAAGAAGAACAAGTCTCAAAAGAAAAGCTTCTGGAGAAGGGACGATGAGAAAGATAAAGGTAATTGGATCTGGAGAGTTAAAGGATCTCCGGAGGAGAAGAAAGACAAATCATTTGTGCATACATCAAATGCTAAATGGAACTATGCTACAAAAGGTAAAACTTTTGGCAAACCTGATCTGGTTTACACAATCCATCAATTGATCAGGTTAGCACAAAAGAAAATTAGTTGTTCCTACTGTGGCTCTAATGATTTTGTAAGAAAAGATTATGTGAATAACTGGTATGGTTCTTACTTCATATCTCCCACTAGAACTGCAACTAACCCATTAGGACCCAAATACCAGTGGGTACCAAAAGCTAAATCTGTGTTGCAGGCACCCAAGGGTTAAGGGGGAGAAAGAACGAAGGCTTCTAAGTAAATTAGCTTAGAACCCGTACTTCAACGGAGAATAGTTTCTAATCACATCAAATTAGAACCCGCACTTCAGTGCTTTATTTATTTTTTCTGCTTTATTATTCAAAAAAAAATATCTTTCAGTTAAGGGGGAGAATATCTGTGATATTAACAGATTTTTGGATACTTAAATGCTTATCTGACCGTGTGTTCTTAAAGATAAATACTTGCGTTTTATCTTGTCAATATACTTTGTCAAGTATTCATACACATAACGGTTCAGAACATTCTATTTGACTTTGTTATTACCATGTATCAAAAGTTAAATCTTTCTATGGTAATACTCACGTTCTTTGTATTCACTGTTGATTGAATCAAATGTCATTTCATGTGCTTTCATTGAAAATATGTTTATATATTGTTCATATAAACAACATTCGTTTTTTATTCTCCAAAATCTTATTCTTCATGATAAAATGATATGAGCTTAATTGTCAAACTCTTTTAGTTTGAGGGGGAGAATTGCATCGTCAAATACAACTGTTTTGACTTCTCTAGAATATTATATTCTTCATGTAACAAGTGGTATTTGTGCTTACATGTACAAAAGACTGTTGAACAACATGTTCTTTTAGGAAAATACATGGGATTCAGTGTGTGAGCTTAACAGAACTTCCATGGATTCACGATAACCAGTGTTTCCTACCCAGGAAGTATACCCTGAGTGATTGAGGGGAGAGGGGTAAAAAGAATTGAGTGATGGTGTGTGAAGAGGTAAAATGTAAATGAGAGATTGGTTAAAAGTGAGCATTAAAAGAAAGAGGGTGAGAGATCAGAGTAAAAGAATACTAGACTCTGCACCAAACTACTTTCTGAGCCGGGCAACCACATGATCTGATTGGTTCACATTCTTTGGTGACCATCATTGAAAAAGGCACCTAGCCCATGCCATCTCTTGCATAAAACCCCACCAGCTACTCATTCTTTTCTCAAAAAGAGAATGTTTCACATTTTCTAGGGACGCAACACATATACTATTGGTTCTTCATTTGGAAGATACTAATATTGAAAAAGAAGGAAAGCTGCCCCACCTTCGAACCTTTTCTCATGCACATTGAGTCTTTGTACAATTTGTTGCTGTCTCAACAAGTTTACATAATTTGAGCCCATATGAAAAGCAATCATCTATGCTTAATTCTTTCATACACATGCACGAGCACACAGAAATTTGTTTTCTGTCAGAACGTTCATAGGTAACCATGTGTTATTCGATGATTGAATGGAAGACCTGGGGAGTCTACATCAAACCAGCTCCTTATAAAGTAACTTTGTGTTACTCAGTGACTTTGTGTCATTGACAGACATTTTAACTGAGTCATTTGTTGATTCAGGGTTACAACTCTTAAACTGTTTGAATTTGTAAAGATTTAAACGGTTCCTACTGACTATTTTTAATCTGAAAAGATTGAAATAATCACTTTTTTCATCTGGGAAGACTGCTCTTATTTCCATACAGGGCTCGTTACATGAAGATGGTACTACATTGAAGTCTATAAAGACAAAGGGGGAGATTTTTTCCATAAAGGGGGAAATTGTTTTGCAAAGTTTTGATGATGATGATTCTCACCACTCATCAAAAAGGGGGAGAAGATACAAAAAGGGAGAATAATCAAAAGAGAGAATATACAAAGGGGGAGAATATAATCCGAAGATTGCTGAAGACTTCAAAGGTTCAAAGATAAAGACTGTTTCTGAAGTTTTCAAGAAAAGTGAAGACAAGTGAAGACCCCCGAAGACAATTACAAATTTTTTTTTATCTTGAATCCAAAGGGGGAGATTGTTGGATCAAATAATTGTATTCAAGATTAAAGTTAAAGTTCAAGATTTAAACTGCAATTGTGCTAAAGTTAGTTAGAGGGTTTAAAATGTAATATGTTAATAGTTATTAAGCTATTGGGCCTCAAGCCCATAAGCCTATTAAAGCCCATATGGCCTGGGTATTTAATGTTTTGATTAATTAGTTTTAGGGTTTAATCCTCACAATTACTTTCATGATCATATAGTGAGGTAGCAAGTTTTCTCTGTATTCAAGGGTATCAAGAACACTCAAGGGTTTCATTGTTTATTCAAGGGATTGGTATGTTAGTCTGATTTATATATCTCTTGATTATTATTGTGTTGCTTGCTTACTAGATTGATTATTTACCAAGTAGATTAAACTGGGACAACAGAGCCTCATAAGGAGACTTGTAATTAAGGATGGGAGTAGGGTGACGATTAATGGTATAAACGGCGGTGAAAGCAGCTTCCCCCCAAAAACGTTCTGGACATTTAGCAGAGATGAGAAAAGTGCGAACCGTATCAAGAATATGACGGTGTTTGCGTTCGGCACGACCATTTTGAGGAGATGTGCCAGGACAAGAGTACTGAGAGAGCCCCCTGAGATTGAAGAAAGGAGAGAAGAGATGACTCTTTGTATTCTATAGCATTGTCAGCTCTAAGAATCTTTATGGATTTTGAGAACTGGGTGTGAATCATCCGGGCAAACATAATATAAATTTTGGGTAGTTCCGAACGATGTTTCATTAGATATATCCATGTAAAACGTGTATGATCATCAATAAAAATAACAAAGTATCGAGCACCCCCCATGGATGGATGTGGTGCTGGTCCCCATACATCAGAATGAATAAGATCAAAAGAAGAAGTAGAACTAAACTCATTCATTTCAAAAGGTAGGGCATGATGTTTGCCAAGTTTGCAAGATAAACAAGAAATATTGTCATTTGATACACAATTTCCTAACACCCCTAAATGAGCTAATGATTTTATTCTGGCTAGAGATAAGTGACCCAATCGGGCATGCCACAACTCAAAGGAAGAAGTGTTGGAAACTGAGGCAACAAGACTGGAAGAGGGTAATGGTAGACGCAGGTAGACCACTTCAATCATCCGTCCAACTTTACGGCCGAGTCCAAAGATCTTCTTGGTCTTTGGATCCTGTACAACACAACCAGAAGAATGAAATAAAATGATCAAATTAGATTCAAGAAGCTGCGCAATCGAAACTAAGCTTAGAGATAGCTTCGGAACATTTAGAACATCCTGTAATTGTATATGAGAAGTGAAAACGTTCCACTAAAAGATACCGGTAGACCAGTGTTGTCAGCAGTTCTTACTGACGTAAATTGCTGAGGTGGTTTCTTAGAGATGAAACCATCAGGGCAAGGTGTCATATGATTGCAACACCCAGAGTCAAAAATCCATACGTTACCTGATGCAGTTGAGTGAGGAGAATTCATACCCATAGCACCAGACATGATCTGTTCCATGAGTTCCTGATTGCGACGCATCGGTTCCATTAGATCAGGTGAGGAGGCTGTAGAAACCTCAGTATCAGCAATGGTAGGCCCAGCCACAGCGTGAGTCCGATTCTGAGAACCAGTGTGCTTTGAGTTCTTCGGGCAGTCAGACTCATAATGACGCGGATGAGTGATGCCACACCTACGACACTTACGAATAGGACAATCAAGAAGAAGATGAGCAGGAGAATGGCAAAAAGCACACTCGGATGTGTTCATCTTTCCCCCAGATTTGGAATGATTGTTGTTGGTCCATTTGCCTTTGGACTTGGGATGAGACGTGTAGATAATGCTATCAGTAGCGGGTATAGGTGAGCGCATGTGAAGACGGGTTTCTTCACTTATCAATTCTGATATAGCTTCTTCAAGAGTAGGTAATGGTTGCCTATGAAGAAGAGAAGCACGAACATTCTCAAATTTGTCAGTAAGACCCATCAGAATAGTAATCAAATGTAGCTGGTTGAAGTAGGCAGTGAATTGTTTAGCTGTGTCATCAAAAATCTGTGGTGCTCCAAGACTTATATGATCTCTGAGAGATTGCATTTTAGAGATATAAGAGTTTATGGATTGATCAGGAAGCTGACGTTTGCTCTGAAAAGTGGTCCACAGTTGATATTGATGAGATAAGCCTGATGACGTGTACCGCTTGGCAAGGAAATGTCAAAGACTTTTGGCGGTAAGATAACCAAGAAATTGTTGATTAATCTCAGGAGTAGTGGAGGCATTAATGAAACCCAGAATACGAGCATTATTGATGTCCCACCCATTCATGCGTTTTGCAAAGTGAACAACATTTTCAGTGGCTTCCTGAACTGGAACTGTGGATGCACCAGTAACATAGGTGTAAAGGCCATGGGATTTGAGCAGAATTGTCATATGATGATGCCAGAGAATGTAGTTGCTACCATTGAAAATAACCGAGATGGGATTGGAGTGACTGAGATTGGCAGCCATGTGACTGAGAAACAGTTCGACCGGTATAAAGGATTTGGTTCGACCGGAAAAAAAATTCGACCGATAAAAATAATTCGACAGGTAGATGATTCGACCGATAAGGGTTTCGACCGATAGGTTTCGACCGGAAAAAATTCGACCGATAAAAATAATTCGACCGGTAGATGATTCGACCGATAGGAGTTCGACCGGTAAAAAAAATCCGACCGGTAAAAGGTTCGACCGATAGGCGTTCGACCGATAAAATGATTCGACCGATAAAATGATTCGACCGATAGGCGTTCGACCGATAAAATGATTCGACCGATAGAAAGCAAGACCGATAAACACACAGCGGCGGCTGTAACACCCCAGATTTCCGTTGTGTAACCTTGTTATTCCTATGTTAAGCTTTTGTCGTTAGCTCCGTGTTTGGTTGGTTGAAGTTTTTGGTTTTGTGAAGTTTGGGGAGGAACAGTGAATTACGCGAGTTACACCGCGACTAGAGGTCGCGGCACAACCCGCATAACCCTCTGTTGGATATAGGATTTTGAGAGCTACGCGAGTTATACCGCGACTAGAGGTCGTGGCACAACCCGCGAAACTCACTGGATGATTAGGGTTTTGGGACACGGACGAGTTATGCCGCGAGTTGAAGTCGCGGCATAACCCGCGAAGTTGCATAGACCGTCTTATATGGTTCAATTTCCCAAAATCACTTAATCTTAAATCTAAATATCTTTCTCTCTCTTGTTCTCTCTCTCTTTTATCTATCGATCTTCGAAGGTTCGTTTGGTTGCTAGTTTTCGGTGTTTCTAGCAAGAGGTCGGTGTTTTAAGCTTCACCTCTTCATCGTGATCGTTATCTGGTTTTCTAGGTTTTATTCCAAAAACCTATCGGTGAGTTCCTACTACCATTTTACAAACTTTATACATGTCAAAACTCTTATTTGCGAAATCTAAAGTATTTCTACGGTATGATTTTATGATCTCTACATTTTATTATAAATGAAGTTTTTGGTGATTTTCGGGGTTCCCGGTCAGACTTGACCAAAATGACGGGTTCCGCCTTATTGAAGTAAAATGATGTTTGACTTGCACATTATGTGATCATTTGAAAAGAATGTTTATGAACTCATTTTAATGATTTTCATTCTTACCAGAAGTTGAACTAGAAGTAGCATTTTGTTTATAAAATGTACTTGTACCATATATTTATTTATGGTCGGTCACATATGTTGTTGTGACGAGTCCTTACCATTACTAGTGGATCCCTAGGTTTTGAGTAGACTGTATTACTGGGATGATTCATTCCCCAAATTTGTAGCTATGGATTCACTTGTTCCTAGAGGGCAACTTGGTACGGTTATGTGAGGTCGGATACTAGCCATGGTTCATAGTGATCCTAGTGAAGGAGTATACCTTGGTTTTGCGCTTGGGGCTTGATCTCACATTGTAGCACGGACTTTGTGATTCGTATCCGCGGACTCCAATTGGTTTAGCTCGTAACTAGGAGTGTTGGCCTAACTTTGTGTTACGCCATGATCATTGGTAAAATGTTTTGTTTTCGGTCCTTTTATGGCATGTTTATAACGAAAAAGCCCAATTGTGGCAGGGACCTAAATTGTAAACTTAATCTCTTTGGAAATGTTATCTTGGAACTGATGTTTTATCTTTTGAGCTTATAAACTGTATGTTCTCACCAGGCTTTAAAGTCTGACACTTTTTCTCAAATGATGTGTATAACAGGTTTCCATTAGCGGTGGGTGTCGGGGTTTTTGGAGAGACGAGTTTTGAGTCTCGAGGGTTTTTTGGAGATATTTTAGTATTGATGTTGGGCATTGTTAAGTCTCATTCTTTTGATGAAATCCTTGTATAGGATTGTATAGTCTAAAGGACTGATCCCCTTCTTGGGAGTTTATTATCAATATGAATGTCATGTTGCCAAGTTTTGCAGGTTTTAATTTACTCTAAATTTTAGAGCGTTACAGCGACGGCGATTCAAAACACACAGATTGATCGATTTCAGATCGATCGATGTCGACAAAAACAATTCAAAAGGCGATGAACAGTGACTGCGATGAACAGTGAAATCGAAGAATAAACCTACAGCTCTGATACCATGTTAGAAGATGAATATGGTTGAAAGAGACGATGAATGTGCTGAAGGTTTGAAACCTCGATATATTAATTAAAAGAAAACGTACAATGCGAAAGGTAAAATTATATGAGTAATCTGACCTAGACTACAGAATACAACAAATATATACGTAGACTAAATGGGCTCGGGCCCTATACTAATATGGGCCAAGGCCCTCTATATACATTAACAATATCTTTATGACCTAATTAAAGTTATTCTATATTATAAAATGACGAAGGATCGTGTGAGAATAAGAGTTAATATGAGAAGGTAAAAAGAGATATAGACTTTTAATCACTTTTAATATCAACCTCACCCCATGAATTGCGTTTCTCAATGGAATTAATTCGGCGCATCTTAAGGGTGGATTTAAGGGTGAAGATCCCTTCTTACACTTCTCACCATAACTTTCATTATCACCGAAACCTAACCCTTATAAAATTAGGTTAAGTTTATTTAGGAACCACTTAATTTATGAATATTTATCATGTTATTCATCATGGCTATTCACAAAAATGGTGGTTTATGGGTTCCTAACGTATTTAAAGGTTCCAAAGTATATCTCTCTTTTTAGAAAATAATTGATGAAGGTCCCTACCTATTTGTCAGAAGGAAGTTGGCAGATAGAGGTCCTACCAATTTGTTAAGACAAAATCGGTAGGAGGGATTCCTACCAATTTGTCAAGGGCAAATAGGCAGGTAGAAGGTCCAGCCGATTTGGAGAGGGCAATTCGGCCGGAGAGGGTAGCTTAGTTGAATATTGGAAGCTCATCTTTGATCCGCATCTAAAGATTCACTTTTTGTTGATTTCGGTTGGTCTTCGACTTCATCGATCTTTAAAAGCATGACTAAGCTATTACAAAGAACCTAAAAATTATCCAAGTATAAAAGATGTTAAAATATTACAAGTAGGAATTGGGATTACATTCTTAGAGTTGATGATTCGCAGAGGAGGTCATCTCCAAATATTTGAAGACCTAATAATCTCCAAATCCATGAAGACCTAATAGTCATCTTTAAATCCTTGATGACCCAACAGGAGGTCATCTTCAAATCTTTGGTGACCCAACAGTATGCACGTCCCCGGGTGTCCACATTCAGTATGAATAACAAAGATGAGCGTTCATTCATTATTCACGATGATGAATAATAGGCGAATTCATAATCATTCATGTATTATTCATCATGAATCGTGTATTATTCACCTTGAATGTTGTATTATTCATCCTGAATGATACATTATTCATGATGAATAATATATGAATGACCCGTGAAGGTGTGGACACATGGTGCACTCTCTTTTGTTTCATGATTCACAACCGAAATTTGGTTTAATTCATTATGAATATTTATGTGCATCCCCGGGTGTCCACATTCAGTATAAATAACAAATGTGAACGTTCATTCATTATTCATGATAAATTATACAACATTTAGGATGAATTATACACGAATTCTTGAATCGTGTATTATTCATCCTGAATGATACATTATTAATGATGAATAATACATGAATGACCCGTGAAGGTGTGGAGACGTGACACACTCTCTTTTGTTCCCCAGTTCACGATAGGTTCTCCATTTGTCTCGATGGGTGTTGGGTTACGGTGATGAAGAACGTGATGCCTTACGACGTTGAAGAAAGTGTTGAGAAGTTGATGTCGAGTTACGAACTTACGATATCGAGGTGTTGTACACACTTGAACGTACATAAATATTCATAATTAGTGATGGCCAAAAATCGAGCTCGGGCCGGGCCGAAACGGGCTTCGGGCCGCTACAGTGAAAGCAAAAACCGGGCCTAAACGGGCTTCGGGCCGGTCCGGGCCGGGTTTCACCCGAAAAGGGGTGGCCCGGTTAGTGTTGGGGTAAACCGGTTCACCCAAAACCGGGCTGGGCCGGGCCCAAAACCGGGCCAAGATCGGGCCTTCAATTTTTTTTATTTTTTAATAATTTCCTTTATATACACTTTAAAAATACGTTTTATTTATAATAAATCTCTAAAATACATTTTATTTATAATTTTAAGTTATAAACTTACAATACATAAATTCTAAGAACCCGAAGGTCCTGCTCCGGACTCCCACCCTCACTCCATCCCCATGGATTGTAATTGTATGGATTATAGTATGGATTATACTCTGGATTGTAGTCTTCAAGAGTTCCATACTTTTCCAGTCGATCAACAGCCGTATTATCCTCAAGGCGGTCGATGTCTGGTTCTTCTTCTTCATCGTCGTAACGTGAGACGCCACCGGCACTACTACTACTACTAGCATCGTCCTCGGTTACGGTTCCCGGTGTACTTAGTCCTTCGTCGACTTCGTTTTCGGCTAAGTTTAATTCTACATCGTCTATATCCGCCTCCAGACTTGTTTCATGTTGAATTCTTTGTTGGCCATCCAAGTAATCCTTCAAACATATGCAACACTCTACCGACTCCGGGGTTAATCTTGACCGACGCTCCGATATGATCCTGCCACTAAGAGAAAAAGCAGACTCCGAAGCTACGGTACTAGCTTGGATTGTTAGTATATCAAGGTCAATAGATGCCAAAACCGGGTATTGAGGTTGTTTACCTTTCCACCATTCTAATAAATCTAGTGATTCAACATCGCTGACGGTTGTGGAGGATGCCGCTATAAAATTAGTATGTATGTACATATTGAATTCACTCAAATTATCTCCATCAAATCTAGATTTTTTACTAGATTCATTTAAAACCGAGTTCATTAAATTTGCCATTAAGTCAGACCGGTTTCGCCCACGAGAACTAGAACCCGGTGAAAACATTTGAGTTGTAGGGATTTGTTGGCTTCCTCCCCCATAATTAATTCTATAAATATCAAAGAATTGATGAAAATCATTATTAAATTGTAGTATGCGGTTCCTTGAAAAAGAAGAATTTGTAGCCGTATCCAAACCAAACGCTACACATATTGATTGTATTAAAACTTCGACACCCGTAACATTTAAATACGGATTTAATGCCGCGGCACAAAGAAAACTGAAGGGGATCTCTTTAAAATATTTTAACAATTTTGCTTTCATTGGTGCTACCACGTTTTGAAAGTTGAAATGGTCTTCGTATTGAGAAATTTTACTTGCCAAAATATATATTTGATTTAAAAGTAAAGGGCTTGTTGGATAATACATACCGGATAACAAAGTTGTTGCAGTTTTGAAATCGCCCAAAATATCATGTAAGCCTTCAAGCATTTCCCAATCATATTCAGATATCGTGTTATCCGGGTATTGAATGTTATAAAATGCGTGAATATATGGTTTTTGTCTTAATAAATTATCCATCATTTTGTAAGTCGAATTCCATCAAACCGCCATATCGTGTGCCGGTCCCAAAGCTTTAAAACCGACATCTTTGCAATATTTTATATATGCTTGTTGCATGCTTTTACCTTTTGTGAAAATCCGGCGTAACATAAGCCTAAACTTAGTTAAAGAATGTTTACATACTACTAAGCCGTTTTGAACTGCTAGATTTATTATGTGTGCGCAACAACGTGTGTGAAATAATTTTCCATTTAAAATAGGGGCTAAAGCCAACTTTAATTTCTCAACACATAGCGTATTATTACTAGCATTATCAAACGAAATACTAATAACCTTATTAGTTAAATTATAATATTCAATATTTCTCATAATTATATTAAATTGACGCTCACCCGAATGTGGCGAACCAAAGTGCTCAAACGTGATTACACGTTTGCATAATTGCCACAATTGCGGCACAATCCAATGTGCCGTTATGCATATATAAGATTGTGGCAATCCGAATGATGCGCTCCATATATCACACGTTAAAGAAATGTTGTTGGATAATGATAAAAACATTTGTCGCATATCTTTTTTGGCCATTTTCCAAAGTTTTATAGCATCACGTCTAAGAGTTTGACGACTTACCGAACCCACGTAGCGTGGTTGGAGCGAGAGTTTGATCATGTTCGTAATGTGAGGATTGTCGAAATGTCCGAACGGCAACCCCACTTGAATGACACATTTCATTTGCATTTCTCGGGCCAACGCGGCATCATACGACCATACTTGACCGGAATTGTCAAGTATGGGTTGACTTGGATCGTCACCCGATTTCAACTTCTTGCACGAAGACTCGTAGTGACGCTTTAACGTGGTATTTGCGGCCGCCGCAAGGAGATCTCCACACCGTTTGCATTTTGCTTTTTTTGTACCGTCGGGGAGCATCACCAAGTTGAAATGGTTCCAAATTGGTGCTTTTCGTCCATGATCGGCAATAACTTGGTAATTTTGTTCGGCCATTTTGAGAGTAGAGACTTGATAGTAGAGACTAGAGAGTAGAGAACTAGAGATATTAGACTAGAACTTGCGAGAAACGAATATAACGAGAGCCGATAAATGAGAATTGTATGCGTTTTTTGCGTTTTGTAAGTTGGTGTCACTATCCATAACCAACACAAGTATTTATATGGGTTTGGAGGGGTAAAAAACACCAAAAAAACGGTCAAAAAATCAATACCAACGGCTATAAACGGCTATAATTTCGAAATGGTAAAATCGGGTCGGGCCGGGCCAAAAACCGGGCCGGGAACCGGTTTTAGGCCGAGCCGGGCCGGGCCGCCGAAAATGCCAAAAACCCAAACCGGTCTAGGTTTTCGGGCTCAAAACCGGTTTTCCACCGGGTCGGGTCGGGCTTTCAGTCGGGTCGGGCCCATTTGGCCATCACTATTCATAATGAATATAACACATGTATAGCATTTCACGGAAAAAAACAGTTAAAAAATATATTGAGATGGATGACATATCGAAGAGCAAAAAATTCTCGTTTTTTTCTGTAATTGTTTGATAGTGGATAAAAGTTTTTAATTGAAAAATAAAATAAAAAGTCAAATATGGTAGACATGAGGTTAAATTATCTTCCATTTTTACCCCTAATCATCTTAATTAATAATTTTAATTAAAACTCTATTTAATATGAGTTGTTGGATCAATAGAGATGGGGGTCGAGATTGTCCTCACGTGCACAATGAAAATTGAGTTTTCTTTTGAACTTTCCTCTATATATGTGTGTATATGTATAGCCTCCCCTCGGGCCAGAAACGTTTGTCACTACGATCCAACCCACGGGTGCTAATCCATGGCAACGTCTCCTTTTCCGGCCACATTTGCATCTCTGGCCACTCCATTGACTCCTTATATCCTTCTCGGTAAACCACTAGCTAACCCCCTTCCCAATTCTTATTCCCCACCAACTCCGGCCACATAAAATGACAAATATTGGTTTTGTTTTTTGAGTTTAAATGGACTTTTTAGGATTTATCTTTCCATATTTGTTTGAATATGGATTTCTTTGAGTTTGAGTTTGGTTGGGTTTTTTATTTTGAGTTTTGGCGATCAGGGTTGGATTTGGGTTTGATGAGGTGTGTCTGGCTCTATTATGTGTTATGTTGTATGGTGACTGGAGAAGTGGTCGGAGAAATGACCAGAGAGAAGATGGTCTGAGAGCAAGGAATAGGGTGGGTGAGGTTTTTTTTTTATTTGTTTATGTTTCTTAAATGCTTGAAGGGATTGTGTACATAGTATTAAAACTTGTATCATTAAATAGTCAATAAATAGAAAGTTAAACCGATAAAAATACCATTGAATTGACTGAAAGTTTTTGTAGAGTTTTTTTTATGGAAAAGGTATCCTAGGCCTATGGCCCAGACTAATCCCTGACAATTAGGGCATTTGGCCCAGCTGCTAAAGCGTGCAGCCCTGAGTTTATCCTCAGTGGCCACAAGTGCTGCGAGTGGGGCTCGAACCCGGGTTGAGCGCTATGAACTCCCCAAGCCTTTACCACCACACCACAGCCCTTGTGGTTAAGTTTTTGTAGAGTTAGTGCAAGTGACCTGATCCGTAATAAAAATGAAACCATAAGAACCTTAGTCATGATTTTTAGGGTTCAAAAATTTAACTCATAATCAAACTCAAACCAGAGGGACGAAATTTGTAATCTACTCATTAAGTAATGATTTAATCACATATATGCACCTCGCAAATTGCCATTTATTTAATATATCATTTCATGATAACATCAACAATGATTTGTTATTATTCATCATTGGTGGTTTGAAGGAAAACAATTCTCAAGTGTGGTCATTTGTATAAAAAACGGTTCTTGGACAGAATTAAAGGAGTTAGCTTTTGTTTAAAAAAAGTTTTCATTGTGTAAAAATTTGTAAACATTGTATTTATATAAATTTTAACTCAATATTAAATTATTAAATAAATAAACAATACACAGTTATTTAAAAATAAATAAACAATCGTTTCTCGACATTCACATCATTTAATGAATGTTAAACAAAGCCAAGCGTATACAAAAGACCCCATTTGATGGGGTTTAAGGATGATAGTATGTAGGTAAATATTTTCTATACATCTAGAAGTAGAGAGTTTGTTTTCATAAAAATCTTCAGCTTACAATACATCTTTTGAAATATCTGAAAATCTATTTTAAAGTTTGAAATTTTTGAAAAATTATATAGAAGGAAAGAAAATCCTGAGATGGTGCACTTCTAACTACCAAGCAAAGTGTCGTCTCTATAACTATCATACGGCAATGTTAACGTTATTGTTAGAAGATGAATGTGATTAAAAGAGACGATGAATATGCTGAAGGTTTGAGACTTCGATATATTGATTGAGAGAATAAACGTACAATATGAAAAGTAATAATAAGAAAAGTTAACCTAAACTAGAAGATACAAGGTATTTATACAGAGACAATATGGGTTTGGGCCTTATACAGACATTGGGCTTGGGCCCTACACGTATACATTAACATCCCCCTCAAACTCAATCAGGAGAAGAATGAGCCAGATGGAGTTTGGAAACTAGATCACGAAACCGTCCTGGTAGATGAGCTTTAGTGAAAATGTCGGTCGGTTGATCAAGAGTTGAAATAGGAAGAAGCTGGATAGTCTTGCGAGTCACGTGTTGACGAACAAAGTGACAGTCAGTTTCAATATGCTTCGTTCACTCGTGAAAGACATCATTGTGAGCAATCTGAATCGCACTGTTGTTGTCACACCATAATGGAGTTGGAGACTATTGATGAGCCCCCATATCAGAGAGTAGCCAGCGTAACCACACAAGTTCTTGAGTCGTGTCAGCTAGTGCTCGATACTCAACTTCAGTACTAGATCGAGCTGTGAGAGATTGTTTCTTGCTCAGCCAAGATATGAGAGAGTCCCCAAGAAAGAAACAGTAGCCGGTAGTGGAGCGACGATCAGTCATGTCACTGTCCCAATCAGCATCAGAAAAACCTCGCAAAGTCAATGATGATGTGGATGTAAAATGAAGACCATGAAACATGGTCCCTTTTAAATATCGAAGGATGCGCAGAACAACAACATAGTGATCAGAACAGGGTGCAGACATGAACTGACTAACGGTATGAACAACATAGGCAATGTCAGGTCGAGTCACTGTCAGGTAGACAAGTGACCCCACTAACTGTCGATATAAAGTAGGATCACGCATAGGAGGTCCAACATTCGGAGCCAAATGAAGGTTGTGCTCAAGGGAGTGGATGCAGTTTTATTGTCAGTAATCCCAACTTTTGACAAAAGATCTGAGGTGTATTTGGCTAGACAAAGATAAATTCCCGATGGATCTGAGAGCACCTCAAGACCAAGAAAATAGTGTAAAGAGCCAAGATCCTTCATCTCAAAACAGGAGCTGAGAGATGTCTTGAGATTAGTTATGCTTGTAGAGTCACTGCCAGTAATAATCATATCATCCACATACAAAATAAGTAAGATTGTCCCAGCCTCAGTGGTCCGAATAAACAGTCCTGAATCATAGTTGTTGGGTGAGAAACCCAAAGAAGTGACTGTGGAACTAAACTTCTCAAACCAAGCTCGCGGAGCTTGCTTGAGTCCATAGAGAGCCTTCCGAAGACGACAAACATGACCTTGTGGGAGTCGAGTGCCTAGAGGAGGTGTCATGTAGACTTCCTCAGATAAGTCACCATTCAAGAAGGCATTCTTAACATCCATTTGAAAGAGAGGCCATTGTTTTGTAGCAGCGATGGATAGGAGGCTGCGAACAGACGTGACTCGAGCAACAGGTGCAAATGTCTCCTCATAATCAATTTCGTACTCTTGATTGAAGCCCTTTGCCACCAGGCGAGCTTTGTATCTATCAATAGAGCCATCAGATTTTGTCTTGATTTTGAACACCCATTTGGAACCAATGGGTGACTTGCTCGGTGGAAGAGGAACAAAGTCCCATGTCTGAGCTTTGTCAAGAGCCTGAAGTTCCTCATCCATAGCTTTCTGCCAATCAAGATTAGAGGAGGCTTCCTTGTAGGAAGTAGGTTCGTGATTGGATAAAAGAGTAGCATAAACATGATAATCACGGAGATGAGAATGAACTTGTCTTACCCGATCTGATCGTCTAACATTCGGAGATTGAGACGTTCCAGGAGCCAAAGACTCAGCAGGCAGCTCAGATGTTGGTTGTGCAGATGGAGCAGATGATTGATGCTGATCAGGAGGTGTAGGCGGTGTAGAGGCAGGAGACTCTGAAGGAGAGGCAGAGTCAGAAGATGTTTGAACAATAGGCGGAGACGATATGATGTCAGATTGGAGTGAGTCCAATGAGACGGAAGCATCAGTAAAGAACGGAGTGGTGAAGGTAGAGGACTCACGAAACTTGGATATAGAAGAAAAAGGAACATGTTCCCAGAAGGTAACGTGATGAGATATACGAAGACGCTGGGAGATAGGATCCCAGCAGCGATAACCCTTGTGTTCAATACCATATCCAAGGAAGCAACAAAGTCTGGAGCGAGGTTCAAGTTTGGTATGTTCATGAGATTGTAACTGAACAAAACAAGCACTACCCCAAACTTTTAGAAGTTCATAGGCAGGGGTGACCTCATGAAGAGCCTCATAAGGAGACTTATTATTAAGTATGGGAGTAGGATGACGATTGATAGTATAAACTGCAGTGAAAGCAGTTTCACCCCAAAAACGTTCTGGACATTTAGCAGAAATGAGAATAGTGCGAACCGTATCAAGAATATGACGGTGTTTGCGTTCGGCACGACCATTTTGAGGAGATGTACCGGGACAGGAGTACTGAGAGAGAGTCCCCTGAGATTGAAGAAAGGAGAGAACAAATGACTCTTTGTATTCCATAGCATTGTCAGCTCTAAGAATCTTTATAGGTTTTGAGAATTGGGTGTGAATCATCTGAGCGAAACTAATATAAATTTTAGGTAGTTCCGAACGATGTTTCATGAGATATATCCATGTGAAACGTGTATGATCATAATAAAAATAACAAAATATCGAGCACCCCCACCCCCCATGGATGGATGTGGTGCTGGTCCCCATACATCAGAATGAATAAGATCAAAAGAAGTAGTAGAATTAAACTCATTCGTTTCAAAAGGTAAAGCATGATGTTTGCCAAGTTTGCATGATAAACAAGAAATATTGTCAGTTGATACACAATTTTCTAACACCCCTAAATTAGCTAATGATTTTATTCTGGCTAGAGATAAGTGACCTAGCCGGGCATGCCACAAATCAAAAGAAGAAGTGCTGGAAACTGAGGCAATAAGACTTGAAGAGGGTAGTGGAAGACGAAGGTAGACCACTTCAATCATCCGTCCAACTTTACGGTCGAGTCCAAGGATCTGCTTGGTCTTTGGATCCTGTATAACACAACCAGAAGAATGAAATAAAATGATCAAGTTAGATTCGAGAAGTAGCGCAATCGAAACTAAGCTCAGAGATAGTTTCGGAACATTTAGAACATCCGGTAATTGTATATGAGAAGTGGAGACATTTCCACTAAAAGATACCGGTAGGCCAGTGTTGTCAGCAGTTCGTACTGGCGTAAAATGCTGAGGTGGTTTCTTAGAAACAAAACCATCAGTGCAGGGTGTCATATGATTGCAACACCCAGAGTCAAAAAGCCATAAGTTACCTGATGCAGCTGAGTGTGGAGAACTCATACCCATAGCACCAGACATGATCTGCTCCATGAGTTCCTGATTGCGACGCATCAGTTCCATTAGGTCAGGTGAGGAGACTGAAGAAACCTCGTTATCAGCGATAGTAGACCCAGCAACAGCGTGAGTCCGGTTCTGAGGGCCAGTGTGCTTTGAGTTCTTCGGACAGTCAGACTCATAATGGCGCGGATGAGTGATGACACACTTACGGCACTTGTGAATAGGACAATCAAGGAGAAGGTGAGTAGTAGAATGGCAAAAAGCATACTCAGATGTGTTCGTCTTACCCACAGATTTGGAATGGTTGTTGTTATTCCATTTACCTTTGGACTTGGGTTGAGACGTGTAGAGAACGCTATCAGTAGCGGGCATTGGTGAGCGCATGTGAAGACGAGTTTCTTCACTTAACAATTCGGATATGGCTTCTTCAAGAGTGGGTAGAGGCTGCCTATGAAGAAGAGAAGCACAAACATTCTCAAATTTATCCGTAAGACCCATCAGAATGGTGATCAAATGTAGCTGATTGAAGTAGGCTGTGAACTGTTGAGCCGTTTCATCAAAAATTGGTGGTGCTCCAAGACTTATATGATCTCTGAGATACTGCATTTCAGAGATATAAGAGTTTACAGATTGATCAGGAAGCTGACGTTTGTTCTGAAAGGTAGTCCACAGTTGATACTGATGAGATAGGCCCGATGACGTGTACCGCTTGGCTAGAAAATCCCAGAGACTTTTGGCGGTAACATAGCCAAGAAACTGTTGGTTGATCTCAGGAGTACTGGAGGCATTAATAAAACCTAGAATACGAGCATTATTGATGTCCCACTCATTCATGCGTTTTGCAAAATCAACAGCATTCTCAGTTGTTGCCTGAACTGGAAGTTTGGATGCACCAGTAACATAGGTATAAATCCCATGGGATTTTAGCAGAATTATCATATGGTGATGCCACAGGATGTAGTTGCTACCATTGAAAATAATCGAAATAGGATTTGAGTGACTGAGATTGGCAGCCATGGATGTGATGAGAAACAGTTCACTGAGTGACCGGTATGGACCGGTAGGATGTGTGACCGGTAGTATCGACCGGTAGGATGTGCGACCGGTATAAACCGGTGGTATCGACCGGTATGGACTGATAGGGTGTGCGACTGGTAGGAAGTGACCGGTGTCGTCGACCGGTATGAGTGGACCGGTATGTAGTGACCGGTATGGTATCGACCGGTATGGGGGATCGACCGGTATGGAGTTTACGACCGGAATTCTTCCGGTCTGCGGCTAGGGTTTTGATTGTCGATTCAAAGATAGGAAACAGAGAGGACGAAACCGTGTGTTTGAAGGCGGGGACGGCGACTGTCGACTAAATCTTTGAAGGCGGCGACAAAATCTTGGTTTGAAGGCGACGACGACAACTGTCGACTAAATTGAATAGTAAATCGATGAACAGTAAATCAATGAACAGTGTAAATCGATGGGAAACGGATGATTTACACAGTAAAATCGATGAACAGTAAATCGATGAACAGTAACCGATGAACAATGAAATCGATGAACAGTGAAATCGATGAATAAACCTACAGCTCTGATACCATGTTAGAAGATGAATGTGATTGAAAGAGACGATGAATATGCTGAAGGTTTGAGACTTTGATATATTGATTGAGAGAATAAACGTACAATATGAAAAGTAATAATGAGAAAAGTTAACCTAAACTAGAAGATACGAGGTATTTATACAGAGACTATATGGGCATGGGTCTTATACAGACATTGGGCTTGGGACCTACACGTACATTAACAATGATTGTGTCTCCATAAACTCCTATATATCACTTGATGAATGTTGATTACTTGATATGATTAATATATCTAGGTTTGTTGGGTCATCTGAAGATTTGAAGATGACCTCCTGATCTTCCATCTTATATCATCCTACTTAGAATATGTTCGGTGAAGCCGAAGATCAACCGAAGAAAACAAAGAAGGAGTACATCTCTCAAAGCGGATTGAAGATAGTCTTCTCAGCCTAAAGCCAAGCATGCCCAAGTGATCAAAACCATCGGCCAGGATGGTGTCAATCACATATCTATTAGGAGTATGAAGGTGTTCTCACATCTTCAGGAGCCGAAGATCTCTCAAGTCTTCGGCAGCCGATGATCTCATCTCTCCTTATAGTATGAAGGTGTTCTCACATCTTCAGGAGCCGAAGACCTCTCAAGTCTTCGGCAGCTGATGATCTCTCCTTAGAGTATGAAGGTGTTCTCACATCTTCAGGAGCCGAAGATCTTTCAAGTCTTCGGCAGTCTATGCTTGAGGATTTCTTTCAAACACATTATACTTTTCTGACAAAGCATATTGTGATATCTTGCATTGACGTGGACCTCATCTGAAGATTAGACAAAGTAAGTTTTGTCTCCTACACCATTTTAAGGAAAGGTCTCTACCATCCCCTGCAGGTCAACACTTCAAGACAAAGTCACTCCAAGACAAAAGGTACATCATGTACCATGCAGAAGACTTGTGTCCATCCCTTGCTCAACAGGTGTCTCATGCATTAAATGCATGAGGCACTATAAATATGATGGATGCTTCAACATGCAAGATCAACCAGCTCTACTACCTTCAAGTTCTCTAAGTGCCTGGCAACTTTCTCTCTACGAAGATCTTATTGTTTTCTAAGTGTTTTACAATTGTTCTTCATTCTCTATGTGTAATATTGTTTGAACATATCTCATATGTTCTCTTCCGCAACAATCAAAGTTTTATATGTGTAATTCTTGATTTCAAATCAATAAGAATTAAATTAAGTGAAAAAATGTGTGTATTGTATCCAACCCCCCCTTCTACAATACTTTTCTTATTTACTTACTGCTATTTGGGACCAACAAGTGGTATCAGAGCGGTTTAGTTTAATTCAATAAACTAGATCCGTAATGGCAGCCTCTTCTTCTTCTTCTTCTTCATTAAACAATGCTTCTTCTCAAAACACCACTGCTGTTTCATACGACAATGGCTCTATAGCCAAACCACCAAAGTTTAACCCCAATAACTTCTTCTTGTGGAAAAGTCGTATGATACTCTTCTTAGAAGGAGTTGACAGTAGATATCCTACTATCTTACATGAAGGTCCTTTTATTCCTAGAGTTTGGGACCGATATAATGCAGACAAGGGAAAAGCTGATGAGGACTCTTCTGAGGAAGAAAGAACTCCAGCTACTGGGAGATACATTGTAAAGGACCCCAGTAAATACAATGATGAAGACAGACGTCTTATAGCTATTGATACTAAAGTCAGAGCCATCATTGCCCTTGCTCTACCTGATGAGGTCTATCACTCTCTTGTTAACCTCACCACTGCTAAAGAAATGTGGTCTACTTTGTGTGTTCTTTATGAAGGTACGTCTGAGGTGAAAAAGAGCAAAAAGATTGCTCTTGTAAGAAAGTATGAACTCTTTTCTCATGAAAAGGGTGAATCTCTCTCAGACTACTACAATCGTTTTAACAGTCTTCTCAATGATCTAAAACTTGTGGGTCGCATATATGATAATGAGGAAGTCTTGTGCAAGTTTATGGACTGTCTTCCTGAGTTTTGGGAAAATATCTGTACTTGTATCAAGTCTACCAAGGATCTTGATTCCATGCCTCTCACTGCTTTGTATGGCACTCTCTTTAACTATGAGCAAACTAAACTGCTTAGGAAGTCAATCACAAAAGACATCAAAGGCACTTCTCTAGCTCTTGTCGGTGAATCTTCCAAAAGTACTGTGTGTGTCCCTAGGATCACCTATCCCTCAGATTCTGATAATAATAGTCAAGAGGATCCCAATGATCCTTTAGAAGCCTATCTTAGTGAGGCTGATGACGAAGGTGAGGAAATTTCCAGTAACTCTCGCTTCTCTTCGAGAAAATCCAAGTTTTCAAGAAAATCCACTTCTACTTTTTCTAAAACCACTCCCTCTGACAAATCAAATGAGGAATGTTACAGGTGTGGGAGGAAGGGACACTTTGCTTCTGAGTGCAGAAGCAGGTCTTCTGATAAATCCAGACTACCCTCCTCTAACCGTACCTCCTCTAGGTTTGTCAGAACCAAGTCTAATTCTAATCAACCTTCTTTCCAAAAGACAAATATGTCTGTCTCCTCAAACTCTGACCGTGCTGAAAAGTACATGGCAAAATATAAGAGAGAGAAGGAGAGAAATGAAACCTTGCTCAAAAAGGGAAAAGGTCAAATGACTGAAACTCATGATTGGGCAGATGAACCCACTTCTGAAAGTGACAAAGAAATGGTCAACCTCTGCTTCATGGCTAGAATAGATGATGTTGATAAACAGTGAAGCTCAATCCTTCTCTATGGCCCTTGTGTCTGCTGAGTGCTCTACCTCATCTACCCAGGTATCTCTCTCTCTCTCTCTCTCTCTCTCTCTCTCTTCTCATCTCTCTCTTTCGGCCTCTTAAACCCACCAAAGAACAAACCTCCCTTATACCTCCCTTCCCTTTCTTCGGCCCTCACCTCACCTTCGGCCCTCAACCTCTCTCACTATCTTCGACCCCTCTCTCTCACTCTTCAATGCCATACCGGGTCTACCATCTTCGGAGAAAATGTATCTACTCATGTGAAGTTTGATGATCTTAAGTCATCATCTCTTAATGAGATGATGATTGGTAGATTTCATCATGTGTTGGTGAAGATTCTCAAAATCCTTCATCTAGCTCAAAACCATATGTTCCTTTCTTCTCAGACACAACCCATCAAAATGGTGACCTATCCATCTTTTCTTCTCCAATCCTTGATCTTTAGATAATCATCTCTGAAGATCAAGATACCTCCTATCATATTCTCCCCCTTATCATCATATCACCTCTCCTTCCTCCATCATTCACATCTTCCTCTCAACCTCAAAATTCACCACATCTCATCCCACCTTCTCAACCATACATTCTTTCTCCACCTATTCCTGCCAATCTTCCATCTCTATTTCCTGAAGAAGTCTATGTGTAACAACCCCATGGATTTCAAGATCATTCACATCCTGACTATGTGATATAAATTAGACAAAGCTCTATATGGCTTCAAATAGGCTCTCAAAGCCTGGTGTGATACTTTGTCCAATTTTCTGCTAGAGGACAAGTACTCTCGAGGTAAAGTCAACAACATCTCGTCACTCAAGAAGACAGCAGGTAATATCATTCTTACTCAAATCTATGTGGATGACATCATCTTTGGTGCCTTCGATGAATCTCTTTGTTGGGAGTTTGTCTCTATCATAAACTTGATATGAGATGAGCATAATGGGAGAGCTTACAATTTTTCTTGGGTTTACAAGTTAAACAAATTTTTGAAGAGATCTTTATAAATCAAAATTTTCGTTATCTCTTATTTTTTTGAAAATTGTTCTCCTATAAAAATTCCAAAGTCATCCCCTTTTTTAAAATATATATATATATATATATATATATATATATATATATATATATTTCAAAAGGTTGGTTTTGTTTAAAAAAAATTGTTGTTGGGATGGCAATGTCGGCTAGCCGATTGAGTTTCTTTATAAAAAAATTTAATAATAATAATAATAATATATTTTTTTCAAAAAAAAAGTGTGCCGATGGTTTTTGGGTTTTGGATTAAAAAAAAGGTTTGACTTTTACAAAAAGGCTGTCGATGGAATAATTTATAAAAAAAAAATCCAACCCATTTATTATTATTCCTGCCGATGACCTGAAAAAAAATCATTTTTTAAATATATTTTTTTTCGGCCGATGGAATCCCATCACCAATTCACCAACACCTCTCCATCTCCTTTATCTCTCTCGCCGACCCTACTCTCTCTCTCTCTCTCCCTTGAGCAGCCGATCAAACCTCCCCTAATCCCCCATCGGTAGTCGATCCAACCTCTCCCCCCCCCATTGGTAGCTAATCACACCCCTCACCCCTCTTTCTTTTCTACTCACCTCAACCACCCTTCCCTATCCCTCACTCTCCCTCTCATCGATCTCTTTCTCACTCTCTCCTATCCCTCGGTAGCCGACAACCCCCCTCCACACTTTCCATCGGCTACCGACCACTACCCCCTACTTCTCTTTTTCTTCGACACCCCTCCTTCCCAACCAAACACCATTTTTTTCTCCTAGCCGAAAACTCTCCTCCCCTCTTCCCCCTCCTCGGCTACCGACCCTTTCCCCCTCCCTCTCCTTCTCCTCGGCACCTCCAACCCCAAGCCCTCTCCTCGGCCCCCCTCCACATCGGCAACCGACCCCTCACTCCCTCTTCACCCTCCCTTCATCGGCGACCGACCCCACCCCCTCCCTCTTTTTTTCTTCGGTGCCACTCCAAACCCCACACCCCTTAGCCGATTTCACCACCCCACCTATCCCTTCCTTTTTTTTCTATCCTAGCCGACAACCCCCCCTCTCCCAATTTTTTCATGGCCGAAGTCCACACCCCCCATCGGCCACAACACCAGCCGACCACCCTCTCGTGCCTCACCCAAACACCCCCTATCAATCGACCTCCCCCCTCACTCCCTACCCGTCGACCCTCCCCTTTCCCCCTTCGGCGACACCCCACACACCCCTCATCAATACCACCTCACCGACCTATATCTTCTCCATCGGCCCCCGACCAAACCCAACCCCCCTTAATTTTTTTCTAACCGATATCCCACCCCCCTTCGGCTACCGATCGCCATCCCTCTCCCCCACATCACTTTTTCGGCCACACTTCCCAACCCAACCAATCCTTTTTATTATTTTTTGCCTAACCGATATCCCCACCCCTTTTTCCTATCTTCGGCCGATATCCCTCTCCCCCTCCCAATCCTTCCCCATCCCATCCCCCCTTCCCCACACATGTTTTCGATCAACCCATCATTTTTTTTCTTCCTAGCCGATCCACCCCCTTCCCCATCCCCCACATTTTTTTTCGGACACACTCCCCTACCCCCATATATTCGGCCGACCCCCCCCCCCTTTCCATTTTTTTTGTTTTGTCCTTTCTCCCTTCCACACTCTTTCTCAAATCTTTTCTTTCTCCCTTCCACACTCTTTCTCCCATCCTTTCCATTCCCAAGACTTTCCACCTATCCCTCCCTTCCCTCTCCCTACATACCTCCCTCCCATCTGTTCTCCTCCTTATTCATCATCCTTATTTTTTTACCCACTTCAAATATCACAACTCTCACAACACTCTCTCATCCCTCAACTCTTATATCTCAACTCTCATCTCCCGCTTCCCATATTTCTTCCCATTTCCTCCATTATCTCTACCCGTTTTTTTTCTTTCCCAAAAAAAATAGAAAAGAGCCCAAAAAAAACGCATGGGCCACTGAATTTATGAGTTCTTCTTGTCTTGTAATTTTTTTGGGTGTCTGTATCATTTCTTTTCTATGTGTTGGTGTCATCATTAAATAGGGGGAGAAAAATTGTTTGCTCTCTAGTTGATTTGGTGATGACTCTCTTACCAACACTTAGAATAACAAGAAGACCTCTCTCAACAAGGGCCCTCTATCCACCAATCGAGCTCTAGGCCCAGGTATGTTTTCCTTCATAAATTCTCCCGATCTACAATGGGTTGATGCTCTCTACACTCCGGTGTCCAAGGCTCCCTCATCTGTAGTGGCCCCATCTGTCCCATCCCAAGTGAAGCCGACAAGCAAAAAAAAAATCCTCGCAAGCTTCCGGCACCTCCGCACTTGCTTCGATGACCATACGACCGAAAGAACCTTCGGTTGTTGCCAAGGTCATATATCCCTCTTCAAAGCGGAGGCACTCACCTTCTTCCCCTCCCTCTCCCCTCAAGAGGTTGAGGAAGGCTTCAAGGGCCAAACCACCTACTCCACCCACCGATTCTCCATAATCGGCAGGTGTTGAAATTTTCCCATCTGGGCCCGGGGACTCTGCTAAATCCAAAGCCACCTCCTTTGTATCCTCACAAAAGGATACAATTGTAAAATCGGGGACCCGTATTATTCCCTCATCAACCTTTTCCTTGGTTGATAAGGATAACTTGGACTCCTCCCCAATCCAATGTGCCTCTTCTCCACCTCACAGCCTATCACCCGGGATTTACAGTCTCGATGGTTCTGCATGATCTAAGGATGAATCTGCCTTTCCATGAGCAGGTTCGGAGGATCCCGAAAATCTTCTAACTTCTTTCTTTCTGAACACCATGAATTAGTTGAGGGGGAGTATGAGTTGAGGGGGAACAACTTACCGCTCAAACTTAAACTCTGTTGAAACTATTGCAATTGACTGTATGATCAAATCCACCTGACATTAGTTGAGGGGGAGTATGAATTGAGGGGGAGCATCCAACCACTCAAGTTCAAACAATTCTGGTTACTGCCTTCTGTATCTTTGTATATATTTGCTTTCTCATTCTTTATTCATTGTATTCATTTATTCGTTTGTATAGATATACTTTTTCTTTCACTATGTAAATGTCAGATATACCAAAAAAAATGGTCTATGTGAAAAGAACCCAAAAATAGTCAAAATGGGTCAAAATGAATTTATTCAGTATACTCTTTGTTTTATTCTTTAGTATGGATGTCATCCTCAAATAGGGGGAGATTGTTGGGTCATCTGAAGATTTGAAGATGACCTCCTGATCTTCCATCTTATATCATCCTACTTAGAATATGTTTGAGATTCTTTTAGCAGCTTGGTCTCTATACAAATGTTCGGTAAAGTCGAAGATTAACCGAAGAAAACAAAGAAGGAGTACATCTCTCAAAGCGGATTGAAGATAGTCTTCTCAGCCTAAAGCCAAGCATGCCCAAGTGATCAACACCATCGGCCAGGATGGTGTCAATCACATATCTATTAGGAGTATGAAGGTGTTCTCACATCTTCAGGAGCCGAAGATCTCTCAAGTCTTCGGCAGCCGATGATCTCATCTCTCCTTATAGTATGAAGGTGTTCTCACATCTTTAGGAGCCGAAGACCTCTCAAGTCTTCGGCAGCCGATGATCTCTCCTTAGAGTATGAAGGTGTTCTCACATCTTCAGGAGCCGAAGATCTTTCAAGTCTTCGGCAGTCTATGCTTGAGGATTTCTTTCAAACACATTATACTTTTCTGACAAAGCATATTGTGATATCTTGCATTGACGTGGACCTCATCTGAAGATTAGACAAAGTAAGTTTTGTCTCCTACACCATTTTAAGGAAAGGTCTCTACCATCCCCTGCAGGTCAACACTTCAAGACAAAGTCACTCCAAGACAAAAGGTACATCATGTACCATGCAGAAGACATGTGTCCATCCCTTGCTCAACAGGTGTCTCATGCATTAAATGCATGAGGCACTATAAATATGATGGATGCTTCAACATGCAAGATCAACCAGCTCTACTACCTTCAAGTTCTCTAAGTGCCTGGCAACTTTCTCTCTACGAAGATCTTATTGTTTTCTAAGTGTTTTACAATTGTTCTTCATTCTCTATGTGTAAGATTGTTTGAACATATCTCATATGTTCTCTTCCGCAACAATCAAAGTTTTATATGTGTAATTCTTGATTTCAAATCAATAAGAATTAAATTAAGTGAAAAACTGTGCGTATTGTATCCAACCCCCCCTTCTACAATATTTTTCTTATTTACTTACTACTATTTGGGACCAACAAGGGTCCATGACAAATTTTATTTGAAATATTTGTTTTATTTTATAGTAACATAAATCATCTTAATTGTATTTCAATTTGTCAACAAATACAAGTAAGTAAAATGAAAAGAAATTAGGCAATTTTGTAAATTTACCAAATAAATACAAGAAGAATATGAAAATGTAAACCGTAAAAAAAACCTAAATTGTCTCCTCTTTTATATATCATTTTGAACGAGTATTATAAATACGAAGATTAACTAAAAGAGAAAGGGGATGTCAAAATGTTCACAAGTTTTATCTTTTTTACTTTTCCATGATACGTCACACCCTAATTCATATACATTATGACAACTTAACATAACAAGTAAATACTAAATAAAGTTCATAAATATCTTATAAACATATGTAACGAAAACATAAACATACACATGCTTGTTTTGAACATAATATCTAACTGAAAAACATAACTTTATCCCTTCAGCATAAACATAAACTTAAAATATCCCATAATATGGCATCATCTAACTAGACTTTCTCCTTGCACACTGGTATTCTTGACTTTAATGGATCTTGAGATACATGCTAACGATTATCCATACATCGAATGAGTTCATAGTTCTTATATATGCAAAATAACCTTATAAACAAACACATAAACCTTGACGTCTAAACCAACTTTAACTTAATTTGTAAAAGACATGCGATGTAATAGAGCAACATAAAGGTACGTTACTACTTGTATTGGCACTCGCATATTTGCAATGCGTTAGCATGTCGTTGCCAGTGTCCTCGTATGATCCCACACGTAGTATAATTTTTTTTTCATGCATAACATTTATTTAAATTATTCTGAAACATATAAAACATGCTTGAAAACTTTAAAACAAGTGAATACACAACATGCATATACACATTTTCAAAAAATTGTAAACAACATATAGGCACATGTTTTAGTTCATAAGTAACAAGAAACTCACCTCTTAGAGAAGGGTTATTGGATCGACTTGCAATCTTAGATACATAAGCCAAAATATGATTTTGAGTACTCTTAAAGAGTATTGAATATTTTCATTAACGTTACTTGTAGCCTTATTTTGAACCTCTCACTTTCACACTGAATAGGGCTTCAACAACCTTACACACGACTCTGAAAATCGCTTTCAATCTTAGCTTACTAAAGGCAACCTCACGCAAGTCATCTTACTCAACTCACCCAAACTTTAGCCTACACGACTTCTTGTGCAACCTTATAAGTTGGGTTCAATGTCTCGTTTTTACACGACCTTCTATGTGACATAACAAAGCCACATATATTACTTGTGCACGATAACATCACAAGTATAAATTTGAACTGAAACAAAACATTAGATATTGAACGGACATGAAACTTAACTAAAATCAATTATTTCTAGTAGGTTTAGACTTTCTCCTTGCCTTTATGTGACGCATGTCACTAGTTAGCTATTAAACTCGCTGAGTTACTGATTTCGTATAACAATCACTTAATGAAAACATTACTCCTTTAGGACATTGTTATGCATATAATGTCATAAAAACATGCTCGTAAGTTGTAATCATCAATAATACTAACAATAATTTTAAAAAACTCATTTCGATTGAGATCTCAATTTTCCGGGAATGGTATTACTCATCAAACGTCTTACAGTGCTTAAATGGGATTAACCCAACATAGGTTAATCTGACCTTCACGATGACATTTGTCTGCTTGTATCTCCTTAAAAATGAAGACATCCCAATGATAAACTTATACATATACAATTTTTTTAATTCATACATTAATAAATATATTGAAAATCATTTGTTTAATGCATAACGTTTATAACACAATAAGACATGTTATAATCTTCTTATTTTTGTCCTCTCCTTTCCAAAAGTAAGTCAATAACATAAACACACTTATGTTCATCAAATTAACAACCTTAAGGCATCCTCCTTGACTCCATTAACACACCAAATGACTCCTCCACATCATAAACAAATGAAGCAATAAAAACACAAAATTTACATCAAAATTTATCCTTAGCTTGAACTCCAAAACTTCTTATTACTACCTTTTGACTCAAATATACACCAATGACGCGACATAACTCAACATTTCTCCTCTAGTTGTCAGGTTTGTATTCTGGAACAAAAAGAACAATGAAGAGTTATAGTTTGTGATTCCTAGCAAATGGCGTGCACAATGACATGATATATCACCCCTCCCCAACTTCCTAATCGAAAATCAGAAAATTAATGAACATGTATCGGATTCAAACTTGTTCCTCTCCACTTACATGTAAGTCCATATCTTTTTTTAAGTATTACACTTTAGTACTTGGACTATATTAATTGTATACTATCAATAAACCATAATTAACAAATCCCTTTATGAGAGGTTGACCTAGTAATATTTTCAAGTGTTGGCACCATTTGACTATAAAAAACGAAGATATGGGTATTTTGCCCAAAACAATCATTGGCCCGTTGGTTAATTTCTTACTTTTCATATGTGAGGTCCTCTGTTTGACTCTTTTATTGCAAAAAGAAATTCAGAAACATAATAAATAAGAAATTAAAAGCTAAGAACGAAAATGACGCAAATAGGATTCATACCTGCACGTAGGGGTGTTCATCCAAACCGCCAAACCGCCCACACCGCACCGCAAAACGCGGTTTAGGACTTTCGCGTTGCGGTTTGCATTTTTACCAAACCACACTATGCGGTGCGGCTTGCGGTTTTAAGTTTTCAAACCGCGGTTCAAAACGCACCACACCGCACCTTTTATATTACTTTTAAATTTTTTATTTTAAACACACACACATATATATATATATAATTTAATTTAATATTTATATAATTGAGCTTGTGTTTTTAAATTTTAATTATGGACTATAAGTATTTATAAGTCTTCTTAAAAGTTTAAGGCCCAACAAATGAAAAAAATTGGGCATTGACAATTAGGAGTCAAGATGAAGACGAAAGAAAAAGTTGGAGACGTCACTTTATCCGTTTATCGTATTGAAACAATTTATTTTTTTAGACTATTTCTTTGACTATTTTTAATTATGCATTTTGGAGTTGGATATATTCAAACTCTTTATTTTTTTGGACTACAGTCACTAAATCGTTGATTTTCTAATGTATTTTAAATTTATAACTTTTTGGATTGTACGCATAAAGTGCGATAGGGACAAACCGCATAAACCGCACCGCACCGCATTTCGCGGTGCGGTTTGAGGTATATGCGGTGCGGTTTGCGGTGTGCGGTTTTGCCCCAAACCACACCGCGAACACCCCTACCTGCACGTGCACCTAGGATGGGGAAAAAGTAATGCAAACCAACTCTACAAAGGGGAAATTTGCATTATTTTTGTAGTTTCAAAATATATACATGTGCACACAACAAAATGATACGGTGACAACGTTCACGGCGCTAATCGTTTTTACACTATAATAGTTGAACGAAGCGGTGGCCCGTGCCACCATATTCACTAATGTGGGTCCTCCATTATTTTTGACTTAGAACATCTCTAATGTGAGGTTCTTATAAGGAAAAAATGTAAGTTTATTACAAAAACTATCATTGAAGAGAGTTCTTATAAGAACCTCACATCATTTGAGTTGTGAACCTTAGTTCTTTACTTCTTTACCTTTAACTTGATGTGAAGTGACATTTTATTAGTTTTTGTATGTATTTTCTTGACTTCTATATCCTATATAACTATTAATATGTATATATTTATTTAACTTACAATATACATAGGATTTATAAAATGGACTCTTATAAAAACTATCACCGTAGAGTTTTATAAAATACCCCTACCGCTAACGATGGATTCTAACGTAGTTAGTGGTCAGGTCCTTCTTTCAAAGTAAAATTCAAACCTCAGAGACTACAACTTGATTTATTGAAGTATATGTCCCATTTTTTAAAAAATCACCAAACTTTAGGGACCAAAAGTATACTTCTCTCTAAAATAAATAAAATAATTGAAAACGAGTAGGACGTCGGCCGGTAGTTATCACTAGAAACTGCGGCTGTTTCTTGTCCCATTGTTTTATTGATTTGACGTTTTGCCAAGACCATACAACTTGTATATACAGCATTATTATTATTTTATATAGTAAAAAATGTAGTTAATTATAAAAATAGTTAATCAATAAATTTTGAATTTGAATCCAAGTCGCTCCTGACTTTACAAGGTAACATCATTTTATGTAAGATTTTAAAAATCTCTTAATTTATAAGTATCAAAGCATAAGATACATATTGTAAGATTTTAAAAATCTCTTAATTTAAAAATCTCTTAATCCACCAATTTGGTATGTGCAGGCTCTTCCATTTATGCAGACATTTCCATGTATCACTATTGTTTATGCCAAAAATCTCCCAAGGAAAATTTAAGGTAAACGTGAAGTTTAATCCAACCAAAGAAAGTAACGACAATAATCGCACGACTATAACAAAAATAAGGTAAATAAGACGAGAGAATTGGTGACGCGGAAAACCCCTAAAATGAGTAAAAACCGCGGACGAGTTTGAGTCGTCGTGCACTATGGACGTCAATCAGGAACGCCGTCCTTTATAACAAGTGTTACAAGTGTAATATAATGTAAAGTAATATAACAAAGTAAAATCGGTCGTGCGTCGTACGACAAACAGCAAAAGGTCTTATGAACTTCGATAGAAACTGAGCGAACTTGAGAGCGTAATTCGTGAGATTGTAAAGTCTGAGTATCAGGTGTCCAAATGTGTAGTTCCAGCCTTGTATTTATAATCTATCTTTCCGTTTTTCAAGTATTGAATGCGTATGACCGTTTCTAATATTGATGATAGCGTCTGTTACGCTAATTGTTGTTGATGATATCTTCCGTTACAATATATGGTCATGAATGCATTTGAATTCTGCATTTAAACATCATACAACGTATGTTGCAAACTGAAATCAAGTCGTACGATGGTATTTGTCGGATGGATACTTGATCGTTTTAGTCGAGGTCGCCTGAGGGAAGGGCGTCATCCACCGTCTGTCGCACGACCATGGACTGTTGGACTTTTTTACCCAAACAACTATTAATCTATCTATATCTATATTTATACTATATATATTATAAAGCACGGATAAAAAACTCTTAAATACAAATTATTAGGCACACAGTACCATCATTTTATGCAAGATTTTAAAAATATCTTGATTTATAAATATTAAAGCACAAGATACATATTACTACTGCAGCCTTCTAACACCCACCAATTTGGTATGTGCAAGATCTTCCTTTTATGCAGACATTTTCATGTATCACTATTAATTAATATATTATATAACTATAATTTTGTTTTAATTATATTATTAAATATGTAATTGGTTATTTTTTCTAGATGTCATTAAAATATATAAGATAATCATTGAATTCTAACAAAATACTTAATTTTTTTAATATAAAAACATTATATTATTAAGTCTAAATTAAACAAATTTATAAAAAAACATTATCACTTTATCAAAATCATTCAAAATCCTACTGTAAATCGATAAAAAAATAAAATGAAACATTAAAATCGTGATGTATCTCGCTGCATTACGTGAGTACGATTCTAGTGTTAAAATAGAGAAAAGAAAGATTTTAATAGTTTTTTTGTTCAAATAGCTATGCTAGCTATATCAGAACATCTCTAACAGTTTATCCAAAATGAAGAAGTAAAATGTTAAAATCTCCAATAATTCTCTTTTTTGGATATTACACAATTAATTATATTTTTAAAATATTCAATACAACTTATAAGAGCATCTCCAACAGCTTCTCCAAAATGGAGAAAATAGAGATTTTAGGCATTTTTGTGCTCCAACAGATTCTCCAAATCTTTCTCCAAAATGGAGAAAGTAGGAGAGAGAGTGTAATTTTCTCCAAATATGAAGAACTCTCCAAAATCTCCAAAAATGATTACCATGAGAGAGAAATTGTTTTTTTTATTATATTCAACCAATAAGATTTCTTCAAATTAGATGGGTATGAGAAATAAATAATATTTTATTAGATTTATACAATATTTTAATATTATAAGTAATGATTTCATCTCCAAAATGAGGAATCTATTGGAGATGGATGTAACTTTTTATGTAGATTTTGACTTTTAATTCTCCATTTTGGAGAAATTTTAAAGATGTTGTTGGAGATGCTCTAAGAGCATCTCCAACAACTTCTCCAAAATGGAGAAAAAATAGAGATTTTGGAGATTTTTTTGCTCCAACAGCTTCTCCAAATATTTCTCCAAAATAGAGAAATTAAGAGAGAGGGTATAATTTTCTCCAAATTTGGAGAACTCTCCAAAAATGATTACCATGAGTGAGAAATGGTTTTTTATTGTATTCTACCAATAAAAAATCTTGAAAAAAATGTGTATGAGAGAGAAATAATATTTTATTATATATACAAATTATTTTAATAATATAAGTAATAATTTTATCTCCAAAATGGAGAATCTGTTGGAGATGAATGCAATTTTTGTAAGAGATTTTGAACTTTGGTTCTCCATTTTGGAGAAATTTTAGAGAAACTTTTGGAGATGCTCTAAAATGTTATTTATCTATTCTAAACATTTAATTTAAAGCAATTTCATTGATAGGATGAATAAAAAATCATTTCTCTTTCATATGTAATCATTTTTTGAAAATATCTCCAAGTTTGTAGATTTTCATCATCTCTCTCATACTTTTCTTCATTTTGATGAATGTTTTGCAGAATCTAATGGAGCAAAAAATCCCCAAAGGTATCGTTTGGCAAAAAATAAGCAAACTTATTTTATGGGTACATGTTTGAATTGACATAAACTAGCTTTTTGATAAACTACTTAAAATAGCTTATGAGGAGTTTTTTATGATTATTCTAATTATGCCCTCATTAATATTAATTATTATATATTAACTATTAATTATAAATAAATATTAATTATTATTAATTAATAAATATTAATTAATATTATCTGAAAATTATAACATAAATTTTAATTACAAATTGATATTAATTATTTAGAATTATTGATAATTATATCAAAAAAAAATTAATATTGATCAATATATTTTAGTTATCATTTATTATTATTATTATAAATTTTTAATATTGATCAATATATTTTAGTTAGCAATTATTATTTGATTGTTTTTCCATATTATATGTAACAATTATTTAAAATCATAAGTTAATGTAGATTTTTTTTTTAAAATTTTGGTTTAAAATTCAAATTTTATAATATACATAATGATAAATTTCAAATTCTTTTAATTAACATATTATATTATTTATTACCTTATTTGTACTAATTAATATATTATATTACTATAAATTTGTTTTAATTAAATTATTTAATAATGTAATTGATTATTTTTTCTAAATGTCATTTTTGGTAATTTATATGCTTATAAGCTAGTTTTTACCAAACGTGATTTTTTCATTAGCTAGCTTATTAACTATCAACTTGTAACATCCTTAAAATAGAGATAACAAAAATCCGAAAAATGGACATGTGATATATAAAATTGCCATAGCAAGAGCCTCCCAAAAATGTGGAAATATTCAAACCTGTTTAATTACAGTTGTAATTTAGCGGACAATAAATAACAACCAACTAATCTAATTTTATAACTAGACAAGAGATTACAAAAAGAGTGTCATCTATCACTACTAAAAAAAGAGATATCACCGACGGACGTTTCCGGCGGATTTCAAAAAAGTCAACAAAAGTCAACATCACCTTAAATTCGTCGGAAATCCGCCACAAATCCGCCACTGAAATTTTACGAAAAATAAATATTTTTATTCTCTTTAATATTTGTGGCGGATTTGTGACGGATATTTTATCCGCCACAAATCCGCCACAAATATTTGTTTAATTGAAATTAAAATACTTAATTAAATAAATTAGTAACTAAACAAGCAAATTAGAAGAAAATTAAATTAATTCTAATTAATTTCCGATGGATTTCCGACGGAAATTAATTAATTTTAAATTAAATTAATTTCCGTCGGAAATTAATTCGATTTTTAATTTTTTTATTTCAAAACATTTTCTTAAATTAAATGGTTAAGATATATATATATATTTTTTAAATCGAATTAATTTCCGACGGATTTCCGACGAAAATTAATTCGATTTTTATTTTTTTTATTTTAAAACATTTTCTTCTAATTTTAATTTTGAAACATTTAAAAAAATAAAAATCGAATTAATTTCCGACGGATTTCCAACGGAAATTAATTTAATTTTTAATTTATAATTAAATTAATTTTCCGTCGGAAATCCGTCGGAAATTAATTCGATTTTTATTTTTATTTTATTTTACAACATTTTCTTCTAATTTGAATTTTAAAACATTTTAAAAAAATTAAAAATCGAATTAATTTCCGACGGATTTCCGACGGAAATTAATTTAATTTTAAATTAAATTAATTTCCGTCGGAAATTAATTCGATTTTTAATTTTTTTTATTTTAAAACATTTTCTTAAATTAAATGGTTAAGATATATATATATATATATATATATATATATATTTTTTTTTTTAAAAATCGAATTAATTTCCTACGGATTTCCGACGGAAATTAATTCGATTTTTAATTTTTTTTATTTTAAAACATTTTCTTAAATTAAATGGTTAAGATATAATTTTTTTTTAAATCGAATTAATAAGTCAATAACAATCATAATGGGATTTTATGGGTTCAACTGGGATTGATGGGTTATATTGATCTTAAGTCGGTTCAATTGGGTTTAAATCGGTTCTGTTGGGCTTAAACTGATTCAACTGGGCTTAAATTGGTTCAATTGGTTTTTAATAGGTTATATTGGGCCTTAATAAGTCAACAATGCTCGTAATGGGCTTTATTGGGCTTTGATGGTTCTATTGGGCGTAAATCGATTCAATTGGATTTTAATCGGTTATATTGGGCCTTAACAAGTCAACAATGCTCGTAATGGGCTTTGATGGCCTTTATTTTGCTTTGATTGTTCTATTGGGCTTAAATCAGTTCAATTGGATATATTGGTCTTAATAAGTCACCAACAATCACAATTGGCTTTGATGGGTTCAGTTGGGCTTAAATTGGTTTAATTGGGCTTAAATCGGTTGTATTGCTCTTTGATGTGTTATATTGCGTGTGAATCGGTTAATTGAAAAACTAATGATGGTTTAGTTTTCTTATCGAACCGACTGTACACATATATGTATACAAACACGTAATAAGTCACATATGGTTTTAAGGTGGGCCTTAATAAGTTTTAAAACGTCATATTAGGATATAATGGTGATTTAGTGGTTCGTATTGTGATATAATCGTTCTTAGTTCTTTTTTCGACCTTAATAGACAACATATACATCTATGAGTGGATACGTACACACAAACACATAATAAGTCCCCACTGGTGTTATTGGGTCTTAATAAGTCATAAAATGTCATATTGAGCAATAATGGTGGTTGAGTAACTTATATCAGGGTATAATGATTCTTGGTTGTCTAGTTGACACGAATACACGACACATGCATCTATGAAGTCGATACGTGTAAAGAAACACATAATAAGTCATTACTTGTGTGTTTGGGCATTAATAAGTCAACAACGATCATAATAGGCTTTGATGGGTTCAATTGGGGTTTGATGGGTTATATTGATCTTATATCGGTTATGTTGGGCTTAAATCAGTTCAATTAAGCTTAAATCGGTTCAGTTGGGTTTTTAGGTTATATTGGGCCTTAATAAGTCAACAATGCTCATAATGGGCTTTGATGGGCTTTTATTGGGATTTGATGATGAAGTCGGTTTTATTGGGCTTAAATCGATTCAATTGGACTTAAATCGGTTCTATTGGGCTTAAATCAGTTCAATTGGGCTTTTAATAAGTCAATAACAATCATAATGGGCTTTTATGGGTTCAATTGGGATTGATGGGTTATATTGATCTAAGTCGGTTATGTTGGGCTTAAACTGATTCAACTGGGCTTAAATTGGTTCAATTGGGTTTTAATAGGTTATATTGTGCCTTAATAAGTCAACAATGCTCGTAATGGGCATTGATGGGCTTTCTTGGGCTTTGATGGTTCAATTTGGCTTAAATCGATTCAATTGGGTTTTAATAGGTTATATTGGGCCTTAACAAGTCAACAATGCTCGTAATGGGCTTTGATGAGCTTTATTTGGCTTTGATGGTTCTATTGGGCTTAAATCGGTTCAATCGGATATATTGGTCTTAATAAGTCACCAACAAATCCTTCACAAATATTTGTTTAATTGAAATTAAAATACTTAATTAAATAAATTAGTAACTAAACAAGCAAATTAGAAGAAAATTAAATTAAGTCTAATTAATTTCCGACGAATTTCCGACGAAAATAGTTTAATTTAAAATTAAATTAATTTTCCGTCGGAAATCCGTCGGAAATTAATTCGATTTTAATTTTTTTTATTTTACAACATTTTCTTCTAATTTCAATTTTAAAACATTTAAAAAAAATTTAAAAATCAAATTAATTTCCGACGGAAATTAATTTATTTTTAAATTAAATTATTTCCGTTGGAAATTAATTCGAATTTTTAAAAAAATTGTTTTCCCCCCAATTTTTATTTTACAACATTTTCTTCTAATTTGAATTTTAAAACATTTAAAAAAAATTAAAAATCGAATTAATTTCTGACAAAAATTAATTTAATTTTTAATTTAAAATTAAATTAGTTTTCCGTCGGAAATCCGTCGGAAATTAATTCGATTTTTTTTTACAACATTTTCTTCTAATTTGAATTTTAAAACATTTAAAAAAAATTAAAAATCGAATTAATTTCCGACGGATTTCCGACGGAAATTAATTTAATTTTAAATTTAATTATGTCCGTCGGAAATTAATTCGAATTTTTAAAAAATTTGGTTTCCCCCCAATTTTTTATTTTTCAACATTTTCTTCTAATTTGAATTTTAAAACATTTTTAAAAAAAATTAAAAATCGAATTAATTTCCGACGGATTTCCGACGGAAATTAATTTAATTTTAAATTAAATTATTTCCGTCGGAAATTAATTCGGATTTTTAAAAAAATTGGTTTCCCCCCAATTATTTCCCTCCCTTAATTTCACCCTCTTCCTCTCCCTCTCAAATAACCCTTCTCTTTACAATACCACTCACAAACCCACCTCTCATTTTTCCTCTCAATCTCACCATCAACACCAAAAACTCGCCTGAGGGCTTAGATAAGAGATGCTTCTTGCCAACAACTTCGGGGCTACATCTCGTTTTTACACTGTTACTTCTCTTATTCACACAAGGTATCGTTTTTTCGATTTATTTTTTTAAAAGATGTTTTCTTCTCTAACATAATTGTTTTTTAAAAAACCTTAGATATCTTTGTTTTATAATATTCAAATCTTGTTAAAAAACTTCAAATCTGTTATGTTTTATTTTTTATCAATAGTTTTTGAAGATCTATAACCACTGCATGTACATGTTTTCTATTTGGGATCTACTTTTTATTAAAAAAAATCCGTTTTTTGTAAAAATATTCCAAAAAAAAATACCACATCTAATTTTATAAAAGTTTTCAGATGCGATTTATTAAATATTATTTTTGTATCAATGCTTCTTTTAAGATCTACAACTACTACTTTCTGTTTAAAAAATTATTTTGGAAATGTTTTTTTATTATCAATTTACCGATCTGTTTTTTTTATAAAAAACCTTGATATGTTTTAAAAATATTGAATATTTTATTTTTACCTTGTTATAATTTTTGCAGTTCAAATTCACTGGAAATTTGGCATCAATGTTAGTTACTTGTAAAGGACGTCAGATTTGCAAATGCAAATACTAGGAGAAGAAGGATATGTATGAAGATTCTCATACTTTTGTGTGGAATGTTAATTTTAAATTGTTCTAGATTTACATTATTTTTAATAGGGTATTTTTTGTTTGGAGATGTAAATTATATTTTGATCTTAATATATTTGTAAAATGTTTATGAGGTTTATTTAATATCTATTATTTATAGATGTATGTGTATGCGTGTTTGTTTTGTTTTTTTAAATAAATCAAATTTTATCAACGATTTAATGACAAAATATCTGAGGGTGAAATTAAACAAATAGATTCAAATTTATAATTTTAAAAAATTTTCCGACGGATAATTTAAATAAATATTTTAAATAATAATTTTAAAAAACAATTTTAAAAAAGAAAAAAAAAATTCTGACGGATTTCCGACGGATTTCCGGCGGATAATTTAAATAAATATTTTAAATAATACTTTTAAAAAACAATTTAAAAAAAACAAATTTCCGACGGATTTTCCGTCGGAAATTTGTTTTTCTTTTTTAAAAATGTTTCTTTATATATTTTTTAATAAATAAACGGTTAAAAATAAAATAATTAATAAAAATTTTATCCGTCGGAAATCCGTCGGAAACTAATTAATCAGATTAAGAATTTGTTAATTAATTTGACTTTTTAAAAAAAATGGGAAATTAATTTCTGACGGATTTCCGACGGAAAATCCGTCGGAAATGATAAAATCCGTCGGAAAATCCATTTTCTGGCGGGGCATTTTTTGACAGCGTAATCCGCCAGAAATCCGCCGGTAATTCGATTTTCCGACGGATTTCCGACGGATTTTGCCGTCGGTAATGGTCTTTTTTCTAATAGTGTATAGATTCCAACGTCTTCTCTAAAAATATACGTCCAAGTGCAATTTTCCCCAAACTCTCACCCAAGCAACTACATCTGCTTAGAAGCGACGCCACTAGAACCTGAGATACACATCGACACCAACAAGTGTTAGGTCAAAAAGCCTAGTGAGTTGAACAAGAAATAGCATATTAGAGCAATTACAATTCTTATCAGCAGTTAACCAAATTTCATCAAATGTGGAGTCAACGGGGGATACCCATAGCACCAATCAAGTTTCACCCAAAGAGACGATATATGTTGATGCCAACTACTAAGAGTGACATCCCAAAGGCCCGACACACCCGAGGACTACAACCATGACATTACCCCGAATGGCGGAGGTCTAGGCAAATACCATCACGGTGGCGCCCAAGACTATATTCTCCTAGTGTCTACTGACTTGGTTTGTCCAACATAATACATATAGGAGGTCTTTGAGGTATATTTCAACCAAGTATATTTTGATACCAACCATGGGTACAATATCACCATCCTAAACCATATAAGGTCCAACATAGGACTCTTTTAACAACCATTTTCATCATATAAACACGATATCACCATAAAAAGATAACCCAAGTAGAGATCATCATAATACTAAGATATACATTCAATAAATCATGGCATGTTACACATAAACATATTTCCAACATATTTCCATAAGGAAACCCCAAATACTTGAACATGTAGAGATGAACATTTTGAGTAAATATACAATAATACAAGTAGGAGATTATTATGTGTATCTAGTTTTAACAAAGGTTTAGTAAACTCACAATCTAGGTTTTTGATTAAAACCTAGAAAATAGGAAACCCTAGATGAAGAGGTTGAGACTTGAAGATGAGAAGATTGCACTTTGAGAAACCCTAGAAAATCTTCCTTGAGGACGATGAATGCAAGATCAATAACCCCAACTACTAAGATGATTGCTATTAATGAGGGTTAGGGTTTGGGGATGTGAGGAACTGACTTGGGAGCTCTAAAATCGCCAAAGAGAAAAGTGGGAAATATTGTAAATGAGGTAAAAATCGGCTAAGAACTCATTTAAGTGAAAAATCCCGTCGGTGATAGTGCCATGGGCATTATCGCGTGTCACAATCGCGCGGCTCCCCCGACTAACGGTACACTCTCCGCGAGAGTGACCTGCGATAGTGACAGTGTCACTATCGCGTGGTCACAATCGCACCAATCCAACCACCCGCGGTACAAACCCCGCGATAGTGACAGTGTCACTATCGCGCCACTCCCCCAACTACCCGAAAACTCAGCCAAATTCGATAACAAGTACGAGGTAAAACATTTCAACGAATATATAACTCAACTAACAGATTAGAAGGATAATATGCATACATAAGGGGCTTCAGTTACTCAAATAATACAGTTAACGGAATGTGAGAAGTAAATACTTACCTTTAGATTTTCCGGGTGTTACACAACTAGCTTATCAGTCATCAGCTAGCTTATCAGTTAGTTTGCCAAACATAGCCAAAATCTCCATTTTGGAGAAGCTGTTGGGAGATGTTCGCATATGCTAAAATAGACAAAAGAAGATAGAGAATGTAAAAATCTCTAAAACTCAATACTTAAGAGAATAAAATAATATTAAATTATTTTTCACCAATAGAAAACATTGAAGTTTGTGTTTAGGAGAGATAAATTATATTTTATTAATTTTATTGAATAATTGAATAATAAAATTGATGATATATTTGCTAAAATAGAGTAACTGTTGGAGTTTGATTTAATTTTTTTAGAGATTTTAATTTTTTATACTTTATTTTAGAAAAATTATAATATAGTTGTTGGAGATGCTCTAAGTGAAATAAAAAATATATTTTCACGTTGATATTTACATAAACGGATTCCATGTGAAACCGATTAAAATTACTGGTAATCAACTTATCGAAGAAAAGTTAATAACATATTTTTCTATATATAATCAGAAAAGAGGGTTTAATTTAAATTCATTTGCTTATTCAGTTTTAAATAGTCAAGAATCAATGCTTATATTATATGTTCTATAGCTTTCATTTTATGATATTAATTTGAGCAAAATGTTAATTAAGGACAATCTCAACTGCTTTCACAATTGATCTATTATTTGATAATCACATGTGATTAGGCATTTTAGAGTAGACTCCATGGCTGAAGCTAGCAGATAGGTTCAAACTCATGTCCAACAAGATTCGAACACATGTCGTGTATTTAAGCAAAATTGCTTCATCCCTTTACAAACTGAGCCAAATGGTCCAAAATCGTTCATTTTAGAATATTAGTTTAATTATAAAACATTATATTAATATACGGATTAAATCATAGCATAGGCAAATATTATTTATAGTTTTTTCTACTTTTTAACATCACAAAAAAGAAACCAAGCTCAAATCTGGTACATGTTCATTAGGGCTTAATTTGGTAGGTTATTTTCTTTTTTTAAAAGGAATTATAAATTTGTATGATTAAATACAAGTTGTTATAATTAAAAATACCAACATGCATGATTCTGGTTGTAAAGCTAACCTGAAATATGTGGCTTTGTTATATATTATTTTAGGACTAATATAATACAATATTAATATTAATATAATAGCAATAAAGTATTAATACAAACGATACCAACTAATTCATAGAATAATTAAAGATTAATTAACGCTTATAGTACTGTTTTATTTTAATTAAACATAGATAAAATTAATTTATTCCAAGTTTAATACATTAGTGTTTTTTTTTTAATTAAATGTCGATGTGGACAAATGTTAATAATGACACTTTGATGGAACAGTATGTGAAGGAGGGTATCAATCGTAACCTTTACAATTCTTAAAAAGAGTAAATTAAGGATTTGGACCCTTTGGTATGTCATTTATTAGAGATTTGGTTTTTTATATTCATTTATTACAAAAGAAACTTTTAAGTATGCATTTTGTTATGGATTTGATTCTTCACTTCAACATCCGTCAACTTTCTCCATTAAACTTGAGAGTGTTAGGATCTTTTTACTACTTTTTTTTTTCATTTTAACATTTTTTAGCATTTTTTTAGTTTTTTTTATTCTTTTTTTAATCTTCATCTTCTTTTTTTTACAATCAAGAACCATCTTTAAATCAAAATCTAAAATCAGAATTCAAAATGAATATAAGAACAAACAACAATCAACAATGAAACAGACGTCTTCTTCTTATTAATTTTATCTTATTCATCGACAACATCAAGAAAAACTCTAAAACATAAACCCTAAATCGTAAACAAGATCAAAACTCAAACATAAATAAAAACTCTAACGTAAAACCCCTAATCTGTTTGATATCCAGATCCAGAAAAAAGATTTAGTCGGAGAGAGAGAGAGAGAGAGAGAGAGAGAGAGAGAGCGTGTAAGTCCGATGCAGAAGCAGATTCGTGGAGGTTGTTAGAGAAAAATTTCAGATCCACAGAAGAAGTAGATTCAGATTCAAGTCGTAATCAATGGGTGAGAGAGATGAGAAGATCCAGATCCTAATAAGTCAATCAGAGAAAACATATTAGGGCTTTTTCTGGGTTCGAGTCAACATATCGATTTAACTGTTTTATATTAGGTCGTCAGAGATGCATAAATGAACGACGAAAATGGGTTCTTATTCTTAGAGACTGGCCTGATGATGAGAGACATAGAGAGTAAGGGGAGAGAAATGAGCGCTTGAGTCGTAGATGCCAGAGAGTGTTGAGCGTGACGATGAGAAAGAGAGAAGGGGGAGAGAAGAAGTGTGCACGTTGTGTCCCCTGGTGGTAGTGGTGTGACGCAGATCTAGTCGCATGTGGCGTTGGAGATATAGGTGGCACCGGAGATGTAGTCGACAATGATGAAGATGGCGCTGAAGAATTGGGAAGAATCATCTGGGAACCTTTTTTATTCCTAAACCCTAATACACACACATATGTGTGTATATGTAACACCCGTAATTTCAGGTAAGTTATAAGACATTTTCCGTCTTAAAATTTCGAATTCTTTACTTGTGAATTAGTGTGAGAAGGACCAAGTATGCTTTCTTTGTTGTCGGGTGTCCGTCGTGCGAGAAACAACAAATTTTTAGGCTCAGGCATGAGTGGAACGACTATGCCCGACGACTATGACATGGTCACTGTCGCCAGGGGCACAATCGCGTGGCTTAAGGGACTCTCGGTACAGCCGGGGCAAGAGTGCCCGACGATTGTGACATGGTCACTCTCGCCTTGGCACAATCGCGGAAAGAAGAGTAGTCGCATTACATATGCCACTAGGGGTGCTCACGGGTTGGGTTGATCGGGTTGAAGACTTTTCGACAACTCAACCCAATATAGGCGATTTGAAAATTTTACAACCTAACCCAACCCAAACCGTTCGGGTTGGTCGGGTCGTGTTTAAACAAGATGAAATCAAATTTAGAAATATAAACATAAAGAAAACATTTCTTTGAAATACAACCGAATGACTGATAATTCATGAGAGTTTGTAAGTTCATCAAATATTACGATATTACATATAAAAATGTCTAAACCAAATGATAATATGTCAATCAACAACAATCGTTTTAGACGTCTCCAACCCCGATGCTTTCGCTTTCTTGGCCTTGAGTGTAACACCCTAAAAATTCGGGTGATTTTAAAAATTGAAATTTCGGCAATATAACATTTGTAATTGGAGCAAACCACCTAAAAAGGGTAAAAGCGTGAGCATTTACAAAACCTGTAGAGATCCATGGGAAATCGACAACAAACTAATCTAAACTACTTCTATCTAGATTACATAGGTTGTCATCCCAAACCACAAAATGATTTAATTGTTTTTCAAACGCCAAAGCTCCCAAAATATCTAATCAACCAAAAATGCCCTCAAGAGTCCACGCTCTTCTCTCAACCCCTCGACGACCCGCCGCTAAGAGAACCTGTTATACACATCATTTGAGAAAAAGTGTTAGACTTATAGCCTAGTGAGAACATACAGTTTATATGAAAGATAGTAAGAAGAATTAAATGCAACATGAATAAATTGTTTTCGACAACCGTCTTTGTAAATGGTTTGATAAGCACATAGTGACCTTCCGGCCCAGAATTCATCTTGCGATGACGGGAAAACCCGAATTCCAATGATTGTGGCGAAACACAAAGTAAGCCACTTTCCAAGTTTTGAGCTCACCATACTAGGATCGAGGCCACGAACACGGCAGCCCGTACTAAGATGAGGGGGAGGACACTCAATGATCCCTAGTCATGCTCATTCACTAGGATTTACATTTACGACCCACGACTAGTATCCGGTCCCACATAACCGTACCAAGTTGCCCTATAGGGTCCAATGTCTCAACTAGCTACATACGGGAATTACCCCCAAATAATAAGTCGACTCTATACCTATGGATCCACTAGTAATAGTCTAGACTTGTCACAATAACACTTGTGACCAACTATAATCAAACATATAGTTCATAGTACCACTTAATTCCTAAATCACATTTTTATGGTTAACTGCTGATAAGAAAATACAAAGCTTAAACATGAAGCATAAAGCTATTTTCTCATTTCCAAATATATGTAAAACCATCTTAATGTAAACATGGACTCCATCAATATAAACCATTTATTTCTTTTTCCCGAAATACCACTTTCAACCAAAATACTCATAATATGCTTTAAACATAATCATGGCTAAAATGCCATAGGTTGAACATTTACTCATCAAAATATGAAAACATCCATATTTATAGTTCCAAGACATAGAATACTCCTTTACTTTACAAAATGGTAAGAAACCTAAAAATCTCCAAAATATCAAGTTAGGTCAAAATCTCACCAACAATGAAAATGTAAACAAGGAGATATTTAGAAGTCAAAAATGCATTTTGATGTGTATAAAGTTTAATAAAAAAGAAGTATGAACTCACAATGGGGTTTAATCTAAACCCTAGCAAGATTCTAGGTTTGGAGGAGATGGAATACTTGAACTTGATAGCTTGAGATCTTCACACCACAAGCTTCACAACCCTAGTGATAACCATTAATGAATTTAGAGCTTCATTTAATGGAAGTAAATAAAGAAGGGTGAAGAAATCATACCTAGGTCACCAAAAATCGCACCAACCAACCAGCTCTAGAAATAAATGAGAAGGATCAACTTAAGGGTCGATTTTATACCCCAAGACCCTGACCGCGACAGTGCCATGCGACTATGCCAAGGGCATAGTCGCGAGGCATAGTCGTCCGCTCGAAGGCACCCTCGGTACCTTCCTCGTGACATTGACACCGCGACTGTGCCCTTGGCACAATCGCACCAACTGTACCGAGGAGTGGTTGGTTCCAGCGATTGTGACATGCGACTATGCCCTTGGCATAGTCGCCGGGTATTCTCATCCCCGAGGTACCGAGAGTCAAAAATTGATTCGAGGATAAAGAGTTTCGATCGATGGAATGGAATTTGAATCGAGGGTTTCATAATAAGAAATTATGAGATCAAAGTTACAAGGAATGTCATCTAAAATCCAAAACGAAAGTTAACAACTTATTATCAAATAAACTAGTTAAAGATGTTTAGTGTTTACCTTCTTCTAAGAACTCATAAGATTGTGTTTCATCAAAATAGTCCTTTGTTTAAATTCCTTCGTGACTCACCTTCAACCAACTTTGGGTACACACTAATGCCTCGAGCATTTTTGGACTCAATGAACTCCTAAATGAGTCCAAAATATGTCCGCTAGTACTAAATGCGGATTCGGAAGCCACCATAGACACGAGAATGGCAAGAACATCTTTTGCAATCATAGAAAAAGTAGCATAGTTACTAGCATTTACCTTCCACCACAATAAAATATCAAATATGGTAGTCATTGGATCGAGAGCTTCTTCAACCTAATATCTTTGAAGATCATTCATTTTCTCCGGTACTTTCAATTGTTTTTTTTGGAACGGCAACAAGATAGATATTATTAATACCAACCAGAGAAATAACAAGGTTTTTAAGGGTCGAATTCAAAACATAGACCCAAAATGAAAACGAACAACAACTACAAACCCAAACAATAAGGAACACATAAATTGTTTGCAAGACTCAAACAACATCTATTTAGCCGTGCGCTGGACGATAAAAACTGCGAGCTACTATATCCCTCCTCCCACCACACATAGAAGACGACTAACCAATCACAGTGTAACACCCGTGATTTTCGGTAAGTAAATGTCACCCGGATATTTCTGTGACTTATAAACAGTGGGGTTTTGTTGGGAAATGCATTGTTTAAAATCTCTCGGGTAATCAGGAGCTTTAGAACGCGAAAGAGAAGGATTTCGGAGCCCTGCACATCATCGGTGACAGTGCCCAACGATTGTGACATGTGTCACTATCGCTAGGTGTAACACCCGTAATTTTCGGTAAGTAATTGTCACCCGGACGTTTATGTGACTTATAAACAATGGTTTTTTTTGGGGGAAATGCATTGTTTAAAGTCCCTCGGAAAATTGGGAGTTTTGGCGTTGAAAAAGTCGGATTTTTGGAGTTCGGGGGCACCCGGGCGACTATGCCAGCGATTGTGCCAGATGGCACAATAGCTTGGCACAATCGCCAAGGCTGAGAGCCCGCGGTACATCTCTAGCGATTGTGCCAGCGATTGTGCCATTGGCACAATAGCCTACGTGTACCAGATTGTTAAATGTTGCGATTTCAGCCATTTTTCTCACTTTCTCATTTCTAATCTCTTCCTTTTCTCTCCCAAACTGATCCTTCACCCTTTCCCACGAACCCTAACTTATTTTTGAGTGTTTTTGTCATAAACCATATGATCCTTCATCATCTAAGCTAGTTGGGATCATGAACCACAAAACCTTCATTTTTATCTCCTTCACCAAGCTCTTGGGGGATTCTATCTAGCCCTTTCATCATTTGAAGATTGGAAGCTTATGGTTCGTTTTGGAGACCTATATGTGTTTTGGTTGGTAGATTCAAGCTATTAGTTGAGGTAATCTTCTCCTTCTTCAAGTATGGAAAATTAGGGTTTTGGGGTATAAGATGAAATGTTCATGTAATTACTTGGGGAACAATTCTAAGGGTTGAATGTGATTATTTACGGTTGAAAATGTATGGTGTAACACCCCGAATTTTCGTTTGGCCGTTTTGCGTAGATGTTTAGAGAAAAAGAGGTTTCTGCACTGTTCTGCAGGACGCACGGGTCGTGCGCCCTCCTTCAGAGAAAATGCACGGGTCGTGCATATGAAACAGTGGCGAGGCAGTGGTCTTGCGCACGGGTCGTGCACATTTCCTTCTTTGAGGGCGCACAACTGTCAGGTTGCTTTTTGAGGTCAGCTTAAATATCTTTTTGGTGAGATATTTTCTTTTATCTCAAAATTCTCAGATTTTTATATCTCTCTCTCTGGTTTCTCTCCCTTTTATTCTTGGAGCTTAAGAGCTCGTCTGGATTGCTAGATTAAGTGTTTCTAGCAAGGGTCGGTGTTTTAAGCTTCACCTCTTCGTCGTGATCGATATCTGGTTTTTCGGGTTTTATTCTAAAACCTATTGGTGAGTTCCTACTACCATTTTACAAACTTTATACATGTCAAAACTCTTATTTTCGAAATCTAAAGTATTTCTACGGTATGATTTCATGTTCTCTACATTTTGGCATAACTTGAGTTTTTGGTGATTTCGGGGTTCCTGATCAGTTTGGACTAAAATAATGGGTTCCAGCCTATTGAAGTAAAAGAATGTTTTACTTGCCCATGTATGTGGCTTATTTGAAAGAATGTATATAAACTGGTTTTATGATTATCTTTCTTACCAGCAGTTGATCTTGAAAATGGCATTTTGAAATATAAATGTTTTGGAAAGCTATTTATCTAGCTTTGAATGGTCACATGAAATATTGTGACAAGTCATGACTATACTAGTGGATCCCTAGGTATCGAGTCGGCTTATTGTTGGGATGTTTGTACCCCTTCTGTTGTAGTTAGATACATTTGATCTTCGGGGGCACTTAGTACGGTTATGTGAGACCGGTTACTAGCCATGGGTCAAATGTAGTCTGATGAAATAGTATGACTGGTTCCTAGGGGGCCTCCCTCACATCGTAGTACGGACCGAAGCGTTCGTGGCCATGGTTCCATGTATTTAGCTCATAACTCGGATTTGTGGCTTACTTTGTGTTCCACTATAATCCTTGGTAAATCGGGTAATCCCCGTCATCGGAATATGTGTTTTGGACCGGTTGTCCGTATTTTATCAAAGAACTGTATTTTGCATAACTAAACCTTTGGAAGGATTTACTTTGATGCATTTGATTTTATCTCTTGAGATTTATGAACTGTATGTTCTCACTAGGCTTTATGCCTAACACTTTTTCTCAAATGATATGTATAACAGGTTTCCCTTATCGGTGGGTTGCCAGGGTTTTGAGAGACGGGTTTGGTCTCGAGGCATTTTGAGATGACTAGTATTGTAACTGGGCATTTGTTAAGTCCCATTCTTTTGGTGAATTATGGATTGTCAACTGATGTAATCTTGATAGAGGTGTCTAGATTAGTTTGTTGATGAATCCTATATCTGTGCAGGTTTTGTAAAGTCTTAAGGACTGATCCCCTTTATGGGAGGTTTATATCAATACGAATATCATGTTGCCAGGTTTCCAGGTTTTAATTTACAATGATTTTTAGGGTGTTACATATGGATCTAGGTTTTGGAGATTTTGGCTTGGAGGATTCAAGTCTCTTCAAGGGAGCTCAAGTTGGGGTAAAATCTAGATTTAGCCTAAATCTAGCAAGGTGAGTTCAAGTTGATTTATTAAAACGGTGTACATGCCAAAAATGTTTATTTTAAAGTGTTATGCGTTTTACATGAAATTGTTAACTGCTGGTAAGTTTGGTTATTTTGAAAACGTTTAACTTTATAAATTTATATAGCACACATTTTGGGATTTTTCGACATTTTGATAAATGTGTCGCAAAGAATGTGTTTTGATGATTTATTGCATAAATGGGTGTTTGGTCAAAAATGCACCTTTAAGTGTTTGTCGGTTTTCATGCATCCTTCATGAAACGACATGTTTTGAAAAGTACTAATGTATGGGTCCTTTGGTTTTGGGTCATTCCCGGCCTTGGGGAACATTTTAGAAATGGAAAACCTTTTGGGTTTTGGGCCGAAGTCCAATGATAGTTTGAGAATCAAATATTTTGGAAAAATGTGTATTTTCGGTTGTGTAACCATATTGGCTCTCGTGTTTTAGCCAAACATTTATTAAACCTCTTGGGGCTTGATTTGTACTCGGTGGAGTCTTTGGAACATTTGTTCAATCTTGGTAGCTCGTTAAGGAGCCTCGGTCGCATGGTGTACCTAGTTGCACCTTATTTGGGAATTACATGATTTGAGTGCGTTGTCATTCTTTTGAGTCGTGTAACGTTTTGACCGTAATGCATTGGATCCATAGGCATAAAAGTCGGTTTTATTTGATATGACTAAAGACTCAGTTTGAGTTGATATCCGATATGACTAAAGACTCGGTTGAGTTGATGTCCGATATGACTAAAGACTCGGTTGAGTTGATCTCCGATATGACTAAAGACTCGGTTTGAGTTGATGTCCGATATGACTAAAGACTCGGTTTGAGTTGATGTCCGATATGACTAAAGACTCGGTTTGAGTTGATGTCTGCTACGACTAAAGACCTGGATAGGGTTGATGTCTACCTTGGCTAAAGACTTGTTTAGGTTGATGCCAATGGTTGTTTATCCTTGAAGTTATGCTTATAACATAGATACGTGGCTTATCTTTATGTGACGCCACATTCGATGGAATCGGGTCTTCCCCGTTACCGAAAGGTGTTATTTTGGGTATTGTATTTTGGGTATCCATGTTTTCGGTGACATTTTATATGTATGGGTTTTATCCATGATTTTATGAGTTAGGTAATATGTACCACCGTGTTTGGGTGTTTCGGGAGTTAAGCTTTATCTACGCTTTTATGAATTGGGAGTTCAATTTCCATTCCCGTTTTGAGTGAGTTTTGGGGTTAAACATAATTTATGAGTGAGCGGTTTATATTGGTGTCTTCGCCCTTGAAGTAGTTTGCATTGGAAAACGTTTAAATCGGTGTTATTTGCATAAATTGCATTCTATTGGAAAATGAGTCGCTTTCATATGTAAGACATATCAAATTGAAAGATTATGAATTTAACCGCATTCTTTCTTTTAAATGATTAATTTTTATATGTTGGAAACTCTTGAGCTCACTAGGCGTTAAGCCTAACCTTTTTATTTGTCGGCATGTGCATCAGGTTCCAGTTGGGGGTTTGGTACTAGCAGCTATGAAGAGTTGAGCCTTAGCTTTTTACAATTGTAAGTATTTGGTGAAGTCTTCCGCAATTTGGAGATAGTGGCTATTATTGAGTTTTAGTAGCACCCGTCCTTGTTTAGACAACAAGTAGAGATTAAATGTGTGTATTGAGGTTAAATAATAAATTTGTGATTGGAGATGTATCATTTATCGATGTATTTATAAAATTTTTAAAATCAGTTGCTATTTCCAGATTTGAGGGTGTTACACTAGGGCAAGGTCGCAGAAGGGATTGAGTGGTCGCGGTACGTGGGGCGCGAGAGTGCCTCACGACTGTGACAAAGGCACAATTGCCTGTCACGGTCGCCCGTCCTGTACCGAGAGGGACTAGGACTCAACGACATTGCCCCGAAGACATTGCCACTGGGCATAGTCGTCGGGCATAGTCGCCCCCGATGTCTGTGCGTATAAAAAATGAACTTAACCCATTTTAACCCTATTTTCTGCTATCACTCATTTTTTGAGGCGATTTTGGGAAAGTAGAGACGATTTCCTCTCTTCCTTACCTTCTCCTTCTTCAAATGTTCATCTAAGGTTAGTAGGATCATCTTGTGGGTCTCAAGTATTATGTTTAGGTTATTTATTGCAAATTTTTCAAGGGTGAACTCATGACTTGAGTTTCTTCCTCGTCCCCCTTGATTTCTAGGGTTTCATCAATCTATCTCCCATCGTTTGAAGAACTTGAGTTGATGTCATGGTAGTGACCCTAAAAGTTTATTGTTGGCGGATGCAAGTGGTGGATAAGGTAATCTCCTCTTTTCTTCATTCATGGAAACTAGGGTTTCGATATAAGTTAAGATCTTTATGCAAATGCTTATGGAACGGTTCTAAATGGTTAAATGTGGATGTTTATGGTTGGACCCTTGTGAACTTAGGTTTCGGAAGATTTGGCTTGAAGTTCATATTTCTTCAAGGAAGCTCAAGTTGGGGTAAAATCTAGATTTAGCCTAAATCTAGCAAGGTGAGTTCAAGTTGATTTTGTAAAAACGTTGTACATGCCAAAATGTTTAATTTTAAAGTATTTATGTGTTTAACATGGAATTATCATTTGTGGATTTACTTGATGGGATTGGTTATTTGAGAAGTTTAATTTTATAAACCTTGTAAAACACCCGTATTGGGGATTTTTGGGCATTTTGATAAATGAGTCATAAATGGGTGTGTTTAGTAATTTATTGCATAAATGAGATTATTTGGTGAAAAGGCATTTTTAGTGTTTGTTTGGGTAAAAGGTTTAATTTGGTGTTATGGGACGTTTTGAAAAGATTGAGAGTATAAATCTATTTGGAAAACCTTTTGTCCCGACTTAAACTGTGTTGGAGTCCATTCAAGTATTTTGGAGCGTGTGATTTCATGGTATGGGTCGAGTGCGTTTATTATTTGAAAAGCGTTAATCATTGGTCAAAAAGAGGTTTTGAGTATTTTGGCTCGATGTCGTTTTAAAGGAGTCTTGAGGACACTTGTCCGGTTTTATATGGCTCAATGTAGAGTCCATTTATGACATACGTACTAATGCGTTGTGTTGCGTATTGAGGTTGGTTACGAGCTCGAGTGTTTTGGTCATTCATGTGTAGTCCGGTAAGGTTAGACTGTGTTGCATTTGATCCATAGGCACGTAAGTCAGTCTGTTTTGGGATGGTCAATTGGGTGCTGCGGGGTTAAACTCCGGTACCCATGTTTTATGATCGAAAACTTTACAAGCGATCGCTAGGAGGGTTGAGTCTGTTAGTGCTGCCGGGGGAGTTGGCGCTAAGACCTCTGTCGCTTGAAGTAATTCCTGGGAGGTAGTCTTTAAGTGTGTCGGGCCTTCAAGATGGAGTTCTTTGGAATGATCTATCAAGGTCAACTGACTTGGGGTGACACTTGTTAAAGGAGTTGTAGGGACACCTGGTTGTGATGTCGGGAGGTGTCATGTGATTAACGTTTCTTGGGTGGTATACTTTTGTGTTTCCTCCACTCTCAACGGATTTGGGTCTCCCCCGTTGTCGGCTATCAGTATTTCAAATAAAAGGATGTCATATTTTATTGTCATTGGTTCTTTATGGTCGACAATGAATGAGGGCCTTAATATTGGACCTCCCTCCTCGTATATTAAGGTTTGAATGAATTATGTCAACCCCTTGTTTTGGTAGTTAGATTCCTTTCGTTTAAGGTCGCGTGAGTATTGGACCTAGTGTCCATGTTTTCTGACGTACGTTATATGTGGTTTTGATGATGAATCATGGGTCGAGTATTTTTCCCCACCAGAGTTTGGGTGTTTTGGGATATAACGTTTTTCCACGTTTCTTAAATGGGAGTCATTTCATATTCATGTTTTGAATTAGTATAAGTTGCATCAATTTATAAAGCATGTTTGAAATGAGGTGTCCATATTTGAAAGTGCATGAAATTGGAAAAGAGTTGCTCTACGTTTAAAGTACCTCAATTGAAAGGTTATGATCTTAAGCGACGTTCATTATTTTTAAAGATATTTACTCATGTAAAACTCTTAAGCTCACTAGGCGCTATCCTAACTTTTTTATTTGTCGGCAAGTGCAAAAGGTCCCGGTTGAGAATAGTTCTAGTATCTCAGTGAAGGGAGGAGCACCTTTTGTGCGCCCGAGGAGTGAATAGCTTATTGAAGTCTTCCGCGCTAGGTTATGGAGAGAAAATTGTAATTGGGTTAAGTGACACCCGACTTCAATTTAGTTGTACATATTATTGGAGTTTTATAATTGTCAAGATTAATTATAGAATTCGCAGTTGAGGCATATAGAGTTTTGATTCGTAAGAGAAAGTTTCGTCCCTTACTTGATGTTATGTTTAAAATTTTTAATTAGTTGCTCTTACCAAATTCGAGGGTGCTACAAGTTGGTATCAGAGATTAAGTTTGAGAGAATTAGGTATTGATTTTTGGATGCCTAGACTCAAACTAGCGTTCTTAGAAGTGATTGTAAGTGAGATGGCGCATTAGGTACATTAAGATAAGATGTTTTAGGGTTGATCGAGTCGCTAGAAACGGGAAACTTGTCGAGGGTTGCAAGGATGATCATGTTTAGTACGTTCATAATGGCACCTGGCCAGTGTCATGGTGAACCTACATGCTACATGTGTATACTTGAACTACCTTGGTATGATGACCGTTGGGGTAGTGAGGGAGTTTCTAAGCGAGGAAGTTAAGGAAGGATTGATGTCTATAGCAATGCCACTTCGGAGTGATAGTTAAGTGCGTTGGACGCATGAAGTTGATCATCTTAAGTCAGAATTATTGGTTGGATTAGAACTATAAATTTGTTAGACCAACCCTATTTCAAGGAGAAATTGTAAGTTAACCAATTAGTGAGATTGTTGCTCTAAGATGTTTGATGCATTCGGATAACGATAGTATGAACTGAGGAGCGTGATTCGGGATGCCAGTGCCGACCAATTTTATGCATGATGTTCATTTCTAAAAATAAATTGCATCAATTATTTCTCATATTTCCCAAATCATAAAGCGAGTTATATTATGGAACATTTGAAAAATATTTGTCACGCGCCGGATTTTAGATCGTGAGTTTAAACATGCATTATATTGTTTTATTGCACGTGGTTACAAATTGTCATCAAAAATCCCTTCATCCCCGTTTCATGTCTAACATCATTTTAGGATATTGTGAGATCCGCGTTTTAATGTCATTTGGGATATTGGGCAGGTAACTGAGAAATTTTTAGCCTTGACATTGGATCTCCTCCACGTATGTTCGAGTTTTAAAGGAAGAGTTGTTCCCATCTGTTCTCGAGTCAGATTTTTTTGGGGGATTTTGGTCTGTATGAGTCGTATTTAATTTTATGGGGTATAGCTTTGCAACCTTTTGGGCGCGTGAGTATACTTTGAAATGTGTGGGTTGTAATTTTATTGTATGTAAATTTACGAGCTTGTTGGGCGTTGTGTCTCATTAAAATTTTGCTGAAAATGGTGAACTTATCTTACGTTGTGTTTTTTAGAATTTTGACATTTTTAGACTTATCGTCGTCTTATACTTATTTGTTGAGTAATGAAAATTTTAATACCGCTTGATTTTAGCGCTAATGGGTTTTATGAAAATTCAGTTGGGTTCATAGTGTCTTATCTTACGACATTATGTGTCGAGTAAATAAATTCTGATAATGTGTACATATGCATTTTTGTGTGCGTTAATTGATGAGTTTTTGTTAATAGACGTCATCTCACATGTTGTTTGGGGAAGTTTCATTATTATGTGAATTACCTTCGAGCTTTATACAAACGTCAATCATTGTATACTATTTGCATTTGGATTAAATTATACTGTTGGTGTGAGTAAGCATATAAGAGATTTATGTTATTTCAGTTATTGATTTTCCTATTAGACATTTTTCCGTAATGCATTAAACGAGTTAGCGGTACTCATGTCATTGTAGTTACTATTTTGGATCAAATGTGTTCATCTGTGCGGCTCAAGTTTTAAACTCGAATTGAAATTTATTTGTTTTCTTATCTTTTTACCGAGCTTTGGGGAATAAACTGATGCATATAGGGTTGTTGAGAACTTTATGCCACAACGTTTTTGGTTAAAGAGGGAAAATTTTAAAGTTAAAAATTGTGAAGTTCTCTTTTGGAGTTGTACAAACATTATTACACGTGTTGTGGTGCAGAAATTTATTTTCATGTTTATAGTGTAAGTTTTGCTACCCATCTTTTGTTATCGTTTTATTAACGTAAATACTGATCAAACGAATTTTGGAAATGATTTTATATGTGTAGCGTCGGTGATCAACTTTCAACCTATCGAGTGATCGGTAGTGGATTTTACCGCATGGTTAATTGTAATAAAGCTTATGTATTTGAAAGTTTTATAAAAGTTTAAATTGGCATATTAGTTGAAAACCTTGAACTCATTAGGCCTATAGGTTTAAAACCCTGTTGTGAAAGGAGCTGTAATTAAAGGACTAGAGAAGTCCTTGGGAGTTGAAGCGTCGGATGATCCGACTTGTAGTCAATATTGAATTTGGGATTCATTTTTTTAATCGGTTCACGTTTGAATAGTTGAGGTATTAGATTCATGCCTTCCCCGTTATCTTAGGGGTGACCTCTATGCTTCGGTAAACCTGCAGGAAAATGTCTTCAGTGATTATCGGCGCCAGGTTGGGTTCGATTTAATGAGTTACTTGTCTGTTGGACATCATGGTGTAGGTTGATGGTGTACCGTCTTAGTGGGATCCGTTATTAAAGGAATTATGGTGGTCCGTTTGTTGGGAATGTAAGATCGGGAATAATAGCCCTCTGTTAGGTGTCAACCTTAAAGCGACAATACTTCCGGAATGAAATATCGGACCGGATGCCTATGTTTTCGTTATCACCATTTGGTTTTAGGCGTCGACTTGTTTTTTTGAAGTCCATGAATCTGGGAATGCTTGGAAGTACCCCGTTAGGTCTTGGGAATGTTGACCTCTCTGAGGTGGAACTTAACAGAAGGTAGATGTTGTTGATCAAGCATCGATGTGTATAAGTTTTCCGTTGTGATAAAGGTCTTACTAAGGGAATGTTTCGAGGTTGGGGTTGGAACGGAGTTGAGTGATAGCCGGATCTGTGTTAACCGGTTACCTGAAGGACACGTTGGTGCGCCTTGGAAGGACATCTTTAGCAATAATTAAGAATGGATCAGTAGGAATCTGAGGATTCATGGGAACTTGGTGTCAATCTTTGGCCTTGGGTTCAGAATCAGGTGAATTTGAGGTGAATTGGCCGATGAGATGTAGAGATCACAAGCTACCCATGAGGTAGTACGTGTCACCCAAGGTTGGGAGACAATTGCAGTCGCACAGTTAAAAGCTACATTAGTAAGATAACTGGTCGTTCGGACATAAGTGTGATGTGACCAAGGGGACATTCATCGTGAGGATCAACATAAGATTATGGTGGTAATACTGGAAAGTGGAGTAGTGGCAATCTATCCCGCTGGCAACGCTTCAGAGAGATTTAGATTTCGAGGACGAAATCTCCTTTAAGGTTGGGAGGATTGTAACACCCGTGATTTTCGGTAAGTAAATTTCACCCAGATATTTCATTGACTTATAAACAATGGGGTTTTGTTGGGAAATGCATTGTTTAAAATCCCTCGGGGAATCGGGAGCTTTAGAACGCGAAAGAGAAGGATTTCGGAGGCCTACACAGCATCGGCGACAGTGCCCAACGATTGTGACATGTGTCACTATAGCTAGGGCAAGGTCGCGGAAGGGATTGAGTGGTCGCGGTACGTGGGGTGCGAGAGTGCCTCGCAACTGTGACAAAGGCACAATCGCCTGTCACAGTCGCCCGGCCTGTACCGAGAGGGACTAGGACTCAACGACATTGCCCCGAAGACATTGCCACTGGGCATAGTCATCGGGTATAGTCGCCCCCGACGTATGTGCGTATAAAAAATGAACTAACCCATTTTAACCCTATTTTCTGCTATCACTCGTTTTTGGAGGCGATTTTCGGCGACTAGGGACAATTTCCTCTCTTTCTTACCTTCTCCTTCTTCAAATGTTCATCTAAGGTTAGTAGGATCATCTTGTGGGTCTCAAGTATTGTGTTTAGGTTATTTATTGCAAAGTTTTCAAGGGTGAACTCATGATTTGAGTTTCTTCCTCATCCCCCTTGATTTCTAGGGTTTCATCAATCTATCTCCCATCATTTGAAGAACTTGAGTTGATGTCATGGTAGTGACCCTAAAAGTTTATTGTTGACGGATGCAAGTGGTGGATAAGGTAATCTCCTCTTTTCTTCATTCATGGAAACTAGGGTTTCGATATAAGTTAAGATCTTTATGCAAATGCTTAGGGAACGGTTCTAAATGGTTAAATGTGGGTGTTTTTGGTTGGACCCTTGTGAACTTAGGTTTCAGAAGATTTGGCTTGAAGTTCATATTTCTTCAAGGAAGCTCAAGTTGGGGTAAAATCTAGGTTTAGCCTAAATCTAGCAAGGTGAGTTCAAGTTGATTTGTAAAAACGTTGTACGTGCCAAAATGTTTAATTTTAAAGTATTTATGTGTTTAACATGGAATTATCATTTGTGGATTTACTTGATGGGATTGGTTATTTGAGAAGTTTAATTTTATAAACCTTGTAAAACACCCGTATTGGGGATTTTTGGGCATTTTGATAAATGAGTCATAAATGGGTGTGTTTAGTAATTTATTGCATAAATGAGATTATTTGGTGAAAAGGCATTTTTAGTGTTTGTTTGGGTAAAAGGTTTAATTTGGTGTTATGGGACGTTTTGAAAGGATTGAGAGTATAAATCAATTTGGAAAACCTTTTGTCCCGACTTAAACTGTGTTGGAGTCCATTCAAGTATTTTGGAGCGTGTGATTTCATGGTATGGGTCGAGTGCGTTTATTATTTGAAAAGCGTTAATCATTGGTCAAAAAGAGGTTTTGAGTATTTTGGCTCGATGTCGTTTTAAAGGAGTCTTGAGGACACTTGTCCGGTTTTATATGGCTCAATGTAGAGTCCATTTATGACGTACGTACTAATGCGTTGTGTTGCGTATTGAGGTTGGTTACGAGCTCGAGTGTTTTGGTCATTCATGTGTAGTCCGGTAAGGTTAGACTGTGTTGCATTGGATCCATAGGCACGTAAGTCAGTCTTTATAAGCGATCGCTAGGAGGGTTGAGTCTGTTAGTGCTGCCGGGGGAGTAGGCGGTAGGACCTCTGCCGCTTGAAGTAATTCCTAGGAGGTAGTCTTTAAGTGTGTCGGGCCTTCGGGATGGAGTTCTTCGGAATGATCCATCAAGGTCAACTGACTTGGGGTGACACTTGTTAAAGGAGTCGTAGAGACACCTGACTGTGATGTTGGGAGGTGTCATGCAATTAATGTTGCTTGGGTGGTATACTTTTGTGTTTCCTACACTCTCAACGGATACGGGTCTCCCCCGTAGTCGGCTATCAGTATTTTAAATAAAAGGATGTCATATTTTATTGTCATTGGTTCTTTATGGTCGACAATGAATGAGGGCCTTAATATTGGACCTCCCTCCTCGTATATTAAGGTTTGAATGAATTATGTCAACCCCTTGTTTTGGTAGTTAGATTCCTTTCGTTTAAGGTCGCGTGAGTATTGGACCTAGTGTCCATGTTTTCAGACGTACGGTATATGTGGTTTTGATGATGAATCATGGGTCGAGTATATTTCCCCACCAGAGTTTGGGTGTTATGGGATATAACGTTTTTCCACATTTCTTAAATGAGAGTCATTTCATATTCATGTTTCGAATTAGTATAAGTTGCATCAATTTATAAAGCATGTTTGAAATGAGGTGTCCATATTTGAAAGTGCATGACATTGGAAAAGAGTTGCTCTACGTTTAAAGTACCTCAACTGAAAGGTTATGATCTTAAGCAACGTTCATTATTTTTAAAGATATTTACTCATGTAAAACTCTTGAGCTCACTAGGCGCTAGCCTAACCTTTTTATTTGTCGGCATGTGCAACATGTCTCGGTTGAGAATAGTTCTAGTATCTCAGTGAAGGGAGGAGCACCTTTTGTGTGCCCAAGGAGTGAGTAGCTTGTCGAAGTCTTCCGCGCTAGGTTATGGAGAGCAGCTTGTAATTGGGTTAAGTGACACCCGACTTCAATTTAGTTGTACATATTATTGGAGATTTATAATTGTCAAGATTAATTATAGAATTCGCAGTTGAGGCATATAGAGTTTTGATTCGTAAGAGAAAGTTTTGTCCCTTACTTGATGTTATGTTTAAAATTTTTAATTAGTTGCTCTTACCAAATTCGAGGGTGTTTCACATAGCCCGCAACTAACACCTTTTGAACCTCCGCAGACTGCGAGGAAACATACGGTATCCACCTTGTTTTTGCATATAACTTTCCAATAACGACTTCTTATGAGTTTCATTACTCATTGTCGAGTCGTTTTTGGCAACCTATACACATTAAAGAGAAATACAACAAAGTAAACAAAAACTCAAACAAACATGAAAATATTAAAATGTATATAAATTAAATTACACATAAATTAAAATAAATTACACTAACCTTATCATCACCACCCTCACACTCAACATTGTAGACTTCAAACAACTCGTTAAGGATTTGTTCCACATTCACGGTAATCTTGGCAACGGTTGTCTTATCGTAAAGACACTCAAAAAGAAACTTCAAATATTTCATCTTATACCTTGGATCGAGTACAACGGCCAAAAACAACATTGGATTGATATTATCCGGATCCCCCCCCCCCAATATTTGTCAAACTTAGTCTTCATCTTCTTAGCCATGATAGACAATATAAAATCATTACTTTTACACAAAGAATCCATGTGTGTATGTATCTCACAAATCTCATGATAGAAGTTATTAGAAGTGACGTGCAAAGTGTCACTAAACTTTAAAGTAGCTTCATAAAAAGTGGAAAGAAATTTAATAAAAGTGGAAAGAAATTGATAAAAGTCGATGCACACTTCCAGTCAATACTCCTAGGTGGTCCAATTCTCTTTTTCCTATTCTCATATTCTAGAAAGTGAATCAAATACTTGTGGTCTTCTTTCTCATAACTTGCAAAAGCTTTTTCAAATTTAAGTGCCACGTCTAACATCATAAAAGTTGAATTCCATCTTGTAGGCACGTCTAAGACCAACCCACCCTTGTAATTAATCTTTTCCCTTTCAACACAAGCATTGAACTTTGTAACCTTGAAGGAGATGATGTAACACCCAGTTTTTCGTAAGACAAGCTTCGTCCTTCGTTGGTTATCTCTCCGCCTTCCGTCAATCTTTTGAGTGGAAAAGGTTGTACTCTCGAACCTTAAGTCGACCCATGCGAGAATCTCGAGTTTCAACCTTTTCGGGGCTCGATACGTGTGGCGCGATTGTGACTCGCGATAGTGACATGTGTCACTATCGCGTGGCACAATCGCCGGGGGTGTACCACCCGTGGTACATTTCCCGCGAGAGTGCCCTCGCGATAGTGACAATGTCACTATCGCGTGGCATAATCGCCCGCAGCCACTGGTTCCCTAAATGCCCGAATTTCTCACCATTTCTCTCATTTTTCACTTCTATCTTCTTCCCTTTTCTCTCCCAAACCCCAAAACCGAACCCTAACCCATTTTGGGGGGTTTTCCTCCCCAAACCACATGTTTACTCACCATCTAACTAGTTGGAATCTTGAACCACAAAACCTCCATTTTCATCTTCCCCATCAAGTCCATCGGTTGGGAGCTCGGGTTAAAGAGTTGGATTGGGTGTTATCGGAAAGTCTCGTCATCTTTAATGGTAAGCTTTCTTGAAATAATGTTAAATGCTCCATTGGTGGTTTCTTAGTGTTGGGTATCTCAAATCTCGGATTTGATGGTTTTTGGGAAACTAGGGTTTTGGTATTGTTGAGGAATTTAGTATATAAAGGTTGGGGAAATGTTTCTATATGATTTTGTATGGATATTTATGGTTTGGATTTGTATGGATCTAGGTTTTGGAAGTTTTCGGCTTGAGTATTCAAGCGGCCTTCAAAAGAGCTCGTTGGGTGAAATCTAGATTTAGCCTAAATCTAGCAAGGTGAGTTCAAGTTGATTTGTGAAAACGGTGTACATGCCAAAATGGTTGTTTTAAAGTATTTTATGCCTTACACGAAATTGTTATCTGTTGATAAGTTTTGCTAACTGCTAATAAGTTTTGTTAACTGCTGATAAGTTGGTTATTTTAAAGGTGTTTGACTTTATAAACTCATCTAGCACACATCTTTGGGATTTTGGGCATTATGATAAATAAATCATGTATTTCGGTATTTTAATGATTTATTTTATGGAAGTAGCTTTTGAGTATAAATGCGTTTCAATTTGTGTTTTGGATAAATGCATGGTTTATGTTATGGGACGTTTTGAAAGAATAAATGTTGCAAACTCACTTGGAAAATGAATTGTCCCAATCTAAACTACGTTGGAATTAATCATATGTTTTGGAGCATGGGTTTATATAAGTACGGGTTGTTTATATTTGATTTCATTTTATGATTTTCAACGTTGGGTCTTTGGGTTTGTCGAGCTTATGGCTCGATTTGGATTTTGTTGGGTTTTGAGGACACTTGTCCGTTTTAATAGCTCATTATAGAGCGTTTGGTTATGATTTGCATTTATTGCATCTTATTTGATAGTTACATACTTTAAACGCGTTAGTTCATTAGTTTTGAGTCATGTAATGGTTTAGTTAGTGCAATGGATCCATAGGCACGGTGTTCCTATGTCCCCGCTTTGGACATTAGGTTCGCCACTTGGCACGGAATAGGCATCGGGTCACCATGATAAGTAAGGTGTGGACCTATACGGTCGGGCAACGTCTCATGGGCAATAAGGTGTAATTCCCTTGTGATAGAGTTCCCCGTTTTGGAACTCTCAAGAATAGACCTAGAGGGGTTGACTTGATGTTTTCGAGTGATAGACTCAGAGGAGTTGAACTCGGTGGGTGTTTTATGTGTAACCCACATGTTTTGATTTCTTACATAATTATGTGACATACTTTGTGTCTGTCACATACCATGTAACCGAGTTTTCCCCGTCACCATTAGGTGTGGTTTGGATATGGAGTTTTATAATCCATGTTTTCGGAGACGTTTGAGTATGGGTATTTATCTATGTTTTAAGGTTTCGGTTATTGAAACTCATTCGAGTTATTGGGATGTCTTGGAAGTTTGAGTTATCTATGTTTTCAACGTTTGATCATTATAATATCATTTATGTTTTACGTGCGCTTTGGGTTTTGGCTTTATTTAAAGAGGCGTTTCTTTTATGATTTTTAATCACGAAAATGGTGAATAAGGAAAGGAGATTGTTTTGAGATTTAATGTAGTTCATTTTTGGTTGCTTTCAAATCAAATGTATTGCATTTTGGAAATCGTGACTTTAAATAACATTCTTAAAGTTAATGCTTTATTTACCTCTAATGAAAACTCTTGAGCTCACTAGGCGTTAAGCCTAACCTTTTTATTTGTCGGCATGTGCATCAAGTTCCAGTTGGGGTTTGGTTCTTGCAGTGCTTTGAAGAGTTGAGCATTAGACTTACATGAGAGTAAGTAGTTTGGTGAAGTCTTCTGCAGTTGGAGATAGTGACTATTATTGGGTTTTAGTAACACCCGTCTTTATTATGGACTGTATGTGTAGAATGAATGTGTGTATTGAGGTTGAATCTTAAATTGTGCTTATAGATGAATCATTCATTGATGTATTTAGAAAATTTTTAAATTAGTTGTTATTTCCAGAATTCAGGGTGTTACATATGATCTAATGTACCTCACACTAAGTACCTTTTGCTTTTTATCGGTTTCCCTACCCGGATACTTCTTACATTGCTTTCTTATGTGTGTCCATAAACTAGTTGTGCCAATTTTCTTACTATCACACACATAGTTTTTTCCACAATAGTTGCAAGCACACCTAGGATCATTTGGATTTCCACCCTCTACTTTTGAAAAGTGAGCCCAAACATCGGATACTCTACCACCCGACCTTTTTTTTTATCGGAATTTGGTTCTTCTTTGATCTCTTTATCAATAGATATTGGAGTAGCATTAGCATCCATCGTTAACTAACATAATAAAAGTCATACATAAACAAATCAAACTATTATGTAATACATTACTCAATACTCATCAGTTAACTAACATAAGTAAAGTAACATAACAGTATTTACAAATAGGCTGTAAATCAATGATGAAATGGTCACAACTTTAAGTAAAGTAACATAGCAGTATTTACAAATAGGTTGTAAATCACAGTATTTACAAATAGGTTGTAAATCAAAGATGAAATACTCACAACTCACAGTAAAGTAACAAAACAATATTTAAATACAAACTAAACACTAAGTTATATTAATACAACAAAAATATTTTATAAAGCTAAAAACTACATAAAAACTATATAACAAAATCGAGAGAGGCGAATAATAAAAATAAAGAATGATTGAAGGTTCAAAAGTTTCAAGTAAAAATAAATATGCAACACATGAATACATAACTATTTAAATAGAACTAATACTAATGGGAGAGGTGCCCTCCCACGACTATAGTCAGTAGAGATTTTTAGTGATTCAAGTGTTTGTTCTTAGATAACAATGTTAAAAGTATATTTAAAATAGAAAAGAGTTGTAGAAACCTTTAATCCCTTTTATTGGCAGCATAGCTATGTGTTAACACTCAATTAGTAACGTTGGTACGTTATTCCACTCCTCCTTTCTACGATCAATTGACAGCTTGATTTAGGACAAAATATTTGAATAAATCACTTATATATCAAAAATGAATTTATATTCAAAAATGAATTTATATGTTTGTTTTGTACATAGGATTGAGTTTCGCTGAAAATAAAAGTTATGGTGATAAGGTAAGAAAAGATCTCCACTTTGGATGCATAATAGAATGAGATGCACCGGGATGAGATGTACCACATCAATTCCCATATCAGACGCTATTTCTGAGGTGGATTTGAGGTTAAAAATGATCAAGAGTCTACGTCATTTCTTACCTTCTCACACGATCCTTTATCTTTATAAATAACATCTAAAATATTAGAGTAAACTACGATTTTCGTCCCTGTGGTTTGATGTTTATAACGATTTTCGTCCTTGGTCTTTCAAAACTGTCTTTTTCGTCCCTATGGTTTCTAATTTGCTTCCATTTTCGTCCCTCCATCCAACTTTGTTAATGGAAATATGGAACAGTGAAGTAAAATGCATTTAACAAAAACAACAACCGGTTTTTATAAAATAAAACTATTTTATTTCTCGAATTTTATCAAACTTTTTTCAATGGTAATTTAAAGTAATAAAAAGTTGTAATAAAGCAATAGATAAAAAAATATTAATTTTAGGAGATTTAAACCTAAAGTTTAGAAAAAAAAAATATAATGTATTTATCAATATCTTTAATGAAATTATTTGATTGTTTTTATAATTAAATTTATAATAATTTTCAAAATATACAATATAACTAATAAAAAAATAAATGTCTTGTTGAAATACAATTAATAAAAAAAAGTAAAAAATATAAACTATGTAATTAAGATAAAATATAAAAATTGATATACGATAAGGACCAAAAATGTAATTTTCTCAATCAAATTATAGAAGAATTAACTCTAATATTAACAAAGTTGAATGAAAGGATGAAAATAAAAGCAAAAGAGAAGCTATAAGGACGAAAAAAACAATTTTAAAAGATCAGAGACGAAAATCGTTATAAACATCAAACCACATGAACGAAAATCGTAGTTTACTCAAAATATTAACTATAAATAAAAAAATGCAAAAAGAAGGGATGAAATTGGTAAATTTGACCAAAAATAGAAAAACAACATGGAGATGGAGATGGAGATGGAGATGGAGATGGATAAAGGTAGTTTGAAGTCGGCAGCAAGACAATGCATCCTCCTAGTCAGTCGTCCCACATATGTCGGCCACCGCCGCCGCCATGAAGTCGTAGTACGAGTTGGTAAAACCCCGTGGTCTTTTCGTCGCTATATTCACTTGACCACGTGTGCTCATTAACTGGCATCATGATTTTAAAACAATAACCCTCATTATTTATTTATTTTGGCTACTATCAATCTATAAAATGTTTGTTCATGTATTTTTAAATGATAAATATTAGGCGCTCTTAAAAACTGTTAAAATTTTAATTGTTTCCGCCTAATAAAAGAAACAAATGTGAAAGAGGGTTATTGTAAATAGTGTACGCATACGAAAAATAGTGTTCTTTCTTTTTCGTAAAATGAATACTCTCTCTCTCCCTCCTTCCCTCTCTCTCTCTACGTATGTGTATGTTGAGCAACATTGTCAAATAAGTTATTGAGAAAAGGTCTAATTGATCAGTATCATACATGCATAATTAAAGAGCCGATTACCAAAAGCTTACCGGCTAAGTGCTTGTGCTTACCGATAAGAGTTATCACTATCATTTACCTTATGATGTAACATTCCTGACCATCAGAATAGATTGATGGTAAGCATTTATAACCCAACAATTGATTACCGGGTAAGAGTCATCTCCTTCACTTACCGGGCAATACTCTAGATTCATGTCTTCCCTTTTACCGGGTAAGATTTCGGACCTCGTTATGTTCATCTCGTAAGATAATTAAACCGTTACGCGATTGCCAACGTAATCAATGAATGACTAAACCAGGAAAAATAATTGAATTTTAGTCGCAGAGATTAACATTTCCACAGAAATCAGATAGTTTGAAAGGTATGTCCCTCCCGAAAGGTATTACCGAGATCTAATATAGGGTATTGCCAGACTATATGCAAACAAAATTTCAAGATTCTCATGGTACCTAACACTGATTATGCATGCATGATATAAAATGAAGAAAATTCTACATCAAAGCTTGTCATGGAAAATTATTGACAAGTTTTGCTTATGAAGCTCAAATATATGTCAATTTGAGTAGGAAAATAATAGAAAAACAAAACATGTCGTTTCAATGATTGTAGCTTTGCTTTTGAGCAAGACTAGTGAAGAATGTAAATAATCTCCTCATGTGTCTTGTTTTGTTGAAGATAGAGAGCTTCACACAAACTGCACATGTGGGAACCGAAATTGGAAAGAATGGAAGGTATCAACTTAAACAACAAAAAAAACAAATAAACTAACTCGACAAATCAATATCAAGGCATCGAATGAACCAGGCAGAGAGTCGAGTGCATCTTGAGAAGAAAGGGGAGTCACAATTGGATTGTTTTTAAGACTTTTCTCAAATACGCTTTATAAGATAGTATATATATATATATATATATATATATATATATATGTGTATATATATCAGAAATCCAAAATGCTTACTACAATAAATTTAGAACTAATGACATTTCTAACATGAAAATATACCATAGCAAAGAAAAAGACAGGTAGGAATTCTTGAAGAAATATATAAATATTACTGGAAATCACTTATTTGTTTGAGATTGAGTTCAGAGTACAATTATAGTGAATATGTTATAGGGCCTTAAACCATATTGTTAAATCGAGATTGGGTTTTATGGTTTAAGGCCATTGGGGGTTTTCAATCTTTGGTCATTTTTTTGGGATTAAGACTCTTTGGATCAAATGCTTTATTGGTGTATTGTTTGGTTTTCAATAAGTTTTGGACTAGAATCACAATTGATGGTGTCTACCTTCAAGGGTTCTTCCTTTTCTTTGATTTTTGGAAAAGTTATGGTTTTCAATGGATGGACTTAATGGGTCATTTGTTGTACAATGTTTGGTTATTGTTGGAAAAGGTTTAGAACGTCGATTACCTCAATTTGGAGGCTTAGAATGGCTTAGAATTAAGAAAGGATGAGATTTTGGGCTGAAAATGTGCGCATGATTGGATTAGAGCTCCGCACGGGTTCTGGCGCAGGTTAGTTCCCCCGTAGGTCACGTCATACACTAGTTAGTGTTTAGTGTGGGTTTTGATACGGGTTTGATCAAACGGAGGTCGTGCTAGGCTCTGTTTGGGCGACTTTCGTGTTGTTTCGTCAATTGTTTGGGACTAGGATCAGGCTATTGATTAGGGGTTGTCTTGGGGATGTTAAGAAGTGTTTTTGGGGGGTCATTCAAGTGGTTTAATACCTTCGTGTGTCGTGTGATTAAGTGTTCGGTTTGGACTCTCGTAGCTTCGAGTTTGAAATATAAGCGTGGACGGTAGGTGAGTTTTTCTTACTTACCTCTTATTTGCAAGAAAGTTTTGTTCGTACATCTCGAGATTGAATTGATCGTTTTACAATTGCATGTTGATATTCCTTGAGAAATCAATGCATATTCACTCTTTTTCTCTCTTTTAGATAGCTATTTTATTTTCAATATCCCTAATTTGAGTCTTTTTCTATTTACTTTCTAAATCTTTTTATGAGGCTTAATGTGGTAGTGAAACTTATCTTTATGTTAAATAGTTGCTTATTTTATTTTTAATGTTTAAATATTGCAGCAGTTATTCACAGCATCCCCGTAGCATTGAGGGGCAACAGGCTGATGGATGGGCTTCATGGATCCAGCTGTCACAGTTAATGAGTCAGGCTTTATTTGAAGATGTGGGCTGCTACTTTTAAAGAAAAGAATTATATTTCTTTTTATTATTAAAAAGATGACAATGTTACTTGTTTTATTGTACTTTTATTTGACTTTTGTGTAATTTTGGGCTCCAAGTTTGTCTTTACCCATTGAACATTACCCAATTTCTTTTGTATAAATAGGTGGGTTTAGGTGCTTGTTTAGGAGATATTCTAAGTCTAATTTTTAGTTGTAGTAGTAGAAACTAGCTAATCTTTTGAATCTCCAAGTATCTAGATTGCAATCTTTTGGGCATCAATATCCAATCGGTTTCACAACCGATTGTTACATTTTCGTTAGTCATTTTAATACAAGTCTCGCATTTACTTTACTTCTCGCTTTCTCGTATTTATTTATTTACGCTTATCGCATTTACATTCCGTTAATTTATTATCGTTATTTACTTTACGCAATTTACTTTATGTCTTTAATTTCCGCTCTTTACATTTCTCGCAATTTAATTTCCGTCATGAGTAGCTAATTTCATTAGCTTGGGTGTGAGGCAAATGGTGAGTTTTTAAACCAAAAGAAAGTGGATGTCGTTTCTCAATAACGATGTTCCACCGCTTCATTCTAAGTTTTATCAACCCAAACGCACTTCCTGACGAATTGATCTCTTTGAAAGTGGTAAAGTGTAGTGGACTCAGAGATGAGACACATAAATACACGTCAATTCGAATGACATAGAAAGTATTCTTTGAAAAGTTACTTACCAAGAAATTTGGCAACTATGTTTTTCTAATCGATATATTCTCGACGAGTTGATCACGAGTCAAAGTGTTAAAGTGTAGTGGACTCAGAGATGAGCCACTTGGAACACGTCAACTTGGATGATATGGGAATCGGCTCGAGAGAGTGATTTTTAACAAATTATTTTGTTTATCCATATACTTTGAGAGCACCGTTCGACACTATCACTGGTTCTGATACTGCACAGAGATGTGCCTGGTAGAAGCTAAATACAAGTGTTACGGTAGAATCCGAGAGGATCGTTCTCAAAGTAGGTGGTGGAACTAGTTGTTGAGGGACACGATGCTGTAGCATCCCTACAGCATCGGTCCACAGAAACTTGCGTTTGATACTCACCACAAGTCTTACACCCTTGTTAACTTTATCCTCTGTTATCTTAATTTAACTGTCAACCAAACCAAACAAAGTCTTCAAATTCGTCATCTGAAATCATATCTTTCATTACACTTTTATTGCATTTTTACAACAATCTCTGTGGGAAGATATTCGGTATTTTACCACTTTATTACTTGAAAGACGATATTGGGTCTCATTGTATACTTGCCTTGAGATTCAATTATCACATGTCTTAGTGGTGTGCAAACATCCGCATCACATGTACTATGATATTTTGTTGACTTGACAATTCAAAGTGTGCATTCAATGGGGGTGGGGAATGTGATGGCTATATGTGGGAGGTGTGACCTATTTGGAAAGCATTAATTTGTTTCATGTAATTCTTTTGAGGGCAGGTGTGAGCCCGAACACGTTGTCACATGTGTGTGTGTGATTTAAGCGTGTGCCATCTATATGTGTTGTGTGTGCATGATAGTTTAAAGGCGTGAATCGTTTATAAATGCTTTATAATTCGTTTTGAATAATGCTTGTGGTGTAATGTTGTTACTTGAGGAAAACTCACTAGACCTCCGGTCTAACCTTTGTTTTTTATAAAACTGAAAACCATTTTCAGACAAGCAGGTTAGTGCAAGCTCAAGTAAGGGAAAGGGAAAGATGTGAGAGCTTGGAGATAGTGAAGTTTTGTAGTCTCCTGTTTAGATTTCTAGACTTGGACACTTGGCTAAAATTCTCAATTGTGAGATGGTTATTTACAATAGACTATGTGTTGTAATTCCTGTTTTTGACTTGGTGTTGTGGGCCATTTTGGCATCTATTTAACTAATGGTTGAATTTGAGTTTTGGGTTGTTACATAACAAGAAACAACCAGCATGGGATGGTCCATGTGTGTGCAGGCGACTAGACACATGACTTAAGCAGCAGGGTTCGTCATGTGATCCTTTGCCATGGCATCCAGTGCCCACCCCACCCAGCCACCCAAGCAACTTAAGTCGCTTTGGGTTTTGTTCCTTGTTCGATTTGCTCCTTGATGTTGCTAGCCAACTTCTCTATATGACAAAGTACATTGTATACAACAAAATAAATAGAAAAAAAAAATTATACAATCAATATATAGCTTGCACTATCATTGCTTATCTGCTTGGCTTATTATCATTTTTGTTATTAGTTAATAGTTATGACTTTACGTTATCAATTTTGCTAGTAGATATTGCCATTGTTTACACAAGTTGACAACATTCAATTGCAATGGCACCTCTTTGTAGTTTAACTTAATTGTATAGTATCTCCTTAATTGTACTATTGACTTACTATAATTTGTTTAATATTTTTATTATACATTTGATTTTAATATTGTCAATAATTATGTTGTTGATTAAGAACACTTTTTCCTGAACTACCTATTGTTAGGTATTTGTATTTTCTTTAATTAAATGTATAGTGGTGATTTATGTGGCATTTGTTTTTTAAGAGGTTTCAAATCTGAAGTCTTATTTCACTTCTGATTAATAAGAGGTGGTGCTGAAGTCAGAAATTTGAATCAAGAAGACTATTTGTTTGGTAATGTCTGGAGGCGTCTTGAGATAAAACATATGAAATAAGGCGACGATAAAAAGTTTTAAGAAGTTAGGTCACCACTTCTTATTTCAAATGTAGTTAAGAGATTCTGAAAACTGAAAAAAAAAAGTCTGAATGTAAAAAAGTCCGACCGATTTAGACTTAAGAGTCATTAAGAGGTTTTTCTAAAAAAACAAATAACTTTTAGGGGTCGTTTGTTTTTTTTAAAAACCTCTTAATGACTCTTAAGTCTGAATCGTTCAGATCTTTTTTACACACCACCTCTTATTAATTATAATTAAAATAAGATTTCAGACTTTAGATCTCTTAAAAAACAAACGACACCTTAGTGAATTGAGCAATATACAATACTTCAAAATCACCGAAAATTAAAAAAAAAATCAATCGAGTTTATATGTTTGGATTAATTCTGTCAACCTAGCTCAATTCAACCCGTAAAAATTAGGTTGTACCGAGAGTTTTCCAAACTACCACGATGAAATTGATTTGTAAAAATGTCACAAACTATCCGACCCGATTCATATGCAACTTAATATATTTAATACTCCTCCGTCCCAAAATAAGTGTCCACAATTAACTTGACACACAGTTTAGAAATGCATAATTATTACCCTTTTTTGGTATCAAATGACATCTTTACCCTTATTTAATGTTTCTCTTTCTTCACAACTCTTATGTATTTGTGCATTAATTAAGGGTAAATGTGAGAATTTAGCTATCTACTTTTTGAAAGTAGACACTTATTTTGGGACAAACATAAATAAAAATGTAGACACTTATTTTGGGGAGGAAGTATATAATATACAGCAATGATCGAGTATGCAATCCCACGGTTTAGACGCTGAAATGTGGGTCGTAGATAAGTCGGCCACCGCCGCCAATCATTTCGGCGATGATGCCATGCAGTTGGAGTTTGTCGTCTTATAATGTTGACATGACAGCATGCACTTCACTCTTGCCTGCTTTCTTGGTCATGTTGCCCACTTGCCCCACCTCAATAAATAAGAGTGAATTACATAAATGATCCCTCATGAATAGTTGTTTTTCACTTTTTGTCCTTAGAAACCTAAAAGTACACTGGTAGTCTAAAAATCGAGTTTTTTTAGCCCAAATTGGTCCCTCCCACTAACACCATTAGTGCATGCTTTGTTACGTGGGTCATGTGCCCCTCACATGAGGGACATTTTGGTCTTTTTACCTATCTTCTTCAATCTCATATCCATCCCCAAGAGGCAAGAACATTCATTCTCAAGTTAAGAACATCCATACTCAAGAAAATTCAAACCCAAGTCAAAACATAATTTCAAGAAATTAAAGCCTAAATTAGATTCAAACGTAATTCAAGTTATATAAACAAGTTTACATGAATTTTAAGAGCAAGAAAAATGAATTTCTCAATAATATAAACAACTTTAAACGAATTCATTAATAAATCTGTGATGTATAAAAAATCCAAACCCTAAAAATCTCTAAAATCAAAACCTTAAATCAAATCTCTAAAATCAAAACCTTAAATCAAATCTCTAAAATGAAAAACCTAAATCAAGTCTCTAAAATCAAAAAATCAAAACCCCAAACCACCAAGAACAACAGAAGAAAGAGGAGCTCATTTCTAAAAGAGAAGGAAACCCACTTGTAATTTCAAATACCCATTTGCCCCTTTTACGTAAATCCCACAGTTTATCTCTTCAATCCAACGATTTCTGAAGAAAAACGAAGAAAAAAAACTCGGAGCTTTTAGCTTTCATGGAGTTTTCCAGCGTTCAGGGCGAGAGTGAAGGAGTTTTTCGGCGGTGGTCTTCTTTATTCATGAATCTGGATTTGCATCTGCATCAATCTTTCGTTCCATTCAAATTCTGAATCTTGTGATTTCTGCATCAATATTTCGTTTCCTTCGAGTTCCATTCATGAATCTGGAGGTAGTGGTGATTTGGTTGGGGGTAGCCGGAAAAAAGACCGGGGGAAGGTGTGAAGGTGGCGGGTCGTCGAAAACGAGACGGGGAGGAAGGTGAAGGTACTGGTGGTGGTGTTTCATGCTAAAATGGAATCAATCTGGTGGTGTTGTTGATTTGGTGATGAAGAATGACATTTGTGGTTTTGATTTGGTGATGGAGAAGAAGATCCACTCTAAAAAAAAAAGATTTCTAAGGGAGGGTTTTTGTTTTAATATTGTTTTTATTTTTTATTTATTTTATAATGTAAAACATTAAAACCTTTTACTTTTTAAAAGAAAAAATGTAAAAGGAAGAAAAAGACCAAATTGCCCCTCACATGAGGGGCACATGATAGACTTAGGGGCTGTTCGGTTCGTATTTTATTAAGATCTGTATGGGTAAAGTTGTCTGTATTGATAAAGTGTTCTGTATGATAATAGATAAGTAGTTGTTCGGTTTTTATGCTGAATAAACGGTCTGAACAACAAAAATGACTATTTTACCCTCATAAAAAATAAAAAAGAATTAGCAGCTACATTCTTGATTATAATTAATCCTTTAACAAAAATTCTAATTTTAAAAGTTGTTGTCAAATTAAAAGGTTATGAGTTATAACAAATTGAATACAAACAAAAAAAAATACTGTCAAATTGAATCTTTCCAAAAAAATATGTGAAATCTATCCTTATTAAAAGGTTTGTAACAAAATCAAAACCTAAAACAAGATTTGTAACACAAAACTGAGAAGATGAAGAACTGAAGAGTTTGTAACCCAAAACTGAAAAGAGGAACTTTGTAACCTAAAACTTGTAGCCAAAACTGAAAAGATGAACTCTGTAACCCAAAACTTGTAGCCAAAACTGAAAGATGAAGAACTGTATAGATCCAGATGGAGGGTTGGAGACCGCCGGAGGATGATACCAAGAGACGTCAGATCTATGGAGGTTGCTTGAGAACAGGTTTGAGGGATCTAGGGAGAGAAGGGGATGAAAATATGTTGGATCTATGGGAGAAAAACTGATCTGGTAGTTTTTTTTTCCTTTAATGGTGATGAAGATAATAGAAGAGTGTGAAAGGTAAAAATGGAATAAAAAGGTGAATAAATGGCTGAATACATAGGACCCTATTTTTTTTAGCTGACCTCAGCCATCGTCTGACCGAATAAGCCGGTTCCGAACACATAGATATGGCTGTGCGAATCAGCCATATCTACCATACAGCCCATTAAGCCGCAAATGAACAGGACCTTAACGGAGTTCCTTGTAACGATGTTAGGGAGAGGGACGATTTTGGGCTAAAAGACACGATTTTTGGACCACCAATGTACTTTTAAGTTTTGAGGGACGAAAAGTGAAAATTTGCTATTCACGAGGGACCATTTATATAATTCACTCAATAAATAAAGATACCCTGTGTATATTGACAAGGATTCTGTAAGAATAAAAGTTAAGACTTAAAAGGTAATAAATAATCTAGACTTTTAATCATTTTTAATCTTAAACCCATCTCATGAATCACGTTTGATACAAAAATAGATTTGGTGAATCTTGAGGCATTCTATCCTAATGTGTATCCAATTGTGAATTTTTTTTTTACCCTTATCACTATAACTTTCAATTTTCATCAGAAACCAACCTATATATTATATAATCTCAAACATAACATTATATTTTCTATCTTTTCTTTTAAATTGAAAGATTTTATTCAATATTTCTCTCTCTCTCTCTCTTCTTTTTTCTATTTTTAGTGGAGATTTTAATATTGATGTTGGAACAAACTTTTTCAAATCCAAAATTTCTTATATGACATATTTGTTGAAAATACGCTTATAATATAAAAATATAAAAAATATATACACTATTTCTCATCCTATTTCTATTTATCTTCTAAATAATAATAATAATAATAATAATAATAATAATATTACAAAGTTTTCGTAAGTCTCCGGTTTGTTAATCTTATATTGAATAAAAAATACTTTTTAAATGCTCTCCTAAAATGTTTTAACAATTAAAAATATAGTTGATATGTTCTTGTTAATTATTTTACCAATAATTTATCAAATAATTAATGAACCTTTTGAGGTAATAGAATCCTTCTTTATACAAGTTTTCGGACGAGGTTTTTGAACAGAACTTCGATAGGCGTCGACGGAAACCTTGAGAATTCATTAATTTCAGCTAATCCCGGGTTATATATGTAATATCCGGACTCAAGTGTTTAATTTTAGAGTTTGTGCAGTAACCGTGTTAAAAGTTAATAAAATTGAAGATTGGGTGAAAGTTTAGCATCAAGCCGAAAGTTGGAGGAGGCAAGTTGGAATTTGTGGGAAGAGAGATTTTTACCCTAACTCTCTCCTTCTCCTTTCATTTGTGTTTGGCGGCTCAAAGTTTTAGGGAGGAAGGGAGAGGGTGATCTTGGAGAAGAAAGCAAAGGAGGTATTTGTTTTTGGGATTTTAACCTCATCAATTGATCAAGGTAATCTTCTTCCTTATCATCTTATGCTTTGGTGGTTGTTTGGTTTCATTAGTTAAGTTTTTGTGTTAAGGAAATGGATGGAAATTCCCTTTTTATTATTTGGGAATCATGTGAATGGATTTAGTTGAAAGGAGTTGGTTATGGATCAAATGTTGTTTTAAGCATTTGTTTTAGTAAGCACATCATCATGTTTATTAAGGATTTGCTTGGGATTCGGGGTTTTGGACTTGCACTAAAAACCCTTAATCGCCCTCGTTCTGTATTTGGGTGAACTGCAACACCGAGCGAACTCTGGAGGCGAGTGACCGGTGTTGGCCGATGCCCCGGGAGACGGGGAGAAACCGGGGGAGTCCTGGTCGTGGCGAGGCCCCAGGGGTGTGCGACCCCGGGAGTTGGGGTTTGGTGAGGAACCGGGCCATGACCCCGGGAATAGATGACCCCGAGCGGCGGAGGTGTAACCCGGGCGGGGACCCCGGGAGTCGGGGCGCCCGGGGAGGGAGTTTGACCCCGGGAGGACCCGGGAGTCGGGCGACCCTAGTAGTTGGTCGATTGTCGGCAGTGAGAAGGGAAAAAGCGGGAGACCCGAGTGATGTCCAGGGAGGGTTTCGGTCGGAGTGTTTCTTTCTGGGACTTATTTATCTTATCTCTTTAGGTGATTGTTTTGGGAGTTGGAACGTGCGTAAGGGAGCGGAAGGGAGTCCTTGCAATCAGGTGAGTTTTCTAACTAAACGGTTGAAAATGTTTAAGTGGATAAAAGCATGTGAAGGTTTATTTAAAGCATTTTGTTCGTTATTTGTGCTTTGTATTTACGCGAGATTCATTAAATGTGGTTTATATTGAAGTTGGTGTTCAAATGTGTGCATACATTATTGTGAGAAACTACGTCTAAAGTCGGGGGGGGGGGGGTGTCCCGCCTGAACTCATACCGGGGGGGGGGGGCGTTCATGCCAATTGGGGGGGGTCCCAGTTAAGGCAATATGAGTCAGACACGTTGTCACCTTCGGGTGACGGTAGTGTGTGCCAGAAATATCGTTGCAAATATTGAAATGTTTATAACTGAATGGGTTTATGTTATTATAAATCTTTTCTATATTTCTTTTGTTGAACTATTGTTAGAGGAGACTCACTAGACCTTCGGTCTAACCTCGCACTTTCAAAACTAAAAACTTTTTCAGGCAGACGTGGGGTAGGAGGATCGAGCAAGGATAAGGAGAAGGTGTGAGCCGGAGTTGGGTTAGAAAACCTCCATTTTAGTTTCTTTTCTTGTAATCTCAGTTGTGTGTTAGATTGTCATTCCGCAAACCTTTAATTTTAGATGTTGATTTAGGCCGTGTGGCGTTGTTATTGAATAAAGTTAGTTTTTGCTTTATGTCGAGAGTTTGGGTTGTTACATTATATTGTACGGCGAAATTCGCTAATAGATATCTTCTCCTAGTATTTGTCTTAAAAATTAAAATGTTCAAAATCAATGACTTAATATCTAAACAAAAAGACAAACAAAGATCGTAATCATAAATAAATCCATGTTAGAAAAAAATATCAGCGATGATTGCAACGTTTTTCAAACTTGTAACTAACAAATCTGATTTATTTTTAATAATAATTGACAACAATAAATACATGTAATTTAAACATTTAATAATCAAAGCCCGTCATAAATTATAAAATTCTAGACGTCAATTGCACACATTGTTTGGTAAAATAGTAATACAAGTTTTGACATATGCCCGACTTATTAATTTCTAATGTATATAACATGATCGTTCTTTAGCATTTTAAATGTGAGATTTTGAACAAGACCTTCAAAATTTTGGGACACAAATTTATCTATGTGTTTAGGACATTTTAGCAATCTATTTAAATGACGTTGTATTTTCTTAAATCAGGTCTAGATAATCAAATGGTTAATTGTTTAGGTTTAATCATTTTTTTATGCTTAACATACATGTAGTCATGATAATTAATAATAAGTTCAATTATTCATTAGTTCAAAGGAATCAGTCTAAAATCATATGAAAGAAAAAAAAGACTTCAACCGTCGTTTTAGAAAAATAGAAAACGTTTTAATAAACATTGCTTTAAATGTGAAAAGTATTTAGAAATTTATTTATGAGTAAACTATAAATTTGGTCCTTGTGGTTTACCAAAAAATACGAAAGTGGTCCCTGAACTTCAATAAGTGCAGATTTCATCCCTGAGATTCCGATTTTGCTATGAAAATGGTCCCTCTGGCGTTAGCTCCGTTAGATTGTCCGTTAAGTCAAGGGTAAATTCGTCTTTTTACATGTTTTTAGGGTATTATCGTCATTTTGCCTTATTTAATTTATTTTACCATTTTTAATTATTTTTCTTTGAATGTTCATCTTCTTCAACATGAACACTAAGGGCTTGTTTGTTAGCAGCTTAATGAGCTTAATGGGACTCACAGCTTATTCGGTCAGCTATACATGACTGTTTGGTAATGGCTTAATGATATAGAAAGTGGCTTATTCAGTAAGCTTCTATGAGGGAGCTTTATGCAGAAAGTCAAGTTTTTTCCAAACTTGGCCCTCCCAATTAAAAAACACACTCCTTCCATCTATGAAAAAACCATCCCAAGCAAAAATCTTCTCAATCTATACAGACAGATTAATCCACACAGTCAGCTTTATCCATACATGACTTAATGGAAAACCAACCAAACAACCCCTAAGAACACCAAGAATGTTCATCTTCTACCTCAAGAACATCAAGATTTTAAAACTCAAATCAAACTCAAAAACCAAAAATTTAAACCAAACCAAAAACTCAAAAACCAAACTTAAACCCGAGAGAGATCGAGAGAGAGATTTGAGAGAAGAGAGAGAGATATGAGAGAAGAGAGAGAGATCGAGACATAGATTTGAGAGAAGAGAGAGAAAGATCGAGAAAACATATCTGAGAGAAGAGAGAGATATCGAGAGAAGATAGAGAATGTGAGAGAGAGAGAGAGAGACGCCGACGACTTCGTCTTCTCCGGCGAGGTCGTCTGCATCTCGATCTCTCTCTCTGTGGTCTGCCTCTTGAAATGTGTGTGTGAATGAACAAGATAGCATCATCGATGCATGGTATGTATATCCCTAATCATATTTTCATTCAATTTCAACGATTTTAACCTCCTCCTCCTAATCATATTTTCATTCAATCAAACCTGGTATGTGTGTATATATATATATATATATATATAAATATGTGTGTGTGTGTGTATGTGTATGATTAATTTTGGGGAAGAAGTTAAAAGTTGGGGAAGAAGATGGGTTGGGGAATAAGTTAAAGGTTGGGGAAGAAGATGGGTTGGGGAAGAAGATGAGTGATGCATTAATGAGTTGTACACATGCTTAAAACATATGTACTATAAAAACAATTTAATAAAACTGGAAAAAAACCCTTAAAAGACGGATTTACCCTTGACTTAACGGACAATCTAACGGAGCTAACGCCAGAGGGACCATTTTCATAGCAAAATCGAAACCTCAGGGATGAAATCTGCACTTATTGAAGTTTAGGGACCACTTTCGTATTTTTTGGTAAACTACAGGGACCAAATTTGTAGTTTACTCTTTATTTATTTATTAACAAATTAAATGTAGTAGTCTCACATCCCATGCTGTTAATGTAAAGCCGTTATAATAGAAAAATTATACTATAAACAAAAGAAATATTTGAAGTGATTTGTTAACGAGAATGTATCAAAGTTTTATACGTTACATGAATATTAATATTACTCTAATTGGTATTGTAAAATCTTTTACATATTTAAAACGTTTTTTAATGATTTAAAATAGGGTATAAATAGTTACTTCAAGAAGGGAGTGCACAATTCTTATGATTTATATCTTAAAACTATAATTTGTAACTCATAATTAAATGTTTGAAATCTCATTTAATTAAAAAAAAATTAGAATAGCATAATTCTATAATTGTTCATATATAAACGCAATGATGCAATATTTCTTTTAGTATAACGTAAAACAAAGTCTTATGTGTGTCACAAATACAATATACATTATGGTGAAATTCCAAATATACAAACAAATTCAAACTCCGTTTCTCTATAAATGATGGTAATTATCGTCAACAAGTATGATAACAATTATGTTAGAATACAATAGATGAAAATTTTAACATTTTTATAAAATATCACCACAAACTTAATTGGTTGTTCCAAAATACAATACTATGTGATTGCGAAAGCCAAAAATGAGATGTTTTGAAAAACACAATTTCAACTCCAATCCCCATAAGAAATCATGTTTTTATTTATTATTCATTATTTAGTAATGGTGGGTGTTCATACGAACTTGTATACATCTCGGTTATTTTTTTAAGCTCTTAAGACTTTCCTTTCTAATCATTGTTATCATTATAACCATTATTAGAATACAGATTAATTGAACCCGACTTTGTCTCTTGGTATAAGAGACAAGATTTTAACTTTTGGTTTTGGTGTCGAGGATAGATCTGTTAAAATTAAATACACTTTTCTAGAGGTTTTAACATTAATTTTTTATTTAAAGAAAAATTATAAAAATATACGTTTAATTTTAATAAAAACGAAATGAGATACTAAGAGCATTTCCAACAACTTTACTATAATTTTTCTAAAATAGAGAAACAAAAATAAAAATCTCTAAAAAATATTAGATTCAACTTCAAAAAATTTATTACAATGTTACTTTCCTGATTAAAGAAAGGCAAATAGACAACGCATGTGTCGTATTAAATGAGTTTGACCATTTATAGTCTTATACTCTCTGCCATTGATGCAACACATTAATTCATATTTCAATAAAATACAAAAGCGAACGTTTTTACTACTTTCTACTTATTTACATCTATACTATATTATAAAGCATAAATAAAAAACTCTTAAATACAAATTATTAGACATAAGGTACCATCATTTTATGCAAGATTTTAAAAAACTCTTAATTTACAAGTATCAAAGCACAAGATACATATTACTATTGCAGGCTTCTAACACCCACCAATTTGGTATGTGCAAGTCTTTCCTTTTATGCAGACATTTTCATGTATCACTATTAATTAATATATTATATTACTATAATTTTGTTTTAATTATATTATTAAATATGTAATTGATTATTTTTTCTAAATGTCATTGCAATATATAAAATAATCATTGAATTTTAACAAAATACTTAATTTTTTTATATAAAAAAGTTATATTATTAAGCCTAAATTAAACAAATTTAAAAAAAAAAAAAACAATATCACTTTTTCAAAACCATCCAAAATCGTACTGTATTTCGCTGCATTACGAATACGCTTCTAGTCTTCATAAAGTGTGTAAAACAAATTATACTGATAAACTAATTATTCCCTAATATCATTAACAATAGAGATTTTTATAATAACCTAATTTTTTTTTTTTACTTTCTCTCGTCATATAATAAACACCTCAACAGTCAACAAAATAACAACTTTAAAAAAACTCCACAATTAAACAATCTTTAACAAAATAAAGACCTTTTCAAGTTATTTTATTTTATAGATTCGTCCTTTTAGTAATTACCACATAAATAAGATCATCTTCATTCTATAAACAAACAAAAGAGATTTTGATAATAAAAAAAAAAAAAAAAAAAAGGCTAATAGCACCTTATACTTTGTTAATGACACCCTTATAAATGATTTTTTCCTCATACACATTAACATCAAAACTTGTTTTTTACATTCCCAATACAAGAATTGACCTGATTTTGACATTAATAAGGGTGTCATTATCATTGCCCTTTTTACGGATATTTTAAAAATAAATTAAAAGAATAAACTATAAAATATTTTAATTACTATATAATTAAAACTAAATTTTTTAAGAGCATCTCCAACAGGTTCTCCAAAATAGAGAAAATGGAGAATACGGGGATTTTGAGCTATAATTTTGTTTCAACAACTTTTTTAAAACTATTCCCAAAATGAAGAAAGTAGGAGAGAGAAAAGATTTTTTCTCCAAGTATAGAGATAACCCAAAAAATATTAGTATATAGGAGCACCAATAGAAAACTTTAAAAATATATATTTAAATAGAGAAATAATATTTAAATAGATGAATGAAATATTTTAATATTATAATTAATGTTGGATTATTCAAAATGAGACATTTATTGAAGATGAACGTAATTTTTTTTGAAATTTTTGATTCTCGGTTTTAAATTTTAGAGAAATTTTGAAAAAACTGTTAGAAATGTTTTAATATAGTAATTTTTTTATAAAATTTAAAACTTTTAATTTTTTTCATTTCGAATTTCTTTAAACTTTTGATTAGGGGTGTTCGCGGTCCGGTCTGGGCGGTTTAACCCCTCAGACCACAAACCAAACCGAAAGTGGCGGTTTATTGATTTTTCAAACCGAGCGGTTTGACATAAAGTGCCTAGACCGGTCAAGTCGGACCGCGGTTTAGGTGGTTTGGTCGACCGGTTTAGGCGGTTTGGGCCTTTTAGTGGGCTTTAAAGTTTAAAAATAAAAACATATAAAACTATGAATTTTAAAGGCTAATTGGTTTGAGTCCATTTGAAATAAAGAACAAAGTTCACAACAAAATAACAAAGTCCACAAAAGTTAACAAAATATCCCAAGATAAAACACTAAAAAAAAGTAATATGCAAAGTGCAAATAAAATCCACGACTTCACTTCTTCATTTTTTCGTTCTTTGTATTCCACAATCCATAAAGATTTCAATTTGTTAAAATAGCTTAGGCCTTTTTGTATATACTTGGACATTTGGGTTTTATATAATCTATTATTTATAATAAAGGTATATATAAAAAATAAAAAATATATATTTATATATTTGGCGGTTGGTTTGGTCCAAATAGACCAAAAAAACCTCCAGACCGCAGACCGGACCGGACCGTTCGGTTTGACAATTTTCCAAACCAGACCGGACCGCTAAAACCGCCAAAAACGGTCCGATTTAACTTGGTTCGACCGGTTTAAACGATCCAACGATTTTTTTGAACACCCCTACTTTTGAGTTTTTTGACCACCACCCGCACATTTGTCCAAGTCCAACCAACGACCAACTTGACAATTTTGAAATATCTAGAAAACAAAACAAAAAAAAAATTAAAATAAAATAAGCACGTGGGTACTGGGTACCCAAGTGTTATTTGCAATAAGCCATGACGCACACTCCGCTTCACCACGTGTACCCATCCCCTCCAACCTCCAATTTACGCATGCCTTAATCATGACCATATTATCCATTCACCCCAACCCCCTCATCTTTCACAAACCACCAATTCCACCCCCTCATCTTTCACCAACCACCAATTCCACCCCCTAATCTTTCACTAACCGCCAATTCCACCCCCTCCTCCAATATTCCCCTTATAAAACACAAACCACCATCATCATCATCACCAAAAAAAAAAAAAAATGGAATTCCAAGCTTCATTTTGCTTTCTCTTCTTCACCTTCACCGCCATTTTCACCCTCTTCTCTTTATCCCTCTTCGTCCTCCGTCTCAAACCCTGCTGCAACTGCGACACCTGCACCGCCTTCCTCACCCGGAGCTGGTCGCCGGAGTTCGTCAATCTTTCCGACTGGTACACACACCTCCTCCGTAAATCACCCACCGCCACCATCCACCTTCACGTACTCAACAACATCATCACCGCAAACCCAGAAAACGTCGAGTACATGATCAAAACCAACTTCGATAACTACCCAAAAGGCAAAGCTTTCTCCGCCATCCTCGGTGACCTTTTAGGGAGAGGTATCTTCAACGTCGACGGTAATTGCTGGAGGTTTCAACGGAAAATGGCGAGTTTAGAACTCGGAAGTTTATCAATCAGATCGCACGCTTTAAGTGTTGTAGTCGAAGAGATAGAATCACGGCTTATTCCGTTCTTTTCATCGGTCGGCGATGATAACAAAAACGGCGGCGTTCTGGATTTGCAAGATGTGTTCAGAAGGTTTTCTTTTGACACCATTTGTAAGTTCTCATTCGGGTTAGATCCGGGTAGCTTGAAACCGTCACTACCCGTTTCAGAACTCGAGTCGGCTTTCGATCTCAGTTCCAAGCTCTGCGCCGAGAGAGGCATGGCGCCGGCTCCGATCGTATGGAAGATCAAGCGGTTTTTCAACTTGGGTAGTGAAAAAAAGCTGAAAGAATCCATCAAGATTGTGAAAAGAATGGCGGATCAAGTAATCAAGAAACGAAGAGAAACGGGTTCTTCTTCTTCAACAAACAACAACGATTTGCTTTCAAGATTCATGGGTTCGATCAGTGACGATGATTACCTCCGAGACATCGTCATCAGTTTCTTGTTAGCCGGAAGAGACACGGTAGCGTCGGCTTTAACCAGTTTCTTTTTATTACTATCACAAAACCCGAAAGTTGTAAACATGATCCGAGAGGAATCGGATCGGGTCATCGGTCCGACACTCGACACGTTATCCACCTTTGGAGACCTACAACACTTGCATTACTTACGAGCCGCATTGCACGAAAGCATGAGGCTTTACCCACCGGTTCAATTCGATTCAAAGTTCGCAAAACAAGACGATGTTCTTCCGGATGGTACTTTTGTGAGGAGAGGGAGTCGGGTCACGTACCACCCGTATGCAATGGGTCGGATGGAGCGAATATGGGGCCCCGATTCGTTGGAATTCAAGCCGGAAAGGTGGATAGTAGATGGGATGTTTACACCCGAAAGTGCGTATAAATACCCGGTTTATCAAGGTGGGGTTAGGGTTTGTTTAGGGAAAGAAATGTCATTGATGGAAATGCAAATTGCTTCATTGTCTTTGATTCGGAGGTTTGATGTGAGAGTGGTGAATGATAGTCAGACGTTGAGGTTTTCTCCGGGGTTGACTGCTAATGTGAGTGGTGGACTTCCGGCGGTGGTCCGGCGAAGAGATATGCCGGAGTGATGGGAATAGTAGGACTTGCAATGAGGGGTTTGCAATTAGTTTAAATGTATAAATACACATTGCTGTAGGGAATGGGTATTTTAACTGTAATCCTTGCTTGCCTTGCCATTCCCCCCTACTATTGTAGTTTGTAAATAAAAAAATGTGTTTAATCTTCTAGATTTATTGTTAAAGAATTCTTCGTTAATCAATTTATGTTAGTAAAATAAAAAAATTCCAATAAATATATATGGGAAATTAATTAAAATAACCGTATTTGAACATCGTATTACCGAAATGCCCCAAATCTCGTCGACTTTGCCGAAATACTCTTTAAGTCCGGGAAACGTGGCCGGGATGAGCATTGATCCTGGGGTTGTTGTGTTTCGGCCGGGAAAGGACTCGATCCCGGGGTTATGTCCGGGAAACCCGGGGTTGGGGGCCGGGATCGTGTACATGTGTGTAGATACATATATGGGTGTGTGTGAGATACATATATGGGTTTCCCGGACATAACCCCGGGATTCCCGGACTTAAAGGGTATTTCGACAAAATCGACGAGATTTGGGGTATTTCGGTAATACGATGTTCAAATACGGTTATTTTAATTAATTTCCCAATATATATTTAATCAATTTATGTTGGTAAAAATTCCAATAAATATAAACATAATAATAAAACAACTACGATAACTGGTTTTTTTAAGGGTTTTAAAGAAGATGTTTCTGTTTTAAAAACCAGGTCGACCCGGCCGGTTGAACCGGGAATCGGGGAAGAGGCGGGTCAATTGCGACCGGGTTTATGACATATTACAGCCCGGATTGAACCGACCGATCTTATCAAAAAAACTGGTTTACCGGTAAAAACCGGTTTAACCCGGTAAAAAAATCGTAACGTATTACTTAACCCGGTCAGTTACTAAGCGATCGTGAGCTTGATGCATTTAACACTCAAATGTCTCGAGATCCATGATTTGGTTTCATCGTTTTGTTTCGTTTTGATGTATTTGGATTGATGGAAAGCTTGTTGTTACGTGTTTTTTAGATTTTTTTGGACTGATGTAAAACTTGTTATGTGTATTTTTAATGTTTTAACTTGTGGATATCAAATCCTTAGTGTTATATATATATATATATATATATATATATATATATAGGGGGAGTTTCTTTTGCAACCCCATTAGTTTGTGCAATCTTTGTGAACCATTCCTGGCCAATCAAATTAATTTATTTAGTAATTTTGTTAATTAATCTTAGGGGTATTCACGTGATTATCAATTCTAATTTAATAAATAATCAATTTTAGATACATCTTATTTATGGATGGGGCGTATATCATGGGATTCAACGATTTTCTATTTTATTTTTTGATGAGATTTTGTTAATGATAATCATCAACCGATCAACGCCATCCTTGTTTTATCTTCTTTTGTTAATAATAATCATCTTCCCTGGTTTGTTTTATCTTCTTTTTTTAATGCGATTTTGGTGCTATTAATCATCAACGTCGTTCTTGTTTTGTTTTAACTTTTTTCAAGTTTTATCAATGGAAGATTCAATGTTTTTAATGGGAGATTGTTATCCGATGAACGATACGTATGTTAATGAATTAGTAGTGTTGATCCAAACTCTCTCAGTGATTTGATAACGACCCTCTTCTATACTTAGTGAAAATTACGTTTTAGTATGTATTAGTGTTTCACTATCAGCGATCAGACTGAGTCTGTTCAGTTATCGCTGATAGTCTTTCTTATAAACATTTCTATGTATTAGTGTTTCACTATCAGTGATCGAACTGAGTCTGTTCAGTTATCACTGATAGTTCCTAAAGTAAACAACCAACGTAATCCCTGAAGACAAGTCTCGCGTCAACATATGTTCATAGCTGAATCAAAGACGAAGCTGCTGAACAAAGAGAAGTCTACTAGTGACCTGATGCGGATATCAGTGAAGCAAAGACAACTCTACCAATACGCGAAGGAACATGAGAAAAAGCTTCAGCGATAGCTGAACCTCTTTATCTCTGAAAGAAGAGATACTCAGCGATCAAACGATCACAAAGCTTATGCCTCAAGTTTCCTTTTGTCTATCCTTGCACAACCTAGTACGATGTGTCAGAACGGACAAGTCTCTGAAACCATTCATACAACAACTCTGTCTACTACACTGTTCATGACCCGGCCGAAAGCATGTCTCCCAAAAGTCAGTTTATCAAAGCCAATCTGTGAACGCCACGTGTAAAGTATCCTGCCATGCATTTAATGCATAGGGTATAAATAGGAAGCTCACCCCTTCATCTAGGAGTGTGCTTCATCCTTGAACTCAAGATAGAAACCCTTGTTTTCTATATCTCTAAACCCCCATTCTCTGAACTTCTTGTGCAATTATCTTAGTGGTTCTTAAGTTTGTTTAGATTGAGTCTGTCTTAATCTTATTCCGCAACAAACTTGTAAATTGTATTTTGATTCTTCAATAAACAATTTATTAAACTTTAAATTATGTGTTTGTATTCAACCCCCCCCCCTTCTACAAACTTGTTTAGCACCTTCGGGACCAACAAGTGGTATCAGAGCAGTTTGTTTAAATCTAATAAACAAGATCTTGCTGTATACTCTTCCTTGCTATTCTAAAATGGCAGTAAACACAAACACAAACTACTATGATAATGGTTCACTTTCTAAACCTCCTCGATTTAGCAGAGATAACTTTTCTCTATGGAAAAATCGAATGATGCTATTTCTTGAAGGTGCGGATCCTACTATACCTGAATATATAGAAAACGGACCCTATGAACCTGTTAGAATTATAGCTGCGGTTCCCGCTACTGCCACCACTGAAGCTGTCCCTGAACGATATGTCGTTAAGGAAATAATACAGTGGAGTGATGAAGATAAAAAGAAGGTAGGCATAGATGCAAGAGCAAAGACCATTATTTCAATGGCTCTGCCTGATGAAGTTTTCCATTCCATCATGCATCTGAAAACTTCTAAAGAAATGTGGGAAACCATATGTGTTCAATATGAGGGCACCACTGAAATCCAAGAGACTCGAAAGATTAACTTGGTAAGACATTATGAAAGTTTCATCGCTGGTAAGAATGAATCTCTTTCTGACATTCATCAGCGATTTAACTGCCTAATAATTGACCTAAGAACTGTTGGTAGGACCTATTCTAATTCTGAGGTCCTAACAAAATTCTTGGAATGTCTTCCTGAAAGCTGGGACAGTTATTCAATATGTCTTAAGCTGACAAAAGACTTACATACTCTCTCCTTAAGCACTCTATATGGAATACTGCTCAACTATGAGCAATCTAATCTACTGAAAAAGAATCTTATAAAAGATTCTAAAGACTCTAAAAGCACTCCTGTTGCTTTAGTCTCTTCAGAGATAATTCCATCTCAGAAATCTACTCTCACTATCACTGAGTTAGATTCTGAATCTGAGGATCTATCAGACCCTGATCTTTCAGAGTTTGATGAGTCCTTAGCACTCTTGACAAACTCTTTTAAGAGATTTGCAAGAAAGAGCAACTTCCGAAGAAGTAAACCTCTCTCTATTACTGAAAAGCCAAAATCAACTCCGGTTGATAAGGCTACTGCCACTTGCTATAACTGCGAAAAGATTGGACATTTTGCTAGTGAGTGCAGGTCGAAAAAGGTCTTCAAACCTTCTACCTCAAGAAGATCCAGTGATGACAAATACCTTAAGCTGAAGAACAAATATCAAAATCTGAAAAGCTATCAGCGAAAAGGTAAAGGTCTCATCGCTGAAGAACACGACTGGGCTGAATCAGAAGAATCATCTTCTGATGAAGAAGAAGTCGCTAATCTTTGCCTCATGGCTGAGATTAAAGAAGAAGTGGAAGAACCATCTGAATCTTCTATGAGCTACATATCATCTGAGAGAAGTCGCGTTGTTGATGTACTGACGATTGACCTTTATAATGCCCTAAACGACAAAACTCAAGCTGAGAACAAAAATGTTCATTTAACTCAAGAGCTGGAGAAATGTCAAGAAAAGATCAAAGAACTAAATCTTTTAGAAGAAAAGTTGAAAGATCAAGTCATTATAAATGAAATCATCAGTATTGAACGCGAACAAGCCATCGCTGCTCTAAAAACAGAAAAGGCTCATGTTGAAAAATGGTGCAAATCATCAACAAAGATCTCTGAGATAATAAATGCTCAAACTCCTGATAGTGATAAAATTGGTCTTGGTTTTTGGACACCTCAGGACGATCCTAAGAAAGAGAGTTCCTCGCTTAAGTTTGGAACCTTTGTCACCTCTTTTTTTGACACTTCTTACAATCAACTCTATTCCTGTCCTTCTTCAAATTCCATCCCTGAGGAAAAATCCAAAGACACTAAGTCTACGGATAAAGGAAAGTCCATTCTCCTTCCTCAGAAGGCAACCAGGAAAGCAAAGCTGAAAGTTCCTTCTAAATCTTCAGCTAAGCAATCCTCTAGCTCTGTGATAGAAATTTTTGATCTCTGTCCTCCAAAGCTGAAGATTGACCTTAAACCTTCGAGATCTGAAGAAATAAAAATTCCTCCCAGATCTCAAGAGAAAAGTCTTCTTGGACCTGGCCCTGCTCATCTTAAACTTGCAAAACCTTCTACTTCTGGTCCTAAAACCATTTTTAGATACAGAAAGTGTTATCACTGTGGTTTTACTGATCATATTGCAAGCAAATGTCCAACTGCCACTAAAGCTGATAAAATAGCTAAAGTGAAGAAAAATGCTTCTAAAGCTGAGAAGGTCACCAAGGCTGAAAAATCAACCAAGGTGAAAAATTCCACAAAGGTTAAGAAATTAACCAAAGTGAAGATTACCACTGAATCTGAATTTTCATCAACTGAGAATACTACTGAACTTACCTTATCCACTAACTCTGAAGGACCCATTGAAAAGTGGGTACCAAACAACGCTTAATCTTCCTTATGTGTGCAGGGATCAAAGGGCATCTGGTATCTTGATAGTGGATGTTCTCGTCATATGACTGGACAAAGAGACCTGCTCACTGAATACAAGGAAGAAAAAGGTCCCTCTGTGACCTTTGGTGGAAATGGTAAAGGATTTACCCGAGGGTTTGGTGTCCTCAGCAATGGGACAACTACCTTTCGAAGAGTCGCTTATGTAGATGGACTGAAGCATAATCTTCTAAGCATCAGTCAGCTATGTGATAAAGACTATGAAGTACGCTTTACTAAGAAAGCATGTTCAGTGTTAAATAAGAAAGGAAAAGTTGCTCTCAGTGGTCATCGCAGAGAAAATGTCTATGTAATAGATATGGACTCTACTATCACTGAAAACTTATGTTTTCTATCTAAAGCCTCTTCTGATGTCAACTGGCTATGGCATAAAAGGCTCTCTCATCTAAACTTTAAAACCCTGAATTCTCTCTCATCTAAGGAACTGGTTTCAGGTCTTCCTCAGCACTCATATGCTAAAGAATCTCTCTGCTCAGCATGTGAAAAAGGAAAACAAACAAAACCAAGTTTCAAGTCGAAACAAGTTTCCTCAGTGACAAGTCCTCTTCAGCTCTTGTATATGGATCTATTTGGCCCTGTCAATATCCAATCAATAGCTGGAAAGAAATATACACTTGTCATTGTAGATGAATATTCTCGCTACACCTGGGTTATCTTTCTTCGCTGTAAGAGTGATACTCCAGAAGAACTAATATCTTTTGTGAAAAAGATGGAAGTGCTGAACAATCTTACTGTTCGTTCAATAAGAAGTGATCATGGAACTGAATTCAAAAATAGTTCTCTGAACAATTTCTTTGAAAACAAGGGAATCTCTCACAACTTCTCTTCAGTAAGAACACCTCAGCAAAACGGAGTCGCTGAAAGAAGAAACAGAACGATCATAGAAGCTGCTAGATCAATGCTCAGCGATTCTCATCTCCCTACTCAATTTTGGGCTGAAGCTGTAAACACTGCATGTTTTACTCAAAACAGATCGCTGATAATAAAGCGATTTGGGAAGACAGCTTATGAACTTTTTGTTGGAAGGAAGCCTTCTATCAGCTTTCTTCATATCTTTGGTTGTCAGTGTTTTATCTTAAACAACAGAGATCAACTTGGAAAGTTCGACCCAAAAGCTGATGATGGAATATTTCTAGGATATTCCTCCGTCTCCAAAGCCTACAGAGTCTTCAACAAGAGAAGACAAACCGTAGAAGAAACAATTCACGTCACTTTTGATGAAACTCGCTCAGCGAACTCCAAACCAATCGCTGACAATGAAGAATTAAATGCTTGGATGCTTTCTCACTACAAAGAAACTGAACCTTTCCTCTCTAACCATCAGCATTCAGATCCTCCAGTCGCTGATGATGATCCAAACATTATACATCCTACCGCTGAATCCAACTCATGGGTTTCAGCTGAACCTCTAAACACACTCCTTCCATCAAATCTGCCTTCGTCTGAAAACCTCTCCAGTGAATCTACTCAACAGTTAATCGATGATGAACCTCAATCGTCATCATCGATAAACATTCAAATTGTTGATCCAACCTATGAGTTAAGCAATAATGCTCCTGCTCAGCGATGGACCAAAGATCACCCAATAGATCAAATTCTTGGTGATCCAGATGCAGGTATTCAGACACGACGAAGCTCAGGTAATATCTGTCTCTTTGTAAACTTTCTCTCTTTAATAGAACCAAAGAAGACTGATGATGCCCTCAGAGATCCAAACTGGGTCAGTGCTATGCAAGAAGAGCTGACTGAATTCTCTCGAAACAAAGTTTGGAATCTCATTCCTAGACCATCTGATAAAACTGTAATAGGCACCAAATGGGTGTTTAGAAACAAGTTAGATGAACATGGAAATGTAACCCGCAACAAGGCTCGACTTGTTGCTCAGGGATACAGACAAGAGGAAGGCATAGACTATGATGAAACCTTTGCCCCTGTGGCCAGGCTCGAAGCAATTCGACTATTCTTAGCTTATGCAGTCTATAAAGACTTCATCGTCTATCAAATGGACGTAAAATCAGCGTTTCTAAATGGAAAGCTGAATGAAGAAGTCTATGTAGAACAACCACCAGGGTTCTATGACCCTAAGCATCCGAATTATTTTTATAAATTGGATAAGGCTCTCTATGGTCTAAAACAAGCCCCTCGTGCTTGGTATGACACTCTCTCATCTTTTCTTATCTCTGAAAATTTTGAACGTGGCAAGATTGATAATACGTTATTTTTCAGAAAGATAAAAGGTCATATAATTCTTGTACAAATATATGTCGATGACATAATATTTGGTTCTACTAACCCATCTCTGTGTACTCGCTTCGCTGAAAGAATGAAGAAAGAATATAAAATGAGTATGATGGGTGAGCTGACATATTTTCTTGGTCTTCAGATTAAACAATCTGACAAAGGTACTTTTATCAGCCAAGGTAAATATGTTAAAGATATGTTGAAAAAGTTTGATCTTACTCAAACTTCAGCTATTAAAACTCCTATGGCACCACCCCTGACACTTAACAAAGATCCTTCTGGAAAACATGTTAATGTCACTGCCTACAGAGGAATGATAGGCTCTCTGTTGTATCTCACAGCAAGCCGACCTGACATCATGTACTCTACTTGTTTATGTGCACGCTATCAATCTGAACCCAAGGAATCCCATCTGATCGCTGTAAAGCGAATTTTCAGATATCTGAAAGGAACTCCTAACCTCGGTCTTTGGTATCCCAAAGACTCAGGGTTCGATCTAACTGGTTATTCTGATAGTGATTTTGCAGGATGTAAACTTGACAGAAAGAGTACCACTGGTGGATGTCAACTCTTGGGAGGAAAGCTGGTAAGTTGGACAAGCAAGAAGCAAAATTCTGTGTCCACTTCCACAGCTGAAGCTGAATACGTAGCCGCTGGAAGCTGTTGTTCTCAAATCTTATGGATGAGAAATCAACTATTAGATTATGACCTTCAGCTGTCAAAAATTCCTATCTATTGCGACAGCACTAGTGCTATCGCTATAGCAAATAATCCAGTGCTACATTCAAAGACAAAACACATAGAGATCAGATATCACTTTATCAGAGATCATGTGATGAATGGTGATATTGAACTTCACTTTATCCCTACTGACTTTCAGCTTGCTGATATATTCACCAAACCTCTTGATGAGACAAGGTTCAACTTTCTCATCAGTGAGCTTGGAATGCTGAATCTTGAAGAATAATTCTTCAGCATTCATGCATTGTGTCAGTAATCAAAAGTTTCCCTTCATCATTCTCTGATAAATATTCTGACTCTCAGGTATGTTTTCTCTATCCCTACAACTGAATCTTCATTCAGTTGAGATATTTTCAAAAAATATAAATCTTAATCACTGAATTTTTCTTCAAATGATTAAAAGCTTTTTGAAATTAAATTTATCACTGATATTTATATTCAGTGATCCTTTTACTAGAAAATCTATCTCTATTTTTTCATCAGGGATACTTTCAAAAAGAGAAAATTCTATCGCTGATTTTTCTTCAGTGATAATTTCAAAACGGAAAAATGAAACGTCTCTTTCCCATGACGTCATTTGAGCGGATAATCCACGACACGCCTTTTCTGACACGTTCGTCCGTTGCTCTTCTATCCAATCAACTTTGTGAAACGTGTCAATGTCATGATGATTTTTTCCCCGCCTCATTCTTTCTCTCTCCTCTGTCTCTTTGTATAAAAGGAATTCTTCTCTCCTTTATACGGTTTACGCTTTCAAAACTTTCATAGCAAGAAATACTCTCTCTCAAGAACACTCAAGCAAGTAAACCCAGAATATTGAATCTGCCAATCTTCGTCTTCGAAATAAACAGGTTTATTTCATGTTTATGTGCATTGTTTGTCTGCTTTCTATTTTTTAAAATCCTACTCGTTCTTGTTCTTCATGGATTTTATAATTTATTTTGTTTAAAACTAAAAATCATTCTTTCTGATTTTATGTTTTTTTTAAAAATAAAAACCTTTTGGTTTTTAAAGTGTTCTTCATTCTTTCTACCCAGAACACTATTTTTCTCTTCCTAAAAATAACTTGATATTCTTCCAGTTTCCCCTCATTTAGAGAAACTGGTAATCATATTATTTTTAAATCATAATCATTTCTTCTATTATGATTCTTTCCATAACAGAAATGGCACAATCTTCAATCGTTGCTTCCAAGCATGTGCGATTCGCTATCACTGAAGTTGAGATTACTAAATGTAATCACTTGGGAAGACTCGACTTTAAAGCTGACAAATACCCACATCTGGTGGAAGCTGCTGAATTTCTTAGACAATCATGCATAGCTTACGCGATCACTGTGGATCCTAAGCCTTCAAAGACTCTACTCCAGCAGTTCTGGTTCACTGCTGATGCCAGTGAACTCACCAACAAAAAGGGTGAACGAGTCCCTGCTATCTCCTTCAGCACGGATTTGGGTCCAGGGAGCATGACCGCTCTTAGCCTCAGGAAATCCTTGAGATTCCCTGACAAACCAAAGAGTGGGTTCGACGCACTCCCCACTGATGCTGAGCTGATCTCCTTTCTGGATGCAATGGGTTATTGTTGGGAAAACAAACCGAGATCTTCTATTCCCAACAAAAAGCTCACCAAGATTCTCAAAGCTCAGATGCCTTCACAACTGAACTTCATCTTCTCCCACATCATTCAGTGCATGAGCGGGAAGAGTGGTTCGTTGGATCAAGCCAGCAAAACACAACTGCAAATGGCCTACTCAGTAATCGCTGGTCAAAACTTTGACTACGCCACTGCCATCTTTGAAGACCTGAGGTCGAGATTAGAGAAGCCTGAACGAGATCCCAAGATCTCGTACGTACGTTTCATATGTACGTACATCAAGTTCCTCTATCCCAACACCTATCCCACCAAAGATGATGGCACTTTTGCCAGGATAGGTCAACGATCACTGGAGGTAAAGCCACTCGCCAACGAGGTAAGTATCTCTCTCCTTCGTTCTCGTCTCTCTCCCCATTCTTCTTTTTCAGCGACCACGCAGACGGTTCCTTCGTCTGCTATCCCTGTCGCTACCACTACTTCCAAACGACCATCAGCTGGTCCTATTGGTCCTTTTAAGAAGGCCAAAAAGACTAAGGAAAGTACACCTTCTAGTACTATACCTGAGGAAGCTTCTCAACAAGCTACCTTAGATGCTTTTGTGGGTCTTTCCTCCACAACTCCAGCAGTCACTCAACCTGCCGTGTCAGCGATTTCAATCGCTGTCACACCATCAGTGACCCCACCTACTATCTCATCCGCTGAGATTAACCCCAACCTTACTTCTATCCCCATAATTCTTCCCTCTCCTTCTTTGGTCTCTGAACCCGCTACCGCCTCTTTACCTATAGGACCTGAACATCAAACGTTTGAGGAATCTTTGCAGTTCTACAAAATGTTTGATACTTCAGGTAAACCTATTATCCTAAACACTTCTTTTCCCACCTCTCCAAATAAGCCCATATCTGAACTGATATCATTTTCAGGTCCTAGTTTGGCGTCTGTTGACACGCATGTCAACAGTCTGGGAGAAAAGGTGGACGCTCTCACCAACACCATCAACAACACCACCAGCGCCGTTAATCAGGCTGGTGAGGAGCTGAAAAGGTTGACAGCCACCTGCTCATCCAAAGCTGAGAACTCCAAACTTTCAGTTGTAGAAGAACAAGTCGTCCAACTCAGAGAGTCCTCTCAACTCTTTCAGGGACGATTTGAGTCTCTTACCACTGAAGTTCGAGATATCTCTTCTAAGGTTGATCTCTGCACGTCGCTTCTACAGCAACTTCTCCAAAAGGTATCTGAAACAGCTCCAGCGCTGCCTCCCTCCTTCACTGAAGATGATCGGACAAATCTCAACATCGCTGTGGAATTCATCCATGATGTCACATGCGACATCCCTGCAGTTGAAGAACGGGTCACGTGTCTGGAGGCTGACATTCAAGTGCTAAAAGCTTCAACAGCTACTCCAGCAGTTGAGCAACCCCCTACCGCTGATAATGACAAAGTGGGGGAGAAAGCTGAAGAAACTTCTATCGCTGCTGCTGGGGAAGCTAAGACTTCAAAAAAACCTCCCTCTCAATCTGAGGGGGAGAAGGCGAAAGAACCCTCCTCATCTATTCATTCTCTTCTCTTTGAAGATGATGAGGAAGAAGACGATGAAGAGGAAGATGATCTAGATCTTGTTGATCAAGAAAAGGATCAACCCTCCAATGATGACGACGACGATGAAGAAGACCAATCTATGTGGTTCTCCAAGCCGAACGTTTCATCAGGGACAACTTCGCAAGAGGTTGTCAAAGCAGGGGTGAGAGGTGATACATCTTCAAGCGCTCCTTCGCAGAGCAAAGACAAGCAACCAATCGCTGAAGAATGCTTGAGGACTGGATCACAATCTGAGGGGGAGCATCCTTCTCAGGTATGTCTTTCAATTGTACCACTCTCCTACTCTTTCCAAACCCCTATTTCTTTCTAGCCTTTATCTTTCTTTTTTCTAAAAATATACACTTATCCCTTCTTTCCTTCATTTTCTATTCAGACAGTTCTCACCCCTGCTTAAGGGTTCTGAACTACAAATAATCCCAGCTGCAATCGCTGAAGAAATAATCCCAATCTCTATCGCTGAGATTGATGATGAAGAAGAAGAAGATTCCCTGGTCCATCCAGGAAGGCCCTCTCAACCATCTCATTGGTCAGAGGAAGTGATGAAGAAAAGAGCTGAAATGATCACTCAACTAGAAAGTCAACGGCTGAAAGTCCCTCTTCAAACATCCTTCTCAGAGCTCGACTTCCTCACTAAAGCTGAACGAGAAGAATCTGCCAAAGCTGAAAAACTGATCGCTGAATGCAGACGAGATGCCCAACTCGCTTTAAAGATTCAATCTTCTCAAGTCAAGGACAAGAAGCTGAAAAGAAAGCCTGTGGAAGTTCAAGCTGCACTACTGAAAGAAATTGAAGAGGAACGATCCAAAGAACAAGAGATCAACGATAAGTCCATTGAATGGTGCAAACAGAAGATGGATTATCGCTCTGATCTTCTTCCAATAACAGCCGTGACTATCTCTGGTCGCAAGAAGAAGGATCAACTCTCAGTGACCATGGAGATTACCAGAGAGGATGGAACTCAGAAAGCTATGTACGTTTCCAAACTTGAAAGTTTCGGGTTTACAGAGTGGATAGAATTCTGGGATGCGCTGAAGAAATCAAAATCTACATACAGAGGCTACGTTGAAGGACTTCTTAAAGCTCTCATCAACAGAGTCACTTCTGTACTGAATCTGCCATCTCCTATCCCTCCCAATCCCAAGAAACTCAAGAGAAGAATCGGATCCTCCTCTGAAGACGTCGCCATCATCAGGAATGAAACTTCTATCAAATTTTCAAGAGATGCACTGTTTGGTCCTCCTCCTGATCTTTCAGTTCTGGATTTATCTCTGCCTCCTGGTGGTCCTTTCCAAGCTGGTCAAGTAATTGATCATCCTTATGGAATATTCTTCAGAGATGATGATGAGGAACTCAGATTTCAAAGAGTCTCTGAGATTCCTATATGTCCTCTGAATCATCTCAAGGATCTATTATGCTTATGGTGTGACTTCTTCCCTGCTGCTGAGAAAATCAAAGAAATTATCAGCCAAGAATCTTTGGAACGAAGACAGAAAGGAGAAGAAATACCTGAGTATATGATAAATCCTCCTAAATCTTCTTATAGCTGATAGATTAGTTTTCTCTTCTGTAATCTATTAGTTGTACTTACAGTAGTTAGTAATTTACTTGTAATTTTCATTCCTTGTAATTCTATTCCTGAATTAATGAAATTTCAGTAAAGTACTTAACTTCATCAGTGCTGTAAAAGATCCCTCAAAATAGTAATTGGGACATGTATGTTACGAGTCCTGATTATCCCATCATTTTGAATAATAAAGTAATTTTCTTCAGTTACTTTGTCATTATCAAATAGGGGGAGATTGTTGATCCAAACTCTCTCAGTGATTTGATAACGACCCTCTTCTATACTTAGTGAAAATTACGTTTTAGTATGTATTAGTGTTTCACTATCAGCGATCAGACTGAGTCTGTTCAGTTATCGCTGATAGTCTTTCTTATAAACATTTCTATGTATTAGTGTTTCACTATCAGTGATCGAACTGAGTCTGTTCAGTTATCACTGATAGTTCCTAAAGTAAACAACCAACGTAATCCCTGAAGACAAGTCTCGCGTCAACATATGTTCATAGCTGAATCAAAGACGAAGCTGCTGAACAAAGAGAAGTCTACTAGTGACCTGATGCGGATATCAGTGAAGCAAAGACAACTCTACCAATACGCGAAGGAACATGAGAAAAAGCTTCAGCGATAGCTGAACCTCTTTATCTCTGAAAGAAGAGATACTCAGCGATCAAACGATCACAAAGCTTATGCCTCAAGTTTCCTTTTGTCTATCCGTGCACAACCTAGTACGATGTGTCAGAACGGACAAGTCTCTGAAACCATTCGTACAACAACTCTGTCTACTACATTGTTCATGACCCGGCCGAAAGCATGTCTCCCAAAAGTCAGTTTATCAAAGCCAATCTGTGAACGCCACGTGTAAAGTATCCTGCCATGCATTTAATGCATAGGGTATAAATAGGAAGCTCACCCCTTCATCTAGGAGTGTGCTTCATCCTTGAACTCAAGATAGAAACCCTTGTTTTCTATATCTCTAAACCCCCATTCTCTGAACTTCTTGTGCAATTATCTTAGTGGTTCTTAAGTTTGTTTAGATTGAGTCTGTCTTAATCTTATTCCGCAACAAACTTGTAAATTGTATTTTGATTCTTCAATAAA